>CM060912.1:557336659-558730159 GCA_030737875.1 Allium sativum
CCAAACCTAATCAGTCTGCAGCTTATAAATACCCCAAAACACCTCATTTGAAGGATCTTTTGGCAAAATCATCACTCTAGCCCCCTTATCAGCGAATTTCATTGGTATATTCAAATTGTATTCAAACTTTTGAAGTACAATTCCATCAAATCGAGATTATCAATTGTATAAGTGAGATTGAGAGGAAATTATTATCGTATTTGTATTTGAATCATCAATCAAAGAAGTATAAAGTGGATGTAGACTCTTTAACGCCGAACCACTATAAATCTGGTGTTCCCGTTGCTTTTCACTTTTTATTTTATTCAGAATTATTGTTCAATTGGGTGTTGAACCACTTTTCGGTCTAACAATCCCAAACTCAATCGATAAATCATAACAAATATGTTTACGTAATAATCGATGATTTTTCTAGATTTACTTGGACTTTGTTTCTTAAAAATAAAAGTAATGCTTTTGATCAATTTAAAACTTTTTATAAAAGAATTCAAAACTTTTTATCTTTAAAAATGAAAACAATATGTAGTGATTACGGTAGAGAGCTCGAAAAAGAAAATTTTGAAAATTTTTGTAATAAAAAGAGGATAACACATAATTTTTCTTTCCCCTGAGCCCCTCAACAAAATGGAGTAGTTGAACGTAAGAATAAATTAATTCAAGAGTATGCGAGAACCATGTTATCAGATAATAAATTACTAAGAAATTATTAGGCTGAAGCAGTTGCAATAGCTTGTTTTATATTAAATATAATTTTGATAAGACCCTTAACTCATAAAACACCATACGAACTTTCATATAATAAGGAACCAAAGGTATCACATTTTTAAATATTTGGAAGTAAATGTTTTATTCTTAACACCAAAGAAAAATTTAAACAAATTTGACTCTAAATCCGATAAAGGAATATTTGTTATATTTAGAGAGAAGTAAGGCATATAGGTTTTCTAATTTAAGAACTAATATTATAGAAGAAACTTTAAATGTGTCCTTTAACGAAAATTATAGGAATTCAACTCAAAATAATAAAGATGAATGCAAAAATGAGATTGTGGAAGTAAATAATGAAATTCATTAACCAAATAGGAGAATTATACTTTTAAGAGACCACCTTGTAGAAAATATCATAGGAGATATTGAATATACTATTAGGACTAGAAACCAATTAGATAATATGAGTAATTCAGCGTTTATTTCTACTATTGAACCTAAGAATCAAATGGAAGCATCATCGGACGATTCATGGATCCTTGCTATGCAAGAGAAATTGAACCACTTTACCAGTAATGATATATGGGAACTTGTTTCTAGACTAGAGGATAAAACTGTAACTGGAACTAAATTGGTTTATAAAAATAAAATGAATGAATTCGACGTGGTCGTAAGAAATAAATCTCGACTAGTTGTATAAGGATATAGTCAAGAGGAAGGTATAGATTATGATGAAACCTCCGCTCCTGTAGCAAGACTAGAAACAATTAGGATTTTACTAGCCTTCGCTTATCATGATAATTACAAATAATTTCAAATGGATGTTAAAAGTGCCTTTTTAAATGGATATGTTAAAGAAGACATATATGTATAGCAACCTCCTCTTTTTGAAGACAAAAAACATCCAAGTCACGTATATAAATTAAAGAAAGCATTATATGGATTAAAACAATCTTCTAGAGCATGGTATGATCGGTTAAGAACGTATTTATTACAATCAAACTTCGAGATTAGTAAAGTAGATAATACATTGTTTATTGAGAGAAGTAAAAATGATATTCAACTAGTACAAATATATGTTGACGATATAATATTTGGATCAACGAATAATCAAATGGATAAAGAATTCTCATATATTATGACCCAAGAATTCGAGATGAGTCACATGGGTGCACTCACATTTTTCTTAGGCTTACAAATCCGACAACTAAAGAATGGAATATTTATTAATCAAGAAAAATACGCTAGAGATTTAATTAACAAATATAATTTTACAACAAATGGAAGACCCACACATATGGCAACTAATATAGCCCTAAGTAAAGACGATACGTCAAAATACGTCGATCAAAAATTATATAGCAGAATGATAGGATCATTATTACATATAACCGCTAGTAGACCAGATATAATGCATAGTGTATGTCTCTGTGCAAGATATCAATCGCAACCTAAAGAAACTCATTTGAAAGCTGTAAAATGTATTCTACGATATATAAAACATACATTTGATTTTGGATTATTTTATACTAAAAACAACTCGTTTGATTTAATATCCTATTGTGATGCTGATTATGCGGGATGTAAGTCAGATCGTAAAAGCACTAGTGGAACTTATCACTTCTTAGGTCATTCTCTAGTATCTTGGTTTAGTAAAAAGAAGAATACAGTATCTTTGTCAACATCTAAAGTAGAATATATATTTGCTGCTTTGGCTTGTTCACAAGAAATATACATATGCAACAAACTCTAAATGAATTTGGTTTAAGTATAAATAAATCACCAATCTATTGCGATAATATGAGTGCCATAAATATATCTAAAAATCCAACGCATCATTCGCGAACAAAACATATAGATATAAGGCATCATTTCTTAAGAGCTAACATAAATAAAGAGAAAATTTCACTTGAATTCATAGAAATAGAAAAACAAATAACAGATATATTAACAAAACCTTTAAATGAAGCAACATTTACTAAATTTAGAAAAGAATTAGGCACTTGTCCTTTGGGTGAAATAAAGTAATTAAATATATTAGTACATATATAATATAATATAAAACATAACAAAAATAAAAATAATTTTTTTATACATATGTCGACATGTTGAATATGGTATGTTGACAGATAAATGCTAAAATTAATTACCACCAAAAGGTAGTTATAACTTCTATTTAAACTTCTAATTTCAAAATTCCTTCGTCATCTCTTTATTTTCTTCTGGAAAAATTGTGAAACATAAAAAACAATGGCCTCCACTAATAATAACAACAAAATCAACCTTGTTTCATTTCGCAGACCATCTGAAGGTCCATTTCAACGATCTACGCTCGCTAGAGTCATGAAACTAGAAGAATCAATGAAGGATGTTCTACAATTTCTTACTGAAATTCAAGTTCTACAAGTAAGAATGACTAAGGAGCATGAGAAACAACGGAAGATAATGAGAAATTTGCAACGGTTTGTCATGGATAATCACACTAATCCAATTATTATCGAGGTTGATAATCAAATGGAGGAAGAGGAAGAAGAGGAAGAAGGAGGAAGAGGAAGAAGAAGAAGAGGAAGAAATGGTAGAAGAAAAGGAAGAAGAAGAAGCACAAACTAAGGGCATGGAAGAAGACGACCAAGCAATATGCGTAGGCGAAGTAAGCTTTGAAAGAGATGGAAATATAGTTGGGCAAAGTGGGGAATTCTGTATTCACTATCCTAATTGCCCAATTCATAAATCCCTAATCATCAAGGAGCATTAGACGTTTAGGTTTTCATTTTATTCGTACATGCGCTGTAAAATGTATATTCGTTGTAAATATGTGTTCTTGTATATACTTTAATTGAATGCTTTGTATATGTTTAACTCGTTTGTAAACATTGTTTAAATTACATAGTCTATTCAGTGTTAATGTTCATTATTTCCCTATTTAATAGTATAGTGTTATAGATTAAGTCATTAGGATCAGATATAACATAGATTTAGAGGGAGTATAACTTAGTTTAGTCGAGTTTAGTATAACATAATTACGTTTAGTATAGGACAGTTTTTGATAATGACAAGTGGGGAGAAATTCTAAAATAGATATAGTTAAGATAGGCATAGTTTGAGGGGGAGTTGGAAGAAATTCATGGTGAAAGGGGGAGTAATCAAGGAAGCAAATCAATAGGTAATATCAGGTATGAATATTTTATAAACCAAGGTTGGCATCATCAAAAAGGGGAGATTGTTGGAGAATGAAATTTAGGTGACAATAACCTTGTTTCAATTAATAACATTATTGATTATAAAATATATACTAACATTCTTATCTAGAATATATATGTATATGCATAATATATGCAGGATATAAATATTGAAAACTGTACAGTATTAGAGATATAAGGAATTCAAGACACATGAGTATCAAGATATCAGGAGCTCAAGATTATCAAAGTATTAGAGTCTAGTTTATATGTAAAACTCCGGTTAGCACTTTCAAAATCTGTTTTCAAATTCCTTTTCAAATTGATTTCAAAATTATTTCAAAACTCCTTTTCTAAATGATTTCAAATTATTAAGATTTTACTTATAATATATATAAGTTTATAGTTTATAAAGTTTTATAACGTATATGTTTATAATATACATGTTTCATAGTTTTATATTATAGAATTTATTAAATATGTTTATATTATATATTACTATGTTTTTACATGTTTTTACACTTTAGAAAATTCATTTGAAATAGTAGCTTTGATTTAAGAATTTCCAGAAAATATATATTGGTTTTAACACTTGAAAAATGATTTTAGAAATTCAAAAAACATGTATATGTCGACATACATATTTGGACATGTCGACATATAACTGTCACTTTTTCCCGAAAACCAAGAAAAGTGAGCGGTGTTAACCTTATAGACGTGAAATTATGGGTGGTGGAACTAGTGTTAACGTTGTAGTCGTGAAATCAAGAGTGTTTGTAATGACCCGGACTTTAGCTGTCAGATAATTAATTTATTTAAATATTAATTATCGAGTTGGCGAGATCGGTAACCAAAATTTAAATAATATTTATATTTAATTAATATAAATAAAAGGATAATATATTTCCGGAATAATCAGAAATAACAGAATTCAAAATGTTGTGAAAACCCGACAGCTGAAAAAAAAAAAAAATATTTCAGTTAATTTTGAAATATATTGACGAATATATTAAATAACGACAGTTGAACATAAAATATATATTATAAGTAAAATCGAGCTCGAAATGGCGCTGCAGTTCATAATTTGGCGATTTGAACTTCAACCTAATATACAAAAGCCGTTTTAAGTTGGATTTCTGTGAAACAAGAAATGTACGGAACCGGTGAAGTATATTTTTCTCATGGAATAGAAAAATCAGGATTTCGTCGTGTAGATTGTGAGTTGTGTCCAAATCCAATTTTAAAATAGTCGCTGTAGAATCGTTTATCGACCGTAATGGTTTATTCGATATAACTAGATACCGGTTTCGAATTTAGACAAGATTCTTTTGAGGCGTAGTTATAATTTAATTTTTAGAATTTTTCTGTAATTTTTAATTAAAAATAAGCAACTTTTATTTGGAGTATTTTGCACCCTTAATCAGCGATTTTGGGTTTTCAAAATATGAGTTAATCTACCGGTATTATTAAATTTTTGGGATCGTGACACATCGCGTGACACGATGGTGTAGGTGTTTCTGTCCATATCAGTCCATAAATAAACTGAGTTTGTGCACCGAAGTACGCTAAACTTTAATAACCTAAATAAGGATATCTCTTTTGATAAAATGCCCAACGGTCGTCCTCTTTGGATACGACAATACGTAGCTGCGAAAGATTGGTGGTGTGATGCCCACGTTACTTCATGAATGAGACATTTAGCCTACCTGCTGGCAGGTATTATTATAACAAATCCTATATCTCCTCTAAACCTAATCAAAACATGTCTATGATCAAATTCATGGCCACGCACCATCCTTGTTAGCCGCACAATAAAAATCACATCCCCGTATATAATCTCTCTTCAGCAAATCGAAAAGGAGCCGCCAACAAACCTTTCCTCTCCTCCAACTCAAAATGTGAAGGAATGGAGACTTTTTTTTTCGAGTTCGACGGAGCTGTCTCGCGTGAAAATGAAGAACCTTTTTGTAGACGTTCGAGCGTAAGATCGAGTGAACTCGAAAGAGGGATGGCCGTTGTCTTCTTGGACGGGATTTGCGGAACCTGCTGTGTTGAGGAGGGGTGCACAGGGGTTGTGGGATTCTTTTGGTGAGTAGGGAAAAACCGCGAGGAGACTGATAACATGGAGCGGGGTGGTCGGTTTGTGCTTGAATCTTTGTCAGAAGAGATGGGAATGAGGAGCGAGTTAAATGGGTGGTGACGTGGATTAGCTTTTAGGTTTGGTAACTAATCAATAATTAGTTTGATGATAAATGGTTTTAAATTGTCTGTAAGTTGGTAAAGGGAGACCAGAAGTTTTCATGTCTGAAATGGTATACTGGAAATGCAAAATGCATTTGGGGGAGAAGAGAGAAACAGGCGGTTTTGGGTTTTAGAGTTGGAAATGGGCCGGAGTTATTACAAGGGTAAGGCCCAATTAAAAGTTAAAAGGAAGTTTTATTTTTGTTTTAAATTAAATCAATGTATAAACTTGTATAATAAATATCTTCCTCATATGTTATCAGAATTGAGCGAAACAAGATCCATTGGTATCATATGGATGAGAGCTTCACAATGAAGCTGACTGGAAGTGGATTGGGGCTCATATGAATTTATGGCGAAATAAACTGTTTGATTCAAATCAAACAAACAGTTTATCGTTCTTTAATGATTAACTGCTAATGTGAGTAAATCTCACTAACTCTGAACAGTTTATATTTCTGTAATGTATTTTTAGAACTGTTAAAAACTGGTTGATTGATGTGTATTGATTAATTGATTGAACTGCTAGTCAGTTAGTTGAATTTCTGTATTGATTCTATTTAACAGAATTTATCATATGGAACTGAAAGTGATGTTGATTTTATTGTGTAACATCTGTGGATGCAGGGAAAGAGGTTGGAGGAATCCGACTAGATTCCTCAACAGTTATTTTATTGTTTTTCATATATTTTGATATATGATGTGAATTATAACTTGTTGTTGATTATGTGTGTATGGACGATATTGGACATCGTAATTTGATATGTTAAACACCATAACATACCGGGATTTGGAGAAAAGGGGAATTTGTCAAAGTGAATACTGAAAAGAGAATATTTATAAAATCAGAGGATTTTATAAAAGAGAATATTTATAAATAGAATATTTATAAATAGGAATATTTATAAATGGAATATTTATAAATAGGAAATATGTTTAAGTGGGAATTATAAATGAAGGAAATCTTTATAAATAGAATATTTATAAAGTGGATTACTTACTTAGAAAATAAATAGGATAAGATAATGAGATATTTATTTGTTAAATAAATAAGATACGATTAATGGATTATTTATTTATTAAAGTAATAGGTTAAGATAAAGAGATATTAGCTTAGAAATTTACTAAGTTAAACAAAGGATATTAACTTAGGAATTGAATAAGTTAAACAAAGGATATTAACTTAGGGATTGAATAAGTTAAAAAGGATATTGACTTAGGAAATTGAATAAGTTTTAAATAAGATATTTTTAGAGGAAATACTTAGAATAAATAAATAAGGTAATAAAGGAAACACTTAGAACTAAGTCATTAAAGAAGATATTTATTAAGGAATAAATAAGAGATTATAAAGGGAATATTTGCAAACTATTTGCAAATAAGATAAAAAGGGAAATATTTATTCAAGAAAAAAAATAGGGTTATAGAGGAAATATTTGTTTAGAAAACAAATAGATATTAAAGAAAATATTTATCCTTGGGTAAATAGATATATATAAGTCTGAACTTATATATGAAGAAATAAACAGATAAAAGGAGCAGATTGATATATAAATTATATTTATAAATTAAGTTAAAAATTTATCATTTGGATAAATAGAATATATAAGTCAGGACTTATATAAAGAAGTAAGAATAGATTTCAACATCAATGTTTGAAACTGAATAAGGACAAAGAGTAAATCAGTTAGAGTAAATCGATAGAGTTAAATCGAACTAGAGTTATTCGAATAGAGTTGAAATCAGTTAATCGAATTTAGTTATTCGAAGAAGTAAATCGAATCAGAGATATTGGAAGTGAGATAATCGAATAGTAGATATTCGAAGTGAGATAATCGAATCAGAAATATTCGAAGTGAGTTGATCGAATCTAGTTATTCGACAGGAGTTAAATCGAATAAGATTTATTCGAAGAAAGAGATTATCAAATATAAGTATTCGAAAGTAAGCAAATCGAATCTAAGTTATTCGAATAAGAGTTAATCCAGTAAGAGTTATTAGGTTGGAGTTATTCAAATAAGAGTTATAGATTAGAGTTAACTGAATAGGAGTAAATAAATTAGTTTTCGTTATACTATTTGAGTTAGGAAGTAAAATTCATTTTAAAGATAATGTATTTCAGATGCAGGAGATTATAACACCATTGTTATAATCACGTAAACTTGTAAAAGAAGGGGATTCGTAAATAGAATCCGGGGGTTTGTAAGGAAGTGTTAAAGAGTTAAAAAGGTGAATCTTATCTATCTTGAGATTTGAAGGGTGGTTCAGTTAAGGTCTGAGAGGTAGCTATACCCCAACTTGATTGACTGCGTTTTTAATTAAAAAATGGTTACGGTTCGAGTGTGAAGTGGTTAAGTGGATTTAGTAATTTAGTATAGTGGTTTGAGTCGTCAGCGAAATATAGTTTTAAATATCTGTTTAAATCCCAATTAAGAAGTTTTGGAAATGTTTTCCAAATCAGAATCAGAAATGTAATCAAATAAAGAAATCAGAAACTGACTGGAGACTTGTTAAGTTGAATGGTTTTCTAAGTATCTATTTTATGTTGGTTTCGGCCTTCGGGATGGATACTTGGGAAATTGTTCTCATACTAGTTTACAATCAAAGACTGATAGTTGTGGAAGAATAGTGATACGTAAATAAAGCTATGGAAATGTTTTCCAGTGTTATAACGTATATTTTCTAAACCTAGAAAATAAGAATTTAATAATATATGGAAACAGGATTAGGGTAAAGAATAAATTAATGATAAATTAATTTAAGAAGAGATAAATGTTAAATGATGATTAATCGATATAATTTCCACTTGGAAATAATATCGTTGTTTGCACACCTGTTTTTCTTTGATAGTTAACTCACCGACTATCGAAGTTTCTGACCATTTTAACGTTGTTAATGTTGTATATAACAGTGTTGTATACACAATTATATGATTTTTGTTTGATGATAACAACCAAATATATTTTATTATTGAATGTGTTTGTAACTGTATTGGTATACTACACAACAGACAGGATTATAATATTTTTATTTAAATAAAATATAACTGTACAGAAATTTAAACAATCACACAGTATTTTATTTAAATAAAAATATTTTATTTCAATATCAAAAAGTACATCTTTTATAACTCCACTATTTGACATACTACATTTCATTCATACAACTCTGTCACTCACTCCATACAACTACATTTACATTCACATATACAGATACTCTCATACATTGACACTGTTATTTTTTTTGTCTTCTGTCTTCCAACTTCTGTCTTCACAGCCTTCAGTCAAGTCATGTCTTCATACCTGTCACAAGAAGAACACACAGTAGACTGCAACAAAAATAAAATAGAATAAAAGCAAATAAAAATTTATTTTTAAATTTTATTTGCCTCAGAATTACTGTGTGTTTCTCATCATTTTTCTAGACTTGGTTTAATATGCAGGGACAGAAAAATCTTGTCTGATGGCTGCATATACACACGTATATACGTGTGCACTGCCTCGCCAATATCGTGAGCAACTGAGGAGTAGCCACAATGACTGTCTCGACTCAGTGCACATCAAAAAAATTAACCAAGAACAAATGCAAACTGAAAATGGACAAGAATAATCAAAGCATGTATAAGTGATCAAGCAGCAAAGAAGAATGACAGTTTTAGTTCAGTCGAGACTAATACAGGAAGCAAAAGGTTAGCAACATGGTGAAAGAAAGGCATAAACAAGGACTGGAAAATCAGTTGAGACAGTAGCAAATATACCAGTATGCAACCACAAATACAAGCAGCAATGGAAAGAAAGTCACTACAACATGAATAAAACAGTGGTCAAGTGCAAGGGTCAAACATACATGGTCGAACCAACAAATTTCTTTTGACAAGACAAATAAGATCAAAACTAGTGGACAAACATACAAGATCACTTCAAATTCAAGTGATTTATCATGGCAGCTCAAACATGGTAATTTAGCAGATCAGATTAAACTCAGCAAGGTACAAGTGATGGCAAGGAAAATCACAAGTCAGATCAACTTTTATGGGAGCAGTTCAACTAGCAACAATAAGGGTGTAACAAGTTATTACACTGGCACAAAGGGGTTAAGCAAGAAGCAAGCACTACAAGTATGTCAATAAGACATGGATTCAAGCAAGAGCAGGCTAAGAGTGAAAATACACGAGCACAAGTAAAATCAAAATGTGGCATTTGTTCGTATCAGTTCTTTTTATCAAGCATTCACATGTACAAAGCAGAGAAGCAACATTATATATCCAAGTGAAATTGATCTCAGCAAATATACATGGAGACCTAACTACAGAACGTAGATGTGCAGCTTTTTAACAAGATCACATGTTCAGTGGCAAGTCAAATACAATATCAGTTCTTATTTATGGATATATTTCAAATAGTCAAGGTAGCCAAAATAGATCTACATGCAAATATGTATGGGTGCAAGCACAGTCTCAAGCAAATGATGAAACAACTACAACACCAGGTAAGGGTGCTCAATTACATGGCTCAGGTTACACAACTAATGGGTGCAACAGTTCAGCAAATATATGATACAAGCCAGGACACAAGCACAATTTCAAGGCAAAGTCGTGCAAAGTTTTTCAAGTGTTCATGTAGCATCCGAGAAAAGTGTTTAAACAAGTCGAGAATAGCAACAGTTCTAGGTCAAGTGTGCAAGGCATATAAGAGTTTATAGGTCATTTCAATGTGATATGGTGGTGTAGCACAAGTACATAGGAGCATTTACAAGTGCAGTCACAAAGAGGAGCAACAACATGGACTACACTAATATAAACAAGGAATTCAAATGATCAAGCAATATCACACAGTAAAGGATACACGCACAAACAAGAGTTTTGTTTCCTGAAAATATATACTGCATTTTTTTAGAGACCATTTCAAAATTGAAGAATTTCTCATGCAAGGTTGAAGATTTCAAATTCCAGAAATCACAATTTAAGCAATATACATTCAGGCTTTAAATCGAAGAAGTATCAAGAGGCAACAGATCAATTCAAAGTCAACCCAATATTTCAGCATATATCAATCCAAATCAAACCAACTCTAATCCATACGAAATCAGAGCAAAATTTAAGGACTTTTAATCCTATATAAACACCCAATCCTCATCGGTAGTAAAATCATCCAAGTTCGAACAAGCAAAAAGCAAAAATCCGAATTAAATTCATACCAGTAAAAAGGAGATTACTTGGATCCAGTTCAACACTCATCAATGTTCGATCGAAGAAGAGGATAGCCACTAAATAACTCGAAATCATCACACGAGAAAGTGGCGACCTCAAGTTGAATAGAATCGAAACCCTAGAGCCGTCGAAGTCGAGTTTAACGAGAAGCACAAACCCTAGAAAAAGCGTCAGCCTCCAGAGATCGAAGCCAAACAGACTCGAGCATCATAGAATTAATCATACAATCGCGATTTAGGGATTTGGAGAAACCCTATTTACCAGCCGCCATTTTTCAGAGAATAACAAAAGTGATCGGGCTCGAGAGAAAAAGGTTGAAGCAAATAAGAAAGGGGCCGGCCAAGTTTTTAACTAAAGGGGATAACCCCTATTTAATTCCTAGGGTTTTTCAAAGTTTTTAAGGGGTCTTTTATTGTTTTGTTTTTGTTCGTCTTTAATTTCAATTTGTTATCAAGTCTAGAGTTTTCTAGTTTGTCTCTAAAACTAGGGAGACGAATTACAGGGTTTGTAATTCCGGGAAATCTGGTTTTGGGGATAAAAACTAGTGCAGGGTTTTGAGCGTAGGGTTAAGAACACTTGGGAGCGAGTGTCGCGAGTTTACAGGGGATTGTAAGCATAGAGATTGTTTTAACTCCTAGTAGAAACCTTGGGGAATGCAGCAGTAGGCATGGTTTTGCCGAAGCTGGGTATATCTGTGTGTTATTTATTTTCCGCATTTATTATGATTATTATCTGTGTTGTTTTTACTTAATTTTTCTGCAAAAATCTGCGATAAACCCTATTCACCCCCCCCTCTAGGGTTAATTTAGATCCTACAAGTGGTATCAGAGCAGGTATTTTTTATTTTATTCTAGAGTCATGAATCAGTCCAATAACGCGTTTTCTGAGGGTCAGTCCATAGCTAGGCCACCAATGTTTAATGGAACTGATTATGCATATTGGAAAGCTAGGTTGAAAATTTATTTGAGTTTAGTCGACTATGATGTATGGGATATTATTGAAACGGGTTATAGATCACCCACTGTTATAGTTAGTGGTGTTGAAATTCCTAAATCAAAAGACTGGTGGGATGCTAATGATAAAAAATTATTTTCAACTAATGCCAAAGCGATGAATGCTTTAATCTGTGCTCTTAATAAAACTGAATTTAATCGAATTTCTCATTGTGATACTGTGCAGGAAATATGGCATACATTGGAGGTCACACACGAAGGTACATCTCAAGTAAAGGAATCTCGTCTCGCTCTACTCAGCAACGAATATGAAAATTTCTCTATGCAAAAAGACGAAGATATAAAAGAGATGTATGGACGCTTCTCATCACTGGTCTACAATGCAAAAGCTCTTGGCAAAACCTATACCGAAGTGGAATTGATCAAAAAAATACTGAGAGTGCTACCGATGAATTTTGAAGCAAAGGTGACGGCGATTCAAGAATCAAAAGATCTGAATAAAGTAAGCATGGAAGAGTTGATCGGAAATCTGATTACTTACGAGATGGAGTTGAAAGCAAGAGAAGAACGAAAGGATTCTGAATCAAAGAAGAAGACAATCGCTCTAAATAATTCTGTTGAAAGTAATGATGATGATCCCGCTGAAGAGCTAGCCATGGTTTTGAGAAAGTGGGCCAAAGGAAAATACAAGCCACAATAAAGTTCCGAAAGTTCAGACGATGAAGTATTTTGCTACAACTGCAAGAAACCCGGACATATCAAACCAAATTGTCCACAGCTCAAAAATGAAAAGAAGAAGAAGTTTAGAAGAAAGAAGAAAGCTTTTGCTTCTACATGGGATGACGAAGAAGGAGAAGAAGTTTCTGAAAGTGAAGAAGAGGAAGCTAATTTGTGTCTTATGGCTCAATCTGATTCAGAAAGTAGTGAAGAGGATTCAAGTGAGGTATCGAATTTTACTTATAAAGATTTAATTTTAATGTGTCACGATCTCACAAAAACCGTTGATTCTCTTGAACTAAAAGTTAAGAAATTAAAATCTTATAGGTCAAAACTAGTTCAAGAAAATAACAGTTTAGAAACAAAACTTGAAAAAGTTAAGAATTCACCGTTTTCAGAATGCGAAAAATGTCAATTTTTGAGTAACGATTTTTTGAAATTAAAAACTACTCTTGAGTTACTTAAAAGTGAAAACATGAATTTGAAAAATGAAAATCATGATTTTGAAAAGGTGATTGAAAGGTTTAGAGAATCTGAAAAACTTGATTTTGAAAAGCAAAAACAATTTGAAATTGAAATTTCCAAGTCCGATGCCAGAATCAAAGCACTTGAAAACGAAAATTTGATTTTAAAACAAACTGATGCTGAAAAGAGGAAAATCGCTATTAATCGTTGTTCAAATTTAATGAAAGAAAATAGCGATCTTAAATTTAAAATTCAACGACTTGAGTCAGCTTTGACTAAATTTTCTAAAGGAGAAAAATCGTTGAATATGTTGTTAAAAAATCAATTTTTTGTTCAGAATAAAAAGGGACTTGGATTTGAATCAGATCAAGTTAAAAAACAAAATTTTAATGATTTTAAAAATCCTTTAATTGGCTTTGAAAATAATCAAATTGAATTTTTGAAATTTAATAATTTCAAAGGGTTTTTAAATCATAAACAAATTGATAACTCGTTTAAAAACAATTCATTTAAATCTGTTTGGATTCCAAAAATTAACAAAATAAATTTAAGCAAATCTAAACAAATTTGGGTTCCAAAGGGTACGCTAGTGATTAGTAATGGATTGTTATATAAACGGGTTTGGGTACCAAAACGTGTAAACGAAGATAAGAGTGGTAAAACAACTTTTGTTAGACCACTCGATCATATAAACATTTAGGTATCGTAGGAGGCTAAGGAACAACTGTGCTTAAGTGAGATAAAATTCAAGTTGATTCATATATCGAATTATTTGGAGTTCCTTAGCCATAGATTCAGAGTTGGAGATTCATTGCATCACGTTGATTATGGTAAGTCAGGTATGATCTCTAAACTCGTACTTTTATTCCTTTTAATTTATTTTTACTTGGTTGTTTGTGAAATCATTCGTTATGGATTGTTGAAATTCTTGGATTATAAAAAATTGATTTTTTTAGGTGATTTCAAATAATTATCTTCAGATTTGATAAGTTGACTGTTTCTTGAGTTTGTCCAAAAATTCTCAGAGAATGTCACTTGTGATTCTTGCTTTGAAAATGATCTTGTGCTGCTCTGATAAGGAAATTGATTTGATTCATTGGTGATTAAATGATAAGTTGGAAAATCAGTGACTGGATTTAGTTAAAATTCATAGGCAATTTGAATCAAATTAATATATAAATGGTTTTAAAAATTGTCTAGGAGCAATCAGTGTTAAAAATATTAGAAAATTTCATTTTTTTTAACTGATTGATTTTTTTAAGCTGATTTTCAACTTGCATTTTTCAAAAACTCCTCTTGAAATTAATATTTTCAATTTTAAAATTATTTTTGATTATTTATTCAAAAATTGAAATTATTGATTAATTTGAACCATTTTGTGACTCATCAAAATCGTTAATAGATTTATGAAATTGTGATGAGTTGTGACTATGGTATAATTCTTAACTAGAGGAGATATTATTTTAAATCACATGATGATTGGACAAATTTTATAATATCTTTGAATTAGAGCTTATTTCACGACCATCTTCTATATCTACCATGGTTCTGTCATTCATCATGGTTTTATTTAATTTGGGGAGTTCTAATTATTCTTGGAATTAAAAAAAATAAAAAATAAATAAATAAATATAAATAAATAAATAATTTATCCTTGGTATTCACTCCCATTTAAAAGTGCTTGCGGTTATGCGTGGGTGAATTACCTTAATCTCTATGTGCTTCTATTCTCACTTAAAAGACCTATGGGCTGTATAAAACTCATTGAGAGGATAAAGTTAAGTTACTATTAACCCCATTTAAAAGACCTTTGGGCTATGCGTGGTTAGCAAGTGCTTAACGCATTTTGAGCATATTTAAAATCTTCAAAATTCGTATTAAAATATTCAATTTTTATTGAACTCTCCTCATTCTATAAAAACCATCGTAAATCCATTCACTCTGAAAGTGAAATTTGCTTCTGATTTAAAGATTATTATGATTTTTGTTTGATTAAATGGGTTTTACGATATATATTCTATCTCTTGATTTGAATTTATATTTATAGTTTATATTTATCACTGTTTCAATTTCTATTATCCTTTTGATGATAACAAAAGGGGGAGAATTGTCAAGATTTTGACTGATGAGTATTTAATTCAAAAATATTTTAAGATTGGAAATTAAATATCTAGAGGGGGAATGATCAATTGAATTTAATACATTCAATTTTTCCACATATATAGGGAGAGTTCAGTTGTAGGGGGAGCATACAAATAGGGGGAGTAATATATTTCACGTTCAAACACATTCAAAATCTTTTATTTGTTTGTCATCATCAAAAAGGGGAGATTGTTGTATATAACAGTGTTGTATACACAATTATATGATTTTTGTTTGATGATAACAACCAAATATATTTTATTATTGAATGTGTTTGTAACTGTACTGGTATACTACACAACAGACAGGATTATAATATTTTTATTTAAATAAAATATAACTGTACAGAAATTTAAACAATCACACAGTATTTTATTTAAATAAAAATATTTTATTTCAATATCAAAAAGTACATCTTTTATAACTCCACTATTTGACATACTACATTTGATTCATACAACTCTGTCACTCACTCTATACAACTACATTTACATTCACATATACAGATACTCTCATACATTGACACTGTTATTTTTTTTCTGTCTTCTGTCTTCCATCTTCTGTCTTCACAGCCTTCAGTCAAGTCCTGTCTTCATACCTGTCACAAGAAGAATACACAGTAGACTGCAACAAAAATAAAATAGAATAAAAGCAAATAAAAATTTATTTTTAAATTTTATTTGCCTCAGAATTACGGTGTGTTTCTCATCATTTTTCTAGGCTTGGTTTGATATGCAGGGACAGAAAAATCTTGTCTGATGGCTGCATGTACACACGTATATACGTGTGCACTGCCTCGCCAATATCGTGAGCAACTGAGGAGTAGCCACAATGACTGTCTCGACTCAGTGCACATCAAAAAATTTAACCAAGAACAAATGCAAACTGAAAATGGACAAAAATAATCAAAGCATGTATAGGTGATCAAGCAGCAAAGAAGAATGACAGTTTTAGTTCAGTCGAGACTAATACATGAAGCAAAAGGTTAGCAACATGGTGAAAGAAAGGCATCAACAAGGACTGGAAAATCAGTTGAAACAGTAGCAAATATACCAGTATGCAACCACAAATACAAGTAGTAATGGAAAGAAAGTCACTACAACATGAATAAAATAGTGGTCAAGTGCAAGGGTCAAACATACATGGTCGAACCAGCAAGTTTCTTTTGACAAGACAAATAAGATCAAAACTAGTGGACAAACATACAAGATCACTTCAAATTCAAGTGATTTATCATGGCAGCTCAAACATGGTAATTTGGCAGATCAGATTAAACTCAGCAAGGTACAAGTGATGGCAAGGAAAATCACAAGTCGGATCAACTTTTATGGGAGCAGTTCAACTAGCAACAATAAGGGTGCAACAAGTTATTACACTGGCACAAAGGGGTTAAGCAAGAAGCAAGCACTATAAGTATGTCAATAAGACATGGATTCAAGCAAGAGCAGGCTAAGAGTGAAAATACACGAGCACAAGTAAAATCAAAATATGGCATTTGTTCGTATCAGTTTTTTTTATCAAGCATTCACATGTACAAAGCAGAGAAGCAACATTATATATCCAAGTGAAATTGATCTCAGCAAATATACATGGAGACCTAACTACAGAACGTAGATGTGCAGCTTTTTAACAAGATCACATGTTCAGTGGCAAGTCAAATACAATATCAGTTCTTATTTATGGATATATTTCAAATAGTCAAGGTAGCCAAAATAGATCTACATGCAAATATGTATGGGTGCAAGCACAGTCTCAAGCAAATGATGAAACAACTACAACACCAGGTAAGGGTGCTCAATTACATGGCTCAGGTTACACAACTAATGGGTGCAACAGTTCAGCAAATATATGATACAAGCCAGGACACAAGCACAATTTCAAGGCAAAGTCGTGCAAAGTTTTTCAAGTGTTCATGTAGCATCCGAGAAAAGTGTTTAAACAAGTCGAGAATAGCAACAGTTCTAGGTCGAGTGTGCAAGGCATATAAGAGTTTATAGGTCATTTCAATGTGATATGGTGGTGTAGCACAAGTACATAGGAGCATTTACAAGTGCAGTCACAAAGAGGAGCAACAACATGGACTACACTAATATAAACAAGGAATTCAAATGATCAAGCAGTATCACACAGTAAAGGATACACGCACAAACAAGAGTTTTGTTTCCTGAAAATATATACTGCATTTTTTTAGAGACCATTTCAAAATTGAAGAATTTCTCACGTAAGGTTGAAGATTTCAAATTCCAGAAATCACGATTTAAGCAATATACATTCAGGCTTTAAATCGAAGAAGTATCAAGAGGCAACAGATCAATTCAAAGTCAACCCAATATTTCAGTATATATCAATCCAAATCAAACCAAGTCTAATCCATACGAAATCGGAGCAAAATTTAAGGACTTTTAATCATATATAAACACCCAATCCTCATCGGTGGTAAAATCATCCAAGTTCGAACAAGCAAAAAGCAAAAATCCGAATTAAATTCATACCAGTAAAAAGGAGATTACTTGGATCCAGTTCAACACTCATCAACGTTCGATCGAAGAAGAGGATAGCCACTGAATAACTCGAAATCATCACATGAGAAAGTGGCGACCTCAAGTTGAATAGAATCGAAACCCTAGAGCCGTCGAAGTCGAGTTTAACGAGAAGCACAAACCCTAGAAAAAGCACCAGCCTCCAGAGATCGAAGCCAAACAGACTCGAGCATCATAGAATTAATCATACAATCGCGATTTAGGGATTTGGAGAAACCCTATTTTCCAGCCGCCATTTTTCAGAGAATAACAAAAGTGATTGGGCTCGAGAGAAAAAGGGTGAAGCAAATAAGAAAGGGGCCGGCCAAGTTTTTAACTAAAGGGGATAACCCATATTTAATTCCTAGGGTTTTTCAAAGTTTTTAAGGGGTCTTTTATTGTTTTGTTTTTGTTCGTCTTTAATTTCAATTTGTTATCAAGTCTAGAGTTTTCTAGTTTGTCTCTAAAACTAGGGAGACGAATTACAGGGTTTGTAATTTGGGGAAATCTGGTTTTAGGGATAAAAACCAGTGCAGGGTTTTGAGCGTAGGGTTAAGAACAGTTGGGAGCGAGTGTCGTGAGTTTACAGGGGATTGTAAGCGTAGAGATTGTTTTAAATCCTAGTAGAAACCTTGGGGAATGCAGCAGTAGGCAGGGTTTTGCCGAAGCTGGGTATATCTGTGTGTTATTTATTTTCCGCATTTATTCTGATTATTATCTGTGCTGTTTTTACTTAATTATTCTACAAAAATCTGCGATAAACCCTATTCACCCCCCTCTAGGGTTAATTTAGATCCTACATTTAATATGGAGAGACCGGTTGGATTATTATCCAAAGAACCACTCTGTATTGGCATAAGCGTTGCGAATCATATATGCCAAAGATAATTGAAGACGGAGTAAAGTTGAAGGGCTATTGTATAAGTCTTAGATAACAATGCCTAAGATGGATGTACTGAATAGTGCCTTCGGTTCATCCTGTTCCTGGATGACTGGTATGGATGAATGTCTGACAGAGTATTTCCAGAAAGGTCACGTACATTGATTTCTTCAACCGTACCAAGAGTGGAAGCGGAGATGGAAACTTATTTAGCTAACATGTAATGTACTGTTGTAGACGTCAATTAGTGATTTTTGATGGATCTGACAATGTGGAATCCGAAGTGAATCTGATGTGATGATAAAGCGTAACCTCAAGCCTCATCAACCGGTAAATGACAGAAATCGGGCAGGTAGCATGGCTATGTAGGTCGCACCTATTAGGGTGTATAATCACCTGATCTAGAGTTTCATTTACTTCTAAAAATCTATTGTTGATACTGTCCCACTCGGGAAACGGTTGCTGATCCCAACCGTTGGTGATATACATTCGATACACTCAAGCGAAATGAGTGGTCGGTCATGTGTGGCCGCGTTGCAAGATGTTCTTGTTGTACCCAGTGTATTCCTCTCTAGAGGTACACTAGCGAAAGGTGGTTCCATACCTTGTCATAGTTGGAAATCCATTATCCAATACGTGCTTGCGATTAACGTGAGATGGAAGCGTTTCTGCTAGATGATTATTATATTGTGTTGATAGACATTATTATAATATCAATAGGTTTTTGATAGAAAGATATTTTGGACTCTCATAATGGAAAAACCCGTTCCGTTATACAGCCTGGTCTTATGAGATATCGTTTACTTGTTTGAACTGTTTTGAACTGTTTTACTCAAATCAGTCCCATGACTGACCCGAAGTTTATTTTGTTTTGTTTTCCCTAAACTATTGGGTGCCCAATTTTGTACGGGCAGTCAAGCAGACAGGAATTTACAGATACTTGAAGAGCTGGAGCAGGAGGCTTCAGGATCATATAGCTATAGTTTATTTACGCTGTGTTGTAAGTGCTGTACTTAATGATGTATATTCAAGTATAGATGTATATTTCAAGTTATGTTATATATATTATATGTTATTCGTTCCGCTGTGAGGTTTGTGTTACTTTGATATTGTGTTCTTCTTCTTCTTCTATTCTAAGTTTCTATCTTATCTTTCCTCACCCTCTCAATTCTTTATATTAGTTTCCTGGTTTCCAGTTTAATTTGGGGTTGGACTTGTGTTTTTGGTCATCTCAAATTGGACCGGATTTTCGGTTCATTACAGTTTGGTATCAGAGCTTAAGGTTAAGTGAATTACCTTGGCTCCGTGGCGTGACTCAATAGAGATGGGGTTAGCAATACCCTAGATTGAGTTTAAGTGTATATATACGAGTGAACGTATTTGTTATTTAATATAAAATAATTTTATATTATGGAGATTTATTGGTTGAGTTGTTTATGAGTTCTGGTCGATCAGTTTGATCCACTGTATCGGTAGGGGTTTCTAAACACACGAATACGATGAACCGACATAGTATGTTTTGAAAAGGGTAAATGAAATAATTTTACCCAAAAGTATACATATTTGGAATTATTATATTGATGTGTTGGTCATGATTATAATCGAGTAAGATTATAAAAATGTGAAATGGTTATGCAAATAACCAATCAGAATTCGTATAAGTGTTACGAAGTAAATTAAATCTGAATTTAAAATCAGAATTTGAAAGTAAAACCCTGGAAATTTGAATAAGTATTGATAAATGATTTGGATTAAGTATATGAGAATTTTAAGTTCCTGGGAGATTTTGAAAATGTTTTTCAATTTGAAATAGATATAGTATTGAACTCACCTTGATGACTGGAAAATAATTCCGAGGATGGATCGATACATCGTCGGTGTGATTTTCGAGTTTCTAAGTGGTGGATTACTACCAAAGGTTTTGTTTTCAAATGGTTTTGACTTTTGAGGAAACAAGTTGTTTAGAAATTCAAAGGTTTTGAATTGGTGTTATGGTTTAAAAAAATTGATTTGAAATAAACCCAGGAATTTAAAATTCTGGAATTAAAATTTAACTTATGAAGTTAAATGGATTAAAATATTGAAAGTGAATAAATAAATTTGAATTAAACTTAGACAAGGTTAAATATAATATGGAATTATATTGGAATGATATCGAGTAAGTGGATTGATGATATAAGAATTTGGAATCAAGAATTGTACTTAAGTTTGAAATGGAATTTGACTTGAGTATAAGCAAATGATTGGGTTTGGGGATAAAAACTAACAGGAGATTGATTGGAATGACATTGGTATATATTGAGTTGATAACCAATGGGAATGGTTTAATGATATGCCCGACAAAAAAGGTACCAGTTTGTATTATATATGAGTTTGGTGATTTTGATCAGCCGAATTAGCAAGCCGCTTGGCTGTTTGATTTTCGTATGGCTTGGAGAAGGCCTAGAGAGGCGAGTTGTGGTTTTGCCGATAGAGCTGTACAGAGAGGTTATGGCGAAATTTTCTGAAAATTTAAAGTGTTAGAAAATTTTCAAAATTTTAGTTAGTCGGAATGAATTAATATTTTAGCTGATATTAATTGTTTCAGTTGAAACCAGAGATAAGAGGTAAACAGATAAATTTTTACCCGGTAGACAGGGTCGTCCTCTACCTTAGCAATTTCAAGGACGAAATTATTTTAAGGGGGAAAGATTGTAATGACCCGCACTTTAGCTGTTAGATAATTAATTTATTTAAATATTAATTATCGAGTTGGTGAGATCGATAACCAAAATTTAAATAATATTTATATTTAATTAGTATAAATAACAAGATAATATATTTCCGGAATAATCGGAAATAACAGAATTCAAAATGTTGTGAAAACCGGACAGCTGAAAAAATATATATATATATATTTCAGTTTATTTTGAAATATATTGACGAGTATATTAAATAACGACAGTTTAACGTAAAATATATATTATAATTAAAATTGAGCTCGAAATGGCGTTGCAGTTCGTAATTTGGCGATTTGAACTTCAACCTAATATACACAAGCTGTTTTAAGTCGGATTTCACAGAAATAAGAAACGTACGGAGCTAGTGAAGTATATTTTTCTTATGGAATAGAAAAATCAGTATTTCGTCATGTAGATTGTGAGTTGTGTCCAAATCAAATTTTAAAATAGTCGCTATAGAATCGTTTATCGATCGTAACGGTTTATTCGATATAACTAGATACCAGTTTCGAATTTAGACAAGATACTTTTGAGGCGTAGTTATAATTTAATTTTTAGAATTTTTCTGTAATTTTTAATTAATTAAATAAGCAACTTTTATTTGGAGTATTTTGCACCCTTAATCAGCGATTTTGGGTTTTCAAAATATGAGTTAATCTACCGGTATTATTATATTTTTGGGATTGTGACACATCGCGTGACACGATGGTGTAGGTGTTTTTTTTATATCAGTCCATAAATAAATGGAGTTTGTGCACCGAAGTACGCTAAACTTTAATAACCTAAATAAGGATATCTCTTTTGATAAAATGCCTAACGGTCGTCCTCTTTGGATACGAAAATACGTAGCTGTGAAAGATTGGTGGTGTGATGCCCACGTTACTTCATGATTGAGACATTTATTGTACCTGCTGGCAGGTATTATTATAACAAATCCTATATCTCCTCTAAACCTAATCAAAACATGTCTGTGGTCAAATTCATGGCCACACACCATCCTTATTAGCCGCACAATAAAAATCGCATCCTCGTATATAATCTCTCTTCAGCAAATCGAAAAGGAGCCGCCAACAAACCTTTACTCTCCCCCAACTCAAAAACGTGAAGGAATGGAGCCTTTTTTTTCGAGTTCGACGGAGATGTCTCGCGTGAAAATGAAGAACCTTTTTGTAGACGTTCGAGCGTAAGATCGAGTGAATTCGAAAGAGGGATGGCCGTCGTCTTCTTGGATGGGATTTGCGGAACTTGCTGTGTTGAGGAGGGGTGCACAGGGGCTGCGGGATTCTTTTGGTGAGTAGGGAAAAATCGCGAGGAGACTGAAAACGTGGAGCGGGGTAGTCGGTTTGTGCTTGAAGCTTTGTCAGAAGAGATGGGAATGAGGAGCGAGTTAAATGGGTGGTGACGTGGATTAGCTTTTAGGTTTGGTAACTAATTAATAATTAGTTTGATGATAAATGGTTTTAAATTGTCCGTAAGTTGGTAAAGGGAGACCAGAAGTTTTCATGTCTGAAATGGTATACTGGAAATGCAAAATGCGTTCAGGGGAGAAGAAAGAAACAGGCGGTCTTGGGTTTTAGAGTTGGAAATGGGCCGAAGTTATTACAAGGTTGAGGCCCAATTAAAAGTTAAAAGGAAATTTTGTTTTGTTTTAAATTAAATCAATGTATAAACTTTTATAATACATATCTTCCTCGTACGTTATCAGAATAGAGCGAAACAAGATCCATTGGGATCGTATGGACGAGAGCTTCACAATGAAGCTGACTGGAAGTGGATTGGGGCTCGTATGAATTTATGGCGAAATAAACTGTTTGATTCAAATCAAACAAACAGTTTATCGTTCTTTAACGATGAACTGCCAATGTGAGTAAATCTCACTAACTCTGAACAGTTTATATTTCTGTAATGTATTTTTAGAACTGTTAAAAACTGATTGATTGCTGTTATTGATTAATTGATTGAACTGCTAGTCAGTTAGTTGAATTTCTATAATGATTCTGTTTAACAGAATATATCATATGGAACAGATAGCGATGTTGATTTTATTGTGTAACATCTATGGATGCAGGGAAACAGGTTGGAGGAATCCGACTAGATTCCTCAACAGTTATTTTATTGTTTTTCATATATTTTGATATATGATGTGAATTATAACTTGTTGTTGATTATGTGTGTATGGACGATATTGGACATCGTAATTTGATATGTTAAACACCATAACATACCGGGATTTGGAGAAAAGGGGAATTTGTCAAAGTGAATACTGAAAAGAGAATATTTATAAAATCAGAGGATTTTATAAAAGAGAATATTTATAAATAGAATATTTATAAATATGAATATTTATAAATGGAATATTTATAAATAGGGAATACGTTTAAGTGGGAATTATAAATGAAGGAAATCTTTATAAATAGAATATTTATAAAGTGGATTACTTACTTAGAAAATAAATAGGATAAGATAATGAGATATTTATTTGTTAAATAAATAAGATACGATTAATGGATTATTTATTTGTTAAAGTAATAGGTTAAGATAAAGAGATATTAGCTTAGAAATTTACTAAGTTAAACAAAGTATATTAACTTAGGAATTGAATAAGTTAAACAAAGGATATTAACTTAGGGACTGAATAAGTTAAACAAGGATATTGACTTAGGAAATTGAATAAGTTTTAAATAAGATATTTTTAGAGGAAATACTTAGAATAAATAAATAAGGTAATAAAGGAAACACTTAGAACTAAGTCATTAAAGAAGATATTTATTAAGGAATAAATAAGAGATTATAAAGGGAATATTTGCAAACTATTTGCAAATAAGATAAAAAGGGAAATATTTGCTCAAGAAAACAAATAGGGTTATAAAGGAAATATTTGTTTAGAAAACAAATAGATATTAAAGAAAATATTTATCCTTGGGTAAATAGATATATATAAGTCTGAACTTATATATGAAGAAATAAACAGATAAAAGGAGCAAATTGATTTATAAATGATATTTATAAATTAAGTTAAAAATTTATCATTTGGATAAATAGAATATATAAGTCAGAACTTATATAAAGAAGTAAGAATCGATTTCAACATCGATGTTTGAAACTAAATAAGGACAAAGAGTTAATCAGTTAGAGTAAATCGATAGAGTTAAATCGAACTTGAGTTATTCGAATAGAGTTGAAATGAGTTAATCGAATTTAGTTATTCGAAGAAGTAAATCGAATCAGAGATATTCGAAGTGAGATAATCGAATAGCAGATATTCGAAGTGAGATAATCGAATCAGAAATATTCAAAGTGAGTTGATCGAATCTAGTTATTCGACGGGAGTTAAATCGAATAAGATTTATTCGAAGAAAGAGATTATCAAATATAATTATTCGAAAGTAAGCAAATCGAATCTAAGTCATTCGAATAAGAGTTAATCCAGTAAGAGTTATTGAGTTGGAGTTATTCAAATAAGAGTTATAGATTAGAATTAATCGAATAGGAGTAAATAAATTAGTTGTCATTATATTATTCGAGTTAGGAAGTAAAAGTCATTTTAAAGATAATATATTTCGGATGCAGGAGATTATAACACCATTGTTATAATCACGTAAACTTGTTAAAGAAGGGAATTCGTAAATAGAATCCGGGAGTTCGTAAGGAAGTGTTAAAGAGTGAAAAAGGTGAATCTTATCTATTTCGAGATTTGAAGGGTGGTTCAGTTAAGATCTGAGAGGTAGCTATACCCCAACTTGATTGACTGCATTTTTAATTAAGAAATAGTTACAGTTCGAGTGTGAAGTGGTTAAGTGGATTTAGTATTTTAGTATAGCGGTTTGAGTCGTCACCGAAATATAGTTTTAAACATCTGTTTAAATCCCAATTAAGAAGTTTTGGAAATGTTTTCCAAATCAGAATCAGAAATGTAATCAAATAAAGAAATCAGAAACTGACTGGAGACTTGTTAAGTTGAATGGTTTTCTAAGTATCTTTCTGATGTTGGTTTCGGCCTTCGGGATGGATACTTGGGAAATTGTTCTCATACTAGTTTACAATCAAAGACTGATAGTTGTGGAAGAATAGTGATACGTAAATAAAGCTATGGAAATGTTTTCCAGTGTTATAACGTATATTTTCTAAACCTAGAAAATAAGAATTTACAAATATAGGGAAACAGGATTAGGGTAAAGAATAAATTAATGATAAATTAATTTAAGAAGAGATAAATGTTAAATGAAGATTGATCGATATAATTTCCACTTGGAAATAATATCGTTGTTTGCACACCTGTTTTTCTTTGATAGTCAACTCACCGACTATCGAAGTTTCTGACCATTTTAACGTTGTTAATATGGATAGAGCGGTTGGATTATTATCCAAAGAACCACTTTGTATTGGCATAAGCGTTGCGAATCATATATGCCAAAGATAATTGAAGACAGAGTAAAGTGCAAGGGCTATTGTATAAGTCTTTTATAACATTGCCTAAGATGGATGTACTGAATAGTGCCTTCGGTTCATCCTGTTCCTGGATGACTGGTATGGATGAATGTCTAACTGAGTATTTCCAGAAAGGTCACGTACATTGATTTCTTCAACCGTACCAAGAGTGGAAGCGGAGAAGGAAACTTCTTTAGCTAACACATAATGTACTGTTGTAGACGTCAATTAGTGATTTTCGATGGATCTGACAATGTGGCATCCGAAGTGAATCTGATGTGATGATAAAGCGTAACCTCAAGCCTCATCAACCGGTAAATGACAAAAATCGGGCAGGTAGCATGGCTATGTAGGTCGCACCTATTAGGGTGTATAATCACCTGATCTATAGTTTCATTTACTTCTAAAAATCTATTGTTGATACTGTCCCATTCGGGAAACGGTTGCTGATCCCAACCGTTGGTGATATACATTCGATACACTCAAGCGAAATGAGTGTTCGGTCATGTGTGGCCGGGTTGCAAGATGTTCTTGTTGAACCCAATGTATTCCTCTCTAGAGGTACACTAGCGAAAGGTGGTTCCATACCTTGTCATAGTTGGAAATCCATTATCCAATACGTGCTTGCGGTTTTGATTGTATGCTATATATGTAGAACGTGAGATGGAAGCGTTTCTGCTAGATGATTATTATATTGTGTTGATAGAAATTATTATAATATCAAAAGGTTTTTGATAGAAAGATATTTTGGATTCTCATAAGGGAAAAACCCGTTCCGTTATACGGCATGGTCTTATGAGATATCATTTACTTGTTCGAACTATTTTAAACTGTGTTCTTTACTTTTCTGCTTTTTATATTTACTTATATCTGTGTCTCTGGTTGTTTCTATGTTTGTGATCATTTCTGGTGTGATAATCATTGTGTGATTCATATAGTAATTTAAGTTTGTTAAAGATTTCTATAAATTCCTTATAAACACTATTCACCTGCACTCTAGTGTTAGTTCTGCCTTAAGATACTTATTCCGCTTTCTTAACAAAAAACATAAATAGAGATATGTGCTTGTGTACTAAGATGTACAATTTAAAAATCCAGAATGCATGTTCACATATACACTTCACATGGCTGTACACACATGTGCATTTTTTTGTTCAAATTTCTTGTCAACCAAGCTTTGATATTATAATATATAAGTACGTGGATGCACTAATATTTGCATTCATTTTTGGCGCATGGTCATGCATATAGGATAGCCAGATAGTAGATATAAATAGGCTTGCACAAATAACCTTCAATCACACTTAGCAACATCCATTCCATCAAACTAAACATCAGCTACACCCATTACATTCTATCCTACATCTTCCCAACTATTGCACATAGGTACTGCATTTTCTAGGCTGCATGCATTATCATTTCAATAGGAACAACTATAAAACTATACATAGCACCATTCCACTTCAATTTATATACAAGCTATCAAAACAAGGCTATACACAAACCACAGTTGCATTCCTTTCATTTCACTACACGCACGACTATGCATGAAATGTGAGAACCTATACATGAAAAACTATGACTGGTAGATAAAAACAGAGGACCTGTTTTTGTGAGTAATGTCCAAGTTTTCCCCCTTTTCCAAACTAATTTCAAGAGTTTTTATGTGGGGAATTCAACATATATGTTAATATAGTTACTGGTGAATATATACTATTAGATGTTTATGTACTTGGTTGCTGAATCACTAGAATAATGCCTGCAGAAGGTGTTAAAACTGGAGACATATTTTATCCACTATCCTCAAAAATCAACAACTAAAAATCTAGTTTGTTTTAGGATAGAAGTTCAACACGAAAGCATTTTATATACGTCAAAAGTTTATTTAAAAATATTATTACCTCGAATAAGTATATATATATTTATATATATATATATATATAAAATACAGCACAAAGGGATTTTTAATTCAAAATTTGATCTTTGAATTATTTGAATTTAGGTACATGATGGTGTCCGTTAAGGTAAATCATGAATTTGATAGTATTTTTTGGGATTTTTAGTGATGGGATGCTCAAGTTATTTAGGGATGGGCGGAAATAGGGTTTTTGGAAATTACGGCCAACGTCGGTGACAATGGGAGTTGGGCGTGGGGGTGTAGCTGTGCCAGTGAGTGGCCATTACGAGTAAAATTTCGCTAATTTTTCTAAGGGGTAGATTGATTGGTGGGGAGTAATATAGGTTTTGGGTTGCTTTTTATACCCGTGTTTATCAATAGGCTGCGCCACAGTGGTGACAACAGAGGAGATTGCTAAAGGTAGAAATCGTGGGTCATTATCGTTGGGGTGAAGTTTGGTGGATTCTCGTGGACTAAAGGGGTTGCGGTTTGCCAATACATGGTGGAAGGTGAGTGGACATGTTAGGCTGATGCATTATATCTCGATACAGGTTGATGTGGTGGGATTGGGCGACCATGATGGCTTCGGAGGACGGAATTTGGTGTGTGGAGTTGATCGACGCTGGGTTGAAGCCAAGGGTTTGGCCATGTATGTGCACAACATGCACATGGTGCATAGGAAGAAGTGGACAGAGCAGAGAAGGGGAAGAAGTATCGTATTGGTGGATCCTTATAACCAAACTTGTATGTGTGGTTTTGGAATGTTTGTTGCTTGGTAAGCAAAAAGGTTAGTTTGGTAAACTCATGTCAGTGGCAATTGCAATGTGGAAGTATAAGAAAGAATATAAACTAGAAATTGAGAAGGGTAATATAGAAAGAAAAAAGAGTTGAGGGAATAGGGAAAATGGGTGCGCATGGGTTTTTTGTTTTTCCGTGTTGATTCTGGGCTTTTGGGCTTAGGCCTGTTTTTTTATAAAAAAGGAAAACAAAGGGGATTTAAATTTATGTTTAATTATTACATATAAATATACATTGGTAAACATATATACCTAATTTGGGAATGGGCTGTTGGGCTTGGCCCATTCAATTAAAAAGAAAACAAACTAATATATTAAGTTCAAAATCTAAATCTAAATAATATATATTTATATAAAAACTATATATATAAGCTTAGATCAAAAAAATATGATTGAGCAATTTGGCCCTTGTTGGTATAGTTGAGTTGATAAATGATGAGTGTAAATAACTCGACATAGTATCGAGTTTAAACAATTCAATCTAAATAAATTGATTTATTAAAACCGATCTTAATACTAAATATTATTAGAATTTATCAAGTGTAAATTTAGTCATGAAAAAAATTAACGTGTAAACTGTTAATAATTGATCTGTAATGATCTATAACTTCAGTAAATTCTGAATTCGATGTTTAATTAATTAATCAAGTTGTGTTTAATTACGTTAACCATAATTATATATTATATATTGACATACGTTAGTGGAAATAAACACCATTCCAATATAAACTATATTGACTGGATTGTTTGGACACCCTGTTAGCAGAAATAGACACCGTTATGCTATTATATCAGTTTGACATATGTTTTTGAGCTATTATATTATTAATTGAAAATACAGAATTGTATTTACATAGTTGTTTGTGCAAATTAGGTTAATGACTTGAATGTCGTCTGTTAGTAGAACAACTATATACCATGGTAACTGCTAAGTGATAATTTCTGTAAATTAACTCTGAAATGAACATAAGTTTTAATAATTGGATATAAATTGTTAAATGGACTATTTTAAATTAATTATATTACTAATTAATTTAAAAAGGGAAGATTAATTGTATTCAGTTAATCAGTTAGTTTGATGTAAACCAACTATTTTAAATGGAAATTGATTTCTAAACTAATTTGTTTCCGATTAATTTTATAAAATAGTTTTTAACAAATAATTGTTAAACATAGAAATGTTTCTAAAAGCTAATTAATGTTTTTAGTTAATATACTTTAGATAAGTAAATGGTGTTGTCAAATAGAGAATTGGATAAAGTTACTAAAGATAATGTTTTTAACTTAATTAGTCTTTTAATTAAGTAAGTTCTATGGATAATTTAATTATCAAAGGATAAGGAGTCAAGTTGATTTATTTAGAATAAATTCCCTGACTTAGTATTTAAGTTAATTAAGTTAACTTAACGAATGGTTCATAACAACAATGTTGTTTTGAAAATGATTTAAAATATGAAAATCAATTGAAATTACCAATTCTAGTTCGGGAGATATTCATTGATATCGAACTTCTACAAATCTTAACGATAAGAATGATTTTGACACAAGGTCTGAGAGGTAATTAAAATTCCACAGCTTGAACGATTTCTCTATTATCCGATTGATAGTATTAATCTGTATTTGAAATGAGTGTTAGAGTTGAATATCATCTTCTGCTATGAAATGTATATTCAAGAGTGAGATTATCACCTAAGATTGATAATAAGAATTTCTAAGTTAAGTAATACTTATGTTATCTAACAAATATAAAAACAAAGCGGTGATTCATTTTAAATAATTAAAGATGATTTAAATAAGGCTTAGCAGATCCAACATAAATAAATCTATTCATTATATTTTATATTCGATAGTTAAATAACTGACTATCAAATCTGGGAATTTTTCGATTACGGTTTCAGAGAGTCCAGAATCTAAATTCCACTTCGATTCGGTTTATCCATTATGAGTTAGATATTATTGAAGACCATTGTAGATAGAGTTTATGCAAGGGTTGTTCTGTTGATCCTAGGTAGAAATTGCCTATGATGGATTTACAGGATAGTGTCTTTGGTTTATCCAGTCCCAGGACAACTTGTATGTACGGATGTTTGACAGAATATGCCTAATAAAGTGTGTAAGTTGATCTCCTCAAACGTATTTATGTTTGGTGGCGCAGGAATTCGTTTCTCTTAGCTTTATACCCGTGATATTTTTTGGGAAGTCAATTTGTGATTTGGCGGGTTAGACGATGTGGCATTCAAAGTGAATAAAGATATGATTTGTATAAAGGTAAGCGTGGCCTCAGGTTTCACAACCGGGAAATGATAAAAACCGAGCAGGCGGCATGACTATGTGGGTCGCTCCCGTTAGGATGTATTATCACCATCTAGAGAAAATCCTTTTGTTTCTTATTCTATCGGTGTTGCCCTTTTTAGGAAAATGGTTGCCATACACAACCATTTGTGATAAGACTTTCGATACCTCTCTAGAGATACACTTTTAGAAGGTGGTTCCATACCTTGTCATAGTCAGAAATTTATTATCCAATAAATGCTCGCAGTTTTGATTGTATGCTATGTTTGTGGAGCGTGAGATGCGAGCATTCTGCTAGATTGCTATTTATTTGACTTACAAATTATTATAATATCAGAAGAGTTTCGATATAAAGATGCTATGGGTTATCGTAAGGTAAAATCCATCCGTATTTATGTGTGGATCGGTCTTACGATTATCCTTTCTTTCAAAAAGATTTTTGAACGTTAAACCAAGTAAATTGGATTCTTATAAAGGAAAAACTCGTTCCATGTTTTACAACGTGGTCTTATGAGATATCCTTTATTTATCAAGCTATTTTAAAACCATTTACTCACACTAGTCCCATTATTGACCCATAGTTTATTTTTCTATGTTTTTCCTGAACTCTTGGGTGCCCAAATTTGTACGGGAAGTTAAGTAGTTCATGATTTTATAGATTTTACTGGAGAAGCTTGGAGCAAGGGGCTTTAGGGTTAAATATTTAGAGTTAATTCCACTGTGTTGTATATGTAACATACTATGATGATGTCTACAAGTTCAAGTACAATTTATTATTTCAAAAGTGATCACATATATTTGATATTTTACTCCATTGCGATTGTGAGATTCTGTGTTGTTGTTCAGTTCTGTTTTCTATCTTATTTCTTCTATTCTAATTTTCCATCTTTCTATTTCTTTCCCTCAGACTTCTTTCTATTAAAGATTCGTATTTTCATGCAATTTGGGTTAGATGTGAGTTGTATTCGGTCAATTCAAATGGTACGGATTTGTGAGCCTTTACAGTTGGTATCAGAGCATAAGGTTGAGTAATAAACTTGGCTCTGTGGCGTGAATCGATAGAGATAAGGTTAGTAATACCCTAGATTGAGTTTAAGTGTATATATATGAGCGTGTATTTGTTAATTGATATAAAAACTGTTTTGTATTGTGAAGATTGGTTTGTCGAGTGGCTTATGAATTCTTGTCAATACGGTAGTATAAACTGTATCGATAAGTGTTTCTAAACACTTGAATAGAGTAATTCGACACAGTATTGTTATAAAGCTAAGTAAATGAAATAATTTTGCTCAAAATTATATTTTGTTACAAAATAATAATTTTCTGAAATTATTATTATTATATGGACGTGCGGATTATTGTTATTATAATCAAATAGGATTATAAAATTGAAATGGTTATATAGAACCAAATTGAATTTGTATAAGAATAAAATATACAAATAAGATGAACCAAAACTAAATACAAACCAGGAATTGGAATCTGACTGGGGTTGGTTGAGTTAAACGATTTTATGAATACTGATACGATGTTGATTTTGGTCTTCGGGGTTGATGCTTAGAAGATTATTTTCTTACCGATTTAGGGTTAGGGACTGATAAATGTGTTTGTATTGTATGTTTTGGTTTGCCATGGATGTTTTGGTAGGTAACCTGTTTGTTTTGAATGCACTATTGTTGTGATTGTTAGGGGATGACCCATGTATGTGTTTTATTATAAGTCTATTACTCTGAATACAACTGTACTCTCCTCATTACTCATTAATTTCGAGGACGAAATTCTTTTAAGGTGGGTAGATTGTAACGAACTAGCTTTTTGCTAATTCTATTAAACAATAATTTATTCATTATATCGAGTAATTAATATAATTGAATAAATTGGATTTAATTAGTAGAGAAAATTAAACGATCTTTTAGTAAAATCCTATATATATGCATTTATATTATTTCCTTAACATATGAACATATGGTTTCAAAACTCATATGAATTAAATATAAACATCACTTAAGTAAAATTGATGTAAATTGCTTAAGTAAAAATATAAATTGCTGCATAAGTATGAAATACTTCATTAATAAATGATGTAACAGTTTTGTACTTAAGAATTAAAAACACATAATTGGAGATATGTTCTTGTGTACTAAGATGTACCATTTTAAAATCTAGAATGCATGTTCATATATATATATATATATATATATATATATATGTATGTATGTATATATCTATATATATACACACTTCATATAGCTGTACACACATGTACATTTTTTTGTTTAAATTTCTCGGCAACCTAGCTTTGACATTATAATATATAAGTACATGGCTGCACTAATATTTGCATTCATTTTTGGCACATGGGCGTGCATACAAGATAGGTAGATAGTAGTTATAAAAATCCTTGCACGACTCACCTTTAATCAAACTTAGCAACATCAATTCCATCAACCTAAACAACAGGTGCACCCATTATATTCTATCTTACTTCTTCTGTACTATTGCACATGGGTACTGGATTTTCTAGGATGCATGCATTATCATTTCAATAGGAACAACTATATAACTATGCATGACACCATTCCTCTTCAATCAATCTATACAAAGCCATCAAAACAGAGCTATACATAAAGCATAACAGCACTCCTTTCATATCACTACACGCATGGCTAATACATGGCATTCTTCTTTCAATCATACACCGTGCACTGCGATGAAACATAGAACATCCTTTTAATTACCTTGCACACAGCTGAAAACCATAGCTATATATAGCTTCATTTCTTATCAAACATAACAACAGCTATGGCATCTTCCATCTGCAGGTATTTCATTCCCCATGCAAATCAATTAATTCCCCATTATTTTATAAATTCTTGCATCTATAAATAAGCACTAGCCACTGCATACCACCTTATGCTATTCGAACTAAAACTGTAAGGAAAATGGAAGCATACCATGGCATCAAACATGGCATGAAATGTGAGAACCAAGACTGATAGCTAAAAACAGAGGACCAGTTTCTGTGAGTAAACTCCAAAATTTTCCCTTTTTCCAAACTAACTTTTGTAGTTTTTATGTAGTGAATTCAACATATATGTTAATATAGTTACCGCTGAATATATACTACTAGATATGAATGTAGTTGGTTGCTTAAATAACTGGAATAATGCCTGCATCATATGTTAAAACTGGAGACATATTTTCTCCACTAACCTCAAAAATCAACAACTAAAAATCTAGTTTGTTTTAGGATAGAAGTTCAACATGAAAGTAGTTTATATATGTCTAAAGTTTATTTAAAAAATATTCTTACCTCAAATAAGTATATATAGTTATATAAATAAATAAAATATAGCACAAAGGGATTTTTAATTCAAAATTTGATCTTCGAATTATTGGGATTTAGGTATATGATGGTGTTCGTTAGGGTAAATCATGTTTTTTGATAGTATTTTTGGGAATTTTTAGCGATGTGATGCTCAAATTATTTGAGGATGGACGAAAATATGGTTTTTAGAAATTCCGGTAAACGTCGACGGCAAGGGGAGTTGGGTCTAGGTGTGTAGCTGGGCCAGTGAGTGTCCATTATGCGAAAAATACCTACTAATTTTTATGGGGGGTACATTGATCGATGGGGAGTGATATAGGGTTTTTGGGTTGCTTTTATAATCATATTTATCAATGGACTGCAACACAATGGTGACAGCGGAGGAGATCGCGGTAGGGAGAAGTCATGGGTTCGTGGGTCAGCATCGTCGGGGTGAAGTCTTGTGGGTTCTCAAGGACAAAAGGAGTTGCGGTTTACCGATACATGGTGGAAGGTGAGTGAAAATGTTAGGATAATGCATTGTATTTTGATACAAGTTGATGAGGTGGGATTGGGCGACCTTGATGGCTTTAGAGGACGGAGTCTGGCGTGTAGAGGTGATCGATGTTGGGTTGAAGCCGAGGGGTTAGCGGTGTATGAGCACAGCGTGCACATGTTGCATGGGAAGAAGAAGACAGATTGGAGAAGGGGAAGAAGGATCTAATCGGTGGATCCTTGTAACCATGTGTGTTCTTCGAATGTTGGGTGCCTGGCAAGAAGAAAGGTCTGTTTGGTAAAATCATGTCAGTAGCAACTGCAGTGTGGAGTATAAGTGTGACACCCCACCCTGAGACCATACTAGTAAAGAGCATTACAAGGAATCTGTCTACTAATACAGAGAATAAGGATTGTTAGGAGCGACCATCCATAAGCCTTGTATTAAATAAATATCAAGAGTACTAAATTTTTTTGATACTCTTATATTCATTCAATACAAAACTATGGTGGCTGGGAAGTAACTCAGAACAAATACGATTAACTAAAGCAATTGACACCTCAGAACAGATCACCCAGCATAAGATACATATACATATGATATACAACATGTAGTGCCACAAACGTGGTATAAAACCACAATAAGTACATCATGGGTCTAAAATAATAATACGATACATCAAAGTACATGAATCATAAACATACATCTAGACAAAATAGCTAACTGGATAGCCCAAAACAACAGATCCATGGCGGAAGCAAAGGGTATCTGTAACGACCAGCATACCTGAAAAAGCTCAGTCTGACCTGAGCATAAACACACACGGGTTAGTCTAGTCAACAGTAAGTAATAATAGTATTAAGAATAATAAGGGTACGATATTCAATTCACTAACCAGTGTTAGGAAGATGATACTCTATGGGAATGGAATGGACTACATTCCTAAATCATAAATGAAAGGCACACAACTATACTTACTTAGTAACGCAAGGCTAAGTGATTGAAGGTGCACATATTATAGATGTTATCAAAGCCTCCAAAATCACCAAAATCATCACATAACCTGAGTGAGTCAAATATCACGAAAGGAGCATTAAAAGCCAACATATAAAATCACAAAATGTTTATGTAAATTTAAAATCTAAAATCTCATAATCGCCTCAGTGTATGTTCACAAAAAACAAATCACAAAATAAATATCATCACGATATAGATCCAGCAAAAATAAATATACACGTGCAATCACATGATAATATAGCTCCTCCCAAGCTAGCGCAATACTTATACATATTCAAGTTAGGTGCCCATCACTGCAAACCCCCCCGGTCGAGTGTATCTTGACCCCCCCCCCCCGGTTAAGTGAATACGTATACGTGATCCCTCCGAGTCCTGGTTTCCCCCTGAAGCAAAGTACTGGCTTAACACAACATGCATCACTGACTCACAGTTAGTAAACCAAGCAGCGGTAACAGTGTGTCCCATACCACACGTTCTCACTACTGGTTTACTGGCTGCATATCAACTTCACAATGGGAAAACACAAAAATATTACAAAATAGCTTCAATTAGATGTGAATGGAATTGACCAATTCCGTATACCATCGTGTCCCATACCACGGGGTCTACGGTATCGTTCGATTTCCACTATGCCTTCTCGAAGGGTGCAAAACGGTGAAGTTTCATATGTAGAAAATAGTTAGTGGTAAAACAGTTTCAAAATACTTGTGAAAAATCCTTTGTTTTCTGTTTTCAAAAATGTTTATAATTTATAAAATAAATTTATACTATTGCTTGGTGACAATGATTAAATAAAAAAAATGTAAAATATTTCTGCCCCAAGCTATAATAGAAAAAAATACAGTATTTTCACACAAAAACTTGTTTATCCGGGGTCCGGATTAGTGTCAACGTTAGTTTGATCAGGCGTCGCAATTTCTTACGACCGTCCATCCAACAACATAAATACTATATAAAATTAATTATAGCTTAATATAAAATAAAATAAAACAATAAAAAATAAAATTCAGAATATATATAAAAAAACGTTCTAAAGAAACTTGCGCACCAACATAATTGCGCACCAAACACAAACTGGAAGCATGATATGGCGTAAGCCAACTAATACTAAGGAAACAACAAAACAAATTATGTATAAATTAGGAAAATCCTAAGGACTAAGGATCAAAATGAAGACACATAATTCAAAACACTACAAGAGAAAAAAGGCTACAGGCAACTCAAAGAATGCCATAACGTTGCCTACTAATTCAAGTTATAGGATTACTACTCACAAATAGAGTTTTACATTTTAATCCACTTTAATGTGTCCAGTTGCATCCAAGAGCAATGAGAATAGAAAGGAGCAATTTTTTTTACAGTGCGTTTTAAATAGGAATTCCGAAAGTTGTACCATGCGTTTCCACAAATAGGACTGCCGAAAGTTGTACCATTACAGATCGGGTACGCATTATGCTGTCCACTTTCAGAACAAGAACAACTGAAAGTGAAAATAGGTACAGGCTACAACAATAAAAAAAGAAAAGAAAATAAGATCAAGGTTGCGTGTACAACAATAGCGAATTGGAGACAGAAAATTGTTGCCAACACCGAATGCACAAAAAAGAATCTGCAGCAATTTTTTGACAAATGCTGCAATAGCTAATTTAATTTTTTTTCCCAGCAACTACTGGTTGATTGACATCAAAGAAGATGTCTGTTTAACTAGAATGTATGAGTTTACACTTACCTTACGGTAATTTTCAGCTATTTTAGCAAGGATTTGAGATTGTTAGAGGCTTCAATGTTGAGAAGAAGACTTCTTTCTACCTGTAATTGCTTCAGCTGCTGCTATTCATTCAAATAACTGAAATCTAGCGTTTTTGGTGTGGATTTTGGGGCTATAATGATTTACCATGAAGAGATCTGTTGGTTCCCCTTATTTCCCCCCTTTTTTGCTGAGGAAGATGAGGTATGAGGAAAAGTAACGTACTTTCCTCCATCGTCCAGATATTTCCTAGGTTAAAAAATAATTAGGACCCTAAGGTGATACTTAACAAGGCCCAAACACTAATTAAAGTGTTTGTTTAGAAAATTGGCTAGTTTAACGTAGAATTATCATACAAACTAACGTTTTACATCAAATTTTAACCAAATTCACATAAGTCTTCACCAATAACATTAAACTAAAATTGAAACAATGCTCATAACTTATTGTAAAAGCATTTTAAATGTTATTCTTAATTTTTCAACATTATTTTTCATAATTTACACAAATATATTTACATACTTGTTTTTGGTGTAATATGTACCACTTATGTAACAAAATATTTCAAAATCTCTTTGTTTATAAAATAAATTGTTAAGACTTTACAAAACATATATTTTTCACATTTATTATCATTTATACTACTTATGACATGTTCTCAAATATTTATTGTTATTACCCTTTTCATTAAATTATTTTGCCGGCATTAACATTTAATATTCGGGTTTTAAATTCAAAAAAAATCGCATCTTCATCCTCAAATTATATTCTGCATGAGTTTAACACTATTGATTTCTTATAAGAAAATATTTCAATCTTTTATTTCTATACACTACAACATGCATTAACGTTCGTTAATATTTTTTGTTGTCAAATTATCTAATTTTCACCTAAACCCATTATTTCACAATTTATCGTGCGTTTCACACTTAATTGACCCAAGCCCCAAATTTAATCATTTAAACATGATTGAATTTCACAATCAATCACCAAGCACCAATTAATTACTAACATGAGTAATTAAACCACTATTCAAAATAATATTATATACGTTCAACTTAATTGTTACTCAAATCTTCATATTTTAAGGGTTAATTATTGCAGCAGGCAATTACCGAAAACTCGGGTTGTTACAGACTTTCCCCTTACAAAAATCGCGTCCCCACAATTTGATAAGGAATAAGTCCATACAACCAACCTAAACCATTCACAAAGGATACATACATGAACACGGGTGTAGATGAATGGATGCAACATGTACAAAGTAAAGAAAATTTCTCACCCCTGTCACGAGAAGAAAGGAAATCTGGGTAAAGTCGCTCGATGGAATCCCTAGTTTCCCAGGTAGAGTCTTTAGGATTATCTGACCACTGAACCTTTACAAGTGGAACATTCTTGCTTCGAAGGCGCCTCACCTTAGAATCAAGAATATGAACTGGATGTTGCACGATGGATAAATCAGGAAAAATCTCGACATCAAGCTGCTCTGAGGGATTAACGACGAAATCTGAATTTCTAAGGCATTTTCTGAGCTGTGACACATGAAAGACATCTTGGATACCATATAAATGAGATGGAAAGGACACTCGATATGCAACAGATCCAATGCGCTCAGCGATAGGAAATGGTCCTATAAAACGAGGAGCCAACTTCCCAGTCGTACTGAAACGCATAACTCCCTTCAATGGAGAAACTCAAATAAAAACCAGGTCTCCAACAAAGAACTCAAGAGGCTTCCTACGGTTATCCGCGTAGGATTTTTGTTAGCTTTGAGCCTCTTTCATTCTCTGTCAAACAAGAGTAATCCTTTCTGAAGAATCATAGACTGAATCTAGATCGAGAATGAGCTTCTCTCCAGATTCCAACCAACAAGAAGGCGAACGACAAGGCCTTCCATAAAGGACCTCAAAGGGAGCCATACCAATATATGCTTAAAATTGTTATTATATGAGAATTCCACAAGAGGTAAGTGATATTCCCATGAACCACCAAAATCAAGTACACAAGCACGTAGGAGATCATCGAGAATATGATTAACACGTTCAGTCTGTCTATCTGATTGAGGATGATAAGTTGTGGAGAAATTTAGTTTCGTTCCCAAAGCTTGCTGAAGGCTACTCCAGAAATGGCTGGTGAATAGAGGATCGCGATCACAAATAATCAAGGAAGGAATACCATGAAGGCGAACAATCTCCTTAATATAAAGCTTAGTAAGAAGAGGTGTGCTCCTATTAGACTTAATAGGAATGAAATGAGATAACTTTGTAAGACGATCAACGATAACCCATATGCTCATATGACCACACCTCGAACGAGGCAGGCCGTCAATGAAGTCCATCGAAATCTGATCCCATTTCCATAATGGAATCTCTAAAGGCTGAAGGAGACCAGATGTCAGCTGATGCTCGGCCTTAACAAGCCAACATGTCATACAAGATCCCACATAACTAGCAATGTTATGCTTCATGCCTTTCCAAAAATAAAGGCAATGCATATTGGCATATGTCTTACTACCGCCGGGATGGATGGTATACTCAGTGCGATGACAATCATCAAGAATCTCATGCCTAAGAATTGGATCAGAAGGCACCACAATACGGTTCTTCTTATGAAGACAACCGTGAGAATCAACACTATAATCTCTTAATTCCTCATCTCAAGACTCAGCCTCACAAATTTGAATAAGGCGCATCACCTATGGATCATGCTTCTGTGTACCGGTAATACGATCAAGAATAGATGGTCGAGCTTCCAAACTGAACAATAACACCGGAGAATTTGATAGAGAAGCACGATTGCGAATATTACAGAACGATAAAGTCTCAAGAATATCCCACTCAGCTAGCATCATATAAACAACTGCCGAATGTTTACGGCTAAGCACATCGGCTACATGATTACCCTTTCCGAAGGTATAATTGATGTCAAAATCATAAGCTGCAAGAAATTCGAGCCACCGCTGCTGACACATGTTAAGCTCTTTCTGAGAGAATAGATACTTGAGAGATTTGTAGTCGGTGAAAAAAGTGAAATGCTCTCCTAGCAGATAATGGCGCCAAATCTTCAAAGCAAACACGATGACGACTAACTCAAGATCATGAGTAGCGTACCGAATGTCATTCGAATGCAATTGACGAGAAGCATAAGGTACAACTCGATCACGCTGCATCAACATAGCGCCTAAACCACAGTGGCTGGCATCGGTGTAAATGACGAGGTCTTGATTTCCTTCGGGTTTCACCAGAATAGGAGCATGAGTGAGAAGTTCCTTTAATTGCTGAAAGGAAGCTTCACACTTGTCAGACCACTCGAAGCAAACACCCTTATGGGTAGGACGAGTAAGCGGGAGTACGAAGCAAGAGAAATCCTGAATGAAACGACGATAATAACCCGCTAATCCCTAGAAACTGCGAATCTCCGATACTGTCTCGGGCCTCTTCCAATTTTGGATGGCCTCAATTTTAGATGGATCAACAGAAATATCATCAGCAGAAACAACATGGCCTAAAAAGCGAACTTTCTTCTCCCAAAAATGACACTTAGAAAGCTTGGCCTTAAACTGATGATGGTGAAGTGTGCTCGAAACAATCCGTAAATGACTAGCATGCTCGCTCTCGGATTTAGAATACGCAAGAATGTCATCGATGAATACTAGAACGAACTTATCGAGATATTCCCTGAATATCTGATTCATGAATCAACAAAGAATGCTGGAGCGTTAGTCAAACCGAACGACATAACACGCCACTCATAAGAACCATAACAGTGCGGAAAGCGGTGAGTGGAATGCTATCCTCTGCAACTCGTAACTGATGAAAACCAGTAGCAAGGTCTAACTGAGAAAAGACCTTAGCTCCACTCAACTGACCAAACATATCATCGATCCTGGGCAACGGATAACGGTTCTTGATGGTAAGCTCATTAAGCTTGCAATAGTCGACGCAAAGTCTAAGAGATCCATCGGACTTTTTGACAAAGACCACTACAGCACCCCATGGTGAAGAGCTAGACTGAATGAACTGCTTGAACTCAAGCTCGAGAAGCAGCTTCTTGAGTTCCTCATTTTCCTTAGTCAACATCCGTGTAGGAGGACGACTAATAGGATGAGCACCAGGAACTAAGTCTATAAGGAACTCAATAGCTCGTTTGGGTGGCAACCCCGAAATAAGCTCAAAAACATCAGCATAATCACAAACAACAGGAATACGAAACACATCGTCATCATCAGAGTCTCGAGAAATAGAGAATAAGGTTGCCACATAACTATGATCATTATCACGAAGAATAAGAGTGATTTACGATGGCGAATCAGGATGAAGAAGATACAAGACTCTCTCAACACACACAATTTTGGCCTCATATTTCACGAGCCAGTCCAAACCCAATATCATGTCAATTCCAAGCAAAGGAAACACATGCAGATTCACATGAAAAGAAAATCCACAAATAATTATCTCTACGTCATTACACAACAAGCTAAGGGCGGCGAATCTCCCAATAGGATACGCTATCCTCAAAGAAGTCACAATGCAAGAAACATCAAAAGAAAAAATATCCACGAGCTCCTTCGATACGAATGAGTGCGAAGCTCCCGTATCGAATAAAACTCGAATCATACGATCATGGAATAAAAGAGAACCCTTGAGAATAGAAGGTGTACCTCCATGCTGAGAAGAACCCCCTCCTGGCTCCAACACATTAAGCTTTCCATATTTGCTGGACCTAGAAGCAATAGGACAAGAAGTAGACCGGTGTACTTCCTTCTTGCAATAGCGACATATACATGGCTTAGGGCATTCACGAACAGGATGATCCTCTGCTCTACAATTGAAGCAACTTCGCTTAGCAGACGGTGTTCGACTAGATTGAGAACTCTGTCCCGTAGGCTTCTTCTTCTTATTTGGAAAGGATTTTGCATTGTGAGATGGACACTTCTTCTTGCCATGGTTCTTACGAACCCCAACATCATCATCATTATCCTTTTCCTTCTCGACTGCCTCGAGATGAAGAGCATCACAAGTTTCTCAAAAGTCCGATCAAGTTGCAATAGAAGAGGTCTCCTTAAGTACTTCTTAAGTCCATTAATGAACTTAAGATTCTTCTTGTAGGGTTTAGAGATGTGCTCTAGGCCGTACTTCGACAAGGCCTCGAAAGAAGAAATATACTCAGCAACAGACAATTTCCTATGCTTCAACTCGAGGAAGCGACAAGCAAGAACCTCTTTCTTTGAATTTGGAATAAACTTTATCTCAAAACGCTCATGGAACTGCTTCCACTCAAGGGAAGACTCATCAAATTCGGCAATCAACATCTCGTACCAATTTAAAGCTCGCCCTTGCAACAAGCTTGAAGCTACAAGGACTTGATGATGAGACGAGATCTCCATGCGAGTAAAGATGTGCTCGCAGGTATGAATCCACGCTTGGACCTCTAAAACGGACTCTGTACCCAGAAAGGGCTTCCCACCTAGATGTGAGAAATCACTGCACAGGCGTGCAAAAACTGACTTGCGCAGAGGAAATGAACGGGCTGGAGCGGGAGACTGGGTGCTCCGAATAAGCTCCATAAGCTGATCAGTGATAAAGTGACTGCCTCTGGTCGAGAGCAACTGACTAGTCTATCACTCTCATTAGGATGAACGCCAATGGATGACTCAACCCTATCTTCGGAGCCTGGACCACTGATTGGTCCAAAACCTATAACTTCATCTTGACCTTAACCAGACATCAGTTGAAAAAATTGAAGATATGATCATTTATGGGGTAATATATCACTTACATTAAATTAATAAGGAATACTACGGAAATGTAAAACAATTTTTTCCTACACGTATTCCTTTCTTATATTTACCCCACGCCCGAAGAAATTAAAGGCACGACTCGGGTCAAGGCTTGGGACAAAGGATTTAATGTTCTACTCATATTGTATCTCAATGCACTGTATTTGCTCGTATTTCTGTTCTGTATTAATCGCATTTTGTTCTGAATTGAGCTCTGATACCAAGCTGTGACGCCCCACCCTGAGACTTATACTAGTAAAGAACATTACGAGGAATCTGTCTACTAATACAGAGAATAAGGCTTGTTAGGAGCGACCATCCATAAGCCTTGTATTAAATAAATATACAGAGTATCGATAAAAAAGTACTAATTTTTTCCACACTCTTATATTTATTCAATACAAAACAATGGTGGCTAGGAAGTAATTCAGAACAAATTCGATTAATTGAGTAATAAACACCTCAGAACAGATCACCCAGCATTAGATACATTAACATATGATATACAACATGTAGTGTCACAAAAGTGGTTTAAAACCACAATAAGTACATCATGGGTCCAAAATAATAATACGATACATCAGAGTACATGGATCATAAACATATATCTAGACAAAATAGCTAACTAGATAGCCCAAAACAACAGATCCATGGCGGAAGCAAAGGGTGTCTACAACGACTAGCATACCTGAAAAAGCCCAGTCTGACCCGAGCATAAACACACACAGGTCAGTCTAGTCAATAATAAGTGAAACACCCCACCTCCATTAAGGTCACTCACAAAGGGAATGCATTAACTTTGGTGAAGCATTATAGGTAAAAGATACAGATAATTTACAAGACAAACATACAAACAGCGGAAAAACTGAAATCATTTCATAAGCAGTGTGGTTCAGTCAAACCATTACAACCATTGTCTCAAAACCCAACTTCCAAATCATTACAATAAAACCTCTGTATTGATTCAAAACCCCAAATATATAAAGAAGCATAAAACAGTAGAAAAGCAACATAAATCCCCAATAAAAGTGTAACCACAGCCATAGCCCAAGAAAAGAGAATCCAAGCAATACATCTACTCTCTTCAAGCTGGAGAAGGTCTGAACTAAGCTGAGGTATTCCCTCTCTGTGGACCTGGGGGGGGGGGGGGAACGGAAGGAAAGAAGACAAAAGAAAACGGGTCAGGCATAAAGCCTGGTAAGCCCAGTGATTTTCAGCATGTAAACAAGAAAAAGGATCATGAAATTAATAAACCTAATATAAGACGATACCATAGTAACAAGATAACATAAGACAAGAAAAGGTAAGATAAACTGAATATGCTATCGCAACCATTTCTATTTCTCTGCACCTACTAACAATTGTTTCAACTAGCCTCATGTGTTCATAATAAAATGATCCCTTTATCGATCAGCTTCTACTCGCATGTATTTATTACTTGTGTCATTCGGCCCCGTTTGTTTGTAGATACTTGTGCTGGTCCCACCATGGGGTGTATCAATCCCTATGATGGCGATCCGACACAATTCAAGATGCACAGTGTATAACTACTGAATCTCAGTGCCTGATTTTTCCACTTTGGAGTACGTACACGCCCGTACTCCATCGGAACCTACACGGATGCACCACATGCCACTATTTTGACCGCTTATAATCAGCCCAATAATCGTGCCCCACCCTGCCTAGTTCAGGGTACCGTGATACATCTATGTGGGTTACTGCTGAAATGGGTCCCCGTTGCTAGGGTTTCCTAATCAACATGTTATAGTGGTTTAGTGTTCTCAATTTAACCTAACCCCACCCATTTGTTTAATTGCATTGGTTAAGTGTCGCCTATTCATATGTTACTTAACCTTACCATTCTTAGCATGTCTGTTCATTGGCATTGATTAATTTATTAATGCACCAACCTCTCACATTAGAACTTTTTTTTGCGGTTGCTGGATGTGTCGGGCGGTTCCGAGCAGACTTCTACCGCAAACTCATTCTAACCTCGGGTTTTGGACTTGATGCGCTAACCTCTCACATTAGACCTGTTGTTGCGGTTGCTGGAAGTGCCGGGTGGTTCCGGGCAGTCTTACACCACAACTCAATCTAACATCGGGTTAGGCATGTTCATCTTTTGTCCAATTTATATATTTACCATTCATGTCCAAGTCTATATTTTTGTATGCCAGTTATCCACAATTGTAGTCAATTCAAGTTATGTCCAATATACTTGTTATGTCCAAAATTACTCCAATAGGTTATACCCATTTCCCCGCGTTACAATCGCACGTACAAAAAGATTCAACAAGGTTTCCAAATTCCAAGTATTCATAAAATAAGACGGAAAGGGAATAGAGAAGAAACACAAGAATTGACATAAGGGAAAATAGGCATGTAAGGGTGTACCAAACACAAGAACCATGGTTCCAAGAGGCATGTTGTACATTAACAACGAATATGAGCAAACTAAGGAAAATACATCATTGGTATACATATTCAATAGGATTGAACATAAAGAAATTACTAATTTGATGTAGAACATGATAGCTTCAATCACAACAGTCTCATAGGCATAGGTAATTTCAGATTTGACAAAAGAATAAGCATGAATCAGAATTGATTATCTTACAATTAGGCATAGTTCTAGATTCGATTCATTGCAGTCATGATTTTAATTATGTGTTCAAATCTGAATAATAAATGATCTTACAGTGATAGGATTAGAAAAAGGGAATTAGTTGACGTTGTAGCGATTCTAATCTTTCTTTGTTGATTGAAGCGGAAAACCTTTTCTTCAATTTGAAGCTCTCTAATTTGATTTCTAGTTTGGAGAAGAAGGAGGCTAGGCTAGTTTAGAGATGGACAGCATGGAGGCACCACAGAATAGGGTTATGAGGTTAGGGTTAAGTTTAGATATGTATTTATAGATGTGTTAGACAAACTATGGCCTTTAGTTTAGCATAGGAGTCATCAGAGCCATCCAAACCAAAGAGGCACGTCACCCAGCCAACCACAGCACGACACATAAGCCCTAATCCTTTAGAATTCATCACCCAGATCTGGGAAGATAGGGGTCGACACCCTCGGGCGGGATTTTTCCCGCTCATCTTTTATTGGTTGATTTTCGAAATTTGAATTTGTTTTTTGATTTTTAATTATTATTTAATTTAATTCTGCTTTGAACTGAAATCTTCTAAGCTTCATAACTTCCTCATACAGAGTCCGATTTACGCAAACTCGGACTCTATTCCAACCAGAATTCCGAGATGAACGCAATGGCACTACACATTTTACTTAATTCCCACTTTTAAAATTAAGTATTCTTTAATTCATTATTTTAATATTCATAGAAAATACGGGGTGTTACAGTAAGTAATAATATTATAAAGAATAATAAGGGCATGATATTCAAGTCTTTAACTAGTGTTAGGAAGATGATAATCTATGGGAATGGGATGGACTACATTCCTAAATCATAAATGAAAGGCACACAACTATACTTACTTAGTAACGCAAGGCTAAGTGATTGAAGGTGCACATATTACAGATATTATCAAAGTCTTGAAAATCACCAAAATCATCACATAACCCGAGTGAGTCAAATATCACGAAAGGAGCATCAAAATCCAACTTATAGAATCAAAAAATATTTATGTAAATTTAAAGTCTCACAATCGCCTCTGTGTATGTTCACAAAGATCAAATCACAAAATAAATATCATCACGATATGGATCCAGCATTAATAAATATACATGTGCAATCACATGATAATATAGCTCCTCCAGAGCTTAGCGCAGTACTTATACGTATTCAAGTTAGGCGCCCATCACTGCAACCCCCCCCCCCCCGGTCGAGTGTATCTTGACCCCCCGGTCAAGTGAATATGTAATGACCCGCATTTTTCAACGATATAATTAATTTAATTATTTAAAATATGGTTTTGTTATTTAAAATGGTTTAAATTAAATAACTTTGAATATTTAATTAAAATAATAATTAAATAATATATTTAATTCTGAAATAATCAGAATTAGTGGAATTCACAATATAATGTGAACTGGACAATTTATAATATATAATTCAGTTTAGAGTTGAATTATATTAACGAATATACTATAATAATGACAGTTTGAACGTATAATTATATTATAATTAAATTCGAGCTCGAAATGGCACTGCAGTTCGTAAATTGGCGATTCGAACTTCAACTGAATATATAGGGTTCATTTTAAATCGGATTTCTGTGAAACAAGAAACGTTAGGAGCTGGTGAGGTATATTTTTCTAGTGGAAGAGAAAAATCGGGACTTCGTCGTGTAGATTTTGATTTACGTCCAAATCAAATTTTAGAAAATTCGTTGTGGAATTCCTTTATAATTTATATCGATTTATTTATATTATAAAAGGAATTTAATATAAATTGAATATCGAATTAACTGGGGATTTGAAATTTTGAGTTAGAAATCCAGATAGGATTATTCTAGAGCTATATGGTATTCTACTGTGAATATATACGATAATATAAATTTATTTATATTTAATTTAATTATATTTATATATTTAAATGGGTTATTCAGAGCTTTAAAAATAGCCACTTTTGCAAACGAAGTCGGAATTCGACGAAACTAATTTTGTTGGATTTGCAATATTAAATTATTGTTTGGTTCCACGTTTCGTGATTTTTAGAGTCAGCATGTGGCCGTATGGATTTTTAGAGTGAAAAACAGTCGATATTTTGATAGTTAAAAATATGCTGTGTGAGCAAACGGAATCGGAATTCGACGAAACCAGTTTCGTTGGGACCGTAATGTCGAACTCTAGCTGCATGTCAATTTTCCTGATTTGTAGGTATCATTTGTGTTTGTAAGGATTTTTAGAGTGCAGAAACGAATATAAAATAACAAGCAAAATATCTGAAATCATTCTAAGGCCTAGAAACATGCCACATCCTCACCTCTCCAACCACACAAAAATCACGACCTTCCTTTATAATCAAATTTTAAGCCACCAGTTATTTTTTTCTTCCAAGTTAAAACGAGATCAAAGATAAATTCATAAGTTAAAATGAGATCAAAGAAAAATCAAAGATAAATTCATATAAATTCTTTAAAATCCCAAAACTAGTGTATTGGAGATCGTATACCCATTCTCCTCAATTCGATATCGTTCCTTTTGAGTTCGACAGTTTTTATGTCATTGGAAAATAGCTCAAACGAACTTAGGGTTTCGGGTATTGGGATTTTGGTCGATCGAATTGGAGTTTTGAGGTGGTATTCAGCTTTACGAGGTGGTTTAGCATCTAAGTGTGAAGTTTGGTGGAAATCTAGGGAAAAAGGTGTCGCACGTCCACTGTACAAGCGTGGAAAAGCGTCAAGGTTGGATCTTGCATGGTGGTTGCAAGCTGCATCTTGTTGGTATGGAAATGTAGAGATTTTGAAGTTAGAAGTTTTGCATATTTTTGATTGAGTTTTAATGGTGTATTGATCGAGATTATGGTGGGTAGAAGTGCCGTAATGGCCACTGGGAAACAGGAGCTCATGAAGGGGATTAGGAGAGAAAGAGGAATGGCGGGTCGGTGGGCTTTCAATTTGGATGATGGGCCAACGATCAAGGTTAAGGCCATTTGAAATAAAATCCAAGTTTAAATTAGAATTTAATGTATATTAACTTCTGAATGTTATATCTTGGTCATACATTATCAGATTTTTGAACGGTCAGATCCATTGGGATCGTATGGACGGACATTACACCATGGAACTAACTATGAGTTAATTCGAGCTCATTATAATTTATAGCAAAATAAATTGTCCATCGGGATCAAGCGATGGTTATCGTTATTAACGATGATCGTCCAATGTGAGTAAAACTCACCAACTCTGAACAGTTATATTTTAATAACATATGCTAAGAATTGTTAATCATCTGTTGATTGCTGTGTGTTAACTGTTTGGTTGAATTGCTTGTGCATTTGTTTAAATCACAGATAACTATATATATATATCGTTAATAAAATATTGATACTGTTTAGCATAATATTTCATATCGAAATGAAATCGATGTTAATTATATTGTTTAACATCTATGATGCAGGGAAACAAGTTGGAGGGGTCTAACTGGACTCCTCAATATTTATAATACTGTTTTGTTCATATATTGTGTTATATGATGTGATGTATAATCTGAGATTGATTATAGTGACAATGGCCTGGTTATTTGGTACTGTTCAATACCAGAAGAAATAATGAAACAAATTATTATATAAAATCGAAAGATTTTATATAGAAGGAAGATTTCAAACTGTGCATTGAAATAAAATATTTATAAAATCAAAGAATTTTATAACAAGGATTATTTACTTAGAAAGTAAATAAAGGTATAAAAAGGATTATTTACTTAGAAAGTAGATAGAATAATTATAAAAGGAAATTTTCAATGTTATATGAAAAGGAAATATTAATAAAATCAAAGGATTTTAAAAAAAGAATATTTATTAGGGAAACAAATAGAAAGAATGTAAATAAGAATTGAAAGGGAATATTTATTTGATTAAATAAATAGAAGAGTAAAAGGAAATTATTTTAAAACAAATATGAAGGGAATATATTTGTAAAACAAATACAAAGGAAGATATTTGCAAAACAAATAGAAATAGAAATATTTGTAAAACATTTACAAATAGAATTTAAAAGGAAATATTTGTAAAACATTTAAAAATAGATTAAATGAAAATATTTATTTGTTAGATAAATAGGATAGATTAAATGGAAATATTTATTTGTTAAATAAATAGGATATTTAACATAGGATAGATTAAATGGAAATATTTATTTGTTAAATAAATAGGATAGATTAAATGGAAATATTTATTTGTTAAATAAATAGGATAGATTAAATGGAAATATTTATTTGTTAAATAAATAGAAAAGATAAAAGAAATATTTATTTGTTAAATAAAAAAAATGAAAAGGGAATAGTTATTTGTTAAGTATAGAAAAGGAATAATTCAAAGGAGATAATCCAAAGGAGATAATTCAAAAGGAAACGATTCAAAGGAGTTAATCAGTTAGAATTAATCAGTTAGAGTTAACCAGTCAGAGTTAATCAGTTAGAATTAATCAGTTAGAGTTAACCAGTTAGAGTTATTCAAATGGAGTAAATCGAGTAGAGTTATCGAATATCACTTATTCGAAGTAGAGTTATCGAATATAGTTTATTCGAGAAGAGCAACCGAATATAGTGTATTCGAGAGAAGAGCAATCGAATATAGTGTATTCGAGAGAAGAGTAATCGAATATTGTTTATTCGAGAAGGTTAATCGAATATTGGTTATTCGAAGTGAGTTAATCGAATATTAGTTATTCGAAAGGAGTTATCGAATATAGTTTATTCGTGTAATAACCCGGAAATCTGGGCCAGTTTAAAATTTTTATTTTGGCAATTTTAGCGAATTTTAATTAATAAAATGAATTATTTTAAATAATATCGACGAGAAATTTATTTTGAATATAATTCGAACATATATATTCGTCTGAATCGACGATAGAATATAAATATTTATTTTAAATTATAAAAGGAATTGAAAATGGCGCGGTTGTTCGATAATTCGATCTCAAACTTCAAATGAATATATCAGGTGCAAAATAAACCGGATTTTAGTGAAACCAAAAATATTGGAATCTAATTGTGACTATCTTTCCAATGAACCCTAAAAATTGAAATTTCATCGCGGGAATCAAAAGATATGTCCAGTTGAAAAATTCTGAATAGTCGCTATGAAATTCAGGCCCTTAAAAATGGAATTTTTGCAAACGACCTCGGATTTCAACGAAACCACTTTTGTTGGCTCCGCGATGTCAAATTATTGCTAGGTTTCAAATTTCATAATTTTTCTAATCAATATGTGAGCGTGGCAAAGGAAAACGCGTTTGACCAGTTTTAGTTGATTTTAATCGACTGAAAAATGGCCATTTTTCAAACAGTCTCAGAATTTGACGAAACTAGTTTTGTTAGGACCGTATCGTCAATACGAAGCTAGAAAATATTTTTCGGGAATTTTTCGAGTTAGTATGTTACCCCGGTAAATTGAAGTGCGCATTCAAATTCAATATATAGAGTTATATGTTGATTTTGATGAAAACTGATTGAAACAGTCGAATCAGCTTATGATACATATCCCATTGTGTTCGGAATGGGGGTAATTAGCTAGGGACGACAGGCAGTGGGTCTCATTTCGGATTCGAATGAAAAAGTTACTTTTTAAAATTAAAATATAATATATTATATATATAAATTTTCATATTCGCCCCTCTCTCGATTTCATTTCTACAGCGAAAAGAAAAAAAACAGAAGAGGAGAGGGACAGGGGGGCCGCCGCCGCCATCGCCCCCCCTCAAATCGCCGTCGCCGCCCAAGGCGGGGCCACCGCACCGCCTCCCCGCTCCAGCCTCTCCTTCTCCCTCGGCTCCCTTCTTCCCTCCTCCCATCCGAGCGCAGGCGAACCCCCCAGCCTCTACGTCCTTTCAGGCGCCCATCCGAACCCCCTCCTCCTCAAAAACCGAACCCAAAACCCTCCTCCACCACAGTGGGCCCCAGCGCCACCGTTCCTCCACTGACCCGACACTCACCGCCAGCCGCAGCCTCCCACCACCACCGGCAACCACCTACGTCACTCCTACCCTCTCCCCGAAGAATAAAAGTAAGTTTTAATGTATTTTGTTTGGTTTAATTAACATAAAATGCTGATTTTTTGTGTGAAATATTGTTTTAAAAATATGCGGAGCGTAGTTAAGGATAATGTTAGGGTTTTTATTCATATAAAAGAATGATCTTTAATGACAAAAAGATAAGATTTTTGATGACAGAAAGATGAGATTTTTATATATTGAATAACGAAGTAAAAATTCGATTTTTATATATTGAATAGCGAAGTAAAAATTCGATTTTTATATATTGAATAGCGAAGTAAAAATTCGATTTTTATATATTGAATAGCGAAGTAAAAATTCGATTTTTATATATTGAATAGCGAAGTAAAAATTCGATTTTTATCTATTGAATAGCGAAGTAAAAATTCGATTTTTATATATTGAATAGCGAAGTAAAAATTCGATTTTTAAATATTGAATAGCGAAGTAAAAATTCGATTTTTATATATTGAAAAGTGAAGTAAAAATTCGATTTTTATATATTGAATAGCGAAGTAAAAATTCGATTTTTATATATGTAGTGAATACAGATGACGAAAGTGATGAAAGAAGAAACGACGGAGATTTTCTACATAAGAAGAGTCGTGGAGTTGGGATAGCTTTGGTGAGAACTTCTCACTTTTAAATTTATTTCTAGTTAAAATATATACTAGGATGCAGACGGTGTTTAGTAGCACCCAACACCCGTCGTCCACAGACCATGGACGGCTTGTATGCTTGTTTGTTTGATTTTGATGTGTAGTTGATTGTGTGATGTGATGTGAAATAAAATAAAATATTTATATAGTTAAAAATATTTTATAGTTAACGTGTATATGAAAGGAAATAAAAATAAACAAATCGGACGATTTGTTTATATACACACATTTGACTGACATTGATTGGGACGATAAATTTTACACATCGCCCAACTGCACAAATAAAATCTGTGTTTGATTGTTTGGAACCCCACATGGGTATTGGGATGATATTTGACGTACACTAATCCCGATTGTTTAGTTGTATGTTGATCGATTGATTGACAGACTGTTATAGGCGTTGAATATTTATATTTGATGCTTATACAGTGTAGAATGCACTTTGGATGATGGTTGATTATTTGTCATTGTTGATGTATACATGCGTTGTATGGAAATCCATAGAAATAAAATCTATGGTAATTGATTGGGCCTCATTCCAGTTTTGAAATAGAATATTTGAAAATAGAAATATTTGAAAAGAAATATTTGAATAGAAATATTTGAAAAAGAAATATTTGAAATAGAATATTTGAAAATAGAAATATATGAAGCCATGTTGATTAGATTGACGCCATTTTGACGTGGACGATATTTATATCGACTTATTCAATTTTCAATGTATATTGAAAGTGATTTTGAAATTTGAATTATATTGACAATAATCGAAATTCGAATTAAATTGAATAGAACTGAATTCGAATTGAAATCGAAAGGAATTGAATTCGAATTAAATTGAAATTGAATTGAAATCGATTTGAAATGAATTTAAAACGAATTTATATTGGAATATTCAATTTTGATTTGATTTGAAAATGAAGTTGAAATCGTTTCGAAAATGAATTAAAACGATTTATAAAGAACGTTTTGAATTGAAATCGACGAAGTATATATTATATATATAATAAAATGGCCTGAATAGAATGCGCCGCGCCGCAGCAGTTCGCGAATTTCGACCACTGATTTCAAATGGATATTGCGGGAGATCCGACTGTCGGATTCTCCTAAAACCGGAACCGTTGGGTTCGTATCGAAAAGAGCTTTCTAACGAATATTATAAATTTGAAATCTAACGGTTGGATTTGGAATTATGTCCAAATCAAATTTGGAAAAGGTCGTTGTAAGTGCAGTTCGATGGCCGTTGATGGAAATCGACTGTGCGGGCCTTGATAAAATTATTAAAATAGTAATAATTTGTGTAAAATCATAAGAAATGAGTTGGGAAGAATTGGGATGAAAAACTCCATATTTGAAAAGATAAAAATAGATTTTTATCGAAATGAACTTGTTTTGAACTAGAATTAAAATTCTATTTATTTTTAAATAAATAAATTGAATTTGAAATGGGTTTTAAAAATAACCAGAATTTCCAATGATTGCATTGGAATGGATTTGAATCGAAATTGTCTTTGGAATATTTCGATGTTGGATTTCGTGATTATACAGATGTTGTTATGGAAATTTGAAAGATATAGATCTATATATCGTTATTTCCAATACGATATCTGTTGGTCGTAGAATTTGATATTGAATATAAGCCGATATATTTTCTATTCAGAGCCTTTTATTTAAGATCAAATGTGATTTGGGTTTGTCGTGAATGGTGTCTTCATTAACACTGTTCTTAAACCCAGTAGAGAAAAGATTAAATCTTTTTTTTAGATTTAGTGAAGTGTACCAATTAAATAATATTTAATTGGAATTGAATTGATATTGATTTTTGGGTTTATTGTGAACCGTGTTTTAAAGGACACTGATTTTTTAACCCAGTTAAAGATTAAAACTAAGTGGAGTTTTAATGAATCTTTAATTAGATTGAAAAGATCGAGAATGGAGTATCACCAGTTTTGCTCCAGGCGATAGTTAAATCTTTAATTAGATTTGAACGTGAAATGGTAATTGAATTTACCGATAACACCGTGGTGTTAGATATGAAGTATTACCAGTTTTACTTCATAGGATAAATAGGTTGGGATTGGGAAATAAAATAAATAATTACTTCTGTGTGGTTCGCTAATCCCGACTAGTTTGAATTGATATTCAAAGAAGATTAAAGAATAAATTTAAAGAATTTATCTTTGATAAAATTAATGGGAACCTTTCCCAAAGTATAAGAATATTTGAACAAAAGAATATTCTGAATTGGAATGAGGCGTATGTTGTGTTTGTGTAACACTTGTTTATTATATACGCGAGTTATTCAGAAAGACCGGTTTATCCCATTCTGAATAACTGATTCGACGTGGTGTCGAAGTTGAAGACGGTGGTCGAAGACCGGAAATCTTCACATCGTTTGGGTGATTGCTGATGATCTCGATTGGGCTGTACACCCAAGAGGAGAGAAACAGTTGGTGATCATCCAGACGTACTTGGAGATCGATGGATTTGTGAGGAAAGTGCCTCCGGTTTCGTTCAGACCCAGAACGAACTTGTAAATGGACTGTGTGTCTGACATAGGATTTTATTCTGTGTGATTGATTTCTATTAAATATATATCTGTTTGGCGGCGGAGAATTTATTCTCTTGCTTAACGCCCTTCTCTGAGACGTACGAGCTCAGGGGTTATATATTGATGGATATCAAACGCATGGAGCGAATTGCCTGTGTAGCATACCTAAGTGGCAATAGATCGAGGCTTCTGTTGAAAAGCAAAGTCTTGTGGTTGATGATCAAAGCTCCGCCTGTGTGTCATAGCTTTGTGTAACGTGAATTCGCGAGCCTCACACCGCAGTTGTGAACCAGAAACGGGAGAGGACCTCAGGGAGGGCATGCGTTTCCTTCTAGCTAGAAGTGGCGTCAGTGGTTTTACACGCCCTGACGAGTTTGACTTACGTGGTTGTTGCTTTTGCGAGGCGCCTCGGTTTGATCGGACGATCCGGGTCCGATGGAGTCATTTGTTGGCTCATTTACGCCCCATAGGGCAGGGAGACGTAGTGTTCAGGCATAATAATCCACATCGGTGGACCGGCCCTGACGATCCATGGGGCAGTTGCGGCTGTTCCTGAGACATAGGCTAGATTGTCTCGAATCGGTAGAGGACTATCTTTTGCCTCTGTTCACAGATGAAAATCCAACTTCCAAATACGTGACATTTGCGGTTTTAATTGTAGAACTAGTATGGCGACATGATATAAGGTACTCATGCCGTCTATGATTGATACTTATGATTTGAAGCTGTTTTATACATTATGCACTTATTATAGTATCAAACGATTTGTTTTAAATGTACTAAGCATTTTTGGCTATGATATGAGAAAACCCTATCCTCCGGCTTGCGTTGCATTGTGTAATAGGACCTGGGTCTTATAATAGCTTCATTTTTTCAAAAAGCATTGCGCTGTTTTGTTATATGCACTGGTATTCTGGGGAGGAAACCCGTTCTGTGTTATACGGTGTGGTCCCTTGATATATCTGATTTAAAGTAAAGTTTTAAATAACTATTTTAGTTCTCACACCAGTCCCATGACTGACCTGGAGTTTATCGTTTTAACCTAAACGCTGGGTGCCCTTATTTTGACAGAGGCAGCTAGTAGTTTTGGTTTTGCAGATTTATATTCACAGGATCCTGGTTTACAGCTGGAACGATATCCAGAAAGCTTTGTATCCGTATATCTCCTTCAGTTGTGTATTGTATTATTTTCCGCTGCTATGTATTTAAATGTAATTTAAATCTCTGATATTTCTGTGTAATATTGATTTATACTCTGTATATTCTTGTATTCTGATGGAATTGTTGTAATATACAATGAAATGTTCTTCCGTCTGCGTTCTATTTTGTCGTGTTCTCAAAACAATCAGGCGTTTCGAACGGTCTGGGTCGGCTTTGTGACTGATTCGGATCGAGCGAAATTCCTTGTTGTCACAATTCGAATGGAATTATAGGAGTAAATTGAATATAGTTTATTCGAATAGAATTAAAGGAGTAAATCGAATATAGTTTATTCGAATAGAATTAAAGGAGTAAATCGAGTATAGTTTATTCGAATAGAATTAAAGGAGTAAATCGAGTATAGTTTATTCGAATAGAATTAAAGGAGTAAATCGAGTATAGTTTATTCGAATAGAATTAAAGGAGTAAATTGAATATAGTTTATTCGAATAGAATTAAAGGAGTAAATCGAATATAGTTTATTCGAATAGAATTAAAGGAGTAAATCGAATATAGTTTATTCGAATAGAATTAAACGAGTAAATCGAATATAGTTTATTCAAATAGAATTAAAGGGGTAAATCGAATATAGTTATTCGAATAGAGTTAAAGGAGTTATCGAATATAGTTTATTCGAAAGGAGTTAAGTGAAAAGAGTTAATCCAATATAGTTAATTGATAAGAGTTAATTGAATAGAGTTAATCGAATATAGTTTATTCAAAGAAAGGTTTTCGAATTTAGTTATTCGTAAGAAAGATTTTCGAATATAGTTTTTCGATGGGAGGAATTATCGAATAGAGATTATTCGAAAGAGAATTAAGTAAGGAAGTTTGTTAAAGGTTTATAAGATAAACTTTGACTATTTCGAAGTTAAAACATTGTTCAGTTAAGGTTTGAGAGGTAATTATATCCCAGCTTGATTGACTTCCTTCTTAACTAAGGAATGGTAAGGTTTGATAGTGAATGATGGTTAAGTGAATTTAGTAAATGGTTTGAGTTGGCGTCGCGATGTTTTATTTAAACATTGTTTCAACCAAATGAAGGAGCTTTGGAAATATTTTCCAAATAAGAAACAGGAATGTTTTCTAATATAGAAAACAAGAAATGGAAATGTTTTCCATTGTTAATAACGTATATTTTCTGAATTTAGAAAATAAGAAATGTTGAATATAGGGAAACAGGAAATGACAAATGAAATAAATTAATGATAAATTAAAGTTGATTGGTGATTGATCGATGTAATTTCCATCTGGAAATAAGATCGTTGTTTGCACACGTGTTTTTTTTTGATAGTCAACTCACCGACTATCGAAGTTTTTTTTGACCATTTTAACGTTGTTAATATGGAGAGACCGGTTGGATTATTATCCGAAGAACCACTCCGTATTGGCATAAGCGTTGCGAATCAAGTATGTTGAATATATTGAAGACGAAGTAAAGTGCAAGGGCTGTTGTATAAATCTTAGATAACAATTGCCCAAGATGGATGTATTGAATAGTGCCTTCGGTTTATCCAGTCCCAGGACAACTTGTATGGATGAATGTCTGACAAAGTATATCTAAAGGATCGCGTAAGTTGATCTCTTCAAACGTAGTTACGTTTGGTGGCGGAGGAATTCATTTCTCTTTGCTGTATACCCGTGGTATTTTTGGGGAAATCAATTTGTGATTTGGCGGGTATGACGATGTGACATTCAAAGTGAAAAAACGTGTGATCTGTCAGAGATAAGCGTGGCCTCTAGCCTCACAACCGGGAAATGACAAAAATCGGGAAGGCAACATGGCTATGTAGGTCGCACCTATTAGGGTGTATAATCACCTGATCTAGAGTTTCATTTACTTCTAAAAATCTATTGTCGATGCTGTCCAATTTGGGAAACGGTTGCTGATCCCAACCGTTGGTGATATACATTTGATACACTCAAGCAATGAGTGGTCGGTCATGTGTGGCCGGGTTGTAAGATGTTCTTGTTGAATCCAGTGTATTCCTCTCCAGAGGTACACTAGCGAAAGGTGGTTCCATACCTTGTCATAGTTGGAAATCCTTTACCCAATACGTGCTTGCGGTTTTGATTGTATACTATATATGTAGAACGTGAGATGAAAGCATTTCTGCTAGTTGATATAAAGTTTATTTTGGATTCTCATAAGGGAAAAACCCATTCTATTATACGGCGTTGTCTTATGAGATATCATTTAATGGATCAAACTGTTTAAACTGTTTTAGTCATACCAGTCCCATGACTGACCCGGAGTTTATCTTGTTTTGTTTTCCCTAAACTCTTGGGTGCCCAATTTTGTACAGGCAGTCAAGTAGTCGGGATTTACAGATATACTGGAAGGGCTTGGAGTAGGAGGCTTCAGGATTATATAGCTATATTTATTTCCGTTGTGTTGTAAGTGTTGTACTCTAATAATATTATTGTATACATATACTGATTTTATTTCAAGGATATGTTATCTATTATATGTTGTTCGTTCCGCTGTGAGATTCGTGTTACTCTGATGTTGTGTTCTTCTTCTTCTTCTATTCTAAGTTTCTATCTTATCTTTCCTCACTCTCTAACTTCTTTCTATTAACTTTTCGGGTTTTTTTCGATGTTTGGTTAGTCATCATTGAGTTTATGGCGATAACCAAAGTCGACAAACCCGGGTCATTACAATTGGTATCAGAGCTTATGGTTAAGTAATTACCTTGGCTCTGTGGCATGACTCAGTAGAGATGGGGTTAGTAATACCCTAGATTGAGTTTGAGTGTATATATATGAGTGAACGTGTTTTTTATTTGATATAAATGGTTTTATATTGAGTAGATTTATTGGTTGAGTTGTTTATGGATTCTGGTCGATGGTGGGGCACCACCATATCGATAGGAATTTCTAAACTATCGAATACGATGGGCCGACACGATATGTTTTGAGAAGAGGGTAAATGTAAATAATTTTACCCAAAGTATATTTTGATATAGTGAAAATATTTATATTGAAACGATTATAATGTATTGGATATATTGGTTGTTAATGTAATCGAGTAAGATTATGAAAGTAAAATGGTTATGTAAATAGCCAATCAGAATTCATATAAGTGAAATATATGAAAGCAGATGAATTAAATATGAAATTCAAATCAGAACTGGAATTAAAACCATAGAAAATTTGAAAGGTGTTTGTAAATGAATTTAGATTAAATATATGAGAATTTTAAAATCCTGGGAGATTTTATATTGTTTTACAAGCATTGTGAATGGCATTTTGAAATGTATTTTAAAATAGAAATGATTCGGAAATGGTTTTGAAAAATGATATAGTATTGAACTCACTTTGATAGCTGGGAAATAACTCTGATTATGCTGCAAAGGAAAGTTTGATTTTTGAGAAAATCAAAGTTGTTTAAAACTCCCAGAAATAGATTGTGTAATTTAAAACAAATTTTAACAGGAATTTGTAGAAGTAAATAGAAATTGAATTGAAATCAGTTAAGTGGTAACTGAAATTGAATTAGAATGATATCGAAACAAATTGGATTTGTGAGATTTGAATTTGAAATGTCGTTGGATAATGGAGTTAAGAATTTGAAATCGAGAATGGAACTTTGATATAAAATGAAATTCGACTTTGGTATTAGCGAATGATTAGGTTTGAGAATGAATTGATTGGGATGACCCTTATATCCGCTGAATTGATAATAGGTGGAGAGGAAATAATGATATGCCGACAAAAAGGTACAAGTTTAAATTTGATATAAGCATGAGATTTATGAGCCGAATTGGCAAGCCGCTTGGCTGTTTGATTTTCTTTTGGGTTGTAGATGGTCCAGAGTGACGAGTTGGAGTTTGACCGATTGACCAGTACAAAGGAGGTGCTGGCGAATTTTTTCGAAGAGTTAAGGCGTTAGAAAATTTTCAGGATTTTTGAAAATTTTTGTTGATAAGAATAAATTAATAATTTAACTGACTTTAAATTGGTCCAGTTGGAAACTGAAGTTAAGAAGTGAACGAATAAATTTTTAACCCAGTCGATTGAGTTTGTTTTCTACCTTAGCAATTTCGAGGACGAAATTATTTTAAGTGGGGAAGAATGCAACGACCCACATTTTTCAGCGATATAATTAATTTAATTATTTAAAATATGGTTTGGTAATTTAAAATGGTTTAAATTAAATAACTTTGGATATTTAATAAAAATAATAATTAAATAATATATTTAATTCTGAAATAATCAGAATTAGTGGAATTCACAATATAATGTGAACTGGACAATTTATAATATATAATTCAGTTTAGAGTTGAATTATATTAACGAATATATAATAATAACGACAGTTTGAACGTATAATCATACTATAATTAAATTCGAGCTCGAAATGGCGCTGCAGTTCGTAAATTGGCGATTCGAACTTCAACTGAATATACAGAGTTCGTTTTAAATCGGATTTCTGTGAAACAAGAAACGTTAGGAGCTGGTGTGGTATATTTTTCTAGTGGAAGAGAAAAATCAGGATTACGTCATGTAGATTTTGATTTACGTCCAAATCAAATTTTAGAAAAGTCACTGTGGAATTCCTTTATAATTTATATCGACTTATTTATATTATAAAAGGAATTTAATATAAATTGATTATCGAATTAACTGGGATTTGAAATATCGAGTTAGAAATCCATATAGGATTATTCAGGAGCTGTATGGTATTCCACTTTGTATATATACGATAATATAAATTTATTTATATTTAATTTAATTATATTTAAATATATTTATATATTTAAATGGGTTATTTAGAGCTTTAAAAATAGCCACTTTTGCAAATGAAGTCAGAATTTGATGAAACTAATTTTGTTGGATCCGCAATATTAAATTCTTGTTAGATTCCAAGTTTCGTGATTTTTAGAGTCAATATGTGGCCGCACAGATTTTTGGAGTGAAAAGCAGCCGATATTTTGATAGTTAAAAATACGTTGTGTGAGCAAACGGAGTCGTAATTCGACGAAACTAGTTTCGTTGGGACCGTAATGCCGAACTCTAGCTATATGTCAATTTTCATGATTTTTAGGTATTATGTGTGTTTGTTGGGTTTTTAGAGTGCAGAAACGAATATATAATAACAAGCAAAATATCTAAAATCATTCTAAGGCCTAGAAACATGCCACATCCTCACCTCTCCAACCACACAAAAATCATGACCTTCCTTTATAATCAAATTTTAAGCCTTTTTCTTCCAAATTAAAACGAGATCAAAGAAAACTCAAAGATAAATTCATATAAATTCTCTAAAATCCCAAAACTAGTGTATTGGAGATCGCATACCCATTCTCATCAATTCGATATCGTTCCTTTTGAGTTCAACGGTTTTTATGTCATTGGAAAATAGCTCAACCGAACTTAGGGTTTCGGGTATTGGGATTTTGGTCGATCGAATTGCAGTTTTGAGGTGGTATTCGGCTTTACGAGGTGGTTTAGCGTCTAACTATGAAGTTTGGTGGAAATCTGGGCAAAAAGGTGTTGCACGTCCACTGTATAGTCATGGAAAAGTGTTGAGGTCGGATCTGGCATGGTGGTTGCGAGCTGCATCTTGTTGTTATGGAAATGTAGAGATTTTGAATAGAAGTTTTGCATATTTTTGATTGAGTTTTAATGGTGTATTGATCGAGATTTTGGTGGGTTGAAGTGCCGTAATGGCCACTGGGAAACAGGAGCTCGCGAAGGGGATTGGGAGAGAAAGAGGAATGGCGGGTCGGTGGGCTTTCAATTTGGATGATGGGCCAATGATCAAGGTTAAGGCCATTTGAAATAAAATCCAAGTTTAAATTAGAATTTAATGTATATTAACTTCTGAATGTTGTATCTCGGTCATACGTTATCAGATTTTTGAGCGGTCAGATCCGTTGGGATCGTATGGACAGACACTACACCATGGAACTGACTATGAGTTAATTTGAGCTCATTACAATTTATAATGAAATAAATTGTCCATCGGGATCAAGCGATGGTTATCGTTATTAACGATGATCGTCCAATGTGAGTAAAACTCACCAACTCTGAACAGTTATATTTTGATAACATATGCTAAAAACTGTTAATCATCTGTTGATTGCTGTGTGTTAACTGTTTGGTTGAATTGCTTGTGTACTGGTTGAAATCACAGATAACGATATATATATATATATATATATATATATATAAATCGTTAATCAAATATTGATTCTGTTTAGCAGAATATTTCATATCGAAATGAAATCGATGTTAATTATATTATTTAACATCTGTGATGCAGGGAAATAGGTTGGAGGGATCCAACTGGACTCCTCAATATTTATAATACTGTTTTGTTCATATATTGTGTTATATGATGTGATGTATAATCTGAGATTGATTATAGTGACAATGGTCTGGTTGTTTGGTACTGTTCAATACCAGAAGAAATATTGAAATAAAATATTATATAAAATCGAAAGATTTTATATAGAAGGAAGATTTCAAACTGTGCATTGAAATAAAATATTTAAAAAATCAAAGAATTTTATAAAAAGGATTGTGTACTTAGAAAGTAAATAAAGGTATAAAAAGGATTATTTACTTAGAAAGTAAACAGAATAATTATAAAAGGAAATTTTCAATGTTATATTGAAAAGGAAATATTTATAAAATCAAATGATTTTAAAAAGAATATTTATTAGGGAAATAAATAGAAAGAATGTAAACAAAGAATTGAAATGGAATATTTATTTGATTAAATAAATAGAAGAGTAAAAGGAAATTATTTGTAAAACAAATATAAAAGGAATATATTTGTAAAACAAATACAAAGGAAGATATTTGCAAAACAAATAGAACGATAAATATTTGTAAAACATTTACAAATAGAATTTAAAAGGAAATATCTGTAAAACATTTACAAATAGATTAAATGGAAATATTTATTTGTTAAATAAATAGGATAGATTAAACGGAAATATTTATTTGTTAAATAGATAGGATAGATTAAATGGAAATATTTATTTGTTAAATAAATAGGATAGATTAAATGGAAATATTTATTTGTTAAATAAATATGATAGATTAAATAGAAATATTTATTTGATAAATAAATAGAAAAGATAAAAGAAATATTTATTTGTTAAATAAATAGAATCGAAAAGGGAATAGTTATTTGTTAAGTAAACAAATAGAAAAGGAATAATTCAAAGGAGATAATCCAAAGGAGATAATTCAAAAGGAAATGATTCAAAGGAGTTAATCAGTTAGAATTAATCAGTTAGAGTTAACTAGTCAGAGTTAATCAGTTAGAATTATTCAGTTAGAGTTAACCAGTCAGAGTTAATCAGTTAGAATTAATTAGTTAGTGTTAACTAGTCAGTGTTAATCAGTTAGAATTAATCAGTTAGAGTTAACCAGTTAGAGTTATTCAAATGGAGTATATCAAGTAGAGTTATCGAATATCACTTATTCGAAGTAGAGTTATCAAATATAGTTTATTCGAGAAGAGTAATCGAATATAGCGTATTCGAGAGAAGAGTAATTGAATATAGTTTATTCGAGAAGGTTAATCGAATATTGGTTATTCGAAGTGAGTTAATCGAATATTAGTTATTCGAAAGGAGTTAACGAATATAGTTTATTCGAATAGAATTAAAGGAGTAAATCGAATATAGTTTATCCGAACAGAATTAAAGGAGTAAATCGAATATAGTTTATTCAAATAGAATTAAAGGAGCAAATCAGATATAGTTTATTTGAATAGAATTAAAGGAGTAAATCAAATATAGTTTATTCGAACAGAATTAAAGGAGTAAATCGAATATAGTTTATTCGAATAGAATTAAAGGAGTAAATCGAATATCGAATATAGTTTATTCGAATAGAATTAAAGGAGTAAATCGAATATAGTTTATTCGAATAGAATTAAACGAGTGAATCGAATATAGTTTATTCGAATAGAATTAAAGGAGTAAATCGAATATAGTTTATTCAAATAGAATTAAAGAAGTAAACTGAATATAGTTTATTCGAATAGAATTAAAGGAGTAAACTGAATATAGTTTATTCGAATAGAATTAAAGGAGTAAATCAAATATAGTTTATTCAAATAGAATTAAAGGAGTAAATCGAATATAGTTTATTCGAATAGAATTGAAGGAGTAAATCGAATATAGTTTATTCGAATAGAATTAAAGGAGTAAATTGAATATAGTTTATTCAAAAGGAGTTAAGTGAAAAGAGTTAATCCAATAGGGTTAATTGATAAGAGTTAATTGAATAGAGTTAATCGAATAAAGTTTATTCGAAGAAAGGTTTTCGAATCTAGTAATTCGTAAGAAAGATTTTCCAATGTAGTTATTCGAAGGGAGGAGTTATCGAATAGAGATTATTCGAAAGGGAATTACATAAGGAAGTTTGTTAAAGGTTTAAAAGATAAACTTTGACTATTTCGAAGTTAAAACCTTGTTCAATTAAGGTCTGAGAGGTAATTATACCCCAACTTGATTGACTTCCTTCTTAACTAAGGAATGGTAAGGTTTGATAGTGAATGATGGTTAAGTGAATTTAGTAAAAGGTTTGAGTTGGCGTCGCGATGTTTTATTTAAACATCTGTTTCAACCAAATGAAGGAGCTTTGGAAATATTTTCTGAATAAGAATCAGAAATGTTTTCTAATATAGAAAACAAGAACTGGAAATGTTTTCCATTATTAATAACGTATATTTTCTAAATTTAGAAAATAAGAAATGTTGAATATATGGAAACAGGAAATGACAAATGAAATAAATTAATAATAAATTAATTCAAAGGATAAAAGTTAATTGGTGATTGATCGATGTAATTTCCATCTGGAAATAAGATCGTTGTTTGCACAGGTGTTTTTCTTTGATAGTCAACTCACCGACTATCGAAGTTCTTTTAACCATTTTAACGTTGTTAATATGGAGACCCCGGTTGGATTATTATCCGAAGAACCACTCCGTATTGGCATAAGCGTTGCGAATCAAGTATGCTGAATATATTGAAGACGGGGTAAATTGCAAGGGCTGTTGTATAAATCTTAGATAATAATTGCCTAAGGTGGATGTACTGAATAGTGCCTTCGGTTTGTCCAGTCCCAGGACAACTTGTATGGACGAATGTCTGATAGAGTATATCTAAAGGATCGCGTAAGTTGATCTCTTCAAAACTAGTTACGTTTGGTGGTGGAGGAATTAGTTTCTCTTAGATGTATACCCGTAGTATTTTTGGGGAAATCAATTTGTGATTTGGTGGGTATGACGATGTGACATTCAAAGTGAATAAACGTGTGATCTGTCAGAGATAAGCATGGCCTCTAGCCTCACAACCGGGAAGTGACAAAAATCAGGTAGCATGGCTATGTAGGTCGCACCTATTAGGGTGTATAATCACCTGATCTAGAGTTTCATTTACTTCTAAAAATCTATTGTCGATGCTGTCCCATTCGGGAAACGGTTGTTGATCCCAACCGTTGGTGATATACATTCGATACACTCAAGCGAAATGAGTGGTCGGTCATGTGTGGCCGGGTTGCAAGATGTTCTTGTTGAACCCAGTGTATTCCTCTCTAGAGGTACACTAGCGAAAGGTGGTTCCATACCTTGTCATAGTTGGAAATTCTTTACCCAATACGTGCTTGCGGTTTTGATTGTATACTATATATGTAGAACGTGAGATGAAAGTGTTTCTGCTAGATGATTATTATATTGTGGTTGATAGACATTATTATAATATCAAAAGGTTTTTGATATAAAGTTTATTTTGGATTCTCATAAGGGAAAAACCCGTTCCGTTATACGGCGTGGTCTTATGAGATATCGTTTAATGGCTCAAACTGTTTAAAATGTTTTAGTCATACCAGTCCCCGGAGTTTATCTTGTTTTGTTTTCCCTAAACTCTTGGGTGCCCAATTTTGTACGGGAAGTCAAGTAGTCAGGATTTACAGATACACTGGAAGAGCTTGGAGCAGAAGGCTTCAGGATTATATAGCTATAGTTCTTTCCGCTATGTTGTAAGTGTTGCACTCTGATAATGTTATAGTATACATATACTGATTTTCTTTCAAGGATATGTTATCTATTATATGTTGTTCGTTCCGCTGTGAGATTCGCGTTACTCTGATGTTGTGTTCTTCTTCTTCTTCTATTCTAAGTTTCTATCTTATCTTTCCTCACCCTCTAACTTCTTTCCATTAACTTTCTGGTATTTTTCGATGTTTGGTTAGTCATCATTGAGTTTATGGCGATAACCAAAGTCGACAAAAACCCGGGTTGTTACAGAATACATATACGTGACTCCCCCCGAGTCCCGGCTCCCCCCTGAAGCAAAATACTGGCTTAACACAACACAATATGCATCACTGATTCACAGTCAATAAACCCAGTAGCGGTAACAGTGTGTCCCATACCACACGTTCTCACTATTGGTTCACTGGCTGTGTGTCAACTTCGCAATGGAAAAACACAAAAATTATCACAAAATATCTTCAATTAAACAGGAATGGAATTGACCGATTCTGTATACCGTCGTGTCCCATACCACGGGGTTTACGGTATCGTTCGATTTTGACTACGCCTTCACAAAGGGTGCAAAACAGTGAAGTTTCATATGTAGAAAATAGTTTTTGGGAAAACGGTTTCAAAACAATTGTGAAAAATCCTTTGTTTTCTGTTTTCAAAAAGGTTTATATTTTATAAAATAAATTTGTACTATTGCTTGGTGACAACGAGTTAAATAAACAAAATCATAAAATATTTCTGTCCTAAGCTATAATAGAAAAAAACAGCATTTTTATATGTACCGAGAACCGATAAAAACATGTGTAGTGTGTACTTTACGGAAACAACATGTTCTAATTTCGCACAAAAACTTGTTTATCCGGGGTCAGGATTAGTGCCAATGTTTGTTTGATCAGGCGTCGCAATTTCTTACGCACCGTCCATCCAACAACATAAATACTGTATAAAAAATTATAATTTAATATAAAATAAAATAAAAAAATAAATAAAAATCAGAATATATATAAAAGAATGTTCTAAAGAAATTTGCACACCAACATAATTGCGCACCAAACACAAACTGGAAGCATGATATGGCGTGAGCCAACTAATACTAAGGCAACAGCTAAACGCATTATGTATAAATTAGGAAAATCCTCATGACTAAGGATCAAAATGAAGACACATAACTCAAAACACTACAACAGACAAAAGGCTACAGGGAACTCAAAGAATGCCATAACGCTACCTACTAATTCAAGTTATAGGATTACTATTCACAAATAGAGTTTTGCATTTTAGTCCACTTTAATGTGTCCAGTTGCACACTAGAGCAATGAGAATAGAAAGGATCAATTTTTTTATAGTGCCTTTTAAATAGGAATGCCGAAAGTTGTACCATGCATTTCTACAAATAGGACTGCCGAAAGTTGTACCACTGGGTTAGGATCACCTGGACCCAATTTCCCCTGGTCCGATGGTCCCAACCAATTAAATCACCCCATTTTAGGTTGATTTACACATAGCCCCCCAGAATTACACCCGAATTTTAGGGGGCTATGTGTGAATCACCCCAAATGGGGTGATTTAATTGGTGCGGACCACCAGACCAGGGGAAAATGGGTCCAGGTGATCCGCACCCCCATTATAGATCGGGTATGCATTATGCTGTCCACTTTCAGAACAAGAACAACTGAAAGTGAAAATAGGTACAGGCTACAAACAATAATAATAAAAAAAACAAGATCAAGGTTGCGTGTACAACAATAGCGAATTGAAGACAGAAAATTGCTGCCAACACCGAATGCACGGAAGAGAATTTGTAGCAATTTTTTGACACAAGCTACATCAGCTAATTTAATTTTTTTTTCCAGCAACTACTGATTGATCGACATCAAAGAAAATGACTGTTTAACTAGAACGTGTGAGTTTACGCTCACCTTACGGTAATTTTCAGCAATTTTAGCAAGGGTTTGAGATTGTTGGAGGCTTCAATGTTGAGAAGAAGACTTCTTTCTACCTGTAATTGCTTCAGCTGTTGTATTCATTCAAAGAACTGAAATCTAACGTTTTTGGTGTGGATTTTGGGGCAATAGTGATTTACAATGAAGTGATCTGTTGATTCCCCTAATTTTCCGCCTTTTTTTGCTGTGGAAGATGAGGTATGAGGAAAAGTAACGTACTTTCCTCTATCGTCCAGATATTTCCTAGGTTAAAAAATAATTAGGACCCTAAGGTGATACTTAACAAGGCCCAAATACTAATTAAAGTGTTTGTTCAGAAAATAGGCTAGTTTAACGTAGAATTATCATAAAACTAACGTTTTACATCAAATTTTAACCAAATTCACATAAGTCTTCACCACTAACATTAAAATAAAATTGAAACAATGCTCCTAACTTATTATGAAAGAATTTTAAATGTTATTCTTAATCTTTCAACATATTTTTTCATAATTTACACAAATATATTTACATACTTGTTTTTGGTGTAATATGTACCACTTATGTAACAAAATATTTCAAAATCTCTTTGTTTACAAAATAAAGTGTTAAGACTTTACAAAACATATATTTTTCACATTTATTATCATTTATACTACTTAAGACATATTCTCAAATATTTATTGTTATTACCCGTTTTCATTAAAATTACTTTATTAGCATTAACATTCAATATTCGAGTTTTAAATTCAAAAAAATCGCATCTTCATCCTCAAATTATATTTTGCATGAGTTTAACACTATTGATTTCTTATAAGAAAATATTTCAATCTTTTATACATTACAACATGAATTAAAAATCGTTAATATTTTTAGTTGTCAAATTATCTAATTCTCACCTAAATCCGTTATTTCACAATTTACCGTGCATTTCATACTTAATTGACCCAAGCCCCAAATTTAATCATCTAAACATGATTGAATTTCACAATCAATCATAAAGCACCAATTAAGTACTAACGTGAGTAATTAAACCATTTTTCAAAATAATATTATATGCGTTCAACTTAATTATTACTCAAATCTTCAAATTCTAAGGGTTAATTATTGCAGCAGGTAATTACAGAAAACTCGGGTTGTTACAATAAGAAAGAATAGAAACTGGAAATGGAGAGGGGTAAAATAGAAAGAAGAAAAAGCAGAGGGAACGGGGAAAATAGGTGCGCATGGGTTTTTGGTTTTACCGTGTTAATTCTGGAATTTTGGGCTTAGGCCAGTTTTTTTATAAAAAAAAGGAAAAGAAAGGGGTTTTTAATTTATGATTAATTATTATGTATAAATATACATTTGTAAACATATATACCTAATTTGGGAATGAGTTGTAAGGATCGTCCCATTCAATTAAAAAGAAAATAAACTAATATATAGTTCAAAATATAAATATAAGTAATATACATTTATATAAAAACTATATATATATATATATATATATATATATAAAAGCTTAGATCAAGAAAATATGATCGAGCAATTTGGCTTGTGCTGGTACGGTTGAGTCGATCGATGATGAGTGTAAATAACTCGACGTAGTATCAAGTTTAAGCAATTCAATCTAAATAAATTGATTTATTAAAAATGATTAAATACTAAATATTATTAAATTTTATCAAACGTAAATTTAGTCGTGAAATAAATTAACATGTATAGTGTTAATAATTGATCTGTAATGATCTATGAATTCGGTAAATTATGAATTAGATGTTTAATTAATTAATTAAGTTGTGTTTAATTACGTTAGTCATAATTATATATTATATATTGACATCTGTTAGTGGAAATAAACACCATTGCACTATAAACTGTACTGACTGAATGGTTTGGACACCCTATTAGCAGAAATAAAACCACTCTGCTAGTATATCACTTTGACATATGTTGTTGAGTTATTATATTATCAGTTGATAATATTGAATTGTATTTACATTGTTGTTTGGGCAAATTGGGTTAACAACTTGAATGTTGTCTGTCAATAGAACAACTATATGCCGGGGGAACTGCTAAGTGATAATTTCTGTAAATTAACTCACAGATGAACATAAGTTTTAATAATTGGATAAAAATTGCTAAATGTATTATTTTAAATTAATTATATTACTAATTAATTTAAAAAGGGAAGATTAATTGTAATCTGTTAATCAGTTTATTTGATGTAAACCAATTGTTTTAAAATGGAAATTGATTTTTAAATTAATCCATTTCCAATTAATTTAAAAAATAGTTTGTAACAAATAATTGTTAAACATAGAAATATTTCTGAAAGCTAATTGATGTTTTTAGTTAATAGATCTTGGATAGGTTAATGCTGTAGTCAAATGGAGAATTGGATAAATTTACTAAAGATAATGTTTTTAACTTAATTAATCTTTTAATTAAATAAGTTCTAAAGATAATTTAATTATCAAAGGATAAGGAGACCAAGTTGATTTATTTGGAATAAATTCCCTGACTTAATATTTAAGTTAACTTATTGAATGGTTCATAACAACAATGTTGTTTTGAAAATGATTTAAGATTTGAAAATTAATCGAAATTACCAATTCTTGATCGGGAGATATTTTGGGTACCGAACTTATACAAAACTTAATGATAAAAATGATTTTGACTCAAGGTCTGAGAGGTAATTAGCATACCCTAACTTGAACGATTTCTCTATTATCCAATAGATAGTATTTGTTTGTATTCGAAATGAGTGTTAGAGTTGAATATCGTCTTCAACTATGAAATGTATATTCAAGAGTGAGATTGTCACATAAGATTGATAATAAGAATTTCTAAGTTAAGTAATACTTATGTTATCTAACAAATATAAAAACAAATAGGTGTTTCATTTTAAATAATAAAGGATGATTTAAATAAGGCTTAGTAGATTCCACATTAATAAATCTCTTTACCTTATTTTATATTTGATAGTTAAATAACCGACTATCAAATCTAGACCTTTTTCGATTATCGTTTCGAAGAGTCCAGAATCTAAATTCCACTTCGATTCGAATTATACGTTACGAGTTAGAGATTATTGAAGACCATTAAAGACGGAGTTTTTGCGAGGGTTGTTCGGTCAGTCCTTGGTAGAAATTGCCTACGATGCATTTACAGGATAGTGTCTTTGGTTTATCCAGTCCCGGGACAACTTGTATGGACGAATGTATGACAGTGTATTCCTCTCTAGAGATACACTTTCAAAAGGTGGTTCCATACCTTGTCATAGTCGTAAATTCATTATGCAATAAGTGCTCCCGATTTTGATTGTATACTATGTATGTGGAGTATGAGATGCAAGCATTCTGCTAGATTGCTATTTATTTGACTTAAACGTTATTATAATATCAGAAGAGTGCTAGAGATTTTACATAGTGTTATAGTTATCCTTTCTTTCAAAAAAAAAATTGAATGTTAAACAAGTAATTTAGATTCTCATAAAGAAAAAACTCGTTCCGTGTTTTACGGTGTGGTCTTATGAGATATCATTTATTTATCAAGCTATTTTAAAATCATTTACTCACACCTGTCCGATGACTGAACCATATTTTATTTTTCTATGTTTTCCCTAAACTCTTGGGTGCCCAAATTTGTACGAGAAGTCAAATAGTTCTGGATCTTACAAATTAAACTGAAGAACCTTGGAGCAGGAGGTTTCATGGTTAAATATTTAAGTTCATTGCATTGTGTTGTATATGTAACATGCTATGATGATGTATGTAAGTTCAAGTATAGTTTTGTATTTCAAAAGTGTTTTTTATTTGAAAATTGGTATTCTTTATTACTATACCAACCATATACTTCATTTATATGCCTCATCAAAACCGTATGCCCCCCTAACCTATATGGGTACCACATAAGGAAAAATAGCACATATAAAATCCATATATCGACAATACAACACAAAAATGAAACACCGTATAACAACAAATCACTCTCTCACATACACCGAACAACAACAAACTCAACACAAAATACATAAACAAACATTAACCAGAATCATGCAGATATATACCCCACAACTTCAAAATCTTCTTCTGAACTAGATTAAAAGAATTGCCATTGTTCTTCACCAACCAAACCACCTCACGCTCAATCATCTTCACTTTAACCTCCTTAACAATTTTCCTATCATTAAAAATTCTTAAGTTTCTTTCTTGCCATAAATGATATACTGTAACAGGAAAAGCTGCACAAGCCAAATCCATAGTTTAATCATTTTCCGTGAACATTTGCAAAATTTCACCAATCTGAAACTCTAAAGAACCCGAAGTATCAGTTGGAAGACCCAGTTTCAAAGAAATGGAGATCCAAATATATCTTGAGTCCTCACATGAAAAGAAAAGATGATCCACTGTTTCATCACAACCATTGCATAAAACGCAAGCTTTTTCATTCCTCAAACCAAATCTCATTAGCCTGTGGTAGAGAGTCTATCAAGAACTGCTAAGTATGATATCAGTGACATACGTTTTGCATTTCTTGAGTGCCATATCACCTTAAAACATGGTTTAACCTGATGCTTTGACCTGACATGATTCCATGCGTTATGAAAAGAAAAATTACCACCATCTTTCCATTCATAAAAATCCTCACTTGCTTCATGATCCAATAAAATAGAATCAACTTCATTTTTTATTTCTCTTGTAGCCCAATGTAAATTACCGGAAATTCTACCTTCAACAATTAAAGAAGAAACAACCACATCACTTCTACCAATACTATTAAATCTAGAAAAGCCCAAGATATCAACTAAACACTTTGAATTGATCCAAGGTTTAAACCAGAGTGAAGTTTGATTTCCATTAGTGATGACTCTTCGAAATAACTGCATACCCCTAGTTCTCAGTCTCAAGATGGATTTCCAGGTACAGGAAGAATTATTGTCATCATGCGTACTCCAAAAATGATTACCATCACAATACTTCTTCTTTATCCATTGGCTCCACATAGAAGAACCCTCTAAATACTCCCACATTAGCTTTACACATGAAGCTTTTTCAGATCAGATAAAGCTTTAATACCAATGCCTCCTTCAGATTTAAGCTGACATAATTGATCCCAGCTAACCTTATGAGATGAACCTCCCCAAAAAAAATCCGAGCACATTGAATTCAGTTTAGTTATAATATGCTCAGGTAGCTGATAAATAGAGAGCCAATACAAAATAGTAGGGTTAATAACTGACTGAATTAACTCAGCCCTACCAGCATAACTAAGAAAAATAGCATCCCATGATTGGATCTTCTATTGGATTTTCTAAATCAAAGATTGGCATTCTCTATAATGAATGTAATTCGAGGATAGAGGGACACCCAAGTATCTAACAGGTAAGAAATCCACCTGGAAACCCAAAACTGAAGTGATCTCATGTGTAAATTTAGCATGCAGGCTAAAATAAATTTTTGACTTGAGAGCACTTTAGATAGACCACAGAGTTTATTCAGTTTCTCAAAGCAATCATGTAAAGAACTAGCACATATACGAGAGAATTTACCAAATATCATCAAATCATCAACATACATGAGATGGGAAACAACTGGCTCAAAATTATGAACTGGTAAGAATTTCTTCGTAGGAACAGTTTTATTCATACAATAGGAAAAGTACTATAACACCCCGTATTTTCTGAGAATATTAAAAAAATGGTTAATTAAGAAGAAGTTATTAAGCCTTGAAGTTTGTATGCATATGAGAGAAATATATATAGATATATATAAAAATTAAATAAATAAACATGCAAAAACGGTTCAAAACAGCGAATTGGGAGGGGGGAATAACCGAACCGGCCCATTTTTGAGGTCGATCCGAGCCTTGCTGGGTCGACTAGGGGTTAATCCTGGGTGTTTGGCTATCATCCCGTGGGCCGATTCGCTCAAATGCAGATTTTGCATTTGAATGGTTCTCATGATTCAGGGTTAATCTAATGGTCCTAAATAACTTCCTACACCTATATATACATCCCTAACCTAAACCTAAATCTCATATACAATTCTCGAGCCTCCATTGCTCTCTTCCTCTCTAAAAATAAATAAATCAATGGCGTCTCTACTCTACTAAAACCTAAGCTAGGACTTGTGCTTCTTCTTCCTCCAATTCTGATTAGGATTAAAAGAGAACAGCTACAACACCTTTTTCTTTTAGAATCCAACCAAGGCAAGTGCACTTATTTTCCGATATAAACTTTAATCATAATTGTGACATGATTGTAAATCTGAATTTGAGATTGTGTATGTTCTGTTCTGATCTATTTTATTCTGTATCTCTTCTTCTTTCTGTTCTATAGCCAGGCTACTACGAGCCTGCGCCAAATCTCATAAGAGATTAACGCACGAACGTTAAACTTTGGGATAAATAATGAATGATGGCATAATTGGACATGGCTAATCTGTGACTAAAAGGACATAGGTTGTAAACTAGATTTAGATTTGTGCATATTCTGTGAATTGGAAGAAGAGGAACCATTGTATATTAACATGTGACTTGAGACATTAGAAATAACGCATATTTTTGAATTAAAGATCTGTTATAATTTAAAGTTCTAGATTGTTGGGCATATTGTTTATATAGAAATTCATGATTTGGGATAAAAAGGGAATATGACTTAGGTGTGAAGATTTATGTTAATATTTGATAACTATCAAATGTGAATAACACCCAAGTGGGAGATTTTTGAATATATGACATGCATTGAAATCGATGGCTATATTTGGTATAATTTATATGTGAATCTTTTGTACTAGGCAAGTTTAACTAAATTTGAGACGTGTGTTATATGGTAAATTATGACCATAATCTGTGCCATGTAAATTCAATGCAAACGTGGGGTATATGATCATAATGTGAATCATGACAACTATTTAGGCATGCAAACTTAGGCCAAATTTATAATTAGGCAAGATATGTTTATGAAACTTTAAGGAATGATTAAATCTGTTATATGGCCTAATCTGCTAGTTCTGTTATATTGCCTAATTTGCTAGTTCTGTTATATTGCCTAATCTGCTAGTTCTGCTATAATCTGCTATATCTGTTCATATACCAAATCTGTCATCTGCTAAGTCTGCTGAAGATGCCTAAACTGTTATATGCTTGATCTGCTAGTTTGCTTAATCTGCTAAATCCGTTAAGTCGCCTAATCTGAAAAATCTGTTATCTGCAATATATGTTGAGTTGATATATTTAGTCCGCTATTGACATAATCTGAATTGGCTATAGTTATGAATAATTGACATGTATATTAGGCGTGGGTATAAATGGTGAATCATTAATTAATTGGCCGCAAAGATAAACATGGCTAACTCGAGGTTAGAATGAGTTTGCGGCGTAATTCTGCCCGGAACCGCCCGGCATATTCCAGTGGTCGCAAACAATAGGTTCTAATGTGAGAAGTTAGTCATAACGTGCTTGAAACCCAAGGTTAGACTCAGTTTGCGACAGAAACCTGCCCGGAACCAACCGGCCTAACCAGTAGCCGCAAACTGTCAGTCTAATGTGAGAGGTTTGGGCATTAATATTTAATTAATGAAAATCTGAGATAATTATGATGTCTAAAACGTGTTGGGTAAGGCTAAACCAATTTGACCAATGAATCTGATAAACCCGTTTCGTGAATCCGTAGGCCCAATACAAAGTTAGATAATCTGTAACCAGTTAATCTGTAAGTCTGTTAATCTGTAACCAGTTAATCTGTAAGCCTGTTAATCCGAACATCTGATCCATTAGTCTGAAAACCTGTTAACTTGATTGTCTGATCTATGAACTAGTTAATCTAAATTTTGTATGTCTGAAACTTGTAGACAAGTTAAGCTGAAATCTATTAGTCTGGGGACCCAAGGTTAGGAGGGGAATTACTTGTGTCATCTGTTGTTTGGGACCCATATTAGTCAGTAACCCTTTCTGGTATCAAAACTTTGACCCAACAGTAGGTAGGGTCTGGGCACGCTTACACTGAACTAATTATAAGCGGTTCATTCTGATAATGGCAAGGGGTGTTGATGGTGCGTTCCAACCGGGTCATGTGCATGCATGGATCCCGGTCTGCCTCTGAGGATGTAAGATGCCGTGACATATGTAAATAGGTCTGTGCCAATTGGTTGTCACTTTAGGGAGTGATACACCCTACTGTGGGGCTGACACATGATATTTATGTATTAGGGAGCCGATTGCTTGGGGTAAGGTTTTAGGGTATACTTAGTTCTGTCTATTTCTGTTGGTACCGTCTGTTTCTGTTGGGTGGTAACACCTGTCTGTTTCTGCGTGGTATCGTCTGTTCGGGTGGTAAAGGCCCATTACTAGTGTACACCTAATTCTACATTCTGTTTCCGTAGGGATTAATCTGTTTCTGCTTCTGTTTGTTTCTGATCGGGTAATAAAGGCCCATTATTAGCGTTCTGTTTCTGTTAAATTATTATGTACCCGTTTCTGTTTCAGTTTAGACATTAGGGTGACACCTAATTTGGTTATACTACTATTAGTGTAGAGAAGTGTAAAGCAATAGCTTATATCATTCTGTTCTTCTGTTATATCTGATACATCTGTTACAGTTATCTCTCATCCAGTTTTATTTTCATGTCATGTTATTATTATCTGATCATAACTGAAAATCACTGGACTTGCCAGACTTTTATCTGACCTTTGTTGTTTCGCCTCCTTTCTTCCGTTTCCCCCCCAGGTTTTGTAGAAGGGAATACTCTAGCTTGATCCAGATTTCTTCCGCTTGCAGTGCTTAAAGTATGGCTTGTCTTCTTCTGTGGGGATTTTGATTTTAAACTATGCATTCTGAAGGCTTTTGTACAAGTGTAATATTTTGTATTTGAATTCTGATATAGTGATTTAAAAGGATGTAACCAAGCTTCTGTTTGAAATAAAGTTATAATTTTTCAAGTACTGTTTATCTGTCTTGTTGTATTCTGTTTCTGTTTACTAAAATGCTCCACCAAAGTTAAGGCATTCCCTTTGTGAGTGACCTCAACGGAGGTGGGGTGTTACACTTGGTATCAGATCTGAAGGTTACCAGATTTGATAAAAAGTTTATGAAAACTATGTTTTAAAAAAGGAAGTATTTTCAAAAGTAAAGCTTATTTTGAAAAAAAAACATAATCCCCAAAAACCATATATCTTTCTTTTGATTCTTTGTTTCGAGTTCCTTCCTCTTTCCCTTTTTGAATCTCTTCCTCCATGTATAGATGCTTTTTCTAAGATATGTAAGGACTTCCGTGCGATGGGCGGAAAACCGCTTTATGGGACTGAGACGTTGTCGAGGCTAGAAGTTGGTTGAACGAAGTGGAGGACTTGTTGGTACCTTTGAGATAGACGATGGGAGGAAGGTTCAACCAGCTGCTTGGTTAATGAAGGATGAAGCTTCATTTTGGTGGAAGGTCATGAATGGAGAACGTACATGGGAGACATGGATAGGACACATGATAAGAAAGTGGATCCAAAGAAGGACACTTGCTTCAACTGTGGTGAGATGGGACACTTCACTAGGGACTGCCCGAAGAAACGAGGACAAGGGCAGAGGGCAGGACCAACTGCTGGAGGGAAGGCGAACACTCTCGAGGCTAGTGGATAGGATTAGGAAAACTTTCTGTAGGAGGTTTAATTTATTTATCTGATTGTTGAGTTAAAACTCTTTCTGATTCTGGTATTTTGATTCTGTAATCGATACTCTGCACTTTAATACTAGTATTGTTTCTGATTCCGCTGTAGACTCAAACCCATAAGGGTTATGATTAATCTGTTTGTGATAGATTGGGGTTTGAGAGATATCTGTGTTAGGCATCAAGTATGACGCATACATTCTGAGGTTTTGTGGGATATGATTTTATCATGCTTAGCTTCCTAAGAATCATTAGGGAACCTGATCTGTATCAGTAGTCTGTAAATATCTGAATAATTCTGAATTCTAGTTCTGACATTGTCTAAAGAGGGTAATCCTCTGGGTGTCAATCTGATGTTGATTTCGGTCTTCGGGGTTGATACTTAGGGGAATTATTTTCTCAACCAATGTCGAATGGGAACCAAGTCTTCGTTTTATCTGTACTCGCTTCCATCATTCGATTGTATCCTATCGATCGAATCTTCGAACTTTAGGTAGAAACTAATGGGTGTAAACATGTGTTTGAGACATGTTATGTTTGATGGTTGCAAGTGGATGCAAGTGGTTGCTAGTGGTTGCTCGTGGATGCATATACACACACTAGGCACTAGATCGGCTCGAAAACACTCTCATACTACATATGGATCTGTGAGCATTTTCAATTTTTGTGGATGCAAAATGATTGACTCAGCACATGGATGTTGCATTTGGATGAATGGTTATGCACTCATATAAAAATGATGTGTATTAAATAGGATTTCTTGCATACATATTTGGACTCATGACACTAACATGATTCGCATTAAGGAGGTCAACTGGATCAGTAGACCGCCTGATTTTGCATTAGATAAGAAACATATACACACACTTTGCATATGTTCATACGGCATTAGAATCCTTTTAAGGACAATGGATGCCTATGATTGAATGGTTGAGTAGATGGATGTTGGATGTTAAGATACATTCTTCTTAACTTGAAGATTTCGGGGACGAAATCCTTTAAGGAGGGGAGAATGTAATACCCCGTATTTTCTGAGAATATTAAAAAAAAAATGGTTAATTATGAAGAAGTTATTAAGCCTTGAAGTTTGTATGCATATGAGAGAAATATATATAGATATATATAAAAATTAAATAAATAAACATGCAAAAAAGGTTCAAAACAACGAATTGGGAGGGGGAATAAGCAAATCGGCCCATTTTTGAGGTCGACCCGAGCCTTGCTGGGTCGACTAGGGGTTAATCCAGGGTGTTTGGCTATCATCCCGTGGGCCGATTCACTCAAATGCAGATTTTGCATTTGAATGGTTCTCATGATTCAGGGTTAATCTAATGGTCCTAAATAACTTCCTACACCTATATATACATCCCTAACATAAACCTAAATCTCATATACAATTCTCTAGCCTCCATTGCTCTCTTCCTCTCTAAAAATAAATAAATCAATGGCGTCTCTACTCTGCTGAAACCTAAGCTAGGACTTGTGCTTCTTCTTCCTCCAATTCTGATTAGGATTAAAAGAGAACACCTACAACACCTTTTTCTTTTAGAATCCAACCAAGGCAAGTGCACTTATTTTCTGATATAAACTTTAATCATAATTGTGACATGATTGTAAATCTGAATTTGAGATTGTGTATGTTCTGTTCTGATCTATTTTATTCTGTATCTCTTCTTCTTTCTGTTCTATAGCCAGGCTACTACGAGCCTGCGCCAAATCTCATAAGAGAATAACACACGAACGTTAAACTTTGGGATAAATAATGAATGATGGCATAATTGGACATGGCTAATCTGTGACTAAAAGGACATAGGTTGTAAACTAGATTTAGATTTGTGCATATTCTGTGAATTGGAAGAAGAGGAACCATTGTATATTAACATGTGACTTGAGACATTGGACATAACACATATTTTTGAATTAGAGATCTGTTTAATTTAAAGTTCTAGATTGTTGGGCATGTTGTTTATATAGAAATTCATGATTTGGGATAAAAAGGGAATATGACTTAGGTGTGAAGATTTATGTTAAGATTTGATAACTATTAAACGTGAATAACACCTAAGTGGGAGATTTTTGAATATATGACATGCATTGAAATCGATGGCTATATTTGGTATAATTTATATGTGAATCTTTTGTACTAGGCAAGTTTAACTAAATTTGAGACGTGTGTTATATGGTAAATTATGACCATAGTCTGTGCCATGTAAATTCAATGCAAACGTGGGGTATATGATCATAATGTGAATCATGACAACTATTTAGGCATGCAAACTTAGGCCAAATTTATAATTAGGCAAGATATGTTTATGAAACTTTAAAGAATGATTAAATCTGTTATATGGCCTAATCTGCTAGTTCTGTTATATTGCCTAATTTCCTAGTTCTGTTATATTGCCTAATCTGCTAGTTCTGTTATAATCTGCTATATCTGTTCATATACCAAATCTGTCATCTGCTAAGTCTGCTGAAGATGCCTAAACTGTTATATGCTTGATCTGCTAGTTTGCTTAATCTGCTAAATCCATTAAGTCGCCTAATCTGAAAAATCTATTATCTACAATATCTGTTGAGTTGATATAATTAGTCCGCTATTGACATAATCTGAATTGGCTATAGTTATGAATAATTGACATGTATATTAGGCGTGGGTATAAATCGTGAATCATTAATTAATTGGCCGCAAAGATAAACATGGCTAACTCGAGGTTAGAATGAGTTTGCGGCGTAATTCTGCCCGGAACCGCCCGGCATATTCCAGTGGTCGCAAACAATAGGTTCTAATGTGAGAAGTTAGTCATAACGTGCTTGAAACCCGAGGTTAGACTCAGTTTGCGACAGAAACCTACCCGGAACCAACCGGCCTAACCAGTAGCCGCAAACTGTCAGTCTAATGTGAGAGGTTTGGGCATTAATATTTAATTAATGAAAATTTGGGTAAGGCTAAACCAATTGGACCAATGAATCTAATAAACCCGTTTCGTGAATCCGTAGGCCCAATACAAAGTTAGATAATCTGTAACCAGTTAATCTGTAAGTCTGTTAATCTGTAACCAGTTAATCTGTAAGCCTGTTAATCCGAACATCTGATCCATTAGTCTGAAAATCTGTTAACTTGATTGTCTGATCTGTGAACTAGTTAATCTAAACTTTGTATGTCTGAAACTTGTAGACAAGTTAAGCTGAAATCTGTTAGTCTGGGGACAAAAGGTTAGGAGGGGAATTACTTGTGTCATCTGTTGTTTGGGACCCATACTAGTCAGTAACCCTTTCTGGTATCAAAACTTTGACCCAACAGTAGGTAGGGTCTGGGCACGCTTACTGAACTAATTATAAGCGGTTCATTCTGATAATGGCAAGGGGTGTTGATGGTGCGTTCCAACCGGGTCATGTGCGCGCATGGATCCCGGTCTGCCTCTGAGGATGTAAGACGCCGTGACATCTGTAAATAGGTCTGTGCCAATTGGTTGTCACTTTAGGGAGTGATACACCCTACTGTGGGGCCGACACAGGATATTTATGTATTAGGGAGTCGATCGCTTGGGGTAGGGTTTTAGGGTACACTTAGTTCTGTCTGTTTCTGTTGGTACCGTCTGTTTCTGTTGGGTGGTAACACCTGTCTGTTTCTGCGTGGTAAAGGCCCATTACTAGTGTACACCTAATTATACATTCTATTTCAGTAGGGATTAATCTATTTCTGCTTCTGTCTATTTCTGATCGGGTAGTAAAGGCCCATTATTAGCATTCTGTTTCTGTTAAATTATTCTGTACCCATTTTTGTTTCAGTTTAGACATTAGGGTGACACCCCTAATTCGGTTATACTAGTATTAGTGTAGAGAAGTGTAAAGCAATAGCTTATATCATTCTGTTCTTCTGTTATATCTGCTACATCTGTTACAGTTATCTCTCATCCAGTTTTATTTTCATGTCATGTTATTATTATCTGTTCATAACTGAAAATCACTGGACTTGCCAGACTTTTGTCTGAGCCTTGTTGTTTCTCCTCCTTTCTTCCGTTTCCCCCCAGGTTTTGTAGAAGGGAATACTCTAGCTTGATCCAGATTTCTTCCGCTTGCAGTGCTTAAAGTATGGCTTGTCTTCTTCTATGGGGATTATGATTTTAAACTATGCATTCTGAAGGATTTTGTACAAGACTGATATTTTGTACTTGAATTCTGATATTGTGATTTGAAAGGATGTAACCAAGCTTCTGTTTGAAATAAAGTTATAATTTTTCAAGTACTGTTTATCTGTCTTGTAGTATTCTGTTTCTGTTTACTAAAATGCTCCACCAAAGTTAAGGCATTCTCTTTGTGAGTGACCTTAACGGAGGTCGGGTGTTACAAGTACTCCATAGCAATAGAAAAGAGATTGGGAGAGAGGGGATCATCTTGTCTAAGTCCACGATTTAATGATATAAATCCATGAGGAATCCCTTGGATCAAGATTGAGAAAGTTGGAGATGAAATACACTCGTAGATGATGTTAATTAGATGAACTGGAAAACCCATCCTTAACATTATATGACATATTAATCTCCTATTAATCATGTCATAAGCTTTGTGTAAATCAACTTCCGCACAAAATTTGATAATACCCTCTTTTTAAAATCCCTTAACAATTCATGTGCTAGCAAGATATTTTCTCCTATATGACAATTTGGAATATATGCACGCTGATTTGAAGAAATTAAATAAGGCATATACCATTTTATCCTGTTACATAATATTTTACTAAAAATTTTGTAAAACATATTGCAACATGATATAGGTTTATACTGTGAAATCTCAGTCGGTCTTTCTACTTTAGGAATCATAGTGATAAATGTATGGTTGCTACCCTTTGGCAATTTTCCAGAATCAAAAATGTCTTGCATAGTGGCTAGGATATCAAATTTGATTACCTCCCAATGTAGAATGAAGAACTTAGAATTGAATCCATCAGGCCCAGGACTTGAATCTATATGAACAGAGTGAACAACTTTTCTAACTTCTTCTAAAGATATATTTTGGAGGAGATGCTGTTGGCCTTGCGAATTAATTGTGGCAATTGGTTGAAATGAAGGAAATTCTCATATGTCATCACCATTGAATAAGTTGTTAAAATTATCTGTAGCTTCCATTGCAATTTCTTCAGGTTTATATAAAAGAGTACCATCAGATTTGGACAAAGCTTTCAAGTTATTTACATGCATGCGAGAAGAAATTTTAGAATGAATTTTTTTGAGTTAGTATCACCATCTTGTAGCCAGGAAATCTTAGCTTTCTATTTTAAACTCCAAATCTTGATGTGCTTTTGCATATATAAGGCATGTTTAGCTTCAAGCATGCTTTCAAACAGGGATACGTTTTCAGGATCTAAATCACTAGTTGATTCTCTCTCTCTTTAAATAAAGCTTCAGCTTCTAAAAGAAGAGCATTATCATTTGGTCTTACTTTATTCCATTTCTTCAATTCAGCTTTGCATGCATATAATTTCTACAAAAACACATAACTAGCAAAACCACTTACATTGATATGAAGATCTTTGTTGAAACACTCCATATAACCTTCTTTCAAATGCCATTCATTTGAGTACCTGAAAGGAAAACCTTTGGATTTATTGGGAATAATCGGGTCTAAAAGAAGAGGGTTGTGATCGCTTGACATATGGGATAGAACAAGCGCATTCATGTCTGTAAACTTTAGAAGGCAAAAGTGATTTACAAAAAAAAAAAAAAATCAATGTTGCTAGCAATTCCTCTGCGTCTCCAAGTAAAACTGAATCCAATGGCCTTGATCTCAAATAAACCAGCTTGAGTAAGGCAATTATTAAGAGTTCTAATGTGTTGAAATGGAATTGGCAATCCACCTTTCTTATCCAAATGAGTAGTTGAATTGTTAAAATCACCCGTTAATACCCATTCACCATTAATACACAAAAACTCCTGGATTATGTGCTGTCAAAGAACTTGCCTACAATTAAAATGGTTAGTGGCATATACTATAGAAAGGAAGAAAGTAAGACCACCAACTTTTGTACCTTGTACAGTTAAGTGTTGATTCGAATAGAATAATTCATGAATTGACCATATGTTAGAATCTCACAACAGCATTATTCTACCATAATATGGAGTATTTACACTAGGAATAATATTCCATCTACTATGCAAACGTCTCTTAAACCTAGGTAGATTATTTTGATTAAATTTTGTTTTCTACCAAACCAACAATAGTTGGCTGGCATTTTATCAGTAAGGATAAAACATCAGACATACGATCTAATGTATTTAACCCCCTGACATTCCATACCATAATCGTCATGTAACAGGAGCATTGCTCCTTAGTGGCCTTTTAGGATGAGCTGCAAAAGAAACTTTCTTCTTACCCTTAATATTAGCAAGATAATCTATATTCTTGGTGATATTAGCTGAGACGTCATTATGTTCATCAGAAGGTAAAGCATCACTCAAGTTCTTTGCTACTTGATTCAACAAATCAGGAAGAACATCTTTAGGAAAATTAGAATTGAGAAAATCCAGATCAATCAAACCATCCTTATCAACACTCTCAATATTCAAATCATCATCCTTATCAACAATCTCAGTATTCAAATCATCACCATTCAAGTTAGTTTGTGTAAAAGTATTAGCAGTAGTATCTATATTTGTAGAAGAGCTTGCCATATCATAAGTCCACAAAGGTTTGTTGGATAATTCATGAATTATATTTCTATGCCCAAAATTTCTACGTTTTTCACATCTATGCGGTATACATTCGTATTCAACAATGATCTCTTTCTTACTACCACTATGAAATGTAACAGGAATTTTATATACAAGTATAGAGTCTAAATCGATCCCAACAAGAATTCTAGCATACTTTGTGATCCGTTTATGTGAAGTATTATCACCAGCTCTAATTGGATCCCCAATAAAACTTGCAATCCTAGAAAACCCTGAATTAGTCCACATTTCGATGTCTAGATTCAATAATCTAATCCAGATCTGAACTCTAGAAGCATTAAAATCTTCAAATCTATATCCAGGGAACCATTTGTAAACCATCAATAATCGTCCAAAGAAATAATACATTGAAGTTTTGAGAACAGACAAAACATCAAACACTTCATTGAACTGAACAGTGTAATTAAACCCAGGAGCAATATGAATTCTAAAAGTACCTTTAGGTTTCCAAACCTTTAATATGTATTCTCTGAGCTTAACGACAGTTAACTTGAAATCGACCGGGTGAAGGACAACAGTGTTCCTCCATGAATCGGCAGAAGCATTAAAAGTCTCTTCAGGAAGGAAAACACCATTCTCAGAAGGTTGAAAAAAGTGAAGAGATCCAAAATCGTCTTCATTAGATTGATTTTGAGGATTTGAATCAACATTAGAAGAATCTAATTGATTAAAGTGAGGATTTGAATTAAGAATCGAACTAGAACCTGGCGGGACAGAGTCCGCCATTTTTAGGGATCAATTAAGTAGAAAAGATTATGAAATAACCTTTCTCTTCAAAAGTGATTATATATATATATATTCATATTTATATATATGATATTTTATTCCGCTGCGATTGTGAGATTCTGTATTGTTGTTCAGTTTTATCTTATTTCTTCTATTCTAATTTTCTATCTTTTTATTTCTCACCCGCTAACTTCTTTCTATTAAAGATTCTTATTTTCATGCAATTTAGGTTGGACGTGAGCTGTATTCAGTCAATTCAAATGGTACGGATTTGTAGGCCTTTATAGTAAATGCATGCTTAACTTTGATGCTTAGCACTTGTTGTTAATAACAAATCTTTACATTTTGATATTGATCTCATTCATGAGATGCTTATATGATGTTTGGCTGTACTCTATCTCATGAATCCTATATTGTATCAAATTGACCCTACTTTTTATCTATTCAAGAAGGGTTATCCGCAATGATGTTATATACATTTATTATGATCTACTCACTTTGTTTAAACTAGAATTACTTGTGTATTTGAGGTCAGACCAAGTCAGTTCAGTACTACTTCTGTTGCAGATACTAGCCCATCTAACTTTTGCTATGGACTTTTTGTTAGCTTTTGACATCTAGGTGTATGTTGGATTAGTGGCCTTGTTGTTTTGTTTTACTCTGCCTTATGTGTATATTCTATTATAGGATGAAATTTTGTATGTACATTGTGGTTTTTTAACCACTATGTCGATGAACATAAAATTGTGTAAATTTTACGGTGCTTAATTATGCATTTTAATATTCTAAGACAATATTACTCGGTCTTTTAGTTGTGTTTATTGCCGGTACTTGATTTTGAGACAATGGAGAAATTATTGTAGAATTGGCTTAAAAGTAATAATATAGCTTCAAGGATATGCTACGAAGAAGTAAATGCTCATTTGTGAACCAAGACTATTATAGCTCCGTTGGTTTGATGACATGCATTTATTATAAGCTCACAAGTTCAAATCCCATGGAACACATCTTTTGGTAGCCAGTTATATTCCTATAACAAGAGCCTTCTAGAGTGCAATAAATCCAAAAACTTCTATAGTACTTTTGAGAAGGAGATTTCTAGAGCAGTAGGAGCACATAAGGGTATGGAAGTTTCTAGATGGACCAAATCTACAAGTTCTAGAATAGTCTTATTTTAATATCTAGACCAATGAACTAGTATAAAACCATTACCTAGCTTCATTTTAGATCATTTTGGCATTAAATGCCATTAGGCATCAACTTAGGTTTTTTCTTATTTTCTTCTTTTGTTTTATTTCTAGATTATTCCTAGTAATCAAACTTATGTTCTACAATAAAATCTTTACCTAATTTCCTATTTAGTTCTCTATTGCAAATCATTTAATTTAGTTCTTAATTTTATGAGAAAATCTTATTTCAGATCTATTGGTTTGTTAAGAGGGCAATAGATCTCCTTTTTTCCTGCCTGCTTTATGATTTCAATTTCCATTGAGCAAATTCCTTTATTTTATTTCTCTGAAAGTTCTATTTTTTATTCTATTAATTTTTTATTCTAAGTTAATCAATTAAATTACTCAATTTCATATAACTCACCTAGAATTTAAATAAACGTTAGTAAAATATACAAATCCCTATGGATTCGACTTGTACTCCCAAAATTATTACAACATACGTCGTGCGCTTGCGGTAAAATAAAATTATGGTTTGTTTACAATGAATAAAGCTTTTGCGCCGTTGCCAGGGAGTTTAAATAATTTAACCTTAAAAAACAATCTTTTTATTTCTTATTTTACAATTACATCCTTAAAAATTTACATTTTACCCTCTACGCCTCGTCTCACCCTTCTGGCTTCTTCTACTTTCAACAACAAGAGCCTTCTATCATCGTCCTTCACCGACGTTCAAATCCGAACAATCCCTTCAACATCCACTTTCATCAAGTTTCACGAGTATCAATCATCGAACCAACTCCATCCCCACACTACCATAATTCGTCGTCCAATGGAGAGCAATAAACTCGTCCTACCAACTAATCACGACCTAATCACCATAGTTAAACATCTGCATCAACTCTTCAACAAATATCAATCATCGAACCAACTCCATCCCTACCCTACCACAATTCACCATTCAACGGAGAGCCATAAACTCGTCCTGCCAATTAATCATGACCTAATCACCATAGTTAAACATATGCATCAACTCTTAAACAACCTCTACCTCCTACCATCTTCCCCTATCAGGCATCAACCATTACTTCCCTAACTAAACTCGATCATTCATCCCCTCATCATCGTTCAACAAGTTCTCACATCACTAGTCACAAACCAAGTCCGCCATAGCAATCCTTCAAACACCCACTATCATTGGCCAACACAAACAATCAACTCTAGCAACCCAAAAAACGCCGATCATCACAAATCTGCCTAAACACTCGTAGAAATTGATCTTACCATAGTTCAAGTCACCATAGTTCAAGTCACATTTACTGTTGCACCACTGCGAGTGTCAAATAAACTGCCTTACCGAACCACCTTCCATTAATTTCTACTTCGACTCCTTAATCAATTAACACCGTACCCAAGTCCATCTCCACCTTGCACTAAACCAATTCCCTTTTCTTCATCTCAACCATTACCGAACTATATCGCCTATTCCTCTGCAAGTCTCACTGATAAGTTTATGTAAATCACAAATCATAAACAAAATATCCATTGAAGTCATCAACCCATCATCCATCACTGTGTAGTCACCTTACCTACACCAAACTCCTTTTCAATCGTCGAAGAACCTACTCCAATCACCCATCACAATCCATACACCATTAGCAACCCCTATCACCACTACGTCTCACCTCCACATCAAGTCCGCATCCAAAATATAAAAATCGAACAAATCCCCACAATCAGCTCCTGCAATACAATTCACATCAGTACCCGAACACACCCTTGCTTCACAAACCCAATAACCATCCTTCCACCCAATCCTCCATCGGTCCTGCTACAAATTTTCAAGACATTTGGCCTTAGGGTTTGTTTTGAGGAGGGAAGCAAGAAAGGAAGAAGGAAGGGTGTGTGGATTAGTCTCACATCATGAGAATTTAATGTGACAGCCCGCCCCGCACCAGCCTGCATTTCCTCCAAAAGTGCGCTGTACACATGCCCGACTAGCACAAGACGGTCGTCATAAGAAAGGAAAGAAGGGAATGAACTAATCAAAGAACCTGTAGAATGTCTCACAACGCATGGAATAAAATATAATAATAACATACTTGACATAAAACAGGCGAGACAGTGCATAAGCTGATAACTAATAATCAATGTCAACATCAGAGCAGCGGAAATCCAAATACAGCTTATTACAACTTTCCAAATTTACTGTCTCTAACAAAAGAAAACTAAAGTAGAAGATGCACCACCAATGCCCAAGCAGTGATCTTCAACAATACAGGGAGAATACTATATATATTACGTGGAAGCCTCCTGCTCGTCTCCGGATCATCTACCCGTGCATCACCAGCTAACCTGTCTCTAGTCTGCTCGTGTGAGCACCCAGAGTAATAAGAGGAGACATAAAACTCTGGGTCAGACATAAAGCCTGGTATGAGCGATAAGCATCTAAACAGAGTAATAACAGGTATACTAAACCATACCTGAACCTGGACCTGCAACCAAAGAGTTAGTACCACATACCGTACAGTACTCTAAGGTGCCATAATAAATAGTGTAAGAATATGGGGGTGGGGTGTGCATGTCATAATGATAGCAACCAAATCAACCATAACAACCATCCTCACATCTCTCACTCAGTGCATAAAGCATACGATATCTACCACTTTGAAACACTAGACAAACTGAGGCAACGACGAATCCCGACTTGTAGAAACCCTGCTATGACCAAGCTAAACATATGGAGTCATGACCAAACATTTCAATGACCCACTTCATTGGTTGTAGCCCTTGGTTCTACCGATGCCATAATGGCCCTGAATCCGCCTTCCTACCTCCTACCATAGTGGTTCAAAGCTATAGACGTCGATAACTCCTTGGCACGCGTCCCGCAGCAAAGCCCAATCATGAAGCCCACTCATTGGTTCCCAGCTGGATCCTGAGTCAAAGCTCCTCATTTGGACTTCCTTTGCATCTCGGGTTTTGATCGAATTGGAGTGGGTCTTCAAAAGAGTTGTCGTGCAGTAGCAGCCCTAGAATACGGTTCGGTTCCGTCCTCCTTCCTTGTCATCTTTCCATTCGGTTCGGGTCGGGTATTCCACTTCAGGTCGGGTCGGTGTCCTCCTCCGGGTCGGGTCGGGTATTCCACTTCAGGTCGGGTCGGTGTCCTTCCTTCCAGTGCTCCGATCCGCTCCCTTATTTCTTCACGTATTCCGATCCGATCCCTCCTTGCCACTCCAACTCTAAGCAAACGACCTTCCTTCTTTCCAAGCCTCCTATGTGCCAAACTCCGGTTCGGGTCGGGTTTCTTGCCCAGTTCACATATCCGATCCGAGCCCCCATCCGATCCGATCCGAAGCCCTGCACAACTTTCTGCGACTTTTCCAGCAACTTGTTTACGCCGTTCGACGACGTTTTTGACAAATCTAACTATTCTAATCAATCACAATTCATGTCAAATAGTCATAACAACATGTAAGAACAACCACAAACACCTAACAGCAATTCAAATGAACCAAAATGAATCAAAAGTGGTTAAAACCTCACATTTTCCTATAATCCCTCTTAATCATGTTTAAGCATACGATTAGCAAAACACATCGAAATTAACCCAAATTTCTAACAGAGCCTTAAAACATTATTTTAGAATTTTAAGAATTTTTCCAGAATTTATTTACGTATAAATTCGCTAATCTTCACTAATTACCCTTAATCACCGTAATTAGTGCAAAAACTATGCAAATCACTCACCTTGGCCACAAATGAAACACCAAATCTGAAATACTCTCTGTTTGGGTCGAATTCCTATGTATAGCAGCAGCTCCAACCTTGCTTTGTTGCTATTTGGCCTTGCTTTGATGTAGTTTAGGCTTAATCTTCACTAAAATGTGTTTTGGGGTGGGTTTAGAGGATGGAAGCCATTACTAAGGTCTCAAGGAGGTTTGTGGCGGCTCAAAACTGAAATGAAAGTGATAACCTAACCCTAATCAGTCCTCCTATACCTCTAAACCCGAAATTCCCCTCTGGGCCTAGCTGCTAATCACCCAGTTAAGCCCAATTAAGCTGTTTTTCACCATCTGAAACTTGTTTCAGCCATATCTCCCAAACGGTGAGTTCGTTTGACTAATGTGACCACTCTACGGAAAGAGAAACCATCATCCGGAGCCAATGGAAGTGGTTTCAGGTCAAAATTCCTTTCCAGTCAAAAGTTATGGCCAAAACAGTGCCAACTAGGGGTAAAATGGTCATTTAAAAATCGGGAAAAATCATGAACATAGGAAACAACCACAATAGTCGTCTCCCAAAGTTACATGACCATACGACTTCGTATGTGAAAGAAATAAATATCCTACGATCCTATGATGCGTAGAATACGGGTCGTTACACTCTCCCCCCCTTAAGAAATTTCGTCCCCGAAATTCCTTAACCCAAAACATACAAAGGATCCCGCACGCCTAACAACCACGTACAACAATCAAACATGCAAAACAAGCAAACAAGCCTATCCTAGCATGCGGAAAACTAAATCGAAGTCAAAATCTTACCAGACAAAGAGTTCTGGGTGTGTCTTCCTAATGTCCTCCTCTGTCTCCCAAGTACAATCACTCTCGTCCTCGCTCCACTGTACCTTGACTAGCTTCACCGCCTTCCTTCGAAGTTGCTTCATGTCGTGCTCGACAATACGGGCCGGCTTGCGGTTCCCAACCGCCTCGGGTTCTACTTCGAAGTCCTCTAACTGATCAGGTGAAATAGTCATATTTGAGTCGTGAACGAACTTCCTTAGTTGGGAAACATGAAATACGTTGTGAACTCCCGCCATCTTCTCCGGTAAGTCAATTCTATATGCCAAATTCCCGACTAGCTCAAGAACAGGGAATGGGCCAACAAATCTTGGTGCCAACTTGCCTCTCCTGCCAAATCGTATTACGCTCTTCAACGGAGAAATCTTGACAAACACCAAGTCGCCAACGGAGAATTTTAAGTCTCTTCTCCTCTTATCAGCATAACTTTTCTGCCTATCCTGGACTGCCTTCATTCGTTGTTGAATGATCTTGATTTTATCTGAAGTTTCCCTCACCACATCTGGTCCAAGCATAAACTTCTCGCCAGTCTCTATCCAACATGATGGTGAGTTGCACGGTCTTCCATACAAAGCTTCAAATGGAGCCATACCAATACTGGATTGGTAACTATTATTATATGCAAATTCTACTAGATGCAAATGGTCATCCCATGATCCACCAAAATCCAATATACATGCTCTCAAGAGATCTTCCAAAATACGATTCACCCTTTCCGTCTGACCGTCGGTCTGAGGATGATATGCGGTACTGAGATGTAACTCTGACCCTAGAGCCTCTTGTAAGCTCTTCCAAAACCCACTAGTGAACAACGGGTCTCGGTCGCTCACAATGCCTTTAGGTACTCCATGAAACCTCACTACCCACTTCATATACAATTCTGTTAACTTAGCTGCCGTTCTGGTCGATTTAACTGGTATAAATCTTGCACTTTTGGTCAATCGGTCCACAATCACCCAAATGCTATCATGTCCCGATCTAGTCCTTGGTAAACCATCGATGAAATCCATCGAGACTTGCTCCCATTTCCATTCGGGAATTTCTAATGGCTGTAACAACCCACTAGGCTTCTTTTGTTCGGCTTTAACTAGCTGGCAATTCATGCATTTGGATATAAACTTCCCAACATCTCTTTTCATCCCTTCCCAGTAGTAAGTCTGCTTCATATCTCGATACATCTTATTACCACCGGGGTGTATAGTTAGCTTTGAGTGATGACATTCTCTAAGCACTTCATTCCTCAATCCATTGACATTGGGTACAACAAGTTTTCCATTCTTTCTAAGCCATCCATCTCGATCAAGCCCATACTTGTTCACCTCCTCATCGATACCCATCTCTAACTTGGAGATGATTTCCAATAGGTTAGGATCGTCCCTCTGACTAGTGCCGATCCGCTCAATCAAAGTGGGTCTGATCGTCAAACTTGCTAACATTTCTGGATCCAATTCGCACTTTGGTCTGAAATCAAAACCCGCGATATACTCCAGTTGCTTCCATTCAAGGAACATAGCCCCTAGGCTGGCATGTCTTCTACTCAATGCATCAGCCACCGCATTGCCCTTTCCCGGTGTATATGCGATGTCAAAATCATAGGAAGCTAAGAACTCTAGCCATCTCTGCTGACGGAGATTCAAATCTTTCTGAGAGAAGAGATACTTTAACGACTTATGATCGGTAAACAGCTCAAATCTTTCTCCCAAGAGATAGTGTCTCCACATCTTTAACGCGAACACGATCGCTGCCAATTCTAAATCATGGGTAGGGTATCTTCTCTCGTGCGGTTTCAATTGTTGACTTGCATAAGCTACAACCCTACCGCCTAGCATCAATACAGCACCCAGTCCGGTACCACAGGCATCCGTGTATACCGTCATCTCTTCATCCCCCTTAGGAATGACTAACACTGGTGCGCTTGTCAACTTGTCCTTTAGATTCTTAAATGCATTCTCGCACCTTTCATCCCAGACAAAAGCTTGATTCTTCTTGGTCAACTGGGTCAATGGTGCTGCTAACTTGGAGAAACCTTGGATAAACTTACGATAATATCCCGCTAACCCCAAGAAACTTCTTACATCTGTTGCATTCTTGGGCGTAGGCCAATCCTGTACCGTAGCCATCTTTGCCGGGTCCACGGCAATACCATTCTCTGATACAACATGGCCCAAGAACCTCACTTCCCTCTTCCAGAAGTGACACTTCGAAAACTTTGCTTTCAATTGGTGTTTTCTCAACACCTCCATCACTATTCTTAAATGTCCCTTGTGTTCTTCCTCTGTCCTTGAGTAGACCAAAATATCATCAACGAACACAAGGACAAACTTATTCAACTGATCTCTGAATACCCTATTCATAAGATCCACAAAATATGCTGGGGCATTGGTCAGCCCGAATGGCATGACCAACCACTCATAAAACCCAGACGGCGTCCGAAATGCCGTTTTAGCTATACTCTCAGCTTCCACTCTAAGCTGATGAAAACCTGTCGCGAGATCCAACTGTGAAAATACTCTCGCGCCACACAACTGATCGAACAAATCATCTATCCGCGGTAGAGGATACTTGTTCTTCCTCGTCACTTTATTCAACTCGCGGTAGTCTACACACAAACGAAGGGAACCATCTGCCTTGGTAGCAAACACAACTGGTGCTCCCCATTCAGAAACACTCCTTCTGATAAATCCCTTCTTCAAAAGATCGCTGACTTTCACCTCGAGCTCTCGCTGCTCCCTTGGTGCCATACGGCAAAGTGGCATCACTATAGGCCTGGCATCCTTTATCAAATCAATACGAAACTCAATCTCTCAGTGTGGTGGAAGTCCGGTCACTTCTTCGAAAACATCCGGATACTGGCCAACCACGGGCAAACCTGACAACTCACTATGCGGAATGTCGAGGGAGTTTAGAAAACTAGCCAATACCCCCTCACTGGGTAGACCACCAAACACTATCCTCCGCCCATCATCCGCTCTAGCTGTCACCAAAAAGCCCTCACAGTCTACCACCACCCCGTACCTTCGGAGCCAATCTACTCCCAAAATAATGCCAAACCCAGTAAAGCCCAAAACAAAGCAATCACAAACAAACATGCATCCATGACTCGATAAGACCACATTACGACAAATCATGCTAAGGCTAGTCGAACCACCAATCGGGTTCGTCACTACTAAAGGTCTATCGACAATCTCGGGCTCCAATCCCAACCTATCTACCAGGTCACTAGATATGAAAGAACTGGAAGCTCCGGTATCAAACAAAACTCTAACAGGAACATCATAAACAGAAAGCATACCTTGAATGACGACATTCTTTCCCTTCTCCGCCGCAGTTGGGGCATTCGACGAAGAAGGAATAGCATTAAGGGCATATGCTTTCACCATTTGCTTTTCTTTAGGGGGCTGTGGACACTTGTCCTTGTGATGTCCCATTTGGCCACAGTTGAAGCACTTCCTATCCGCTGGCTTGGCCCGACAATTACTAGCATAATGGCCCTTCTTACCACAGCTGAAGCACTCAACATCTTGCTTATTCTTTTTCTTCTGGCCATCCTTAGTCTGATTCTGCTTTCTCTTATTCTGGGAACCACCCTTGCCTCCTCCACTTGCTTGTGGCTTTGGCTCATCTGCGGATGCAACCTCAGTCTTCGGCTTAGGGTAGAGACTTTCCGATCTTAACGCTTTCCCCACAATCGATTCAAACGTCTCATCGATGTGGTTAATAAGTTTTTCCCCCAAGTACTGATCCAAACCAGTTATGAATTTCTCATTCTTTTTCTCGGCAGTATCAATAAGAGATAACCCATATTTTGACAAAGTGTCAAATTCAGCAATATACTCCGAGACAGCTCTGCCATTCTGCTTAAGCTCCAAGAACTTCTTAAACAGCATTGACTTCTGAGCAGCTGGAATGAACTTCTCACTAAAGCGAGCCTTAAACTGCTCCCAAGTAATCTGATCTTCGGGAGTAGCTGCCTTTATAGCATTCCACCAATTCATTGCCCGCCCTTGCAGCTGACGGGACGCTAGCTTTCTCTTCATCGCATCCTCGATACCCAAATCCTCGAAGATACGTTCGCAACTATCCACCCAATCCTGAACATCCGTAGCCGACTCCGTTCCGTGGAACGGCTTCCCACCAAGGCTAGTATAATCCTTATTCAGCTTGGCGAAGTCGACTCTTGGCGCCTACACCATTGGACCACCACCATTTCCACCATTGGGGGCTGCTCTCTGTACATCTCTAAGCATCTCTCTCATGAGGTCGGTAAACATCGTCCTCATGTCAGCAGCATTCCCATTATTGGCCCCTCTACCGGTACCTCTAACATATCGGCTCATCGTCAATCTGAAAAAGGAAACGATTAACGACTCCATAGTGGTGCTAGTACAGTACGACTTCATCCTTATACTACTAATAGTATATTTATATAGCTTTTGAAAACCAAAATAATCACAAATACGCTCTCTCGTATACGTATATTATCTCTCCTTGATAACTTCCCTAGGTTAACTACGCAACCTAGAGCTGTGATACCAAGTGTGACAGCCCGCCCCGCACCAGCCTGCATTTCCTCCAAAAGTGCGCTGTACACATGCCCGACTAGCACAAGACGGTCGTCATAAGAAAGGAAAGAAGGGAATGAACTAATCAAAGAACCTGTAGAATGTCTCACAGCGCATGGAATAAAATATAATAATAACATACTTGACATAAAACAGGCGAGACAGTGCATAAGCTGATAACTAATAATCAATGTCAACATCAGAGCAGCGGAAATCCAAATACAGCTTATTACAACTTTCCAAATTTACTGTCTCTAACAAAAGAAAACTAAAGTAGAAGATGCACCACCAATGCCCAAGCAGTGATCTTCAACAATACAGGAAGAATACTATATATATTACGTGGAAGCCTCCTGCTCGTCTCCGGATCATCTACCCGTGCATCACCAGCTAACCTGTCTCTAGTCTGCTCGTGTGAGCACCCAGAGTAATAAGAGGAGACATAAAACTCTGGGTCAGACATAAAGCCTGGTATGAGCAATAAGCATCTAAACAGAGTAATAACAGGTATACTAAACCATACCTGAACCTGGACCTGCAACCAAAGAGTTAGTACCACATACCGTACAGTACTCTAAGGTGCCATAATAAATAGTGTAAGAATATGGGGGTGGGGTGTGCATGTCATAATGATAGCAACCAAATCAACCATAACAACCATCCTCACATCTCTCACTCAGTGCGTAAAGCATACGATATCTACCACTTTGAAACACTAGACAAACTGAGGCAACGACGAATCCCGACTTGTAGAAACCCTGCTATGACCAAGCTAAACATATGGAGTCATGACCAAACATTTCAATGACCCACTTCATTGGTTGTAGCCCTTGGTTCTACCGATGCCATAATGGCCCTGAATCCGCCTTCGTACCTCCTACCATAGTGGTTCAAAGCTATAGACGTCGATAACTCCTTGGCACGCGTCCCGCAGCAAAGCCCAATCATGAAGCCCACTCATTGGTTCCCAGCTGGATCCTGAGTCAAAGCTCCTCATTTGGACTTCCTTTGCATCTCGGGTTTTGATCGAATTGGAGTGGGTCTTCAAAAGAGTTGTCGTGCAGTAGCAGCCCTAGAATACGGTTCGGTTCGGTCCTCCTTCCTTGTCATCTTTCCATTCGGTTCGGGTCGGATATTCCACTTCAGGTCGGGTCAGTGTCCTCCTCCGGGTCGGGTCGGGTATTCCACTTCAGGTCGGGTCGGTGTCCTTCCTTCCAGTGCTCCGATCCGCTCCCTTATTTCTTCACGTATTCCGATCTGATCCCTCCTTGCCACTCCAACTCTAAGAAAACGGCCTTCCTTCTTGCCAAGCCTCCTATGTGCCAAACTCCGGTTCGGGTCGGGTTTCTTGCCCAGTTCACATATCCGATCCGAGCCCTCATCCGATCCGATCCGAAGCCCTGCACAACTTTCTGCGACTTTTCCAGCAACTTGTTTACGCCGTTCGACGACGTTTTTGACAAATCTAACTATTCTAATCAATCACAATTCATGTCAAATAGTCATAACAACATGTAAGAACAACCACAAACACCTAACAACAATTCAAATGAACCAAAATGGATCAAAAGTGGCTAAAACCTCACATTTTCCTATAATCCCTCTTAATCATGTTTAAGCATACGATTAGCAAAACACATCGAAATTAACCCAAATTTCTAACAGAGCCTTAAAACATTATTTTAGAATTTTAAGAATTTTTCCAGAATTTATTTACGTATAAATTCGCTAATCTTCACTAATTACCCTTAATCACCGTAATTAGTGCAAAAACTATGCAAATCACTCACCTTGGCCACAAATGAAACACCAAATCTGAAATACTCTCTGTTTGGGTCGAATTCCTATGTATAGCAGCAGCTCCAACCTTGCTTTGTTGCTATTTAACCTTGCTTTGATGTAGTTTAGGCTTAATCTTCACTAAAATGTGTTTTGGGGTGGTTTTAGAGGATGGAAGCCATTACTAAGGTCTCAAGGAGGTTTGTGGCGGCTCAAAACTGAAATGAAAGTGATAACCTAACCCTAATCAGTCCTCCTATACCTCTAAACCCGAAATTCCCCTCTGGGCCTAGCTGCTAATCACCCGGTTAAGCCCAATTAAGCTGTTTTTCACCATCTGAAACTTGTTTCAGCCATATCTCCCAAACGGTGAGTCCGTTTGACAATGTGACCACTCTACGGAAAGAGAAACCATCATCCGGAGCCAATGGAAGTGGTTTTAGGTCAAAATTCCTTTCCAGTCAAAAGTTATGGCCAAAACAGTGCCAACTAGGGGTAAAATGGTCATTTAAAAATCGGGAAAAATCATGAACATAGGAAACGACCACAATAGTCCTCTCCCAAAGTTACATGACCATACGACTTCGTATGTGAAAGAAATAAATATCCTACGATCCTATGATGCGTAGAATACGGGTCGTTACATTTAAAAAGGTCTAAAGGTACTTAAGGGGCTTTCTTAGAAGTGTGTTGGGGCCTTGGGGTTCCCACATGTTTGCTTTGTTGTGAGGAGGGAGACCATGCATCTCTACCATACACGTCTGCCTCCGCCACCATCCGTCCAACCGAACCGGGTCGGGTATGGGTTTCAGGTCTAGATCCAATAATAAAAATTTTGGACAGAATTTATAAACGGTAACTTGTCGAATTTCAACCCATTATGGACCCGAATGAAATTCATACTGGGTGTTTCTAAACCATTGGAAACAAAGGGGCACGACAATTTGCAACGCTTTCTAAATGTTACAAATGAATGGATGCGATGTTTCAATTTTAAAACAGATACGACTATTCCTAACCGTCGTTACAGTTCACGAATAGATGTGTCCTCCCATTACCTACAAATACCAATGCTTGGAAAGTGTTTGAAAGCACTTTTTCTAATTTCATCTTCTTCTTCTTTGAGATCTACACACTGCCATTTCAAATACCACGAAAGTGTTGCAAATTTTTGAATTTACAACGTCTGCAAAGTGTTGCAGAACTCTTTCTCTTCCTACTCTTCTTTCGATTCTTTACCTGCATCATCAGATATTATATTCTAGAGTGTTCTTGGTTGGATCAAAGTCGTACAAAATTTGATTTCGATTACGTTGTTCCAAGGTTTCATTGAATCCTAAAAGTCGATAGTTCGATAACCCATTTATACCTCGTGGGTTGAACTATTGTCTGAAAGAATCTATTCTATAGATCCTTGAAGTCTGAAGTACAACAATCATTTTCCTCCAATAGTTTCAAACCGCTAAATTCCCCAACACATCCAAATACAAACCCACCTCGAGATCCCCAAAAACCATCTCACTACAGATCCTCGCATGACTCGTCTTTAAGAATGAAACCTAATTGTAGCAACTCCTTGGCCAAATTCGCGTGTCTTACAGGGATCGAAAAGAAAGAAAAATATATATAGAGGAGGCTCGCAAGTCAAAAGGAAGGAAGGAAGAAATAGTTGTATGAAGAGGGAGATTGCTACATTCTTAATTTATAAAAAAAGGGAAAGAATTGTCGCAACGTAATTCAAAGGGTGAAGATTGACTAAAAGATAAAGTTTAGAGATCTGCATCAAACAACGAGCCTAATGCATCCACAATCACCGTAAGTGGTTTTATTTATGTTCTTATTTGATTTGACCATCACTAAATATAAATTGTCTATAAGTTTTTAATTTAAATATAATAATATTGAATTTTTTTATCGCAGTCTGATTTTGAAACAATCATAAACGATTAGAAAAATGCAACACACTTCTTTTGATCAATTAATGTTAATCAAGTGGTCACGTATCTAGATCACATTCAACAAGAGCAACATAATGAGTTATAATAATCAAAGACAAAATATTCAAAACCCAAATATTCCAACTCAAGAAATTTTTTAAGATCTATCATCCTAAAGTATTTCATTAAAAGAACAGTGCTATCTAACTAAAACTGCACTACCTCTAATTATAATGTATCCACCAAACGAGGGAAATAATTTTGCATTAAAAAGTTCTTTTATCCAAGGCGTTCAAAATTTACATGCTTTGAAAATGTATATGAATTTCTTGATACTCTTGAAATATATACATCCACAATAAAAATGCACTTTCACACAAGTCCATTAAGCTTCGATCAATACCATTTGCTATATAAGGAAGCGCTATAAGGTCGTTCAATCCTTGTCCACGACTCCCTATTTATAGCTGGAATGACTTTGAAACAATATTCATAAATATGTTCTTTTTTTATAAAACTCAAAAAATTAGAAATGAAATTCAACAATTCACCAACTTAAAGGTGAAACTTTTTATCAATATTTTGAATGAGTCAATTAATCATTACAAAGTTTTCCTTACGATGGAATTCCAAAACAAATGTTACGTCAAATATTATATGAAGGAATCAATTATCCAACTCGATCTCAACATGAAACTATGTGTCATGGAGAATTTTTAGATAAATCAGGCGAGGAAGCTTGAGCTTTCTTCAAAAAATATGTCGATAAGGATCAACAATTGAAATCAATTCACCACTCAGGTTGTGCAAATCCAAAAGGAGCACACATAATAAATGTTTTTCTATTCTTTGTTGAGAATTTCCAAGTCGAAGAATTGTTATCTCCTATGTATCCTCAAGAACAAGTGAACGATTTCGCTCCAATAATTTCTTCTTCTAATGTTAACTGGCATAACCATATGAACTTGTCATGTTCAAATCGAAATAATTTTACAAACTCTTAGCATTTTTATTCCACAAGCCAAAATACTCAAGCTCTTCGAATACCCAATCCAACATTCGTTCCTCAAAAAAGAGTTCTTCCTAGGACTTTTACATACCCCCACATCGTAGAAACGCATCTAAACCTTCTCAACAGCCACAATTCTATGTTCACCCTGAAAGAAAATTTTGGAAAATGCAAAGAGAATCAGATAATAAATGCAATCAACTCATGAAAATAGCGAAAACATTGTCCATAAATAACGAGAAAGAGAAATTATCAAGTCCAATGAAAGTAAAACTCATATATAATAATGCCTGTGGAGTGGATTTTAACGAGTACGACAATGTAGAAATAATGAATTCAATTATCACTTTAAGATTGGGTAAGAAAATCAATAAACATATCGAAGAATCCAATGCTTCTAATAATGTGGCATCTTCGGTTGTTGATTTATCATTTTCCAAACCATTATCGAGCAGTAGCCTCCTAATATTCTTCCGTCATTTATAAGCAATACTAATGAAAATTCAAAACTTGCTCATCACGATAATTTCCAAATAATAACCTACGAAAGTAACAACGACAATTTTTATAAAGTTATTGAAAATTCACGAATAGATTTGGATTTCAATTCTTTTAAAGAAATCAACTTAGGTATGAATTTCAATCTCCTTTTGTTTGACATGAATAAAATAGAAGCAACAATTTTTGAAGTTAAAAATGGCAACAATAATAAAATTGTTAATAATTCTGTTGCTAAACATGAGGAATTTTGTGCACATGGATTTTTTGAACTATTTGAGAATGCCCTTTCACCCAATGATGAGTTAAATTCAAATTTTAAAATAACTGTAAACGAGGAAAAACATGAAAATTTTCTATGTGATACTAGAAATTCAACTAATGAGACTAAATGTGAAGGTGAACTCAAGCTTAATTTTGAATTTAATGAGAACGTTGAAATTTCAATTAACAAGGCACTTAATATTGGATATAGTATTAAATCTTCTGATGCAGCACATCATGGAAAATGCTCATTGGTGAATTATAAGACGTCCAACGACCTAGAGAATGAGTCCAATGTCCTAAAGCAAAGAGGAGGGATTTTCGGGTCATTCAGCGCCCTAAAGAAGCCATCCAGCGAGCTGAAGCAAGAAGAGAAAGCCTATGGGTCGTCTTGCGGACCAAAGCTTGAAGAGAGGAATCCAGTTGAGTAAATCAAGTGTCGAAGACTTTATTCGGTTCCCCACATAGAGGTCTTTGGTTTTTAGGCCCAACATTTCTCTCAAACTGACCGAGTAAATCAGGCATCGGAGACTTCATTGGGTGGCCCCGTAGAGGTTTTTCCTTCATGCCCAACGTTTGTTTCAATCCGGCCGAGTAAATAAGGCATCAGAGACTTCATTGGGTGCCCCCGTAGAGATCTTTGGTTTTCTGTTTAAGCTTCACTATAGGAGGTCTTTTTTTGTTGCATATTTCCACAGAGCGAACGCCGGTACATTTGCCAGACGCTTGACTTGACAAGCGATCGCAGTTAGAGAACCAGGGTCCTGGACCTCACCCTTGGGCAGGTCCCCTTTGGTGGAACTTGCAATTTATGTTACTTACTTGTCTTGGGAAGGTCGTCCCATGACCTAACTATGATGTTCCATGAGCTAGAAGACCAGGAAGAGGGGACTAATGATCTAAAGAGGAAGTACGGACTTAAGAAAGTGTTGATGGGTCATTCACTTTTGGATCAATCCGCTTGAAGTTGGATCGCGCCGCTTGCATATTGGGTCGTATTGATGTTTTGTAGTTTGGGTCGTTCTGCCTTTTTAAGGCGTGTTTGTATGTGTTGGGTTGCCCACATCTGTTGGGTCGTGTAGCCTATATTTGGGTCATGTTGTGTTTGGGCCGTGTTTGTAAACCCTATAAATAGGGGAATGGTGTAGATTGTAAAGGTTGTTGGTTGTTGAATAAATTTTTGTGTGAGCTTTGTGCCGCCATTAAAATTGGAAGTTGAGTGTGATCTCCTTTCTCTATCTTCAGATATTCGAGTGAGCTCGAATCAACGAACTTGAAGCCGATTCACGGTATCGCTTGCGAGTGATCAATGTTCGAAGAACCGTAGATCGACAACACGATATCTTACGAGATCAACATGTTGAAGATAGTGAGATTCCGGCATGAAAGATCAACGAAGTTGAGCAGTTATCCTATCCTCGATTCAATTTCCACAAATTCATCAAATTCGTATGGAGTTAGATCCTAGACGCTGCGCTAGTTTGGTATCAGAGTGAGATTTCCATCTTTTGGTTGGATCGCTGGAGCCTTGATCGCTATTTTGGTTGGATCGCCGATGCTTGATTGCCATTGTGGTTGGATCGCCAAAACCATTCAGGTTTGTATCACCATTGTCATCACCATCTCCACCTCACTTGGATTTCCATCACCATTCCATTCCATTTTGGATCGCCACCATCATCCGATCGCCATAGTCAGATCGTCATCCTCATTTGGACCTCCATCCTCGTTTGGACCGTCATCACCAGACTGTTCTCCACATCCATAGATCATCATCGTCACCGTCAGACTGCCATTTTCAATCCGCCACCATTCTAGATTGCCAAAGCCATCTAGACCGTCCGAGCTATTCAAGATCGTCATTACCATATTCCGTCAGCCACTATCACCAGTTGGACCGTCACCACATTTAGATTGTCAGTCCGAGCTTTTGGACCGTTCCATTGCTTTTGGGACGCGAGAGTTTGTCCGAATCTGAAGTTTTATTCATTTTTGGTAAAAGATTGATCATGCCTCCAAGTCATGCTAATCGACATCAAAATTTGGAAGAGATGTATCGGAGAGAAAAAGCTGAAAAAATGGAGAGGAGAATTAATGATAAATTTGATGAAGGAATTGGAAGATTAGAAAGGCTTATGCTATATATGAATCAAGCTAGAAGAAGAGCATCACCTGATTCAAATCATGGTGGACACCAAACTTCGCCACCGATTTCGGAAAGTAGAAGAAGAGCACCACTATTGGATCGAGATAGAAGAGATATGAATGACCGAAGACAAGTAGATGGTCATGATCGACATCATCATCATTAAAACTTTAAAGAAGAAGGAAGTAGTCATTCTCAATATCAAGGTCACGTTCGAGATCCATATCGTCAATCGGAGGAAATCCGGAATGAAGACAAAAATTCTAGAATTCAAAGGGGGAATGTCAGCAGATAATTCCTAGATTGGTTGTCGAATGTAGAGGAAATTCTGGAGTTCAAGAATGTGCCTAAAAATTGAAGAGTTCAACTAGTCGCTACTCGTTTGAGAGGAAGAGCTATTTCCTTATGGCAACAAACTAAGCTACCTCGTGAAAGAATGGGAAAGTCGAAGGTTGTCACATGGGAAAAGATGAGAAAGATGATGAGAGCCACAATTCTACCTCACAATTATCAGTCTCTTATGTATCAATGTTTGCAGAACTTGAGAAAAGGGACGGAGTCCGTGAGTGAATATACAGATGAATTCTATCAATTGATTGCAAGAAATGATATCATGGAAACAGAGGAACGGTTGACTGCTAGATATGTTATAGGATTGAGAACACAGATTCCAGACATGGTGAATATGTTTCATCCAATGTCCATTGCTGAAGCTCACCAGAAATCTCTAGCTTAGGAGAAGCAAGGGAGACGAGGAGGAGGAGTTTCACAAATTCCAATATTCAGAACAAGAGTGTTAGTAGCATTGCAAATGTTTCCAAACCAGTGTCTAAACCTGTTGTTAATGAAGTTGCAAAGACAAAGGTTAATTCAAATGTCAAGTGCTTTAATTGCCAAGAGGTGGGCCATAAGAGCAATGAATGTCCTAAGCTAAAGAAGAGAACAATGATAGCTGAGGATGTAGAAGCTGAAGTGGACTACCCTCTACCACCTAAATTTGACGGTGATGTTGAAAATGATGTAGAAGAAGTAGAGTCAGGAGACGAAGGGAGAATTTTAATGATGAAAAGATCATGTTTAACTCCAAATCATGTGGAAGATTCTAGTTGGTTGCGAAGCAATATTTTCGAATGTACGTGTACTATTCTCGGAAAGGTTTGTCATTTTGTTATTGATGCAGGTTGTTGTGATAACATGATTTCTGAAGAAGCTTGGATTAAAGACTGAGAAACATCCTAGACCTTACAAGCTTGCTTGGTTAAAGAAAGGAGAAGTCCCCATGGGAAGAAGAGCGTATATTTCATTTTCCATTGGGCTGAACTACAAGGATGACATTTGGTATGATGTGGTTAACATGGACGTATGTCATTTTCTCTTTGGTGGACCATGGCAATATGATCGATCAATTCAACATGATGGTCGAACCAACAACTATAGTTTCATGTTTGAAGGTACAAAAATCACTTTGGTTCCTAAGAAGCGTGAACGAAGTGACGTCAAAGTAGAGAAGAAGGTGAACTCGACCAGTCTTTTATCTTTGAAGAAATTTGTTAAAGAGGTAGAAGAGAGTCCTGAAGTATTTTTGTTGATTGGATTTGAATCACACGGAGGGACTGAAATTCCTGCTAAAGCTAAGCCTGTACTGGAAGAGTCTGAAGATGTATTTCCTGACGAGTTGCCGAAAGAATTACCGCCACTCAGGGACATACAACATCAAATTGACTTGGTGCTAGGTGTAGTGTTACCGCATAGGCCACATTACCGAATGAGTCCGAAGGGGCATGAAGAGCTGAGGAGACAAGTTGAAGAGCTACTTGAACAAGGGCGAATATGCGAGAGCCTTACTCCTTGTGTCGTACCTGCCTTATTAGTTTTGAAGAAGGATGGTTCATAGAGAATATGTATGGATAGTAGAGCTCTCAATAAGATAACTGTCAAATACAAATTTCCTATGCCGAGACTTGATGATCTATTAGATCAAATCAGTGGATCTGTTATTTTTTCGAAGATTGATTTGAAGAGTGGTCATTATCAGATTCGAATTAAACCAGGGGATGATGGAAGACCACATTCAAGACTCGTGAAGGGTTGTATGAATGGTTGGTTATGCCATTTGGTCTATCAAATGCACCGAGTACATTCATGAGAGTGACGAATCAGATTTTTAGACCATATATTGGGAATTTTGTTATGGTTTATTTTGATGATATTCTAATCTATAGTGCTAGTATGGAAGAGCACATACTACACTTGAAAGCAGTATTGATGATTCAACGTCAAGAGCAATTTTATGCTACAACGAAGAAGTGTGTGTTCATGACACAAAGTGTTCTGTTCTTGGGGTACATTGTGTCCAAAGAAGGAATACAGTGGATCAGAATAAAGTCGCTGCAATTAGAGATTGGCTACGACCTAAGACTATAACGGAAGTCAGAAGCTTTCATGGATTGGCATCATTCTATAGAAGGTTTATTCCATACTTTAGTAGTGTGATGGCTTCTGTTACTGATTGCATGAAAGGAAAGCATTTTATGTGGACGAAGGAAGCTCAATTTTCTTTTGAGAAGACCAAGGAACTTTTGACAATAGCACCAGTTCTTATGTTGCCAAATTTTCTATTGTTATTTGAATTACATACAGATGCATCGAAGGTTGGAGTTGGAGGAGTATTGAGTCAAAAGGGTCGTCCTATCGCATATTTCAGTGAGAAGCTATATGGGACAAAACTGAGATAAAATACATATAACGTAGAGTTTTATGCTATTGTATAAGTCGTAAAGCATTGGAGACATTACTTGTTTCATAAGGAGTTTGTTCTATATATTGATCCTGAAGCATTGAAGCATTTGCAAGGTCAAGATAAGATTGTTGCTAGACATGTGTCGTGGAGTGCTTATTTGAAACAGTTTACATTCATTGTAAAGCATAAATCTAGAGTGACTAATCGTGTAACTGATGCTTTGAGTCAAAGGGATCATTTGCAAACGACTATGCAAGTCGAAGTAGTTGGGTTTGATGTACTTCCCGAATTGCTAATGACAGATTCATATTTCTCGTAGGTCATAAATAGAGGTAAAGAAGGAAATTTGGAAGGTTATGTGCTGATTAATGGTTTTCTATTCAACGGAACTCAATTATGTATTCCAGATTATAGTTTGAGTATGAAGATCATCAAAGAGTTGCATAAGGAAGGACACATGGGCCGTGACCGTACTTTGAAGCTGATTTCTGACTCTTACTTTTGGCCATCTACGAGGAAATAGGTCGAGAAGTTTGTGTAGAGATGTCATGTTTGCAAAGTATTGAAGGGAACTGCCACTAATGCTGGATTGTACTTGCCGTTGCCTGTGCCTACGAAGCCATGGGTAGATTTTAGTATGGATTTTGTGCTGGGATTGCCAAGGACACAGTGAGGCAATGATTCTATATACGTGGTAGTATATCGTTTTTCAAAGATGGTTCATTTTGTTGCTTGCAAGAAGATGGCAGATGTTGTGAATGTTGCTCAGCTATTCTTCAAAGAAATCTATCATCTTCATAGGTTACCTGAATCCATTGTTTCAGACAGAGATACTCGTTTTCTAAGTCATTTCTGGATCAGTTTGTGGAAGATGATTAGAACGAAGCTAAAGTTCAGCAGTTCTTATCATCCGCAAAACGATGGTAAGACAGAAGTATTGAACAGATCTTTAGGAAATTTGTTGAGATGCCTTGTGAAGGATAATTTGAAGAGTTGGGATGCGAAGTTTTGTCAAACTGAGTTTGCACACAATCATGCTGTTAATCGAAGTACAAGGTTCACTCCAGAGGACCCTTAGATTTGTCTATGATTCCACAGCAGAAAGGATTTATTAAACGAGCTAGTGATTTTGTTGAAGAATTCCAGGAATGTCACAAATTTGTGCATGAAAGATTGCTTAAGTCGAATATGAAGTATAAGTAATTTGCAGATTCGAAACGACGAAGTGTTAATTTCAAAGAAGGAGATTTTGTGTATGTTGTGTTGACGAAATATCATTTTCCTATGAGAACTTATAATAAGTTGAAGGCTCGAAAGATTGGTCCCATAGAAATCATGAAGAAAATCAATGATAATGCTTATCACTTGAAGCTGCCAGAAGGTGTGTATACTTCGGATGTGTTCAATGTCAAGCATCTATTCCGTACTATGAAAATGAGCTTATCGACGAAGAAGAATGTGTGAATTCTTCTCAACCAGGGGAGGATGATGCAGCACATCGTGAAAAATGCTCATTGGTGAATTATAAGACGTCTAATGACCTAGAGAAGGAGTCCAGTGTCCTAAAGCAAAAAGGAGGGATTTTCGGGTCGTTCAGCGCCCTAAAGAAGCCATCGGGCGAGCTCAAGCAAGAAGAGAAAGCCTATGGGTCGTCCAGCATCCTAAGGGAGCTGTTTTGCGCACCAAAGCTTAAAGAGAGGGAGTATAGGTCGTCCCACGACCTAGCTATGATGTTTCGCGAGCTAGAAGTCCAGGAAGAGGGGACTAACGATCTAAAGAGAAAGTACGGACTTAAGAAAGTGTTGATGGGTCGTTCGCTTTTGGATCGTTCCGCCTGAAGTTGGATCACGTCGCTTGCATATTGGGTTGTATGAAAATGTATTTTGTTATAAATTCCATAGAATTTCCCCAACACCATAAAAAAAGAATATTGACATGTTTAAAATTATAAGGAATGAATAATCTTTTACTTGAAACAGATAGTATAAACCACATACAAAACAATAAATTTAAACATCTCATTCTTAGTATTTAGTGCACACTCCTTGTAATTTTAAACATAGTCTTTTTACATGAAAGGACAATTATGTCAATTTAGAAAAATTAAATGAATATCCTTACATAAGCAAGAATATAAATAGTAAACAAAAATAGGAAATTTACACAAATCCTACTTTTACACCTATTTTACAGATTCAGAGCACAACTACAAACAATAAATTTACTATTTTAAGCGATGATTTTCCATATTTAGGTGTAAACGCCGACCAACAGATGCAATAGAATATATAAGTAAGATTTTATTATTTTAGTGAAATGTCTACGATTCCAAATTATCAAATTCAGGCATATATATTCAAGATACACCAATGAACAAGATTTGAGATTACAAACAATATTTAAGTTTCCCACTTAATTTGGAAAGCATTCTTAAATATCAGATTTAAATTGTAGCTTTAGGTTTTTTCTTTTCAAAATCAATCTAGATCCATTTAATATGTATAAAAATAGGAGATATACATATTAAAAATTATAAATCTAGATAAAGAATTTAAATAGGGAAAGAAAATAAGATAGGAAACCTCAAAAATTTTCCTCTTGCGAAAACCCATCTTTTCTTACGAGTCTGAAATTATTTCCTTCGATACTTGATATAGAATTGAAAATCTATTTATTTTAAGAAATTTTGGAAGAGATTAAAGAAATGAAAATAGCATAGCTTCGTCGCTGCCTCTAGAAAATATGAGAAAATGTAGAGGGCTCTAGGCCTTTATTTATAAGTGATAGAAAGACCTTGAACCATTAGAATTACGTTAATAAAAATCTGTTCTTTAATTAACTAAAAATCCTCCATCGAAAACCTAACCGCCACAGCCAGCTCAACTAAGTGGTCGATCAAGCGATCGACCCCTTTGTCAACCACCTAGTCGACCACCTTGGTCAACCTAGTAATTGTGGGTCGAGTGATTAATGACGAAGTTAATTTTATAATTTATATTATTCATTTTCCATTTAAAATTGGTTTTCATTTGTAACTTCTTTATAGGGATTTGTTTGTGAAACTCCAAACATGACGGTTGATCAAAATTCCATCACAAGCGCAATTGTGCAAGTTTCATAGTAAATTCCATCACTTGCTCAAATTTCATTTATGGAACCTTATCAAGTAATTAATTTACCTAATTCCAAATTGAGGGGTGTTACAATTATTTATCTTAAAATATTATCATATAGTGCAATGCATAATTTGTTTTTAGTTTAGATAACTTCGCATTAAGATTTGTAAAAATTTGTAATCCTTCTTAGTTCTTTTCTACTGTTTACCATTGAGTCCAAATATTTAAACAAATTTTGTAACTTTAAAATTAAAATATTTTAAAAATTCACTTAAAATAATTTTTTCATTCATTCGTAATCATTAAAATATGTTGGATTCAACATGTATATCATATTCATATTTTTCGTCAAATCTCTTATAAGGAGAGGATGAGTCATTCAATATCCTTTTACAGAGGTTTAAAAATATTGAGATCGAGGTGAGTAATCTTAATGAAAATATAATTTTAATAGCCCAATAAAGGGAATTCATCCTGACATGGACTTCGAGGAATAGTTGCATAGGAAGAAGCCTCATTCAACTCTGGATTAGTTTTACCAAAATGCAACACAGTAATTGCATTTTGACGAGGGAAGGAAGACAACTAGGAAGGCTGATGCCAACCAATCGATCAAGGCGATTTAGAGTAATGTATCTATGAAATAAATCAGAGGGAGCTTTGTGAAGGTTTATATGGTTATATTGAATAAGAGCGGTGGAAAGTCCTAGTAATAATATGCAAGATCAGAGGAGATTCTCAAGTATCTAAACATCCAAAAGTTATACTCTATCAAAAAATTCAATTGAGAATAGTTATTTAACAACTCATGCAGCCGGGAAATACAGGAAACATGCTCCAAGATAGTCGACAAAGAAGGAAAAGAAGTTTGAGAAGTTTTTTCAATTCCACGAGACGCATGGTCTTAACACGAATGACTACAGGCATATTCGTGACGTGATTGAAGAGCTAAGTAGGAAGAAAAAGTTGCATTAGTTTATGGAAGATCAGCAGTAATAAAGGAAAGAAAGAATAGTGGAAATGCAACGGTCACATTCCCATTATAACATAGCAACGGTCACACTCCTATTATAATAATTCAACGGTCATGTTCCCATCATAACAATGCAACGGTCACATACCTGTCACATGCCTATTATAACAATGCAACGGTCACATTCCCATTATAACAATGCAACGATCACATACATATTATAACAAAGCAATAGTCACTTGCCTATTATTCAAGCCTATTTGCATTTATTTCTTGTATTATAAATATAGGACTCCTATATACAATTTGTATCATCTTACAATTACAATTCATCAATAATAAAACTTTTCTTCAACCTTGTTTCTTCTATTTTATTTTTCTAATATGGTATTAGAGCTTCATTAAGGCTTAACAACCATTGATCCGTCTCTTCTTCAACTCGAAAGAGTTTTGAGTAATCTTTCTCCACATCATGACTAATGACACTGCTTCATCAACTTCAGACAATGCTACTGGAACAACTGAGAGCTTTACAGCTGTAGACAAACTCACCAAAGATGTAATTAGTCCACAATCACAAACAATTACAGTACAATTAGACGAAGACAATTACTTACTATGGGAACTTCAAATTGAAACCGTAATTCAAGGGTATGGTTTTGAAGGATTCATCATGGGGACCTTTTCTGTTCCACCAAAACTCATTACTGATCAAGAAGGCAAAATAGTCAACAATGAAGAATACATGAAATATTCTAGGCAAGATTGATTAATCAGCTTATGGTTACTATCTTCTATCAATCAAAAGTTACTACCACAGGTAATTGGCTGCAAAAGTGCTAATGAGATATGGACAGCAATAGAAAAAGCTTTCAACAACAAGTTAGCTGCTAAAGTTATGCTTTACAAAAGGCAATTGCAAAAAATAAGAAAAGCCAACATTAACATAAGAGAGTACTTGAGAAAAATTAAATCTATCCGTGATATGTTAGAAGCTATTAGTCATAAAGTGCAAGATTCTGAAAAAGTTCTAACTATACACAATGGCCTAAGTGCAGAATATGAGGCTGTAGAAGCCATAATTTTCTCACAAAAGGAATTCTCCTCACTTGATGAAGTTCATTCAATTCTTCTTGCACATGAAGCCAGGCTTGAAAGCAAGAAAATGCAAGAAAGTGATTTTTCTATTAACTATGTCATCAACTAAAATAATGATAACAAAAATCAGGCAAATAACAATTTCAGAAATGAGCAAAGAGGTGGTAGAGAAAGAGGACGCCGGAGCAACAATCGACCAAAGTGCCAAATATGTAAGAACGTTGGCCATATTGCTATCAAGTGTTATTTTAGGTACAACTCAAACTACTCAGCAAGTCAAGCCTATAGTAACAATCAAAAGAACAACAACTTCACTGCAGATATAGCATATGGACAAGGAGATACAAAATAATCAATCTGACAACACAAGAAATCAGAATGAACAAGCCAGAGTCGATCATATTCAAGATAAAACATGGTACCCAGATTGAGGAGCTAGCCATCGTATTATAAACAATCTGAATAACCTGAATCTAGGGAACAAGGAATACAAAGGTAATCAAACTATAAGCATGGGAAATGGTAAGTGTGTTAAGATTTCTCATACTGGCACATGTCGTATTTCTGGTAATGAACAATTATTTTTGCATAACTTATTAAGAATTCCCGCCATTAAGAAAAACCTAATTAGTGTGTCTCAATTTGCTAGGGATAACAATGTTTACTTTGAATTTTTCCTAACATACTGTGTAGTTAGAGACATACTAACTAGGGAAATTCTTCTAAAGGGTAATGCTGTAAAGGAACTATATGAATTCAATTTCAGCAATTGCAATACTGTTATTAATGATCACGCACGTTGTAATTTGACTGATATAACCGATGAAGTTCAAACTAAAAGTACTTTTGACTTATGGCATTTTAAGTTAGGGCATCCTAGTGCTAGCATTGTAACAAAAATTCTTAATGATAATAAAATATACTTTATTCCTGCAAAATTACCTTATGTATGTACTTATTGCCAGATGGGAAAAGCCACAAATTACCATTCTCTGACTCATTAGCTGTGTATTCCAAACCTGGTCAGTTAATTACCATTGATATTTGAGTTCTTTCTCCTATATTTTCTGAATATGGGTATAAATACTACATATCATTTGTTGATGCTTATACTAGATATACATGGATATATTTCTTAAAAGCTAAATTTGATACTAAAAGTGCTTTCATCAGTTTTATCAATATGTTTGAAAACCAAATAAACTGTCAAATCAAAGTCATGCAATCTAATGGAGGATTAGAATACAAACCTCTGACAGATTATTTTAAAAGTAAAGGTATTATACATAGAGTAACATGTCCTTATACTTCTGAACAGAATGGTATAGTTGAGAGGAAGCATAGGCACATGGTTGAATCGGGTTTAACTTTGTCAGCCCAAGCATCTTTGCCACCTAAATTTTGGCCTGATGCTTTCAGTACTGCTATGTATTTAATAAATAGAATGCCTACTAAAGTACTTAAAGACATAACACCTCTAGAAAAGCTATTCAATGTGAAACCAGATTACAATAGCCTAAAAACATTTGGTTGTCTATGTTTCCCTTACCTAAGACCTTATAAACTCATAAACTTGACTATAGATCTAAACCTTGCACATTTATAGGCTATTTAATAAAAAAAGGTTTAAATGTATAGACAAGTCTGGTAGAATTTTTACAAGCAGACATGTTATTTTCGAAGAAAATATTTTTCCTTATAGCAGGTTAGGTATACAAACCATGACCAAAATACATATTCCAAAGGTTAGTATACCTGATCTGCATAGTAGTGCTGACACATGGCATCAAGATAATGGTGATAAGGCTTCTAGTAGTAACTCTGAAGGCCATCACAGTGATAGTGAAACTAGTGATGATCAGCCGAAGCAAACTAGCCACGCCGTTCAATCACCTGTAGAATCAATTTGCAGGCAATCAGAAGCAATAAGAGAAGAAAATAGCAACGTGAGCAATCAAAATACTAGCAGCAGACAAAATGACTCACCAACACAATCACCACATAATCAAACTGGGCATCCAATGATAACCAGATCAAAAAGGGGAATATTCAAACCAAAGACTTATAATGCAGTCATTACTGAAGAAGAGCCAAATAGTTATCAACAAGCAGTGAAACACAAAGAATGGAGAAAGGCAATGGATGAATAATATCAAGCACTGATGACCAACTGTACATGGGAACTAGTAAATCTACCATGCAGCAAGAATATAATTGGGTGCAAGTGGGTATATAGACTGAAAAAGAATCCAGATGGATCAATCAAAAGATATAAAGCAAAAATTGTTGCAAAGGGGTTCACACAAGAATTAGGCTTTGATTATAATGAAACTTTCTCAACGTTGGTAAAACCCAAAACAATTAGACTTATATTGACTATAGCATTAAGCAATAATTGGAAAATCAAGCAGTTAGATGTAAACAATGCATTCTTAAATGGAAATCTACATGAAGAAATATTCATGCAACAACCACAAGGCTATACACAAGATCCAACGTTGTTGTGCAAACTGAATAAAGCAATCTATGGCCTGAAACAAGCACCGAGAGTATGGTTTGAAAGACTAAAAGCAAGTTTAACAACACTCGACTATTCACCTACCAGATCTAATGCATCATTGTTCACAAAAATCAATGAATATATGTGGATGATTTAATTATTACAAGCAGTAGTGAAACTGAAATTAGAAAATTGGCAGATTATTTGAACAATCGGTTCTCAATAAAAGATTTGGGTGACTTATCTTATTTTTTTAGAATAGAAGTCAAAAGGAAATCAGATAAAGAAATTCATCTCTGTCAAAGAAAGTACATTGCAGAGCTTCTAAAGAAGATAAATATGATTGAAGCAAATGGTCAACCAACTCCTATGATCTCAAACCATCACTTATCAAAGAACAAGGGGAAGCTATCTTAAATATTAAACAATATAGGAGTGTTGTAGGAGCATTACAATATGCTACTATAACACGACCTGATATTTCTTTTAGTTTTAACAAAGTGTCTCAATTTTTGTAGGAACCCAAAAGTGAGCATTGGACAATAGTGAAACAAATACTCAGATATTTAAAAGCAACAATCAACTTTGGCATATCACTAAAAGGCAGCAGAGACTTAAGCATTACAATGTACTCATATGCATACTAGGCTACAGATATAGACGATAGAAAATCAGTTTTTGGTTACTGCATTTATGTAGGAAAAAGTCTTATTTCATGGTGTTCTAAAAAGCAAACAACCATCTCGAGATCTAGTACGATGCTGACTATAGGAGTGTTGCTAGCACTACAACAGAAATTTTATGGTTGCAATCATTATTAAAGGAGTTAAAGCTATCATCCAACAGGAACCCTATAATTTGATGTGATAGTCTAAGCACAATCTACATGACAGCAGACCCTATTCAGCATAATCGAACCAAACACATAGAAATCGACATTTATTTTGTTCGAGAGCAAGTCCAAAAGAAGAATTTACAAGTGAATCACATTCCAGCTTATTATGAGAGGGCTGACATTCTAACAAAATCACTTTCAGCTAAAAACTTTCATAGATTCAGAGAAGCACTTGGAATTGAAGAATTGCAAACAAATACGAAGTAGAAGATGGATTGTTTCTCGGCAAATTAAGGCAGTAAAACCTAACCTTAATTTGAGGGGCAGTAATAAAGGAAAGAAAGAATAGTGGGAATGCAACGGTCACATTCCCATTTTAACATAGCAACGATCACATGCCTATTACAACAATGCAACTGTCACGTTCCCATTATAACAATGCAACGGTCACATGCCTGTTATAACATGCAACAGTCACATTCCCATTATAATAATGCAAGGGTCACATACCTATTATAACATAGCAACGGTCACATGCCTATTATTCAAGCCTATTTACATTTATTTATTGTATTATAAATAGATGACTCCTATATACAATTTGTATCATCTTACAATTACAATTCATCAATAATAAAACATTTCTTAAATCTTGTTTCTTCTATTTTATTTTTCTAATAAGCAGGATAGCAGGTAAGGTACATCCGATCTCCGGCGGAGACATGCCTTTCTTGGTGTTGATAAGCCTAGGTTTGAGAAACATTAGTCATTAATATTATTATTGGTGGTTCACATCTAGCGAAGAAACATAGAGAGTTAGTAGGTTTCCTCTAGTAGACTTTGATGTGTTCGCCCAGACTCATTCAAACATGTATGGAATTTCACTGAAGAAGAGATATGCATTATATGTAAGTCCCAAATGTATTCCCATGAAATAGAAGCACCACAGTTTAGGTCCGTAGAGATCAGTTGCACTCAAGGAGAAAATGGATAAGCTAAAGGATAATGACTTTATCTATGGTGCCTTATATTCGAAAGGAATATCGAATTCGGTCCTAGCAAAGAAAACCAATGAGACGTAGAGGACATGCGTCGATCATTCAGACTGAATAAGGAATGCTGAAAAGACAGCTTCCCACTCCCCAGAATAAATCATTTGACGGACGTGAAATGCTCTCATTCAATGACTTGTACTTTGGATAATCAAATTTCGATGCATGTCCTATATTAGGAGCACACTAGTTTTATCATGGCCCTAGGACTGTGCTGTTATCTTGTCATGCCTTTCGGACTAAAGAATGTTGGAGTGATTTACCAAAGACTAATGAACATGATACTCAACGACCAAATCGGACTTTCTATGGAAGTGATATGCTTGTGATGCCCGTCGACGAACCACATTGATGATTTAGAAGAGATGTACAATGTTTTTGAAAATATGAGATGAAACATAACCCCTCGCATGTTGTTTTAGCATCGTGTCAGGGAAATTTCTGGGCTTCCACTCCAACATATTGACCTGTTAATAATGTTTTAAAATTGCTATAAAACACTATTATAGTGTTTTTGTAAACTCTGTAATTTGACATGTTATAATATGTCATGTAGATTTTAAAGCATTATCAAAAAGTAATAACAGGTGACCTGTTATAATGATTTTCCGCAGTCGTGTTTGAGAATATTTAGTGTTATAGTTAACCTACTATAGCGTTTCTCTGTTTGATGTTGAACAATTTCATAGCATTTTAAAATGCTATAATAGTAGAAACAGCGAAATCCCCCCTTTTGTAGTAACTTTAAAAGCTTGAAGACAATATTTTGCAACATTAATAAAACAAAGTTGTAGTTAAAAGTTGTGTCTCACTGACTTTGTATAGCTTTTATAAATGTTGTAATTATTTTCAAAGCATTTATTAATGTTATATGCATTTATCCTTTCATTTGCAATTCCATTAAGCTTACTCCAACTTGCACACGCATATGTATATATGTGTGTGTGTGTGTGTGTGTGTGTATATATATATATCATAGTTATGGTTATTTGCAATTTAGTACAGCTTACTTTAGTGCATATGTATATATATGTATCATAATAACAGTTAAAAATGCCATAATTAGCACAACATAATATATGTAATCAAATAGATTTATAAGCCCAACCATCATTATCTATCTATAATATTTCATAAATAATATGTCACTAGTGCCTTTCTAATCTAAGGGTTGCCCCAGGCAAAACTTCGAAAAAACAAAACAAGAAATAAATAAATATATAACAACTAAAAGTTGGAAATTGAACATAGGTCATTACCCAAATAATCAAAACACCATACACATTTCCAAGTTCTGACGCCTTGCTACAAAACTAATCCAAACTACATAAAAATAGTCTGAACATTTTTTGCTTCTTCCACCAACTCCTATGATGTTGCCCTAGGAAAACATCTTACTTGCCTTACCCTTGGGTTGGGCCTGTTTGTCAATACAAGTACTTAAAGCAAAGATATATAAAGATAGGTACAAAATAATGCATTATAATGTAAACATAGTTGATTTTTATAACATGTACTCAAACCCAGAAGCATCATACATCATAGATCACGTGTAAAAGAGAAAAATTATCATCAAACTCATACAAACGTATCCGACTCTATGCTAAATAATCCAAAATTTGATTTCTTATTCTTTTAAGATGCTCATTTGTGGAACATAATTACTTACCAATAAGGCACCAACATCCAATAATTTTTGTTTTTTATGAAAGATTTTTCTGCAAATTAAACTTTTTTGAATAAAATAAGTCCAAAATAATTGTTCTTGCTTATGCATTTTATTTACTCGAATGTTTTATTTATTTAAGTTGGGAATATAACATTTTTATAGTGATTGTTATTACTTATACCATTAATTACCATATTGTGCAGCCAATATGCACATAAAAGATTTTACATAACAATACACAATTGTTGAATTTTTATTTTTTTTATAGTTTGGTAAGTTATAAGTTCAAAATTATTAAAATATGCGATAATTACATCAAGGTAAGAATTCGAACTGGTGATATCTTTTATGTATCAAAATTTTCATTTTCAAGTACTTGTTGTTTTAATTTTTGAGTGGAATTCGAAATCATTGTCTCTTATCTATATAAAAAGGCATTTTTCGGACTTTATGGTCGGACCAAAAAATAATGCTATATTGCAGATATTAGAAAAGATATATTTTTTAAGAACTTGTTCAACCATTATGAAACTTGGTTACTTTTTTAAAACTTAGTTAGCTTGACTAAATATTCATACTTATTTGGCTTGAATGTTAGATATAATTGTTGTTCATAGATTGTGATAGATCATCTTTGTTGGTTATATAGTATTGGATAACATTCAGATGACTTGGTGGGATATCTCACAGTTTCTATTAATTATATGACTCTTTGATATTAGATTATTGCCATATGTTGGACGATTCACTTAATGAATTTATTTTCTATGATGATGATTTATTACATGGATAATCCATCGTTGAGTACGGTATTCTTGATTTCTATTGATTGTTTTATATGGATAGTGACATCTTTATGCATAGTGTTGATGAAACTAGGTGATGTTTACTGGATTTAATCAGGATAGGTTATATAGCTTAATTATGTGTTATTATACATCTTGTGCTTCGTAAATGTACATTCTTGTTTTTCTCAATTATTGTATATTGCATATTATATACTATCATTACGATTCTGACTCTATGTTCTTTGTTGTTCACCATATGCTTTATATTTCTCTATCCTGAAGTCACACATGTTTATTGTTTTGTATTGATACAATGTGCATACATATGTGTTATTTATTTGAAATTTTGATATATACTAGTGTTATTGTAAGTGAATAACATCACTCTCTATTTCATTCAATAGTGTTACTCTGTAATACTCTTAGATAATATGGGCATAGAGATGGCGTGTTATAGGTGATATATGGTTTTGATGAAACCAGACAGTGTTGGTTGGGTTGAATAAAGACCGAGTGTTAGTTCATAAGATGATAGTTTTGATGCCAACAACTTAGGACTTATTATAAAAAAAATAAACACTAACATTCTTGTTCAAATATATGTGTATATCCAAGTCATTTATATGAAAGGACAAAAGAATGAAGACTGTAGGGTATAAAGATTCAAGACTAATGAATTCCAGATTGAAGGAACCACGACTGAAGGCTCATGAGTTTCAAGATTTCAACAGATCAAGAATTCAACACATCAAGATAAGTAATAAAGTCTAGATTAATGTTAAAACTTCATAATAGCACTAAAATCTTTTAATTTGGATGGAACCACCTTTCTGCTTTAATAATGGGATGGAACCCAGAGTGGGATGGAACCTACTTCTCTAGTGGAATGGAATCCACGAACTTTTAAAATTAGCCTATTTTAGATTATAAACTATTTTCCGAAATATCTTCTAAATTATCTCTCCTGGTTTAAGCATTTTAGCTTCAAATTCAAAACTATTTTTAAATCACTTAGCATTAATTTCAAATCATCTATTGATTTAGATATACTAGTTTCAGTTTCAAAATCTATTTTCAAATCATCATCTTGTGATACCAATGCTTTAGCCACAATCTCAAAACTTATTTTAGGATTTTTTTATAACCTCTTATATCCTGATTTATAGTTCTTTATATATATATATTTAAAACTTCACTCTTTATAGTTTTTAAAAAGTTTTACTATTTAAAATACGTCTGAAATATTTTTAAAGTCTTAGATTTTTTTTTGACAAGTTTTAGAATTGTAATAATTTTAAAACAAATTCAGCTTTACGAAGATACATAGGCATGTCGACATCCTCCTACCACCTGTGTCTATAAGGTAGCCTTTTCCTTCAAACATAAAATTTCAAAAGAAGTGTCTTTTCATCATTTCTCTAAGCGAATGGACTGAATCATTAATTCCCTATAAATACTAGATGTTGTCAACGAATTTTAATCATTTTTTTCATTATTTCTTCACTCTTTCTTCTTCACTCTTATTTTCCAATCAATCTTAATAAAACTCTGCCAAAATCCTAGGATGATCAAACTAGAATCATCTCTAGTTTGATTTTCTGTCACTCTCCCTAAAAGGTCTCAGTGCTATTCAGAGTTATAGGATCATTTGTAATCAACAAGAGTATATTGGGTCTCTCTATTCATCAGAGAAACTTGAAATGGTGTGACTTTGGCCTGTAAATCAGTTTGGTGTTATTTGAAATGGTGTGACTATGGTCTGTGAATCAATTAGGAATCCTGGTAAATCAACTGAGTCTTATTGTGCTCAGTAAATAGGAGGGGTGTACCTCACGGTCTTGAAATCCAATCTTGTAATCTCGGTATTGTACTTGAAAAAAAATATGCACATGAAATTATGTGCAACTGGATATTAGCTATCTTTGAACCAGTATAAACTTCCAGTGGGTTCTTTCCTTTACTGCTTTTTTTTTAATGTCCGCATCTATGTCTGAATCGATGATTACTTCTATATTTGTTAATTGCATCTATTTATGTTTAATTTTAAATGATTTCAAAAAGATTCGTATAATTTATTAAACACTATTCATCCCCCTCTAGTGTTAATCCACACATTCCTTATATTTGGCATCAAAGCATAAGTTTTCAAAGTTTTCATAACCTGATTTTTGAAAAAATTTAAATGGCATTTTTTGTTAAAATTATTAACACTATTTTTATATGGATATTTCACATAATCATCATGATGTTGTTGCTTAAAATTACATTTAGTTATTTTGAAAAGTCAGTCGATTCTTTAAAAAGTTGTGTTGTTTTGTAGGGGAATATTTATGTCCAATGACTATTGGTTAAAAGACGCCAGATGATCATTCACCGATCAAAAAGAACAAATTTATATGTAATTGGAAATCTACAATGAAATAGGTTTAAAATAATATAAAGCTATTGATTCTCATTACATCTTAATTTAGTATTTTACTTCTCTTCACCTACTAAGCAATGCCACTGGTTTCGCGCGAATTCGTCAAGAAATGACAAAGTTATATTCTTCATATTTTATACAGATATTTGAGTATTTTGTCTGAACTCCTTTCTCGGATTATAGTTCTTGTTCTCATAGTTGTTTTGATGGGTGGATCGAATTCCGGTCAAAATTGAGTGAGATATAACCGTTTGAAGTTGGCTATCCAAAACTGAAAAAATGTGCTCGAGATTTCCTGCTTTTCTCTTATTGTTTAGCTGAAAGATGGTGACTCATGGGCCCGTTTATAGTAACAGAAGTGTTCATTCATTCAAAATTCAAATTAATATTCAAGGTTAAAATTTGAATCATGGGTTTATGACCAATTTCCAAATGATATGGAATTTAAAATAAAACAACATCATGGACAAATCTTGTAATAACAACGAATGTGGAATCCTTGGTTAAATTGATAATCGTAATAACATAGATTACAATATTATAAGAACAACAGTGAAAGATTTTTCAAATAGACAATTATTTCTTATGATAAATGAAGATAACTTTGTTAAGAGAAATGATAAATCACAAATATTCAAGGCAAAGGCTAAGCGAAGCATAGTTCAAATTATTTCAGTTTCTAGTAAAAGGTAATTTGCAAAGAAAAATCACTCATTTTGTAATAAATAACTAATTTAGAATCGTTACGTTATGTTTTCCACGTTTTTGTTGACTTCTTTTTATGAAATGAACTAACCAGTAAAATTAAAGTTGATTGTTGACATGAATATTTCTCATTAACTAAATAAATCCATCAAAACTTCAAAGATCACCAACACATTTTTCTAGATTATAAGACTTAGGCTCAAACTTATCTACTCCAAGAAATTCGTTAATGGCTTAAAATCAAATTGTCCAAAATATAAGCTTTCAATGTACAAAAATAACAGTAATGAAGGTGATAAAACAATAATTATATTCATCAGTTATATGGATTTTGAACAACAATACGGATCATTGGAAACCTATCACTCGTACTTAGAATAAAATAACTAAAATTTGATGTATGATAAAGGGCTATGACTTAACCTTCCTCAATAAAGCCAATTGATAGAAATTTCAACCAAAATTAAAGGAAGAAAATATGTAGTTTTCCAAAAAGAAATTTCTTATAATATTTTATAAAATAAGATTATAGATTGATGGTAGCTTCAAAAAGCTAGAGAACTTAAGTTTGGCTGTTAACTGCAAATTTCTTTCCTAGCACGATTGAAACTAAGTAGCCGACCCAACAAATTAAGCATAGCTATAATTTACTATTAAGAAGGAAATTTTAAAATAAAAATAAAAACGCGCAATATCGATAAATGTGGTTACACCTTTTTACAAACCATTATGGTCACAAATGTGTTTAAAAATATTACGCAATGTAAAATACAATAGGTGAGATTTTCTCGGTCCTTTTCTATACAGCGAAATATATAGTATTATTTTTCGAATGTTTTCATTGATGTAAAGGATAGAGCATAATAATAATAGAAATAATCAAATAGCTGTATGACTACGAGATTTTTTTTCCTTCATGGAATAGTATGTGCATCTCATCATTGTAAAGAAAAGCATTAAAGTTGATTTGACTATACTCAGATATGAGTATTGTAAAATAAGAATCTGAACTCGACCTATACGCATATTATTAATTAGATCCTTTCTGGAACAAAAATATTTTCATCTCATATAATCCATTATTCCAAAAGAAAATCTAACTACGGTCGCAAAAAATGTAAAACATATTGTTTCACCTGCATTAGTCTGGAAAAAATAAGTTTGTGTCTATAAATTACACACCCAACGGTACGTGAACATTTAAAACTTGTGATTCTATGTACAACATGTCTCTAGATCTATGAGTTTGAACTAACACTCTTATGTACAAACTGTTTTCCCTAATTTTGATTGTCTTCTCATTTGCAAAAAACATAATATTATGACCTTGAATAGCGTTGTGCTAATATTGATAAATTATAAGAAAAAATCTTCTACATATATGAATGTAGCTAAACAGACATAGAATGTAAACAAACAAACGATGTTTGTACATTTATGAATGAAACTATTATAATTCATACCTATATGAAGGTTTAAATAATTAGTTTAGTTCTTATTTAATGACTAACCTTTTTTAAGGCTTTAGCCTATTGTTAGCAAGCATATCCGTAGAAAACGTTCTGTTATAGAGAAAACTTTGGTATGTAGCTTCGGTTCCCATGAAAATAAGATATTCCTAATGAAGAACAAAGAAAAAATAAAAACTAATTGTGTGCATTGATGGATTGAAGCCACAAAACAAAAATATTCTTTTGTTATAAAATATGATGGTTTTCCATGTACTTTAGCTTCATATTTCTAGCAAATGCCTCATATATTTGCATTTTCCGTATACATCCACATTCCATATACATCCACATACAGATTACCAGTTATCACATGATAAAATTCAACATTTGTTTTCACATCTAAAGTACATTCCCCCTTGTGCACACTACCTAAATATCATATTTTTATAATGTATTCGGACTCCAACACCATTACATTCACGTAATGCACTAATTATTTCTTTCACTACCACATTTTTAGTCCTAAATGAAATTCATGAGAAAATGGATGTTCATTTGAACACAAAAAATGCATTACAATCATGCATAGTATCAGACAAACTTTCAAATGAAAAAAATATATAACGAAATTTGAAGTCTTCAAATACATTTTTTACAATTATGTCACAAAAGATTGACAGAACATACTTTGAATACTGTGTGAACCCTTAAAAGTTTATTTTGATTCCTACATAAACATGGAAATCCCCTGTTAAATCATACAATAAATCAATACCTCCATCAAGGGTAGAGGTAAGAGTAAAAAGGAACAAAAATGTATGCTTACATAGAGAGAACTAAGTGTGACAATCGTAAACAAGAAGATTGGAATCAACTATGGGAAACAAAATCATTTATCTATTCAACTTCTTCCCCAAAATAGGTGGAAAGCTGGAAAAATAAATTTGTAGCCATGCGAAAGATCAAATGGAATCGAACTCATAGATTACCGATTCTAACATATAGTACCTTTTAATTGCCAACCATAATGAAATCGCAGATCCACTGGAGCTGTGACGAACGCCCATAACCCCCGCACTAAACAAGAGGAATAATGCGCTGAACGGCGTGCCAGGCTGCTATGGACGATCATCATAGTAAGTGAACACATCGAAACCTGTCGTAGAACTCACAGCGCAAGGATAAAATATAATAGAACATATACAACAGGTGATAGTAATGAGGTATCATATAACAAAATTTTGAAACTCTTTCAACATCCAGAAAGATTATCCAACTGATATCCAAGTTTGTACATAAGGCCTCACTACAACTCTCAAGCAACTCAAACAGCGGAAACATAAATACTAGATAGAATAAAACTGGTACGCCAGCCTCCTGCTCGTCATCGCTCAGCTTCCTCGTATCACTAAGCTCCATTACATGTAACCTGCTACTTAGTCTGCCCATCCACAACCGGATGAACAACCCAAGGTAATAAGAGGAGACATAAAACCTTGAGTCAGACAATAGTCTTAGTGAGCGATAATACAGCTAACAAACTTCAACAAGAAAGCATATGAGAATGGGTAAATGAACAACTTATCTACCCACATCACCAGGGAAGAACTCAACCTTATCTTCCCCACATTGGACAGTGATAGCCTTTACACCAAGCATTTCAACCATTCATCCATAGAAACCAGAATACCCATTCAATCATAGAGAACACACATAACATCCAGATTATATAAGTCTCACACAGACAACCCTAATCGAGTTTAACATTCCTCAAGTACCCTCGCCAGAGGCCTAAACCAATATCACTTAAGCACTCAAAGAACATTTCCCTCGACTTTGGATAATCTATGTGAGATAGTACAAACAGAACAAACAATCATCCATAACCGACTCTGGCTATCACCACCAATCCTGCTTCGAAATCATCATTATCGTATGACGGCCAACCTTGCCATATGTCAAGGGCTAATGATAACCCCAGTTCTAGCATGAACTCCATATGCCCAACCTTGGCAATGTCCAACCTTGACACTGGGCCTTTCCCCAACCAGAAAGACCCAGGGTACTCGACCAACAACCGGTCTTTTGGGCCTTTCAACGATACCCATCGTACCCCTGCTTTGAGCCTGCTAGAACTTACGACAACGATGACTTCTCGGCCTTCGCATCTCTAATCGTCCAACCTTGACGATGTTTCATAGCTCAAGCAACCTTCTCGAGCATCCATTATCCACCAACTCACGACCTTTGAGTTGTCACCGCATTCGTTGTTCCACCTTGATCAACGAACACATTCACCACTTCGAGCCTTCCTACTTGAACCACCTCGAAGTCACGTCATCACTAGAAGTGTCCGATCAGAAATTTCCACTAGAAATGCCGACCAGACCCATTCTGAACCGACCAGACCTCTTCTGGTACCTCTGGACCGATCAGACCCCCTGGACCGACCAGACCTCCCTTTGCTCCTCCTAGACCGACCAGGACCCTCCTGAGCCGACCAGACTCCCTCCTCAGCCTTCTGGACCGACCAGCTCCAAGACCCAGTCAAAACCGACCAGAATTGCTCCAGAATGACCAATCAAAACCGACCAGCATTGCTCCAGAACGACCAATCAAAACCGACCAGCATTGCTCCAGAACGACCAATCAAAACCGACCCCGATGCCTCCATTCCAACCAACCAGCTCCCTGACTTGCTCCCCAAGCCATAACGTGACCGACCACCTCAGTCCAGACCCTTTTGGACCGACCAGAGCCATCAGACCGCCTCAACCGACCCGACTAGCTCCAAAACCGACCAAAAACCTGCACAGCTCCATTTCGACTTCGATTTCGACAAAAACTTCGCCAAACGACGAATCCGATGAAACCGGCTCATCCAATTCATCCAAACACAACCACAAACATGTTATGCAACCAACAATATCACCAATCTAACAATTTCCATCAAAACACATAAATTTCCCAAAACATGATAAGTGAATCATATGAACATAAAAACGGATCTAACTTGCATAATCTTGAGAAAAATCATAAAATTAACCATTTAAATTATCTAGATCAGATCCTAAGGTGATTCATATATAAAATGGACTTAGCATGGTGTGGATCTAAGGAAAATAACATGGAAATGATGAAATTAACATCCTAAAACCCATATACTTGCATGAATCCGAATGAGAGATGTAAATCACTCACCAATTCTTCAAATCAATGCAAAAACAATGAAAAAGCAATCCGGACAGCGAATACTTCGAATCAAACTCCTCAATCCGATGAATTCGCCCTTAAAACGATGTAGATTTAGCCTCTTATGGTGTAGATCTTCGATTTCCCTCCTTGGATTTTGGAATTTTAATGGTGGAAAGATGTTAGAGGAAGAAGGAGATCAAAGCCTCCCCATAAGAGAATGGAAAATGCCAACCTTTCTCCATACACCTTACCCCCTATTTATAATCTCCACCCACCCTCTAATGGGCCTTCTCCAAATCAGCCCATTAGCCTTCCAAAACCTGAACAGCCAACTGAAAAACCTTAAAACAACGATTTCTCCCAAACCGCTGAACCAAATCCTTAATGTAACCACTCTACGGAAAGGGAATCATCAATTCCTTTCCAATGGCACAGGTCTCACCCTCTGATTTGACCTGAGTCAAAAGTTATGCCCAGTACAAGACTGACAGGGCCAAAATGGTCACAAACAAAATCGGTAAAATTTATGGACATGTCTCACATCCCCATAAACAACATATCAAAAGATGAGAATGATCCAACCCTCAGGGAATAAAATAAAAATATTTTACGATCTTCCGATACGTAAAATGCGGGCTGTTACAGGAGCCATCTTCGACGAATCCAATATAATTCATTGATTGATTGCTTCGTCGTATTGTTGGACGGGATTCGTGAAGATTTGGTTTCTCCTGAACGTTGGAGCCCAGTAGTAGGCACTGGAAGTTGACAAAACGAAGCAATAGACGGTGGTGGATGGCTAGCTATCGGGAGAGAAGAATTATAAAAACTGGGTTATATGAAGATTGAAATATGATCAATGGAGGAGGAAGAAAGTAAAGCGTCAGAAAAGTGTGAAAGTAAGATACAGGTGAAATGATTAAAAGTTAATGGGAGGAGTGGGGTTAAAAGCAAGAGGAAATGGTGGGAAGAGTTACGCGGAGGAAAATGAGGGAACGGTCGGATGCAAAACGAAGGAAAAAGGGATAACACGTTAAAAAGCCGCTTTTTTGGAAATGGAATGATTTTAGGGTGTCCAAGTCAACAATTGTGTTATTCTGTTTTCTATTAAAGTTAATTGTGCATATTGTAAAATTAAAACATTGGTTGACAAATAGGTAATTAATATATTTTAATATACAATTGTTTTCTACAGATTTAGGAATTAATTATGTTATATAAAAGGCGATCAGTTTCTAATAGGATTTAAAATATATTCTTTTATTACCCTTATTAAATGGTTAATCTAATGCAATAAATCAATTTCTAGCCACTATATAGGCGATCAAAATCTAACTCTTTAACGGGGGGACATTATTCCTTTGATCTTTTATTTTTCCTCTTGAACATTCTTTAAACATAATTATTCAACTTCTAAATCAACTAGAAAGTAGGTAATTCAAAGTCTAAACTTAGAGAGGGAAGATCTACAGTTTTAGGGAGGAAGGAACTCATTTGGATGATTGTTCCATTTTTGATCTAGAAAGATTTCTCTGATCTATCGTTGTAGGCAAATGTGAGTATAATTTTATGTCTGTTGATTTCTGTCTACATATAAGAGCTCTTTTGGGTTAAGACTTCTTAAGAAACATTTTATCCCTAAATTATATCTTTGCAAATAAGTCCTAAGATTTATCTTAGATCTAAACATGTTAGAACTTTGTGCATTAATTTGTTAGATAGATGAACTCTTTCATCTAAGTTGACTCTGAGATGTAAATATAATAAACATATAAAAGCTGGTTGATTTGATGTATGCACTTTTTCTTATAAATTATGTATTTCTATCTTAGATCTAAATATTTTGAATTGGTTTAAAAATCGATGAACTAAATATTATATATGTAGAATGACGGAGAATGTTATATTTGACTTGTGAATTTCTAACTAATCATTTCTGTAATTGCATAAGAATTACAAACTTGTTTTTGTTTAACATACAAAAATGATGAATATGAGGAAATATATAGCTCTTTGGGTTTTCCTGATATTTTAATGTATTAGTACATGAAATGTTATAATTTTCGCATATTGTGAAGATGAAAACAAATAAAAGTGTAATGTTTAGAATAACAAGGTATGCACAGAAAAGAAAAGAAATTCCTTATAGTTACAAACACTGCACAAATTATATGTTAAGTAAAATATAAATGTTTTGAAAGGAGGAACAATGAAAATTCTAAAAACTGAAAAAAGCAACAAAGTTTCTTTTTGCAATAAACAATTGTGGTAAATATGATTGGTTCTAATACATTATGTTTATTTCACTTTGATGGATCACATTAAGGATGTTTATGCGATGTTTTACCATTGATTACTAAAAATTGACGTGTAATTAGTTATGTTTATTTAATGATGAATGTCCAATGTTGATTTGATTACTGTGCGTTTGTGACCGTGTTGCTATTTTGGAATGATTAGTATACACAAAATGGTTTATGTTTGCATAAATGGCGTACAATTATTGATTGATGAATAATAATTTGTAAGTATATTAATATTGTTACATTCTTATTTTATAAGTTGGAATTTTCATTGGATGTTGTTGGTGTTTAAAGATTGCATGTATATTTTATTTTGTTTCGTTCGTCGGTTGTTATATTGTGATAGATGAGTAAGACACTGTTTTCTGCTCTTAATTGAATGCGTTGTTGTTTGCATCAATTTCAATGTTCGCAATGGTTGTACGAAATTATATTGATTTCAATGGTTGAATGGATGCAATGGTTGTAATGTACTAACGAGTATTTGGATGCAGGAGAAGAGCAGGAAATAGAACTACGTGGGCTTGATCCCTCAAAAGGGGTACCTAGGCAGTCTTTTCCTATGCAATAGCCACCGGAAGCCTTTGATTGGGTCGGGTTGTATATGGTTAGGCGCAGTCCAAATATAGTTGAAACTCTTTTCATTCCATTTTGAACAAAATTTGTAAAGTTAGATGATGGGAGATTGTAGAAAGAAGACAAAAGAAGAGGCAGAAGGGAGCTTAGTCTGCATGTTGGATCCACAGGTTGTTTATTTTAAAATTCATTTCTTATGTATTGCTGTTGTTTTGTCCTATGGATGTTTGATGTAGTAAAATGCATTATGATGATTTAATTATGTAAATTATTCCTTCATGAGCTCTTCCATATTATACATTGTTTCAAGCATTTTTTTAAATCTTATATACTTAAGGTCCACTACTTTTAGTGTCTAAAATTAGTTGTAAGCGTGCTTGATAACGTTTATAAATGATTTTTGGACCTTTAAAAATAGTGGGTCTTCACATTTGGTATCAGAGCTTAGGTTTAGCGTTTACTAGAGCCTTGGATAGGTTTGATTGTTATGTTATAATGATTTGCACCTTAAGGTTGTTTAAAATATGAGAGAAAATGTTTTGATTGCATGTTTTATGTGTATGTATTGTTTTTTTATCATTATTACCTCACTCTACAATGTTGTTTATTTTTTAGAAACCTTTTGTGGAGGATAAAGAAAAGAACTGTGAGACAAGATGAACAATTATGTGGTGAGTTATGAGTTTGGTTATGACCTAAATGACACACACACGATTATTAGATTTCAATTGAAACCCAACTTGAAACACCCCACCTCCGTTAGGATCACTCTCAAAGGGAATGCCCTAATTTTGGTGGAGGTTTATAAGTATAAATCACAGATATACAAGACAGATATAATAACACATATTTTTGAACAGCGGAAAACAACAACTTTTATTTCATTTAAATACGTGTTACACCAACCATACCATAATTGTCTTACAACACTTCCAAAAACATAACATCTTCATAACTATCTTGATTACATTATTTAAAGAAGCATAAAGAAAACATAAATAAACTGAAAAATTCCCATAGTTGCTGTCCAAAGCCATAGTCCAAAACGAAAAGATCCAAGCAATACATTCTTTCTCTTCAAGCTGGATATGAAGGCTGGTCAAGCAGCGGTATTCCCTCCCTATGGACCTGGGGGGGGGGGGGAACGGAAGAAAAGAAGACGAAAGAAAAGTAGAGTCAGACATAAAGTCTGAGTAAGTCTAGGACTATTCAGTCTAGAATAAAGAACTGGGTATGATAAGTATAAACTAGAAATGGGAAAGCACCATAAACCAAGTTAAGTTGTCTAGGGTCGAATATACTATCGTACCCCATATTAATCTCTGTACCCATATAAACTGGTTCCCAACAGGCACCCCATAATCAGGGTGAAGTGATCCATTTATGATGATCGGCTCCTACTCGCATAGTTACATGTGTCTTACGGCCTCCGATGTTGTAGTTACCTATGCTGGTCCCACCATGGGGTGTATCAAGTCCCATGGTGGCGGCCCGACACAACCCTAGAATGCACAGGTATGCTACTGGTGCCCAGTGCCTTATTTTTCTGCGCCGGAGTGTGTGCACGCCCACACTCCGTTAGAACCTACACTGCTGCACCACCGCCGTCGATTTGACCTCTTACAGTCAGCCCAGTAATCGTGCCCCACCCTGCCTAGTTTCAGGGTATCATGATACGCCTTGTAGGGTTACTGCTGAAAAGGGCCCCCCGTTACTAGGTTTTCTATTTCTAACCAACATGCTAAGTTGGTTAAGTGTTTTATAAACCTAACCCCCAATCAGTCTGTTTAGTTTAGCATGTCCCATTTTGATTAAGTATTAATATAATTTACTTAATCCTATCAATCCTGACTCAGCCTTAATTGTCTTATTAAAGCCTTGACTTCTCACATTAGACAGGTATTGTTGTGGCTGCCTGTTGCCGGTTGGGTCCGGGCAGTCTTACGCCACAACTCAGTCTAACCTCGGGTCCTTATTGGGCTCCCTGTTTAACCACCCACATTGGATAGGTATTGTTGTGACTACTGGACAGCCGGGCGGTTCCGGGCAGGTTTACATCACAACTCAATCCAACCTCGGGTTAAACACATCGTATTTTCTACATTTACATATTTTATCTCTTTTCTTTTTATATGTAAATATTTGCGGCCCATTATTCAAATTTATCTTTATTGATTAAAATTTAATTATGTCACTTAATTGATTTTCAAGATTGTTGGCATGCGTCGAACATGCCAACACATATGTTCTATATTTTAGCCCAAACGTCATTACCCCCGTTTTACACGTTCGTTCAAATGTAAGCTGTGTTGGGTTTAATACTTAAACCCAATTTAGCCATATGAAAAGGGGAGGCTTATAACATGGTGTTTATAAGGTAACATAAAAAAGGGAGTGTGAACACATGAACTTGCAACATAACGATTCAGTTAACATATAGTAGGTACATGTGAACTTGCAATTGTAACAACATATAATATAAGCAATACTTAAACTTGAATCATTCTATTCACATAATCACGGTATAAACAAAACATGAATCATTCTATTGGTGTAGTCATGGCATAAATAATACTTAAATATGAACCATTCTAATCATATAATTATGGCATAATCATAATTGAACGTGAGTCCTTCTATTCATATAGTCATGCATAAACATAATTGAACATGAATCCTACTATTCATATAATCATGGTTTTTATCTTATCTATGTAACTTGTAAGTGGGATGTAATTCTAGTGTAATTTCTAATGTAACTTATGTGCCAAATATATTATCATATGATTCTGATAATAACATAAGCCTAGAAAACATGTTTTTAACTAGGCTTAATAACAAACATAGTTTAGTCATGTTCATAAAATTTATACAAGCTTACAAAGACGCTTGCTTTTGTCACTATCACAAAATCATGATTTTTATACTTGAACTATGATGCCAATTCCAACATAACCTTCATATAAATCATAATACTTAAGTGGATCAAATTACACTAAAGATTACTATAGAATTATACATCATGTTGGCATAAAAATAAATCATATACTTGCATGAATTTCAAATAAACTATTACAACATATAGTTGTTGTTTAACCATGAATCTTATACTTACAATTATCAAATGGGTGTTGTAAATAACTACCACAAACATGTAGTTTTCAATATGAATCATATGCTAGCATGAATCCCAATCAAAATTCCACAACATGTGGTTGTCAACATAAACCATATACTTGTATGAATCAAACCATAGCATTGCCAAATCGTTTAGAATCAAAATAACATACAAATATGAGCCATTATCGCCACAATTCCATTTCGTTTTCAACGCAAATCGCGTACTTGCAAATATCCAATCGTATACTATAATATTCCCAAATCGTTTCGCATCAAGGCAACATACAAATATAGATTATTATTGCCACAATTCCATTTCTTACATTACACAAATCAACACAATTATTTAATTCACATCGGAATAGCACTCTACTTACAGCGTATGACGAATCTTCAATTCAGGAATCTGAATCTGAATTCTGAATTTGGAGATGCTATCCTTTGTTGTAGGCGTTGCTTTAATTTGATTAACGTTGCTTTAAGCTTTTGATTTATCTCCTAATTGTCTCTCTATTTCTGACGGCTATCCTCAGTCTCTCCTCAGCAGCATGACGGTCTCATCTCCATTTTAGTTTATGTGAATTAGGGTTAGTCTTAGGTCCTTTTTATAGAGTTTCTGAATTGATTTAGACCGTCGATGGAGCTTGGTTTAATAATAGCCGTTCGTTCAAAGAAGAGACCAACCAGGAGATGACACCTAGCCCTAGTGACAAGGCAAGGCTCAGAAAATCGACCAAACACAGACTAGGCTAGCCAGGGTGGGCTGGGTTCGACCTGGCTCAGGGGCCAGGTCGACTCCCCAGTCGACCCCCAAGTCGACTCTAGAGTCGACATGCCTGGGCAGGTCGACACCTAGGTCGACTCCCAGGTCAACCTGGCCTAGCAGGTCGACCCTAGGGTCGACCCCCAAGTCGACCTGGTGGGTTTGGGCGGGAATTTTCCCGCCTACTCTGATTGGGCTGAAATTAAATTCTGTTTTCGAAATTTAAATTTTTTGAAACTTCGTCGGGCCATAATTTGGTCATACGGGCTCCGTTTTTCGAAAACTCGGACTCTATTTCGCGTATTTTTCCGAGACGAACGCAATGGCGTATCCCGTTTCCCTTAATACTTTGTTTTGAAATTAGTTATACTTTAATTTGTGAATTTCACAGTTATAGAATACACGGGGTGTTACATTCTCCCCCACTTAAAAGGATTTCGTCCCGAAATCTTCAAGTTCAGGAAGAATGTACATCCTAACATCCAACCATCCATCTACTCATCCATCAAACACGAGCATCCATTGTCCTTAAAAGACTTCTAATGCTTCATGGTAATATGCGAAGTGTGTGTGTATACATGTACTTATCTAATGCAAAATCAGGCGGTCTACTGATTCAGTTGACCTCCTTAATGCGAATTATGTAAGTGCTATGAATCCATTATGTATGCAAATCCTCCTATTCATGATTCTACATGAGTGCACAATCATTCATACAAATGCAACATCCATATGACAACACATTAAAGTTCAACCATATACGAATGCAAACATATATGCATATGCAATATGAAGTGATTGAGCCGATCTAAAACCTAGATTGTGTGTGTATATGCAACCACGAGCAACCACTAGCAATCACTTGCAACCACTTGCAACCATCATCCATAACATGTTTCAATTACATGTTTCCATCCAAAGGGTTTCTTCCTAAAAGATAAGATCGAGGAGATATACCTAAAAAGATAGATAAAAGCGCAACTTAAGGAAAAAGGAAAGATCAAAGATGTACCCTCGAAAAGAAAAGGGTAGGTAGCGCGTATTTTAGCTTCAGTTTCCCAAGTTGCATCTCCTTTGGCGTCGCTCCACTGAACTTTGACGAGCTTGACTTTGCGGTTGCGTAGCTTCTTCACTTCCGTTCCTAATATGCGGGTTGGAACTTTCCTTATGGTTGCTTCGCGTTCCACTTCAGCTTCTTCTAGGATATTTGGCTCTACCACTTCAGCAGACTCATGTAGACATTTTCGGAGATGTGAAACGTGAAAGACGTTGTGAACTCCGGCCAATTTTTTGGGTAGCTCTAATCTATAGGCCATTTTCCCAATTTTCTCAATGATAGAGAATGGCCCTACGAACCTTGGTGCTAGCTTTCCTGTGGTTCCAAAACGAACAACGTTCCTTAGTGGAGATACCTTAAGAAAAACTCTGTCTCCAACCTCAAATTCAAGGTCGTTCCTCCTCTTGTCGGCGTAGGACTTTTGCCTGTCTTGGGCCGTCTTCATCCTTCTTCGTATTAAGTCTACTTTTTCTGAAGTCTCTCGGATCATATCTGGTCCAAGTATGAGCTTATCGGTAGACTCCCACCAACAAGTGGGCGATCGGCATGGTCTTCCATATAAAGCTTCGAAGGGCGCCATTCCGATGGTTGCTTGATAGTTGTTGTTGTAGGAAAATTCTACCAAAGGAAGATGGTCTTCCCACGTCCCTTCGAAGTCAAGGATGCACAGTCTTAAAAGGTCCTCCAAAACTCTGTTCACTCTTTCTGTTTGGCCATCGGTTTGGGGATGATAGGCTGTGCTCAAGCATAATTGTGTGCCTACCGCTTCTTGCAGACTCCGCCAAAACTCACTAGTGAAGATAGGATCTCGGTCGCTAACAATGCTGGATGGTATTCCATGGAGTCGAACGATTTCCTTGAGGTAAAGAGATGCTAGGGATGAGGCAGTTCTTTTACTTTTGACGGGTAAAAAGTGGGCGCTTTTAGTAAGCCTATCCACTATTACCCAAATGCTAGTGTTGCCTCTCCTAGACCTAGGCAGCCCATCGATGAAGTCCATTGAGATGCTATCCCATTTCCACTGCGGGACCTCTAGAGGATGTAGCAGACCGCCAGGCTTTTTCTGTTCCGCCTTAACCTGTTGGCACACCATACACTTAGAAACAAATTCTGCCACGTCCTTCTTCATGCCGTTCCAAAAGAAAGTTCTTTTTATGTCCTTGTACATTTTATCTCCGCCTGGGTGTATCGTCATCTTGGAGTGATGTGCTTCCTCGAGAACCTTCTTTACTAAATCCCTTGTTTGTGGGACGCATAGTCTTCCGTCTCACCTTAGCCAACCCTTATCGTCGATGGAGTATCTGTTGAGGTGACTTGAAGTCTCACCCCTAATTAGCCTATCAATCGTCTCCACAAGCTGAGGGTCCTCGCGTTGTGTTGTCCCTATTGAGTCCACTAAAGTCTGGCGTACTTCGAGAGATGCTAGCAGGCCTGGTACAAAATCGGAGGAGGGCCTAAAGTCAAAGCTGGCTATAAACTCTAGGCTTTGTCTTTCAACGAATAACGGGCTTAGGGTTAGTTTCTTTCGGCTCAACGCGTCTGCCACTACATTGCCTTTGCCCGGAGTATAGGAGATCTCGAAATCATACGAGGCAAGAAACTCCATCCATATCTGTTGCCTCAAGTTAAGATCTTTCTGCGAGAAAAGATATTTCAACGATTTATGGTCAGTGTAAAGTTCAAACTTCTCACCTAGGAGATAGTGTCGCCAAGACTTGAGTGCAAAGACGATGGCGGCTAATTCAAGATCGTGGGTCGGATAGTTCTTTTCATGCACTTTCAACTGCCTCCCGCCATAAGCTACTACCCTTCCTTCTTGCATTAAGACGGCACCTAGCCCTGTCCCACATGCATCTGTATAAACAGTGAACATCTTGCTTCCATCTGGCAACATCAAAACTGGGGCTGTTGTAAGAGCCCTTTTCAGTCGCTGGAAAGCAAACTCGCAATCCAAGTCCCAATTGAACACTAGATTCTTCTTGGTCAACTTCGTGAGCGGAGCTGAGATTTTCGCAAAATCCCTTATGAACTTTCGATAGAAACCTGCTAGTCCTAGAAAACTTCGGACCTCAGTTGCATTCCTTGGTGTCTTCCAATCCTGTACCGCCACCACCTTAGCAGGGTCCACTGCTAACCCTTGTTTGGATACTATGTGCCCAAGGAACCTCACTTCTTCTCTCCAAAAGTGGCATTTGGAGAATTTGGCTTTTAGCTGATGGACTCGCAGAGTTTCCATGATTTCCCTTAAGTGCTGAGCATGTTCCTCTTCATTCTTTGAGAAGATAAGGATATCGTCTACGAAGACCACTACGAACTTATTGAGGAAATCTCTGAATACCCTACTCATCAGGTCCACTAAGTAAGCAGGTGCATTTGTCAAGCCGAAAGGCATGACAAGCCATTCAAAGAAGCCATCTGGGGTTCTGAATGCCGTTTTATCGATACTATCTTCAGCCACCCTTAGCTGATGAAAACCGGTCGCTAAATCGAGTTGGGAGAAAACAGACGCTCCTACAAGCTGATCAAACAGATCGTCAATTCTGGGGAGAGGGTGCCTATTCTTTTTCGTTAGCTTGTTGAGCTCCCTATAGTCAACACATAGATGGAGTGAACCATCCGCCTTTGTAGAGAACACCACTAGAGCGCCCCATTATGAAATGCTCCTCCTAATGAACCCCTTTTCTAGAAGCTCTTTAATCTGTTTACTGAGCTCTTTCCTTTCCCGTGGAGCCATGTGTCTAACGGGAAACGCAACGGGCTTTGCATTATCTACAAGCTATATACGGAAGTCTATCTCCCGCTTCGGAGGCAAGCCCTTCACCTCTTCGAAGACATCCGGATATTCCCGGACCACTCTAACCGATTGCAAATTTTCAACAGAGGCATCAAGCGATTCAAGGTAACTAAGCATAACCGCATACGAGGGATTACAAGAAATTTCCAAAGTATTACCGAGCTGGGTTAGGAGCCTAACAACCTTTTACTCACAATCAAGGATGGCCCCATTACTGGATAGCCAATCCATGCCCAAAATCAAACCATATCCCGAAAAGCCCAAAACAAAGGCACTACATTTAAATTCTACGCTTAGAATAGAAATTTTCAATCCCAAACAAATCATAGACAAATGAGCTGGGCCCCCAATTGGGTTTGAAACAATTAAGAGGTCCTCTACCATATTAGTTTTTAGGTGCAGAGATTCTACTAAAGCAGACGAGATAAAGGAGTGTGATGCGCCAGAATCAAATAAAGTGCGAACGGGGTGATCATAAAGGTAAACTACACTTTCTACAGAAGTATTTATACCTCGCTGTTGCAGAGGTGGCGCCTCTAGCACATGAACTTGTGCCCCTGAGGTGGATCCAGCCCTCTGCCCCTGTCCTCGTTTCTTTGGGCAGTCCTTTGCCATGTGGCATGTCTCACCACAAGAAAAGCACCCACCATTCATCTTGGCCTTCTTTTTCCGGCAATCTTTCGCTAAGTGCCCCACTTTGCCACAAAAATTACACTTCCTCTTCTCTTTGTTGCCTTTCCCGCCCTTCTTAAAGTCTGTCTTCTTAGGCTGCAAACCTTCTTTCTTCCCTTGAGAGTTTTCTGCCTTTGCCTCCTTCTTGCCCTTATCCTCTTCGTTCAGCAACGCCATCTGTACCAACCTTTCATACGTAGCTCCCATGGGTATATGGGTCATGGCCAAACTGTGTAATGGCTCATTCAACCCTTTGACAAAACGGAGAGCCTTCTTGTGTGGGGTGTTGACTAGGTCCAGTCCGAACCTAGCCAGCTCATCGAACTGATTAACATACTCTTTGACTGTCTTGTTCCCTTGCTTAAGATATAAGAATTTTTCCAACTGCAAACTCCTTTCCGCATCCGAGAGAAATTTAGCCTCAAACCTTGCCCTAAAGTCCTCCCATGTTTCCACTGGTCTTTCTGCATTAGTGACTTCCCACCAGTAGGAAGCCTAGCCCTTTAGTAGCCATACTGCCAGTTGTACTTTCTGTCTATCCTCTACCTCAAAGATGATGAATAAGTCCTCGGTTTCTTTCAGCCAATTTCTAGCTGCCACGAAGGACTCGGTTCCATGAAAATCCTTTCCTCCCATAGCTTTAAAATCTTTACATATCTTAGCAAAGGTGTTTCCCCGCGGAGGAGGTGGAGAAAGAGGTGCTGCTGCAGCTGGATGATTTCCTGCAGCTGGGGGAGGAGGAACGGTAGGACCTGGCTGAGTGGCCCTTGCTTCTAAGAACCGTCTAAACCAACCAGGTATTGGTACACCCTCTGGCAAGTTAAGTTCTTCAGACATGCTGAAACAAAAAGGATAGATTCAAAACGAAGGATAAGAGATAGTTCTTATGGCTTTGGAGGGGACTTTGCCTTTTAAAATAAAATAATATTTTTTTCTTAAAAATGCTTCTTTAAATTTCTTTTTAAAAAATAAATTTTCAAAACTTTTTATCTTATCTGGTAAACCTATGCTCTGATACCAAGTGAAACACCCCACCTCCATTAGGATCACTCTCAAAGGGAATGCCCTAATTTTGGTGGAGGTTTATAAGTATAAATCACAGATATACAAGACAGATATAATAACACATATTTTTGAACAGCGGAAAACAACAACTTTTATTTCATTTAAATACGTGTTACACCAACCATACCATAATTGTCTTACAACACTTCCAAAAACATAACATCTTCATAACTGTCTTGATTACATTATTTAAAGAAGCATAAAGAAAACATAATAAACTACAAAAGTCCCATAGTTGCTGTCCAAAGCCATAGTCCAAAACGAAAAGATCCAAGCAATACATTCTTTCTCTTTAAGCTGGATATGAAGGTTGGTCAAGCTGCGGTATTCCCTCCCTATGGACCTGGGGGGGGGGGGGGGTGGGGACGGAAGAAAAGAAGACGAAAGAAAAGTAGAGTCAGACATAAAGCCTGAGTAAGTCTAGGACTATTCAGTCTATGAATAAAGAACTGGGTATGATAAGTATAAACTAGAAATGGGAAAGCACCATAAACCAAGTTATGTTGTCTAGGGTCGAATATACTATCGTACCCCATATTAATCTCTGTACCCATATAAACTGGTTCCCAACAGGCACCCCATAATCAGGGTGAAGTGATCCATTTATGATGATCGGCTCCTACTCGCATAGTTACATGTGTCTTACGACCCCCGATGTTGTAGTTACCTATGCTGGTCCCACCATGGGGTGTATCAAGTCCCATGGTGGCGGCCCGACACAACCCTAGAATGCACAGGTATGCTACTGGTGCCCAGTGCCTTATTTTTCTACGCCGGAGTGTGTGCATGCCCGCACTCCGTTAGAACCTACACTGCTGCACCACCGCCGTCGATTTGACCTCTTACAGTCAGCCCAGTAATCGTGCCCCACCCTGCCTAGTTTCAGGGTATCATGATACGCCTTGTAGGGTTACTGCTGAAAAGGGCCCCCCGCTACTAGGTTTTCTATTTCTAGCCAACATGCTAAGTTGGTTAAGTGTTTTATAAACCTAACCCCCAATCAGTCTGTTTAGTTTAGCATGTCCCAGTTTGATTAAGTATTAATATAATTTACTTAATCCTATCAATCCTGACTCAGCCTTAATTGTCTTATTAAAGCCTTGACCTCTCACATTAGACAGGTATTGTTGTGGCTGCCTGTTGCCGGTTGGGTCCGGGCAGTCTTACGCCACAACTCAGTCTAACCTCGGGTCCTTATTGGGCTCCGAGTTTAACCACCCACATTGGATAGGTATTTTTGTGACTACTGGACAGCCGGGCGGTTCCGGGCAGGTTTACATCACAACTCAATCCAACCTCGGGTTAAACACATCGTATTTTCTACATTTACATATTTTATCACTTTTCTTTTTATATGTAAATATTTGCTGCCCATTATTCAAATTTATCTTTATTGATTAAAATTTATTTATGTCACTTAATTGATTTTCAAGATTGTTGGCATGCGTCGAACATGCCAACACATATGTTCTATATTTCAGCCCAAACGTCATTACCCCCGTTTTACACGTTCGTTCAAATGTAAGGTGTGTTGGGTTTAATACTTAAACCCAATTTAGCCATATGAAAAGGGGAGGCTTATAACATGGTGTTTATAAGGTAACATAAAAAAGGGAGTGTGAACGCATGAACTTGCAACATAACGATTCAGTTAACATAAAGTAGGTACATGTGAACTTGCAATTGTAACAACATATAATATAAGCAATACTTAAACTTGAATCATTCTATTCACATAATCATGGTATAAACAAAACATGAATCATTCTATTGGTGTAGTCATGGCATAAATGATACTTAAACATGAACCATTCTAATCATATAATTATGGCATAATCATAATTGAACGTGAGTCCTTCTATTCATATAGTCATGGCATAAACATAATTGAACATGAATCCTACTATTCATATAATCATGGTTTTTATCTTATCTATGTAACTTGTAAGTGGGATGTAATTCTAGTGTAATTTCTAATGTAACTTATGTGCCAAATATATTATCATATGATTATGATAATAACATAAGCCTAGAAAACATGTTTTTAACTAGGCTTAATAACAAACATAGTTTAGTCATGTTCTTAAAATTTATACAAGCTTACAAAGACGCTTGCTTTTGTCACTATCACAAAATCATGATTTTTATACTTGAACTATGATGCCAATTCCAACATAACCTTCATATAAATCATAATACTTAAGTGGATCAAATTACACTAAAGATGACTATAGAATCATACATCATGTTGGCATAAAAATAAATCATATACTTGCATGAATTTCAAATAAACTATTACAACATATAGTTGTTGTTTCAACATGAATCTTATACTTGCAATTATCAAATGGGTGTTGTAAATAACTACCACAAACATGTAGTTTTCAATATGAATCATATGCTAGCATGAATCCCAATCAAAATTCCACAACATGTGGTTGTCAACATAAACCATATACTTGTATGAATCAAACCATAGCATTGCCAAATCGTTTAGAATCAAAATAACATACAAATATGAGCCATTATCGCCACAATTCCATTTCGTTTTCAACGCAAATCGCGTACTTGCAAATATCCAATCGTATACCATAATATTCCCAAATCGTTTCGCATCAAGGCAACATACAAATATAGATTATTATTGCCACAATTCCATTTCTTACATTACACAAATCAACACAATTATTTAATTCACATCGGAATAGCACTCTACTTACAGCGTATGACGAATCTTCAATTCAGGAATCTGAATCTGAATTCTGAATTTGGAGATGCTATCCTTTGTTGTAGGCGTTGCTTTAATTTGATTAACGTTGCTTTAAGCTTTTGATTTATCTCCTAATTGTCTCTCTATTTCTGACGGCTATCCTCAGTCTCTCCTCAGCAGCATGACGGTCTCATCTCCATTTTAGTTTATGTGAATTAGGGTTAGTCTTAGGTCCTTTTTATAGAGTTTCTGAGTTGATTTAGACCGTCGATGGAGCTTGGTTTAATAATAGCCGTTCGTTCAAAGAAGAGACCAACCAGGAGCTGACACCTAGCCCTAGTGACAAGGCAAGGCTCAGAAAATCGACCAAACACAGACTAGGCCAGCCAGGGTGGGCTGGGTTCGACCTGGCTCAGGGGCCAGGTCGACTCCCCAGTCGACCCCCAGGTCGACTCTAGAGTCGACCTGCCTGGGCAGGTCGACACCTAGGTCGACTCCCAGGTCGACCTGGCCTAGCAGGTCGACCCTAAGGTCGACCCCCAAGTCGACCTGGTGGGTTTGGGCGGGAATTTTCCCGCCTACTCTGATTGGGCTGAAATTAAATTCTATTTTCGAAATTTAAATTTTCTGAAATTTCGTCGGGCCATAATTTGGTCATACGGGCTCCGTTTTTCGAAAACTTGGACTCTATTTCGCGTTTTTTTCCGAGACGAACGCAATGGCGTATCCCGTTTCCCTTAATACTTTGTTTTTAAATTAGTTATACTTTAATTTGTGAATTTCACAGTTATAGAATACACGGGGTGTTACACAACTTTTGTAAAGATAGAATCATTTTGATTTTAGGAGAACAATAATGGTTTGGAATTAGTGTTGTTCCCTTATTTTAAAAGCTATCTCATTAGTTAGTTGAAAATGGTCATTTTTGAATGATTTGTTTACCTTTTGATAAGAACAAAGTTCTACGTTTGAAAATAAATTGATCCTTTTCAGGATGGTATTTTCAAAAGGTGATAAATGAATAAAATTTGGTAATGGTGATGTACCTAAATTTGATTGTTTTGGAAACATTCTTTGACAAATGAAGTGATTTCATTAAAAGACATATGTAAAGAATAAAATAAATTTGAAATTACGGTTTCAATTAAAGAATGGAACTTTAATCATGATTCTAAAAGGATTTTACAAATAATGTTTTGAACCGTTATCGAACACACATATATAAAAATATATATACCAGAACGTACTAGGGTGACAGAGAGGATAGTGTCTAAGGCTTTGGTTTGGAAAATACAGTTTTCTGCTCTCCCTGGCTATCCCTAACTGATCCGACGGACGGGATGGTTATTTAAAAATCTAATGAAAACCCCTATTTTAAAGAAAGGAATATTTTATTGAAACATACTTAGCCAAGAATATTACTGTTAAGAAAAGTCTAAAAAGGGGTTAATTTGAAAGATATTTATTGTAATACATCAAGAAAATATATTACTAAAAACAAGGATTATTAGAAGGGATAAAAGACCAAACTTTGATGTGCTTGAACCAGATCTTGTATATATGGTGCAAGTGTAACACCACACGTCCATTAATGTCACTCTCAAAGGGAATGCATTAACTTTCATGGAGCATTTTTAGTGTATAAAACAGAATATAACAAGACAGATACACATATTGGTACTTGAAAATTTTAAAACAACTTTTATTGCAGCGGAGAAATAGTCTGATTACAACAACTTCATAAACCAACAGTAAAACCAAGTACACTTAATACCCATCTTGAAAAATTGTTTTCTGAGTACATAAAGTAAAAAAAAAAAGCATAACCCCAAACACAAGTAGCCATAAAAGAGATGAGCTGAACTTTACTTTCAGCAATCATAGCACTTCCAAAAGAGAGAAAGAGATCCAAGATCAAGCTCCACTAGTACTAGTCCCACCCTGAGAACCTGGAGGGCGGGGGGGGGGGGGGGGGTGCAGGAAGAAAAGAGGCGAAAACAAGGGGGTCAGACATAAAGTCTGGCGAGTATAATAACTTTAACAATATAATTATTAAAGTAACTAGGATAAGGCATAAACTGGTAAAACAAGGTATGATAGTGAAACAAGTGGGCATGATAAGGCAAACAAGAGGAATATTATGGCGTTAATCTCGTTCCTAATCACTATAGGATAATTACTATACTGCACCAACGCTAATTATACCACACCATTACTAGTCACCCTAAAAGTTGATCCCGCCTACAAAACATAATAATGATAATGGTAGTTTCGAGTACCCCTAGTTGCCTTCATAGGTGTCGTCTGCCCCTATCTCCACTAGTTGTACCCATTACCCCCATGCGATCGACTCCCTAACTCGTAGATACCCGTGCTAGTCCCACAGTGGGGTGTATCACTCCCCAAAGTGGCAACCCGATACCACTAAAGATGCACGGCTTATATCTACATGATGCAACAACGTCTTACCTACCAGCCCGGTCCCACGCATGCACATGACCCCGTTGGACATGCGTTGCCACCGCTAACCCGTTTTGACCTCTTACAATCAAACCCAGTAAGTGTGTCCCATCCTCGATCTAACTAGAGCTTACAAAGATACTTAATGGGCTACTGATTTGAAAAGGGTCCCCATACTAGACACAAGCTTTCCACCTATGCTTGGTCCCCACTAGAAATTCCCACTTAACCCCTTCTTATTCATGTCTTCTTACATGTTTTCAACTTGGTTAAGTGTTTCTAATAGTATTTCACATGCCACCCAGGCCACCCACTTAACCCCCATGTCCCACCACATGTTTATCAGGTTAAGTTTTACTTAATTCATTAGAACCGTAACATTGTAAAGACCTCCCACATTAGGCTACCATTTGCGGTTGCTGGATTTGCCGGGCGGGTCCGGGCAGTCTTATACCGCAAACGAGCCTAACCTCGTGTCTTTGCAATTGTCACGCATTTAATTTGTGTCTTTGACCTCTCACATTAGATTACCGTTTGTGGTTGCTGGATTTGTCGGGCGGGTCCGGGCAGTCTTATACCACAAATGAGTCTAACTTCGTGTCTTAGGAATTTATTACACAGAATTATTTAACCCCAAATTGGATTAATATCCCTATTCAAATTTTTCAATAAATTCCAAATTTATTTATGTCCATAATTGTCACTTAAATTATGTCTATAAATTCTAGGTATACAAATTATACCAATTAATGTCTCAAATTAATTATATGCCTTTTGAGGCCATTTTATGCCATTTCACAATTATGTATATTCAATATTTTCCCATTGTCCCCACGCTATTCGTACGTTTTAACATGAAATATGTTAGACTCGCAAATAGTCTAACTTATAAAAAGTAAAACAACATCACAACTTGCATAACACATAAAATAGATCTAAGAATCATGACATAAGTTTACATAGCCAATATCTTGCATATATGGGTATGGTTTTCCTATAACTTGCATATAAACAAACTAGCATATGATTCACATACAATTCTAGCATAGGCAATGGGCATAAATTTGCATAACTATGTACTGCCATGGATCTAAATATAGATCTAAACATAAAGATGTGAACTTGCATATGGATCTAAACATAAAGATGTGAACTTGCATATGGATCTAAACATAAAGATGTGAACTTGCATAAGGATCTAAACATGTAAATTAATGTCACATGTTTACATATAAACTAGCATATGTATCTACGTGATTCGGTATGAACTTGTGTATAATCCACCTACAGACTTGCATAAGATTCACATATGTTTTAACATCCCAAACTTGCATAAAATTCATAAATTAGCATATGATTTAACATCCCAAACTTGCATATGATTCATATACATATGTTTTAACATCCAAACTTGCATAAGATGAATCAAGTTAATCATGTACAATTTAACATATGAAACAGATCCACAATAACAAAGCATCAACGATAACATCACATGATTCAAAATCATATTCTATCCCAATTATAATTTATCACAATTAAATTATTTAATTATTTTGTGAAAGATATTATACTCGCAAACAAACGAACGGTCTTGTTTTTCTGTGATCTGTATTCTAAAACTGAATTGCTCGCCTTTGATGTAGACTAATCGTTATTCTAATTTATATTTGATTTTGGTTCTTGCTTCTATCTTGTTTTTGAGTTGAAAGAGAACGACAGCTACTCTAGGTTCTCGATTGACGGCATGGCGGCTCTTGGTATGAATTAGTGTGATCTTAGGTTGAGAATTAGGTTGCTTATATATAATTTTAATTAATTAAGAGCCATCCGATTAACCTAGAATCAATCAAGACCATCCAGTCAAGATAGAATAACACCTCATCCCTAATGACTCAGCAATGAGTCAAAACAACGTCATTTTACAGATCTGGCCGGGGAGGGGGGTAGGTCGACCCCCTGGTCGACCTGTATAGGGAGGTCGACCCCCTGGTCGACTTTGCCTTGGGCGGGAATTTTCCCGCTCAGCCTGCTTCCCTGTTGAAAAATTGAATTTCAAATTTTCTGATTCGAGCTGTTTTTAACCTATTTAAATTCTAAAACTTCTGAAGGCCATAACTTCTTCATATGAAGTCCAATTCACGCAAACTCCGACTCTATCTCAAGCAGAATTCCGAGATGAACGCAATGGCGTAACCCGTTTCCCTTAATTCTCACATTTGAAATTAAGTTTTCTTTAATTTTAATATTTAAAATCATGGGGTGTTACATTCTCCCCTCCTTAAAGGATTTCGCCCCCGAAATCTCCAAGTTAAGGAGAATGTATATCCTAACATCCATCTACTCAACCATCCAACAAAGGCATCCATTGTTCTTACAAGATTTCAAATGCTGTATGAACATATGCAAAAAGTGTGTGTATATGTTCCTTGTCTAATGCAAAATCAGGCGGTCTACTGATTCAGTTGACCTCCTCAATGCAAATCATGATAGTGCCATGATTCCATTATGTATGCGAAAGAATCCTATCGATACATATTATTTCTACATGTGTGCACAACCATTCATCACAAATGCAGCATCCATATGATAACACAGCCATTACACATCCATTAATTTAAATATGCACACACATTTGTATGCAATATGAAGGTGATTGAGCCGATCTAGTGCCTAATGTGTGTGTACATGTATCCATGAGCAACCACTTGCATCCACCAAACATAACACGTCTCAAACACATGTTTGCAACCATAGGGTTCTTCCTAACTAAAGATCGAAGATGTCATCGCAAAGATAATACTAAATGATAGGACAAGTATCAACAAAACGGTATAAAAAGGAGGAAATAAAACATACCCTCAAAAAGGAAAGGGTACAGCGTACGCATCTTGTCTTCCGTCTCTCAAGTTGTGTCTCTTTGATCGTCTCCCCATTGCACTTTGACCAACTTGACCTCCTTATTGCGTAGCTTTTTGACCTCCGATCCAAGGATGCGTGTACGAGCTCGTCTAACAGTGGCATTGCGCTCTACTTCCACTTCTTTGAGCATGCTCGGCTCCACCACTTCCGCTGTATCGTGTAAACACTTACGCAAATGCGAAACGTGAAACACGTCATGAACACCATTGAGCTTCTCTTGTAATTTTACTCTATACGCCATCTTCCCAATCCTCTCTGTAATTAGAAAGGGTCTACGAACCTCAGTGCCAACTTCCCTACTGATCCAAAATGGACTACGTTCCTCAACGGTGACACCTTAATAAAAACCATGTCCCTAACCTCGAACTCAAGATCGGTTCGTCTCTTATCAGCATATGATTTCTGTCGGTCCTACGCGGTCTTCATTCGTCGTCAAATCAGGTCTATCTTCTTCGAAGTCTCCCTAATCATCTCTGGTCCAAGCAAAACCTTATCCGTGGATTCCCACCAACAAGTAGGTGATCGGCATGGTTGTCCATAAAGAGCCTCAAAAGGTGCAATGCCAATGCTAGCCTGAAAGCTATTATTATAGGCGAACTCCACTAATGGAAGATGTTCCTCCTATGTTCCTCTAAAGTCTAAGATGCATAGCCTCAGAAGGTCTTCTAGAATCCGATTTACTCTCTCGGTCTGGCCATCCGTCCGAGGGTGATAAGCGGTACTTAAGCATAATTGTGTCCCAACCGCCTCTTGTAAGCTTTTCCAAAATTCGCTTGTGAAAATGGGATCTCTATCGCTCACAATGCTAGAGGGTATGCCGTGCAGTAAACATATGCTAACCATGCGGCGGTCCTTCTACTCTTAACGGGAATAAAATGGGCACTTTTGGTAAGCCTATCTACTATTACCCAAATCCCCGTATTACCCTTCTTTGATCTTGGTAACCCATCTACAAAGTCCATGGAAACACTTTCCCATTTCCACAGCGGAATCTCTAAAGGGTGGAGCAAACATCCGGGCTTCTTTTGCTCCACCTTGACTTGCTGGCACACTAAGCATCTAGAAACAAACTCAGCCACGTTCTTCTTCATTCCGGCCCAAAAGGAAACTCGCTTCATATCCCTATACATCTTGTCACCACCGGGATGTATGGTCATCTTAGAGCGATGTGAGTCTTCAAGAATTGCCTTCTTCAAACTCTCGTCTTGTGGTACGCAAAGTCTTCCATCTCTACGCAGCCTGACTCTCTCATTTATAGCATATCTATTAAGATGACTCGAAGACTCCCCTCCTATAAGCTTGCCTACTATCTCAACCAACTGTGGGTCATCTCACTGTGCCTCTCCAACTCGACCCAAAAGTGTAGGTTGTACCTCTAGTGATGCCAACAATCTGGGTACATAATCGATAGAGGGTTTGAAGTCAAGGTAGATATATACTCCAACTCTGCCGCTCTACGAACAAAGGACTTAAAGTCAACTTCTTTCTACTTAAGCCGTCGGCTACAACGTTACCCTTGCCAGGGGTGTATGCGATCTCAAAAACGTAGGATGCCAAAAACTCCATCCATCTCTGTTGCCTCAAGTTTAAGTCCTTCTGCGAGAATAAGTACTTTAGCGACTTATGGTCTGTATACAAGTCAAACCTTTCGCCAAGAAAATAATGACGCCATGACTTAAGCGCAAAAACTATGGCAGCCAACTCTAAGTCATGGGTAGGGTAATTTTTCTCGTGGGCTTTCAAATGCCTTCCACCATAGCATATCACCCTTCCCTCTTGCATTAAAACTGTGTCAAGCCCTGTCCCACAAGCATTTGTATATACTGTGAATGGCTTACTCCCATCTGGCAAAACTAAAACTGGAGTTGTTGTCAAAGTCCTCTTCAGACATTGGAAAGCATCGTCACAGTCAACATCCCAAGAAAAAGTCAAGTTCTTCTTCGTTAACCAAGTGAGTGAGGCTGATATCTTTGCCAAGTCCTTAATGAACTTCCTATAATAACCAGCCAGCCCTAAAAAGCTTCTTACTTCTGTTGTGTTCTTAGGAATCTTCCAATCTTGGATTGCCACCACCTTTGCGGGATCCACAGCTATCCCTTCCTTAGAGACCACGTGCCCTAAGAACCTCACTTCTTTTCTCCAAAAATGGCACTTGGAGAACTTAGCTTTAAGTTGATGCGCTCGTAGGGTCTCTAAGACTTCCCTAAGATGTAGGGAGTGCTCTTCTTCATTTTTAGAGAAAATCAGGATATCGTCCACAAAGACTACCACAAACTTGTTTAGAAATTCCCTAAACACCCTACTCATTAAGTCAACAAAGTATGCGTGTGCATTCGTCAGACCAAAAGGCATGACGAGCCACTCGAAAAAACCGTCAGGAGTTCTAAATACAGTCTTGTCTATACTGTCTTCAGCCACCCTTAGCTAATGAAACCCTGTAGCCAAATCCAGTTGTGAGAAAACCGAAACACCCACCAACTGATCGAATAAATCATCTATTCTCGGTAATGGATGTCTTTTCTTCTTTGTTAGCTTATTCAGCTCTCTATAGTCTATGCACAGTCTAAGTGAACCGTTAGCTTTTGTAGCAAAAACGACCGGAGCACCCCACTCCGAAATACTTCTTCTCATGAACCCCTTCTCAAGCAATTCATTCACTTACTTACTGAGTTCTCTTCTCTCTCTCGGAGCCATGTGGCGCACTGGTAATGCAACTGGCTTTGCATTATCTACTAGGTATATTCGAAAGTCTATCTCGCACCTCCGGGGTAAGCCTCGAACTTCATCAAAGACGCCACTATATTCACGGACCACACGAACATATTCCAAATCATCATTGGATGTGTCAAGGGATTCTAGGTAGCTAAGCATTACCGGACCTCTAGGGTCACAAGAAATATCGAGGGTCTTTCCACAATGAGTCAACAATCTAACTACCCTTCTTTCACAATCTAGGATGGCACCGTATCTAGCTAGCCAATCCATGCCTAGAATCAAGCCGTAGCCCATGAAGCCAAGAACGAAGGCGTTGCATTCAAACCCAACGCCCAAGATATACATTCTCAAATCCCGATAAATCATTGAAAGATGAGCTGAACCACCAATAGGATTTGAGACTACTATGGGATCCATAACTAGACTAGTATTTAGGTGCAGTGTTTCAACTAATGAAGCAGATACAAACGAGCGTGAAGTGCCAGAGTCAAACAAAGTACGAACATGATGATCAAACAGAAAAAATAAACTTTCAACGGAAATGTTTCTACATCTCTCCTGTCCTGGTGCTATGAGAGCATGAACCTGCCCTCTTGCCTGTCCTGGTGCCATGAGAGCCTAAATCTGCCCTCCAGAAGTGGACCTTGTCCTTTGCCCTTGCCCCTATTTCATCAGGTAGTCTTTAATTAGATGTCCTGCCTCTCCACAGTGGAAGCAGCCAGTCTTCTTCTTTTTCCTACAGTCCTTGCTCAGATGGCCTGGTGTCCCACAATTAAAACACCTTTTCTTTCCCTTGCTATTGTTATCCTTACCACCTTTATTGTTTTGTTGTTGTGGTTTCTTTTGATCCCTTTTTCTTCTCCGGTGCCTTATTAGCATTAGAACCTTTCTCCTCTTCATGCATAAGCGCCATGTCAACCAATCTCTCAAAGGTAGCCCCCATCAGAATGTAGGTCATAGCCAACCCATGTAGCGGCTCATTCAAGCCTTTAACGAACCTCAGAGCCTTCTTCTCAGGTGTGTTCACCAAGTCTAAGTCAAATCTCACCAACTGATTGAACTTGTTGACGTACTCCTTTATTGATAGATTTCCTTGCTTCAATGCTAAGAACCTCTCCATATATAAATTCTATTCTGCTCGTGAGAGAAATTTCATCTCGAACCTATGTCTGAAATCCATCCATGTCTCCACTGGGCGTTCTCCATTCGTGACCTCCCACCAAAACGAGGCTTCGTCCTTCATTAACCAAGCAGCCAATTGGACCTTCTCCCGTCTTCTACCTCAAAAATACCAAATAGATCTTCCACCTTCTTCAGCCAATTTCAAGCTTCAACAAACGTCTCTGATCCGTGAAAAGGTTTCCCGCCCATTTCCCGAAAATCTTTGCATATCTTCGAAAAAGTATCAACGCGAGGCGGGGGAGGAGGAGGAGCGACTGCAGCTGGGGGAGGAGGAACATTTGCTGGGCCTGCGGCATTGGCCCTAGCTTACAGATACCTTTTAAACCAGCCTGGTATCGATATCCCCTCGGGTATCTCAGGTTCCCCATACATGCTGAAAAAGAAAAAGGAAGAGATTCAAAATGGAGAATCGAAGGAAAGATATATGGCTCTTGGGGGTTATGTTTTTAAAACAAACTTTTCTCTTGAAAATACTTTCCTTAAAACATATTTTTGAAAGTATTCCTTTATAAAATGCTTTTCGAAAGACAGTTTTTTCAAAATCTCATATTTGTTCTGGTAACCTTCAGCTCTGATACTACGTGTAATACCCCACATCCATTAATGTCACTCTCAAAGGGAATGCATCAACTTTCATTGAGCATTTTTAGTGTATAGATTAGAATATAACAAGACAGATACATATATTATTACTTGAAAATTTTAAAACAACTTTTATTACAGCGGAGAAATAGTTTGATTACAACAACTTCATAAACCAACTGTAAAACCAAGTACATTTAATACCCATCTTGACAAATTGTTTTCCGAGTACATAAAGTAAAAAAAAAAGCATAACCCAAACACAAGTAGCCATAAAAGAGATGAGATGAACTTTACTTTCAGCAATCCAAGCACTTCCAAAAGAGAGAGAAAGAGATCCAAGATCAAGCTCCACTAGTATTAGTCCCACCCTGAGAACCTGGGGGGGGGGGGGGGGAGGGGGAAGGAAGAAAAGAGGCGAAAACAAGGGGGTCAGACATAAAGTCTGGCAAGTATAATAACTTTAACAATATAATTATTAAAGTAACTAGGATAAGGCATAAACTGGTAAAACAAGGTATGACAGCGAAACAAGTGGGCATGACAAAGCAAAAAAGTGGAATATTCTGGCGTTAATCTCGTTCCTAATCACTATAGGATAATTACTATACTGCACCAACGCTAATTACACCGCACCATTACTAGTCACCCTAAAAGTTGATCCCACCTACAGAACATAATAATGATAATGGTAGTTTCGTGTACCCCTAGTTGCCTTCATAGGTGTCGCCTGCCCCTATCTCCACTAGTTGTACCCACCACCCCCATGCGATCGGCTCCCTAACTCATAGATACCTATGCTGGTCCCACAGTGGGGTGTATCACTCCATAAAGTGGCAACCCGATACCACTAAAGATGCACGGCTTATACCTACACGATGCAACAACGTCTTACCTACCAGCCCGGACCCATGCACGCACATGACCCCGTTGGACTTGCGTTGCCACCGCTAACCCGTTTTCACCTCTTACAATCAAATCCAGTAAGCGTGTCCCGTCCTCGATCTAACTCGAGCTTATAAAGATACTTAATGGGTTACTGGTTTGAAAAGGATACCCATAATTGACACAAGCTTTCCACCTATGCCTGGTCCCCACTAGAATTTCCCACTTAACCCCTTCTTATTCATGTCTTCTTACATGTTTTCAACTTGGTTAAGTTTTTCTAATCGTATCTCTCATGCCACCCAGGCCACCCACTTAACCCCTATGTCCCACCACATGTTTATCTGGTTAAGTGTTACTTAATTCATTAGAACCGTAACATTGTAAAGACCTCCCACATTAGACTACCGTTTGCGGTTGCTGGATTTGCCGGGCAGGTCCGGGCAGTCTTATACCGCAAACGTACCTAACCTCGTGTCTTTACAATTGTCATGCATTTAATTTGTGCCTTTGACCTCTCACATTAGATTACCATTTGTGGTTGCTGGATTTGCCGGACGGGTCCGGGTATTCTTATACTACAAACGAGCCTAACCTCGTGTCTTAGGCATTTATTACACATAATTATTTAACCCCAAATTGGATTAATATCCCTATTCAAATTTGTCAATAAATTCCAAATTTATTTATGTCCATAATTGTCACTTAAATTATGTCTATAAATTCCAGATATACAAATTATACCAATTAATGTCTCAGATTAATTATATGCCTTTTAAGGCCATTTTATGCCAATTCACAATAATGTATATTCAATATTTTCCCATTGTCCCCATGCTATTCGTACGTTTTAATATGACATATGTTAGACTCGCAAATAGTGTAACTTAAAAAAAGAAAAATAACATCACAACTTGCATAACACATAAAATAGATCTAAGAATCATGACATAAGTTTACATAGCCAATAACTTGCATATATGGGTATGATTTTCCTATAACTTTCATATGAACAAACTAGCATATGATTCACATACAAAACTAGCATAGGCAATGGACATAAATTTGCATTACTATGTACTGCCATGGATCTAAATATAGATCTAAACATAAAGATGTGAACTTGCATATGGATCTAAACATAAAGATGTGGACTTGCATATGGATCTAAACATAAAGATGTGGACTTGCATATGGATCTAAACATAAAGATGTGAACTTGCATATGGATCTAAACATGTAAATTAATGTCACATGTTTACATATAAACTAGCATATGTATCTACATAATTCACATATGAACTTGTGTATAATCCACCTACAGACTTGCATAAGATTCACATATGTTTTAACATCCCAAACTTGCATAAAACTCATAAATTTACATATGATTTAACATCCCAAACTTGCATATGATTCATATACATATGTTTTAACATCCAAACTTGCATAAGATGAATCAAGTTAATCATGTGCAATTTAACATATGAAACAGATCCACAATAACAAAGCATCAACGATAACATCACATGATTCAAAATCATATTCTCATAATCCCAGTTATAACTTATCACAATTAAATTAATTAATTATTTTGTGAAAGATATTATACTCACAAACAAAAGAACGGTCTTGTTTTTCTGTGATCTGCATTCTGAAACTGAATTGCTCGCCTTTAATGTAGACTAATCGTTATTCTAATTTATATTTGATTTTGATTCTTGCTTCTATCTTGTTTTTGAGTTGAAAGAGAACGGAGGCTACTCTAGGTTCTCCATTGACGGCATGGCAGCTCTTGGTATGAATTAGTGTGATTTTATGTTGAGAATTAGGTTGCTTATATAGAATTTTAATTAATTAAGAGCTGTCCGATTAACGTAGAATCAATCAAGACCTCCAGTCAAGATAGAATAACACCTCAGCCCTAATGACTCATCAATGAATCAAAATAGCGTCATCTTTCAGATCTACCCGGGGGGGGGGGGTAGGTCGACCCCCTGGTCGACCTGTATAGGGAGGTCGACCCCCTGGTCGACCTGTATAGGGAGGTCGACCCCCTGGTCGACCTGTATAGGGAGGTCGACCCCCTGGTCGACGTGGCCTTAGGCAGGAATTTTTCCGCCCAGCCTGCTTCCCTGTTTGAAATTTTGAAATTTTGAATTTTCTGATTCGAGTTGTTTTTAATCTATTTAAATTCTGAAACTTCTGAAGGCCATAACTTCTTCATATGAAGTCCAATTCACGCAAACTCGGACTCTATCTCAAGCAAAATTCAGAGACGAACGCAATGGCTAAACTATTTCCCTTAATTCTCACATTTGAAATTAAGTATTCTTTAATTTTAATATTTAAAATCACGGGGTGTTACAACAAGATTGTAGGGTAGAACAAGTTTTGGATTTACTTTTCACCCTGATAATAATGTTAGCATATGACCGTTATGTGCGACTTTCCCTTTTTTGAGTTGTGGGGAGGTCTAGCTATTTCCTTCCATCATGGAGGAGGGATGTGATGAAGGGACTACTTATTTTGATATTTAAGTTAATAATCATTTTTATGATTTACATGTTTAGTACACTAATTATGTCACATACTGGATTGGTTTGGATTTGTTTTGTTAATCTCAGAAATTAGAGGACTAAGAGTAATCTGGGTTAGTTAGTCTCATTCTATGAACATGAATGTTGTTTGATCTTTTTTATTGAACCTATATGTTTTTACTGTTGTTTGTTATGTTTATGATTGCATAGAAAAGTTAGAATGGTTGAAAATGCCATTGTATGGCGAGAATGGACGAAACAAGCTCGCTGGAAAAGGTGCAGGTTTTCAGTTCGAATCGATCGGATCGGACTGTTAGGCATGTTTCGAACTAGAACTTGGCATCAACAGAGGCGTACAAATGCAAGGGCAACAAGGAAGGCCTAGTTTGGATCGAGTTGGCATAGGAAGGAGTGGAGGATGGGATCGGTTCGAGGCAACCGAACCGAACCGTAGTGGCCAAACCGAACAGGAGCTGGCGAGCCGAGCTGGAGGACAGAACTGAGCTGAACTAAGGAAAGGTGACCGAACCGAACCGAACGGGGACTTGAATACTATACACCTGAACCGAACCGAGAATGACTGAACTGAGATGATGAAGCGATGACAATCGTGAACTCTTCTAAAGACCAACCCAACTCCAATTCGACCGAAATCAAAGATGCAAAGGATGTCCAAATGGGAAGTTACTACTCATGATCTAGATGGGAATCAACGAGTCAACTTCTAGAGTTGGGCTTTTGCTGCGGGACTTGTGCAAAGAGGTTATCGATAGCTATAACTTTGGTTCACCGTTGAGGGGGCATGTAGACTTACCAGAGCCAGGGAAGTGTGGACTGGTTGGCCCGTTTGGGTTATTGACTATGGACCAGTGCAGTGGGGTCAGAGTAATAGTTGTATGGAGTTGCCGTCATGGCCCTAAAGGGCAAAGTGGCCGTAGCAATAGTTATATGGAGTTGCCGTCATGGCCCCAATAGATTTGATGATCAAAGCGGTGGATAATCGTATGCTTTACGCACTGAGTGAGAGATGTGAGGATGATTGCTATGTTTGATTGTTTGCGTTAATTCTTTTAATTGAATTGATTATTGTTTTCTTATCTGATATGTTTAGTTTGCTTGTATGTTATTTGTTTGTTTGTTATTTATGTTAATTGTATGATTAGATAGTAAGCTAGTGTTGATTGAATTTTCACTACTCCGATACAACGACGGAGAACTCTTTTGAAGATAAACTCCAATCGATTAAAATTCGAGATGCAAAGGTAGCTCAAGTAGGAAGTTGTCTTTAAAGGTCCAAGTGGGGACCAAGGGATTCAAGATGGAATCATGGGGTTCAAGTGGGAACCAAGGGGTAGGAGCCAATGTGTCAACTTCCAAATTTGGGCTTTGCTGCAAGATGTTTGCAAAGAGGCAGTTGGCGTTTGAGACTTCGGTGCATCCTTGAGAGGTTGGTACAAGGAAGGTAGGGGACTCCACCATGTGAGACTTTAAAGAATTTCATCACATTTTTTATAGAAAATTTAATTCATTGTAGAAAATGAATTGTCGCGTATTGTGAATGATGAGAAAATATAGTTATCATTACATACCATTTTATGTAAATACAACTTATGATTGATGAATTTTCATACAATTTGTCATTAAACCCATAAGAAAGATTTATTATTTTGAGTGGGTTTTATATCTAGGGAATTGCAAGGGCGCAAATCTTTTGAGGGGGGAAGAATGTAACATCCCACAACTTTTATAGTTCTAAAACTTAAGTAATTAAGAATTAATTTGTACTTTGTCATAAATCATATTTGTACCATAACCATAGCAAAGGTCTTTCTGAAACAATCATTTTGATATATCATTTTGAGAAATTTGGAATTATGGTTTACAAAATATTGTTTTTTAAGAATGAAGGTTACACACATGATACCATTAATTTCTAGTGTACTAATTTTAAATACAAAGTTATGCTTAGTTTAATTGTTAAGGAAGACGACTTTTTTTATGAGAGTCATGGGTCCGATACTCATTAATGATATATTTTTTAAGTTTTAAGACAGAACAATCAAAAAGTTACATGTTCCAAGTAGTAAGTGGGTGCGTCTGCATATGCATACATAAATGAGGAATAGATATGTAAAAAATGTACTATAGGAAAATAAAATGTATGCATTTGCATATAGTGCATATTGTTGTAATGTATTGATTTATATATTGTGAGTTAATTGTGCCATGATTCCATATGTTATGAATTAATTGCATATTGATTGTCATGTTTCGCAAATATTGGGTTTATATACACACATATGCAATTAATTATGCATTGATTTTATACGTTATGAGAAACTAGCAAAAAAGATTCAAAATATGTATTTAATGTTTCCATTTATAGGAAATAATTGGATAGGTTAGCAATCAATTATGCATTAATTGTCCATATATTATATTTAATATTGACTGGTTTATATTTTATTTGACTTCATATATTATAAAGGGAAAGTTAATTTCATATTCTTATAATTAACCGGTATGGAGTTGAATTATCCTATATATGTATATATGAAAATATTTTAATTTTATATATAGTAAAGGTGTAATTGTGCATGTTGTAAAATTAAAACATTGGTTGACAAATAGGTCATTAATATATTTTAATATACAATTGTTTTCTACAGATTTAGGAATTAATTATTTAGTATAAAAGGTGATCAATTTCTAATAGGCTTTAATTCATTTATTACCCTATTTAAATGGTTAATCTAATGGAATAAATCAATTTCTAGCGACTATATAAGAGACCAAAATCTAACTCTTTAACGGCGGGACATTATACCTTTGATCTTTTATTTTTCCTCTTGAACATTCTTTAAACATAATTACTCAACTTCTAAATCAACTAGAAAGAAGGTAATTCAAAGTCTAAACCTAGAGAGGGAAGATCTACAATTTTAAGGAGGAAGGAACTCATTTGGATGATTGTTCCATTTTTAATCTAGAAAGATTTTATGATCTATCGTTGTAGGCAAATGTGAGTATAATTTTATGCCTACTGATTTCTATCTACATATAAGAGCTCTTTTGGGTTAAGACTTTTTAAGAAACATTTTATTCCTAAATTATATCCTTGCAAATAAGTCCTAAGATTTTATCTTAGATCTAAACATGTTAGAACTTTGTACATTAATTTGTTGGATAGATGAACTCTTCCATCTAAGTTTACTCTTCGATGTAAATATCATAAACATATAAAAGACGATTGATTTGATGTATGCACTTTTTCTTATAAATTACGTATTTCTATCTTATATATAAATATTTTGAATTGGTTTAAAAATCGATGAACTGAATTTTATATTTTTATATGTGTAGAATGACGGAGAATGTTATATTTGACTTGTGAATTTCTAACTAATCATTTCTGTAATTGCATAAGAATTACAAACTTGTTTCTGTTTAACATATAAAAATGATGAAAATGAGGAAACATATAGCTCTTTGGGTTTTCTTTATATTTTAATGTATTAGTACATGAAATGTTATAATTTCCACATATGGTGAAGATGAAAACAAATAAAAGTGTAATGTTTAGGATAACAAGGTATGCACAGAAAATAATAGAATTTCCTTGTAGTTACAAACACTGCACAAAATATATGTTAAATAAAATATAAATGTTTTGAAAGGAGGAACAATGAAAATTTTAAAAACTGAACAAAGCATCAAACTTTCTTTTTGCAATAAACAATTGTAGTAAATATGATTGGTTCTAATACATTATGTTTATTTCACTTTGATGGATCGCATTAAGGATGTTTATGCGATGTTTTACCATTGATTACTACAAATTGATGTGTAGTTATTTATGCTTATTTAGTGATGAATGTCCGATGTTGATTGGATTACTGTGCATTGGTGATTGTGTTACTATTTTGGAATGATTAGTATACACAAAATGGTTTATGTTTGCATAGACGGCGTACAATTATTGATTGATGAATAATAATTTGTAAGTATATTAATATTGTTACCTTCTTATTTTATAAGTTGGAATTGTCATTGGATGTTGTTGGTGTTTAAAGATTACATATATATTTTATTTTGCTTAGTTCATCGGCTGTTATATTGTGATAGATGTGTAAGACACTATTTTCTGCTCTTAATTGACTGCGTTAGTGTAGTAGTTGTATTAATTATGTTGTTTGCATCAATTTCATTGTTCGCATTGATTATACGAAATTATATTGATTTCAATGGTTGGATGGATGCAATGGTTGTAATGTACTAACGAGTATTTGGATGCAGGAGAAGAGCAGGAAATAGAACTACGTGGGCTTGATCCCTCAAAAGGGGTATGTAGGCAGTCTTTTCCTATGCAATAGCCACCGAAACCCTTAGATTGGGTCGGGTTGTATATGGTTAGGCGCAGTCCAAATATAGTTGAAACTCTTTTCATTCCACTTTGAACATAATTTGCAAAGTTAGATGATGGGAGATTGTAGAAAGAAGACAAAAAAAGAGGCAGAAGGGAGCTTAGTCTGCATGTTGGATCCACATGTTGTTTATTTTAAAAATTCATTTCTTATGTATTGCTGTTGTTTTGTCCTATGGATGTTTGATGTAATAAAATGCATTATGATGATTTAATTATGTAAATTATTCCGTTATGAGCTCTTCCATTTTGTACATTGTTTCAAGCATTTTTTTTAAATCTTATATACTTAAGGTCCACTACTTTTAATATCTAAAATTAGTTGTAAGCTTGCTTGATAACTTTATAACTGATTTTGGACCTTTAAAAATAGTGGGTCTTTACACACACACACACACACACGCGTGCGCGCACACACACACACACACATATATATATATATATGTGTGTGTGTATATATATATATTTGTGTGTGTGTGTTTATGCTTGATAAGAAGGTATTACTTATCATTAATGCTTATAATAGTTTTTACCGTAATACATATCATCATCAAAGCATTTTTCGTATTATTGTTTTTATTTCATTGTCATATTATCATTATGAATCATATTTCGTTTCACATTTCATTATCATAAATTACAATGCATGTCATACTAAAATCATTTATGTCACAAGTTTCACTTCATTCTGCATATCATCACATACTGCATTACAAACAACATATTGCACACATGTATATTGAATTACATATTATGTAACAACCTGAAATTTTATTAATTTTAAATAATGTGTTTTACTGAAATGTTACTTAAGAATTTCACATTTTATTTATTTTGAAATATAAGAATGAGTGAAATTGATTTCTGAATATAAATTAAAACACGTATGTCTAATATGAATAACAAAAATTAGAATGATCGTTTATTTCAGAACTTAGTTGCTCTTAAATTAACGTAAAATTGATTAGTAACATAAACATCGAAATATTGATTCTTAAATATTTAATATTTTATATAAGATTGATCATGTAACTTTTTTTATTGAAAATGTTAACTTTCGCTTATTCCATTTAAATCGATTTATAAGATCAATTTACGATAGCAACAACCAATATATCATAATTCACGTTAACTTTAAAATGCAAAATTTAAGATTTGAGAAGCTTTTAGCTAAACATAGCGCATAAAAAAACTTCGTAGTAAAATATGCAAGTTTTTTCTACTTAAGAATTTAGTCAAATTTGAATAAATCATTTTCAAATTAAAAGTTTTGTCGAAACCTAGGCGTTTTCATTTTAAAAATACTATACCTTTCTCTGAGTAAGATGGTGTTTTTCGTTTCGCGAAATCCAGATGTTTATCTCTTTGAATTATTAAATTCGACTGAAAGCATGCACATTTTGTGTTAAAACAAAAATATTGCTAAATTGACAACACAAAATGTAAGCTTGAGTAGAATCATATTTTAGCAAATTCCAATAATTCCATTGCGTTTAAAAATATCAAAAACTTATATTTTGATACGTGAAATGACGTAATTTGATTTAACGGAGAAAATAGGTGGGATTATTGTAACAATTGTAGCCCAGTACACAAGTTCTCCCTTATATATATTTGAATTTTTGAAAACCCTAGCCGTCGTCTTCTTTCTTCAAGACATTTGAATTCTTCTCAAACCCTGAAATCTCTTCAAATAAAAAAAAAATAGCAAATACAAATTTGAAAACAACATCAGAACTTCACATATTTCAAATCATGTCATAATATACATCATTGAAAAGGTCTCAACGAACGTATCCCAAATCTTTAATTTGTTTTTGGTATTGATGCATCATTTGACCAAAATCTGGTGATCTTTCTTAGAGGTTCATTTTGGGTTTTCGAAGATCTGACGTCAGGTCATGGACTATTTGGCGATCAGAAGATATGAGCAAGTAGAAGACAACAAGTAAAGTTCATCCATGTACTAGACTAGACCAGGAAGTGGCAAAGTTGGCCGAAATTTGGCTTGGTAGTCGCAGCGACCGATTTTGGGATACTGTAGTTGATTGGAGGGTCTGTTATGGTCAGTGTGGATAGAGGAGACAGAGCAGATGTCAGTGATGAGATCAGATCGGGTTTTAATGGGCAGAAGTGACGACAAAAGGTTGGTGGAGCATGGGTATTTGGTGACGATTGGGTTCAAAAAGGATCACGGTCTCTATAGCATGCATGATTCATGGGGGAAGAGGAATGATTAAGTGATGTGACATTTGAGTTTTGTGGAATTTTGTTTTTATTTATTTAAATTTCAAGAGTGTTAATGTGTATAACATTTTCATACATACTCAGATTGACACACAGTTTTCTCTATTGGATTTGTATCAAAATTACAGGCGACATGAATTTGGTTCGGTTGGATTTGGAGACTATAAAATTTTTGTCATTCCTTTGGATTTCTGAATTGCAAAAAATCAAAGGTAAGTGTTTTAACCCATCTCAATTGTAAAGGCCACAAATCCATACCTTTTGAGTCGACTAAATTCAGCTCACGTCCAACCCAAATTGCATAGAAATACGAATATTTAGTAAGAAAGAATAAAGATGGCGAGGGAAAGAAAAAATGTAAGAATAAAAGAAAATGAAGAAGATCAACAGCAATGCAGAAGCAGAGTAGAATAGAATATAACAACGGAACGAATAAAATATAATATCTCAATACTCCTTATACAAAGAGAAAACTGAATATATATGATTATATGATAAGAGTATACAACTAGATCAATACAACTCACATAACAAAAATAAATTAATACTGGAAAATACGGAATTCGTCTCGACTCCAACTCCTCTTCTGAAGTTCCAAGTAAAACCTAACCTGGAAGTATACTCGATCTGACCGGAGCTATAACGACCCACATTCTACGCATCGCAGGGTCATAGAATATTTATTTCATTCACATACGAAGTCATATGGTCGTGTAACTTTAGGAAACGACTATTGGGGTCATTTCCCATGTTCACGATTTTTGCTGAATTTTAAATGACCGTTTTGGCCCTAATGAATCTTGTTTTGCCTATAACTTTTGATTGGTAAGGAGTTTTGACCGAAAATCACTTCCATTGGATTCAGATGATGGTTTACCTTTCCGCAAGTGGTCACATTAATCAAACGGACTTACCGTTTGGGAGATATGGCTGAAATAAGGTTTGGAAGGTGACAAACAGCTTAAGCGGGCTTAATAGAGTAATTAGTGGAAGGGCCCATAACCCATTTCGGGATTAGGATTATGGGGAGTCTGAAATCAGTTAGGAAACCATCTCATTTCATTTTTCTAGCCGCCACAAACATTCTTTGAACCTTAGTAACGACCTCCACCTTCTAAACTACCTCCTAATCACTTTCTAATCCAATATTAAGCAAATCTACATCAAATCAAGGCGGCTTGGCACCAAATCAAAGTTAGGGTTGCTGTGTTGCATAGGAATTCAACCCAAATCAGTGGAGTTTCAGATTTAAGAATTTATTTGTGGCTAAGGTGAGTGATTATCACTTTTATTCATTAATTACGGCTAATTAGGGGTGATTAGTGATAATTAGCGAAATTATGACTCATAAAAATCTGGAAGAATATGTAAAAATTCAAAAATATTATTTTATGCCTTTGATAAAATTTGGGTTAATTTGGATTAAGTTTGCTAATCGTATGGTTAAACATGCTTGAGGGAAAAACTATGCTTTTTGGGTATGTTTGATCTAAAATAACCTATACGCTTGATGTTTTGACCTTGTTGATTGATCCTATATGTTACTACTACTGTTTGGGATGTTGTATGATTGATTAATAAAGTTAGAATGGTTGAAAATGCTGTTGTATGCCGAGAATGGACAATACAAACTTGCTGGAAAAGTGCCAGGATTCCGGATCGGATCGGGATAGGAGATCGGATCGGACATATCCGAACCGAACCAGATTAGTGATAAGATCTTTAGCAGTAAGGCAACAAGGAAGGCCTAACCGGATCAGAGGGGACGATCCGAACCAGAGAGCCAAGTCAAAGTGGAGTGTACGGACCGAACCAAGGACCCCGAACCAAACCAAGTACTCCAGACCGAACCGGTCAGGGAGCCACGAAGCGAATAAAATCCGAACCGAGCCGAGGCGTGAGAGGACTGAACCGAACCGATGATGTCTGGAGCACTATGCATATTCGAACCGAACCTAGGTGTGGGTTATGGGCACTGAACCGAACTGGATTTGGAACTACTTCTTCCTGACGACTCTTCTGAAGACAAACTCCAATTAGACCAAAATCCAAGAGGCAAAGGTAGTCCAAATGGGAAGTTAGGACTCAGGATCCAGATGGGAACCAACGAGTTAACTTCATGATTGGGCTTTGCTGCGGGACGTGTGCAAAGGGGTTTTCGATATCTATAGCTTTGGTTCCCCACTAAGAGACGGATTAGTGGCTATGGATCAGCGCAATGGGACCATTAAGACTCCCAAGGGCAAGTTATCGTAGCATGACTATGAGCCATTGCAGTGGAGTCATCATGACTCCGTGGGGGTAAAGTGAACATAGCAAAGAATTAGTGGCTATGGATCAGTGCAATGGGGTCATTATGACCCAAAGGGCAAAGTAATCATAGCAAAGGATTTGGTGATCAAAGTGGTAGATATTGTATACTTTACGCACTAAGTGAGAGATGTGAGGTTGATTGCTATGTTTGATGTTTTCTATCACCATGACATGCATACCCCCATTTTACACTTTATGTTAGTGTTACCTTAGAGTACTGTACATCTTGTTGTGCTAACTCTTTGATTGCAGGTCCAGGTTCAAGTATGATTATTTATACATGTTATTGTTCTGTTTTGCTGCTATCGCTTATACCAGAATTTTGTCTGACCTAGAGTTTTATGTCTCTTCTTGTTACTCTGGGTGCTCCTAAACGAGCAGACTAGAGACAGGTTAGGTGGTATGCACGAGTAGCTGTCCGGAGACGAGCAGGAGACTTCCGCGTACTAGTTACATATATTCTCTCTGTGTTGTTGCTGGTCACTGCTTTGGGCATTAGTAGTGTACCTTTCCTTTTTGCTTTAGAGATAGTATTTTGAAGTTTTAATAAATATGATTTGGATCATAAGCTATAGTTTGGATTCCGCTGCTATGATGGTTTAGTTTTCAGCTTATGCATTGTCTCGCCTGTTTTATGTTATGTTATTATTATATTTTATTCCATGCGCTATGAGACATACTATAGGTTCTTTGGTGATTCATAGTTTCATAATCATTTTCCTTTGACGACAGTCCCGTGCTAATCGGGCATTGGCACAACGCATTTCGAGGAAATGTCGGCTGGCGCGGGGCGGGCTTTCACACTTGGTATCAGAGCCTAGGTTGCGTAGTTAACCTAGGGGAAATCATCAGGGAGAGATAGTATACGTATATGCGAACATGTATTTGTGATATTTTAGTTTCCAAAAGCTATATATTTATATACTATTAGTATATCTAAGATGAAGTCGCACTGCACTGGCACCACTAGGGAGATGGTTAATCGTTTTCTCTTTATAGATTAAACGATGAGCCGATATACGAGGAGTACGGGTTCAGGGGCCAATGATAGGAATGTCCCTGATATGAGGACGATGTTTACTACCATCATGAGATAGATGCTTGGGGATGTTCAAGTAGCAGTTCCTCATGCTTCTAATGGTGGTGGTGCAGCGGTGCAGGCGTCTAGGGCCGATTTCGCCAAGCTATGCAAAGATTATACTAGTCTTGGTGGAAAACCGTTCCACGGAACGGAGTTGGCTACGGAAGTTTAAGATTGGCTTGATAGTTGTGAGCGCATCTTTGAGAATTCGGGAATCGAGGATGCAATGAAGAGAAAGCTAGCATTGTGTCAACTTCAAGGTCGAGCAATGAATTGTTGGAATGCTATTAAAGTAGCTACTCGTGAAGATCAAGTTACTTAGAATCAGTTTAAGACTCGCTTCAGTGATAAGTTTATCCCAACTGCTCAGAAATCAGAATTGTTTACGGATTTTTTAGAACTTAAGAACAATGGTTGGGCAGTCTTAGAATATATTGTTGAATTCGATACCTTATCGAAGTATGGAATATCCCTTATCGATACTGCCGAGAAGAAGAATGAAAAGTTCATAACTGGCTTGAATGAATGCTTGGGGGAAAGGCTGATAAATCATATAGATGAGACATTCGAGTCTATTGTGGGAAAGGCATTGAGATTTGAGAGCCTTTACCCTAAGTCGAAGACCGAGGTTGTTGTTACATCTACAGGGGAGCCAAAGCCGCAGGCAAGCGGTGGAGGCAAAAATAATTCACAGAATAAGAGAAAACAGAACCAAGCGAAGGATAGTCAGAAGAAGAATAAAAAAGATGTCGAGTGTTATAGGTGTGGTAAGAAGGCCACTATGCCAAAGATTGTCGAGCAAAGCCAGCGGACAGGAAGTACTTCAATTGCGGCCAAGTGGGACATCACAAGGATAAATGTACACAAACTTCTAAAGAGAAGCACATTGTGAAATCATATTCTATCAACGTTGTTTCTTCCTCGTCGAATGCCTCAACTGCGGCGGAGAAAGGAAAAAGTGTCATTATTCAAGGTATGCTTTCTATTTATGATGTTCCTATTCGAGTATTTTTTGATACTAGGGCTTCCCATTCCTTTATATCTAGTAACCTGGTAGATAGGTTGGGATTGGAACCAGAGATTGTCGATAGACCTTTAGTTATGATGAACCGATCGGTGGTTCGATTAGCCTTAGTATGATTTGTCATAATTTGGTCTTATCGAGTCATGGATGCATGTTTGTTTGGAATTGCTTTGTTTTGGGCTTTACTGGGTTTGGCATTATTTTGGGAGTCGATTGGCTCTAAAGGTATGGGGTGGTGGTAGACTGTGAGGGGTTTTGGAGACCATTAGAGCGGATGATGGGCGGAGTGTACTGTTTGGTTGCCTACCTAGTGATGAGGTGATGGTTAGTTTTCTAAATTCCCTCGACATCCCGCATGATGAGTTGTCAAATGTGCCTATTGCTAGCGAGTATCCGGACATCCTCGGGAAAGTGACCGGACTTCCACCACACTGAGAGATCAAGTTTCAAATTGATTTAGTGAAAGATGCCAGACCTATAGTGATGCCACTTTGTCATATGGCACCAAGGGAGCAGTGAGAGCTCGAAGTGCAAATTGGCGATCTTTTGAAGAAGGGATTTATCGGAAGAAGTGTTTTTGAGTGGGGAGCACCAGCTATATTTGCTACTAAGGCCAATGGTTCCCTTCACTTATGTGTGGATTACCGCGAGTTGAACAAGGTGACGAGGAAGAATAAATATCCTCTTGCGTGGATAAATGATTTGTTTGATCAGTTGAGTGGAGCGAGAGTGTTCTCCCAGTTAGATCTCGCGACAGGTTTTTATCAGCTCTGAGTAGCAGCTGAGAGTATACCTAAAATGGCATTTCGGAAGCTGTCTGGATTCTATGAGTGGTTGGTCATGCCATTCGGGTTGACCAATGCACTAGCATATTTTGTGGATCTTATGAATAGGGTATTCAGGGATCAACTGAATAAGTTTGTTCTTGTGTTCATGGACGATATCTTGGTTTACTCGAGGACAGAGGAAGAACATAAGAAATATTTGAGGACGGTGGTGGAGGTGTTGAGGAAACATCAATTGAAAGCAAAATTTTCTAAGTTTCACTTCTAGAGGAGGGAAGTGAGGTTCTTGGGCCATGTTGTTTCGCAGAATGGTATTGTCGTGGATCCTGCGAAGGTAGCTATGGTGCAAGATTGGTCTATGCCCAAGAATGCAGCGGATGTGAGGAATTTCTTGGGGTTAGCTGGATATTATCGTAAGTTTATCCAAGACTTCTCCAAGATAGCAGCACCGTTAACTCAGTTGACCATGAAGAATCAAGTTTTCGTTTGGGACGAAAGGTGTGAGAATGCATTTAAGAGCCTAAAGGAAAGTTAATGTGCGCACCAGCGTTAGTTATTCCTAAGGGGAACGAAGAGATGATGGTATACATGGATGCTTGTGGTACCGAATTAGGTGTTGTACTGATGCAAGGAGGTGGGTTTGTAGCTTATGCTAGTCAGCAACTGAAACCGCATGAGAAAAGATATCCTACACATGATTTGGAATTAGCAGCGATTGTGTTCGCGTTAAAGATGTGGAGACATTATCTCTTGGGAGAAAGATTCGGGTTGTTTACCGATCATAAGTCACTAAAGTACCATTTCTCTTAAAAGGATTTAAATCTTCGTCAGCAGAGATGATTAGATTTCTTGGCTTCATATGATTTCAAAATCATATATACACCCGGGAAAGGCAATGCGGTGGCTGATGCATTGAGTAAGAGACATGCTAGTTTGGGGGCTATGTTTCTGGAATGGAAGCAACTAGAGTATATCGCGGGACATGATTTTAGACCTAAGTGTGAACTAGATCAAGAGATGTTAGCAAGTTTGACGATCCGACCGACTTTGATTGAGCAGATTGGTTCCAGCCAGAGGGACGATCCTAACCTATTGGAAATCATCTCCAAGTTAGAGATTGGTGTCGACGGTGAGGAGATGAACAAGTATGGGCTTGATCGAGAAGGATGGCTTCAAAATAATGGGAGACTAGTTGTACCCATCGTGAAAGGATTGAGAGATGAAGTGCTTAGAGAGTGTCATCACTCAAAACTAACTATACATTCCGGTGGTAACAAAATGTATCGAGGCATGAAACAAACTTACTACTGGGAAGGGATGAAGAGAGACGTTGGGAAGTTTATATCCAAATGCATGAATTTCCAACTAGTTAAAGCCGAGCAAAAGAAACCTAGTGGTTTGTTAAAACCGCTGGAAATTCCCAAATGGAAATGGGAACAAGTCTCAATGGATTTCATTGATGGGTTACCGAGGACTAGATCGGGTCATGATAGTATTTGGGTGATTGTGGATCGATTGACCAAAAGTGCAAGGTTTATACTGGTCAAGTCAAATAGAACGACAGCTAAGTTGGCTGAACTATATATGAAGTGGGTAGTGAGATTTCATAGAGTACCCAAAGGTATTATAATTGACCGAGATCCATTATTTACTAGTGGGTTTTGGAATAGCTTACAAGAGGCTTTAGGGTTAGAATTACATCTCAGTACCACATACCATTCTCAAACCGAAGGTCAAAAAGAGAGAGTGAATCGTGTATTAGAGGATCTCTTGAGAGCTTGTATACTGGATATTGGAGGATCATGGGATGACCATTTGCATCTGGTTGAATTCACATATAATAATAGTTACCAGTCTAATATTGGTATGGCTCCATTTGAAGCTTTGTATGGAAGACCGTGCAACTCACCATCATGTTGGTTGGAAACCGGTGAGAAATTTGTGCTTGGGCCAGATGTAATAAGAGAAAATTCAAATAAGATCAAGGTTATTCAACAGCGAATGAATCCTGCCCAAGATAGGCAGAAGAGTAATTCTGATAAAAGGAGAAGAGATTTAAAATTCTCCGTTGGTGACTTGGTATTTGTCAAGATCTCTCCGCTAAAGAATGTGATTCAATTTGGTAGGAGAGGAAAGTTGGGGCTAAGGTTTGTTGGTCCATTTCCAGTTCTCGGACAAGCTGGGAATTTAGTGTATAAAGTTGGATTGCGTGACAAGATGGCGGGGGTTCACGACGTATTTCATGTTTCCCAGTTAAGGAAGTTCATTTACGATTCTGATATGAATATTTCACCAGATCAGTTAGATGATGTCGAGGTAGAATCCGAGGCAGTTGGGAGCCGCAGGACAATTCGTATTGTCGGACACGATACGAAGCAACTTCAACAAGATCCAATGGGGGCGATAATGAGAACGACTATACTTAGGAAACAGAGGAGAACATAAGGAAGTCGCATCTAGAATTCTTTGTCCGGTAAGATTTTAATTGCGCAATAGTTATTCCCTTGTTAGTAAACCGCATGCTAAGATAGGCTTGTTGTGTTGTTATGTATGTTTGATTGTTTGTAAATGGATGATAGGCATGCGGGGCACCGTTGTATGTTTTGGTTAAGGAATTTCGGGGGTGAAATTTCTTAAGGGGGAAGAGGGGGAGGGGGGAAGAGTGTAACGACCCACATTTTATGCATCGGAGGATCGTAGAATATTTATTTCATTCACATATGAAGTCATATGGTCGTGTAACTTTGGGAAACGACTATTGGGGTCATTTCCCATGTTCACGATTTTTGCAGAATTTTTAATGATCGTTTTGCCCCGAGCGAATCTTGTTTCGCCTATAACTTTAAATTGGTAAGGAATTTTGACTTGAAACCACTTTCATTGGATTCAGATGACGGTTTACCTTTCCGTAGAGTGGTCACATTAATCAAACGGACTTATCGTTTGGGAGATATGGCTGAAATAAAGTTTGGAAGGTGAAAAACTGCTTAACCGGGCTTAATAGGGAAATTAGTGGAAGGGCCCATAACCCATTTCGGGATTAGGGTTATGGAGAGGCTGAAATCAGTTTGGAAACTATCTCATTTTAGTCTTCTAGCCGCCACAAACATTCTTTGGACCCTAGTAATGACTTTCACCTTCTAAACTACCTCCTAATCACTTTCTAATCAAATATTAAGCAAATCTACATCAAATCAAGGCAGATTGGCATCAAATCAGAGCTAGGACTGTTGTGTTGCATAGGAATTCGACCCAAATTAGTGGAGTTTCAGATCTAAGAATCTATTTGTGGCTAAGGTGACTGATTAGCACTTTTATTCACTAATTACGGCTAATTATGGGTGATTAGTGATAATTAGCGAAATTATGACTCATAAAAATCTGGAAAAATATGTAAAAATATTATTTTATGCCTCTGATAAAAATTTGGTTTGATTTGGATTATGTTTGCTAATCGTATGGTTAAACATGCTTAAGGGGATTAAGGGGAAAATCATGCTTTTTGGGTATGTTTGATCTAAAATAACCTATATGCTTGATGTTTTGACCTGGTTGATTGATCCTATATGTTACTAGTACTGTTTGGGATGTTGTACGATTGATTAGTGAAGTTAGAATGGTTGAAAACGCCGTCGTATGGCGAGAATGGACGATACAAACTTGCTGGAAAAGTGTCAGGATTCCGGATTGGATCGGGATAGGGGATCGGATCAGACATATTCGAACCAAACCAGATTAGTGGTAAGATCTTCAGCAGTAAGGCAACAAGGAAGGCCATTCGAATCGAGCTGGTGTGGGAGTTGGATCGACGAGCTGAACCAGAGAGGCAAATCAAAGTGGAGAGTACGGACCAAACCAAGGACCCCGAACCGAACCGGTCAGGGAGCCATGAACCGAATGAAATCCGAACCGAGCCGAGGCGTGAGAGGACCAAACCGAACCGATGATGACTGGAGCACTATGCATATTCGAACCGAACCTAGGCATCGGCTATGAGCACCGAACCGAACCAGATTTGGAACTACTTCTACGTGACGAATCTTCCGAAGACCAACTCCAATTCGACCAAAAACCGAGATGCAAATGTACTCCAAATGGGAAGTTAGGACTAAGGATCCAAATGAGAACCAACGAGTTAACTTCATGGTTGGGTTTTTCTGGGGGACACGTGCAAAGGGGTTGTCGATATCTATAGCTTTGGTTCCCCACTGAGAGGCGGATTAGCGGCTATGGATCAGCGCAATGGGTCCGTTAAGACTCCCAAGGGCAAGTGATCGTAGCACGGCTATGAGCTAGTGCAATGGAGTCATCTTGACTCCATGGGGCAAAGTGGACATAGCAAAGGATTAGTGGCTATGGATCGGGTCATTATGACCCAAGGGCAAAGTGATCGTAGCAAAGGATTTAGCGATCAAAGTGGTGGATATCGTATACTTTGCGCACTAAGTGAGAGATGTGAGGTTGATTGCTATGTTTGATGTTTTCTATTACCATAACATGCACACCCCCATTTACACTTTATGTTAGTGTTACCTTAGAGTACTGTACATCTTGTTGTGCTAACTCTTTGACTGTAGGTCCAGGTTCAGGTATGATTATTTATACCTGATATTGTTCTGTTTTGCTGCTATCGCTCATACCAGACTTTTGTCTGACCCAGAGTTTTATGTCTCTTCTTATTACTCAGGATGCTCCTAAACGAGCATACTAGAGACATGTTATGTGGTATGCACGAGTAGTTGTCCGGAGACGAGCAGAAGACTTCCACGTACTAATTACATATATTCTCTGTGTTGTTGCTGGTCACTTCTTTGGGCATTAGTAATGTACCTTACCTTTTTTCTTTAGAGACAGTATTTTGAAGTTGTAATAATGATGGTTTGGATCATAAGCTGTAGTTTGGATTCCGCTGCTATGATGGTTTAGTTTTTAGCTTATGCACTGTCTTGCCTGTTTTATGTCAAGTTATGTTATTGTTATATTTTATTCCATGCGCTGTAAGATATACTACAGCTTCTTTGGTGATTCGTAATTTTATAATCCTTTTCCTTTGACGACCGTCCTGTGCTAGTCGGGCATTGGCACAACGCATTTCGAGGAAATTTCGGTTGCCGCGAGGTGGGTTGTCACACAAGCACATTTTGGAGAAAAGAAAATTCAACTCAGATCAGTCTGGAATACTTTCGGCAATATAATTCATTATAAAAACAACTTTTTTAACTTTTAAAACTCCTCTGAAAATAACGGAACTCTCAGACATGACCACACATAAACATGGCATGTGTTTTTACCTTACGATAACCAAAATGATTTTATATCAAAATCCAATGATATTATAATAATGTCTACCAAACCACAAATAAAATAGGAATATAGCCAGAAAGCTTGCATCTCACTTTCCAACACATTTGGTTTACAACTAAAACGAATGGCTCAAATTGAAGATTGGATTTCCAAGATAACTAGGTATGGAACTACCTTTCGATCAGTGCCCTCTGTGACACCCCACGTCCGTTAATGTCACTCATTAAGAGGATGCATTAAGTTTCATGAAGCGTTATTGGTAAACAAAAACAGAAACATTACAAGACAGATATTTTAAGATAATGTACTGGGTTTATGTATATTCAGACTTATGATGTTTCGAACTACGATGCTTTATGATTAATAAAGTTTCAAATTCTGCTGCTATTTTATATGTAATGTTTCTGTTTACCTATAACGCTTCATGAAATTTAATGCATTCTCTTAATGAGTGACATTAACGGACGTGGGGTGTCACACTTGGTATCAGAACTGAAGGTTACCAGATCAGATAAAAGTTTTTGAAAATTATTTTCAAAATGGTTTTAAAAGGAAGCATTTTCAAAAGAAAAAGTCTACTTTGAAAAACGTATTCCCCAAAGCCATATGTTACATCTTTCGATTCTCTGTTTGAATCCCTTTTCCTTTTCTTTTCAGCATGTCTGGGGAACCTAATATTCCTGAGGGCGTTACGATACCGGGCTGGTTCCATAGGTATCTAGAGGCCACGGCGCTTGCCGGTGGTCAAGCCGACGTTCCTCCCCCAGCTGCACCTGTCGTTCCTCCTCCTCCTCCCCCACGAGCAGATAATTTCTCTAAGATCTGCAAAGATTTCTGTGCCATGGGAGGAAAGCCATTCCGTGGAGCCAAGACATTCGTAGAGGCAGGGAATTGGCTCAAAGAGGCGGAGGATCTATTTGGAATTTTCGAAGTGGACGATTGTATGAAGATTCAGTTAGCCACCTGGCTACTGAAAGATAAAGCTTCATTCCGGTGGGAAGTGACGCAATCAGGGCGTCCAATGGAGACTTGGGATGATTTTAGACAGAGGTTTGAAATGAATTTTTTTTCTCAAGCTAAGAAAAGCATGCAAATGGAAAGGTTTCCGGCACTCAAGCATGGAGGCATGACTGTTAAAGAATATGTTAACAAATTTAACCAACTGATAAGGTTTACGTTGGAGCTAATAGATACTCCATGTAAGAAAGCTTTGCGGTTTTCTAAAGGACTAAATGAACCCCTCCATGAGTTAGCTATGTCCCATATTCCCATGGAAGCAACTTCAGAAAGGCTCCTTGATATGGCGTTAATGCATGATGAAGATAAGGCTGACAAGAAAGAAGTTAAGGTTGAGGAAACACAAAACAAGAAAGTATGGCCCAAGAAGGGACAACAACGATAACAACAACAAAAGAAGTGCAGAAAGAACGACAAGGCTAAGGATACAAGGAAACGTCACAATTGTGGGCGTGAGGGTCATTTGATCAAGGACTGCAAGAGAAGGAAGAATGCTTGCTTCAGTTATGGAGAGGTCAGACACTTTTTAAGGAGTGCCCGAAGAAGCAAGCACAAGGTCAAAGGGCAGGAGCTTCTGGAAGGCACGTGCATGCTCTCGTGACCAGTGCTCCAGATAGAGGTAGGAAATATTCCATGGAAGGTTTGGTTACTCTTTCCAATTATCCTATTAGAAATCTTTTTGATTCTGGCGCTTCACATTCATTTATATCTGATTTTGTGTTTGAGTCTCTGCACCTTAATAGTATGGTAGTGGATCCCATTGTTGTCTCAAACCCCATTGGGGGTACGACTCATTTTTCCATGATTTGTTGGGGTTTGAGAATATCTAAGTTAGACCTCGAGTTTGAGTGCGACGCATATGTGCTCGGTTTTATGGGCTATGGTTTATTTCTAGGGATGGATTGGCTAGCCATGTTTGGTGCCATTCTTGATTGTGAGAGGAGGGTCGTTAGACTTTTGACTTTCCATGGGAAGACCCTCAAGATTTCTTGTGACCCAAAGGGGTCTTTCATGCTTAGTTTCCTAGAGTCACTTGATGCATCTATCGATGATCCGCGATCTGTACTAGTAGTCCGTGAGTATTCAGATGCTTTTGAGGAGATTCGGGGCTCACCTCCGAGGCGTGAGATCGGTTTTCGTATATACTTGGTAGACAATGCAAAGCTAGTTGCATTGCCTGAGCGCCATATGGCTCAAAGAGAAAGGAGGGAGCTTAGTAAGCAAGTAGGGGAGTTGCTTGAGAAAGGGTTTGTTAGGCGAAGCATATCTGAATGGGGTGCTCTAGTGGTATTTGCAGCTAAGCCGGATGCTTCTCTTCGCTTATGTGTAGACTATAGAGAGTTGAACAAACTCACAAAGAAGAACAGGCACCCACTCCCGAGGATAGATGATTTGTCTGACCAGCTTGTTTGTGCATCAGTTTTCTCTTAGTTAGACTAGGCCATGGGGTTTCATCAGTTGAGGGTGGTCGAGGACAGTATAGACAAGACTGCTTTTAGGACTCCAGATGGTTTCTTTGAATGGCTCGTTATGCCTTTTGGGTTGACGAATGCACCCGCCTATTTTGTTGATCTGATGAGTAGGGTGTTTCGGGAGTTTCTAAATAAGTTCGTCACTGTCTTTGTTGATGATATCTTGATCCTCTCGAAGAGCGAGGAAGAGCATGCCCAACATTTGAGAAAAGTTTTGAATACTCTACATGCGCATCAGCTCAAGGCGAAATTCTCCAAATGTCATTTTTGGAGAAAAGAGGTGAGATTTCTAGGGCATGTGGTCTCTAAAGATGGGATAGCAATAGATCCCGCAAAGGTAGTTGCAGTTAAAGATTGGAAAATTCCAAAGAATGAAACGGAGGTGAGAAGTTTTTTTTTGATTGGCAGGCTATTATAGAAAGTTCATTAAGGACTTCGCAAATATATCAGCCCCACTCACCAGGCTGCCGAAGAAGAATCTGATGTTTTCATGGGATATAGATTGTGGTTTTGCTTTCCAGCGATTGAAGAGGGCTCTGACAACAGCCCCAGTCTTGACCTTTCCTGATGGGAACAAAGTGTTCACAATATACACTGATGCATGTGGTACAGGGCTTGGTGCAGTTTTAATGTAAGAGGGAAAGGCAATATATTGTGGGGGAAGACAACTAAGAGTTCATGAGAATAACTACCCTACCCATGACTTAGAGCTAGCTGACATAGTATTCGCGCTTAAGACTTGGCGCCATTATTTGCTTGGAGAGAAGTTCTAGTTGTACACCGATCATAAATCTCTCAAGTACTTGTTCTCGCAGAAGGATCTTAATTTAAGGCAATAAAGGTGGATGGAGTTCCTAACATCTTATGACTTCGAAATTGCTTATACCCCTGGCAAAGGTAACATGGTGGCAGACGCATTGAGTAGGAAGAGGATGGCCTTAAGTCCACTTTTTATGGAAAGGTAAAGATTTTAGTTTATATCGAATTTTGACTTTAAACCCTCCACCGAGTTTTTTCCTGGCTTATTTGCATCACTGGAGGTGCGACCTACTTTTATGGATCAGATAAGAGTTTCACAGCGAGAGGATCCACAGATTTCAGACATCTTGGATAGGCCCAGTAAAGGGGAGACTTCTAGCCACCTCAGTAGATATTCCATAGACGATAAAGGGTGGTTGCAATGAGATGGAAGGCTTTGTGTTCCCAAAATTGGGAGTTTGTTAAAGACAGTCCTAGAGGAAGCCCATCATTCTAAGATGACTATTCATCCAGGTGGTCATAATATGTATAGAGATACGAAGAGGGTTTTCTTTTGGGCTGGGATGAAGAAAGATGTAGCGGAATTTGTTTCTCAATGTTTGGTTTGCTAGCAAGTTAAAGCTGAGCAAAAGAAGCCTGGTGTTTTAATTCATCCTTTGGAGGTTCCATAGTGGAAGTGGGAGAGCGTCTCTATAGATTTCATAGATTGTTTGTCTAGAACAAAGGAAAACAACACTAGTATTTGGGTTGTAGTAGATAGACTTACTAAGAGCGCTCATTTCATTTTGGTTAAGAGCAAGAGGACGACAACATGGTTGGCAACAGTTTACGTTCGTGAGATAGTTCGTCTTCATGGAGTACCTTCCAGTATCTTAAGTGATCGTGACCCCATTTTCGCCAGTGAATTTTGGAGGAGCTTGCAAGAAGCATTATGTACACAGTTGTGTTTGAGCACCGCTTATCACCCTCAGACCGATGGACAGACAAAAAGGGTGAAAAGAGTTCTTGAGGATCTTTTAAGGTTGTGTATTCTAGACTTTGGAGCGACTTGGGAAGAGCACCTTCCTTTAGTAGAGTTCGCCTACAACAACAGTTATCAATCTAGCATTGGCATGGCACCCTTCGAAGCATTGTAGGGACGACCCTGTAGATCACCAACTTGTTGGTGGGAGTCTACAGAAAAACTTCTACTTGGACCAGACATGATTATAGAAATGTCCGAAAAGATTGGTCTCAATAAACGGCGAATGAAGACAGCTTAGGATAGGAAGAAGTCATACAGAGACAAGAGAAGGCCTGATATTGAGTTTGTGGTTGGAAACAAGGTTTTCATTAAAGTATCACCTTTGAGGAATGTGGTTCTTTTTGGATCTGTAGGGAAATTGGCACCAAAATTCGTAGGCCATTTCCCATAGCGGAAAGGATTGGCCAAATGGCCTATAGAGTCAAGAGACCCGAGAGACTATCCGGTGTTCACGATGTTTTCCATGTTTCGCATTTACGGAAGTGCTTGCATGATACTGCAGAAGTAGTTGAGCCAAGTTTATTTTGAGGAAGTAGAGGTGGAACGGGAGGCGGCAGTTAGACGAGTTCCTACCCATATTCTTGGATCAAAAGTTAAGAAGCTACGCAATTGAGAATTCAAGTTAATGAAAGTTTAGTGGGGAGATAACCCAGAGGATGAAACTTGGGAGACCGAAGACAAGATTCGTGCTTCGTAACCTTTTCTTTTCAAGGTTATGTTCTTAACTTCCTTTCCAAAGCTTTTGTTTATGCTTGTTTCTATCATTTGAAGTATATCCTATTGATCGAATATTCGATCTTTAGGTAGGAAACCCATGGATGTAAGCATGTGTTTGAGACATGTTATGTTTGATAGATGCAAGTGATTGCTCATGGATGCATAGACACACACAGTAGACACTAGATTGGCTCAATCACTCTCATACTGCATATGGATGTGTGTGCATTTTTCTTTTTTTAGTGGATCAAAGTGGATGTACCATCATATGGATGTTGCATTTGGATGATGATTGTGCACACATATACAACTTACATGTTATAATAGGATTATTTGCATACATGATGGATACATGGCATTAACATACATTGCATTATGGAGGTCAACTGAATCAGTAGACCGCCTGATCTTTTGCATTAGTATTGGGACATATATACACACATCTTTGCATATGTTCATATAAGCATTAGAAATTTTTAAGGACATTGGATGCCTGTGATTGGTGCATGAGTAGATGGATGATGGATGGCAGGATATACATTCTTCTTAACTTGGAGATTTCGGGGATGAAATCCTTTGAGTAGGCGAGAATGTAGCACCCGATAATTTTAACAACACTAAAGATGATAAATTAAAGAATAATTAATTTAATATCTAGAATTAAATGAAACGAATTGCGCCATTGTGTTTGTCTCGGAATTCTGGTCAAAATAGACACGTGGTTTACGTAAAACGGACATCGTATGAAGAAGTTATTAAGGTTTGAAGTTTTTATAAGCATAGGGAGAATATAGATGAATAAAATATATGTAGAAAATTCAAAACAGTTCAGAATCGCAGAAAATAGGGAAGCGGGGAAATTCCCGCCTAGGTGTGTCGACCCTATCAAGGGGGTGTCGACCCTTGGGTCGACACCATAAGGGGGTGTTGACCCATGGGTCAACCCCATAATGGGGGGCGATCGACCCCTCTACAGCAGATTTGGGCAGATTAGGGTTTCGTCACAGCTATATATATGGCCTCATTTCACTTGTTTCTCCACACCAAAAATAATAGAGAACTAGATGTTGCCTCTGCCCAGATTAAATAAGTCCTTTTCTTCTTCAGCAATCAATTAGAGTTTAGAGATCTGTGATTCAACATCAGCAATTCTTTCTACTATTTTTCTAGATCCAATCACAGTGAGTCTATGTTAATTTTAGACCTAAATATTTAAAAAGTAAATCTTGACATGACTATAACCTGGATCTGTACCTGTAACTATTTAAATCATATCAGATTGGCTATAACTGGTTTATCTAAGTTATTCTGACATGACTATGAACTAGATTTGAACCTGTATCCATTTATCATGTCAGATCTGCCATTGTTTGTAGATCTAATTCACTATTTAGATCACCTCTTGCCTGTTCATATTATGTTTGTGGCTAAATCAGATCTGTTATTAGTTGGACATCTAATTCATTGTTTATATCTCATCATACCTATTTGTGTTGTCCCAATTATGTTAGAATCGGTTCTATTGTCATATGTTCATCAGATTTGCTCCTATATGCCTATCTTATCATTATGCCACTATATGTTTATGCCAATTTCTGCCATTATATGTCGATCTTGCTAGCATGAACATTTCTGTCCTCTTCCCTTCATCTTTTCCCTTTTATTTTTATTGCCAGGCTATCTTCGAGCCTAGGCATGCCGCTGAAATATGCGAGCGCGTTAAATTGGGAACGAGGGGAAAACGTTAAATTTGGGGCATAACTTGTATTGGGAAATTTGGGCATAACTTGAATGAAATGTATGAATATGAATTTGGGGCATATGGTTCATTATAAACATAACTTGGGAAAGGGGCATGAAAACCTATAAACGACATAGGAATAATTGGTTAATAATGAAAATGTCTAGAATTACAGTAATTAGAAACTGTAACCATGCTTAGACACGAGATTAGATTACACTTGTACTGGAAGTCTGCCCGGAACCAACCGACATATCCAAGAACCACAAGTAGTGAATCTAATGTGAGGGGTCTAAGTGTATAAACACGAGACATGCAAAGACACAAGGTTAAGTCCGACTTATGGAAGAAGTCTGCCCGGAACCGACCAGCATATCCAGCACCCACAAGTGGTAGGCTTAATGTGGGAGGTCTAGCACATTATAACCATAAATGAATATTATAATGAATTGGAATACTTAACCTAGTTGAATCTTTAAAGATTGTATATGTTAACTTGAGCTGGGGTTAAGTAAACTTGTACGAACAGTGGGAGGGTTAAGTGCATCTTGGCTTGGTGGGTAATATATATATATATATATATATATGTAGGCCCACAAACTTAACTTGTGGGGTTATGCAATCTTTTACTCTAGTATGGCATAACCTATGGAAAACCTAGTGGGGATGCAAGCGTAGGGGGAAGCTTGTATCATCTTATGTGTGGGACCTGTTTCAGTCAGTAACCCATGTACAGGTATCAAACGAGTACTCCGAACTAGGTCGGAGTCAGGGCACGCTTACTGGGCTGGTTGTAAGAGATCCAAACGTGGGGGACGGTGTGGGCAGCGCATTCCGATGGGTTCATGTGCGTGCATGGGTCCAGCAGAGGAGGTTTAGATGCCGTGACACCTGTAGATATGGTTATGCACATCCTGAAAACGAAGAATTTCCACTTTAGGAAGTAATACATCCTACCGTGGGGCCAGCACAGGGTATCTACGGAGTAGGGAGCCGATCGATTAAGGTAGTAATTAGGGTACATCTAGACTCTGGTATGTTTAGGAGCCCGTTATTATCCTTAGTGGTAAACTCCAGTATGTTGGGTTGCTTGTTGATTGTATGGGGTTAAAACCTCTCACTGGAAGTACACCTAAGTCTACCATCTTATAGTTGTTGGGATCATCTCATTCTGGTTATACTAGTATTTGTGCAGAGAAAAGGGAAATTATTAGAGAAGCGCTATTTGTTCTATCCAGTTGTCCTATTTACCTTGTCATACTTGCCTTTTATGATGTTATCTCTATTATCCACTTTATATGCCTGTCATATTAATTTTACTTATTTATATGCTAAAAGTAACTAGACTCGCCAGACTTTATGTCTGACCCATTTTGTTTCCTCTTCTTTCTCTTCCTTCCCCCTCAGGTTTTCAGGGTGGTTATACTCAAGCTTGACCAGGATTCTGCTTGGAGATGCTTAGATGTATTGCTCGAGCTCTTATCCATTCTACAATGGCTATGTTTTGTTTGGGGAATTATGCTTCTTTTATTACTGCACTCTGATGTTTTACGTACAAGAAAGAAATTTTAAGATGATGAACTGGGGTTATGTATCAGACTTATGATGTTTTGAACTATGATGCTTTATGATTAATAATGTTTTAAATTTCACTGCTATTTTATATCTATCTTATAATGTTTCTATATCTGTTTACCTATAACACTTCATGAAACTTAATGCATTCTCTTAATGAGTGACATTAACGGACGCGGGGTGTCACACCCTCTAAAGATGGAACGCTGGGGTTCAACAAGAACGTATTGCAACCTGGCCACAGATGACCGGTCACTCATTCAACTTGAAGGTACCAACCAACGATTGGGATCAACAACAGTAAATTTCGAAGCATACATAAAAAGGACAACCGATTTCTCTAGATCGGGTGATGACATATCCTAATGGATATGACCCATATAGCCTTGCTGCCTAGCCGATTTCAGTCATTTGCCGGTTGATGAGGCTTGAGGTCAAGTTTACCTTTTCAGAAACATCACATCAAACTTTGAGTGCCACATTGTAAGATCCATCAAATTGCTAATTGATTTTCACAAATATACTCTGGGCGTTAAGCTAAAAGAAGTTACCTTCTCCGCCACATTGTTAGGAAGTACTCTGTCAAACATTCGTCCATATAAGTTCGTTTTAGGACTGAACAAAACCGAAAATACCTTAGAACAAGGAGGTTTACTGCTACAACCTAGATTACTTCTTAAATTAAAAAATAGCCACTTTAATTATTATTAATTAAAATAATAATTAACTTCATTATTAACTAAAATAAAAGTAGTTTACTTCATTACTAATCAAAAGAGAAGTAGTTAACTTCTTCATTAACTATAAATTGTTAATTCCTTTTAAAAGGTTATTAAATAAGAATTTGTCTTTATTACTAATAAACAACTTGTTAATTACCTAGATAACTATTTGCCAAACTATTTCTGTTAGTGTTAGCCTGATTTGTGACCAGGCTACCCAAAGCAAAGATCTTGTTGACACACCTCTGGGTAAATGCTATCTCATATGGAATCTCTTGATAACATCGCTTTCTGGCATTGGAAGCATCATCAGAAGACACAAGGCAGTTTGGTCAAAATCACAACATCAGTATAAACTGGCCCGAAACCCCTATCAAATGACCTCATTTGGATCTATTCACCTCATAAACTCGTAGCCCTTTGAATTAGCTTCAGTTTGAGCTTTGGTTTGGCTCAATCGGACTTACGGTTTGAAAGTTACGCCCATTTCCGTGAACGGGTGTAAGCTGGCATATGACCGCGATCTGATCCGCCCTTGCCTACGCAATCCGATCCGACCTTGCCTACGCGATCCGACTTATGACCGCGATCCGACCTATGACCGCGATCCGACCCATGACCACGATCCAACCCATGACCGTGATCCGACCTATGACCGCGATCCGACCTTCGGACCTGTTCACACGCAGCTTGTTTTGACTTATTCTCAAGGCTACTGGCTCTCCTATTTTTCTGGATCGCCTGCCACGTACCTCATCACGAAACAGTCTTCCCAGGAGCTTTCCTACAACTATAAATACACCTTCATAGGGCATTTTCAAGGAACTTTTGGCATCTCCTTGTCCATGGCTGCCATGGCTAACACTTCTCCATGAAATACTATCATCTTCCTCAATAAAAATTCAATGAATTCGGAGAGAATATTCATTGTAATTGTAATCCATGAATGAAATGAGAAAATATGAAGTGGACGTAGGCTCGTTAACGCCGAACCACTATAAAAATCTTGTTGTCTCACTTTTTCTATATTTTTCAGTTATTTCTTCATATCCTATGCTCAAAATACGACGATTTGGGTGTTAGAGCCAAATTTTGACCTAACATTTTGGTGCTTTCACTGAGAACCGAATTCTCAACCTATCGGATTGCTATTCTACTATTTGGATTTGAAAGTTCGAAGAAAACAGTCCGCGTTTCTACCATTTTTGAATATTTCGTTGATTTCAGAAAATCAGAGCTTCATACCTTCGAAAAAAAGCTAAGGGTTCACAAGCTTCATGACCAAATGAGGATAATAAAGAAAATGTGCTGGAGCAGGTCGAGGGGCTCGCGGATCGCGGGGAGACCACGATCCGGTCTCAAGATGAACCCACGACCCGACCGAGCAAGGAAGTCGCGATCCGATCCGGTGATACTTCCACGACCCGACCTGGAGCAATTGTTGTGAACATATCCACGAACTGGAGAAGACCACGAACCGATCCGAAGCTGGAAGGTTGGAGTATCCTGATCGCCAAGCTGGACCACGAACCGGAGGACAGTAGCGAACCGCGACCCGGAAAAATGATGACGAACAAGGGTCACGACCCGATCAAAAAAAGTGTCAATTTTTCAAAAAAATACAATTTTCAGATCATTTCAGAAAAGGCTCCATGTTCCAAAATCGAAAAAATCGTGCGATGCCCACATTTTCGACCTAACCGGTTAGGTCGATCGCCGCCGGGACTGCGGGGCCCCGGACCCCCGCCGGCGCTGCGCCCGGACCCGCTGACGGCCTCGCCTTCAGCTCGGAGCATGGCTCATCTTCAGCTCAACATATATGTTGGCCAACAGCATTCATCAAAGCTTGTCAATGAAGAATAAATGGATTGTCAAAGAATTTGACAACGGAATGACAACAATTAGAATTCCTCCAGAAGCCATGACCTCTATTTACCGATGTTATTGAATGTGAGGAGTTGTTGAAAAGATTTGACACGCTGGCCATGGCAGTATACAAAATAATGATGGTCTCATAACAGCCTCCTCTTCCAGAGCTCCGATGGTGTAAAGATCTCCCCAATGCAATCGATGATGTTCCTGAACAAGTAGTGATCACCTAGTTTACGTGACTTAAACCTATCCAACAGTCGGGATACCAGATGACATTGACATAGAACAATCCGGACACTATTCTGAAGATGACTCAGAAGATCCCAATGACCATGATTCTCAATAATGGGATACCCAACAACAAAGATTGATTGCCATCGAATAAGGTTTGGATCAACACACTTTGGTGCCCAGAGTCAGATACCAGTTGAATCACTGCAAACCATGATTGGACCTAGGGATCCTTGCCCGGATGATAGCAACATTGACTGCTCACCAGCCACTATATGACCTTGGTCAAGAGACGAGAGCTCGAGATCAACGCAAATATGAATCAACCATTAGCTCTCCACTTCATACAACAGTTGTGACAGGATATACGAACATTACTTGAAGCCTCACAAGCTATGCTATCATGTTCAAGCTCATCTGATCAAGGTTCAGACAAACCAGCTCCAACATAATTCAGAGCCTACATTGCACCCTAGTGCCTAGTGCTAAATAGGCCAACCGAAGATGGAGCGGGAATGGTCTATGGTGACCAAGTTATTAGAGAAGTCGATTATTTGGCTGGATGGAATATGCTATGCAGTCGAGATGGCGTGAATCCCAAGGACGCTTCCCCTCCAGACGAAATGGAGTGCGAAGAAGGTGTTAATATTGCGAATAATGGGAGCATCACAAAGGGAATTGCCCAAGGATCTGTCTGAAGATCTAGATCCCAGCAAGAATCATCATTCGGGATGCAGAAGGGTGACATCTAATGATGCAACTACACGTGTTCCGATTGGTGACGTCGACCTGACTAAGGTCTTGAAATCGGATCTCATTTAGACCTGTTCCAAACGAAGGAACTGACATGCTTTCTACAGGCGAACCTGGATGTGTTCGCTTGGACCTATGCTAATATCTGCAGGATTTTACCATAGTTTATGAGTCATTTGTTGAGAATAAACCTGAAGTATGTTCTTGCCAAGCAAACAAGACGTATGCTCGATTCAGGGAAAGCATCTACCATGAAAGAGGAAGTCGGAATGTTGAGAGGAAATGGTTTTATATGATGTGCCACACGTCCCGCTTGGATATCAAATCCCGTCCTTGTCAAGAACGCTAATGGAAAATGGCGCACACGCATTGATTACTTAGATTTGAACAAAGTTCGCCCAAAAGGAAGCTTCCCGTCAATCAGAATTGACCAGCTTGTGGATTCAATGACTAGACATGAATGTATCCCTCTCATGGACGTGTGCGCAGCAGACAACCAAATTCTTATGCATGTGCCTGATCATGAATAAACATGTTTTATCATTAACCTCGAACTGTACTGTTATATGGAATTGGCATTCGGACCGAAGAATGCCGAGGCAACTTACCCGTGCTTACTGAATTATATGGTCCACAACCAAAGTGCAAGGCCCATGGAAGTCCATGTAGGTGATAGTCTTATGGAGTCTGAGCGGTCAACCTACCACGTTTCGAATCTGACAGAGATGTTCAATATCTGGAATGAACCTGAAGGCCTCATAGTTAGCCATGAACAACAAAGAATTAAAGGCGTCTGAAGCTTGGTATGAAAGTTGGCACCACTTGTGTGTAAGGAGGATAAGGTCTGAAAACTAGTCAATAATGTGAGCAAGAAAGTAGTCGTGGTATACCCAAAGATTGAAAAACTCATCTACAGCTTTCTGATTGCTCTAAGAAAACTCCCCCATTACTTCCAAGTTCATCCGATGGTATGCACCCTCACTAACTGCTACGACAGGTCCTGCAACGACCTGAGGCATCTGGAAAATTGCTTGATCGGGACATAGAGCTAAACCAGTTTGATCTCAACTCCCTCCTAAAGAAGTCCATACAAGGGCAAGCATTAACCAACTACATCGTTGAATGTACCACTCCCGAAGAGGATGTGGCAGATGTAGAAGATGCGCCTGGAAGATGTAATCAGACGGTGCAAAGAATGATTGACTGTCCGACGCCGGTGTCTTATTAATAACCCCTAAAGGGCGGTCAATTTACTATGCCTTGCGGTTGAAATTCTCCGCTACTAACAACGGCTCCGAAGATGTCACCCTGATTATCGAATTGAAACTCGCTAAGGAGTTGGGAATAGTGGCATTAAGCATATTTTCTGACTTTCACATTGTTGTTCGGCAGGCTCGAAAGGAATTCCAGACAAAGGAACCACCACTCGTAGCTTACCTAGAACCAGAAGAAGGGTTGTTGGACGAATTGGAGCGTTACAACATATCTCATGTCCTGCGAGCAGAAGATCGGAAGGTGGATAATCTGACCAAGTTAGAAGGGTCCGACAATATAGAAAAGATAGAGATGATCCCCATCAAGACACTATGAAATACAACCATTGATCAGATGGAAGTTGATCCAACGTTGGAGACCAAACCCGGAAGAGAGTCATGGTTAACTCCATGATAAACTTCCTACAGCACAGAATGCATCTGACAAGGTGAAGTGAAAGGCGTGCAATCGTTCTTTATGCCTCGAGATATGACATGCAATTCGACATTGCCTATTTTTCTTGGAAGGTTGTCCCAAAACAAACACCAACGAGTGCAATTGCCGAATTCACCACCCTGAATGATTCGACCAAATCACCAATCAGCCACCCATTAGATGGGAGATGTACATGAATGAAACTTCTGGCGAAAGGCGTTCTGAAGTTAGAAAGTGAAGACTCATACTTCCACTCTTTTCATCGATTATCTGCCAAGTGACTCACTCCCCTAAGGCTGGGTACAACTATAGAGTTAAGCATAAATTGCTCGAGATTACATCATCTAATTCAGAGCTGATACATCAAGAATTTGCCTGGCCAATTGATTTAGTCTTTCATGAAAGTTAGCGAGTTAAAGATCTAGAATGCTTACGCATGAATGCTGGTTAATTGTCGGCGCACCGACCCTTGTCCCCGATATGGGATCGAGGGTATATCAACAAATTTATGTGATATGATTATCCCACCAGCAATAATATCCTATTTCCTAGCATGGAAAGTGCAAAAATTTGTATAAGCATGAATCCATTGTTCTCATGCTAATTTACAACCTAACACCAATGCAAAGATGTGCTACCATTAGCAATCCAGTCATGACTTCCTGACACTCTATCCTTACCCTCAGCACAGGGGCAAAAAGAAGATTTGAACGAGATGCGACCTCATCACTCGCTTATAGTACCTACCTAGCCTCCTTTGCCATCTCAAGACCCCGACCAAGGTCTATTTATTTTTTGGGACTGCCGCCCCCATGATAATCTGAAAAGATACCCCTCATCAACTAAAGGACTTTGGTAGCCCTTTATTGACAGAGATAGGGCGAAGTAAAATGGACCTGCAATGAATATGCAATGCCATTTTTCACTCAGAATGATACTCATTCCTTTAACAGGATTATTCTATAACCATGACTCTTATATTTGTATGATTTATGAGTTATTGATGTGATTAACTCAGATGAATTAATATGTGGATGGTGTAGGTATCCAGGATTTGCTACCGATCAAAATTGTAACACCCGCATATAGAGCCATAGAGCAATACTATAACGAGCTCGACTGAACTGCTCGTTTACAAAGCCACGCTCTTCGTCTAAAGAATGCTGTATAGCTCAAGGTGGATCCGGGATGACCATCCAATCCTTGGCTCACACGTGGCATACCACAAGACAATTGAACATAAATCTTTGAGTTGCAAAGTTGGAGTCCTACTCCAGAAGGACGCGGTGTGACCGTCTATATGGCTCAATCCTATCCGCGATGCCGCCAGACTATATGAATCCCAATAAAGGAGGCAACACTGCCTCTTGATATGCTTACGTTTTAACCATGCAATCTACTTTCACATGCTTTCTGAGTTATTGACATGACTAACTCGTGTGATATGAATGATGCAGGTACCCGAAGTTTGGTGCCAACCATTCCTCCCAAAGACTGTTCGGAGGAACGCAAAGCCTTAGCAAACGTTTTCCAACTGTTTGTCTGACTGACTTTAATCCTCAAAGCTTGGATTAAAATATAAACCTAAGATGAGTGTGATGGGCGTGCATGATTGAAGACCGCTCGGTCCGTGGCTCTAACTCTCATGATTCGAGAGAGAGTATAAAGGACGCAAAGATGACGTTCACAAGGCTCGAAGGTGCACCATGATAAGAGCCGCCTTGACAACACTCTAACCTCGACGAATGTCAGGAGAGTATAAAAGCGTCTCCGATTGAGCGCTGAGAAAGAACTCTTACCCGGCTGAAGGATCGGGGAGCGACAGAACAGCTGAGTTCGAACTCTAACCTTGGCGACCGCCAGGAGAGTATAAAAGCGTCTATGATTAAGCGTTGAGAAAGGTGCTGGAGAATCAGCACCGCCCATAATTTCTGCTCCGCTGAAGGATCGTTGAGCATATCATGAAACAAGCTAGAACTCCTACCCCGCTGAAGGATTGGGGAATAGATTGAAAGCTGAGTTCGAACTCCAGAGAGAGTATAAAGGCGCTAGAGACTTAGCGCCACAAGGGCTCCTACCACGCCAGAGTGTCGGGGGACTGACTGAACTCCGAGCCCGGATCCTCCATGTCCGGACATGGGGGAAAACAGTTAAGATCCTAATCAATCCTCAATAAAGTCCTGGCGAGGCACTAAGTTAATGATTGATTGGGAGCATACCTATACACACATACTACTTTAGTGCATTTTCATTTATAATTGCATTGACTACTTATAACGCTTCATGACTTATTTTCCCATTCGCAGGTACAAGACAATGCGAAAGGAACAAAAAATTTATTAGTAAATGCAGGTTTACAAAAGATAACTAGTCAAGAACGGGAGGGCCTCACTCGCAATGATGGCAACATGCTAATGGAAAACGAACAAAGGGTCGCGTCCAGAAGGATGATGCAGGCCCCTTGAAGACCAGATAGCAGATGCAAAGAGAACGTCCATCTGCTGATCCCAATTTACTTCCAGAATGGGAAGCTCAGATAAGGCTGGATATATCCCACGTAATAATTGAACATGATGCAACCATTTCGTCCTCGACCTTTCCCTTGATGCAAAGAGCAAACAGGAGCACTCGAGGCGACTACAATCTGACCCTTCACCGCTTGATTTATTTCCTCGGAGCTTGGATGGGAGACTAGGGCTTAGCATGGGCTGAATACCAATAATTCATTTTTGCACTCAGCTCCGGCTCTTGATGCGAGAAGTGAACATGAATCCCGAGAAGACATGAATTCGAAGTGTACTGCTCAACAAAACCCCCTGTAGATAGGGGGCACATGATACGAGCCTTGAGCAGCATAGTTCAATTACTCGATGCCTCCGTTCCCAGCCGAATGACAAAAGCCTGATTGACGGCTAATGCTCGTGTAGAATCAAGAAGCCCGAGGCCGACCTTCACCTATTTCAGGAATGAACTGGAAGGCCGAGCAACAATCATCAATTCGCTAGAAATTATAAAATTGAAGTTCAGGTAGTGACGAACTTGGCACAGTCAGATATCAACCATCAGCTTGGGTTGAACACAAACCTATCAGCAGGCGCGCAACATGCGGTTTCGGTTCCCTACGTCATGGATGGAAACACGGGCAATGGAACAGCTACCTGCAACATCCTAGACGAGAAGGCAAGAATTATGACAAACTCAGATCATGCGCGACCATTTTTAACTCCAACTCAAATGAATACTCGAGCGACATTTCATACTCAGCTCCAAGAAAGAACGCAACAATTCGAAAAACAGGAACCCGGTCAGGTCGAATGACTCGAACCATGACCCCGGGGCAATATCGACGTGGAAACAAGAAATCAGCAAAGACCCCCTTTGTAATCTCAGATTCGATGCTGGGGGCACCAGCCAGGATCTTGACAATGTGCATCAATTCTTTGATGGCAACCTGCTAGCTAGTTTGATTCGGCGCCTCTCGAGAGGCGGCACTTCTCGAGATGATATGGATAACAATAATTACAGCCCTCACACGTGGGACGTCAGGATCCCCTGTTATTCCCCTGGACTTTAAATTTTCTCTATAATAAGACTTTCTCAGAGATTTTGATGAATTCAACCCTGAGGTGGATAGACTTTCATGACAAAAAGGTGTTAGCGTCGAGACGAATGACCTAGATGCCTTCCTGACTAAAGAATAGAGTACCTTCTAATTCCTGAAATGATAAGGACAAAGGAAAAGCCCTGGAAAACAATGACAAGAATGTGGAATTCCAAAGAGAATCTATACCACTTATCGAGCTCATGATCTTGTTTGTCAAGAACAATTGGACCGAGCATGAGAAAGAGACTCAATAAGCCTGTGATAACCATTTTGGACTATGCTGAAGCATAAACGGTGGGGCCCAACTAAATTCATAACGACATTTATTCACTCGCATTCAACAACCTTACTTGACTCCGCAACTGATCTGATGAGAGTAACCGAAGTCGCTGATGCCCAATGAGGCAATCCTCACTATCTGACTAAAGAGAAGAGATGATATCAAAGCAAATGTGGTTCAACCATTTGCATATACAATTCCGATTTTTGCTAAATTGAGAAATAGTACAGAATGATCTGGGTCGGCTAAGATTGCTGAACCTGCAACTCTTACCAGATGCAACGACAGGAAGTATAAAATCTTCAAGATTAAATGCCTTATTGACTCAACTCAACCCCCATCGATACTGGGGGCATGAGTACTGACCTCGCTTGTCCTCCGATGGCACTGAGAGCGCAAGTATCGGTTCATAGACTAACTTTGAAGACAATCCTGGCATGAAATGGGATTCAAAACATGTACGTCATGCCTCCGGAGTACAACCTTACTCATCTTTGCCGACCAAGCGAGCTAGCTTGTGGATCGAATGTGAACTTAAAGACTCAAACTACACCGAATGGAAGGTGTGACAAACCTATCTACTACCTTGCGATGGTGACGATCCTATAGGTACTGGTCCACATAATTTTAATAACGTCTCTTACTGACTTGCATATGATTATTGAATTGCGAAGCAATCTAGAGTGATCGCGGATTCCTTTGACCACGATCCAGAGTGATCATGGCCTTCAGATTCCCTACTGTTACGATTCAATGCGATTTTAAGATCCTGGATCAATACCAAGATATCAAGATAATCCAAACTTGAGTACAAATGACAAATTCATACGTTGAATCTGATATGCTTCGTCTCAATAGTCCAGTTGTTAGCTCAGAGCCCAAAGATTCTTACACTGCCCCATGATTTGGTTGGCAACTTCATACATTGGCTCATATGAAAAAAGAAAGTCCAACCCTACCACGCGCTTGGCTTGCATAGAATGATGATGTTGTTTGGCAGCGACCTGTGTGTGTAGAATCACGCTCGGGAGCCAACGATTTAGCATGACATCTGACGGATGAATTAGATCTTTTGATCCGACAAGGTTTAAACGATTTTTTGATCATCTCGAATACTCCTTCCGTGGAACTTGGCCTGATTAGCTCCCAGGGAAGCAATGCAATAGTTGGATAAAGCCTTCTCGAGGATAAATGACGTTCCAGAGAGATTTAGCTCAACATGTTCAAAGCACATCTCATCTTCGATAAGATGTACTTTGGGGGGCAAAATGTTAGCCTGCTTTGTGACCAGGCTACCCAAAGCAAAGATCATGTTGACACACCTCTGGGTAAATGTTGTCTCATATGGAATCTCTGGATAACATCGCTCTCTGGCATTGGAAGCATCATCAGAAGACACAAGGCAGTTTGGTCAAAATCACAACATCAGTATAAACTGGCCCGAAACCCCTATCAAATGACCTCATTTGGATCTATTCACCTCATATGCTCGTAGCCCTTTGAATTAGATTCAGTTTGAGCTTTGGTTTGGCTCAATCGGACTTACGGTTTGAAAGTTACGCCCATTTCCGTGAACGGGTGTATGCTGGCATATGACCGCGATCCGATCCGCCCTTGCCTACGCGATCCGATCCGACCTTGCCTACACGATCCGACCTATGACCGCGATCCGACCTATGACCGCGATCCAACCCATGACCACGATCCGACCTATGACCGCGATCCGACCTTCGGACCTGTTCACACGCAGCTTGTTTTGACTTATTCTCAAGGCTATTGGCTCTCCTATTTTTCTTGATCGCCTGCCACGTACCCCATCACGAACCAGTCTTCCCAGGAGCTTTCCTACAGCTATAAATACACCTTCAGAGGGCATTTTCAAGGAACTTTTGGCATCTCCTTGTCCATGGCTGCCATGGCTAACTCTTCTCCATGAATAACTATCATCTTCCTCAATAAAAATTCAATGAATTCGGAGAGAATATTCATTGGTATTGTAATCCATGAATGAAATGAGAAAATATGAAGTGGACGTAGGCTCGTTAACGCCGAACCACTATAAAAATCTTGTTGTCTCACTTTTTCTATATTTTTCAGTTATTTCTTCATATCATATGCTCAAAATACGACGATTTGTGTGTTAGAGCCAAATTTTGATCTAACAGTTAGATTAACTGAAAACAAATTAATCTAATAATCAAAGTTGACTTAGTCAACTTGAAAATATAGTTAATCTTATTAACTAATTTCTAATAACCCTTCCTCTTAAATTAATTAATGATATAATTAATTTAATTACCTCACACTTAATTGTTTCTTAAATTAATTATTCCAAATTATTAACACTTAGATTAATTTCTGACTTCATTGCTTATAAAATTTAATTAAATACGGAAATTTGCTATATAAAACATTTATAATTACCTTATAAAAATCGACTATAAAATGTTAATTATAAAACTTCTATTTATATAAAATATAATTTAAAATCTTGCTTCGGTTAAAAAAATAAATTTTTTAACTTAAATTTCGTCAATTGCCCCGACGACAAATCAACATCTTAAAATGATGGATTATAGGCCATTTGCTGCCAATCCATTAATCAATACTGTTAGCAACCAATATTCAATTCAACAATTGACATCCAAATAGGATTTAACGTTACTTGAGTGAAATAGTTCATGAATGGTATGAAAATAAGTAACAAACAATATATTTGAGGAATCAAGTTGGATCCCTCTAACCTGTTATTCCATTCATCACAGCAAATGATATCATTATATAATGGCATATAAAATAGAATTTCTAATCTAATCATTTGAATTATGGAAATATAAATAGTAACAATCAACAACCAAACAACAATCATCCAAAATAACCAAACATCCAATTTATACTAACAATAATAGATTAATTTTTTATGAATTTTACTACATCATAGTATTTCAGAAAGCATAAGAGTTAACTCACATTTTATTTCGATCATTAATTTCAGATCGTTTTTAAGGATTTCAAAATAGCGTTTAAAATCAAGTAAAGTTCTTACAAGCTCCAAATTATTCCGAACCTGCTCGTATGCGTAGCCTCCGCCCATATAATCCCAATGGAGTTTGGTTTGAATAATTTTACACAGGTATGGCAAAGATATAACTTAAAAAAATTATTATTTTAATTTAAGTAATTAAATTATAGCCCAATGTCACTAGTTTTTCTTAATCACCGTAATTAGAATTATTAACCACTGTATTAACTATGCCTTATTTCTCCTGTAACTCGACTCCAGGTTCAGCGATCAAACTCCCACCTAAAGCATCATTCCAGCGCTTCCCTCCTTCGATCAGAGCCACCCTACTGATACCAGCATGATTGCCGTGACCACGACCTTCTCACCCCCACCAGAATCGGCATCTCCGGTGTACCCTAGCCTAAGAAAACGAACAAAACCCAAAAACCGTTCATCTACCCCTTACGACCACCACACACAATGCCAGCCCACTATACCACGGCCAATAGGATCGCCTCAGCCTCCTCGTCGTACGCCCTTTAGACACCAAGGCCTGAAGCTACACCATCGTCATGTAAATCGAGGAAAACTACACTGGTTACAATCATGATTTTCGAGGTTTTTCGACCACTACCAAAATGTCGACCTCTCTCCCCTCTCTGATTTCATTATTGTCCACTACCAACAATACGACTTGGTTTGGGAGAATCGATCGATTGAAGTAGCGGCTGAAATAAGGAAAAAGGCAAATTAGGGATTTGGGGGTTTAAAGCTGTATTTATAGAAGAAAAACACTAACCATTGCTCGATGTTTTTGGTTCATACGACCAAGTACGAGCTCTTATTGAAATGAAATTAGAAACCATAGAATGACTTAATATTCAGGATAGGATAAAATTGGTTTCATTGAAATTCGAAGTCGTTTGAAAATTGGTTATTCTTTAGTTTTATACTAATTCGAAAAAATAGAAATCGATTCCAAAATAATCAAATCTATTGATAATAAATAGCTTCCATAATAATCAAATATATATATATATATATTCAAATAGAATCTTATATAGCTTCCAAATAAACTAATTTGGATTTTAAAGTCAACAATTCCAAGTTAAATCGATACTTAATTTATTTAAAACCCTTTTATTTTATTAATTAAATCGCTATAGTTCATAAATGATATAGCGACTTTTTGAAAATTTGAATTGGACATAACTCAAAATCTACAAGGTGAAATCTTGGTTTTTCCTCTTTTATTAGAAAACTATAATCCAATAGATCCAAAAGATTCCTTTTTCAAAAAATTCCGCCTTATATCGGATCCTATATTCTCAATCGAAGTTAAAATCATAAAACTACGAACAACCGCAACGTTGCGAGCTCATTTTTAATTATACTAAATTAATACGTTCAAACTTCGTTTGGTAAACAAATTTCTTATTATAATTCAAATCCAAACTTGATTAGGTGTTAATAAATCGTCCAACTCATATTATACCTCAAATCTGATTTGTCCTCAATTATTTCGAAAAAATATTTATTATTTTATTAATCAAATTAAATTAACACCCAAAATCATAGAATTCGAGTTATTTAAATTTTCAAATCATCATTTAAAACCAATTTTTAATGTTCAAACTAAACAGTTAAAAATTCAGGTCGTTACATGTCCTCCCCATTTAAAAGAATTTCGTCCTCGAAATTGCTAAGGTAAGGAAATTGCTACAAACCTCATTAATTTTTCACAAATCCATTTAGTTAAAATCTTCTGTTCTACTTTCTAAACTTTAGTTCCAATTGATATAACTAATTTCAATCAAAACATCAATTTATTTCTATTAACCAAAAATTTTGAAAAATTTCTAACACCCTAAATTTATGGAAAATTTCGGTAGAGTCTCCTAGAGGGACTTCCGCAATATAACAAGATAGATAAATATGTATACATCGATCACATGGTCGGACAACGCAATTCATATACCAGATTTTGTATTTTGCGTAAGTATACCTTATATAAGCGTTACTAAACGAGTTCACTTCATATTTTTGCAATATACGCAGACAAAACCTAATCAATGGCTCCATGTACCTGTGCTTACTTAATTCAATAGTGAGTCTCAATATACGAAGTTTTAAATAACATTCATTCCATTAATGTGAATAAATCATATAATTTCCAATCAATATCTTGAATTTAATCCATAGTCTTTTCAATTTGGTTTTAAACTAATTTAGTTACTTTCCACTAGTTCACACAATTTTATATGCTTTGGTTTATATAAAATGACAACCCAATTTATTTCATTTACTTATGAGTTATTTCATAAATTCATTTGGCCAAGTTTCCATTCAATTGCAACCAAATTTTGTACTATGGATTTCAATCGATTTTAGTTCCTTAAAATTCCTTCATCTTATTTAACTATACCTAAGTTAAATTTTAATCATTTGACTTATTTCAATCCATATAACTTACAACGGTTAAATTTAAATTTCAGAATTCAAATTCCCGGTTTTTATTTCCATCTCTTTTTGAAATAATATAAATATATGCATATATTTATAACCATTTGCAAATTCAAAACATTGAATTTTTAAAACAACTTGTTTTTCTAAAACAAATTTCCATTGGAAATCTATAATAGTAGTAATCTATCATGTAGAAACTCGAAAATGAATACTAATGATGTTGCAGTCCATTATTAGAATAATTTTCCAGCGATTAAAGTTAGTGATTTATTACTTCCAAAATCTATTTAAAAATGATTATTTTCAAGAATTCCTTACAAAGTAATTCTATATTACTTTATAATACTTCAGAAAATATTTTCTAAACATTCGATGTTTAAATTCTCAATTCTGATCTGAAACCAATTTTAGTTTAGCTCTTTTGTATGTTCAATTCTTATACAAATTATATTTCGTTATATATAACCATCTCATCATTACAATCACATTTTATAGTAATAATAACATCCAATCACATCAACAATTTCAGAAAATTACTCCTTTACATCAAAAATATAATTCTGGGTAAAATTATTTCATTTACCCACTTTAAAACAACACTGTATTGAATTGCTCTGTTCAAATGTTTAGAAATCCATATCTACTACATCAGCTAAATGCGTGGATTTGGAATTTTTATGTTAGTACTAACCCTATCTCTATTGAGTTACGCCACAGAGCCAAGGTTATTACTTAACCTTCAGCTTTGATATCAACTGTAAAGGCCCGCAAATCCGTACCCTTTGAGTCGATGAATTTCAACTCACATCCAACTCAAATTGCACGAAATACGGATCATTAGTAAGAAAGAATAAAGAGGGTAAGGGAAAGAAAGAAATATTAGAATAAAAGGAAATAAAGAAGATCAACAACACTAAAAAAACAGAGTAGAATAAAATCTCACAGTGGAATGAATAAAATATAATATTTCGATACTCTTTACATAAAGAGAAAATAGAATATATATGATTATACAATAAGAGTACACAACTTGATCAGTACAACACAAAATGGAAATAAATTAATACAAAAAAATATGGGAATACATCTCGACTCCAACTCCTCTTCTAAAGCTCCAAGTAAAACCAAACCTGGAATTATACCTTGTTTGAACCGAGCACAAGTTGAAGCAAAGATAAATCAACCTGGATCAGCATGGGATACTTTAAGTGATAAAACTCATAACACAAACAACTTGCTTAACTTTTAAAAATCCAAAACAATGGAACTCTCGTAATACATAACCACACATAAACATGGCATGTGTTTTTACCTTATTATAACCAAAATACTTTTTTATATCAAAATCCAGTGATATTATAATAATGTCTATCAAACCAAAAATAAAATAGGAATATAGCCCGAAAGCTTGCATCTCAATTTCTAACATTGTTAGTTTTTAACTAAAAACGTACGGATCATATTTGAGATTAAATTTTCACCGTGACTGGTTATGAAACCCCCTTCCGATCAGTGTTAACATGGGGGTTCGATAGGAACATCTTGCAACCTTACCACACATGACCGACCACTCATTTAACTTAAGTGTACTGAATATATCATCATCAACGGTTGGGATCAGCAACCGTAAATTCCGAAGCATAACAAAATAGGGACAACCTCTTTCTCTAGATCAGGTGATGATATACCCTAATGGGTATGACCTACATAGCCATGTTGCTTGCCTAATTTCAGTCATTTCTCGGTTGATGAGACTTGAGGTCACGATTACCTTTCCCTAAACATCAAATCAAACTTTGAATGCCACATTGTCAATTCCGTGAAATCACTAATTGATTTGCACAAATATACTCTAGGTGTAAGCTAAAATAAGTTACCTTCTCCGCTGCCATACTTAGTATATGTATAAAAATAAACATTCGTGATCTCAGGAAATACTCTGTCAGACATTCGTCCATACAAGTTCGTTCTAGGACTGAACCGAAACCTTAGAACAAAGAGTTTTACTGCTACCAGTTTCATCCTCGTAATTTACCAGAGACATCAGTAAGCAAGTGTAATGACCCTCCTTTTTGCTTGGTTCTAATCGGTAATTAAACCGACTTAAACTGTTTCAAAAAGATGGATTTTTAGGGGTACTTACAAATTTGCACAAAAATAAAAGAACTTTTCCATTATCATTACAATATTATTACATCAGAGTCACAAGAAGTATCAGAGTTTAACAGAAACACAGCGGAAAAGAAATAACACTCTCAATGGAAGAAAATTGATTCAAAATATAGCTTCAGATCCTGTTGACATGCCCTTTTGTCAAAGCAATCACACATCGGGTATTTGGTGAGCGACGCGCTCAAGCTTCAAAAAACACAAAGCAGTTGGGTCGAAGTCGCGTCGCAAACACATTGAAACCCAAATCCTCTATCAGATGGCCCATGTCGGGCCCAATGAACTCTTAGTCAAGCCGCACTCCGAGCAGAAGGCGAGCCGTCCAACGCCTGTGGGCACAGCCCGATTCATCCGAGTTTCTCCATGCCAAAAGCTCAGATTCCCTCATTCCGGACCAGCAAAACCACGGATTACTTCACTTCGTATCCAGGAGCTTGGATGCACTAAAACCATCAGATTCCAACACCAAGAAGATCGCTCTTTCCCCTCCTCAAATTTCGCACCCCTGGTGGGGTTCGAAATTTCATACCCCTCGCAGGGTATGAAATTTCGAATCCCTTGATGAGGGGTCGAAATTTCAAGCCCCCTAGAGGGTTCGAAATTTCGAACCCCTTGGAGAGGGTCGAAATTTCAAGCCCCTGCAAGGGGTTCAAAATTTCGAACGCCCTGAAGGGGTTCGAAATTTCGAGCCCGCTCCTGGGGGCTCGAATTTCCTGCATATGACCTTGTTTGGGTGCGAAAATGGCTCTTGTGGGTCCCGTTGCTCAACTACTCCCACCTAACCTCCTTCCTATAAATACCCCAAGCCTTGGCCCTCATTTGGAGCTCTCTCTCCCTTGGAAATTTTGGACCTTGAGAGCTCCAAACACTCATTTATGGCCTCGAACACCTTCACCATGGCCATGGGAGATGAGATGGATAATTAAAACATGACATGCATGTTTTCCTTCAACACTTGAACACTAGCAAGCCTTGCTACACCGCCACTAAACCTCTTGGACATTGAAGCCTACCTTGCCTATAGTTGACCAAGTCAACTTGTCTAAAGGAGAAAGAAGGGAAATTTAGTTAAACTTTATCCTACAAACAACTTTGTACACAAACTTTGTAAGGTCTCTTATAATTGATCAAAGAAATGATGAATGAGAATTATAAAGTGGACGTAGGCGTTAGTGTCGAACCACTATAAAAGCTGTGTCTCTCCGCATTTACAATATTTATTGCCTATTCTGATAATTGTTCACACACACATATTGGGTGTTGGCGTGCGACAATTCTATCCGTCAACAGATCCAATCCTTAATCCATCTCTGAGGACTAAATCTGCAAACCAAACTACAAACTGCCCGTATGGAAAATAATGGGAACCCATAGTTTGAGTGCAGGAATAATAAACTCTAGGCCAGTCATAGGACTGGTGTGAGAAATCAAAATAGTTGGTTTTAGGTTTACTTTTAAGTTAGGTAATCATCAGACCATGCCGCTAAACACGTAACAAGTTTACTCCATGCGAATACCAGTATATAGAAATTAACAGTGACTTTTTGAAAAATGAAACTATCATAAGGTTTCGCGGCACACACAATCCAATCACATACATGGGCGAAGTTTCTCCTTATAATAGAAAAAAAAATACGTGAAAATCCTCTTTCATATTATTATTAGTGTATAGTGTGAAAATACTTTCGAAAGTAAAATGTATTAATCTTAGCCATCATAATCACCTATCCCATTATACTGACGTATTACTTCCAATAACCAGCAGGTTATACAAACCGAAATCGTACGGGCTCATAATGGAGTTTGGGTTCCCAAAAAATGACCAGGTAAAGGAACTTCCTTACCAAACTGATGGGTACGCCTCTAGAGGGACGCCCCGAGAACCAAATGAACTCTCTGACAACACGAGGTTGGTCTCTCCCTTATTGGATTGATTAAACTACGCTTATGTAAGTCATTTCCTGGACATTACCAACATTTAAACTGAGTACCCGCACAACAACAACCACAAAAGTAGATGTTTTCCACATAGGTTAATACCTGGGATCCAAACCATGGTACACCTTTTGTCTTGAAGGGAATGACTACCCATGTCCTCGCCGCATCTTTCCTGTTTCATCCATTTTCTGAGATGTGACGCTTGCCGAGGTCATGATATACACAAAGCTACGCTTCAATAAGCCATGCTTTGGTCATAGCTCATCACTTAAGTATGCCACATTGTCCATTGACCACGCATAACTGATATCTATCAATATTCAACCTCTAAGCTTATACGTCTCCAGAGAAAGGTGTTAAGCTAAGAAAATTAGTTCTCCTTCACCAAGCAGATATATATTTAATAAAGATCAGTGCTACACAGTCAATTACAATGTCAAGCACACAATCCATACAAGTTCGTTTTTGTAACGTCCCGTATTTTCTGTAGCCAGATATTTAAATTATTTTACTAATTTAAATATTTATTTGGAGTTATTTAGTGACCATGCGCGGTGTACACACATATAAATTAACAGTTGAAATAATTTAATTATAATTATAATTATTATAAAACATTGATTATAATTTTATACATTGTCCCTGCGGCCAAGTTAAATCTTGAAGCCAGTTCCAACGTAATCAATATAACGGTTAAGCTAAAACGTCAGTGCGGTGTATCTATTGCGTTGATTTTGAAGTTGGCATTTGGCAGTACGGATATTAAACGCTTCACGTAAAATGGCTGTAGAAATAACTGTAAAAGAAATTAATAACCCTTACCATATCAAATGAAAACAAAACTAAAAATATCTAACCTAAAATCTACATACAATTGGAAGCATGCGCTGTGTTACTATCATTTCATTTCAGCAAATATTTGAGCTGTGTTGTAATTTACCATCCCATACACTAACTCTTCTGTTGTTGCTCCCTTTCACTTAGCAAAACACTCCCGATCAAAATAAATAAAACTAAAAATATCTAAATCTAACCTATGACTATGCTTAGCCCAAGCTATATTGTTTCACCTCACCGAACGACTATTTACGCAGCTGTAACACGAAAAGAAATATAACAAGGATGTCTGTCCTTTTGCAAACAAGGCTGAAAACGACCGTGTTCTTATCCTCAAATCTCCCCTATTATAAAACTGTGCCCGTTTTCTTTTCCAAACTCAGAAATTCATTCCACATCAAATAAAAAGAAGTTCGTTCCCATTTAATTAATAATATAAAAAAATATTTTGAAGCTCTAAATCGCTAGCTAATAGCCTCACGATACTCTCTGACGCGAAGGGGCAGATTCGTTGGAAGCACAATGGGAGATTGGGGGAGTTAGAGTGGTTTGTGGCACGGTGTTGTAGGGGCATCCATGGTTTTAGGTATCGCAATGCCTTCAATGATGGTGGATGAACCAATGGGCGCGTGGGAAGTTTTGGAAGGGTGCGATGTCATGACTAGAGCGGAGAAGTCTGTCGTTGATGGGTGGTTGCATTCTGAAGTATTGGGTGAGAGTAGTGGCGACTGTTCTACTGTAGGGTGGTCGACAAAGTGGTGAGATGGCACTGGCGAAGTATTGTCATCAAGTAGGGTCAGTGGCCATGATTTTCTGTTGCGAGTTGGGGGCGGATTATTGTATGGCGTTATCATAGGAGTTGCGATCAGTTGAAGGGGGTCTTGTTTGTCGAAACTGGGTGGTGATTGTGGGGCCAGCACTGACGTGAAAAGGGATGGGTGCGTGTATATTTTGGAAGCAAGAATGTTGCTTTCATGGCAGTAGGATATGAGGAAAGGCGTCGATCTGAGATGGCGGGAGCTACATGTTGAACTAGGTTAAGTGTCTTTAGTTTTTCTGGTGGTTGGAGTTACAGTGTCAGGGACATACACTTAGCATTGGAGAAGAAGGGAAATGGACAAGGTGAAGTATGGTTTGGAAGTCACGGTATGGAATAGGGGTTTGTGAGAATAGTATATATCGCATGAGTTTAGATTTAGGTGAAGATGTGGGTAAATTCATGAAATGCATGAATGATGAAATGGATGATCGGTGGAGAAAGCTTCAGTTTCCGTAATGTGATGATAGTGCATCAGAGCAGTGGCATGACTGGGTAGACGTCGACAGTCTAATGAAAAGTGTTATGTAGAAGAAAATGGGCATCAGTGTGTACCACGCTAGAAGGAAGTACGTGGAAGATGGATTATGCCATGATTTAAGCCAATGACGAGTTGGCGGGCTTTTGAGTAAACAGGCTTGGGCCGTTGTACTAGTGTAGATGGAACAAAGATGTGGCGCAGCAGTGTTTTTTTGTGTGTGAAGAAGTGAGGAAAACGGTATGTGGGTTTGTTCCTTGAGTTACTGGTGGGTGGGTACTATTAGGCGTTTGGGTAGACAAGAGAAGTTAGGCGCCTGTTAGGGACAGCTGAAGCAACTAAGACAAGTGGGTGATCAAGAAGGGGAGAGGGAAAGATTTAAAAGCTTGGTTGTGTGTGTTGCTAACTAAAATGTTTTGCACAACTGTGGATGGTGTGTATTGTGCGTACAAGGAGGGGATGCTCTTTTGTTAGAAAAGCAGGGAACATGCATGTATAAGAAGTACGTGCTGCATTCGAGAATCAAGATCATTGAGGGACCGTTTTGTGGAGTGGTGACAGTGCACGTGTGTTGAAGTCTGAGTGGCGTGCATAACAAAGATGAGGAGCACCAGAAGTAGTTGATCATGAAAAAAAGGGAAGTTATCTCGTTCGTGATAGCCAAGTGTTCACGGTGGTGCGATCTGCGTTGGTGTCCGACGACATAAGTGAGCGGTGATTGGATGGAGTGTATGGGTCACGATGGAAGCTAGCGTTGCGCAGAAGACAAACGAAGAAGGAAAGGGCATGCACGGTGCACACGATTGGACAAGAAGGAAAGGGCATGCACGTTGCACACGGTTGGATGATGAAGTAATGGAATACTTTAAACGGTAATAGATTAATTAGTAAAAATATAATAATAACGGTTTAAATTAATCACCGTTCTACACGTTATCAGATCAAAGTGAAACAAGCGGGATTGGTACGCGTCGGCAAGCATTATGCTGACGAAACGGCCTGGATGAGATCTGAATAACTGGAATTCTATATATTTTTGGATATTGGTTTGAAATTATATAAATTGCTCGGGATCATCGATTAAAACAAAGGTGAGTTAACTCTCACTCCTTCTGGAATTTCCATGATGTGATTTTATTCGTATAATTAAAATCTATCATTGGTAGTATAACTGGTTGATTTGGATACTATGGATGTTATATGTTTGTTATTGGTTGACGTTAGCTATATTTACGTCATTTAATTGCATTGGGTGAAATTTTTATTTCATGTTATAATAACTGTGATACAGGGAAGGACATGTTGGAGGAATCCAAACGGATTCCTCAAATATTATATGTGCTATTTATTATTATTATTATTATTATTTATATATGCACTGTTTGAACCCAAATGACATTGAAAACCTGTTTTATATGTCGATGTTGAATGAAAATTCAACATATTATGATTTTAATCAATAGACGGTATCGATTAAGGAATTGACAGCAGACGACCATAAATTCACCTTTTTGTTAAGAGTTGATTGGTCGTCAGATGAATCAGCAAGTTAAATTATAAAAATTATATTTTATAATTAAAGCAAAGTTTTAAATCATAATAGAAGTTCTATTATAAACATAAATATAAACGATTTTGTGACATTTTATATACGGTATAAGCAAGTGAAGATATAATTATCCGGCGAGTTAATATTTTTGGATAATTATTTGAAGACAAACGATTAAGCAATATTTTTAGATTAATTTTATTAATCAAATGGTAAGGAGTAATTAAAATCAGTTAACAAATTAACAAATGATTTGAAGTTACTTAAGTCAAATTGTTTTGTTGAAATTTGATCAATAGATTAATTGACCTCCAAATTAATCTAATGGGAGTAGTTTAAATTAATAAGATTTCTTAATCATTGATTACCTTTGTAATGAAATTTAAAAGATTACTGAACTAATATAATTAGTAATGTTTGTGAAAGTAAGAAATAAATCTATTTTAAATTAATAATGAAGTAAACTGTTTTACTTCATCAAATGATGAAGTTAATTAGTAGTAAAGTAGTAATTGTGTTCTTAAATGGAATTCATAGTATGGAATTTGTAATGTGATATTACTTGAATTAAGTATAATAATTCAAATAGATGGTAAAACGTCAAAAGACGAAGAGCGTTAATGGGTTTTGTTAAAGAAGTTATAATTGGAATTATAGAACGAAGTTGAAGCAAAGAGTACATATTAAATATAAATAGTATAAACAACTGAGATTTCAAACTAAGTATACGGTGTTATAAAACAATATTTCAAACGAAACAAGAAATATGGTTTGAGGGATGTTATAAATGGTAGTGGTTTGAATTATGGACTTATATCTATTCTAAGATAAGAACGCTGTCGATCAAGCTCAGATAGGTAAATAAAATACCCTAACTTAAACGACTTTACTATTATCGAGGGATGATATTAGTTTGTAATGGGATGGGACATCGAGATTAGTTATAAAGGGAAATAGAAGAGTTTTATAAGTATGACGATATTAGTAAAGTGGAGTTTGGTGAATATAGTCATAGATTCCAAGTAACCAAAGTAAAGTGTTTTTTGAGATAAATAAATGGAATCGAATTCTAAATGATTTTAAAAGATTCGATAAAGGGTCTAAGCTACCAATATTCTTAACCGTACTGTTTTGACATTGATACTTACAACTCCAAACTATCAATGAAATATATTGGACCTTTTTGATGTGTTGTTTTGAAGAGTCCGAGATAGGAACTAGACCTAAAACCGTTTCGAATCAACGTTGCATATGAAATGAACATGCAGCAAATGAAGAAGGAGCATTGAAGACCGTAGATCTTCATGAAACAGAAGAACTACTTATAATCTCGGTTCGCGCCCCGAGGTAAACAGTGGTTTTGTTGTAATTGGAATCTATGGGTTGCAAGCACCATTCACTACTGATCTATAGGATGATTCCTATGATGTGGTACGAGGGTGCCTTCGGCCATCCTGTTGCTGGATGACTTGTATGGACGAATGTATGACAGAGTATTTCCTGAAACTCATGTACATCGATTTTTACATATCAAGTATGTTGGTGGAGAAATCCTCTTGCTTAACACCCAGAATATATTTGTGGACGTAAATTAGTGATTTGACGGATCTGACAATGTGGCATTCAAAGTAAATGGTGGCATTTTAGGAAATCGTGACCTTAAGCCTCACAACCGGGTAATGACAAAAATCGGGCAGGAAGCATGGCTAGGTGGGTCATACCCAAGCAGGGTGTATTATCACCAATCTAGAGAAATTCCTTATTTGTTCTTCTTTTCGATTCTATATCTCCACGGATGTGCAGTGGGCCTGTAAAACTGCTGGGTGATAATATATTTGCTACACTCAAGCTAAATGAGTGGGTGGTCATGTGTGGCCGGGTTGCAAGACGTTCTTGTTGAACCCTAGTGTATACCCTCTAGAGTACATTTACCGGAAGGTGGTCCCATACCTTGTCATAGTTGGAATCCAATATCCAATAAGCGCCATGCGGTTTTCGATTTTTATATTAAATATGTAGAGCATGAGATGCAAGCGTTATACTAAATGGTTATTTATTTGTGATATGATAGACACTATTATAATATCATTGGATTTTGATATATCAAAATGGTTTGGGTTATAGTAATGTAAAAACGATCCGTATTTATGTGTGGGCTGGTCTTACTATTATCTTTTCTTTCAAAAAGGTTTTCAAAGTTAAAAAAGAAGTTTGTATTATTAATTTATCACTGAAGGTATTCCAGACTGATCCGGGTGAATTTTGTTTTAAATCAAATATGCTTTGGTTAGACCGAGTATATTATCAGATTAGGTTTCGCCTGGAGTTTCAGAAGAGGAGCTGGAGCTGAGACGTATAGCCATATCAACTGGTATCATATTATTCCGTCGTGTGTTGTATTGAAATGTATGTATACTCTAATGTTGTAATATACAACTTTTGTTTAAGGTAATTGATATTATACTTTATTCATCCCGCTGTGTGATTCTGATCTTTTTATTCTTCTATTCTAATTTTTCTTTCTTTCTATTTCTCATCCTCTAACTTCTTTCTATTAACATTTTGGTTTTTTGATACTTGGATTTTGGGAAGTAATACTGTTATATGTATTATTTTTGAAAATTCAAGCGTCAAAATTTTCCAGGCCGTTACAGTTGGTATCAGAGCAAGGTTTAGGAATAACCATGGCTCTGTGGCGTAACTCAATAGCGATGTGGTTAGTATAACCCTAAATTGAGTCTGAGTGTATATATTTGAGTGTGCGTATTTGTAATTTGAATGTTAATTATTTTTTATAGAGGGTGAATGAAATAATTTTACCCAAAATATATTTTTGTATAGAAAAAAGGAAAATGTTTTTTTTTAATTATTGATTGTTTGTTTAAAACTTGTATTGGCTTAATTGGTTGATGAATGGATTTGATTGTGAAATTGAAAAGATTTAACCAAGAGGGAATTCCAATTATGAATTTAACTTATGTTAAGTTAAAATAATTATATAAGTTGAAATTTGAATATTGAAATTTAACTAGGACTTAAGTCAACGGAAGTAGTAAATCCAGGTGAAATGGTTGGAATTGATTACACGAATATAAAGTTAAGCTTGTTTGAAATCCTTCTAGAATTAATGAGTTGGACTTGTTGGAATGAATTGAATTATAATCTGAGGATACAATTTAGAAAAAAGGGTTATATGCAATAGTTAATGAGAATTGAATGGTATGTGAAAATGTTTAGATTGAATGATTGTTTGCATGGATATAGATTTAAAAACCTGATTGAGAACCGACCAAATCTTATGAATATGTATGGATATTTAACGGAATAAATGGAGTGTTAAGAGGTCATTATAAATAAAAGCCATGAGAATTGGATCATATATAAATGATTGAGTTGTATGCGAAACTGTTTGGAATGGACAATATGGATATTGACCTCATTGACATTATTTTGAAACTAATGAAGCTCGTTTGAGTTAAGAACAGGTACAAGACCCATTTAGCGTATATTGGTTGAGTTCTAGAGCTGATTAAATCCAGTTTGGTTAGAGCTACATAATAATTGAGCAGACTCAATAATAATCTACTGCTTATCGCGAAATGACGCTCGCAAAAAGGTACGCCTACGCAAAATATAAAATTTTGGTGTCTATTTGGGGTTTTGAGATTGGATTTTGAATTTTTCCAACCATATGAGTTAATGTGTAAATATTTGTTGAATCTGCAATATTGCAGAAGTCCTCCATACAAGGGAGACGCCGCCAAATTTTTCCCTAAATTTAAGGTGTTAGAAAATTTATGAAGATTTTTGGAAATTGTGTTATTGAAAATAAATTGGTATTAAACCAATCATATTAGTTTTGGAAATGAAACAAAAGTTTTGTTTGTAAAGATAATGGGTTTGTAGCATCCTTTCTACCTTAGTAATTTCAGGGACGAAATTCTTTTAATGGGGAAGGAATGTAACGTCCCGTATTTTCTGTAGCCAGATATTTAAATTATTTTATTAATTTAAATATTTATTTGGAGTTATTTAGTGATCGTGCGCAGTGTACACGCATATAATTTAACAGTTGAAATAATTTAATTATAATTATTATAAAACATTGATTATAATTTTATACATTGTCCTTGCGGCCAAGTTAAATCTTGAAGCCAGTTCCAACGTAATCAATATAACGGTTAAGCTAAAAACGTCAGTGTGGTGTATCTATTGCGTTGATTTTAAAGTTGGCATTTGGCAGTATGGATACTAAACGCTTCACGTAAAATGGCGGTAGAAATAACTGTAAAAGAAATTAATAACCCTTACCATATCAAATAAAAACAAAACTAAAAATATCTAACCTAAAATCTACCTATAATTGGAAGCATGCGCTGCGTTACTATCATTTCATTTCAGCAATTATTTGAGCCATGCTGTAATTTACCATCCCATACCCTAACTCTTCTGCTATTGCTCCCTTTCACTCAGCAAAACACCCCCGATCAAAATAAATAAAAGTAAAAATATCTAAATCTAACTTATGACTACGCTTAGCCCAAGCTATATTGTTTCACCTCACCGACCTACTATTTGCGCAGCTATAACATGAAAAGAAATATAACAAGGATGTCTGTCCTTTTGCAAACAAGGCTAAAAAAGACTGTGTTCTTATCCTCAAATCTCCCCTATTATAAAACTGTGCCCGTTTTCTTTTCCAAACTCAGAAATTCATTCCGCATCAAATAAAAAGAAGTTCGTTCCTATTTAATTAATAATAGAAAAAATACGATGAAGCTCTAAATCGCGAGCTAATAGCCTCGCGGTACTCTCTGACACGAAGGGGAAGATTCATTGGAAGCATGATGGGAGATTAGGGGAGTTGGACTGGTTTATGGCATGGTATTGTAGGAGCATCCGTGGTTTTAGGTATCGCAATGCCTTCGATGATGGTGGATGAAACGGTGGGCGTGTGGGAAGTTTTGGAAGGGTGCGATGTCATGACTGTAGCGGAGAAGTCTGTCGTTGATGGGCGTTTGCGTTCTGAAGTATTGGGTGAGAGTAGTGACGACTGTTCTACTGTAGGGTGGTCGACAAAGTGGCAAGATGGCACTGGCAAAGCAGGGTCATCAAGTTGGGTCAGTGGCCATTATTTGCTGTTGTGAGTTGGGGGCAGATTGTTGTATGGTGTTATCAAAGGAGTTGCGACTAGTTGAAGGGGGTCATGTATGTCGAAACTGGGTGGTGACTGTGGGGCCAACACTGACGTGAAAAGGGATGGGTGCGTGTATATTCTGGAAGCAGGAATGTTGCTTCCATGGCAGTGGGATATGAGGAAAGGCGATGGTCTGAGATAACGGGAGCGGCATGTTGAACTAGGTTAAGTGTCTTTAGTTTTTCTGGTGGTTGGAGTTACAGTGTCAGGGACAGACATTTGACATTGGAGAAGAAGGGAAATGGACAAGGTGAAGTAGGGTTTGGAAGTTACGGTATGGAATGGGGGTTTGTGAGAACAGTATATATCGCATGAGTTTAGATTTACGTGATGACATGGGTAAATTCATGAAATGCACGAATGATGAAATGGATGGTCGGTAGAGAAAGCTTCAGTTTCTAGTAACGTGATGACAGTGCATCAGAGCTGTGGCATGACCGGGTGGACGCCGACAGTCTAAGGAAGAGTGTTTGGTAGAAGAAAGGGGGCGTCAGTGTGTACCGTCCGTATTTATAATATCACTGGATTTTGATATATCAAAATGGTTTGGGTTATAGTAATGTAAAAACCGTCTGTATTTATGTGTGGGTTGGTCTTACTATTATCCTTTCTTTCAATAAGGTTTCCAAAGTTAAACAAGATGTTTGTATTATGAATTTATCACTGAAGGTATTCCATACTGATACGGGTGAATTTTGTTTTAAATCAAATGTGCTCGGGTTAGACTGAGTATATTATCAGGTTAGGTTTCGCTTGGAGTTTTAGAAGAGGAGCTAGAGCCGAGACGTATAGCCATATCTACTGGTATTATATTATTCCGTCGCGTGTTGTATTGAAATGTATGTATACTCTGATGTTGTAATATATAGTTTTTGTATAAGGTGATTGATATTATATTTTATTCATCCCGCTGTGAGATTCTGATCTTTTTATTCTTCTATTCTAATTTTTCTTTCTTTCTATTTCTCATCTTTTAACTTCTTTCTATTAACAGTATGGGTTTTCGATACTTGGATTTTGGCAAGTAATATTGTTACATGTATTATTTTTGAAAATTCAAGCGTCAAAATTTTCCGGCTGTTACAATTTTGGATTTAAATGAAACTGAAGGCACCCTATAAAAAGTCCTTACAAATCCAGAAAACCTCCAAATTCATCTGGACCCCTTGCCGCTTATGACCTCGTATTAGGTGTATAGCCCAACGAGACATCCGCAAGTAAGTCCGAATGAAGTGAAGATTTCCAATCTTCAACCACCGTCTTCAATTGCTCCATAACATTGTATTATTATTTGGAATTGTTTTCAGACATAAATTCGATCCCGGTCTCTCCAAATAATAAGCGCAATTTTAAAAACACAATTATTGATCACATAGGATTTCAACCAAATCTCCTCCGATAGTCGGTTAATCAAAACCTTTATAAATTCATTCTTAAGTTATTCTCAAATCCTTTCATTCAATATCTTATTAACCAAAATCAGTCTTTTGAAAATCCTTAATACACATTTCATAACCTCAATTATGATTCCAATTTTAAAACGATTACCCAAGATTCAATTCTTAAAACTTAATTAAAAGGTTATGATTCTTCCCGAATTCCTTGTTCCAAATTTTCCCTAAATCACAGAATTAATTAAGTCTAGGGTTTCAATAATGATATTATTGAAGATAATATCCCCAACAAAATCCAAGTCAATCGATATTGGACATAAGTTACATAGAAATTGTATCTACTAATATTCGATACCAATTCTCATAATCAACGAATACTATAAGTGGAATAACGATATAAATGTCTTCCAAATTCCTTAAATAGTATATGTCTACACTACGGAATTTCGTATCAAATATCCTAGTTCAAAAGATTTACCAACTCTTTGATATTGGATCTGGATAGAAATTCATTAACTTACCCTCAATATTAATCTTCGTACCCAACCCGTACTATAAGAAAAATAATGGTAACACCCTCGAAATTCCTTAGATAGTAAGAGTCATCATCTACAACAATAATATTAACATCCGAAGATTCATCTCCAACCATATCCAATTAATTTATAATTGGAAAACCCTTTTTAGTATTGAATAAACAAATTTAAACTCAATATGAAAACTTTTTTATTAATTTTAAACCTTCGAAAAGCTTTACATATTATTTAAAAATTATTGCTTAAAGTTCGAACAAAAATTTGCGTCTTAACAACTTTAAAATGGATTATTTTAAAGAAGCATTACAACATCGTTTCAAGAGCGTTACAAAGCAGTTATACTGGCTAATTTGATCAAAATAACTTTATATTATTCAAAACTAAAATTTTCCAATTCAAATCACTTTTTAATAATTTTACAAAAAAATTCCATATTTTTAATACATTAAAAATAGCTATTTACAGTTAAGGTCGACGAACTTCAGTTACAACGACCTTTACCAAAATATTTTTACACATAACCTGAAAATTATATATCATAATTTGAAAAATTATTTTTCAACTGAAATCCAATGTTATTTGAAAGCAAATATTTTTCGTTTCGCTGAAATTCAATTTAAATTGCTCAAGTTATAACCGTTTAAAGTTATTGGTTGAAATTCGTGAACTGCCACTGCACACTTAGTCCTATTCGGAACAAATAGCGTTGTTTAATATAACTTTGGCCGAATTACTTCCCATACAATTATAAAAATTTATAAATATATATAAACTCATTGAAAAACAATATTCCAAATATTTGACTTCTTATTTAACTTAAATCTAAAATTGAATATTATAATACTATTATAAAATAATATTATTTTCCTAAAATTAGTCTAATTGACTCCAAAATTTGTAGAAGCTCATATAAATAAAAACTAAGATCATTGGCGCAATTAGTTTAAATTAAAACATTTTTTAGATAGACAAGCCAAACTTCACTTTTTCAAAAAAAAAAAAAAAAAAAAAACGAATTTACAATTTTAAAGCCAACACCCTGTTTTATGTCAAAACTTCGTTACTTAGAACGTTCATCTTTACGAAAGTTGTTCATATACATTTCCATTTCATTTCCAAACTATTTAAAATTTGAAAATAAATTTTCATGTTTGGCCTGGGTTAACGGGGAAATAGCCATTGGGTTGGTTAGAAATGTCTGCTAGTTCTCTGTCCTAATAATAGGGAGCAGATTCAAACCTTTCTTTCTCGTAAAGGCGTACTCGCCAGGAGCAATTGTGCAGGAGATGAGTGAGACATCAGAGCAAGGAAGCTAAGCCTTTCTTTCCCTCCCGTTTCTTTTTTATTTCCTTCCATCATTCGTTAAGTCCTATAAGGTTTGGTGATCCTGTAAAATCTAACCCATTTTCTCATCGAGCGAGGGGGACGAAATAAATCAGATTGAATTTTCGATCAAAAAAAGGAAGTATTATGTGAAATCTTCGGTTTCTTCCGCTTCCTCTGTCCCATAGGTACAACATTTGGTTTGAATCTATAGAGAACCTTTGATTCTGATGAGTCGATATTATTACATTCCAATTCCTTCCCGAAGCTCATCTGCGTGAGCCAGGAGATAACGAAGGGCTATTCCAGTTGCTAGATGATCATCAGTCTTATAAATTGCTAGTACATTATTACGTCCCTCCGGTATTACTTGTTAGACCATTCTAATTCAGAAGATTTCTCAAGTGCTTGTGAGTTTCAAGAAATGCTTGGGAGTTCCTCTATTCAATCCTTTTCCTTCTTTTTGTAGCCGGATATCTCGTTCGTATCCATCTTCTCTTTTTTTTTCGAGCCTCTAATGAGTTACTGACAGAGTTAGAAAAGATAAATTTTTTGATGATTCCTTCACCAGCGGAATAATGAACATTTTTGGGACAGGTTCAAATTGTTGACGGCTTAAATTGATAAAATATTTCTAAAAAATATATTCTATTAATTGGGGTATGACCTGAGCGGGTTGGATTCATTTTAGTCAATCTCCCTTGGAAATTCAATCCAAACACAAATCTGTAAGTCTATTGCCCAGTATATTAATTCTCAACATACCTATGGTCCTTTGGCCCCCTCATCAGTAGATCTATGGTAGATGTTCAAGCTGACTCCGCCTATTGTATGATCCTTCTTTCACGGGTCACCAGACGTCAATCCTCCAGGACCCAACTAACTCAATTTTCACCCATGAACAATTTATGTCAATGGATTAGTTCGATCCAAAATTCGAGTTAAAGGGTGTAGGCCAAAAAATGATTCATCAATCCATAAAATGGTTCAGGTTTTAGTTCATTGAAATTAGATGAATTTTTTTGTTTTCCACTTCTTGCGTCTACTTTTTCCATTCCAGTTGCACCTTGCCATTCATTTAGCTATAAGGCAACGGACTTCTTCGGCCTTTTCTTTCTTATTCTTCAGCTTTCCGGAGCTGCTTCGAACATGGGTCGGAGTTTCGGTCGGAGATCCCACAAGAGTATGGACGTAGGGGCACAGAACAGAACAGAATACAAAGAAAAGTGGTACACCTGCGCTGGATCATGCTGTAGTAAACACTCTTCCGTCACATCAATCTTAATGATAAAAATACATGTTACTCGACTTGAAATGCAAGTAACAACCCGAATTCCGACAAACCGATTTTTTTTCAAAATTCCAATCTATCAAAACTCGTGTTGGTTTGCTTTGGTATCCTTAAGAATATATAGAGACATAAAATATGTCAGAGCTCAGAAAATATCTCTCAGCGGAATGGATAAAATATAATGTAATCAAAATATAGCCTTACCATAGTAATAGTACTGGCTAATTAGCATCAAAGCTATCATGTCTCTGCCACAAATCTAAACTGTGAGTATGTTATGAAGAGGGGGTCAGAACACAAGTTCTGGTGACTGGATTTAAACTATACACTTTGGATAATCCTACATGTACCGTTCAATCACATTTTCTTGTTTATTAGGTTACTAGGGTTAACAACACTCAAGGCTTACACACATATCGTACCCATTTACTTCCCAGTGGATTAACCTATTGTAGTATATATGTAGCTACCCCCCCCCCCCCAATATTGAGGTACACCCCATGGCACCCCTTTCGCACGGTTTCCACCGAAATGTCATAGATATAAACGCAGTCCCTCATCCTACGCCGGAGTGACGTACAGATCTATACATAACATTGTTATGTTCTGCATATGTCTGTCATTACTATGCTATGTAAGCGTACGGACTACCACCTTCGATTGAATCAGATTCCATACCAGAGTAATGCCCTCAGGTCTACGATACACCACCCCGATCCGACATGCATGTATCTAGACTGTCCCACGTACATATCGTCAATCATATTCGATGCCTTAACCGCACATAATGTGCACCGAATTCCATGGCTGGGCTATACAAAAAACCTGGAACTCGGCCGGGAGCTTTTCCATATCTGTACAGGCTCGTCTTTAAGAGCCACAAAATACAGGTATTCCTAGGGTTTGTTTTCATGGTGGCTATGTCCCCACCTCGGCCCTCCCTCAACTAGTAAAGACGAAAAAAGCTATATAACTTGCCCCTATAAGCAATCTAAAGCATCTTCCCTCAACCACCGTACCTCGATAGTGAAAGGTGAATGATCTATTGGTTTTAGCTCTAGTCTTTTCGCATCCCACTGGCTGTCGATAATGGGTACCCAACGATCTACTATCGTTGTTGGTCCTGACCTCGCCTCCTGTTGAGGTGATTGCCGAATCACCCTAGTTTCACCTCGTCACAGCATTATGACTGCAAGGCTACTTTGCAGTCAAGGCCCACCCACCTGGTAGTTACACGCAGACCCAACCTCTGCGCGCATAGCCTAAACATCTGCCACTGCACTAAGGGCTACCAGGAGCACCTTACGTATCTCAGGAAGCCAAGTGCTTCCCCTTCCATTCCTTCAGGGCCGTCAAAATAATCAGATGAACGTGCGCTCCCTCGTGCCCCATGGCACCACGGTGATATACCCCGTTGGGTTATTCATCCTCAAACGTACGGACTGGTTCAAGCGCCTCATTTTAATGTGTGTTAGATCTATGTCTAAACATTCTTTTACGCGCTTGCTTTATCTCACCAGGTTTCCATTTAACATGGTTATCCCCGTTCACATTGACTTCTAATTCAAGTTACCAAGCTTTTCTTGCTTATTAATTTCAGTCATATAACTTAACCCATTTAAGTTTATTAATAAGATCACAAGTTATTCACTATATTGTGATCCAAGGTCTTTAATCCACAATCCCTTTATATTCTTGTTTGATTTCATCATTACAATAACAGGTTTTACTTAATATGTAATTAAGTATATCTCAATTCACATGTTTTCTTTTTAACATGTCAGCCATTTTTTATGATTAAATATAACTTATTTCACTTCATAAGTTTTCCTCTTCGTTTTCATTTAATCATAGTTCCATTTTACATTGTCATTACAAATTATAGTTGTTTACTTATTAACTTAGTTCTCTTAACTAAGGTCCACTAATAAGTTTCTCTTACCATAAATATAACTTATGTTGTCCTCATCCGTAGATTTCAAATTCTTGTTCTTGTAAATAACTTAATTTATAATTAAATACAACTTATCCCCTTACATAAGTTATTCTATTCCCTTTATCTTTTATTATAACCTAAGTTATAATTTCCACTTGTCCCTAGGACAAGCCTAAACATGTTATTCTTATCAGCAGATTTCATACTTCCAAGTTACAGATTACTTAATTTATAATTAAGTACAACTTCTTACATTTCATAAACTTTCCCTCTTTTCTCTACTTATTACAAACAACTGGTTTTAGTTTTCCCCCATTTACTGATTACTTAATTTAAAATTAATTGCCACTTATCTCATTTCACTAGTTATCTCATGTCCTTACTAGTTTATTATAACCTAAGTTATAATTTTCACTTGTACCTAGGACAAGTCTACCTATTATACAACATCTTTATTAATGTAATTTATTTATAATAGGTTATTATTATTCCCATTCCACTCCTTTTTTACTATTGTAATTTCTTTCAATTCCGATTGTTTCCATTAATTACAATTAACGCCATTTATTTCTTATCCATTTATATTCATACATACATACATATATATATATACATACATATATATATACATACATATATATATATATATAAACTACCTCTCACATTAAGCCTACCACTTGTGGATGCTGGATTTGTTGAGCGGTTCCGGGCAGACTTCATCCATAAGTTGACTTAACCTCGTGTCTTAGCACTGTTACGTTTTATTTATGCATTTAGACCCCTCACATTAAATTTACCACTTGTGAATGTTGGATATGCTGGGTGGTTCCGGGCAGACTTCTATCACAAGTGTAATCTAATCTCGTGTCTAAGTGCATTACATTGTCAAATTACTGTGAATCTAGGCATATTCGTTCTTTAACAATTATTCCTATTTCATTATAGGTTTTCACGCCCCTTTCCCAAGTCATATTTATTATATACCATATGCCCAAATTGAGATCTTTAATCATAATTTGATTTATGCCCCAAACCCGTATTCAAGTATTAAATTTTATGCTAACATGAAACCATTTAATCATATAACTATACCAATTCATACGAGTAAGGATTCATGTATATAAATGTGACAAGTTAACATGTCATTTTCTCAATTCTACATCTAATAATTCAAATACGTAGTATACCACAAGTGGATCATGTAATCATAACTATAGCAGACACTATCAGTGTAACACCCCACCTCCGCTAGGGTCACTCATAAGGGAATGTACTAGTTTTGGTGGAGTATTATCTAGGTAAACATACACAGAGATATCACAAGGCAGAACATAAATAAAGCAGCGGTAGAAATTAAAAACCAAATTTTTATTTCTTTCCAGAAAAGAGTCCAAACCTCATATATCCAAGGTACAAATTATTCCATTACATCAAGTTCCAAATAAAGAAGCAAATAACAAAAGTAAATTATTCCCCATAAATAGCAGAAGCAGCCATAGCATAGCTCAGGACCAAACCGTACATGAGCTGACAGAAAGCGTGTTAAATCCAAGCTAAGAGCTAGTGTTTGCTCCCTGAGAACCTGGGGGGGGGGGGATGAAAGAAAAAGAGGCGAAAGAAAAAGGGTCAGTCATAAGACTGGTAAGCCCTAGTGACTTTCAGTATAAAAACTAGTAAAGGTAACATGACATGTGAAAACTGGAATTAAACATAAGGATGATAACAGGACTGGTATGATAATTAAGATAACAAGATAAGTCAAGTCTAGCATCGCATATTCAAGATTCGCTGCACCAACTGTACTAGTGTTCTAACCCATGTCAAGTATTAATCATGAAATGATCCCTTGGCCCAATATCATGAAGTGACCCATTACGGGGTCCTACGGTACGATCTACTAATCGATCGGCTCCCTACAAGTTCTAGCTCGTCATGTGTCTGTGTCATACGACCCTATCCTAAAATGTAGTCACCTATGCTAGGTCCACCCTAGGGTGTATCAAGCCCTATGGTGCCAACCACCGACACGAATCAAGCATGCACAGTGTAAACCAACTGGTGCCCAATGCCTGCTTTTTCAACTCCGGACTACGTGCACGACCATAGTCCGCCTGAACCTACAATGGCGCACCTACTCAGCCGTCGTTCTGGTTGCTTACAATCAGCCCAGTAATCGTGCCCCACCCTGCCTAGTCCTAGGGTATCGTGATACATCTATGTGGGTTACTGCTGAAAAGGACCGCATAACTAGGGTTTCTAATGGGTTAAGTGTTGTCATTCAAATTCGCGACTTAACCCTATCCAAATCATGTATCAAGTTGGTTAAGTGTGTTCAAGCGGTTCATGACTTAACCCTATCAAATCATCGTGTCAGGTTGGTTAAGTATATTCAAGAGGTTCATGACTTAACCCTATCATGTGGCATTAATTCATTAATGCACCCCAACCTCTCACATTAAACTAATTGTTGTGGTCACTGGATTTGTCGGGCGATTCCTGGCAGATTTACACCACAACATAGTCTAACCTCGGGTTTTACGTGCGATATGACCAGCTACCCACATTGGATCCTATTGTTTGCAGTCACTGGATTCGCCAAGCGGTTCCATGCAGATTTACACTGCAAACTCAACCCAACCTCGAGTTGGCCATTTTCAAGTTTATCTAAGTGTCATGCCCATGTTCAAGTTTTCATGTCAAAATTCATGTCGAGTTTTCATGTCAGGTTTCATGTAAATTTCATGTCAAGTTCTTGTCCATATACAGGTTCAAGTTATAATAACGTTCATGTTCAAAGGCAATTCATGTTTTACCTAATCTACCCAAATCGTATTCCCATCGCACATAAACTCGAATCGATACAAATAATTCTAATTATGGAATAACATAAAAAGGGACGGGTATAAGGTGGCAAAAGTGATTACTAGCATAGCATGGTATGACTTGAGATAAATGATTATAACATTACTGGCATATGGAATATCAGCCTCGAACATAAAGATTCCAAATCTAGCAAAATAAGGTACTAGTCAAGATAACAGTTGACATAAGGTGATAGTATAGTAATGGTAACAGTTGACATAAGATGATAGTCATAAACTTGTGACTAATAGCAGATTCAACATTGTAGGCATGATAATATGAGGGGTTTTTCTTTTTGATTTACAATATGAATAGGCCCCAAATCAATGTCATAGTAATATACCTAAAAGTCAAGATCCAAGATGAACAAGAATGGATGTAAAACAGTCATCATACACGGGTCCAATTTCAATTTACAACATATTCATATTACATTTACAGTTTAAATCTAAAAGTAACTGGGGCTTACAGATCGTGGTTCGATAATTAGAAAAAGAAAGTCGATATTGAATCTTTGTATGCTTAGTCAAGTCCTAACAGAAATCCCCAAATCAGCAATTCTCTTAACGTAGTTTCGACGTAGAAGAAGTAGTCCCTTTCTCTAACTTTTCAACCAGATTAAAGCAGCATAAGGTCAGAGAGAATTTTGTGTAGAGAGACTAGTGTTAGGGGCTGTTTATATAGGGTCAGGTCAACGAATGTAGACAGAAACGAGGCCAGAAACATCAAAGTGAATCCAGCTTCAAAAGTGGGCTTGGCCACCAGGTCGACCCCCAGGTTGACACTATGGTCGACCTGGTCCTGGGCAGGTCGACTCTATGGTCGACACCCAGGTCGACCTGGTCCTGGGCGGGATATTTCCCGCCCAGTCTTTTATGTGGTTTGAATTCGAAATTCGAATTCGAATTCTGAGCTGTTTTGAACTTGAAATTTTCTGAAAACTTCGAAGGGTCATAACTTGGTCATACGGACTCCGATTTTCGAAAACTCGGACTCATTTCCAAACAGAATTTCGAGACGAATGCAATGGCATAACCGTTGCCCTTGATTCTTACTTTAAAAATTAATTCTGCCTTGATTTATAGTTATAACACATTATCAAAATACGGGTTGTTACATTCTCCCCTCCTTAAAGGATTTCGTCCCCAAAATCTCTAAGTTAGGGAGGATGTGTCCTACCATCCATCACCCATCTACTCAAAACATCATCCACATAAACCATTGTCCTTAAAAGATTTCTAGTGTTGTATGAACATATGCAGAAAGTGTGTGTATATGTACTTATCTAATGCAAAAGATCAGACGGTTACTGATTCAGTAGACCTCCTTAATGCAAAATATGTTAGTGTAGTGAACCCAACATGTATGCAAAAATTCCTAACATACTTTATAATCTCTACATAAGTGCACAAACATTCATTCATATGCAACATCCAAGTGATAGCATAACAAGTTCCATCCATGTACAAGTATAAGCACTCATGCATATGGAACATAAAAATGTGACTGAGCCGATCTAGTGCCTAATGTGTGTCATGCATCCACTAGCAATCACTTGCAAACACTTGCAACCATTTGCAAACATCAACCATAACATCTTTCAATCACATGTTTACATCCATATGGTTCTACCTAAGGTTCTCAAGATAAGATCGAGAAGATAACAAGACAAACGTAGGTAGTAAAAGCATGATACGAAAAGGTTTTCAAGTTTATAGGAAAAGAGATTGAGAATGTACCCTCAAAAAGAAATGGGTAAAGCGCGCGTATCTTCTCTTCGGTTTCCCAAATTGCGTCTTCTTGGGCTTCACTCCACTGAACTTTAACTAGCTTGACTTCTCGATTCCTTAGCTTCTTGATCTCCGTTCCTAAGATAGAATCGGAACTCGCCTCAATGTTGCTTCTTTTTCCACTTCTATGTCTTCAAGGATACTTGGCTCAACCACTTCGGCTGATTTATGTAAGCACTTTCGGAAATGAGAGACATGAAAGACATTGTGTACTCCGGTCAGCCTCTCGGATAATTCTACCTTATAGGCCATCCGCCCAACCATCTCAGTGATAGGGAACGATCCTACGAACCTTGGTGCTAGCTTTCCAACTGCTCCAAAATGAACTACATTACGTAAAGGAGAAACTTTTATAAAGACCATATCTCCGACTTCGAACTCTAGGTCCGTCCTTCTCTTGTCCGCATAAGATTTCTGTCTATCTTGGGCCGTTTTCATCCGTCTTCGTATCAACTCAACCTTCTCGGAAGTGTCCCTTATCATGTCGGGCCCAAGTATAAGCCTGTCTGTTGTCTCCCACCAATAAGTTGGCGATTTGCATGGTCTTCCATACAGGGCTTCGAACGATGCCATTCCGATGCTAGCTTGGTAACTATTATTATATGCAAACTCCGCGAGAGGAAGATGGTCTTCCCAAGTACCACCAAAGTCAAGAATGCATAGCCTTGGGAGATCTTCTAGTACCCTATTTACCCTTTCGGTTTGTCCATCCGTCTGTGGGTGATAGGTCGTGCTTAAACTCAGTCGTGTACCCATGGCTTCTTGCAGACTATTCCAAAACTGGCTAGTGAAAATCGGGTCACGATCACTAACTATAATAGAAGGAACCCCGTGCAACCGTACGATCTCTCGAAGGTAAATAGACGCTAGCCATGATGCGGTCCTCTTGCTTTTCACCGGAATGAAGTGAGCACTTTTCGTGAGTCTATCAACTATGACCCATATGCTAGTATTTCCCTTCCTTGACCTATGCATTCCATCCACAAAATCCATCGAGATACTCTCCCATTTCCATTGCGGAACCTCCAAAGGATTTAATAGCCCACCGGGCTTCTTCGACTCGGCCTTTACTTGTTGGCACACCATGCACTTTGAAACGAACTCTGCCACGTCCTTTTTCATTCCAGTCCAAAAGAAAATGCGTTTCATATCTCTGTACATCTTATCCCCTCCAGGATGTATAGTCATCTTCGAGTGATGCGCCTCTTCGAGAACTTTCCTTACTAAGTCTCCCACTTGTGGGACACATAGCCTTCTATCATGCCTTAGCCATCCCTTGTCATCTATGGCATACCTACCGAGGTGACTTGACGTCTCACCACTAATCGGCTTGTCCATGATTTCGACTATCTGTGGGTCTTCCTTCTGTGAAGTCCCTACTTGATCTAGAAGTGTAGGTCTTAACTCAAGAGATGCTAACGTAGCAGTCAATGACTCAACAGCAGGTGTAAAATCAAAGGTTGCTATAAACTCAAGGCCTTTCCATTCAACAAACAAGGGGCTCAAGGTCAACCTTTTTCTACTTAGTGCATCCGCCACCACATTACCCTTGCCAGGGGTATAAGCTATATCGAAGTCATATGATGCCAAGAATTCCATCCACCGCTGTTGTCTCAAATTCAAATCTTTCTGTGAGAAGAGGTACTTAAGCGATTTGTGGTCGGTATACAGCTCGAACATCTCCCCTAGAAGATAATGGCGCCAAGATTTAAGTGCAAAAACGATCGCGGCCAACTCCAAGTCGTGCATGGGATAGTTTTTCTCATGAACTTTAAGTTTTCTGCCCCCATAGCATATTACTCTTCCTTCTTGCATTAGGACAGCGCCTAATCCCGTGCTGCACGCATCTGTGTACACCGTAAACACCTTGCCTCCGTCAAGTAATGCCAAAACTGGAGCTGTGGTGAGGGCTCTCTTGAGTCTCTGAAAAGTAGCGTCACACTCTATGTCCCATGCAAAAGCTAGGTTCTTCTTTGTTAACTTAGTAAGAGGGGCTGAAATCTTAGCGAAATCCTTAATGAATTTCCTGTAGTAGCCCGCCAAACCGAGAAAGCTCCTCACCTCCGTTGCATTCTTAGGAATTTTCCAATCTTGTACCGCAACTACCTTTGCGGGGTCCACGGCTATGCCTTGCTTAGAAACTACATGTCCAAGAAACCGAACTTCCTTCCTCCAAAAATGGCATTTGGAGAACTTAGCCTTTAACTGGTGTGCTCTATGCATTTCCATGACTTCCTTGAGATGTCTAGCATGCTCTTCTTCATCTTTTGAGAAGATCAAAATATCATCCACGAAAACTACCACAAACTTGTTAAGGAACTTGCGAAACACCCTACTCATCAAATCTACAAAGTACGTGGGTGCATTCGTTAACCCAAACGGCATGACGAGCATTCGAAGAAACCATCTGGAGTCCTAAACGCAGTTTTGTCAATGCTATCCTCAGCCACTCTAAGCTGATGGAATCCTGTGGCTAAATCGAGTTGATAGAAAACAGATGCTCCCACAAGCTGGTCAAACAAATCGTCGATTCTTGGTAGTGGGTGCCCATTCTTCTTTGTCAGCTTGTTTAACTCATGATAATCTACGCATAGACGAAGCGATCCATCCGCCTTAGTAGCGAATACCACCGGAGCACCCCATTCAGAAATGCTTCGCCTTATGAAATTTTTCTCAAGCAACTCCTTAACTTGTTTACTAAGCTCTCTTCTTTCTCGCGGGGCCATGTGCCTAACGGGCAATGAAACTGGCTTGGCATTATCAACAAGATAAATTCGGAAGTCTATCTCGTGTTTAGGAGGTAACCCCCTCACCTCATCAAAGACATCTGGGTATTCCTGGACCACTCTTACAGATTGCAAATTATCGACGGACGAGTCAAGAGATTCAAGATAACACAACATGACCGAACCCTTAGGGTTACAAGAAATTTCTAGGGTATTACCGAGGCGAGTCATAAGCCTTACTACCCTTCTTTCACAATCAAGAATGGCTCCATAATTGGACAGCCAATCCATACCTAGGATCAAATCATATCCCATAAATCTGATAACATAAGCATTACACGTGAATTCTACGCTTAAGATAGAGATCCTCAAATCCTCACACATCATAGATAAATGGGCGGAGCCCCCAATTGGATTTGAAACTATAACGGGATCCTCAACCAGACTAGTACTTAGGTGCAGATTTTCAACAATATCAGAAGAAATAAAAGTATGCGATGCGCTAGAGTCAAATAAGATTCGAACAGGAAAGTCAGAAATGTAAACAAGGCTTTCTACAGAAATATTACTACCTCAGTCAAGAGTTGGAGTGGTGTTGAGAGCATGCAACTGCCCTCCAGAAGGTCCTACTCGTTGGGTTTGCCCTTGTCCCTGTCCTTGCTTCTTACGGCAATCCTTGCTGATGTGTCCAGTTTCTCCACAATGAAAGCATTAACCCAACTTTCTCTTCTTCTTTCTACATTCTTTAGCTAGATGTCCCGTAATACCACAAAAGTTACACTTCCTCATCTCACGTGGTTTGTTGCTGCTCTTGTTATTCTTGTTATTCTTGTTGCCTCCCTTCTTGAAGTCAACTTTCTTATTCTGAGTGTCATTAGGCTTAACCTCCTTCTTGCTATTCTTGTCTTCCTCATGAAGTAGAGCCATATCCACCAAGCTTTCAAAGGTTGCCCCCATGGATATATGAGTTATTGCCAAACTGTGTAGTGGCTCGTTTAATCCTCGAGCAAAGCGTACAGCCTTTTTCTGGGCCGTGTTAACCAAGTCCAAACCGAACTGAGCAAGCTGATTAAACTTATTCACGTACTCCCTAACAGACATGTCCCCTTGCTTGAGTGCTAGGAACCTCTCCATCTGAAGGTTCTCTTCTGCTGACGATAAGAATTTAAGCCCAGACCTCTCTCTAAAGTCTGCCCAAGTCTCAACTGGCCTGGTACGTTGGTGACTTCCCACCAAAATGATGCTTCCTCTTTCAACAACCATGCTGCCAATTGAACTTTCCTATGGTCCTCCACATCAAAGATAATAAACAAGTCTTTCGTCTCCTTTAGCCAGTTTCGTGCCTCAACAAAGGTTTCAGTTCCAACGAAGTTCTTGTCGCCCATTGCTTTAAAGTCTTTGTTTTGGCAAAGGCGGTACCAGGAGGAGGAGGAACCGCGACCACTGGGGGAGGAGGAGGAGGGATGTCTGCCGGGCCCGCGCCGTTGGCCCTAGCTTCTAAGTACCTTCGGAACCATCCAGGTACAGATATTCCCTCAGGAAGGTTAAGATCAGACATGCTGAAAAACGAAAAGAAAAAGATTCAAACGAGGAAATAAAGGAAAGTGCTAATGGCTTTTGGGGAATAGCCTTTTTAAACACAAAACTTTTCTTGAAAAATGCTTCTTTATAAATGATTTTGAAAATAATTTCAGAATGTTTTTAAAACTTTTGCCCAGCCTGGTAACCTTCTGCTCTGATACAAAGTGTAACACCCCACCTCCGCTAGGGTCGCTCACAAAGGGAATGCACTTGTTTTGGTGGAGTATTATCTAGGTAAACATACACCGAGATATCACAAGGCAGAACATAAATAAAGCAGCGGTAGAAATTAAAAACCAAATTTTTATTTCTTTCAAGAAAAGGGTCAAAACCTCATATATCCAAGGTACAAATTATTCCATTACATCAAGTTCCAAATAAAGAAGCAGATAACAAAAGTAAATTATTCCCCATAAATAGCATAAGCAGCTATAGCATAGCTCAAGACCAAACCGTACATGAGCTGACAAAAAGCAAGTTAAATCCAAGCTAAGAGCTAGTGTTTCCTCCCTGAGAACCGGGGGGGGGGGGGGACGAAAGAAAAAGAGGCGAAAGAAAAAGGGTCAGTCATAAGACTGGTAAGCCCTAGTGACTTTCAGTATAAAAACTAGTAAAGGTACCATGACATGTGAAAACTGGAATTAAACATAAGGATGATAACAGGACTGGTATGATAATTAAGATAACAAGATAAGTCAAGTCTAGCATCGCATATTCAAGATTCGCTGCACCAACTGTACTAGTGTTCTAACCCATGTCAAGTATTAATCATGAAATGATCCCTTGGCTCAATATCATGAAGTGACCCATTACGGGGTCCTACGGTACGATCTACTAATCGATCGGCTCCCTACAAGTTCTAGCTCGTCATGTGTCTGTGTCATACGACCCTATCCTGAAATGTAGTCACCTGTGCTAGGTCCACCATAGGGTGTATCAAGCCCTATGGTGCTAACCACCGACACGAATTAAGCACGCACAGTGTAAACCTACTGGTGCCCAATGCCTGCTTTTTCAACTCCGGACTACGTGCATGACCATAGTCCGCCTGAACCTACAATGGCGCACCTACTCAGCCGCCGTTCTGGTCGCTTACAATGAGCCCAGTAATCGTGCCCCACCCTGCCTAGTCCCAGGGTATCGTGATACATCTATATGGGTTACTGCTGAAAAGGACCGCGTAACTTGGGTTTCTAATGGGTTAAGTGTTGTCATTCAAATTCGTGACTTAACCCTATCCAAATCATGTATCAAGTTGGTTAAGTTTGTTCAAGCGGTTCATGACTTAACCCTATCAAATCATCGTGTCAAGTTGGTTAAGTATATTCAAGTGGTTCATGACTTAACCCTATCATGTGGAATTAATTCATTAATGCACCCGAACCTCTCACATTAGACTAATTGTTGTGGTCACTGGATTTGCCGGGCGGTTCCGGGCAGATTTACACCACAACATAGTCTAACCTCGGGTTTTACGTGCGATATGACCAACTACCAACATTGGATCCTATTGTTTGCAGTCACTGGATTCGCCGGGCGGTTCTGGGCAGATTTACGCTGCAAACTCAACCCAACCTCGAGTTGGCCATTTTCAAGTTTATCTAAGTGTCATGCCCATGTTCAAGTTTTCTCAAAATTCATGTCGAGTTTTCATGTCAGGTTTCATGTAAATTTCATGTCAAGTTCTTGTCCATATACAGGTTCAAGTTATAATAACGTTCATATTCAAAGCCAATTCATGTTTTATCTAATCTACCCAAATCGTATTCCCATCGCACATAAACTCGAATCGATACAAATAAATTCAATTAGGGAATAACGTAAAAAGGGATGGATATAAGGTGGCAAAAGTGATTACTAGCATAGCATGGTATGACTTGAGATAAATGATTATAACATTACTGGCATAAATATCGGCCTCAAACATAAAGATTCCAAATCTAGCAAAATAAGGTACTAGTCAAGATAACAGTTGACATAAGGTGATAGCATAGTCATGGTAACGGTTGACATAAGATGATAGTCATAAACTTGTGACTAATACCAGATTCAGCATTGTTGGCATGATAATATGAGGGGTTTTTCTTTTTGATTTACAACATGAATAGGCCCCAAATCAATGTCATAGTAATATACCCAAAAGTCAAGATCCAAGATGAACAAAAATGGATGTAAAACGGTCATCATACACGGGTCCAATTTCAATTTACAACATATTCATATTACACTTACAATTCAAATCTAAAAGTAACTGGGGCTTACAGATCGTGGTTCGAGAATTAGAAAAATAAAGACGATGTTGAATCATTATATGCTTAGTCAAGTCCTAACAGAAATCCCCAAATCAGCAATTCTCTTAACGTAGTTTCGACGTAGAAGAAGTAGTCCCTTTCTCTAACTTTTCAACCAGAATTAGAGCAGCATAAGGTCAGAGAGAATTTTGTGTAGAGAGACTAGTGTTAGGGGTTGTTTATATAGGGTTAGGTCAACGAATGTAGACAGAAACGAGGCCAAAAACATCAAAGTGAATCCAGCTTCAAAAGTGGGCTCGGCCACCAGGTCGACCCCCAGGTCGACACCTAGGTCGACACTATGGTCGACCTGGTCCTGGGCAGGTCGACTCTATGGTCGACCCCCAGGTCGACCTGGTCCTGGGCGGGAAATTTCCCGCCCAGTCTGTTCTGTGGTTTGAATTCGAAATTTGAATTCGAATTCTGAGCTGTTTTGAACTTGAAATTTTCTGATAACTTCGAAGGGTCATAACTTGGTCATACGGACTCCGATTTTCGAAAACTCGGACTCGTTTCCAAGAAGAATTTCGAGACGAACGCAATGGCGTAACTCGTTGCCCTTGATTCTTATTTTAAAAATTAATTCTGCCTTGATCTATAGTTTTAACATGTTATCAAAATACGGGTTCTTACAACCCATATTCTAACAAGTTAATTTTTCATCATGTAAACATTCAATGCTTTAACTGATTCAACATATGAATTTTGCAAAACATTCATATTATTATCTCAACTTGTTATAACAGTAATTCTTAATTATTCTGGCATATTCACATATAATAAAGGGGAATGTTAAACGATAATATATCATCATCTAAAATGATATAACTTAAATCCACTCATGTAACAACCCGTATTTTCAATAACCTGTTATAACATAAATCAAGGCAGAATTTAATTCAAAAATCTGAATCAAGGGAAGCGGGCTATGCCATTGCGTTCGTCTCGGAAAAATACGCGAAATAGAGTCCGAGTTTTCGAAAAACGGAGTCCGTATGGCCCAGATATGGCCCGTAAAAGTTTTCAGAAAATTCAAGGTTTAAAATCAGATTCAAATTTAAAGAATTGGGCCAGCTGGGCCAAGGCGGGAAAAATCCCGCCAGGACCCCATGTCGACAGGCCTGTCGACAGGGGTCTTGGCATGTCGACTGCCCTGTCGACAGCCCTGTCGACAGGGGGTGCCCGGCTGATTAGCCTGGTGCACCATTTCTGATTGGGGTTGGGTCTTGTGGCCTGTTTCTAGAGAGTTCCGGGATCTGATGGACCTAATTGAATCTAGGGTTAATCCTATGGTTCAAATCACTAACCTAATCTATAAATAAGACCCTAACCTACCCTAAATCATTTATTATTCATCCTAGTAACTAAACTATGCCAAAATCCATCCTCTCATGGCCTCCACCCTCTTCATACAATTCCTAATTTAATTCCTAAGTGATTTTCCATGCATACAAGCATATTTAGGCTTGTATGATCCTCCTTAGCTTGCATTAAAGGCTTGTTTTTCTATTGGCATCATAAAGGAGGAGTCTTGATCAAGTTTGCTTGCATTTGGGGGTTTTAATTAGTTGCATAAGGGGTTTCTTGCATTTGTTATACTCATTTGAGTCCGCATAAGCATTGTAAGCCCTCTTACCTTCACTTTACAAACTCTAAAGTTAATATGTGGTGAAAGTTGAGATGTATGTGAGTTTAGTTGATTATGCATGCTTATGCGAACTCACTATACCATGTTTACATGTTTCATAAGTTATGCATGCATATGCGAGTTTACTATGCCATGTTCTACATGTTTAATGGATTATGCATGTTTATGCAAGTGTACTAAGCCATGATTTGCAAGTTAATTGAGTTATGCATGTATACTAAGCCATGATTTGCAAGTTTAACAAGTTATGCATGTTTATGCAAGTTTGCTAAGCCATGATTTGTATGTTTATTGAGTTATGCATGTTTATGCAAGTTTAAAATGACAAGTTGTGCATGTTTTTGACAAGTGTGCATGTTTATGCAAGTTTAAAATGACAAGTTGTGCATGTTTTGACAAGTGGTGCATGTTTTGACAAGTTGTGCATGTTTATGCAAGTTTAAAATGACAAGTTGTGCATGTTTTGACAAGTTGTGCATGTTTTGACAAGTTGTGCATGTTTATGCAAGTTTAAAATGACAAGTTGTGCATGTTTGACAAGTTATGCATGATTAAGGTAATATGCAAGTTCACTATGCTAAGTTATGCAAGTTTAACATGTTATGCATGTTTATGGTAATATGCAAGTTCACTATGCTAAGTTGTGCAAGTCTAACATGTTATACATGATTGTTGTGCAAGTTTATCATGTATGTTGTGCCAAGTTCCCTCTTCCTATCCTTTATGCGTTACTACGAATATGTAAGCGATAGAATGACGTTGGGGGTTTTTGGGTAAACTTAAAATACATGAAAATATAAGATTGGGAATTTACCTATTAAGTTAGGTCTACCCCTTGGGAATTTACCTATTAAGTTAGGTCTACCCAAGTAATTGTTGACTTGTAATTGTGTTTTGAAATAAAGTGGACATGACACTTAGAAAACATAAGTGTGGCCAACTCGAGGTTGGGTTGAGTTTGTAGCGTAATTCTACCCGGAACCGACCGGCTTAACTAGTGGCTACAAACAATAGGACCCAATGTGAGAAGTTGGTCATGGGGTGCCAAGACCCGAGGTTAGACCAAGTTGTGGTGTAAAGCTACCCGGACCCGCCCGGCCTAACTAGTAACCACAACAAGGTCTAATGTGAGAGGTTAAGGTGCATTAAATTAATTAATGCCTCATGATTAGGGTTAAGTCAGGGTCCACTAATACTTAACCAATTTGGGGATTCGAGGATTAGATGGGGTTAAGTAGTTACACTTAACTAATTTAATCCAGGATTAGTGAGGGGTTAAAACCACACTTAACCCTCTTAGAAACCCTAGCAACGTGGTCTGTTCCAGCAGTAATCCCAGTTTGGTATCATTCACAACCCTAGAGGCTAGGCTAGGGCGGGGCACGATTACTGGACTGATGTAAGCGACCAAAGCGACGGCTGAGTGGTACAGCGGTGCGGGTCCGGCGGGCTACGGACGTGCACGTAGTCTGATGTTGGACAAACTCGAGGCACGGGTACCAGTAGGCTTAGACTGTGCATTATTGCTTAAGTGTCTGGGTTTGACACCCGAGGGCTTGATACACCCAAAGGTGGACCCAGCACAGTCTAACTACATCCATGTGGGCCGTATGGACACCAACACTTGACGTGTTAGGTTTATAGGGAGCCGATCGACTAGACCGTTGGGCTGGACCTTGTATTAAGGTCACCTCATGTTATTGGGCCAAAGCTTGGGCCAAGGGATCAATACCTGTTATGTTGGGTTGCTAGTACACCGTGGTGCAAAAACTTAGCCATGTTTTATGCGATGACACCTCTATCTATCTTGTAGATAATTTACCATGCCAGTATGTTGTTATCTATGATCATCTCAGTTCCCATCATGATGTTAACTTTATTAGTTTATAGACTAATCGTAGCAGGGCTTACTCAGTCTTTTTGACTGACCCGTTTTGTTTCGCCTCTTTTCTTCCGTTTCCCCCCCCCCCCCAGGTTCTCAGGGAGGGAATACAGGAGCCTAGCTTGGATCTTAGCTGCTTTCTTGGATAGCTCATGTATGCTTTGGACTTGGGCTCGCTATGGTTTCTTCCACTTTGGGGATAGCTACTATTATGTTTTCTTTTTCAGTTCCTGATGATGTTATTTCATGTACTAGACTTGTTTATTTGGGGAATTGACATTTTGATGTACCAGACTTGTTTTTGAAATGGTTTAAAAATCTTCCGCTGTTTTATTTACTTGCTCTGTTTATTTACATATATATATATATGTCATGTCCTGCCTTGCTATATCATTATGCATGTTTACCAATAATGCCCCTCCAAAGCTAGTGCATTCCCTTGCGAGTGACCCTGGCGGAGGTGGGGTGTTACATTTGGTATCAGAGCATATGGTTTACGAGAAGGGATAAAAAGGTTTTTAAAACTTTTGAAAAGAAAAACTATTTTCAAAACCAAGTATAAAGTATTTTCCAAAGAAAAGTCTAGTTATTTTCAAAAGGCTATTCCCCAAAAGCCATTAGCACTATCCTTTGACTCCTCGTTTGAACTCTTTTCTTTTCGTTTCCAGCATGTCTGATAATCTCATCTTGCCCAAAGGAGTAACGATACCCGATTGGTTTCGTTGGTACTTGGAAGTCACGGCACCGGTCCCGGGTGTCTCTAATGTTGTCTTTCCAGTCGAGGCCGCTGTTCCCCCTCCTCCCGTAGCTGATGTTCCTCTTCCCCCTCAGCCTCCACAAGCGGATTTTGCGGAAACTTGTAAGAACTTTAAGAGGATGGGTGGCAAGAATTTTAATGGAACAGAGACTTTTGTAGAAGCAGGGAATTTGTTGAAAGAGACCGAAGATCTTTTAGCCACCTTTGATATAGGTGACCGCAGGAAAGTTTTATTAGCAGTATGGTTGCTAAAGGAAGAAGCTGCACGTTGGTGGGTAGTCACCACCGCTACTAGGCCAATTGAGACTTGGGATGACTTTAGAGGAAGGTTTGGACTGAGATTCTTATCACTGAAGCAAGGGGACATGACTATTAGGGAGTACATAGATAAGTTTAATCAACTGGCTCAGGACGATTTAGACTTGGTTAATACAGCTCAGAAGAAGGCCCTACACTTTGCTCTAGGATTAAACGAGCCATTACGTGATTTGGCCCTGTCTCATATACCCTTGGGGGCGACTTTCGAGAATTTGGTGAATTTGGCCCTACTTCAAGAAGAAGATAACAATGACAAGAAAGAGGTCAAGGCGAATGAGTCTCAAGACAAGAGAGTAAATTCCGGGAAACGGGGCAAGAATAACCACAACCGCAAGAACAAGCCAAGAGGGAATAGGAAGTGCAACTTCTGTGGTAAAGTTGGACATATAGCCAAGGAATGTAGGAAGAAGGAAAAGAGAAAGCGGGGCGAATGCTTCATTTGTGGTGAGTTTGGACCTTTCAGCAAGGATTGCCCGAGGAAACAAGGGCAAAGCCAGACTCAGTGTGCAGGACTATCTGGAGGGCGAGTTCATCCCCTCAGCACCAGCTTATGATAGAGGTAGTGTTTCTGTGGAAATCTTGTTTACATTTTCTGACTTTCCCTGATTCGTACTTTGTTTGGTTCTGGCACATCGCATAGTTTTATTTCATCTGATCTAGTTGAAAGTTTGCACCTAAGTACTAGTCTAGTTGATGATCCCGTATGTGTTTCAAATCCAATTGGGGGTTCTGCCCGTTTGTCTGTGGTCTGAGTGGATTTGAAAATTTCTATCTTGAGTATAGAATTCTCGTGGGATGTTTTATTCTCAGTTTCAGGGGATATGGGTTGGTTTTGGGCATGGAATGGTCGTCCGGTTTTGGAGCCATTCTGGGTTTTTGTATATAGGGGTGTGAGGCTCATGACTCGCCTCGGTAATACCCTAGAAATTTCTAGCAACCCTATGGGCCCCGTCATGATTGTTATCTTGAGTCCCTCAACTCGTCTATCGATAATTTGCAATCGGTGAGGGAGGTCCGAGAATATCCTGATATCTTGGGTGGAGTGAAGGGGTTACCCCTGGACGTGGGATAGATTTCCGCATTATCTGGTTGGTAATACCGAGCCAGTTTCGTGGCCGGTTAGGCACATGACCTCACGAGATGAGAGTTAAGAAAGCAAGTCAAGGAGTTGCTTGAGAAGAACTTCCTGAGACGAAGCATTCTCGAGTAGGGTGCTCCAGTAGTATTCATTACTAATGTGGACAGTTTTCTTCGCTTGCGTGTTGATTATCGTGAGAAGAATAGATAACCGTTACCAAGGATCGATGACTTGTTCGATCAGCTTGTAGGAGCATCTGTTTTCTTTTGATCCAGCTACCAGATTCCATCAGCTTAGGAGGGCTGAGGATGGAATTGACAAGACTGAGTTTAGGACTCTAGATGGATTTTTGCAATGGTTAGTCATGCTATTTGGTTTGACTAAGGCACCCGCATATTACGCGAACTCGATGGGTAGGGTGTTTAGGGGGTCCTTGAACAAGTTTGTCATGGTCGTCATAGACGATATTTTGATCTCCTCAAAAGAACGAGGGAAAGCATACTAGACATCTCAAGGAGGAGATGGATACGCTTAGAGCCACCAGGGGAAGGTCAAGTTCTCCAAATGTCACTTTGGAGGAAAGAAATTGGATTTCTTGGACACATAGTTCCTAAGAAGGCTTAGTGGGGGATCCCGTTAGAGTGATTGCGGTTTAAGACCGGAAAGCTCTGAGAAGGGCAATTGAAGTAAGAAGCTTCCTCCGTTTGGCTAGTTAGTTAGCATTCCCGGAGCTTAGACTTACTCTTCTGGGTCAAGAAGGGGGTTTCACAGGAAGAAGACCCGCCGTTGGTCAGGAACATGGACCAGCCGATTCGAGGCAAGATGATAAGTCACCTCGCTAGATATATTATAAAGGATGACTAAGGCGCGACAAGAGATTATGTGTTCCTCGAATGAAAGACTTGGTAAAGAAGGTTCTTGAAGATGCGCATCACTCGAGGAGGTGGCCGAGTTGGTTTCAGGATACATGTTGTGCCACCAGGTTGAGGCCAAGTCATAGAAGCCCAGTGGGCCATTACCTCCATTGGAAATTTCGCAAGGGAAGTGTGAAAACATCTCGATAGATTATGTGGATGGACTACCTAGATCAAAGAAAGGGGATACGGGTATGAGGGTCATAATAGGTAGATTCATGAAGAGTGCTCATTTCAGTCCGGTGAAAAGCAAGAGGACTGCGTCATGGTTAGCAACGGTTTATCCTCAAGAAGTTGGCCAGTTTTAAAATAGCTTACAGGAAGCCATGGGTAGGCAACTGAATCTAGGTATGGCCTATCACTCATAGGCGGATGGTTCATTTCGATTAAGCGTGAGTTATAGAAAATCACGTTTATAAGGGCAATTGGCAACGTGGATTGGTATTTTCAAGAAAAGTTCTGCTGCGTGGAATACTTTATAGTAAGTGGACAAGATCCAGGATTCACTAGTGAATTTTGGAGAGCTTGCATAAAATCATAAGGTTATAGTATGGTTAAGCCAAGTATACAGAAAGAAGAATAAGTGGAAAAGAAAGACGAGAGGCGATAATGAAATGAGTTCCAACTCGAATTTGGGAAATAGGAGTTAGGAAGCCAAGGAATCATGAAGTGAAAGATAGTCAAAGCACAGTAGAGTTAAGCTCAAGGAAACGTGACTAAGAAGAGTGAAGACTAGATACGCGCATCATATCTCTTTTTAAGAGTGCATCCTTGATCCTTGTTTTTCTGTGGAGCTTGCTTGCCAGTTATCTTTTGTATATATCCTCTCGGTCCCATTCTCGATCTTATTTCTGTTGTAAACACCATAAGGGGGTTATGACTCATCAGTTAGTACTATATGTCAAAGTTTGAATGGATTTCTTGTAATCCAAAAAGGAGTTTATCTAGTTTATCTAGTTTATCTAGTTCATCGTGTCTATCTTGTCATGAGAACCTTAGGTAGAAACCCTTTGGATGAAACATGTATTTGAAGCATGTTATGCTTGATGGTTGCAAGTGGTTGCAAGTGTTTGCAAGTGGTTGCTCGTGGATGCATTATACACGATTAGGCACTAGATCGGCTCGCACACTCCTCATATTGCATATGCATGAGTGTTTATGCTTATTCATGGATGGAAATTGTGTGTTGTCACATGGATGTTGCATATGGATGAATGTTATGTGCACTCATATAGATACTATGAATTTAGGAATTTGCATACATATGGATTCATTTCACTGACATACATGTGCATTAAGGAGGTTTACTGTATCAGTAACCACCTGATCCTTGCATTAGATAAGACATACATATGCATTAAGGAGGTTTACTGTATCAGTAACCGCCTGATCTTTGCATTAGATAAGTACATATACACACACTTTTGCATATGTTCATACCACATTTAGAATCTTTTAAGGACAATGATTGCTTGTGGATGATGCTTTGAGTAGATGGATGATTGGATGGTAGGATATGTTCTTCCTAACTTGAAGATTTCGGGGACGAAATCCTTTAAGGAGGGGAGAATGTAACAACCCGTATTTTCAATAACCTGTTATAACATAAATCAAGGCAGAATTTAATTCAAAAATCTGAATCAAGGGAAGCGGGCTATGCCATTGCGTTCGTCTCGGAAAAATACGCGAAATAGAGTCCGAGTTTTCGAAAAACGGAGTCCGTATGGCCCAGATATGGCCCGTAAAAGTTTTCAGAAAATTCAAGGTTTAAAATCAGATTCAAATTTAAAGAATTGGGCCAGCTGGGCCAAGGCGGGAAAAATCCCGCCAGGACCCCATGTCGACAGGCCTGTCGACAGGGGTCTTGGCATGTCGACTGCCCTGTCGACAGCCCTGTCGACAGGGGGTGCCGGCTGATTAGCCTGGTGCACCATTTCTGATTGGGGTTGGGTCTTGTGGCCTGTTTCTAGAGAGTTCCGGGATCTGATGGACCTAATTGAATCTAGGGTTAATCCTATGGTTCAAATCACTAACCTAATCTATAAATAAGACCCTAACCTACCCTAAATCATTTATTATTCATCCTAGTAACTAAACTATGCCAAAATCCATCCTCTCATGGCCTCCACCCTCTTCATACAATTCCTAATTTAATTCCTAAGTGATTTTCCATGCATACAAGCATATTTAGGCTTGTATGATCCTCCTTATCTTGCATTAAAGGCTTGTTTTTCTATTGGCATCATAAAGGAGGAGTCTTGATCAAGTTTGCTTGCATTTGGGGGTTTTAATTAGTTGCATAAGGGGTTTCTTGCATTTGTTATACTCATTTGAGTCCGCATAAGCATTGTAAGCCCTCTTACCTTCACTTTACAAACTCTAAAGTTAATATGTGGTGAAAGTTGAGATGTATGTGAGTTTAGTTGATTATGCATGCTTATGCGAACTCACTATACCATGTTTACATGTTTCATAAGTTATGCATGCATATGCGAGTTTACTATGCCATGTTCTACATGTTTAATGGATTATGCATGTTTATGCAAGTGTACTAAGCCATGATTTGCAAGTTAATTGAGTTATGCATGTATACTAAGCCATGATTTGCAAGTTTAACAAGTTATGCATGTTTATGCAAGTTTGCTAAGCCATGATTTGTATGTTTATTGAGTTATGCATGTTTATGCAAGTTTAAAATGACAAGTTGTGCATGTTTTTGACAAGTGTGCATGTTTATGCAAGTTTAAAATGACAAGTTGTGCATGTTTTGACAAGTGGTGCATGTTTTGACAAGTTGTGCATGTTTATGCAAGTTTAAAATGACAAGTTGTGCATGTTTTGACAAGTTGTGCATGTTTTGACAAGTTGTGCATGTTTATGCAAGTTTAAAATGACAAGTTGTGCATGTTTGACAAGTTATGCATGATTAAGGTAATATGCAAGTTCACTATGTTAAGTTATGCAAGTTTAACTTGTTATGCATGTTTATGGTAATATGCAAGTTCACTATGCTAAGTTGTGCAAGTCTAACATGTTATACATGATTGTTGTGCAAGTTTATCATGTATGTTGTGCCAAGTTCCCTCTTCCTATCCTTTATGCGTTACTACGAATATGTAAGCGATAGAATGACGTTGGGGGTTTTTGGGTAAACTTAAAATACATGAAAATATAAGATTGGGAATTTACCTATTAAGTTAGGTCTACCCCTTGGGAATTTACCTATTAAGTTAGGTCTACCCAAGTAATTGTTGACTTGTAATTGTGTTTTGAAATAAAGTGGACATGACACTTAGAAAACATAAGTGTGGCCAACTCGAGGTTGGGTTGAGTTTGTAGCGTAATTCTACCCGGAACCGACCGGCTTAACTAGTGGCTACAAACAATAGGACCCAATGTGAGAAGTTGGTCATGGGGTGCCAAGACCCGAGGTTAGACCAAGTTGTGGTGTAAAGCTACCCGGACCCGCCCGGCCTAACTAGTAACCACAACAAGGTCTAATGTGAGAGGTTAAGGTGCATTAAATTAATTAATGCCTCATGATTAGGGTTAAGTCAGGGTCCACTAATACTTAACCAATTTGGGGATTCGAGGATTAGATGGGGTTAAGTAGTTACACTTAACTAATTTAATCCAGGATTAGTGAGGGGTTAAAACCACACTTAACCCTCTTAGAAACCCTAGCAACGTGGTCTGTTCCAGCAGTAATCCCAGTTTGGTATCATTCACAACCCTAGAGGCTAGGCTAGGGCGGGGCACGATTACTGGACTGATGTAAGCGACCAAAGCGACGGCTGAGTGGTACAGCGGTGCGGGTCCGGCGGGCTACGGACGTGCACGTAGTCCGATGTTGGACAAACTCGAGGCACGGGTACCAGTAGGCTTAGACTGTGCATTATTGCTTAAGTGTCTGGGTTTGACACCCGAGGGCTTGATACACCCAAAGGTGGACCCAGCACAGTCTAACTACATCCATGTGGGCCGTATGGACACCAACACTTGACGTGTTAGGTTTATAGGGAGCCGATCGACTAGACCGTTGGGCTGGACCTTGTATTAAGGTCACCTCATGTTATTGGGCCAAAGCTTGGGCCAAGGGATCAATACCTGTTATGTTGGGTTGCTAGTACACCGTGGTGCAAAAACTTAGCCATGTTTTATGCGATGACACCTCTATCTATCTTGTAGATAATTTACCATGCCAGTATGTTGTTATCTATGATCATCTCAGTTCCCATCATGATGTTAACTTTATTAGTTTATAGACTAATCGTAGCAGGGCTTACTCAGTCTTTTTGACTGACCCGTTTTGTTTCGCCTCTTTTCTTCCGTTTCCCCCCCTCCCCCCCAGGTTCTCAGGGAGGGAATACAGGAGCCTAGCTTGGATCTTAGCTGCTTTCTTGGATAGCTCATGTATGCTTTGGACTTGGGCTCGCTATGGTTTCTTCCACTTTGGGGATAGCTACTATTATGTTTTCTTTTTCAGTTCCTGATGATGTTATTTCATGTACTAGACTTGTTTATTTGGGGAATTGACATTTTGATGTACCAGACTTGTTTTTGAAATGGTTTAAAAATCTTCCGCTGTTTTATTTACTTGCTCTGTTTATTTACATATATATATATATATATATATATATATGTCATGTCCTGCCTTGCTATATCATTATGCATGTTTACCAATAATGCCCCTCCAAAGCTAGTGCATTCCCTTGCGAGTGACCCTGGCGGAGGTGGGGTGTTACAACTCACCTCATATGCTTTCCAAATCTTGGATCTGGTTCAGATCTAGCATTCCATGGTTTTTCCCCCTAATTGGATTCAGAACCTAACAACCATGGATTCATAATTTTTACTGAAGGAAAAGGAAAGAAAGAGAGGAGAACTGAAATAGACCAGACCTAGAAAATTACCTCACTTCAATAAGAGATCTGAACACCTTCTAATTTGTTTTCATCCATTTACTCCAGATCTAGATTCAGAATTTTCCTAAACTAATAATCTTAATTTTCTAAATAGATTTCAGGAGGGAAAGTTATGTCATAGCTTCTGAGTTGTCTCATAAATATGAGACTTAGTGTTGACTCTAAAGGCTTATTTATACGTGTATCAGTAAAAATGGGTCCTTTAGATTTGAATTACAAACCATCAGAACTGACCACGTCATACAGAAACGTTTAGATCTGTGGTGGGGTCGACCCCCCTTCAAGAGGGTCGACCCATGGGTCGACCCCCCTGTTGATGGGTCGACCCCCAACGGAAAAAATTCCCACTCTGTTTTCCCGCTTCGTGTTTTGATTTTCTGGATAAACTTATTTAATATATATACATATAAGTTCCTTATATGTATATGAACTTCCAACGCCCATAACTTCTTCAAGGTTATCCGTTTTACGTAAATTAGGAGTCTATTTTGACCACAATTCACTTAATTATGAATATTAATTAAGTTATTCTTATTTTACTATCTTGAGTTAAAAATGCGGGGTGTTACATTCTCCCACCCTTAGGAAATTTCGTCCCTGAAATTTGATAAGGGTAAAATCAAATAACCACTCGCATAATATCCATCCATCATGTGTACATCCAATTTTTGCAAACATTGTGCACTTGTGCAAAGTGAAATACAACATAATAATGCAAGAATGCCAAAGCCGTACCTCTTATGTGTATGCAAGTTTTTCAAAAATCCTTTTAAAACATGATGCTCACATCCTAAATGTACATCCAATTAAAATACATTTTCATCCAAATTTTCCCACACTCTTATTGAGTAAGAGTGTAGTTCATCCAATTTTTGCATCCAAAATCCTACCAACCAACTTTATTTTTCAAATTTCAGAAAAAAACTAATTTTCTTAGTTCGGTTTCTTATGATAAAAAAGGTGGGAAACGGAAAACTTCACATCTTCCGTTTTTCTTTTGTGTACCTTTTTCCAACCATACTTGGATTTGATGTAACTATCTGTAAAGATTCCCCTATTTTCCTATCCATGCATAGCCCGCATAAGAAATTTTTCTTTGTTACTGATTTTCTTTTTCATCATATCTTGGAAATTTTCTTCTCTTATTCATCTTTTCTCATAATTTGTCAGGTTTGTTGCTTTACTAAATTTGCTGTTTACTTTTTAGTTGTACCATTTCTCTTTTCTTAGCTTATTTAATCATCAGATCTAAGTTTAGTTTTCAAATAAGCCTTCTAGCCTTTTCAATTAAAACTGGAAAATAGACACCCTACACAGCTACTACTAAGGGCCAAGAATCTCGGGATTATGTCCCCCTCAGACAGAAAAGTCCAAACCATGAGATCCACGATAGGTTTAGGTGTTACCCTAACTACCCAACAAGAGCAAAGTAACGGAACGGTCCCAGTAGAAATGTAATAATGTATTTGACCCCTAACATGAAAATTAGCAACAGGATCTAAACACTAACTTGCCCTTTTTCTATCTAGTAGTCCCTACACATTCTAGCTGTGTACCAATAGTCATTTCAAGCAACATCCTAGGCTTTTTAATGCTTACGCATTCCACGGGAACTTACCATTATTTCAAGGTAATTCTTTCTATCTACTTCATAGCCTCGAAATTTTTCCCATCTTTCCTAGGCACTAATCCTTTCCTACTCCATACTTTTAAAACACGGTTTGGCCTTTTTCATTTCACTTTTCTTTCAAAAGTTAAAAATATCAATACTTTATTTTGTCCACCCAACAAAATTATTTTGTCAAAATAATTTATCAAAAAGGATTGTCATAAGAGTAGAGATTTCAAATCTTTTTTTATCAAGAACAAAATGCAATACTTTCTAAGTTTTGCTTTTAAATCCTTTCATGTAATATAACAAGAAACTAGCGAGCTATACATGCTCTATAATATGCAAGAGAATTTTACTTTAAAACTCAATATGTACTTCTTTACAAATTTTAAAACTATGACTCTCAAGATTAAAACTTGAAAACACCATAAAACCTTTTCCCAAAACTTTTACAATTTCAAGTTCTTAAAAGTTAACAATGGGGTTAGACTCAAAGCGGGTTTCCAATTTTCTAGGCTTTCCTTGACACTTCCTAAGGTCAATTCTCTCAACTACATATATTCCCAATCCATTTTTCTCTTTTTAACCTTTTTCAACTTATAAGGTTTTACTGCTGTTAGGCCAAAAATTGACACTAACACCCAAATGTAGATCACAGATCACAAAATGCAGAAAATAATAAAATCAGAGGGAACACACGAGATCTTTATGGTGGTTCGGCTGATGTTTCTAGCCTACATCCATTATATGCTTTTATATATGATGAAATTACAAGAATAATTTCCATAACTCGTGAGACCTTGTAGTACAATGCTTAATTATCTCATGAAATCCTCACTAAACGCTCAAGTTTTACTTAGGAATATAGCTTTAGTGTTCGGCAATGTTTTGCTACGAACAATCGTAGAAGCTCAGATGAAAAAGAGCCAAAAAATCCCCTTAAAATAGCATGTAGGGGAGTATTTATAGTTGTAGAGGAGCTGAAACGGAAGTCGGTTCGTGACTGACATGTGGGACCCTATTCGGGAAAGTAGGTGCAGGAGTAGCCTTGAGAATATGTCAACATCCATGCGTGTATCAGCAGGTCCAGGGGTCGGTTCGTGGTTACGGGGTCATGATCCCCTTATGCACCATGAGCGGGTCGTGTCCACTATGACCACCACGAGCTGGGTGAGGAGGCGAGCTCGAGGGGGTGAGCCAGGTTGTATCACGAGCCAAGGGAGGTGCATGAGCCCGGGGGTGCGACTCTACCGAGGGTGTTACCATTTTCAAAATCCAAGTTCTCGGTTCTGAGTGCGTTCACGGAAACAGGCGTAACTTTCAAACCCTAAGTCGGTTTTGCCGAAACGAAAGCTCTATCTGAACCTAATACAGAGAGTTACAAGAGTTATAGAGCATAGCTTTGTAATTGCTGTTTTCGGACCCATAAGATGTCGTCTGATAGGAGTTTCGAGCTTGTTTATGTTGATGTTGCGATTTCGACCTAATCGCTCTATGTCTTCAGACGTTGTTTCCACTGCTTGAGCATATTACTATTCAGGAATTCCATGTATGACAGCTTTGACTAAAAAGTGTGTCAACAAGTTTGCCCCCCAGAACATATCAATGTTTATACTGGACGTATCCAGTTAGGAGCCGGGGCTCAGTGCTTATTACCAATTCATGAAAATGCAGCGGTCGTGAGACGACCCGATTTCCCGTTCTCACGGAAACAAGGTTATCTTTGGAATATAACACAGAAACATATAATAGCAGAACAGAATTAAATAAATACACCAGAATGAACAACAAAATATACTGGATAAAATAATCATCAGAGTTACACAGTATACAGGATCTAACTTAGTACAAATACAGTTCAGCTATACATAAATGTCTACAGCGGAAATAAACAAAATATGTACAATAGGAGCTGAACAGCATAAAAAGAAATAAATGATAGAATCCGTCTTCAGCTCCAGCTATCCAGAAAGAACCAGCTAAACCTGAATACAAGGCTGCTCGTGTAGAAAAAGGGGCACCCGAGTTTGAGAGTGAAACAAACTACGAGTCAGTCATGGGACTGGTATGAGAAATCTACTCAACACATATATAATTGGCTAATCACAGGACCACGCCACTTTCGTGGAACGGGTTTACTCCATTGGATTGCCAGTGCTTTAAAACAAATCTTTCTTTTAAACATCGCTATGCTTTTAACAAAAATGAAGCCATTATAAGACTCAGTTCCCATCACACAATGCAACGCAAACCGGAGGATAGAGTTTTTACCTTATAACGGCCAAGATATGCTTGATACGAATAAAACAAAGGCATTTGATATTATTGCTAGTGTTTATATGTTTTGAAAACAATTTCAAATCATAACTATCAATCATAGACGGCATTAATGCCCCATACCACTATGTCGCCATATATAGGTATACAATCAAAACCGCACGATCACGTATTTGGAAATTGGATTTCCGTCATGAACCAAGGCAAAAGATAGTCCTTACCGAATTCGAGACTGCCTAGCCCGAGTCTCAGGATCAGAACGCATCGATCCTTGGAGCGACAGGGCCGGTCCACACGGAGTGGATTAAAAATGCCTGAGCACTACGTTTCGCCGCCCTTTGGCGCGTAAGTGAGCCAACAAGTGACTCCATCGGACCCGGATCGTCCGATCTAACCGAGGCGCCTCGCAACAGCAACAACCACATAAGTCAAACTCGTCAGGGCGTGTAAAACCACTGACGCCACTTTTAGCTAGGAGGAAACGTAGGCCCTCCCTGAGGTCCTTTCTCCCGTTTTAGGTTCATACCGGGGTGTGAGGCTCGCGAATTCATGTTATACACAAAGCTACGCCACACAGGCGGTGCTTTGATCATCACCACAAGACTTTGCTTTTCAACAGAAGCCCTGATCACTGCATCTTAGCATGCCACACAGAATAAATCCTATGTCAGACACACAGTCCATTTACAAGTCCGTTCTGGGTCTGAACGAAACCGGAGGCACTAAATACCTCGCAAACCCTTCGATCAACACGTACGCCTGAACGATCACCACTCATTATCCATATTTCGGGATGCCTCCCAATCAGGACCTCGGTTACCATCCAAACGAGGTGAAGATCTCCGGTCTTCGACCATCGTCTTCATCTTCGAATTTCAATCGTCGGTCGATTATTCGAAATGAGAATTAACTCGGCCTTTTCAAATAATTCACGTATATTTAGAATTTCAAATCGATTTATTTCAATGGTTAAATTATTCGACAACACCAATTGTGTTCTTTAATGTAATTTTCACACCAAACACATTCAACCATCAAAAGCCACATAAATCAAGCAAATTCAGTTAATTTCCATTCCATATCGCTTACGATATTTTATAACTATTTATCGCTATTTTTATTTATTTTAAAATAGCTATTATATTCAAAACGACGTTTCGGGCCATAACGTGGCCGTGGCGCTGTTTTTCTTCAGATTTGATTTACACATATCTGAAAATCTAACCGTTGGATCTTCACAAAATTTACATCATTAGAAAGGTCTTTTCAAAACGAATCCAACGGTTCCAGTTTCGGGAAAATCCGACAGTCGGATCTCCCGGTACAATCGTTTGAAGTTTCGATTTCAAAATACGAACTGCAGCGTCGTTATTCGATTAAATATAATTATATATATATATATATATAAATAAATATAATCGTTTCTGGCGCTGTTTTTCTTCAGATTTGAATTAAACATTCCAGACAATCCAACCGTTGGATTTCTACAAAGTTGGTGCCGTTGGGAAGATATTCCCAAGGCGAACCCGACGGTTGAGGTTTCGGGAGAATCCAATGGTCGGATTTCCCGTACTAGTTGTTTGAAAACACGGTTTCAAAACACGAACTGCACGGCTTCGTTTCGTTTTAATTTTATTTATATTTATATATTTATATAAATATAGTTCATTCAATGATTTCCATATCGCTTTTACTTCAAATATTTTTCTAACTCCTTAAATTTTGGAAAAATTTCGCCATAACCTCCCCTGCACCGGGAGCATCGGGAAATCGCAAATAGCGTTCCCGGTCCTTCTAATCTCAAAAAGAAAAAGAAGAAGCCAAGCGGCTAGCCAACAGGCTCAAAATCATCACCCAAACAAATCAGTAAATGTGTACCTATTTGTCGGGCACAAAATTTTATTCCTCTTCTCTAGCCCCTTTGCTATAACCTGTTCAATGAATATTGCATGTACATATATATACAGTTCATATCATTTTTCAATTTCTATTCGACTTCATATTTGCTTTCTATTTGGTTTAAAAACTCCATTCATTCTAATGTTACATAAATAGGTGCAAATCATTTCATTAGCTAATTAATGAATATTTCAACTCATATATGTTTATTTTGAACAAGTGGCTATTTTTAACACTTCACATTTCAACGATTTATGCATACAATAAAAATGTGATTTTTATTGTAAAACAATTCATTTCAAAACACTATTTTTCTATATAGTTCAAGTTGGTGATAAAAATGGGATTTTTATCATAAAACAATTTATTTCCAAATATGAATACCATTCAACACATGAATTTCTAAACAACGAATGAATATCAATTCAACACATGAATGTTTTCAATAGTTTTTATATATAGATAAAAATGTGATTTTTATTATCGAACAATTTATTTCAAAATATGAATACCATTCAACACATGAATTTCTAAACAACGAATGAATATCAATTCAACACATGAATGTTTTCAATAGTTTTTATATGTAGATAAAAATGTGATTTTTATTATCGAACAATTTATTTCAAAATATGAATACCATTCAACACATGAATTTCTAAACAACGAATGAATATCAATTCAACATATGAATGTTTTCTATACAATGAATAAATATAGTTTAAGCATATGAAAATAATTCAAACACACAAATATTATTCAAAATTTCGGCAGCATAACGGCAGGGTAGTTACACCGGCACCGTCCCTAGTACGGCTCCTCGCTCTACCTTAAAACCTCGCGGTTTTTGACAATGGTGATCATGCATCTAGTTCGCACGCAGGCGGCATGTATATATTTATTTCATTTCCACAAACTAATCCTAAGTGGTTTCAACCAAATATTTCACAACCACAAACGGGTATTTTTCAACCACAATCAACCAATATCCATCACAAACAATCCCAAACAATCATTCAATTTTCACAACAATTTCAACCAATAAATATCGTCCATGGTTTGTGGACGAGGGGGCGTATATATATATATATATTTATATTTATATATAGCAATTTATATATAGCTATTCACTTTCATTTCACACATATATAATATATTTTAAAATCAGAAATCTCACCAATAGCTATCCAACTTCAAGACTCTTCTTAATAGAAATCTTTGCCTATTTGTCGCTTTCACCCGTATTCTCTGCACATGTAAAAATCGAATTTTTACTACGCTATTCAATATATAAAAATATGATTTTTACTTTTGCTTTCAACATATAAAAATATGATTTTTACTTTTGAAAGAAATCAGTTTTCATTTTTTTAAAACAAATCAGTTTTTATTTTAAAGCAAAATCAGTTTTTCTACTTTTCTAAAAGAAATCAGTTTTAATTTCTTTTTAAAATCAGTTTTAATTTCTTTTTTTTTAATATCAGTTTTAAAATTCCTTAAAAGAAATCAGTTTAAAAATTCTTTACAAAAAATCCAGTTTTAAAAATTCTTTTATAAAAATCTGTTTTATACTTTTAAAACTTTCATAAAAATCTGTTTTATACTTTTCAAGAAAACCAGTAGCCCCTCGTCCACAAACCATGGACGATATTTATTGGTTGAAATTGTTGTGAAAATTTGATTAGGGTTTCAGGGACATGAAGAAGCCTGGACCGTGTAGCCGTGAAGTAGGTAAATTGATTTTTACTATTTTTTTTATTTAATTGAAAAGGTCATTAGAAAAAAAAGAGACATTGTTTTAAAATCTGAAATATTAAAAATAAAATAGCCTTGGTTTTCTTTGATTTAAAAATGTAATTTTTTAATTGTACGTAGCATTGTTTATAAATATATAGAAAAAGCATTATATAAAAAGATATGTAGTTATAAAAAGAATGATATGATTTTTTTTTTTTTTAAATAGGAGCATAAAATAAAATTAGTGTCGTTTTATAAAAGAATAATGATCTATAAAAATATATGATTTTGTTTCTATCAAATTATGATTTTTTTTTTATAAAATAATAAACAACATATAGGTTTTGAAATAAAAATGAAGTAGCATTGTCTTTAATGTGAATAACAAAGTTAAAAATCAGATTTTGAAAATATTGTTTTTAGAAATAGAAAAATATATGATTTTTACATAGAAAGTAAAGATATAAAAATATAATTTTTATATGGAAAGTAGCGGTATAAAGATAGAATTTTTATCTATATAATAGCAAAGTAAAAATTCGATTTTTATATATTGAACAGCGAAGTAAAAATGTGATTTTTACATATGTAGAGAATACGGGCAGAGAAAGTGACAAGAAGAAGAAACGGCGAAGATTCCTACATAAGAAGAGTCGTGGAATTGGGATAGCTATTGGTGAGAACTCCTCACTCTAAATTTTCTTTTTCTAGTTATATATATATACTAGGATGTAGACGGTGTTTAGTAGCACCCGACACCCGTCATCCACAGACCATGGATGGCTTGTTTGTTTGATTGATGTGATGTGAAAATTGTTTGTGATGTTGATGTGAAATTCAAAGTGGAAATAATATATATATTGAAAGTGAAAATATTGAATATATTGAAAGTGAAAATATCGAATATATTGAAAGTGAAAATATTATATATATTAGAAGTGTATGAAATATATATATTGAAAGTGAAAGTATCGAGTATATAGTAAAAATGAATATATCGTATGTATTGAAAATGAAAATATCGTATATAGTGAAAAGTGAATATATATATATATATATATATATGAATTGAAAACGATGTATATAAATATTCGAATTGAAAACGATGTATATGAAATATTCGAATTGAAAACGATGTATATAAATATTCGAATTGAAAACGATGTATATGAAATATTCGAATTGAAAACGATGTATATGAAATATTCGAATTGAAAACGATGTATATGAAGAATTCGAATTGAAATGAATAGGAAATGAATTCGAATCGAACTGAATAGGAAATGAATTCGAATTGAAATGAATAGGAAATGAATTCGAACTGAATTGAATAGAAAACGAATTCGAATTGAACTGAATAGAAAACGAATTCGAATTGAACTGAATAGAAAACGAATTCGAATTGAACTGAATAGAAAATGAATTCGAATTGAAATGAATAGAAAATGAATTCGAATTGAAATGAATAGGAAATGAATTCGAATTGAACTGAATAGGAAATGAATTCGAATTGAACTGAATAGAAAATGAATTCGAATTGAACTGAATAGAAAATGAATTCGAATTGAACTGAATAGAAAATGAATTCGAATTGAAATGAATAGGAAATGAATTCGAACTGAACTGAATAGAAAATGAATTCGAATTGAAATGAATAGAAAATGAATTCGAATTGAACTGAATAGAAAATGAATACGAATTGAATTGAATAGAAAACCAATTTGAATTGAATTGAATTGAAAACGAATTCGAATTGAACTGAATAGAAAACGAATTCGAATTGAACTGAATAGAAAACGAATTCGAATTGAACTGAATAGAAAATGAATTCGAATTGAACTGAATAGAAAATGAATTCGAATTGAACTGAATAGAAAATGAATTCGAATTGAACTGAATAGAAAATGAATTCGAATTGAAATGAATAGGAAATGAATTCGAACTGAACTGAATAGAAAATGAATTCGAATTGAAATGAATAGAAAATGAATTCGAATTGAACTGAATAGAAAATGAATTCGAATTGAATTGAATAGAAAACCAATTTGAATTGAATTGAATTGAAAACGAATTCGAATTGAATTGAAACCGAATTGAAATGAATTCAAATTGAATTGAAATTTGAATTGAATAGAAATGAATTTTAAAACGAATTTATAAGGAAGAATTCAATTTTGATTTGAATTGAAATGGAAGTTGAAATTGTTTTTGAAACGAATTTAAAACTATTTATAAACTTCGTTTTAAATAGAAATCGACGAAGTATATATTATATATATTATATATATAATATAATGGCCTGAATAGAACGCGCCGCGCCGCGGCAGTTCGTGAATTTCGACCATTTATTTCAAACGGACATTACGGGAGATCCGACCGTCGGATTCTCCTGAAATCAGAACCGTTGGGTTCGTATCGAAAAGAGCTTTCTAATGAATGTTAGAAATTTGAAATCTAACGGTTGGATTTGGAATTACGTCCAAATCAAATTCGAAAAAGGTCGCTGTAAGTGCAGTTCGATGGCCGTTGATGGAAATCGACTGTACGGGCCTTGATAAAATTATTAAAAATAGTAATAATTTGTGTAAAATCATAAGAAATGATTTGTGAAGAATTGGGATGAAAAACTCCATATTTGAAAAGATAAAAATAGATTTTTATCGAAATGAACTAGTTATTAACTAGAAAAATAATCCAATGGTTATAAATAAATAAATTGGATTAGATTTGAATTGAAATTATCAATGGATATTTTCGATATTGGATTCCGTGATTACAGATATTGTGATGGGAATTTGGAAGATATCGATATCGTTATTCCCGATATGATATCTGTTGGTTTCAGGATTTGATGTTAAATATAAGTCAATACTCTCTCTATTTAAAACCTTATATTTAATGTCAAATTTGATTGATTGATGGTTTGGATTGTGCTCGACCAGTTTATGAGCAGAATATGCTTTTACATTTAGCATTCGGTTGGGTTGAAAATATCTGTGTGCTAACGCCTTGTGAAACACTTCACGATTTGACGATAAGGTGTTTAGCGATGTTGTGTTCATTTCAAATTTAACGAATGATTGTGAAATGATATTTTTCTTAAAGAGAAAAGAAACGTGTTCCCGATTTTGGACAGGGAATGTTTTATAAAAATGTTTTATAAAACAGAAAGGATTTCAAGGCCCAAAACCCGATGATTTCTAAAGTGATTTAGAAAATGTATTATATGTTACATTGTGGTTCATCGCATATTCGATTAGTTGCTATTGATGATGTATCTGTTTGGTGGCGGAGAATTTATTCTCTTGCTTAACACCCTTCTTTGAGACGTACGAGCTCAAAGGTTATGTGATTAATAGTGACTGATCATATGCGTGAATTACTGATGTGAAGTACTATATTTTGAAAGTACTTGTGATTATTATGTTGTGAAATGATTTTCCCTACTTCGGGATATGAAATGATTTAGTATGTGGCTAAAGATTCGGGTAACCCTGAGACTAAAAGTATGGGTGAGAGGGCGGTGTATGCTCTCCATGAGTGGGAGGTGCATCGTCGGTGTAGCCTACTCCTATGTGGGGTAGGTGCACATATATATATCGAGTTGCGAGGTGCGTACCCTTTGCCTTGTCGATGGGGAGCACGATATTTGGTTGCATACTTGTTTGTATGCATTGTTATGTTTTGGAATTCATATTTCCAAATGATTTGATTTGAGATCCCGAAGTGAAATCTACTTTGATATAGAAAGTTAGATATGTATTTCAAATGATTTGAAATAAGAAATCGGGAATAAAATCCAAAGGAATAATTTCTGTAAATTGAATTGGATTTGGAAAATCTAAGTGTTGTGATTAATCTAAGTTGGTAGATTGGGATATTGCATGTTGTGTGATGCATAGTAGATCCATATATCTATATTGATTGTTGCTTATACACTGGCTTTCATGGGGGTAAACCCGTTCCACGAAAGTGGCGTGGTCCCGTGATTTGCCTTATTTTTAAACAAGTTTAACAACTGTTTTTGAGTTCTCACACCAGTCCCATGACTGACCTGTAGTTTGCTTTTCCCTTGCGAACTCGGGTGCCCCTATTTTCCACATGGGCAGTCGAGTATTTTTATTTTGCAGATGTATTGAGCAGGATTCTGGATTGAAGCTTTAAGCTGTGTCCAGGCATTTACAGTCTTCCGCTGTGTAGTTTATATTTCCGCTGTGCATTGTATTACATTTGTGTAAATTTATCTTCCGCTGTGTATTATTTTCGATATACTCTGATATTCTGTACTCTGATGTAACATTATTATGATGTTTATTGAAGTCTTCTGTTATTTGTTCTGATGTGTTGTATACCCAAAGTTAGCGTATGCGGGATTCGAACGGTCTTGGTCGGTTTAGCGATCGATTAGGTCCGGGCGAAACCCGTGTCGTTACAACGTGTGATGTGAAAATTGTTTGTGATGTTGATGTGAAATTGAAAGTGGAAATAATATATATATTGAAAGTGTAAATATTGAATATATTGAAAGTGAAAATATCGAATATATTGAAAGTGAAAATATTATATATATTAGAAGTGTATGAAATATATATATTGAAAGTGAAAGTATCGAATATATAGTAAAAATGAATATATCGTATGTATTGAAAATGAAAATATCGTATATAGTGAAAAGTGAATATATATATATATATATGAATTGAAAACGATGTATATAAATATTCGAATTGAAAACGATGTATATGAAATATTCGAATTGAAAACGATGTATATAAATATTCGATTTGAAAACGATGTATATGAAATATTCGAATTGAAAACGATGTATATGAAATATTCGAATTGAAAACGATGTATATGAAGAATTCGAATTGAAATGAATAGGAAATGAATTCGAATTGAACTGAATAGGAAATGAATTCGAATTGAAATGAATAGGAAATGAATTCGAACTGAATTGAATAGAAAACGAATTCGAATTGAACTGAATAGAAAACGAATTCGAATTGAACTGAATAGAAAATGAATTCGAATTGAACTGAATAGAAAATGAATTCGAATTGAAATGAATAGAAAATGAATTCGAATTGAAATGAATAGGAAATGAATTCGAATTGAACTGAATAGGAAATGAATTCGAATTGAACTGAATAGAAAATGAATTCGAATTGAACTGAATAGAAAATGAATTCGAATTGAACTGAATAGAAAATGAATTCGAATTGAAATGAATAGGAAATGAATTCGAACTGAACTGAATAGAAAATGAATTCGAATTGAAATGAATAGAAAATGAATTCGAATTGAACTGAATAGAAAATGAATTCGAATTGAATTGAATAGAAAACCAATTTGAATTGAATTGTATTGAAAACGAATTCGAATTGAACTGAATAGAAAACGAATTCGAATTGAACTGAATAGAAAACGAATTCGAATTGAACTGAATAGAAAATGAATTCGAATTGAACTGAATAGAAAATGAATTCGAATTGAACTGAATAGAAAATGAATTCGAATTGAACTGAATAGAAAATGAATTCGAATTGAAATGAATTCGAACTGAACTGAATAGAAAATCAATTCGAATTGAAATGAATAGAAAATGAATTCGAATAGAAAATGAATTCGAATTGAATTGAATAGAAAACCAATTTGAATTGAATTGAATTGAAAATGAATTCGAATTGAATTGAAACCGAATTGAAATGAATTCAAATTGAATTGAAATTTGAATTGAATAGAAATGAATTTTAAAACGAATTTATAAGGAAGAATTCAATTTTGATTTGAATTGAAATGGAAGTTGAAATTGTTTTTGAAACGAATTTAAAACTATTTATAAACTTCGTTTTAAATAGAAATCGACGAAGTATATATTATATATATTATATATATAATATAATGGCCTGAATAGAACGCGCCGCGCCGCGGCAGTTCGTGAATTTCGACCATTTATTTCAAACGGACATTACGGGAGATCTGACCGTCGGATTCTCCTGAAATCAGAACCGTTGGGTTCGTATCGAAAAGAGCTTTCTAATGAATGTTAGAAATTTGAAATCTAACGGTTGGATTTGGAATTACGTCCAAATCAAATTCGAAAAAGGTCGCTGTAAGTGCAGTTCGATGGCCGTTGATGGAAATCCACTGTACGGGCCTTGATAAAATTATTAAAAATAGTAATAATTTGTGTAAAATCATAAGAAATGATTTGTGAAGAATTGGGATGAAAAACTCCATATTTGAAAAGATAAAAATAGATTTTTATCGAAATGAACTAGTTATTAACTAGAAAAATAATCCAATGGTTATAAATAAATAAATTGGATTAGATTTGAATTGAAATTATCAATGGATATTTTCGATATTGGATTCCGTGATTACATATATTGTGATGGGAATTTGGAAGATATCGATATCGTTATTCCCGATATGATATCTGTTGGTTTCAGGATTTGATGTTAAATATAAGTCAATACTCTCTCTATTTAAAACCTTATATTTAATGTCAAATTTGATTGATTGATGGTTTGGATTGTGCTCGACCAGTTTATGAGCAGAATATGCTTTTACATTTAGCATTGGGTTGGGTTGAAAATATCTGTGTGCTAACGCCTTGTGAAACACTTCACGATTTGACGATAAGGTGTTTAGCGATGTTGTGTTCATTTCAAATTTAACGAATGATTGTGAAATGATATTTTTCTTAAAGCGAAAAGAAACGTGTTCCCGATTTTGGACAGGGAATGTTTTATAAAAATGTTTTATAAAACAGAAAGGATTTCAAGGCCCAAAACCCGATGATTTCTAAAGTGATTTAGAAAATGTATTATATGTTACATTGTGGTTCATCGCATATTCGATTAGTTGCTATTGATGATGTATCTGTTTGGTGGCGGAGAATTTATTCTCTTGCTTAACACCCTTCTTTGAGACGTACGAGCTCAAAGGTTATGTGATTAATAGTGACTGATCATATGCGTGAATTACTGATGTGAAGTACTATATTTTGAAAGTACTTGTGATTATTATGTTGTGAAATGATTTTCCCTACTTCGTGATATGAAATGATTTAGTATGTGGCTAAAGATTCGGGTAACCCTGAGACTAAAAGTATGGGTGAGAGGGCGGTGTATGCTCTCCATGAGTGGGAGGTGCATCGTCGGTGTAGCCTACTCCAATGTGGGGTAGGTGCACATATATATATCGAGTTGCGAGGTGCGTACCCTTTGCCTTGTCGATGGGGAGCACAATATTTGGTTGCATACTTGTTTGTATGCATTGTTATGTTTTGGAATTCATATTTCCAAATGATTTGATTTGAGATCCCGAAGTGAAATCTACTTTGATATAGAAAGTTAGATATGTATTTCAAATGATTTGAAATAAGAAATCGGGAATAAAATCCAAAGGAATAATTTCTGTAAATTGAATTGGATTTGGAAAATCTAAGTGTTGTGATTAATCTAAGTGGGTAGATTGGGATATTGCATGTTGTGTGATGCATAGTAGATCCATATATCTATATTGATTGTTGCTTATACACTGGCTTTCATGGGGGTAAACCCGTTCCGCGAAAGTGGCGTGGTCCCGTGATTTGCCTTATTTTTAAACAAGTTTAACAACTGTTTTTGAGTTCTCACACCAGTCCCATGACTGACCTGTAGTTTGCTTTTCCCTTGCGAACTCGGGTGCCCCTATTTTCCACACGGGCAGTCGAGTAGTTTTATTTTGCAGATGTATTGAGCAGGATTCTGGATTGAAGCTTTAAGCTGTGTCCAGGCATTTACAGTCTTCCGCTGTGTAGTTTATATTTCCGCTGTGCATTGTATTACATTTATGTAAATTTATCTTCCGCTGTGTATTATTTTCGATATACTCTGATATTCTGTACTCTGATGTAACATTATTATGATGTTTATTGAAGTCTTCTGTTATTTGTTCTGATGTGTTGTATACCCAAAGTTAGCGTATGCGGGATTCGAACGGTCTTGGTCGGTTTAGCGATCGATTAGGTCCGGGCGAAACCCGTGTCGTTACAACGTGGTATCATTCCAATTTGAAAAATAAAGACTGTGGTAACCCGTAACTTCCCCGTAAAGGAAAGTGTCGGATAGTTCGAGAACAAACCACAACAGAACACATACAGAAGAACATTTCACTGTATATTACAACAATGCATCAGATTACAAGAATATACAGAGTATAAAAGAATATTACACAGAAATATCAGAGATTTAAATTACATTTAAATACATAGCAGCGGAAAATAATTCGATACACAGCTAGAAGTAGATATACGGATACAAAGCTTTCCGGATATCGTTCCAGCTGTAAACCAGGATCCTGTGAATATAAATCTGCAAAACCAAAACTACTAGCTGCCCGTGTCAAAATAAGGGCACCCAGAGTTTAGGTTAAAACAATAAACTCCAGGTCAGTCATGTGACTGGTGTGAGAACTAAAACAGTTATTAATCTTTATTTTAAATCATTAGGTAAATCAAGGGACCACGCCGTATAACACGGAACGGGTTTCCTCCCAAGAATACCAGTGCATAAAACAAACAGCGCAATGCTAAATAAAGAAAAATGAAGCTGTTATAAGACCCAGGTCCCATCACACAATGCAACGCAGCCGAGGATAGGGTTTTCCCTTATAACAGCCAAAGAATGCTTGATACGTTTAAAACAAATCGTTTGATACTATTATAAGTGCATAGTGTATAAAACAACTTCAAATCATAAGTATCAATCATAGGCGGCATGAATGGCCCATAACACTATGTCGCCATATATAAGTTTACAATCAAAACCGCAAATGTCGTATTGGAAGTTGGGTTATCATTTATGGTATGAACCGAGGCTAGGGGCAAGATCCTCAATGATTCGAGACTGCCTAGCCCGAGTCTCAGGCAAGCGCGCAGGCAAGCCTTGGAGCGACAGGGCCGGTCCACCGATGTGGATTATTATACCTGAGCACTACGTTTCGCCGCCCTTTGGGGCGTAAGCGAGCCAACTAAATGACTCCATCGGTTCGAGAACGACCGATCAATCCGAGGCGCCTCGCAACAGCAACAACAACATAAGTCAAACTCGTCAGGGCGTGTAAAACCACTGACGCCACTTTTAGCTAGGAGGAAACGTAGGCCCTCCCTGAGGTCCGTCTCCCGTTTTTGATTCATACCGGGTGTGATACTTGCGAATCAACGTTACACAAAGCTACGCCACGAAGGCCGTGCTTCGATCATCAACCACAAGACTTTGCTTTTCAACAGAAGCCTTGATCATTTGCCACTTAGGCATGCCACACAGGCAATTCACTCCATGCGATTGATATCCATCAATATATAACCCCTGAGCTCGTACGTCTCAGAGAAGGGCGTTAAGCAAGAGAATAAATTCTCCGCCGCCAAACAGATATATATTTAATAGAGATCAATCACACGGACTAAAATCCAATGTCAGACACACAGTCCATTTACAAGTCCGTTCTGGGTCTGAACGAAACCGGAGGCACCTAGTACCTCGCATATCCATCGATCTCCAAGTACGTCTGGACGATCACTAACTGTTTCCATCTTCTTGGGTGTACAGCCCAATCAAGATCATCAGTAATTACCCAAACGACGTGAAGACCTCCGGTCTTCGACCATCGTCTTCATCTTTGACTTATCGTCGTATCAGTTATTCGGAATGGGATAAACCCGGTCTTTCCGAGTAACTCGCGTATACTTTAAATAAGTGTTACACAAACACAACATACGCCTCATTCCAATTCATTAGTCACTAACCGTAAATTAATCAAGAGAATAATTCCCCAAATATTAACCCCGAAGGCCGAAACCAACATCAGATCAATATCCAGAAAACCATTCTGCTTAGCTAACCGACAGTTAGTTTCTAAATTTCACATTCATAGGGAAAGGTTCCCATTAATTTTATCAAAGATAAATTCTTGAATTTATTCTTTAATCTACGTTTGAATATCAATTCAAACTAGTCGGAATTAGCGAACCTTACCGAAGTAATCATTTGTTTTAATCTCCCAATCCCAACCTATTAATCCCATGAAGTAAAACTGGTAATACTTCATATCGAACACCACAGTGTTATCGGTAAATTCAATTACCATTTCACGTTCAAATCTAATTAAAGATTTAACTATCGCCTGGAGTAAAACTGGTGATACTCCATTCTCGATTTTCCAATCTAATTAAAGATTCATTAAAACTCCACTTAGTTTTAATCGTTAACTGGGTTAAAGAATCAGTGTCATTTAAAACACGGTTCACGGTAAACCCAAAATCACAATCATTAATTATCGGGTTAAAGAACGAGTGTTATTTAAAACACTGTTCACGATAAACCCAAAAATCAATATCGATTCAATTCCAATTAAATGTTATTTAATTGGTACACTTCATTAAATCTAAATAAAAAGATTTAATCTTTTCTCAACTGGGTTCAAGAACAGTGTTAGTGAAGACACCATTCACGACAAACCCCAAATCACGTTTGATATTCAATACAAGGCTCTGAATAGAAAATATATCGGCTTATATTCAATATCAAATTCTACGACTAACAAATGTCGTATTGGAAATAACGATATCAATATATCTTTCAAATATCCATAACAACACCTGTATAATCACGAATTCCAACATCGAAATATTCCGAAGACAATTTCGATTCAATTCCACTCCAATGCAATCATTGGAAATTCTGGTTATTTTTAAAACCATTTCAAATTCAATTTATTTCTTTAAAAATAAATAGAATTATCTTTCTAGTTCAAAACTAGTTCATTTCGATAAAAATCTATTTTTATCCTTTCAAATATGGAGTTTTTCATCCCAATCCTTTCTAAATCATTTCTTATGATTTTACACAAATTATTACTATTTTTAATAATTTTATCAAGGCCTGTACAGTCGATTTCCAACAACGGCCATCGAACTGCACTTACAGCGACCTTTTTCGAATTTGATTTGGATGTATCTCCAAATCCAACCGTTAGATTTCAAATTTCTAACATTCATTAGAAAGCTCTTTTCGATACGAACCCAACGGTTCCGGTTTTAGGAGAATCCGACGGTCGGATCTCCCGCAAAGTCCGTTTGAAATATATGGTCGAAATTCACGAACTGCCGCGGCGCGGCGCGTTCTATTCAGGCCATTATATTATATATATAATAATATATATAATATATACTTCGTCGATTTCTATTTAAAACGAATTATATAAATAGTTTTAAATTCGTTTCAAAAGCAATTTCAACTTCCTTTTCAATTCAAATCAAAATTGAATTCTTCTTTATAAATTCGTTTCAAAATTCATTTCTATTCAATTCAAATTTCAATTCAATTTGAATTCATTTCAATTCGTTTTCAATTCAATTTGAATTCGTTTTCAATTCATTTCGAAATCGTTTTCAATTCAATTCATTTCGAAATCGTTTTCAATTCAATTCATTTCGAAATCGTTTTCAATTCAATTCATTTCGAAATCGTTTTCAATTCAATTCATTTCGAAATCGTTTCAATTCAATTCATTTCGAAATCGTTTTCAATTCAATTCATTTCGAAATCGTTTTCAATTCAATTCATTTCGAAATCGTTTTCAATTCAATTCATTTCGAAATCGTTTTCAAATCGATATAAATATCGTTTACGTCAAAATGGCGTCAATCTAATCAACACGGCTTCATAAATTGCTATTTTCAAATATTCTATTTCAAATATTTCTTTTTCAAAATAGTTGTTATTATCAAAATATTTCGTTCAACACACGACCAATCTCAATGGATGAGTTCTGTCAACACATGAACTTTTATTTTATAATATTCTTTATTTTTCAAATTGGAACGAGGCCCAATAAATTACCATATAAAGTTAATTATATGGATTTTCATACAACACATGTATATAATAGCAACGATAGATAATCAACCATCAACCAAAGTGCACTACACTGTATAAGCATCAAATATAGATATCTAACGCTTATAACAGCCTGTCAATCAATCGATCGACATATTCAATCAGTCAGGATGAGTGAACTTCATATTTCATCCCAACACCCGTGTGGGGTTTTCAAACAATCAAACACAGATTTTAGTTGTGCAGTTGGGCGATGTGTAAAATTTATCGTCCCAGTCAATGTCATTCAAATAGATGTACATAAACAAACCGTCCGGTTTATAAATGAATATTTTATTTTATTCACTTCACGTTAAAAATTATATTTTTAACGATAAAACATTTTATTTCAACCTATGAATTTCTATTATTCATTTACACAATAAAATGATATTTTTATTTTTCTAACTTATTTTAGAAAATTTCGGCGGCATAACGGCACGATACTAGAAACGGGACAAGGCCTAGCCTAATCCCCGGTCTAGTGAAGGCCCACGCCATTCACATATCAATCAAATTCACTTTCGTTATGCAAACCACAAAATTTGGAGTAAGGGTCTAACCTAGCCTTACTCCTTCGCCTTATAACGGCGCACGTCTAATCCTAACCAGTTTATCGATTCGATTTTTCACACCACAAACCACATTCAAACCAATATCGCAATCAATCACCAAACAGTCAAACAAACAAGTCCATGGTCTGTGGACGATTGTGTCGGGTGCTACTAAGCACCGTCTGCATCCTAGTATATATATAACTAGAAAAATTAAATTGAAAGGTGAGAAATTCTCACATATAGCTATCCTAGCTCCACGGCACTTCATTGATAGAAATCTTCATCGTCATCGCATCTTCGTTGCTGTAACCACCATATATGTAAAAATCACATTTTTACTTCGTTATTCAATATATAAAAATCGAATTTTTATTTCGAAGTTCAATATATAAAAATCGAATTTTTAGTTCAAAGTTCAATATATAAAAATCGACTTTTTATTTCAAAGTTCAATATATAAAAATCGAATTTTTATTTCAAAGTTCAATATATAAAAATTCTATTTCCTTACCGCTAATATATAGATAATAATTCCATTTCAAAAATATTGATTTCGCCTTTATAAAAATAAAGTTTTTGTCGTTATGAAAATCACCACTTTATCTCAACGTATATAAAATAAAAATCAGATTTTTATTTCGCTACATATACAAAGATGATATTTTTATATTCTCTATCCTATAAAGATTATATTTTTAATACTTTAAAAATATAAAAATCATATTTTTAATATTTCTATATAGTAAAGATTATATTTTTAATACTTTAAAAAATATAAAAATCATATTTTTATCACTTTAAACATATAAAGATCATACCTTTTCTATTTTAACGTTTAAACCCTTTAAAATAAAATCAGTTTTAATATTCTAAAAAAAATCAGTTTTTATATTTTCCTAAAAAAAATCAGTTTTAATATTCTAAAAAAATCAGTTTTTATATTTTCCTAAAAAAAATCAGTTTTAATAAAAAAAAAATAAAAAAAAATATCTTCTCCCCTTAACTACCAGGCCCCCCCCCCCCCCGGACTAAAATCATTTAAATCAGAAAAAAGAGCAACTGTGAAGACCCGCAACTTCCCCGTAAAGGAAAGCGTCGGATAGTTCGAGAACAAACCACAACAGAACGCATACAGAAGAACATTTCATTGTATATTACAACAATGCATCAGATTACAAGAATATACAGAGTATAAATGAATATTACACAGAAATATCAGAGATTTAAATTACATTTAAATACATCGCAGCGGAAAATAATACAATACACAACTAGAAGAAGATATACGGATACAAAGCTTTCCGGATATCGTTCCAGCTGTAAACCAGGATCCTGTGAATATAAATCTGCAAAACCAAAACTACTAGCTGCCCGTCTCAAAATAAGGGCACCCAGAGTTTAGGTTAAAACAATAAACTCCAGGTCAGTCATGTGACTGGTGTGAGAACTAAAACAGTAATTAATCTTTACTTTAAATCATTAGGTAAATCAAGGGACCACGCCGTATAACACGGAACGGGTTTCCTCCCAAGAATACCAGTGCATAAAACAAACAGCGCAATGCTAAATAAAGAAAAATGAAGCTGTTATAAGACCCAGGTCCTATCACACAATGCAACGCAAGCCGGGGGATAGGGTTTTCCCTTATAACAGCCAAAGAATGCTTGATACGTTTGAAACAAATCATTTGATACTATAATAAGTGCATAGTGTATAAAACAACTTCAAATCATAAGTATCAATCATAGGCGGCATAAGCGCCCCATCCCACTATGTCACCATATATAGGATTACAACTAAAACCGCAAATATCACGTACTTGGAAATTGGAATTCCATCTATGAACTGAGGCAAAAGATAGTCCTCAACTGATTCGAGACGCTCTAGCCCGTGTCTCAGGAACAGCCGCAACTGCCCCTTGGATCGTCAGGGCCGGTCCACACGGAGTGGATTATTATGCCTGAACAATACGTCTCCCCACCTTATGGGGTGTAAGTCTGGTCCGTCAGCCGACCAGAATGCATTCGGCCGAAACCGATATAACCGAGGCGCCTCGCAACCGCAACAACCACATAAGTCAAACTCGTCAGGGCGTGTAAAACCACTGACGCCACTTTTCAGCTAGAAAGAAACGCAAGTCCTCCCAGAGGTCCGTCTCCCGTTTTTGGTTCATACCGGGTGTGAAACACGCGAGGTAAACATTACACAAAGCTACGCCACAAAGGCCGTGCTTTGATCATCACCACAAGACTTTGCTTTTCAACAGAAGCCTCGATCATTTGCATCTTAGCATGCCACACAGGCAAACCACTCTATGCAACCGATATCAGTCACACAGAATGAAATCCAATGTCAGACACACAGTCCATTTACAAGTCCGTTCTGGGTCTGAACGAAACCGGAGGCACCTAGTACCCCGCATATCCATCGATCTCCAAGTACGTCTGGACGAGCACCAACTGTTTCCATCTTCTTGGGTGTACAGCCCAATCAAGATCATCAGTAATTACCCAAACGACGTGAAGACCTCCGGTCTTCGACCATCGTCTTCATCTTCGACTTATCGTCGTATCAGTTTTTCAGAATGGGCTGAACCCGGTCTTTCCGAATAACTCGCGTATATTTTAAATAAGTGTTACACAAACACAACATACGCCTCATTCCAATTCATTAGTCACTAACCGTAAATTAATCAAGAGAATAATTCCCCAAATATTAACCCCGAAGGCCGAAACCAACATCAGATCAATATCCAGAAAACCATTCTGCTTGGCTAACCGACAGTTAGTTTCTAAATTTCACGTTCAAATCTAATTAAAGATTTAACTATCGCCTGGAGCAAAACTGGTGATACTCCATTCTCGATCTTTTCAATCTAATTAAAGATTCATTAAAACTCCACTTAGTTTTAATCATTATCTGGGTTAAAGAATCAGTGTCATTTAAAACACGATTCACGATAAACCCAAAATCACATTCCATTAATTATCGGGTTAAAGAACAAGTGTTATTTAAAACACTATTCACGATAAACCCAAAAATCAATACCAATTCAATTCCAATTAAATATCATTTAATTGGTACGCTTCATTAAATCTAAATAAAAAGATTTAATCTTTTCTCAACTGGGTTCAAGAACAGTGTTAGTGAAAACACCATTCACGACAAACCCAAATCACATTCGATATTCAATACAAGGCTCTGAATAGAAAATATATCGGCTTATATTCAATATCGAATTCTACGACTAACAAATGTCGTATTGGAAATAACGATATAAATATATATCTTTCAAATTTCCATAACAACACCTGTAATATCACGAATTCCAACATCGAAATATTCCGAAGACAATTTCAATTCAAATCCACTCCAATGCAATCATTGGAAATTTTGGTTATTTTCAAAACCATTTCAAATTCAATTTATTTATTTAAAAATAAATAGAATTATAATTCTAGTTCAAAACTAGTTCATTTCGATAAAAATCTATTTTTATCTTTTCAAATATGGAGTTTTTCATCCCAAACTTTCACAAATCATTTCTTATGATTTTACACAAATTATTACTATTTTTAATAATTTTATCAAGGCCCGTACAGTCGATTTCCATTAACGGCCATCGAACTGCACTTACCGCGACCTTTTTCGAATTTGATTTGGACGTATCTCCAAATCCAACCGTTAGATTTCAAATTTCTAACATTCATTAGAAAGCTCTTTTCGATACGAACCCAACGGTTCCGGTTTTAGGAGAATCCGACGGTCGGATCTCCCGCAATGTCCATTTGAAATAAATGGTCGAAATTCACGAACTGCCGCGGCGCGGCGCGTTCTATTCAGGCCATTATATTATATATATAATATATATAATATATACTTCGTCGATTTCTATTTAAAACGAATTATATAAATAGTTTTAAATTCGTTTCAAAAGCAATTTCAACTTCCTTTTCAATTCAAATCAAAATTGAATTCTTCTTTATAAATTCGTTTCAAAATTCATTTCTATTCAATTCAAATTTCAATTCAATTTGAATTCATTTCAATTCGTTTTCAATTCAATTCATTTCGAAATCGTTTTCAATTCAATTCGAATTCGTTTTCAATTCATTTCATTTCGAAATCGTTTTCAATTCAATTCATTTCGAAATCGTTTTCAATTCAATTCGAATTCGTTTTCAATTCATTTCATTTCGAAATCGTTTTCAATTCAATTCGAATTCGTTTTCAATTCATTTCATTTCGAAATCGTTTTCAATTCAATTCATTTCGAAATCGTTTTCAATTCAATTCGAATTCGTTTTCAATTCATTTCATTTCGAAATCGTTTTCAATTCAATTCGAATTCGTTTTCAATTCATTTCATTTCGAAATCGTTTTCAATTCAATTCGAATTCGTTTTCAATTCATTTCATTTCGAAATCGTTTTCAATTCAATTCATTTCGAAATCGTTTTCAATTCAATTCAAAATATTCGATTTCGAAATCACTTTTCAATATTCATTTTTAAGATGAATAAAATCGATATAAATATCGTTCACGTCAAAATGGCGTCAATCTAATCAACACGGCTTCATAAATTTCTATTTTCAAACATTCTATTTCAAATATTTCTTTTTCAAAATAGTTGTTATTATCAAAATATTTCGTTCAACACATGACCAATCTCAATGAATGAGTACTGTCAACACATGAACTTTTATTTTATATCGATAAAAGTGTAAATTTTATTACTAAAATATTTCGTTCAACACATGACCAATCTCAATGAATGAGTACTGTCAACACATGAACTTTTATTTTATAATATTCTTTATTTTTCAAATTGGAATGAGGCCCAATCAATTACCATATAAAGTTAATTATATGGATTTTCAAACAACACATGTATATCATAGCATTGAAAAATAATCAACCATCAACCAAAGAGCACTACACTGTATAAGCATCAAATATAGATATTCAACGCTTATAACAGCCTGTCAATCAATCGATCGACACATTTAACCAATCAGGATGAGTGAACTTCATATTTCATCCTAACACCCGTGTGGGGTTTCAAACAATCAAACACAGATTTAGTTGTGCAGTTGGGCGATGTGTAAAATTTATCGTCCCAATCAATGTCATTCAAATAGGTGTACATAAACAAACCGTCCGGTTTATAAATGAATATTTTATTTTATTCACTTCACGTTAAAATTTATATTTTTAACGATAAAACATTTTATTTCAACCTATGAATTTCTATTCAGTTCATTTATCCAATAAAATGATATTTTTATTTTTCTAACTTATTTTAGAAAATTTCGGCGGCATAACGGCACGATACTAGAAACGGGACGAGGCCTAGCCTTATCCCCGGTCTAGTGAAGGCCCACGCCATTCACACATCAATCAAATTCACCCAACAACCAAATCCAAATCAAATCATATCACTAAGCTATGCAACCAAACAAACAAGTCCATGGTCTGTGGACGATTGTGTCGGGTGCTACTAAGCACCGTCTGCATCCTAGTATATATATATAACTAGAAAATAAATTGAAGAGTGAGAAAAAACCGTCTGGTTTGTAAATGAATATTCTATTTTATTCACTTCACGTTAAAAATTATATTTTTAACGATAAAACATTTTATTCCAACATATGAATTGAATTGAAAACGATTTCGAAATGAATAGAATAGAACAGGAATTTGAATTGAATAGAAAACGAATTCGAATTGAATTGAATAGAAAACAAATTCGAATTGAATTGAATAGAAAACGAATTCGAATTGAATTGAATAGAAAACGAATTCGAATTGAATTGAATAGAAAACGAATTCGAATTGAATTGAATAGAAAACGAATTCGAATTGAATTGAATAGAAAACGAATTCGAATTGAATTGAATAGAAAACGAATTCGAAATGAATTGAATTGAAAACGAATTCAAATTGAATTGAAATTTGAATTGAATAGAAATGAATTTTAAAACGAATCTATAAAGAAGAATTCAATTGTGATTTGAATTGAAAAGGAAGTTGAAAATGTTTTTGAAACGAATTCAAAACCATTTATATAATTCGTTTTAAATAGAAATCGACGAAATATATATTATATATATTATATATATAATAAATGGCCTGAATAGAACGCGCCGCGCTGCGGCAGTTCGCGAATTTCGACCATTGACTTCGAACGGACATTACGAGAGATCCGACCGTCGGATTCTCCTGAAATCAGAACCGTTGGGTTCGTATCGAAAAGAGCTTTCTAAGGAATATTAAAAATTTGAAATCTAACGGTTGGATTGGGAATTATGTCCAAATCAAATTTGAAAAAGGTCGCTGTAAGTGCAGTTCGATGGCCATTGTTGGAAATCGACTGTACGGGCCTTGATAAAATTATTAAAAATAGTAATAATTTATGTAAAATCATAAGAAATGATTTGTGAAGAATTGGGATTAAAAACTCCATATTTGAAAAGATAAAAATAGATTTTTATCGAAATGAACTAGTTATTAACTAGAAAAATAATCCAATGGTTATAAATAAATAAATTGGATTAGATTTGAATTGAAATTATCTATGGATATTTTCGATATTGGATTCCGTGATTACAGATATTGTGATGGGAATTCGGAAGATATCGATATCGTTATTCCCGATATGATATCTGTTGGTTTCAGGATTTGATGTTAAATATAAGTCAATACTCTCTCTATTTAAAACCTTATATTTAATGTCAAATTTGATTGATTGATGGTTTGGATTGTGCTCGACCAGTTTATGAGCAGAATATGCTTTTACATTTAGCATTGGGTTGGGTTGAAAATATCTGTGTGCTAACGCCTTGTGAAACACTTCACGATTTGACGATAAGGTGTTTAGCGATATTGTGTTCATTTCAAATTTAACGAATGATTGTGAAATGATATTTTTCTTAAAGCGAAAAGAAACGTATTCCCGATTTTGGACAGGGAATGTTTTATAAAAATGTTTTATAAAACAGAAAGGATTTCGAGGCCCAAAACCCGATGATTTCTAAAGTGATTTAGAAAATGTATTATATGTTACATTGTGGTTCATCGCGTATTCGATCAGTTGCTATTAATGATGTATCTGTTTGGTGGCGGAGAATTTATTCTCTTGCTTAACACCCTTCTTTGAGACGTACGAGCTCAAAGGTTATGTGATTAATAGTGACTGATCATATGCGTGAATTACAGATGTGAAGTACTATATTTTGAAAGTACTTGTGATTATTATGTTGTGAAATGATTTTCCCTACTTCGGGATATGAAATGATTTAGTGTGTGGCTAAAGATTCGGGTAACCCTGAGACTAAAAGTATGGGTGAGAGGGCGGTGTATGCTCTCCATGAGTGGGAGGTGCATCGTCGGTGTAGCCTACTCCTATGTGGGGTAGGTGCACATATATATATCGAGTTGCGAGGTGCGTACCCTTTGCCTTGTTGATGGGGAGCACGATATTTGGTTGCATACTTGTTTGTATGCATTGTTATGTTTTGGAATTCACATTTCAAAATGATTTGATTTGAGATCCCGAAGTGAAGTCTACTTTGATATAGAAAGTTAGATATGTATTTCAAATGATTTGAAATAATAAATCGGGAATAAAATCCAAAGGAAAAATTTCTGTAAATTGAATTGGATTTAGAAAATCTAAGTGTAGTGATTAATCTAAATGGGTAGATTGGGATATTGCATGTTGATTGATGCATAGTAGATCCATATATCTATATTGATTGTTGTTTATACACTGGCTTTCATGGGGGTAAACCCGTTCCGCGAAAGTGGCGTGGTCCCGTGATATGCCATTTTAGTAAATAAGTTAACAACTGTTTTTGAGTTCTCACACCAGTCCCATGACTGACTCGTAGTTTGCTTTTCCCTTGCGAACTCGGGTGCCCCTATTTTCCGCACGGGCAGTCGAGTAGTTTTATTTTGCAGATGTTTTGAGCAGGATTCTGGATTGAAGCTTTAAGCTGTGTCCAGGCATTTACAGTCTTCCGCTGTGTAGTTTATATTTTCGCTGTGCACTGTTTTACATTTATGTAAATTTATCTTCCGCTGTGTATTATATTTCGATATACTCTGATATTTTGTACTCTGATGTAACATTATTATGATGTTTATTGAAGTCTTCTGTTATTTGTTCTGATGTGTTGTATACCCAAAGTTAGCGTATGCGGGATTCGAACGGTCTTGGTCGGTTTAGCGATCGATTAGGTCCGGGCGAAATCCGTGTCGTTACAACGTTGATAGCACGTTGAGACCGATTTCCCGTTCTCACGGAAACAAGGTTATCTTTGGAATATAACACAGAAACATATAACAGCAGAACAGAATTAAATAAATACACCAGAATGAACAACAAAATATACTGGATAAAAGTAATCATCAGAGTTACACAGTATACAGGATCTTACTTAGTACAAATACAGTTCAGCTATACATAAATGTCTACAGCGGAAATAAACAAAATATGTACAATAGGAGCTGAATAGCATAAAAAGAAATAAATGATAGAATCCATCTTCAGCTCCAGCTATCCAGAAAGAACCAGCTAAACCTGAATACAAGGCTGCCCGTGTAGAAAAAGGGGCACCCGAGTTTGAGAGTGAAACAAACTACGAGTCAGTCATGGGACTGGTATGAGAAATCCACTCAACACATATATAATTGGCTAATCACAGGACCACGCCACTTTCGTGGAACGGGTTTACTCCATTGGATTGCCAGTGCTTTAAAACAAATCTTTCTTTTAAACATCGCTATGCTTTTTATAAAAATGAAACCGTTATAAGACTCAGTTCCCATCACACAATGCAACGCAAATCGGAGGATAGAGTTTTTACCTTATAACGGCCAAGATATGCTTGATACGAATAAAACAAAGGCATTTGATATTATTGCTAGTGTTTATATGTTTTGAAAACAATTTCAAATCATAACTATCAATCATAGACGGCATTAATGCCCCATACCACTATGTCGCCATATATAGGTATACAATCAAAATCGCATCGTCACGTATTTGGAAATTGGATTTCCGTCATGAACCAAGGCAAAAGATAGTCCTTACCGAATTCGAGACAATCTAGCCCATGTCTCAGGATCAGAACGCATCGACCCTTGGAGCGACAGGGCCGGTCCACCGATGTGGATTAAGAATGCCTGAACACTACGTTTCCCCGCCCTTTGGGGCGTAAACGAGCCAACGAATGACTCCATCGGACCCGGATCGTCCGATCAAACCGAGGTGCCTCGCAACAGCAACAACCACATAGGTGAAAAGTATATAAATGTCAGGGCTGGTAGGTCACTGACACCACCCTAGCTAGAAGAAAACGCATGTCCTCCCTGAGGTCCTTTCTCCCGTTTTAGGTTCATACCGGGGTGTGAGGCTCGCGAATTTACGTTATACACAAAGCTACGCCACACAGGAGGTGCTTTGATCATCACCACAAGACTTTGCTTTTCAACAGAAGCCCTGATCACTGCATCTTAGCATGCCACACCGGCAATTCACACCGTGCAACTGATGGCTATCAATCACACAGAACAAATTCCAATGTCGGACACACAGTCCATTTACAAGTCCGTTCTGGGTCTGAACGAAACCGGAGGCACTAAATACCTCGCAAACCCTTCGATCCCCACGTACGTCTGGATGATCACCACTCATTATCCATATTTCGGGATGCCTCCCGATCAGGACCTCGGTTACCATCCCAACGAGGTGAAGATCTCTGGTCTTCGACCATCGTCTTCATCTTCGAATTTCAATCGTCGGTCGATTATTCGAAATGAGAATTAACTCGGCCTTTCCAAATAATTCACGTATATTTAGAATTTCAAATCGATTTATTTCAATGGTTAAATTATTCGACAACACTGGTTTTGTCCTTTTATGTAATTTTCACACCAAACACATTCAACCATCAAACATCACATAAATCAAGCAAATTCAGTTTATTTCCATTCCATATCGCTTATGATATTTTATAACTATTTATCGCTATTTTTATTTATTTTAAAATAGCTATTTTATTCAAAACGACGCTTCGGGCCATAAGGCGGCCGTGGCGCTGTTTTTCTTCAGATTTGATTTACACATATCTGAAAATCTAACCGTTGGATCTTCACAAAATTTACATCATTACAAAGGTCTTTTCAAAACGAATCCAACGGTTCCAGTTTCGGGAAAATCCGACGGTCGGATCTCCCGGTACAATCGTTTGAAATTTCGATTTCAAAATACGAACTGCAGCGTCGTTATTCGATTAAATATAATTATATTTATATATATAAATAAATATAATCGTTTCTGGCGCTGTTTTTCTTCAGATTTGAATTAAACATTCCAGACAATCCAACCGTTGGATTTCTACAAAGTTGGTGCCGTTGGGAAGATATTTCCAAGGCGAACCCGACGGTTGAGGTTTCGGGAGAATCCAATGGTCGGATTTCCCGTACTAGTCGTTTGAAATCACGGTTTCAAAATACGAACTGCACGGCTTCGTTTCGTTTTAATTTTATTTATATTTATATATTTATATAAATATAGTTCATTCAACGATTTCAATATCGTTTTTTACTTCAAAAAATTTTTTCTAACTCCTTAAATTTTGGAAAAATTTCGCCATAACCTCCCCTGCACCGGGAGCATCGGGAAATCGCAAATAGCGTTCCCGGTCCTTCTAATCTCAAAAAGAAAAAGAAGAAGCCAAGCGGCTAGCCAACAGGCTCGAAATCATCACCCAAACAAATCAGTAAATGTGTACCTATTTGTCGGGCACAAAATTTTATTCCTCTTCTCTAGCCCCTTTGCTATAACCTGTTCAATGAATATGCATGTACATATATGTACAGTTCATATCATTTTTCATTTTCTATTCAACTTCATATTTGATTTCTATTTGGTTTAAAAACACCATTCATTCTAATGCTACATAAATAGGTGCAAATCATTTCATTAGTTAATTAATGAATATTTCAACTCATATATGTTTATTTTGAACAAGTGGCTATTTTTAACACTTCACATTTCAACGATTTATGCATACAATAAAAATGTGATTTTTTATTGTAAAACAATTCATTTCAAAACACTATTTTTCTATATAGTTCATATAGTCGATAAAAGGTGATTTTTATTATCAAACAATTTATTTCAAAATATGAATACCATTCAACACATGAATTTCTAAACAACGAATGAATATCAATTCAACACATGAATGTTTTCAATAGTTTTTATATATAGATAAAAATGTGATTTTTATTATCGAACAATTTATTTCAAAATATGAATACCATTCAACACATGAATTTCTAAACAACGAATGAATATCAATTCAACACATGAATGTTTTCAATAGTTTTTATATATAGATAAAAATGTGATTTTTATTATCGAACAATTTATTTCAAAATATGAATACCATTCAACACATGAATTTCTAAACAACGAATGAATATCAATTCAACACATGAATGTTTTCAATAGTTTTTATATATAGATAAAAATGTGATTTTTATTATCGAACAATTTATTTCAAAATATGAATACCATTCAACACATGAATTTCTAAACAACGAATGAATATCAATTCAACACATGAATGTTTTCAATAGTTTTTCTATATAGATAAAAATGTGATTTTTTTTATCATCGAACAATTTATTTCAAAATATGAATACCATTCAACACATGAATTTCTAAACAACGAATGAATATCAATTCAACACATGAATGTTTTTAATAGTTTAAGCAAATGAAAATAATTCAATCACACAAATATTATTCAAAATTTCGGCAGCATAACGGCAGGGTAGTTACACCGGCACCGTCCCTAGTACGGCTCCTCGCTCTACCTTAAAACCTCGCGGTTTTTGACAATGGGAATCATGCATCTAGTTCGCACGCAGGCGGCATGTATATATTTTTTTCATTTCCACAAACTAATCCTAAGTGGTTTCAACCAAATATTTCACAACCACAAATGGGTATTTTTCAACCTCAATCAACCAATATCAATCACAAACAATCCCAAACAATCATTCGCTATCAATCAAATTTCCACAACAATTTCAACCAATAAATATCGTCCATGGTTTGTGGACGAGGGGCGTATATAAATATATATATATATATATATATATATATATATATATATATATATATATATATATATATATTTATATATAGCAATTCACTTTCATTTCACACATATAAAATATAAATTTTAAATCAGAAATCTCACCAATAGCTATCCAACTGCACGACACTTCCTTGTATAAAATCTTCGCCTTTTGTCGCTTTCGCCCGTATTCTCTACACATGTAAAAATCGAATTTTTACTATGCTATTCAATATATAAAAATCTGATTTCTACTTCGACTTTCGATATATAAAAATATGATTTTTCTTTCGACTTTCGATATATAAAAATATGATTTTTACTTTCGACTTTCGATATATAAAAATATGATTTTTCTTTCGACTTTCGATATATAAAAATATGATTTTTCTTTCGACTTTCGATATATAAAAATATGATTTTTCTTTCGACTTTCGATATATAAAAATATGATTTTTCTTTCGACTTTCGATATATAAAAATATGATTTTTACTTTTCTACAAATCTGATCTTTTTAAAGTTTAAACCTTTTCTTTTAACTTAAAATTAAAATCTGTTTAAATCCTTTATATAAAAACAGTTCTATACTTTAAAAAAAAACAGTTTTTACTTTATTTATAAAAATCATTTTTTTTTCCTCTAAAAAGAAAATCAGTTTTAAACTAATTAAAATCCAGTTTTTAATTTTTAAAAACCAAATCAGTTTTCAATTCTTTTACAAAATTCCTGTTTTAATACTTTTAAAAATTCCTGTTTTAATACTTTTAAAAATATTCAGTTTTATACCTTTAAAAATATTCAGTTTTATACCTTTAAAAATATTCAGTTTTATACCTTTAAAAATATTCAGTTTTTACTTTATTTATAAAAATCATTTTTTTTTCCTCTAAAAAGAAAATCAGTTTTAAACTAATTAAAATCCAGTTTTTAATTTTTAAAAACCAAATCAGTTTTCAATTCTTTTACAAAATTCCTGTTTTAATACTTTTAAAAATTCCTGTTTTAATACTTTTAAAAATATTCAGTTTTATACCTTTAAAAATATTCAGTTTTATACCTTTAAAAATATTCAGTTTTATACCTTTAAAAATATTCAGTTTTTACTTTTAAAAATATTCAGTTTTTACTTTTAAAAATATTCAGTTTTATACCTTTAAAAATATTCAGTTTTATACCTTTAAAAATATTCAGTTTTATACCTTTAAAAATATTCAGTTTTTACTTTTAAAAATATTCAGTTTTATACCTTTAAAAATATTCCGTTTTATACCTTTAAAAATATTCAGTTTTTATTTTTAAACATTTTCAGTTTTTATTTTTAAAACAAAATCATTATTAAATTCGGTTTTTATAAAATAAAAATAAAATAATAAAATAAACAGAAATTCTTACAGAGAGGGGGGGGAGGTCTTCGCAGACGTCGGAGGGCTTCAAGGTATGGACGGCGGCTTCAGCGTCGTCAGCGAGGGGGGGGCTTCGTCGGAGCTCGTGCGATGGGGGGGGGAAGGCTTCGTCAGAGCTCGTGCGATGGGGGGGGGGGAGGCTTCGTCGGAGCTCGTGCGATGGGGGGGGAGAGGCTTCGTCGGCGTCGAGGTCAGGGGGGGGGAAGCGACGCGATTCGATTTAGGTTTTGTTTTTTTTTCTTTTCTTACTGGAAATAAAAGTGAAGGGGGGGGCTCTGAAGATAAAGGGGGGGGGGAGGGAAATTAAAATAATATATATATTTTTTTTATTTAATTATTTAAAGTTGACTTTTACCCACGACCACGAAACGAGGCCCACCGCCTGTCGTCCATAGCGTTTAACCCCCATTCCGAACACAATGGGATATGTATCGCAAGCTGATTCGATTGTTACAATCAGTTTCCTTTTGAATTTTCATTTAAATCACTATATTGAATTTTAAACGCACGTTTCAAATTACCGGGGCCACATACTAACTAGAAAAATTTCAGAAAAATATTTTCTAGCTTCGTATTGACGATACGGTCCTAACAAAACTAGTTTCGTCGAATTCTGAGACCGTTTGCAAAATGGCCAATTTCCATTCGATTAAAATCAACAGAAACTGGTCAAACGCGTTTTCCTTTGCCACGCTCACATATTGATTCGAAAAATTATGAAATTTGAAATCTAGCAATAACTTGACACTGCAGATCCAACAAAAGTGGTTTCGTCGAAATCCGAGGTCATCTGCAAAATGTCCATTTTTAAGGGCCTGAATTCCATAGCGACTATTCAGAATTTTCAACTGGACATATCCTTTGACTCCCGCTATCAAATTTCGATTGGTCGGATCCGTTAGAAAGATATTATCAATTAGATTCCATTATTTTTGGTTTCACTATAATCCGGATTGTTTTGCACCCGGTATATTCAATTGAAGTTTGAAATCGAATTATCGAACTACCGCGCCATTTTCAATTCTATATATAACTATAATTAATTATATTGGTTTTCAAATGTCGATTTCAACTCAGTTTTCATCGCCATTATTTAAAATATTTATTTTAAATAATTAAAATCCATTATTTTAGCCAATTTAAAAATTTTAAATTGGTTCAGATTTTCTGGGTCGTTACAATCTCCCCCACTTAAAACTTTTCGTCCCCGAAAAGGAATAAAGTCGAAAGTGGCTTGATAAATCTACAATCACAAAATACAACAACTAATTTGTTTTTAATATTCAGAGTATAGAATAAATAGTGCACATCCACGGGAAGAAAATAGCAACAGAATAGAGAATTAAATGGTAATGCAAAGTATGGTAAATGTACCTTGCACCGGAGTCAATCAGAGATATCCACTCGGCATCTAGGATAAGCTTTCTGAATGCACTCCTCAGTTTCCCAAGTACAATCTCGCGGATCTCCACTCCATTGCACTTTGACTAAGCGAACCTTCTTGTTCCTCAGTTCTTTGGTTTCTTTGCCGATGATCTTCAGCGGCTCACGCCTCACAGCTAATTCTGGAGTAATTTCAATATCCTGCTGAGCTGCTTCTTCCACGATCAAGTCTGGATCATGAACGTGCTTTCGAAGTTGAGATATATGAAATACATCATGAACTCCAGGCAGCCAGTCAGGCAGTTTGACCCTGTAAGCGAGAGTACCAATCCGTTCCAGAATAGGAAACGGACCAATAAATTTAGGCGCTAACTTTCCAGTTTTACCGAACCTGATAACTCCTCTCATCGGCGATACTTTCAAATATACATAGTCGCCAACTTCGAAGGATATATCTCTTCTTCTTTTATCGGCATAGCTCTTTTGTCGGCTTTGAGCGGCGAGCAATCGTTTCTTAATAAAATCGACTTTGTCGGCAGCTTCTCGAATCATATCGGGACCCAACACAAGTCTATTCCCAGGCTCGACCCAACAGGCAGGAGATCGGCACGGTCTACCATACAATGCTTCGAATGGCGACATTGTCAGACTCGCCTGGTAGCTGTTGTTATAAGAGAATTCAGCCAAATGCAGATGGTCTTCCCATGATCCACCGAAATCTAGAATACAAGCCCGCAATAGATCTTCTAAAATACGATTTACCCTCTCAGTCTGACCGTCTGTCTGAGGATGATAAGCGGTGCTCAAGTTTAACTTCGTTCCCAGCTCGACTTGAAATGCTTCCCAGAATTTGCTAGTGAAGATTGTATCTCTATCACTTACTATACTGAGCGGCACTCCATGCAGTCTAACTATTTCCCTGAAGTATATCTGTGCCAGACTCTGAGCAGTTCTATTTGATCTGACAGGTATAAAATGGGCGGTCTTCGTGAAAGGATCTACGATCACCCAAATACTGTCATTTCCTTTTCTGGTTCTGGGAAAACCATCAATGAAATCCATAGAAATATGCTCCCACTTCCACCCAGGAACTTCTAGTGGTTGTAACAATCCAGCTAGTTTCTGTTGATCACTTTTGACTAGCTGGGAAGTAGGGCATCGGCTAACATATATTGAAACGTCTCTTTTCATAGCCTTCCACCAGAATGTTCTTTTGAGATCGTTATACATTTTGGCCACACCAGGATGGATACTCAGCTTGGACTTGTGACACTCGTCTAACACTTCCCTTTTGAGTTTGGGGATGTCAGGAACACAAATCCTTCCTTTTAATCTCAAGGTCTCGTCGTTATCTATTTGAAAACACGAGGGTTCACCTTTCCGAATCCTTTTAATCATATCCTTAATAAAGTTATCCTCCTTCTGAAGAATAGATATTCTGTCAATTAAGGATGTTGTGATAATAAAGCTGGCGATCATTACATTCTTTCTGCTTAACACATCGGCCACGACATTGGCTTTTCCTGGAGCATATATAATTTCGAAGTCATATGCTGCAAGAAACTCCAGCCAACGTTGCTGCCTCAAATTCAAGTCCTTCTGAGTGAACAGATACTTTAACGACTGGTGATCCGTAAACAGTTCAAATCTCTCGCCCGGAAGATAGTGTCTCCAGATTTTCAAAGAGAATATGATAGCCAATAACTCAAGATCATGAGTTACGTAGTTCTTCTCGTGTGGCTTCAATTGACGACTAGCATAAGCAATTACTTGGCCTCTTTGCATTAACACTGCTCCAAGGCCTTCTCTAGACGCATCAGTCCAGACTTTTAAATCCTGGTTGCCATCAATGATGGTTAACACTAGAGCTGTCGTTAATCTTAACTTCAGCTCTTCGAAAGCCTCCTCACTTTCTTGAGTCCATTTGAACTTAGAATGCTTCTTTGTAAGCTTCGTTAAGTGACCAGATATCTTCGAAAAGTCTTTAACGAACTTTCGGTAATAGCTAGCCAATCCGAGAAAACTGCGGACTTCAGTGGGGGTACTGGGCTGTTTCCAATTTTGAATAGCCGTGATTTTACTTGGATCCACAGCGATTCCTTCTTTCGATACAACATGGCCCTGAAATTTCACTTCATCTTGCCAGAATATACATTTGGAAAATTTGGCTTTCAATACATTCCTTCTGAGGATTTCTAGAACCTGTTCCAGATGCTTTTCATGTTCGGCCTTTGATTTAGAGAAGATTAGAATATCATCAATAAAAACCAAAACAAATTTGTTCAGTACTCCTCTGAATACTCTATTCATCAGATCGACGAAATAAGCTGGAGCGTTACATAAGCCGAACGGCATTACTAACCACTCGTAGAATAAGTCGGGGCCTCTGAACGCTGTCATTGGAACACACTCTTCGGCAATTCGAAGTTGATGGAATCCTGTAGCTAGGTCCATTCGTGAGATTTCTGATTTAAAATTTATATTTTATATGTGTGAAATGAAAGTGAATTGCTATCTATAAATATATATATATCTATATATATATATATATATATATATATATATACGCCCCCTCGTCCACAAACCATGGACGATATTTATTGGTTGAAATTGTTGTGAAAATTTGATTGATAGCGAATGGTTGTTTGGGATTGTTTGTGATTGATATTGGTTGAAAGTGGTTGAAAAATACCCATTGGTGGTTGTGAAATATTTGGTTGAAACCACATAGGATTAGTTTGTGGAAATGAAATAAATATATACATGCCGCCTGCGTGCGAACTAGATGCATGAACCCCATTGTCAAAAACCGCGAGGTTTTAAGGTAGAGCGAGGAGCCGTACTAGGGACGGTGCCGGTGTAACTACCCTGCCGTTATGCTGCCGAAATTTTGAATAATATTGGTGTGTTTGAATTATTTTCATATGCTTAAACTATATTTATTCACTGTATAGAAAACATTCATGTGTTGAATTGATATTCATTCGTTGTTTAGAAATTCATGTGTTGAATGGTATTCATATTTTGAAATAAATTGTTCGATAATAAAAATCACATTTTTATCTATATATAAAAACTATTGAAACCATTCATGTGTTGAATTGATATTCATTCGTTGTTTAGAAATTCATGTGTTGAATGGTATTCATATTTTGAAATAAATTGTTCGATAATAAAAATCACATTTTTATCTATATATAAAAACTATTGAAAACATTCATGTGTTAAATTGATATTCATTCGTTGTTTAGAAATTCATGTGTTGAATGGTATTCATATTTTGAAATAAATTGTTTGATAATAAAAATCACCTTTTATCGACTATATGAACTATATAGAAAAATAGTGTTTTGAAATGAATTGTTTTACAATAAAAAATCACATTTTTATTGTATGCATAAATCGTTGAAATGTGAAGTGTTAAAAATAGCCACTTGTTCAAAATAAACATATATGAGTTGAAATATTCATTAATTAACTAATGAAATGATTTGCACCTATTTATGTAGCATTAGAATGAATGGTGTTTTTAAACCAAATAGAAATCAAATATGAAGTTGAATAGAAAATGAAAAATGATATGAACTGTATATATATGTACATGCATATTCATTGAACAGGTTATAGCAAAGGGGCTAGAGAAGAGGAATAAAATTTTGTGCCCGACAAATAGGTACACATTTACTGATTTGTTTGGGTGATGATTTTGAGCCTGTTGGCTAGCCGCTTGGCTTCTTCTTTTTCTTTTTGAGATTAGAAGGACCGGGAACGCTATTTGCGATTTCCCGATGCTCCCGGTGCAGGGGAGGTTATGGCGAAATTTTTCCAAAATTTAAGGAGTTAGAAAATTTTTTTGAAGTAAAAAACGATATTGAAATCGTTGAATGAACTATATTTATATAAATATATAAATATAAATAAAATTAAAACGAAACGAAGCCGTGCAGTTCGTATTTTGAAACCGTGATTTCAAACGACTAGTACGGGAAATCCGACCATTGGATTTTCCCGAAACCTCAACCGTCGGGTTCGCCTTGGAAATATCTTCCCAACGGCACCAACTTTGTAGAAATCCAACGGTTGGATTGTCTGGAATGTTTAATTCAAATCTGAAGAAAAACAGCGCCAGAAACGATTATATTTATTTATATATATAAATATAATTATATTTAATCGAATAACGACGCTGCAGTTCGTATTTTGAAATCGAAATTTCAAACGATTGTACCGGGAGATCCGACCGTCGGATTTTCCCGAAACTGGAACCGTTGGATTCGTTTTGAAAAGACCTTTGTAATGATGTAAATTTTGTGAAGATCCAACGGTTAGATTTTCAGATATGTGTAAATCAAATCTGAAGAAAAACAGCGCCACGGCCGCCTTATGGCCCGAAGCGTCGTTTTGAATAAAATAGCTATTTTAAAATAAATAAAAATAGCGATAAATAGTTATAAAATATCATAAGCGATATGGAATGGAAATAAACTGAATTTGCTTGATTTATGTGATGTTTGATGGTTGAATGTGTTTGGTGTGAAAATTACATAAAAGGACAAAACCAGTGTTGTCGAATAATTTAACCATTGAAATAAATCGATTTGAAATTCTAAATATACGTGAATTATTTGGAAAGGCCGAGTTAATTCTCATTTCGAATAATCGACCGACGATTGAAATTCAAAGATGAAGACGATGGTCGAAGACCGGAGATCTTCACCTCGTTGGGATGGTAACCGAGGTCCTGATCGGGAGGCATCCCGAAATATGGATAATGAGTGGTGATCGTCCAGACGTACGTGGGGATCGAAGGGTTTGCGAGGTATTTAGTGCCTCCGGTTTCGTTCAGACCCAGAACGGACTTGTAAATGGACTGTGTGTCCGACATTGGAATTTGTTCTGTGTGATTGATAGCTATCAGTTGCACGGTGTGAATTGCCGGTGTGGCATGCTAAGATGCAGTGATCAGGGCTTCTGTTGAAAAGCAAAGTCTTGTGGTGATGATCAAAGCACCTCCTGTGTGGCGTAGCTTTGTGTATAACGTAAATTCGTGAGCCTCACACCCCGGTATGAACCTAAAACGGGAGAAAGGACCTCAGGGAGGACATGCGTTTTCTTCTAGCTAGGGTGGTGTCAGTGACCTACCAGCCCTGACATTTATATACTTTTCACCTATGTGGTTGTTGCTGTTGCGAGGCGCCTCGGTTTGATCGGACGATCCGGGTCCGATGGAGTCATTCGTTGGCTCGTTTACGCCCCAAAGGGCGGGGAAACGTAGTGTTCAGGCATTCTTAATCCACATCGGTGGACCGGCCCTGTCGCTCCAAGGGTCGATGCGTTCTGATCCTGAGACATGGGTTAGATTGTCTCGAATTCGGTAAGGACTATCTTTTGCCTTGGTTCATGACGGAAATCAAATTTCCAAATACGTGACGATGCGATTTTGATTGTATACCTATATATGGCGACATAGTGGTATGGGGCATTAATGCCGTCTATGATTGATAGTTATGATTTGAAATTGTTTTCAAAACATATAAACACTAGCAATAATATCAAATGCCTTTGTTTTATTCGTATCAAGCATATCTTGGCCGTTATAAGGTAAAAACTCTATCCTCCGGTTTGCGTTGCATTGTGTGATGGGAACTGAGTCTTATAACGGTTTCATTTTTATAAAAAGCATAGCGATGTTTAAAAGAAAGATTTGTTTTAAAGCACTGGCAATCCAATGGAGTAAACCCGTTCCACGAAAGTGGCGTGGTCCTGTGATTAGCCAATTATATATGTGTTGAGTGGATTTCTCATACCAGTCCCATGACTGACTCGTAGTTTGTTTCACTCTCAAACTCGGGTGCCCCTTTTTCTACACGGGCAGCCTTGTATTCAGGTTTAGCTGGTTCTTTCTGGATAGCTGGAGCTGAAGATGGATTCTATCATTTATTTCTTTTTATGCTGTTCAGCTCCTATTGTACATATTTTGTTTATTTCCGCTGTAGACATTTATGTATAGCTGAACTGTATTTGTACTAAGTAAGATCCTGTATACTGTGTAACTCTGATGATTACTTTTATCCAGTATATTTTGTTGTTCATTCTGGTGTATTTATTTAATTCTGTTCTGCTGTTATATGTTTCTGTGTTATATTCCAAAGATAACCTTGTTTCCGTGAGAACGGGAAATCGGGTCGTCTCAACGTGGTATCAACTGTGACGGCAAGGAATTTCGCTCGGTCCGAACCAGTCGCTAAACCGATCCAGGCCGTTCGAAACGCCCTATCGTTTGAGAACACGACAAAACAGAACGCATACAGAAGAACGTTTCATTGTATATTACAACAATGCATCAGATTACAAGAATATACAGAGTATTAATGGATAAATATTACACAGAAATATCAGAGATTTAAATTACATTTAAATACATCGCAGCGGAAAATAATACAATACACAACTAGAAGTAGATATACGGATACAAAGCTTTCTGGATATCGTTCCAGCTGTAAACCAGGATCCTGTGAATATAAATCTGCAAAACCAAAACTACTAGCTGCCCGTGTCAAAATAGGGGCACCCAGAGTTTAGGTCAAAACAATAAACTCCAGGTCAGTCATGGGACTGGTGTGAGAACTAAAACAGTTAATCTTTATTTTAAATCATTAGGTAAATCAAGGGACCACGCCGTATAACAAGGAACGGGTTTCCTCCCAAGAATACCAGTGCATAAAACAGCAGCGCCATGCTAAATAAAGAAAGATGAAGCTGTTATAAGACCCAGGTCCTATCACACAATGTAACGCAGCCGAGGATAGGGTTTTCCCTTATAACAGCCAAAGAATGCTTGATACGGTTAAAACAAATTGTTTGATACTATTGTAAGTGCATAGTGTATAAAACAACTTCAAATCATAAGTATCAATCATAGGCGACATGAGTGTCCCATGCCACTATGTCGCCATATATAGGTTTACAAATAAAACCGCAAAGTCACGTATTTGGAAATTGGATTTCCGTCTATGAACCGAGGCAAAAGATAGTCCTCAACCGATTCGAGACGCTCTAGCCCGTGTCTCAGGCAAGTACTCAGTCAAGCCTTTGGATCCTCAGGGCCAGTCCACCGATGTGGATTAAACTTAAACCCTGAACATGCGTCTCCCCACCCTATGGGGTGTAAGTCTGGTCCGTCAGCCGACCAGAATGCATCGGCCGAAACCGATATAACCGAGGCGCCTCGCAACAGCAACAACCACATAAGTCAAACTCGTCAGGGCGTGTAAAACCACTGACGCCACTTCTAGCTAGAAAGAAACGCATGCCCTCCCTGACGTCCGTCTCCCGTTTTTGGTTCATACCGGGTGTGAAACTCGCGAAGCAAACGTTACACAAAGCTACGCCACAAAGGCCGTGCTTTGATCACCACCCCTAGACTCTGCTTTTCAACAGAAGCCTCGATCAGTTGCCACTTAGGCATGCCACACAGGCAATTCACTCCATGCGTTTGATATCCATCAATATATAACCCCTGAGCTCGTACGTCTCAGAGAAGGGCGTTAAGCAAGAGAATAAATTCTCCGCCACCAAACAGATATATATTTAATAGAGATCAATCACACGGACTAAAATCCAATGTCAGACACACAGTCCATTTACAAGTCCGTTCTGGGTCTGAACGAAACCGGAGGCACCTAGTACCCCGCATATCCATCGATCTCCAAGTACGTCTGGACGATCACCAACTGTTTCCATCTTCTTGGGTGTACAGCCCAATCAAGATCATCAGTTATCACCCAAACGACGTGAAGACCTCCGGTCTTCGACCATCGTCTTCATCTTCGACTTATCGTCATATCAGTTATTCAGAATGGGATGAACCCGGTCTTTCCGAATAACTCGCGTATATTTTAAATAAGTGTTACACAAACACAACATACGCCTCATTCCAATTCATTAGTCACTAACCGTAAATTAATCAAGAGAATAATTTCCCAAATATTAACCCCGAAGGCCAAAACCAACATCAGATCAATATCCAGAAAACCATTCTGCTTGGCTAACCGACAGTTAGTTTCTAAATTTCACATTCATAGGGAAAGATTCCCATTAATTTTATCAAAGATAAATTCCTTGAATTTATTCTTTAATCCATTTTTGAATATCAATTCAAACTAGTCGGGATTAGCGAACCTTACCGAAGTAATCATTTGTTTTAATTTCCCAATCCCAACCTATTCATCCCATGAAGTAAAACTGGTAATACTTCATATCTAACACCACAGTGTTATCGGTAAATTCAATTACCATTTCACGTTCAAATCTAATTAAAGATTTAACTATCGCCTGGAGCAAAACTGGTGATACTCCATTTTCGATCTTTTCAATCTAATTAAAGATTCATTAAAACTCCACTTAGTTTTAATCTTCGACTGGGTTAAAGAATCCGTGTCATTTAAAAACACCGTTCACAATAAACCCAAAATCACCTTCATTAATTATCGGGTTAAAGAACGAGTGTTATTTAAAACACTGTCCACGATAAACCCAAAAATCAGTATCAATTCAATTCCAATTAAATATTATTTAATTGGTACACTTCATTAAATCTAAATAAAAAGATTTAATCTTTTCTCAACTGGGTTCAAGAACAGTGTTAGTGAAGACACCATTCACGACAAACCCCAAATCACATTTGATATTCAATACAAGGCTCTGAATAGAAAATATATCGGCTTATATTCAATATCAAATTCTACGACTAACAAATGTCGTGTTGGAAATAACGATATAAATATATCTTTCAAATTTCCATAACAACACCTGTATAATCACGAATTCCAACATCGAAATATTCCGAAGACAATTTCGATTCAATTCCACTCCAATGCAATCATTGGAAATTCTGGTTATTTTTAAAACCATTTCAAATTCAATTTATTTCTTTAAAAATAAATAGAATTATCTTTCTAGTTCAAAACTAGTTCATTTCGATAAAAATCTATTTTTATCCTTTCAAATATGGAGTTTTTCATCCCAATCCTTTCTAAATCATTTCTTATGATTTTACACAAATTATTACTATTTTTAATAATTTTATCAAGGCCCGTACAGTCGATTTCCAACAACGGCCATCGAACTGCACTTACAACGACCTTTTTCGAATTTGATTTGGACGTATCTCCAAATCCAACCGTTAGATTTCAAATTTCTAACATTCATTAGAAAGCTCTTTTCGATACGAACCCAACGGTTCCGGTTTTAGGAGAATCCGACGGTCGGATCTCCCGCAATGTCCGTTTGAAATAAATGGTCGAAATTCACGAACTGCCGCCCCTCCAGGAGCTCCGCTCGCCGCTGACGCCTCCGACCAGAGCGCCGCACTCCCCCTCCGATCTTCCTCTCTCCTCCCACCTGCTCGCTCTCCGTTCGAACCTCACCGAAGCCCCCCCCCCCTTCTCGTAAATCGCATCACCCCCAGTAGCCCCCCCGACCGACGCTAAACCCCCTTTTTTCCAGACCTCGCCGTAACTGAATAAATCAAATTCAGTTTTAAACATAAATCAAATTCAGTTTTTAATATAAATCAAATTCAGTTTTAAACATAAATCAAATTCAGTTCAGTTTTTTTTTCTTTTAATATATAAAATAAAAATAAATAAATAAAAAAAAAAGACTTACAGAGGGGGGCTCCGATGGTGGACTGCGGCAAAGGGGGGGGGGGGGTGTCGCGATCGTCGCAGGCGCCCTGGGGGCGTCGGCGGCTTCAGCGTCGCGGTTGGAGGAGGGACAGGCGGAGGCGGGTGGCTCGACGTCGGGCTCTGGAGTGTCGGTCGGTGGCGGGTTTTGTGGGCTCGGGCGTCGGCGATTTGGAGGAAAATAGGGGGAGGGGACGGCGCGGCTGTTTTAGAAGAGGGGGGGAGCTAGCGCCAGAGCGCGACCTGGGGGGGGAGGGCTGCCGCGCCAGTGGCGGCGCGCCGAGAGGAGGGCGGCGGCGGGAGATTTGTGGAGGGAGCGGGTTCTGGGTGTAATCGGGTTTTTTTTTCTTTTTTCTTTCTGAAAGTAAACGAGAAAGTGGGGGGGGGGGTGTTTTATATATTTTATATATATATATTATTTTATTTATTTTATTTATATATATGATATATTGGAGGTTATGGCGTCGAGACGAGAGGGGGGGGGGGGCGTCGCGATTGATTTCTAGGGTTTTGTTTTTTTTTTCTTTCTATTTTTTTTCCTGGTTGTAATCGAATGAACGGGGGGGGGGGGGGGGCAAGCGGGAGATAAGGAGGGAAAGTATATGTTTTTATTATTATTATTTATTATTTTAAATTTGCAAAAGGGTTGACTTTTACTCACGACCTCGAAACGAGGCCCACCGCCTGTCGTCCATAGCGTTTTACCCCCATTCCGAACACAATGGGATATGTATCGCTAGCTGATTTGATCATTACAATCAGTTTCCTTTTGAATTTTCATTTAAATCACTATATTGAATTTTAAACGTACATTTCAAATTACCGGGGTCACATACTAACTAGAAAAATTCCAGAAAAATATTTTCTAGCTTCGTATCGACGATACGGTCCTAACAAAACTAGTTTCGTCGAATTCTGAGACCGTTTGAAAAATGGCCAATTTCCAGTCGATTAAAATCAATGGAAACTGGTCAAACGCGTTTTCCTTTGCCACGCTCACATATTGATTCGAAAAATTATGAAATTTGAAACCTAACAATAACTTGACACTACGGACCTAAGAAAAGGGGTTTCGTCGAAATCCGAGGTCATCTGCAAAATGTCCATTTTTAAGGGCCTGAATTCCATAGCGACTATTCAGAATTTTCAACTGGACATATCTTTTGATTCCCGCTATCAAATTTCGATTGGTCGGATTCGTTAGAAAGATATTATCAATTAGATTCCATTATTTTTGATTTCACTAAAATCCGGATTGTTTTGCACCCGGTATATTCAATTGAAGTTTGAAATCGAATTATCGAACTACCGCGCAATTTTCAATTCTATATATAATTATAATTAATTATATTCGTTTTCAAATGTCGATTCAAACTCAGTTTTCATCGCCATTGTTTAAAATATTTATTTTAAATATTTAAAATCCATTATTTTAGCCAATTTAAAAATTTTAAATTGGTTCAGATTTTCTGGGTCGTTACAGGTCGTTTGCTGGACATGACTGGAAACCAGAAGTCGGTTCCGCGTGTGTGGGCTGATGTGACCCCTTTACTACATGCAAAGAGAAAAAAGACGGGTGAGAAGTTGCCTAAAAGCCTAAAAATATGAACTACGAACCGGAGTTCGGAAGACTGAAGAGATTCGCTGAGTGGGATCAGTTAATTATAACCCCGCGATTGCTCGATCCTGGATCATTCCCCCTCCGCGGAATAGGTGGTGGCAATGTAGGTGTGGGCGTTGTTGGTTGAGTTACATACTCGGGTAGCTCTCCTCGTCTGACCCGGTCCTCAATAAGTTCTCGCAAATGTCTACAGTCATCAGTGTTATGACCATCCATGTCATGAAATATGCAATACCTTCCGGAGTTGTGCTGTGCTAGCGTTGGCTCCCTCTAGGGAGGCCTTGGATATGAGGTGGTGCTTCCTATATCCATGTAGATATTGCTCAGAGTGTCGTTCGGTTCAATGTATCTTTCATATTTGGGCCCTCTCCACGGCTGAGCATTGTGGTCATTCTTTGCAGCGGATGTTCCTTTGCCTTTGTCATTGCGTTTTCCTGAATCAGACGGTGCTCCGTCTTTAAGCATGTTGTTGTAAAGAATAACCTTCCCGGATTTTGCGTCTTCTTCACGCAGAAATCTATCTTCTTCAAAGTAGAATTCACCGAGATCTCGTAGTGGGTCCTGGTACAAAGAGGTTTTGAACTCCGATGCATCTAGAACACCAGAAACTGCCACCATCAATACCATAGATGGTTCAGGTCTATCTGCAGATGCTACTGCAGCATTGAATCTCTCAAGGAATGATCGTAGAGTTTCACCATACCTCTTCTTAATTGAAGTTACTGACATGACGTTCTTGGGTCAAGCTATGTGGACCCGAAACTGTTCAATAAAACGAGTGACCAACATGTTCCAACTGTTGATTGATTCCGAAGGTAGCTGTCGAATCCATATAGTAGCTATATCTGTCAGAAAGAGAGGAAAGCACTTTGCTATGACGTTTTCTAATGCCTATTGAACTTCCATATGCCGTTTGTAGCGCATCAGATGCACGGTAGGATCTGTCCTACCGTTGTAGGGCTCCAGTTGTGGAAGTTTGAAATATGAGGGTTACGAGAATTCCTGATTTCCTAAGTGAAAGGAGTGTGGTTGACATCATCCACATCGTTCTGATAAGTGCGGCCTCTCAAGAGGCGTTCAATCAAATCTGCTAGTCAATTTCCTTTAAAAAGTTGTTGCAGATTGCCTAAGTCAGAGCTGGTGCCCCCAGCGTTGAGTGCAGGAGAGGATGGAAGCCGTTGGTGAGCTGCTGGGAGCGGGTCGTGAGGACCAGTTCGTGGACCATGGGGGTCGTGGCTCGTGGTTCAAGGAGGGCGAGCCAACCCAGTCCTAGGTTGTGGAGGCCGGTTCGTGAGTACGGGGGGAGAGGGAGGGTGGGGGTGGGGGAGGGGGCGAGCCGATCGAGTCTTGGAGCCTCATCACGAACGGCTTCCTGTTGTTGAGCGTGAGCTTGCGTTCTGGTGTCCGTCCGCTGGAGCTGAAGTAGGTCGTACCTGACCATTTCCAAGAGTGAGGGGGTTGCCCCCGAGTCCATGTGATGCACGAGCCGCTTCATTGGCTTCATTTCCAATGTGTTGATCGTTGCTCGGCCTTCCTTCCATCCGAGCGAAGAATCCATCGATCATCTCCTGTTGTTCCCGGAAGAGATCATCTTGCCTTACCATCTGAGTTCTCAATTCAATGAGAACCCCATCCATCTCTTCTCTTGTCAAGTATGCAGAAGGATCCCCATGAGAGGAAGCCTCCTGGCTTGCCTCGTTCCTTGCGCCTTCAGCGTCAACATCCTCAGCATGAGAGGAAGTTCCAGTATTCTTCCTTTTGATTGTCATTGATCCAATAGCCAAATAATCCAAGCTAGAAGTTAAAGTTGTCATGTGCCCCCTTCCTGGCACGCCAAAATATTAGACCAAAAATTGGCACTAATACCCAAATGCAGATCACATATCACAAAATGCAGAAAATAATAAAATCAGAGGGAACACAAGAGATTTTTGTAGTGGTTCGGCTGATCTATCTAGCCTATGTCCATATGCTTTTATATATAAAGAAATTACAAGAATGATTTCCGCAACTCGTGAGAACTTGTAATGCAATGCTTAATTATCTCATGAAATCCTCACTAAATGCTCAAGTTTTAATGAGGAATATGTGTAACACCCCACACCCGCTAAGGTCACTCACTATGGGAATGCCTTAACTTCGGTGGAGTATTTTAAGTGAGTATAGAACAGAAAAATTACAACAAGACAGATATAAATACTTGAAAATTATTTCATAGAAGCAGAAGGTAAACATGTTTAGTTACAACACCATAAAGAGTCAAGTACTAAATATCCATCCTGATAAAAACATAAGTACATAATACCACTACATAAACAATAGCCATAAAAGAAAAGATAAGCTGGGCTTTACATCACGGTCCAAGCTCCAGAAGATAGATAAAGAAGTCTGATCAAAGCCCACTAGTGCTAGGCCCAACCTGAGGACCTGAGGGGGAAAAAGATAAAAACAACGGGGTCAGACATAAGTCTAAGTGAGCCCTATAACTTTAACCACACAATTATCAAAGTAATTAGGGTATGATATAAACTTGGTACGGGATGACTGGGGATAAATGACTACACTACGTAGCCAACTAGACATAGGATGAACTAAGATAACGGTAAAGACGCATCTACCCACCCAAGGATAATTACTAACTGCACCACACCAGTCATTCCTACTTAAAGGTTGATCCCTCCCAAGGACTTAGAGAATTTACCCAGTAGTTTCGTGTACCCCTAGCTGACTACATAGGTGTCGTCTGCCCCTATCTCCACTAGGTGTACCCACTACTCCCAAGCGATCGGCTCCCTACCGTAGATACCCGTGCTGGCCCCACAATGGGGTGAATCACTCCCCAAAGTGGCAACCCGATACAACAAATGGTGCACGGCTTATATCTACACGATGCAACAACGTCTTACCTACCAGCCCGGGTCCACACACGCATATGAAACCCGTTGGACTCGCGTTGCCACCGCTACCCCGTTTTGGCCTCTTATAATCAAGCCCAGTACGCGTGTCCCGTCCTCGACATGGGTCGAGCCCAATAAGATACATATGGGTTACTGGTTGAAATGGGCCCCCACAAGCTACCACCTAAGCTTGTCAATTTATCTAGTGCATCCCACTTAACCCTTTTATCATGTTTAATTACATGTTTCCACTTGGTTAAGTCATCTAATCGTATTTTCTATTGCCACCCAAGGCAACCCACTAGATTTCCTCATGCCACCCAAGGCACTTACTTGATTTCCACATGCCACCCAAGGCACCCACTTAACCCTTCATGCCCACTACATGCTTATCTGGTTAAGTGTTTCTTAATTGATTAAAAACGTAACCGTTGTAAAGACCTCTCACATTAGACTATCTTTTATGGCAGCTGGATTTGCCGGTTGGGTCCGGGCAGCCTTACGCCATAACCGAGTCTAACCTCGTGTCTATACACTTGTCACATATTTAGTTTGTGCCTAAGACCTCTCACATTGGGCCAATCATTTGTAGCCGCTGGATTTGCCGGTCGGTTCCGGGCAGTCTTACGCTACAAAAGGGTCCAACCTCGTGTCTTAGTCGATTAATTACACCTAATTAATCACCCCTGAATTAATTTTACCTAATTAATTCCAATTTTTACGATGTACATAATTGACTCAATTATGTCCATCCACTTTATGGTATGCATAATCATACCAACTTCACACCATTTCATTAACATGTTTATTAACCCCATCGTTCCCCGCGTAATTCGCTAACATGACATAAAAGGGAAGATTCATCACAAATACAATGGGTTCAACTTGCATAACACATTAGCATTAACATGGGTTTAAAAGGTGTCAACATGCATATAGCATCAAACCCAACTAGCATAAATAATCAACCCAAACTTGCATGAATCACATATGTCATAAGGAGGTTAACTTGCATAAGTTTCTTATGTCATACAAAGGGGTAAACTTGCATATGTATGTATGACATATAAAGGGGTTAACTTGCATATGTATGCATATCATCCAAAGGTGTAAACTTGCACATGTTACTTGCATATAATCAAACGGCAAACTTGCATAACATGTCATATGTGAACTTGCATATAATCATACACCAAACTTGCATATATATGAACTTTCATATAATCATACACCAAACTTGCATAATCATGGTGTCATAGTGGATCAATGTTTATCATAGCAACTAGCATCATGAACACTTGCAAAACTTGCATAACATCATGATCATATAGCATATAGCTTGCATAACTTGCATAACATCATGAACATGTAACATATGACTTGCATAACTTGCATAACATCATGAACATGTAGCATGTGACTTGCATAACTTGCATAACATCATGAACATATAGCACATAACTTTCATAACATGCATAACATCATTAACACATAGCATATAACTTGCATAACATGCATAACATCATTAACACATAGCATATAACTTGCATAACATGCATTGATCCACGTTCATAGCCATAACCTCATTATATCCTATCATAATCATTTCAATAATTGGTCATTAAGGCTATAGAAAACTCACAACTTGTTGATTAGCACTCCTAAGAAGAAGATTAAGTTGCTAGAGTTGATTAGTGATTGATTTGAGTTGCTATCTTCTTCTACAAATTGATGGAGGCTCCTTCAAGTTGCATTTTGACAGCATGACGGCATTGTTTCTATTTTTAGTATGAATTAGGGTAGTTTTAGGGTGTATTTATAGAGTAGTTAGGTGTTTTAGGCCATTAGATTAACCCTAAATCAGATTAGAGCCGTCAGATCACGTCCTAGCACTAAAACACAGCCCAAAAGACAAGCTGGTGCACCCAGGTCACCTGGGCTCGACCAGGGAGGTCGACCCTAGGGTCGACTCCCTAGTCGACCTGGTGGGCAGGTCGACTCCCCAGGTCGACCCACTGGGTTCTGGTGGGATTTTTCCCGCCACTTCTGAAATTTGAAATTTCTGTTTTTAAATCTGTTTTTAAATTTTCTGAAACTTCTTCGAGCCATATCTGGGTCATACGGACTCCGATTTTCGAAAACTCGGACTCTATTTTGCGTATTTTTCCGAGACGAACGCAATGGCATAGCCCGTTTCCCCTGGTTCAGATTTTAAAATTTAATTCTGCCCTGTTTTATACTATAACAAGTTATTCAACATACGGGGTGTTACATTCTCCCCTACTTAAAGGATTTCGTCCCCGAAATCTCTAAGTCAAGAAGAATGTATCCTACCAACCAAACAACCATCTACTCAAACCATCAAACACTGGCATCCATTGTCCTTAGAGTTTCTAATGCTGTATGAACATATGCAAAGAGTGTGTGTATATGTTCCCTGTCTAATGCAAAATCAGTCGGTCCACTGATTCAGTTGACCTCCTTAATGCAAACCATGATAGTGCCATGCATCCAATATGTATGCGAAAGAACCCTATCGACACATACTATTTCTACATGAATGCACAGTCATTCACCAAAATGCATCATCCATATGATAACACAACCATTATACATCCATTAATATAGCTACCTACACACAATTATATGCGATATGCAATATGAAGTGATTGAGCCGATCTAGTGCCTAGAGTGTGTGTATATGTATCCACGAGCAACCACTAGAAAACACTTGCATCCACACGCATCCATCAAACATAACATGTCTCAAACACATGTTTCAACCATAGGTTTTACCCTATCTAAAGGCCAAAGGTACTAATGAGAGGACATACTAAAGATAAGATAAGTACTAGACAAACGATAAAGGAGAAGTTAAAAGACATACCCTCAAAAAGGAATGGGTATAATGAACGCATCTTCGCTTCCGTCTCCCAAGTAGCATTGCTCTCATCTTCTCCCCATTGCACTTTGACTAGCCGCACCTCTCTGTTCCTCAACTTCCTAATCTCTGACCCAAGGATGCAGGTAGGAGCTCGTCGAATAGTTGCATCACGCTCTACCTCCACTTCTCTAAGTAAGCTCGGCTCTACCACCTCTGCGGTCTCATGTAGGCACTTCCTCAAATGTCACACATGGAATACGTCATGTACCCCCACTAAGTCTCTCTGGTAAATCCACTCTATATGCCATCCATCCAATCCTTTCCTTAATAGGAAACGGCCCAACAAATCTTGGAGCTAGCTTCCCAACGGACCCAAAGCGAACTACATTCCGTAATGGGGATACTTTGACAAAGACCATGTCCCCAACCTCAAACTCCAGATCCGTCCTCCTCTTGTCCGCATAAGATTTTTGCCTATCCTGCGCTGCTTTCATCCTTCTTCGAATCAAATCAATCTTCTCCGAAGTCTCTCTAACCATATCGGGCCCAAGCAAGATCTTACCCGTAGATTCCCACCAACATGTAAGTGATCGACAAGGCCTTCCATAAAGAGCTTCAAAAGGAGCCATACCAATACTGGACTGAAAGCTGTTATTATACACGAACTCCACCAATGGAAGATGCTCTTCCCATGTACCTCCAAAATCCAAGATACAAAGCCTCAAAAGGTCTTCTAGAACACGATTCACCCTCTCGGTCTGGCCGTCCGTCTGAGGATGATATGCGGTGCTCAGACACAATAGAGTCCCCACTGCTTCTTGCAAACTCTTCCAAAACTCGCTAGTGAAGATAGGATCTCGATCACTCACTATGCTAGAGGGTACCCCATGCAATCAAACTATCTCTCGAAGATATATTGAAGCTAGCCATGGAGCAGTCCTCTTGCTCTTCACGGGTATAAAATGGGCGCTCTTAGTAAGTCTGTCTACCACAACCAAAATTCCCGTATTACCCTTCCTCGATCTAGGTAACCCATCAATAAAATCCATCGAGACACTATCCCACTTCCATTGCGGAACTTCCAATGGGTGAAGCAACCCACCGGGTTTCTTTTGCTCCGCTTTCACTTGTTGGCACACCAAGCATCTAGCGACATACTCAGCCACATCTTTCTTCATACCGGCCCAAAAGAAAACTCGCTTCATGTCTTGGTACATCTTGTCCCCACCAAGATGAATGGTCATCCTAGAACGGTGTGCATCATCAAGAATAGCCTTCCTCAAACCCTCGTCTTGCGGTACACAAAGTCTACCGTCTCTACGCAAGCACCCCTTATCGTCTAGGGTGTACCTACTCAAATGGCTGGACGACTCCCCCCTTATGAGCCTCTCTACCAACTCAACCAACTGTGGGTCGTCCCGCTGTGCCTCACCAATCCGCCCCAAAAAAGTAGGTCTGACCTCCAAGGATGCTAGCAAACCGGGTATATAGTCAACGGAAGGTCTGAAATCAAACATCGAGATAAATTCCAAGCTTCGTCGTTCCACGAACAATGGACTCAAGGACAACCTTTTTCTACTCAAGGCGTCTGCCACCACGTTACCCTTGCCAGGGGTATACGCTATCTCGAAATCATAGGATGCTAAGAACTCCATCCACCTTTGCTGTCTCAAGTTCAAATCCTTCTGAGAAAACAAGTACTTCAATGATTTGTGGTCAGTGAACAATTCGAATCTCTCTCCCAGAAGATAATGGCGCCAAATCTTAAGCACAAAAACAATAGCGGCCAACTCTAAATCATGGGTAGGGTAATTTTTCTCATGCTTTCTCAACTGCCTTCCACCATAGGCTATTACCCTTCCCTCTTACATTAAGACCGTGCCCAGTCCAGTCCCACAAGCATCAGTATAAACAACAAATGGCTTACTCCCATCTGGCAACACTAAGACTGGAGCTGTGGTTAAAGATCTCTTTAACCGTCGGAACGCATCATCACAATCTACGTCCCAAACGAAGACTAGATTCTTCTTCGTCAAGCGAGTTAATGGGGCTGATATCTTCGCGAAGTCCTTGATAAACTTCCTATAGTAGCCAGCCAACCCCAAGAAACTCCTCACCTCGGTAGCATTCTTCGGAACCTTCCAATCTTGGATGGATACTACCTTCGCGGGATCCACAGCTATCCCTTCCTTGGAGACCACGTGCCCCAAGAACCGCACTTCCTTCCTCCAGAATTGACATTTTGAAAATTTAGCCTTAAGGCTATGCGCTCGAAGAGTCTCCAACGCTTCCCTAAGATGTAGGGCATACTCTTCTTCACTCTTAGAAAAGACTAAGATGTCATCCACAAAGACCACCACGAACTTATTAAGGAACTCCCTGAACACCCTACTCATCAAATCAACAAAGTATGCAGGGGCGTTCATCAATCCAAATGGCATCACCAGCCACTCATAGAAACCATCCGGAGTCCTAAAGGCAGTCTTGTCTATGCTATCCTCAGCCACCCTCAACTGATGAAACCCCGTGGCTAAGTCCAACTGAGAAAATACTGAAGCGCCAACCAACTGATCGAAAAGATCATCAATCCTCGGCAATGGGTGTCTATTCTTCTTTGTGAGCTTGTTGAGTTCTCTATAGTCTACACAAAGTCTGAGGGACCCATCCGCCTTCGTAGCAAAAACTACTGGAGCACCCCACTCCGATATACTTCGTCTTATGAACCCCTTCTCAAGAAACTCCCCTACTTGCTTATGGAGTTCCCTCCTCTCACGAGGAGCCATGTGGCGCACTGGTAAAGATACAGGTTTAGCATTATCCACCAGATATATTCGGACGTCAATATTCCGCTTCGGAGGTAAGCCCTTCACCTCCTCAAACACATCCGGGTACTCCCGGACCACTCTAACAGATCGCAAACTCTCGACCGAAGCGTCAAGTGATTCAAGATAACTTAGCATAACAGAATCCATGGGATTACAAGAGATCTCGAGAGTTTTCCCCAAGCGGGTCATAAGCCTAACAACTCTCCTTTCACAATCAAGAACGGCACCATTACTGGATAACCAGTCCATGCCCAAAATCAACCCATAACCCGTGAAGCCCAAAACAAAAGCATCACATCTAAATTCAATGCTAAGTATAGAAATATTCAAACCCAAACATATCATGGACAAATAAGTGGAGCCCCCAATTGGGTTTGAAACAACCAAGGGATCATCTACTAGACTGGTGTCTAAGTGTAGTGACTCAACTAATGATGATGAGATAAACGAATGCGATGCGCCAGAATCAAACAATGTACAGACAGGATGATCAAATAGAAAAACCAGACTTTCAACGGAAATAGTTCTACCTCTTTTCTGAATCGGTGGAACCGCGAGAGCCTGAACTTGCCCCCTAGCCTGACCCGGTGCCACAAGAGCTTGCACCTGTCCTCCTGAGGTAGATCCCGTCCTTTGCCCCTTCTTGGGGGCAATCCTTCACAAGATGCCCTACTTCGCCACAGTGGAAGCAGCCAGTCTTCCTCTTCTTCTTTCGACAATCTTTGCTTAGGTGTCCTGGTGTTCCGCAATTCAAGCACTTCTTCTTTCCCTTGCCACCGTTGCCTTTCCCACCCTTGTTTTGCTGTTGCTGTTGAGGTCTCTTTCGATCTCCTTTCTTCTCGGGTGCCGTATTAGCATTGGGACCCTTCTCTTCCTCATGCATGAGTACCATGTCTACTAGCTTCTCAAAGGTGGCCCCCATAGAGATGTGAGTCATAGCCAATCCATGCATCGATTCATTCAAGCCTTTCACGAACCTCAAAGCCTTCTTCTCCTATGTATTCACCATGTCTATGCCAAACCTTGCCAATTGATTAAACTTGTTGACATATTCCTTCACCGAGAGATTTCCTTGCTTTAGAGTCAAGAACCTTTCCATATACAAGTTTTCCTCCGCCCTTGAGAGAAACTTTGCCACAAATCTTTGCCTGAAATCCGCCCAAGAGTCAACGGGGCGTTCTCCATTAGTGACCTCCCACCAGAATGAGGCCTCTCCCTTCATTAACCAAGCAGCTAACTTGACTTTCTTTCCTTCTTCCATCTCAAAGATGTCTATCAACTCTTCCACCTCCTTAAGCCAATCTCTAGCCTCCACAAAAGTTTCTGATCCTTGAAAAGGTTTCCCTCCCATAGCTTTAAATTCCTTGCAAGTCTTAGCAAAAGTATCCGTGCGAGGAGGAGGAGGGGGAGGAGGAAGATCGGGTGCTACTGTTGGTGGAGGAACATTTGCTGGACCCGCAGTGGCGGCCCTAGCCTCCATCAATCTCCTATACCATACTGGTATCGTCACACGCTCCGGAAAGTTAAGATCTTCAGCCATGCTGAAACGAAAAAGGGAAAGATTCAAAATGGAGAATTCGAAAGATAAAGATATGGCTATTGGGGATTATGCTTTTCTTTCAAAAACTTTTCTCTTTAAAGACATGTTTTTGAAATACTTCTTCCAAAAATGTTTTTAGAAAAATAGTTTTCTAAAAATTTTATCTGTTCGGTAACCTTCGCTCTGATACCACGTGTAACACCCCACACCCGCTAAGGTCACTCACTATGGGAATGCCTTAACTTCGGTGGAGTATTTTAAGTGAGTATAGAACAGAAAAATTACAACAAGACAGATATAAATACTTGAAAATCATTTCATAGCAGCAGAAGGTAAACATGTTTAGTTACAACACCATAAAGAGTCAAGTACTAAATATACATCCTGATAAAAACATAAGTACATAATCCCACTACATAAACAATAGCCATAAAAGAAAAGATAAGCTGGGCTTTACATCACGGTCCAAGCTCCAGAAGATAGATAAAGAAGTCTGATCAAAGCCCACTAGTGCTAGGCCCAACCTGAGGACCTGAGGGGGAAAAGATAAAAACAACGGGGTCAGACATAAGTCTGAGTGAGCCCTATAACTTTAACCACACAATTATCAAAGTAATTAGGGTATGATATAAACTTGGTACGGGATGACTGGGGATAAATGACTACACTACGTAGCCAACTAGACATAGGATGAACTAAGATAACGGTAAAGACGCATCTACCCACCCAAGGATAATTACTAACTGCACCACACCAGTCATTCCTACTTAAAGGTTGATCCCTCCCAAGGACTTAGAGAATTTACCCAGTAGTTTCGTGTACCCCTAGCTGACTACATAGGTGTCGTCTGCCCCTATCTCCACTAGGTGTACCCACTACTCCCAAGCGATCGGCTCACTACCGTAGATACCCATGCTGGCCCCACAATGGGGTGTATCACTCCCCAAAGTGGCAACCCGATACAACAAATGGTGCATGGCTTATATCTACACGATGCAACAACGTCTTACCTACCAGCCCGGGTCAACACACGCATATGAAACCCGTTGGACTCGCGTTGCCACCGCTACCCCGTTTTGGCCTCTTATAATCAAGCCCAGTACGTGTGTCCCGTCCTCGACATGGGTCGAGCCCAATAAGATACATATGGGTTACTGGTTGAAATGGGCCCCCACAAGCTACCACCTAAGCTTGTCAATTTATCTAGTGCATCCCACTTAACCCTTTTATCATGTTTAATTACATGTTTCCACTTGGTTAAGTCATCTAATCGTATTTTCTATTGCCACCCAAGGCAACCCACTTGATTTCCTCATGCCACCCAAGGCACTTACTTGATTTCCACATGCCACCCAAGGCACCCACTTAACCCCTCATGCCCACTACATGCTTATCTGGTTAAGTGTTTCTTAATTGATTAAAAACGTAACCGTTGTAAAGACCTCTCACATTAGACTATCTTTTATGGCAGCTGGATTTGCCGGTTGGGTCCGGGCAGCCTTACGCCATAACCGAGTCTAACCTCGTGTCTATACACTTGTCACGTATTTAGTTTGTGCCTAAGACCTCTCACATTGGGCCAATCATTTGTAGCCGCTGGATTTGCCGGTCGGTTCCGGGCAGTCTTACGCTACAAAAGGGTCCAACCTCGTGTCTTAGTCGATTAATTACACCTAATTAATCACCCCCGAATTAATTTTCCCTAATTAATTCCAATTTTTACGATGTACATAATTGACTCAATTATGTCCATCCACTTTATGGTATGCATAATCATACCAACTTCACACCATTTCATTAACATGTTTATTAACCCCATCGTTCCCCACGTAATTCGCTAACATGACATAAAAGGGAAGATTCATCACAAATACAATGGGTTCAACTTGCATAACACATTAGCATCAACATGGGTTTAAAAGGTGTCAACATGCATATAGCATCAAACCCAACTAGCATAAATAATCAACCCAAACTTGCATGAATCACATATGTCATAAGGAGGTTAACTTGCATAAGTTTCTTATGTCATACAAAGGGGTAAACTTGCATATGTATGTATGACATATAAAGGGGTTAACTTGCATATGTATGCATATCATCCAAAGGTGTAAACTTGCACATGTTACTTGCATATAATCAAACGACAAACTTGCATAACATGTCATATGTGAACTTGCATATAATCATACACCAAACTTGCATACATATGAACTTGCATATAATCATACACCAAACTTGCATAATCATGGTGTCATAGTGGATCAATGTTTATCATAGCAACTAGCATCATGAACACTTGCATAACTTGCATAACATCATGATCATATAGCATATAGCTTGCATAACTTGCACAACATCATGAACATGTAACATATGACTTGCATAACTTGCATAACATCATGAACATGTAGCATATGACTTGCATAACTTGCATAACATCATGAACATATAGCACATAACTTGCATAACATGCATAACATCATTAACACATAGCATATAACTTGCATAACATGCATAACATCATTAACACATAGCATATAACTTGCATAACATGCATTGATCCACATTCATAGCCATAACCTCATTATATCCTATCATAATCATTTCAATAATTGGTCATTAAGGCTATAGAAAACTCACAACTTGTTGATTAGCACTCCTAAGAAGAAGATTAAGTTGCTAGAGTTGATTAGTGATTGATTTGAGTTGCTATCTTCTTCTACAAATTGATGGATGCTCCTTCAAGTTGCATTTTGACGGCATGACGGCATTGTTTCTATTTTTAGTATGAATTAGGGTAGTCTTAGGGTGTATTTATAGAGTAGTTAGGTGTTTTAGGCCATTAGATTAACCCTAAATCAGATTAGAGCTTTCAGATCACGTCCTAGCCACTAAAACACAGCCCAAAAGACAAGCTGGTGCACCCAGGTCACTTGGGCTCGACCAGGGAGGTCGACCCCTAGGTCGACCCTAGGGTCGACTCCCCAGTCGACCTGGTGGGCAGGTCGACTCCCCAGTAGACCCCCAGGTCGACCCACTGGGTTCTGGCGGGATTTTTCCCGCCACTTCTGAAATTTGAAATTTCTGTTTTTAAATCTGTTTTTAAATTTTCTGAAACTTCTTCGGGCCATATCTGGGTCATACGAACTCCGATTTTCGAAAACTCGGACTCTATTTCGCGTATTTTTCCGAGACGAATGCAATGGCATAGCCCGTTTCTCCTGGTTCAGATTTTAAAATTTAATTCTGCCCTGTTTTATACTATAACAAGTTATTCAACATATGGGGTGTTACAATATGGCTTCAACATTTAGCACTGCTTTTCTAGGAACAACGGTAGAAGCTCAGATGAAAAAGAGCCAAAAAATCCCCTCAAAATAACATGTAGAGGAGTATTTATAGTTGTAGAGGAGTTGAAACGGAAGTCGGTTCGTGACTGACACGTGGGACCTGATCCAGGAAAGTAGGAGCCGGAGTAGCCTTGAGAATAGGTCAAGATCTATGCATGTATCAGCAGGTCTAGGGGTCGGTTCATGGTCATGGGGTCGTGATCCCCCTATGCACCACGAGCGGGTCATGGCCACTATGACCACCACGAGCTGGGTGAGGGGGCGAGCCTGAGGGAGCGAGCCTGGTTGGATCACGAGCCAAGGGAGGTGCACGAGCCGGGGGGTGCGACTCGACCGAGAGTGTGACCATTTCCAAAATCCAAGTTCGCGGTTCTAAATGCATTCATTGAAACGGGGGTAACTTCCAAATCGTAAGTCAGTTTTGCCTAAACGAAAGCTCTACCTAAAGCAAATTCAGAGGTCTATAATCATTATGGAGCAAAGCTCTATAATTGTTGTTTTCAGACCCCAAAAGAGATCGTTTGATTGGAGTTTCGAGCCTGTTTATGTTGATGTTGCGTTTTCGACCTAACTGCTCTATTTCTTCAGATGTTGTTTCCACTGCTTGAGCATGTTACTATCCAGGAATTCCATGTGTGACAATTTTGAACAAAAAGTGTGTCAACAACTGCCAAACCCACTAACCCAAAATACAAATCTTATGGGATTCACCTTCCCTCCATACAAAGTACATTGTACACTTTCCACCTAAATTAATTAAGGGTCTTAGATTTCCATATTCATTCCTTTAGTGTACAAAAATAACATCCCTTTTCTTACAATATTATACTCTTTCTATTTAGTGGATTCCTCTATGGATTTAGGTATATATATATAATATTTATATTTTTAAAAATAAAAATACGTTCACTCACTATCTATACAGGAATCCAAAACCTAATCCCTGATACCAGATGTAACAACCCAAATTCCGATAGACCGATTTTTTTTTTAGAATTCCAATCTATCAAAACTTGTGTTGATTTGCTCTGGTATCCTGCAGAAAATATAGACACATAAAATATGTCAGAGATCAGAAAATATCTCATAGCAGAATAGATAAAATATAATGTAATTAAAATATAGGCTTACCGTATTAATAATACTGGCTAACTAGCATCCAAAGCTAACATGTCTTTGCCACAAATCTAACCCGCGAGTATGTTATGAAGAGGGGATCAGAACACAAGTTCTGGTGACTGGATTTAAACTATACACTTTGAATAATCCTACATATACCGTTAAATCATATTTTCTTGTTTATTAGGTTACTTGGGTTAACAGCACTCAAGGCTTACACACACGTCGTACCCATTTACTTCCCAGTGGATTAACCTAATACAATATATATGTATCTACCGCCTCCCCCAAATATTAAGGTACACCCCATGGTACCCCGGTCACACGGTTTCCACCAAAATGTCATAGAAATAAACGCAGTCCCTCATCCTACGCCAGAGTTACGTACGAATCTGTACATAACATTGTTACGTTCTGCATATATCTATCATTACTATGCTACGTAAGCGTACGGACTTTCACCTCCGATTGAATCAGATTCATTAGCAGAGTAATGCCCTCAAATCTTGGATACACCACCCAGAGCTGACATGCGTGTATCTAGATTGTCCCACGTACATATCGTCAATCGTATTCGATGCCTTAACCGCACATAATGTACACCGAATTCCGTGGCAAGGCTATACAAGAAACACGAAACTCGGCCGAGAACTTTTCCATATCTGTACAGGCCCGCCTTTAAGAGCTTCAAAATACATATATTCCTAGAGTCTGTTTTCATGGTGGCTATGGCCCCACCTCGACCCCTCCCTCAACTAGTAAAGACTACAAGAGCTAAATGACTTACCCCTAACAAGCAATCTAAATACCCAGTTGGCGTCTTCCCTCTTCCACAGTACCTAGATAGTGAAAGGTAAATGATCTATTGGTTTTAGCTCTAGTCTTTTCGCTTCCCACTGGCTGCCGATGATGAGTACCCAACGATCTACTGTCCTTGTCGGTCTTGACCTCGCCTCCCGTTGAGGCGATCTCCGAATCACCCTAGTGTTACCTCATCACAGCATTCTAACTACAAGGCTACTTTGAAGTCAATGCCCACCCACATGGTAGCTACACGCAGACCCAACCTCTGCGAGCATAGCCTAAACATCTGCTACCACACAGAGGGCAACCGGGAGCCCCTTAGTATCATAGGAAGCCACGTGCTTCCCCTTCCAGTCCTTCGAAGCCGCCAGAATAATTAGATGAACGTGCGCTCCCCTCGTATCTCATAACACAACGGTGATCTACCCCATTGGGTTATTCACCCTCAAACGTATGGGCTTGTCCAAGCGCCTCATTTTAATGAGTTATTAGACCCTATGTCTAAACATTCTTTTACACGCTTGCTTTACCTCACTAGGTTTCCATTTAACTTGGTTATCACTATTCACACTGACTTCTTATTAAAATTACCAAGTTTCTCTTGCTTATTAATTTTAGTTATATAACTTGACCAATTTAAGTTTATAAATAAGCTCACAACATGTTATTCTCTAGATTGTGATCCAAGGTCTGTAATCCACAATCCCTTTATATTCTAGTTTGATTTCATTGTTACAATAACATGTTCTACTTAATATGTTATTAAGTATATCTCAATTCACATGTTTTCTTTTTAACACATTAGTTATTATTTATGATTAAATATCACTTATTTAATTTTGTAAGTTTTCCTCATTCTTTCTCATTTAATCATAATTCCAATTTACACCGTCACTACAACTTATCGTTGTTTACTTATTAACTTAGTTCTCTTAACTAAGGTCCACTAATAAGTTTCTCTTCCCATAAATATAACTTATGTTGTCCTCATCCGTATATTTCATATTCTTGTTCTTGTAAATAACTTAATTTACAATTAAGTACAACTTATCCCCTTACATAATTATTCTATTCCATTTATCGTTTATTATAACCTAAGTTATAATTTCCACTTGTCCCTAGGACAAGCCTAAACATGTTATTCTTATCAGCAGATTTCATACTTCCAAGTTTACAAATTACTTAATTTTATAATTAAGTACAACTTCTTACATTTCATAAACTTACCCCTTTTCTCTACTTATTACAAACAACTGGTTTCAGTTTTCGCCATTTACTGATTACTTAATTTAAAATTAAGTGTCACTTATCTCATTTCACCAGTTATCTTATGTCCTTACTAGTAATTATTGACACGCTTTTTTGTTAAAGCTATCACACTTCAAGTATTTGTTGAGCAACACGCTTAAGCATCAAAAACCACGAAGCAGCAGGGTCGAAGTCGCGTCGCAAACACAAGGAGGCCCGAAGCCTATATCAAGTGGCCTCTGTCGAGCCCAAGGAACTCCTAGTTGAGCCGTGCTCCAAGCCGAAGGCGAGCCGTGCCCCGAGCTAAAGGCAAGTCGTCAAACGGGTCTGGGCGCAGCGCCGGTGGGGGTCCGGGGCCCCACAGTCCCGCCGGTTAGGTCAAAACTGTGGGCACCGCCTGATTCATCCGATTTTCTCCATACCGGAAGCTCAGATTCCTTCATTTCGAACCAGCAAAACCTCTGATTCCCTTATTTCATGCTCAGGAATTTCGACTCCATACGCAGCATAATTTCCGCCTCATCCACTATTAATTTCGCACCCCACCTGTGGAGTGGAAATTTTGAACCCCACCTGCGGGGTCAAAATTCTGAACCCTACCCGCGAGGTCGAAATTTCGAACCCCACCTGCGGGGTCGAAATATCGAACCCCACCAATAGGGGTGAAATTTCGAACCCCCCGGTGGGGTCAAAATTTCTAACCCCACCTGTGGGGGTGAAATTCCGAACCTACATGCGGGGTCGAAATTTCGACCCCACCCGAAATTTTGAACCCCCCGGTGGGGTCGAAATTTCGACCCCCCCCCCCCCCGTTCAAAATTTCGAACCCGCACCATAGGGTGCGAATTTTCTGCATATGGCTTGTTTTGGGAGTACAAAAATTGCTCTTGTGGGTCCCGATGCTCACCTAGTCCCACTTAACCTTCCTCCTATAAATATCCCAAGCCTTGGCCTTCATTTGGGGGCTTCTCCCTTGGAATTTTTGGACCTTGAGAGCTCCAAACACTCATTAATGGCTTCCAACACCTTCGCCATGGCCATAGGATATGACATGGATAATTAAAACATGGCACGCATGTTTCCCTTCAACACTTGAACATTAACAAGGATTGTTATGCTACCCTTGACCTTCATGGACATGAACACTAAGCTTGGATATTGTTTACCAAGTCAACGCTCCTCAACGAAGAAGAAGAAGGGAAATTTAGTCAAAGTAAAGAACAAGCATATATTTTTCTATTCCATTGTAACACTTCAAACATAGCTATTGTCCGAACTTGTACAACCTTTTAATCAACCAAAGATATGATGGATGAGAATTATAAAGTGGATGTAGGCGTTAGAGCCGAAGCACTATAAAAGTTGTGTCTCCCTGCATTTACATACTTTACCGCTTATTTGGATAATTGTTCACACACACACACATTTGGTTGTTGGCATGCGACAATTATGCCCGTCAACATTTTGGCGTGCCAGCAAGGGGACACACAACTTTGACCTCTGCATCGGACTAACTATTCGGATTTGTCTTCAAACCTCGTCTTCAACTTCAACTTTACTCACTACACACCATGGGTGTTAAGCTCAAGAAGCTCCCAACTATCACGGAAGCTCATGAAGGAATCCATGAACTTTTATCAGCTGAAGTCCCATGAACTATGTTACTCGAGAAGACGTCGATGGAATGATCAAGAATCTCGCTACTGATTTGAACGCTCAACTCGAGCGACAAGAGGATGCTTTGAATTCCTTCCTCGATCGTATGGAAGAAAGGATAAGGAACACTTCAAGCCCAACTGGCCAAGCAAATATTATTGGAACTAGTACCAATGTCCCTCCAACTGCAACTCGGGACTAGGGGACAACCGCACAAACTAATCAGTAGGCCGACATCGCTCCTTCAAATGGTGCCAGTCCCGCTACACTTGGGGGCACCTCAAACCCTGACACTGCTCCAACCCGTGACCCTTTGGTCAGACTAGTAGTGAGCTCCGCTGTTGGCAACGTCGCTCAAGCCCTAGTGTGCGCAACTTTGGATGGTAGCGATCCCACGGTTCCAGGAGCCAGGATTGCGCCCAATGTCGCCCCTCAAGTTGGAATCCAACCAAACTTTAACCTCAACCAACCGATTCCCAACTTGAACTTGAACACTAGGGGCACCAGTGTCGCCTTGGATAATTTAAATCAACTGCTCGCTTTTGGGAATGGGTCAGAGATCGCAGATGTCCTTCGTCGATTCACTCACTGCGACGCTTCTTCTATGGACATGGATTGTGTGATTCGCAGCCCGCTCTCTTTGGATATCAGGAACTCTCGGAACCCAACTGATTTTAAGCTACCAATCTTGGATTTTTATGATGGTCGCAAGGACCCAACCGCTCACCTCATGAGATACATTCGACATATGGAAGTTCTCTCGGCTTCAGAAAATGTCATGGCCAAGTGCTTCTTGCTCTCCTTAACAGACATAGCCGCAATGTGGTACAGGCAGCTGGAGCCGGACTCCATTACTTCTTAGAATGCTTTGATTACCTGATTTGTGGAACAGTTTAGAGTCAACATAGCTTGCCCAAAAAGCGTCATGACTCTCAATAGCATTAAGCAGAATTCTGGCGAGACTCTGTGAAAGTTCTTGAAACTGTTCAATGCTGCGGTCGCTTCCGTTGACCGATCTGACCCTTCCATGTTTTTAATGGCCGCAGTATCTGGTGTTCTAGATAAATCTGAATTCAGGACCTCATTGCACCGAGACCTGCCAAGGGACCTTGGCGAGTTCTACTTTGAGGCCAAAAGGTTCCTTCGAGAATAAGATGCGAAGGCCAACAATAGCAAGAAAGTTGTCGATGTTAATGCTGCTAAGGACGTGAAATCTCCCGATCCTGGAAAAGCTAAAGATTCTACTCCACAGCCTCCAAGGGGAATGATCGCAACAACGCTAGTAGGAAATAAAGGAACTCGACCTACACGGAGCTTACTCACACTCTCGAGGAGATATACCGGGAAGTTCACCCTATTACTCCCCTCAAAAGGCCTTTCACTCGGGATCCCCCTCAACAACTAACCAATTCCGGCCGATATTGCATATTTCACAAAACCGATAGTCACAATACAAACGACTGTCAACATTTTAAGAATGCTATTGAAGAACGTGTTAGACATGGGGAGCTAACGCGGTTTGTTCGGACCCCTCAAAGGAATCAGGACGGACCCGAGACCAGCACCCACCACGGCATCATCATCTGCTAAGTCTCTCACTGGATCTGGTGTTTAGGACCCAAGCCTGCCTAGCATCAGTACCTTACGGCTTTTTAGTCTTCTAGTCTTATTATGGTTTCCTATGACTGTCAAATAATGCGCTCCTCACTTATGGCTTTCTCATTCTGGCTCTATAGGCCTAAACATTCGGGCTTCAGCCCATGACATCGTATTTAAGGACCTTAGTCCTCTGGATGTATCCTTCATTTTGGGTATTAATGAAAAGTTTACTTTTCTTGGCCTCTTTTCTTACACGTCAAGGTGATCTCAGCAATATGAGACCTCCTTGATTACTACATGCCAATGTGATCTCACCAGTGTGAGATCTCCTTGATTGTTACATGCCAGGGTGATCTCACCAGTGTGAGATCTCCTTGATTGTTACATGCCAGGGTGATCTCACCAGTGTGATATCTCCTTGATTGCGACATGTCAAGGTGATCTCACTAATGTGAGACCTCCTTGATTGCTACATGCCAAGGTGTCTCACCAGTGTGAGATCTCCTTGATTGCTACATGCCAAGGTGATCTCACCTGTGTGAGATCTTCTTGATTGCGACATGCCAAGGTGATCTCACCAATGTAAGACCTCCTTGATTGCTACATGCCAAGGTGATCTCACTAGTGTGAGATATCCTTGATTGCGACATGCTAAGGTGATCTCAGCAGTGTGAGATCTCCTTGATTGCGACATGCCAAGGTGATCTCACCATTGTGAGATCTCCTTGATTGCGACATGCCAAGTTGATCTCACCAGTGTGAGATCTCCTTGATCGCGACATGCCAAGGTGATCTCACCAGTGTGAGATCTCCTTGATTGTGACATGCCAAGGTGATCTCACCAGTATGAGATCTCTTTGATTGCGACATGCCAAGGTGATCTCACCATTATGAGATCTCCTTGATTGCTACTTGCTAAGGTCATCTCGCTAGTGTGAGATATCCTTAAATGCTACTTGCCAGGATCATCTCACCAATGTGAGAACCCCTTGAATGCCACTGGCCAAGGTCATCTCCCTCAACGTGAGATTCCCTTGAATGCCAATTCTCGAGGTCATCTCACCAATATGATATCTCCTTGAATGCTACTCGACAAGGCTAACTCACCAACGTGAGGTTTCCTTGAATGCTCCAACATGCCTTGGTCGTCTCACTAATGTGAGAGCGACTTGAGTGCGGTTTATCAAATCAATACGATGACCTATGGCAGCCTTGTCGGAAGCACTGCAAGACCACTCACATATGGTTATATGTACACCTTTTCTATACAGGTTATTGGGCTTCTCCAGTCTCTCAGATACTCTGATTGTTCCGTCTTTCTATTAGTACGATCCCAAGCGATCGTCGGATTTCTCTCCTTAATACAATACCAAGCGATCGTGTTCTTTCACTAATATGATCAACTTTGGCTTTCTAGATAATACGGTCTGGCTTTGTCGTGGCTCTTCCATCTCATGAATATGGCAGCTCGTTTTGGACTTTTCCCAGCTTTGATCTTTGGATCTCTCTCTTCCTCGCAAAACACACCTTCCTCGGACCAAGGAAGATATGTTTGGGGGGGGGGGAATGTTGACATGCATTTTTGTTAAAGCTGTCACACTTCAAGCATATGTTGAGCAACGTGCTTAAGCGTCAAAAAACACGAAGCAGCAAGGTCGAAGTCGCGTCGCAAACGCAAGGAGGCCCGAAGCCTATATCAAGTGGCCTCTGTCGAGCCCAAGGAACTCTTAGTCAAGCCGTGCTCCGAGTCAAAGGCGAGCCATCAAGCGGGTCCGGGGCGCAGCGTCAGTGGGGATCCGGGCCCCACAGTTCCGTCGATTACGTCGAAAATGTGGGCATCGCTCGATTCATCCGATTTCTCCATACCGGAAGCTTAGATTCCTTCACTTAAGACCAGCAAAACCGCGGATTCCCTTACTTCGCGCTCAGGAATTTCGACTCCATCCGCAGCATGTTTTTGCCTCATCCACTATTAATTTCGCACCCTACCTATGGGGTCGAAATTTGAAACCCACTTGCGAGGTCGAAATTTTGAACCACACCTGCGGGGTCGAAATTTCGAACCCCATCAGTGGGGATGAAATTTCGAACCCCGCCAGAGTGAGTTCGAAATTTCGACCCCCCCAGGTAGGGGTGAAAAATTTCAAACCCGCACTAGGAGGTGCGAATTTTCTACATATGCCTTGTTTTGGGGGTGCGAAAATTGCTCTTGTAGGTCCCGCTGCTCACCTACTCCCACCTAACCTTCCTCGTATAAATACCCCAAGCCTTGGCCTTCATTTGGGGGCTTCTCCCTTGGATTTTTTGGACCTTGAGAGCTCCAAATACTCATTAATGGCTTCCAACACCTTCACCATGGCCATGGGAGATGACATGGATAATTAAAACATGGCATGCATGTTTTCCTTTAACACTTGAACATTAACAAGGATTGTTATGCTACCTTTGACCTTCATGGACATGAACACTAAGATTGGATATTGTTGACCAAGTCAACACTCCTCAACGAAGAAGAAGAAGAAGGGAAATTTAGTCAAAGTGAAGAACAAGCATATAATTTTCTATTCCATTATAATGCTTCAAACTTAGCTATTGTCCGAACTTGTACAACCTTGTAATCAACCAAAGATATGATGAATGAGAATTATAAAGCGGATGTAGGCGTTAGAGTCGAACCGCTATAAGAGCTGTGTCTCCCCACATTTACATACTTTACCGCTTATTTGGATAATTGTTCACACACACACACACACATATTTGGGTGTTGGCATGCAACAATTTTGCTCGTCAACAATAACCTAAGTTATAATCTTCACTTGTCCCTGGGACAAGTCTACCTATTATACAACATTCTCATTAATGTAACCAGTACGTTAGGCACGTCCGTTGGACGTGTGCAAAGATAATCAAGAGTAAATTTATGAATTGTGAAATTTTAGTCATATGCATAGATATTGTATAGATATAAATACATATGTGAGTTAATTTTTGTGTGCATGGTCCATGCTACGCACAAGGGATGTTGTATAGTTATTGGCATGGTGGTCTTTTTCTTTTACTTTTTTATATATTAACAGTCTTTAAACAGATTCCCAACGACCGTCGGTTAAGAATCAGTTGACCCCCAACATAGGGTCAGTTAAGCTCATTTGGGTTGCTTTAGCAACTTGAAGATTGACAAAACTGCCTAGCGTGTTGCTTTTAAAATATTTCAGATATAAAATAGCAGTGATATTGCTTGTTTTATTTGTGCACATATACATTTGCAATCGTTTATAGACATAAAGGAGGCTAAGTTAATTTAGAAAGTAACTAAAAAGGAGATCATCCGTTACATCAATATTTAGAAACATGTAACAAACATTAAAATTAACAATTTAAGTAGTTTGAAATTTAAAAGACTTGTACTATCTTTGTTTTAAAAGTTGTCTATATCATGGCATGGGTATGAATTTTGTCTATTTTGAATAATATTAATATAGTATCGCAAAATATTAGTTCTAATATAAATGTATGGCTTACTTGAAGTTATAAAAACCTGAATATCCCAATTTTGATATTAATATATCATGAGTTTTTTATAAAATGTCAGCAACCATAATAAATCAGTTTTTAATGTGAGACTAAATTTATCTTTTTCCTGCCTTCAGAGAGTAGCTCATTGATTGAATAACAAACTGAATTTTGAGTATTAAACATCTTATTAGAATGTATATAAGGAAACAAATATACATCTCTTAACTTTCTTTCTTTTTCACATAAAATTCTTGTTCGCTCAACGGAAGTCTCTACACAAAAGTCGATGATATAAGTACACAATTCACCACAAAGTCGGACTCATTTGATTAATCAATGAACACATCATGGCAATTCTGAAATTTAAAGACTGGACTAATTATAAGAAGCTATGTAGTAATCTTTGATTCTCACTACCGCATCTAGCTTTGTTGCTTCTTCCATCGTCATTTGCACAAAACTCAGATTGTTTGCTGTCAAATGCGCCTATCTTCAGCATGTGAAACTTCAATCACTGTGTAAAAATTAACTTTGGCACTCGATGTTTCATCATTTACCTTAGAGGTATTTGGTATCCAGAATGTAAGTGCTATAAAAGCAGTGGCAAACATGGCTCGAACGCAGAGCCCATTTCAAGCAGCTTACAACACCTATACATAACAAAATTCAATACATGTGTGAAATTAACACACAAATTAGGGTTAAAAAAATGAAATATTTGATAAACAGTTGAACTGAACTTTTTTTCCTCTTTGTTTGATAAAGTCATACCATTGATAAACAATATTTGATAAACAGTTGAACTGGACTTTTTTCCTCTTTGTTTGATAAAGTCATACCATTGATAAACAAATCATTTTTCATTTTCTGTGTTTCACAGTTCGGTGTTTTACATTTGCTTTCTCTTTTTACATTTACTTTATGTGTTTTTCCTCATTCATCTCCATCTTGTTCAAAGTGCACATCCTGCTTACGATCACTCCTACCACTCAAAACAGTAATCCACCTCCTGTTGCATCCATACATCCAATCTGTATAACATCACAAACCAATCAACCCATTAGCATCCTCAGATACTCTGACATAGACCGTCATATCATCACATGAAGACCTACTGTGCAACTTCACCCACCTGGTACCACAAACACAAACAATGTCACCAACCCTCAAATTTCAAACTATAATGCTGGCCACAACGGAGCCATACCCTCTTGGACAGCACGCGTAGCAGCTTCACAGCCCACAAACATCAACTTTCATATAAGCACGGCTAGCACTTCACCACTACCTCTACTTACACCCTTCACCATCAGCCAACTCAACCACGTAACAACATCTTCCATTACAACTTGTTTCCACAGTCCCTCAAACTACAGCAACTTACACGACCTCCACAATATCAATGTTTCCTTCAATTTGCACAAAGAAATAGGTAAAAAAATACTGCTAGCAAGACTATATAATTATTTAAGCATTAAATTTCACTAAATAAAAATACCAAAAACAAACAAACTAATTCACCATGGCTCATAACATTTCTATTCCATCAACACATTCAAACTATAACAAAAGATTATCAAATTATTTAAACATACCAAATAGGGTTTCATTTTCAGTATACACAGAAATAGATCCATACAGTTTAACTGGTAGAATTAAAGTAAACAAATAGATCCAACAAAACAAAAATATTTTAAATATAACTGTTTCCAAACTCAATACCGATTTCATATCAAATTAATTAATGCGACCTCTTCCCACTTTCCATCAGACTGGTGATAATTTACAATTTGAATTGAGAATTAAAATAAATAAATAAATTGGTATGTAGTATGGTAATTAATAACACAATGAAAGTTAGATTTCCGAGTTCGTTGAATTTTTTATGCAAAATAGCATAAATAACCAAAAAGCAATTTTTGTTCAAAATAAAATTGAAAAAATGACAACTATATTAAGTAATGCAACCCTTGGGCAAGGATACGGGTAAATTTTAACCTGAAGTTAAAATTTATTGAGTGGATATATTATTAGTTATGAAACAAACATATATGTGTAACATGCAAACAAAGAAGCTTTTATTGAGATAGTGTATGTAAATGCCACCATGTCAACTTCAATCTCTAACTTCCAGTAGAAAAGTTATGCAAATAGATTGACCATTACAGTGTAAACTTATTGACTTAAAACACATGAGTTAGGTTTTGTTTGTATTAAATTTTGTATAGAGATTGGTTGATGTCTAGATCATACATTTATAAGTGAGGATGCAGTATAAAAACCCCACACGCTCCTACATTTCATACAATATTCAACCGTAGAAATGAATTATAATGGTTATTCATATAAAGCTATCTCAAACTTTAAAAATTCATACATTACTATCAATATTAAATAAATAAACAAAATATTGTTTGCAAAAGACAACATTTCAATTGGAAAATCATATATACCATTTTTTTCCTTATAATACCAAATCTTTTATTACATATTACCAATATGTAAGGCATGTTCATTGGATGCGCGCAAAGAAATATGCAACTTAAATTCTTTTTAGTGCAAAATAACATATTTGAACACGCAAAAAACTCGTATATTCTTTATCCTCACTTAAGACCGACTTTACTAACTATAAGAATATGGATCAAGTGGTATCCTATTCTTTGGAGCACACACATTGCATTTACAAATGAAAATTATAGTCATTTGGACGGAATTTTTTTTCGTATTGTTCAAACTCGATAAACCAATCAAAAAAAAAGTATAATGAATATCACTTAAATAGAAAACGTATCAAAATATTGTTATGTAATATTAATGTCATGATTAATACAATTCATCCATATAAGAAAATTCTAGTAGGAATGATCCATAAACGAGAATAGCATTTATATTGGAATTTAAGGAGAAATATAAAATCAATTGTCGAGTACACTCTTCAAATTTACTGCTGGTGCAGTTTTCATCCTTCCATCTTTCTATCTTGAAGATGTATCAAAAAACAATTTTTCTCTCCAAATCCCCATCATAGGTTTATATTATTTTTTATTTAATGTATAAACATCAACCATCTCACAAACTAAACTGAGATCTACGGGTGCAGTTTTCAACCTCATTGTTAGCCTATATAATAAACCTCAATATTCTATTTGTATCCACCAAACCCATAATACTTGCAAGAAAATCTCAAATTTCGTAGAATTTGCAAGTAGGTTTAATATTTTACATGACATGTATGTAAAAAAATGACTCATTTAAAAAGTTGAAGATGACAGGAGACATGCCATCCTGAATTAGCAGCAAACAATAAGGTCGACATCTAGTGTGAAAAAAAATAAAGAAACAGAAAGTTCATATGCTAGCCATTTTTCTAACTTATTAGGCATCAACTATGCTAGTCAACAAAAATTTGTGAACTATATTTCTTTCATGATATCTAGGTGCATTTATTCACATTTACTGGAATTCATTATGTATATATGCAATTACTATTGGAAATTTTAATGTGTATTATATTTGAAATCATGGATGATGTTTAGATCTTTAAAAGACAATAGCTCTTCTAACATTGGACAATGTAATTACAATATAATTGAAAATATGTTGCTCACCCTCCTTGTATTCCAAAAATGAATGCCTGCTTGTGCCTCAGAGTTGGCTTTGGTTGTCCATACCGATGTGCAATCGGGTGAAATAAGTAGTTCATGACAATCAACAAAAAAGGCTGCTACATTGAGATTTACCAATCATATGAATTGTAGTAAACAATATATTTTTGTCATGTTGTATCCATCTAAAAAATAAACCAAAGTTAGTAACCAATTATTTCACTGCCTGCGTGGTTTCGATAAATGTTGTGAATAGTGATCATATGAAACTTAAAAGAATTGGCAATTATAAACTGCAAGTGTCCGAAGACACATCTAGTAACATCTTTGTGCATTGAAAGCTATGTAGAAAATAGTTTCACTCAAATGGAGATGAAGAAAACCTTTTTTAACAATTCCTAAGCTCTATTTTATGGAATATAGTAGGCATCAAACCTTTAGTAAATTAAAAGCAATAATACATTCATAACTGTACATATTGGATGCACATGTATAAAATGGTTTAACAGTCCAGCAAACTGTATTTCAAGTTATTTCGCATATGCAAGAAAAACAGTATCTAGCCTTAGTTAAGCAATTATTTTCATCAATTTCATCAATACTGAACGTAAAGAGCTTCATTTATTTCATGGATAATATATGATCTTGAAATATGGAGAAATGTCAAATGAACACTATGATAACATAAAACAGACAAAGGATGATACCATCTTTTATATTTAACAAATGAAGAAACCGGCCTTCCCATTTAATCATACCACTGCATGGTTAATGCAGCAGAATAATCCACTAATTTACCAATTAACATGACAGAGAAAGAAATGAAATCAAAAATACTTGTAAAGGCATCTCCTTATCATGGTACTTTACGGAATGCATATGCGGCATATCATGAAGGAATCACGCTTCCATTAACCTCTACAATGAAAACCAATAACATAAGTGGAACTGTGGTTATGATCTAATGTTTCATTAATTGAGAAGATGACATTAAGATCATTTCTGTACCTATGTCATAACAGTTTAATGCGAGTTTGTCAAGTAGCTGAGAAGAAAATTTTGCAAGCATGTGAACATTCTGCATGAATGAAATAAAATTAAAAAGTCAACTTGACTTCTATCCAGGAATCAAATTACAGAAACACAACTGTTCAGCAATATTCAGATTAGTCAAATATCGACGGTGTACACACACGCACACACTAAATAGTCATATTGAAGATGAAACAATGAACAAATTTTCTTACTCTTCCATATGCTTGACTGATCAGTAGACAATATACAATTCTGATAAGAAATAATGTTGTTTTGAGATTGCTATATCAACATAATCAAAATTATCATGTTCATCGATTCAAATACTCACATTTAGAGGATGCTTATATGTCATACATTAGAAGACTCACCGTCAAACTGGAAAATAATAAATAAAAGTGACTCAAATGTAACCTAGGATTGTACAAAATTTAGTCTACTCGGTTGGTAGGGAACCCATTTTGACCAATGTATCATCTTAGGTTGCCATTTAACTTAACTACTTTTTTCTATGTGTAAGTATTACAACAATTGCTATTATGAACCATTTAAAAAGGTAGAAAGTTCTTTAATAAAATAGTATGAAAATTTGAGAAAGCATCAACAGACCTTACATGAAAATAGTGCCCAGATGGATTGCTCAATGATGTGGGGATTGATTTGCCCATCAAAATCAACTCACTATATGATCTACTGCACTACATAAACAAATTTTTTGAGTCAGTTTAACCTATGATTTAAGAGTGAAATGCATGACAGAGAGGTATACTAAAACTGATAAGCAAAAAATGCAAAAAGAAATAAAAGCATATGAAATTGATGTAGATCCAACTATTGAATGATGTAGGTTTTCTTCAGGCCGATCTATTAACATATCGTCAAGTTGAACGCTATGTGCCATTGAAAAAATTTAAGTAATCTTAAAAAAAAAAGCAGAATTTAACACAGTTCAATAAAAAATACCTGTAAGCAATCCAAGGCGATGGCGAATTACATGACTTAGTTTGTCAAAGAATATAAAATAGTAATTATTTAAATCTCCTTAATTGTGCCTGAAATTTGAGTGGGTACCCTAAGTCATTTCTATGAATGGAATCGAGGCCTCCTAAACTACTTAATCCCCTTTTATCGCCAGCAAAGAAATAAAAAAGGCCATGGTTACAATTAACCTATTAAAAACTAGGAATAATCAAATAGTTAAGAAATTTTTTAAACTGTAGTTTGAGATTTATACCTGACACATTGGGGAACATAGAATCGAGATCGAGGAAGTCCCTTCCTTCTTCTGCTTCGCAACGTTCCATTCTATCTAAAACATACCATTTTCAGTTTCTGCAAAATTCCATATCAAACTTTCCATCAATGGATCAAATAGACGACTCAAACGAAGTAGAAATCCGAATCGATCCAGAACAAACCAACAAAACCCACAAATCTCGGTCGTACCATCTTTAATAAACCACCATCCACTGACTGAAATATCGGAAAGCCCAGGCCACCTGCTCCTCCTCAAGCTCTTCCGAATAGAAGAAGAGCATATCTCCCAAAAAATCAGCCTCAAAGAAGCTCTTCTACACACCCTCATACGTGAGGCCTTCTACTTCACTTCCCTCTTCTTCTTCCATGGCTTATGCTTCACCATCCTCTTCACCTACAGCATCTCTCAGGGAAGCGAAAGGAAGGCGTGTAAGGATTGATGAAGGTTTACAGGTACTGGAAGGCCATGTAGGATTTGAAGAGGAAGAGGAGCGATGGTAGAGCGATGAAGAGATGCATCACTGAGCTTAGAATGAAAGGTCAGAGCTTTGATTTGAGTACGGATATTGGTGATGTTTTGGGTGAGAAGAAGATGAAGAGAAAATGAGTTACGGCGATTAATTTGGATTTAATCTGAAGGGAAAGCATGAGAAAGGGGTGCAGTTATTTGTGGAAAGCAAAAGGATAGTATGGAAGAATACCTTTATAAATAAAACATGGCTATTTGCCGACAGCGTGCAGTATGTGAACAGGGCCAATGTCCAAAATACCCTAATAACGTAGGAGGAATGTCAAAGGTTCTTTTCGACATTTCAAAAGCTTCATTTCAAGGTATTCTCATTATAATATAGATTTATTTATAATAGGTTATTATCATTCCCCTTTTATTCCATTCCTTTTTACTGATGTAACTTTCTTTCAATTCCAATTATTTCCATTAATTACAATTAATGCCATTTAATTCTTATCAATTTATATTCATATATATATATATATATAATTATGTACTAGACCTCTCACATTAAGACTACCACTTGTGGATGTTGGATTTGCCGGGCTGTTCCAGGCAGAATTCTTCCATAAGTTGACTTAACCTCATGTCTTAGCACTGGTACATGTTTTATTTTTGCAGTTAGACCCCTCAAATTAGATTTAACACTTGTGAATGCTGGATATGTCGGGCGGTTCCGGGCAGACTTCCATCACAAGTGTAATCTAACCTCGTGTCTAAGCGTGTTACAGTGTCAAATTACTGTGAATCTAGTCATGTTCGTTCTTTAACAGTTATTCCTATATATTCCGTTATAGGTTTTCATGCCCATTTCCCAAGTTATATTTATTATGTACCATATGCTCAAATTAAAATATTTAATCATAATTTGATTTATGCCTTGAACCCATATTCAGGTATTCATTTATATGCTAACATGAAACCATTTAATCATATAACTATTCCAATTCATACAAGTAAGGATTCATGTATATAAATGTGACAAGTTAACATGTCATTTTCTCAATTCTACATCCAATAATTCAAGTACATAGTATATCACAAGTGAATCATGTAATCATAACAACAGTAGTCACTACCCATATTCTACCAAGTTTATTTTTCATCATGTAAACATTCAACACTTTAACTGATTCAACATATGAATTTTCCAAAACATTCATAATAATATCTCAACTTCTTATAATAGTAATTCTTAATTATTCTGGCAAATTCACATATAATAACGGGGAATGTTAAACGATAATATATCATTATCTAAAATGATATAACTTAAATCCACTCACCTCATATGCTTTCCAAATCCTGGATCTGGTCCAGATCTAGTATTCCATGGTTTTTCCCCTAATTGAATTCAGAACCTAACAGCCATGGATTCATAATTTTAACTAAAAGAAAAGGAAAGAAAGAGAAGAGAACTGAAATAGAATAGACCGTGAAAATTACCTCACTTCGATAAGAGAACCGAACACCTTCTAATTGATTTTCATCCTTTTCCTCCAGATCTAGATTTAGAATTTTCCTAAACTAATAATCTTAAATTTTTGAATATGTTTGAGGAGGGAGAGGAATGGCAGAGCTTCTGCGTTGTCTAAGAAATATGAGACTTAGGGTTGGCTCTACAGGCTTATTTATAACTGTACTATAGAAACTGGGTCCTTTAAATTTGAACTAAAAACTATCAGAACCGACCAAGTCACACAGAAACGTCCAGATCTGCGGTGGGGTCAACCCTGGGGTTGACCCCCCTTTAGGTGGGTCGACCCCCGTTTAGGTGGGTCGACCCCCATGTTGATGGGTCGACCCCCACCGGGCAAAATTCCCACTCTATTTTCCCACTTCGTGTTTTAATTTTCTGGATAAATTTATTTAATATACATACATATAAGTTCCTTATATGTATACAAACTTCCAACGCCCATAACTTCTTCATACGTTATCCGTTTTACGCAAACTAGGTGTCTATTTGGACCAAAATTCCGAGACGAATGCAATGGCAGAGTCCGTTTCACTTAATTCTGAATATTTAATTAAGTTATTCTAATTTTATTATCTTGAGTTAAAAATGCGGGGTGTTACAATGCAGCTTCCCTTTATCTATGACCAAAGGCGTTATTTGTCTTAAGGATCAAACAAGTGTCAGATCTTTCTACTGGTGTCGGTCTCTCCCTGGGATTCCTTACTTTTTATTTTCTAGGTGCTAGGACCAACTGGAAAATAGACTCACTAGCGGGGTCATACGAATGACCTAGAATATGAGTCGAGCGACCTACCAAAGAGAGAGGTGCTTGCGAATCAGTAAAAGAGAAGAAGGTGCGTAGCACCTATTATTCTACCAGAAGACTGCAAGATTCATAAGAAACCTAAAGGAAGAGACCCGAAATGTTTATATTGATGTCCGTAATGAAACTTCTCGTACATCTGCTCTAGAAGCGAGAGCTTGAGATGCATTTGTTCTAAAAGTGATCTTTCCGAATCAAGATATAGAATATGGGCAACCTTCTTCCCAAGCAAGAAGGGAGACAAAAAATTTGATTCATGTGAAATTTAGATTCCATGACTTATTCCCCTTATTACTATATAAAGAGGAGATTCAATCTCAATCATTCCTTTTTGTGGTATACGTCGGATCGTAATATTATACTAATATATTATGTAGAAGTCAAATCCGATAAAGGGCTTTTTTCAAGAAAGTCGAGTCTTTGTCTTCATTTTTCATCGAAAAATACATATTTTTTTTATAATAAAAAGGGAAATCAATATTGTTTTATTTATATTATAATGTGCTCTTATAATTTGATTTTGATTTTTAATTAATAATTAAAAAGTTTGAAAATTTAATTATTATTATATTAACTCAAAAACATGCACCTTCTCCCGGAGCTACGCTTCCTCCAACTGCTTGAATGTAAAAAATCATATCCTCCAGATCAAATTCTTTGTTGTTCTTCGAGAAGAAAGAAGTAAAAAAAATATAATAACTATGATTCATACCTATTATTTAGACCTCGCAACCGGACTAAAAATATTTCAAATGGGTATCTCCTAAATTAAATAATTTTTCTTTCGTTATACTTGGGAAATAAATTTTATCTACAGTTAGAAAAATCTTATTGATTTTGAAAAGGAGATGATTCGATACCCAGGTGCAGAGCGATGGCGAAGAAAGAAGAGAGATTCACTAGCCGTAAGGGTAAGATATTCTACCTAGAATCATAGGCTTAGTGTGTAGCGAGCTAAGCAAAAAAAGGTAATAACACTCTGGCTGAATGGACAGATCAAACTAGCCAAGAATGCACACGAGTCGAACATCAATAATCACTCTCACTAAGACACCTTTCATTCCCCAATTAATATACCGGCGCGCACCTCGAAAAGCTAATTTTTTGTTTTACTTTACCAGATCGAAATTTTTTTATGTTCAAAACTGGAATTTATAGACCCAATGTCGACCCAAAGATACGCTTAACTAGAAGCCAAATCTGAAGCCATTTCAGACGCATAAACAAAACAAAGCCTTTGGAGCTCTAGTACTGCTTTTGTGCGCTATGATCATAAAATATGTGCCAAAGAACAGGATCCCTGTAGGTATTTGCGCTCCTTTTCTTTTAGTCGCACCTAGACTAATTTAAGCTTCTTTTCCCAATTAAAATATATTGGGTTAAAGAGTTCGTGACCTAAGTGACCGAAATTCAAAAACTTTTTTGTTCGGCAAAAAAATAAGAAAATCTTGGAATATTTTTTTCGTGATTTTATGAACTTTTTTTAAAGAACTTTTCTATAAATAAAATATGAAAAATTTTCATTAACTTATGTATCTAGACAAGTGTGGTCAGTCAACTTCGCTACCTCTCTGCTTGAGTTGTTTCGGTGGCTGAATTTCTTCTAGTCCGCAAGCACCTTGATTGTGTCCGGGCATTCAAGCTTATTTTGTGAAAAAGGATCTCCCTGGAATCAAATGATTTTGCCGTATCCAGAATAATATTAATCCAACCCATTCATGAATCAAATGTGATCAAATTCTCCAATATTATAATAATAAAAGATTGTTTACCTTTCCGACTGTGAAAGAGATTCAATTGATCACCAATGCAATACCATAATTGAAGTTTCACAGTGTGTCACACATTATTATCAACCATTGTAAACATCCATAGTAACCATCGTCAACATCATTAAATAAATAATTATTATGTGTAACTATATAACAATTAATGCTTAATAGTGTGTTCATGTGTTCTAATCTGCATAACCATCATTCATCATCATATACAAACAATCATCAACCATTAATCATCCATAACCAATTTAATTAGTGAACTATAATCTAATTATTCTTCACTAAATAATTTCACTAAACTAGTGTACGAATTTAGGAGTTCTCACCCTCATAGCTTTCCAATTCTTCGCAGTAGGCAAGCCTAGCGGACAACGTCGAGTAGAACTTCGCTTGCACCGATACGTCGCCCAAGTACGTATGCGTATATATATACATATATATATAATTTATAATTTCTTTTTTTTATTTGAATAAGGGGCAGAGCTTTGGGAAGAGGAGGTGGGTTCCACCTGGAGATGGGCTGGGTTGAGCTGGGGTGGAGTTGGGTGGTGCGGCGTTGGTGGAGGCGGTGGAGGGTGGAGGCTGACATGGGGAGAGGAGAAGACCGAGAATGTAGAGCTTTGGACGAGCAAAAGGGAGGATAGGGATGGGATTTTGGAGAGGTGGAGATGGCTGGAGGTGGGGATGGTGGAGGCATCGGCTACTGGTCGTGGGGATGGGAGAGGAGGCAAAGGAGAATGGAGAGAAGAAATGGTGGAGAATGGTGAGAAATGGTGTAAATTAAGGCTCCCTTTATATAGTCAGTTTAAGAGGCGTTTTGGTTATTTTCACCATGGACATATGTCCACTCTAGGAAACTCATGAACATGCAAGGAGACACGTCAAAACCATGTCTACTAATACCATTGCACCCTCCAAATTCATGTGCACAAACCATGGTTTCAATTTTCCACACAATGGACATACTTATAAATTTACTAATTTGCAATGCCTCTCAACCGTTACAAACTCAAGTGTTCTAGTTCATCGTTTATCCACTTAAACATCCAACGATTAATGTGATAAAATACGACGATGGCCTAACATATTATCGACAAAATATAACGATGTTTATCTTAACAAATTAAAATATAAATCATGTTTTAATAATTATTACTTAACAAATATAATTTTGCAAAAGATTACTTAAAAATAGTTTTATCCACGTAAACATTAATGATTATTGTTATCAAATATTAACAACTTATTTAAATAATAATTCTCATTATATTATCCATACATATATATATACATATGTTCATTTCATTCATTTATAATTTAAAATATATTTATTCATTTAATTAGAAAAGAACCCATAAAAATAGTTTTGTAAATACGTATTGGAAAATATTGTTATAATAAAATTTTATAAATTCTTATTTAAATATACCATTAAAATTTTGACAAAAATCAACATCTAAAATATCATTTAAACATATTCGTATTTATCATAATTATTTCAAATCCGTATTTAAATTGTATTAAATCCATTTTATATCTAGAAAATTCAAATTATATTCCAAAAATTAAGTTTTAAATTGGTAAAAAAAAATTGAATAGTCACATTCACCCCTCCTTAAAACTTTTCATCCCCAAAAAGGAAATGGAGTTACTTAGTGACTTAAATTTGGAAAACTCTTTTTAAATTTTATGAAATGAAATGTCAAACAAAATATGTGCGAGTCTACAATAGAACAGGAATATCGTAGTCGACCCAAAAAGTATAATAATATATCATGTCTTGGCACATCCATATCCGAGTACAAAAATGATCGAATCATCCAACCTAAGTATGTACTACGTACTTAAGGTAGTCTACGTTGTAACAACAAACAATCTACATGTACTAGTGCCCAAAATATGTCCTAGCCCAAAACATCATAGTGCATCTAAGCACTTAAGATAACTATATACAACATCTACAAAGTCCATCTCTCTCAATCTGACTAATCCTTCAACATAACTAACCCATCATTCGATGGTCCAAAAAAACTGAGCTCCTCTGGCTCCTCGTCGGCGAAATCCTCATCAATCATCTCTACCTCATCATCTTCCAAATACCTGTCGTCATCTATGACTACTCAATCACACTCGTCATCTAAGTGCTCTTCCACATCAATAATATCTGCAACCTTGTCTTCAGCTAACTCAGGGGCCGTGTCCCATTTAGGACCCTCGTCATTAAGATATATGCTCCATCTGCTCCCGAGCCTTCTCATCTAAGACTTCCTGCCATATCGTATCAAGCATAGCATCATCAAATCCTAGTGGTATCTCAATGCCAAAGTGAGACGCGGCCTCTTCTCCACCCATCTGGTCTAGTATCACTGCACCCTAGGCTATATCCTGGTATATCTCAATGTCACCGTCCTGCTGTGGAGGCACATCCTCTCCTATATCCATCATATCATTATCCCTAATAGGAATGTCTATCTCCCATTTATCATTGTCAAAATCAAGTCTCTCGTCGCTATCTGGATATTCCATCTGAACATCGGTAGGGGTGGAATCCTCAATCTCAATAATCTCGTGCTCACTAGAAGAAAGGCCCACTGAATGTCCATCACTAGAGTCATTAATGGGTATACCTATAATCCAATTCTCTGAACTAGACTCAGAGCTACTATTATCATTACTTGTAAGGAACTGGGACAAGTATTGCCTAACATTGAGTGTCTATGGCCCAAAAAATAAGAAATTTTTTTGAGTTAAGAGTCGTTCTATTACTACTAGGTCTAACATTATGAAACTTATTGTTTATTTTTACTAATACCTTAACAATTTAACATAAGTTTTTACATCTTAGCGTGAATTCTACTAAACTTATTCATTTTTTGTGAAAACACGCTCTCTCGAATATAGTACTCCAAAACCTCATTCTAGGGTTTACTAACCCTATCTCTAATGAGTTTATCATTATGGGAGATTATTAATCCAACTCTGATGAGTCCTTTTTCTTTCTTTTAAGTGTTTCATACCCCAAAGCTTTGTATAAACCAAAGCGTTGATACCATTTCTGAAACGGCCCGCCTTTTGCTCGGTCCTAACCGGTAATTAAACTGACTCAAATTGTTTCAAAAGGACGGATTATTAGGGGTACTCACACCTTTCCACAAAAGTAAAAGAATTTTTCCATTATCATTACAATAATATTACATCAGAGGTACATGAAATGTAAGGGTACAACAAAAACATAGCGGAAAGAAATACAAATGCATACTTAGTGGAAGGAAAATGATCCAAAATATAGCCCCAGCTCCAATCCTGAATCAGCTCTGAGGATTAAATCTGCAAACCAAACTACTAGCTTTCTGTGTGGAGTATAATGGGCACCCAGAATTTAGATGTAGGAATAATAAACTCTAGGTCAGTCATGGGACTGGTGTAGGAATTTCCATAGCTCAGTCTCATCAGGTTTCAAGAATGATATTATTGAAGATACCATCCATAATAAAACCCAAATCAATCGATATTGAACATAAGTTACACGGAAATTGTTTCTACTTGCATTCGATACCAATTCTCATAATCAACGAATACTATGGGCGGAAAAACGATATAGATATCTTCCAAATTCCTCAAATAGTATATGTTTACACCATGGAATTTCATATCAAATATCCGAAGATTATTTCTATCCAACTCATCTCAATTAAAATGGGAAACTCAGATTCTAGTTCAAAAGATTTATCAATTCTTTGACATAAGATCTAGACAGAAATTCATCAACTTATCCTCAATATTAAACTCTGTATCCAACCCATAATATAAGTGTAATAAAGTTAACCACCTTCTAGATTCCTCAAAAAGTCAGAGTCATCATCTATGGCGATAATATTAAACATCCGAAGATTCATCTACAAACATATCTAATTAATTTATAATTCGAAAACCCCTTTTAATACTAAATAAACCAATTTAAATTCAGTATTAAAATATTTTAAACAATTTTAAACCTTCGAAAACTTTACAAATCATTTAAAAATTGTTACTTAAAGTTCGGATAAAAATTTGTGGCTTAACAACTTAGAACATATTGTTTTCAAAGAAGCGTTAAAACAACGTTTCAAAAGCGTTACAAAACAATGGCTAATTTGATCGAAATAGCCTTTTTATTATCCAAAACTAAAATTATCCAATTCAAATCACTTTAACATGATTTTTAAAAAAATCCATATTTTTAATACATTAAAAATGATTGTTTAAAGTCACGGTCGACGAACTGCACTTACAACGACCTTCCCAAAACTGTTTTACACATAACTTGAAAATTATATATCGTAATTTGAAAATTTCTTTTTCATCTGAAATCCCATGTTATTTGAAAGCAAACATTTTGTCATTTCACTAAAATCCGGTTCAAATTGATCAAGTTATAACCATTTATGGTTATTGGTTGAAATTCTTGAACTATCGTTGCGTGGCTAGTCTTGTTCGGACTAAGTAACGTCTTTTAATAAAGCTTCGACCAAATTGCTTCCCATACAATTATAAATATTTATAAATATATATAAACTCTTTGGAAAACTTTATTCCAAAAAATTGATTCAAATTCAATTTAAATTTAAAATCAAATATTATTACAAAATAATATTATTTTCCAAAAATTAGTCCGATTGACTTCAAAATTAGTAGAAGCTCATATAAAAAAATCTAAGAACACAGGCGCAATCGGTTTATATTAAAACATCTTTTAGATAGGCAAACCAAACTTCACTTTTTCAAAATAAAAACGAATTTATAATTTTAAAACCAACACCCTGTTTTATGTCGAAACTTCGTTAAATAGAACGTTCATCTTTATGAAAGCTATGATATACATTTCCATTTCATTTCCAAACTATTTCAAATTTCAAATTTGAAAATAAATTTTAAAATCATATTATCCAATATTATAATAATAGAATATCGTTTACGTTTCTAATTGTGAAGGAGATTCAATCGATTCCCAACACAATACCATAATTAAAGTGTCATAGCGTGCCACGCATCATTAATAACCATTGTAAACATCCATAGAAACCATTATCAACGTCAGTAAATAAATAATAATTGTGTGTAAGCGTTATAACAATTAAAGCTTAATAGTGTGTTTGTGCATTCTAATCTACACAACCATCATTCATCATCTCATACAAACAAGCATCAACCATTAATCATCTATAACCAATTTAATTAGTGAAATATAATCTAATTGTTCTTCACTAAATAATTTCACTAAACTAGTGTATAAGTTTAGGAGTTCTCACCCACATAGCTTTCCAATTCTTCGCGGTAGGCGAGCCTAGCAGACACCATCGAGCAGAACTATGCTTGCATCGATACGTCGACCGAGTACATATGCGTGTGTGTGTATATATACATATATATATATATATATTATATATATATATATTTATTTGAAGAAGGGGCTAAGCTTTGGGAAAAGGAGGTGGGGTCTACATGGAGGCGAGTTGGGCTTAGCCTGGGAGGAGTTGGGTGGGTGGTACGATGCCGGTGGAGGGTAGAGGTCAACGTGGGTAGGGGAGAAGGCCAAGAATGTGGAGCTTTGGCCGAGAAAAAGGGAGGAGAGGGTACGTATTTTGGTGAGGTGGAGATGGTCAGAGGTGGGGTTGGTGGAGGCGACCGTTGCTGGCCATGGGGAGGGGAGAGGAGGCAAGGGAGAATGGAGAGAAGAGGTGGTGGAGAATGGTGTGAACTCTCCCTTTATATAGCAATTTCTAGGGGCATCTTGTTCATTTTCACCATGGACACATGTCCACTCTAGGACACTCATGAACATGCAAGGAGACACCTCAAAACCATGTCTCTTAATACCATGTGCACCCTCCAAATCATGTACACAAACCATGATTTCAATTTCCCCCACAATTGTCGCACTTATAAAACGTTACTAATTCGCAATGCCCTCTCAACCATTACAAATTCAAGTGTTTTAGTTCATTTTTTATACACTTAAACATCCGACGATTAATATGATAAAATATAATAATGGCCTAACATATTATCGACAAAATATAACGATCTTTATTTTAACAAGTTAAATTATAAATCATGTTTTAATAAATATTACTTAACAAATATAATTTAGCAAAAGATTACTTAACAAATATAATTTAGCAAAAGATTACTTAAAAACAAATTTATCAATTTAAACATTGACGATTATTGCTATCAAATATTAATATTTAAATAACCATTCTCATTATATTATCCATATATACTAGGTTAGAACCCGTGCTACGCACACGTAGAGAGTGGATTTCCTTGGGGTATAGTTTGCAAGTAGGTAAAACGTATGGGCAGGAGTGATGTTTCGGTTTGGAGGAAAAGGTGGAGTTGAGTTTGAAAGATTATTGTAGGTAAGTTGATGTTGTTATGACATTGGAGTCATGGAATCTAGAAAAGATGGTTGTTGTTTCCTCATTTGTAGAACATGAAATTCAAATGATGGTAGAGACAAGTTGGAGTAATTTAAGGATTTGGTGTTAGGAGTGTGATAGGATGAATAGAATAGGTTGACCAAGAGGACGATTGAGCGGTTAAAGTATAGTCAGTAGATAATGTTTTTTGCGGATTTTGGGTTGGGTACTGAGGTCGTGCAGTAGGCGTTAATAGTAAGCGGATTATTGAATGTTATATTGAATGGTTAAAATGCTTGAACCATATATAGAAGAAATATTGTAACTGTGTAAAATACTGTTATATAGTAATAAGTGAAAGAAATACATCTTTGAATTCATCTTCTTCGGTTGTACTCCCATAAAAGGAATATTTATTCCATTCTTTATAATCGGAATGATGTTCTTGGTGAGATATTATGTGTTTATAGGTTGATTTGTGTGGAATGGTGTTGACATTGTGTGGACTAGGAGCAGTAACCATAAGGGGAGTTGAAAGTTGTTTGCAGTAGCATTTGAATTTGAAAAAAAAGTTGGAAATTGTTTAAGTATCAAATGATGAAGACATGCCTATTTTGTAGATATTATTACCAAGATGGAACATGTGCTCCACACATAGATGAATGATGGTATATATCTTCACTGAAAAAACAATTGTAACACCCCATAATTTTAAAACATGACATAAAAGATAATTAAAGAATAATTAATTTTTAAAAGAAGAATTATGTGAAACGGGTTACACCATTGCGTTCGACTTGGAATTCTACTTGAGATAGAGTCCAAGTTTGCGTAAAACGGATACCGTATAAAGAAGTTATTGACGATATAAGTTGAGTAGAAAAAGCAGAAAACAGGCAGGGATAACTGGCACACTTGTGAAGTGCGCCAGAACAAAAATGCACTGGCACACCTGGGAAGTGTGCCCATGCCGAGGCAAAACCTACACAGAATTCTGGAGAGTTCTCTGATGACGTGTCCTTCGGGGATTGGCTGGATGACGTGTTTTCTGCTCAGATGGTTCAGATGATCTCTAGTCTAATCTAAAATTCCCAATTCACCTAATACATCTATAAAAACACACATAAACCTAACCCTAATTTCATTACACTAATCCATGGCGCCTCCATGCTGCTCTAATCCAAATTAAAACTAGCATCTCTTCTCTTCTCCAAAGCAAATCAGAATTAGAGTATTCAAATTGGGAGATAAGAATCAAATTCTACAACAACGGTTTAGCTAATCAAATTCAGAAATCAGATTCAGATCTATTCTCTCTTCTTAATCCTGTCGCTGTGAGTCTATGTTACTTTGTAATTGTTATAGGATTATAAATTGAATTTAATGATCATGCCTGTAAGTAAGACGAATCATATCAAGTTTTGTAGATTCTTATCTTTAAGATTCATACCCAAATTACTGTTAGCATATGCCTAATTGGATCTATTTTATTGTTCTATGCCAATTCATGTTTCATATGCCTCTTTTGTGCCAGTTTTGATGACGTGATTCTCTTCCCTTCTTCTTTTCCTTTTTTTATATGAGATTATGTTAACATCGAGCCTAACATATTGCGTTGAGATTTGCGTACGAATAATGTTTGAATGATTGGGAAAAGTTTAAGGAAATTGGTAATAAAATGGTATTATTGGCAAAAATCAATTTGAGCATAATTGTGTATAAATTGTATACATGAGATTTGGCATAAGTTGGATTAGGCATAATTGGATATAATTTGTATACATGAGGTTTGGCATAAATTGTTAATAACAATGAATGCTAATTAATTTGAGCGTAATTTGGCATAACATGTATACATAAGATTACAAGTCTAATTTGGATTAAAATTATAAACATAATTTAGATTGGAAATTATGGGTAATTGGATTATATTTTAATCCGAGATTTAAAATTGGGACTTGAATCAAGAAAGTGATAATGAACGCCTAAGACACTAGGTTAGATTCGAATTGCAGTATAAGACTGCTTAGAACCGCCCGGCACATCTAGCGACTGCAATTTGGTAATCTAAAGTGAGGATCAAAGGCATAAATTAGATGAGTAATAATGCAAATACACGAGGTTAGATTCGGTTTATGGTATAAGACTGCCCGGAACCTCCCGGCATATCCAGCAACCGCAAAACGACGATATAATGTGGGAGGTCTTGCAAGATTATGAGTATAATGAATTAATGAACGCTTAACTGAGATAAGACATTTGGTAAGGCATGGGATTGATAAAAGGGGGGTAGCATGTGAAACATGATTAAAACACATAACCAAGATGAGACATGTGATTAGACATGAAGATAAAGAGGGGTTAAGTGGGAATTCCTATTGGGAACCAAGCTTAGGGGCGAAGCTTGTGCTAAGTGGGTGGATCCTTTTCAACCAGTAACCCATTTTAGTATCTATATGAGCTCGATATAGGCCGAGGACGGGACACGCTTACCGGGGTTGATTGTTAGAGGTCAATAAAGAGTTAGTGATGGCAACGCAAGTCCAACGGAGTCATGTGCGTGTGTGGGTCCGGGCTGGTAGGTAAGACGTTGTTGCATCATGTAGGTACAAGCCGTGCATTTTAATAGTATCGGGTTGCCACTTTAGGGAGTGATACACCCTATTGTAGGACCAGCACGGGTATCTACGAGTTAGGGAGCCGATCGAATGGGGAGGGTAGTGGGTACAACTAGTGGAGATAGGAGCAGGCGGCACCTATGACAGCAGCTAGGAGTACACGAAACTACCATCATTATTATTATTACTATGTTTAGTAAGAGGGATCAACTTTTAGTATGGGACTAGTATCGGTGTGGTGTAGGAATTATCTTATAGTGATTAGAAGCGCAATCAACATTATATCTTATTCATCTTGTTTACCCTGTCATATCTACTTACGTTACAGTCATCTCTTATATCCAGTTTATGTTCTTATCCTATTACTTTACTGATTATATTGTTAAAGTCACTAGACTCGCCAGACTTATGTCTGACCCCTTTTCGTTTTGCCTCTTTTCTTCCCCCCTACCCCCAACCTAGGTCCTCAGGGTGGGAATATTGAAGCTTGACTTGGATTCCTTTCCTCTTGAAGTGCTTGGAAGTGTTGAAAGTAATGCTCAGCTTTATCTCTTTTTCATTATGGCTATTTGGAGTGGGATTATGGCTTTACTTTTATGTACTCTGATAATAATTTTGTACAAGATGGATATTTGTGTACTTGACTCTAGTATGTGGTTTTGATGTTGTAACCAAACATGCTTTGCTTTTCCGCTGCAATGAATAAATTTTGAATTTTCTTAAGTACCATTTTATATATTTGTCTTGTGATATTCTGTTTTATACTCTTATAATACTCCATGAAAGTTAGCGCATTCCCTTAGTGAGTGACATTAATGGACGTGGGGTGTTACACGTGGTATCAGAGCTGAAGGTTACCAGAACAGATAAAAGATTATGAAAACCATTTTCAGAAGCATTTTTAGAAAGAAGTATCTTCAAAAACATGTTTTAAAGAGGATATTTTCAAGAGAAAGGTTTATTATGAAAAACATAGTCCCCAAAAGCCATATATCTTTCTTTCGATTCTCTACTTGAATCTCTTTTTCCTTTCTTTTCGCCATAGTTCCGTAGGCATGTTAAAAAGTGCGGCACATGTTAGAGGGCAAAGAAGTGCCCAACCTCCATCTGTAGCCGCAGTAGTTTCACCTGCGGCTAATCTTCTTTCAAGCTTCGTAGGGTTTTCCGTGCGATGGAGGCAGCTTTCGAGAAACTTGTTAACATGTTACACAAGGATGGTAAAAATGAGAATGAGGGAGTCTAGGTTAAGGAGCATAACCCAAGGACGAGAAACTTGCTGATATGTCTTTAATCCACAAAGAAGGTAAAGGTGAAAAGAAAGAGGTGAAAGTGGAAGAATCACAGAACAAGAAAGTAGAACCTAAGAAGGGTGGAAAGAATTATAACAAACCCCATGACAAGAGGAGGTGTCTTTATTGTGGTATAACAGGTCATGTAATTAAGGACTATAGGAAGAAGAAGAATCATGGTTGTTTTCATTGCAGTGAGGCAGGACATCTAATTAAAGACTGCCTGAGGAGGCAAGGACAAGGGCAGAGGAAGTGACCTACTTTTGGAGGGCAGGTTCATGCTCTTATAGCACCAGGACAGGAGAGAGGTAGAAACATTTCTATTCAAATTATGATTTTCCTTTTTGATCATTCCGTTCGAACTTTTTTTGATTCTGGTGCTTCACATTCGTTTATATCTGCTTCGTTAGTTGAAACACTGCACCTAAATGCTAGTCTAGTTATGGATCTCATTGTTGTCTCAAATCCTATTGGGGGTACGGCACATCTGCCTATGTTATGTTGGGATTTGAGAATATATGTGTATGGCGTTGAGTTTGAATGCAACGCTTATGTGCTTGGCTTCACGGGCTTTGGGTTGATTCTAGGAATGGATTGGCTAGCAAGGTATGGTGCCATTCTCGACTGTGAAAAGAGGGTAGTTAGACTGTTGACTCGTTATGGAAAGACCCTTGATATTTCATGTGACCCTAGGGGTTCGATGATGCTTAGCTACCTAGAATCACTTGACGCATCCATCGATGATTTGTAATCTGTTCGAGTAGTCCGTGAGTACGATGGTGTCTTGGAGGACGTTAGGGGCTTACCTCCAAAACACAAGATAGATTTCCGTATATACTTGGTGGACAATGCAAAACCAGTTGCATTGCCTGTGCGCCACATGACTCCTAGAGAAAGGAGGGAGCTTAGTAAACAAGTGAAAGAGTCGCTTGAGAAAGGATTCATAATAAGAAGTATCTCTTAGTAGGGTGCTCCTGTTGTTTTTGCCACGAAGGCTGATGGTTCGCTTAGATTGTGTGTGGACTATAGGGAGCTGAATAAGCTCACGAAGAAAAATAGACTCCCATTGCCAAGTATAGATGATTTGTTCGATCAGTTGGTTGGTGCTTCGATTTTCTCGCAGTTGAACTTAGCTACAAGATTTCATCAGTTGAGGGTGGCTGAGGATAGTATAGATAAGATTGCATTTAGGACTCCCGACGGTTTCTTCGAATGGCTTGTCATGCCTTTTGGTTTGATGAATGCACCCACATATTTCGTAGACTTGATGAGTAGGGTGTTTAGGTAGTTTTTAAACAAGTTCGTGGTGGTCTTTGTAGATGATATTTTGATATTTTCTAGAAGTGAGGAAGAGCATGCCCTACATCTTAGGAAGTCTTAGAGACCCTTTGAGCACATCAACTCGAATCTAAGTTCTCCAAATGTCGTTTTTGGAGGAAAGAAGTGAGGTTCTTAGAGCACGTGGTCTCTAAGGAAGGGATGGCAGTGGATCCCACGAAGGTGGTAGCAATCCAAGATTGGAAGATTCCTAAGAACGCTACAGAAGTAAGAAGTTTTCCTGGTTTGGGGGGCTATTATAGAAAGTTCATCAAGGACTTTGCTAAGATATCAGCCCCACTTACACGGTTGACGAAAAAGAATTTGACCTTTTCTTGGGATGTTGACTATGATGATGCTTTCCAACATTTGAAGAGGGCATTGACGACAACTCCAGTTTTAGTTTTGTCAGATGGGAGTAAACCGTTCACAGTGTATACCAATGCTTGCGGGACAGGGCTTGGCGCAGCTTTTATGCAAGAGGGACGGGTAATATGCTAAGGTGGAAGGCAGTTAAAGGCCCATGAGAAGAATTACCCTACCACGACTTAGAGTTAGCTGCCATAGTTTTTGCGCTTAAGTCTTGGCGTCACTATTTGCTTGGAGAGAGGTTTGAGTTGTATATAGACCATAAGTCACTAAAATACTTATTCTCTCAAAAAGATTTGAACTTAAGGCAATAAAGGTGGATGGAGTTCTTAGCATCCTACGATTTTGAGATTGCATATACCTTAGGCAAGGGTAACGTTGTAGCTGACGCCTTGAGTAGAAAGAAGTTGACTTTGAGTCCTTTGTTTGTCGAGCGGCAGAGTTTAGAGTATATCTCTACCTTTGACTTAAGACCCTCTATTGATTATGTACCCGATTTGTTGGCATCGTTAGAGGTACGACCTACGCTTTTGGGATAGATAGGTGCAGCACAGCGAGGTGATCCATAGTTGATAGAGATAGTAGACAAGCTCATAAGAGGGGAGTCTTCGAGCCATCTTAGTAGGTACACTATTGATGACAAAGGTTGGTTGCGTAGGGATGGGAGACTTTGCGTATCTCGAGACGAGAGTTTGATAAAGACAATCCTTGAAGAAGCACGTCGTTCTAAGCTGACCATACATCCTGGTGGAGACAAGATGTATAGGGACATGAAGCGAGTTTTCTTTTGGGCTGGAATGAAGAAGGATGTGGCCAAGTTCGTTACTAGATGCTTAGTGTGCCAGCAAGTCAAGGCTGAGAAAAAGAAGCCTAGTGGTTTGCTTCACCCTTTAGAGGTTCCACAGTGGAAATGGGAAAGTGTTTCCATGGATTTCGTCGACGGGTTGCCGAGGTCAAGGAACGGTAATACGGGGATTTAAGTAATAGTGGATAGACTTACCAAGAGCGCCCATTTTATTCTCGTTAAGAGTAAAAGAACAGCGTCATGGTTAGCATATGTTTATCTTCGAGAGATAGTTTGTCTACACAGCATACCTTCTGGTATTGTGAGCGATCGAGATCCCATTTTCACTAGTAAGTTTTGGAAGAGCTTGCAAGAGGCGGTAGGAACACAATTGTGTTTGAGTACCGCTTATCACCCTCAAACGGACGGCCAAACAGAAAGAGTGAATCGGATTCTAGAAGATCTTTTGAGGTTATGCATCTTGGACTTTGGAGGGACATGGGAGGGATATCTTCCATTAGAAGAGTTCGCCTACAACAATAACTATTAGAATAGTATTGGCATGGCACCTTTTGAAGCTCTATATGGATGACCTTGCCAATCACCTACTTGTTGGTGGTAATCTACGGATAAGATTTTGCTTGGGCTAGAGATGATTAGGGAAACTTCGGAGAAGATAGACTTGATTCGAAGACGCACGAAGACAGCACAGGACCTGCAAAAGTCATACGCTGATAAGAGAAAGAGTGATCTTGAGTTCTATGTTGGAGAATTGGTCTTTATTAAAGTATCACCATTGAGGAATGTAGTTCGTTTTGGGTCCGTAGGGAAATTGGCACCAAGGATCGTAGGGCAATTCCCCATTACAGAGCGAATTGGATAAATGGCCTACAGAGTCAAGTTGCCCGAGAAGCTCAGTGGCGTTCATGACGTATTTCATGTGTCTCATTTTCGAAAATGTTTACATGATACCGCAGAAGTAGTAGAGCCGAGCATGCTTAGAGAAGTGGAAGTAGAGCGAGATGCCACGGTTAGACGAGTTCCTACATGCATCCTTGGATCGGAGGTTAAGAAATTATGCAACCGAGAGGTCAAGTTGGTTAAAGTCCAGTGGGGAGATGATCAAGGAGACACGACTTAGGAGACTGAAGACAAGATATGCGCATCGTACCCTTTCCTTTTTGAGGGTATGTTCTTAACTTCTCCTTTTTCTACCACTTTGTTTATACTTGTTCTATCGTTTAGTGTATCCTCTCGATTATATCTTCGATCTTTAGATAGAAAATCCTATGGTTGTAAACATGTGTTTGAGACATGTTATGTTTGATGGATGCAAGTGTTTGGTAGTGGTTGCTCGTGGATGCATTTGCACACATATTAGGCACTGGATCGGCTCAATCACTTTCATATTGCATATGAATGAGTGTGCATATTTAAATAAATGGATGTATATTAAGTATGTTATCATATGGATGCTGCATTTGAATGAATGGTTGTGCACTCATATAGAAATGATATGTATCATTAGAATTCTTTTGCATACATAATGGACGCATGGCACTATCATGTTTTGCATTAAGGAGGTCAACTGAGTAAGTAAACCGCCCTGATCTTCGCATTAGACAAGGAACATATACACACACTTTTGCATACGTTCATATAGCATTAGAAATCTTTTAGGGACAATGGATGCTTGTGGATGATGGATGAGTAGATGGATGATTGGATGGTAGGATACATTCTTCCTAACTTGAAGATTTCGGGGACAAAATCCTTTAAGGAGGGGAGAATGTAACGCCCCGTAATTTTAAAACATGACATAAGAGATAATTAAAGAATAATTAATTTTTAAAAGAAGAATTAGGTGAAACAGGTTATGCCATTGTGTTCGTCTTAGAATTCTGCTTGAGATAGAGTCCGAGTTTGCGTAAAACGGATAACGTATGAAGAAGTTATGGATGATAGAAGTTGAGCAGAAAAAGCAGAAAACAGGCTGGGATAACTGGCGCACTTGTGAAGTGCGCCAGAACAAAAATGCACTAGCGCACCTGGGAAGTGCGCCCATGCCGAGGCAAAACCAGCAAAGAATTCTGGAGAGTTCTGTAACACCCCACACCCGCTAAGGTCACTCACTAAGGGAATGCCTTAACTTCGGTGGAATATTTTAAGTGAATATAGAACAGAAAAATTACAACAAGACGGATATAAATAATACTTGTTAACTTAAACATCATTTCATTGCAGCAGAAGGTAAACATGTTTGGTTACAATAACAAAACCATAAAACAAGAGTCAAGTACTAAATATCCATCCCGATAAAAACATAAGTACATAATCCCACTACATAACTAATAGCCATAATAGAAAAGATAAGCTGAGCTTTACATCAACGGTCCAAGCTCCAAAAGATAGATAAAGCAATCTGATCAAAGCCCACTAGTGCTAGGCCCACTCTGAGAACCTGAGGGTTGGGAAAAAGATAAAAAAAAACAACGGGGTCAGACATAAGTCTGAGCGAGTCCTATAACTTTAACAATACAATCATTAAAATAATTAGGGTATGATATAAACTTGGTACGGTAACGACTGGGGATAAATGACTACACTAAGCAGCCAACTAGACATAGGAAGAACGAAGATAACGGTAAAGACGCATCTACCCACCCAAGGATAATTACTACACTGCACCACACCAGTCATTCCTAACTTAAAGGTTGATCCCACCCAAGGACTTAGAAAATTTAACTAGTAGTTTCGTGTACCCCTAGCTGACCACATAGGTGTCGTCTGCCCCTATCTCCACTAGGTGTACCCACTACTCCCCAAGCGATCGGCTCCCTAACGTAGATATCTGTGCTGGTCCCACAGTGGGGTGTATCATTCCCCAAAGTGGCAACCCGATACCAACACTGATGCACGACTTATACCTACACGATGCAACAACGTCTTACCTACCAGCCCGGTTCCACACACGCATATGAAACCCGTTGGACTTGCGTTGCCACCGCTAACCCGTTTTGGCCTCTTATAGTCAAGCCCAGTACGCGTGTCCCGTCCTCGACATGGGTCGAGCCCACAAAGATACATATGGGTCACTGGTTGAAATGGGCCCCTCACAAGCTACCCACCTAAGCTTGCTCCCTCTAGTGTATCCCACTTAACCCTTTAATCATGTTTAATTACATGTTTCCGCTTTGGTTAAGTATTCTAATCGTATTTTCTATTGCCACCCAAGGCAACCACTAGATTTCCACATGCCAGCCAAGGCACCCACTTAACCCCTCATGCCCCACTACATGCTTCTCTGGTTAAGTGTTTCTTAATTGATTAAGACTGTAACCTTTGTAAAGACCTCTCACATTAGACTGTCTTTTATGGCAGCTGGATTTGTCGGTCGGGTCCGGGAAGCCTTACGCCATAACAGAGTCTAACCTCGTGTCTTTACACTTGTCACGTATTTAGTTTATGCCTAAGACCTCTCACGTTGGGCCAATCATTTGTAGCCGCTGGATTTGCCGGTCGGGTCCGGGCAGTCTTATGCTACAAAAGGGTCCAACCTCGTGTCTTAGTCGATTAATTACACCTAATTAATCACCCCCATATTTTGAATTAATTTTCCCTAATTAATTCCAATTTAATGATGTAAATAATTGACTCAATTATGTCCATCCACTTATGGTATGCAACATCATACCAATTTCACCACAATTTTTTTAACATGAATATTAACCCCATCGTTCCCCACGTAATACGCTAACATGACATACTTAAAATGGAAGATTCATCACAAATACAATGGGTTCAACTTAGCATAACATTAGCATCAACATGGGTTTTAAAGGTGTCAATTTGCATATATGACTATAGCATCAAACCCAACTAGCATAAATAATCAACCCAAACTTGCATGAATCACATATGTCATAAAGAGGGTAACTTGCATAGATGTTCATGTCATAGACCTATCATAAAGGGATAAACTTGCATACATGTCATAGGTCTAAAAAGGGATGAACTTGCATATGTTACTCATATCATAAAAAGGGGTAAACATGCATATATATGCATGACATACAAAGGGGTAAACTTGCATATGTATGCATATCATACAAAGGTGTAAACTTGCACATGTTACTTGCATATAATCAAACACCAAACTTGCATAACATGTCATATATGAACTTGCATATAATCCAACACCAAACTTGCATAACATGTCATATATGAACTTGCATATAATCAAACACCAAACATGCATAACATGTCATATATGAACTTGCATATAATCAAACACCAAGCTTACATAACATGGTGTCATAATGGATCAATGTTTATCATAGTGATTTGCATAACTAGCATCATGAACATATAGCATAAAACTTGCATAACTAGCATCATGGACATATAGCATAAAACTTGCATAACTAACATCATGAGCACCTAGCATATGATAACATAACTTGCATTGATCCACATTCATAACCATAACCTCATTATATCCTATCATAATTAGTTTAGCAATTGCTTGCTAAAGGCATAGAAACTCACAACTTGTTGATTAGCACTCCCATGAAGAAGATTAAGTTACTAGAGTTGATTAGAAGTTGAGTTGAGAAGCTATCTTCTTCTAAAATTTGATGGAGGCTCCTTCTAATTGCATTTTGACGGCATGATGACGTTGTATCTATTTTTAGTATGGATTAGGGTAGTCTTAGGGTGTATTTATAGATTTAGGATGTAGTTTAGGCCCTTAGATTAACCCTAATTTAGGTTAGAGCCGTCAGATTTCGTCACAAGCCCCAAAACACAGCCCAAACCCCTTCAGACTGCACCCAGGCCAATCCTGGCCGAGCCCCCAGGTCGACACCCGTGTCGACTGGGCAGTCGACATGGGTTGGGGCGGTGTCGACTGGGCAGTCGACACCCCAGTCGACTTCGCCTGCGCGGGAGTTTTCCGCCTTCCCCCTGTGTGTTGAATTTCAAATTTGGCTTTAGTTTTAAACTGTTTTTAAACTTGAATTTTCTGAAAACTTCGTTGGGCCATAACTTGGTCCTACGGACTCCGATTTACAAAAACTCGGACTCTATTTCGAGTATTTTTCCGAGACGAACGCAATGGCCTAGCCCGTTTTCCCTGATTCCCACATATGGGATTAGTTATTCTTTAATTTGTGAATGTTAATATTAGCCAAAATTCGGGGTGTTACAAGTTCTCTGATGACGTGTCCTTCGGGGATTGGCTGGATGACGTGTTTTCTGGTCAGATGGTTCAGATGATCTCTAATCTAATCTAAAGGTCCTAATTCACCTAATACATCTATAAAAACACAGCTAAACCTAATCCTAATTTAATTACACTAATCGATGGCGCCTCCATGCTGCTCTAATCCAAATTAAAACTAGCCTCTCTTCTCTCCTCCAAAGCAAATCAGAATTATAGTATTCAAAATGGAAGATAAGAATCAAATTCTACAACAACAGTTTAGCTAATCAAATTCAGAAATCAGATTCAGATCTATTCTCTCTTCTTAATCCTATCGCTGTGAGTCTATGTTACTTTCACATATAATTAAAAAGTAATTGTGATATGATTATAAATTGAATTTAATGATCATGCTTGTAAGTAAGACGAATCATATCAAGTTTTGTAGATTCTTATCTTTAAGATTCATACCCAAATTACTGTTATCATACGCCTAATTGGATCTATTTTATTGTTCTATGCCAATTCATGTTTCCTATGCCTCTTTTATGCCAGTATCGATGACATGATTCTCTTGCCTTCTTCTTTTCCTTTTTTTATATGAGATTAGGCTAACTTTGAGCCCTAACATGTTGCGTTGAGATTTGCATACGAATAACGTTTGAACGATTGAGAAAAGTTTGGGGAAATTAATAATAAAATGAAATTATTGGCAAAAATCAATTTGAACATAATTGTGTATAAATTGTATACATGAGATTTTGCATAAATTGGATTGGGCATAATTGGGTATAATTTGTGAGGTTTGGCATAAATTGTTAATAACAATGAATGCAAGTTAATTTGAGCGTAATTTGGCATAACATGTATACATAAGATTATAGACCTAATTTGGATTAAAATTATAAACATAATTTAGATTGGAAATTATGGGTAATTGAAGTATATTTTAATCCAAGAGATAATATTGGGACTTGAATCAAGAAAATGATAATGAACGCCTAAGACACAACGTTAGATTCGAATTGCGGTATAAGACTGCCCAGAACCGCCCGGCACATCCAATGACCGTAATTTGGTAATCTAATGAGAGGTCAAAGGCAAAAATTAGATGAGTAATAATGCAAATACACGAGGTTAGATTAGGTTTGCGGTATAAGACTGCCCGGAACCGCCCGGCATATCCAGCAACCGCAAAACGACGATATAATGTGGGAGGTCTTGCAAGATTATGATTATAATGAATTAATAAACGCTTGACCGAGATAAGACATTTGGTAAGGCATGAGATTGATAAAAGGGTTAAGTGGGTAATATGGGTAGCATGTGAAACATGATTAAAACACTTAACCAAGATGAGACATGTGATTAGACATGGGGATAAAGAGGGGTTAAGTGGGAATCCCTAGTGGGGACCAAGCTTAGGAGGGAAGCTTGTGCTAAGTGGGTAGACCTTTTTCAACCAGTAACCCATTTTAGTATCTATATGAGCTCGATATAGGCTGAGGACGGGACACGCTTACCGGGGTTGATTGTTAGAGGTCAATAAAGAGTTAGTGATGGCAACGCAAGTCCAACGGAGTCATGTGCGTGTGTGGGTCCGGGCTGGTAGGTAAGACGTTGTTGCATCATGTAGGTACAAGCCGTGCATTTTAGTAGTATCGGGTTGCCATTTTAGGGAGTGATACACCCTTTGTGGGACCAGCATGGGTATCTACGAGTTAGGGAGCCGATCGAATGTGGAGGTTAGTGGGTACAACTAGTGGAGATAGGAGTAGGCGGCACCTATGACAGCAGCTAGGAGTACACGAAACTACCATCATCATTATTATTATTACTATGTTTAGTAAGAGGGATCAACTTTTAGTATGGGACTAGTATCAGTGTGGTGTAGGAATTATCTTATAGTGATTAGAAGCGCAATCAACGTTATATCTTATTCATCTTGTTTACCTTGTCATATCTGCTTACGTTACAGTCATCTCTTATATTCAGTTTATGTTCTTATCCTGTTACTTTACTGATTATATTGTTAAAGTCATTAGACTCGCCAGACTTATGTCTGACCCCTTTTTGTTTCGCCTTTTTCTTTCTTCCCCCCCAGGTCCTCAGTGTGGGAATAGTGAAGCTTGACTTGGATTCCTTTCTTCTTGAAGTGCTTGGAAGTGTTGAAAGTAATGTTCAACTTTATCTCTTTTTCATTATGGCTATTTGGAGTGGGATTACGGTTTTACTTTTATGTACTCTAATAATAATTTTGTACAAGGTGGTTATTTGTGTACTTGACTCTAGTATGTGGTTTTGATGTTGTAACCAAACATGTTTTGCTTTTCCGCTGCAATGAATAAATTTTGAATTTTCTTAAGTACCATTTTATATATCTGTCGTGTGATATTTTGTTCTATACTCTTATAATACTCCTTGAAACTTAATGCATTCCCTTAGTGAGTGACATTAGTGGACGTGGGGTGTTACAACAATGCTAGGTATTGCTGTAATAAAGAAATCATAGAATTGAAATTTAGTAATATTCATATGTTGTTGAGTTATAGATTAGAATTATATAAATTGGTAACAATGATGATCGCAATCATTGGGAAAAAAAACAGTAAAAGAGAAAACATAAATGAACACAATGGTTACAAATTGTAGTTCAACGCAGAAGTGCTTTGAATTAATAAATGAAGATGATAGTATAGTTAATTGTCGTTAATATGCAATCATTGTTGTTTTCTATCCAATTTAAACTAAGTTATCTTTATTCATATATTTTTCTTATTTGATAAACATAATCTTTACATATGTTCAAGTATTATATTTTGGATCGAAAATTAAGTTCATTTCTAACATCGTAATTCACAAATCTGAAGAATCTTTTAATTTTTCTCCTTTGGTTGTCTCCATTAGTACACCTCCACAAAATATAATAATGAATATCACATCCACATGTACAACAAAGCCGCAGGAAAAAAACAAAGCATATTTTCAGAATTAGCTACAATTTTCTTTTTAAATCTGCAAAAATGACACTAACATTATCCACGTCGTGTCTCACAAAAGCCATGTTTATTTACAAATTAAATGTAATTAAGCATTCCTTGCTAGTATTTTCTCTAATAGGGATGTTTTTTTCCAGCCATAATTTAGCAATAAAATAATGATTTAACTGCTGATAACATTCTATAAACTAATGTTTGTTAACAGTAAAAATTTATCATATGTTCTTTTGGGTATGTTTAATTCTTTCTCTAAGTCAACATAAGATTTAGATAGTTTGCGCCTGTTTGTTCGTCACATAAGATTTAGGTAGTATTCTTGCACAAATTAAATATATAACTATACATCGTACTTGTAATATTTTCAACTCCTTTACACTCTTTGGCTGAGGATCAACTGAGAGAGGACCAACGCCTCAAGTCTATCAATCGCAGCCCTTGAATCGCCATAATTAGAAATGAAGATATAATAAAAAAATTACAAGCACACCAGTAACGGAACTCACATGGCTTTACAGACTGTAGCTCACAACTTCAGTTACAACTCTGGGTTTTCAACCACTTCAAAATACAAACATGTTTCCTTGCCAAAAAAATAATACAAACATGTAACCCTTTCTTCCATCACCTCTTTCCAATCAGCAGGTTAAGAAAGCTCTGTCTTCTTTGATGTTTTTGCTACTATAGTTTGCATCCTATAGAAAAGCTACAACATGAGGGTTGAATATGTCGAACAACCCTGTAAAAGTCATTCTTTGTCTCTGAATAATTAAAAAAAAAATTAAATTAAATCTTGATAGCGTCATCCATGTTTATCCTCCTTCCATAAGCAGAGGCAACACCATATGTTTTTAGTTACAACATATGTTATTAGGTTGAAATTCGTCTTTGAATTCAATACAGAATCCTCAACTGACAATTTTTCACCTTGGACATCTACTTTTCCGACTTCTTATGCTTTATATCCTCGACTCGACACACAACGCCACGACTTGTTCTAGAGGAAAGGCTCATAAATTTACGTTCCATCTATAGAACACCAAGTCCTTTTGTCAATTAGCCAAAATAAATTGAAATTCTAACATATAACAATAGTCAAAAGAATGGTGCTTAAGACATAAGAACATGGCAAAACCCTACAGTGATATTATTTGCAAAATACCTAGTAAATATCATACATATGACCAACTAACAGTAACTATATGGTACAATATAGAGACATTGTTTCTTCATTAGTATTATTAAAAAAATTGTCTAATGGGCGGCAACTATGTCAGTGTCTCCCTGCATATTATGCGCAGTTACAGTAAAACAAAAAGGATGGTGGTGATGACTTGATTGTGTGTGTCATCCTAAGAGGAGATGTCCATCTAAACATTTTGCAATCAGGTACCTTGTTCTACTCATTGGCTTCTTACTAAATATAGACTTTGCCATGCAAAATTAGCCAAGCTGGGTAGTAAGATAGAAATTAGAAAAGCATAAACATAATAAGGAAAATTTTATTTACATCCACCATAATTTAGTTTTTCTTTTATTTTCGTCTTTAATAAAAAAATATTCAGTCCATCCATCCGAATTTATAATTTTCTCCTTTCTTCTTCTGTGGTTGAAAAGTAAAAAGTTAACATGGTACTATTATCATGAATTTTATATCAGATTCCAATCATATTCATCATAAAACACGATGAAATTATTAACTTGTTACTGCATATTAGCATTATGTCGAGTAACCTTAAAAAAACAAAAAAACACAAATTACGTTTTTGATTATTTCATTGTTTTCTCATGATGCTTCAAGATCTTTCTTCAACCTTCATATTTCACTTCTTAGATCATCATAATATAATTTATATCATACACAGTCATATTTATCAAATGTGCATTGTTTCTTGCATCTTATATTGACTGCGCACTGATTGCATCTTTACTACGTGTGATAGTTTGGCCATGGCATAATTGACCGCATGTTCAATGCAAACTTTCAATGTGTTCACATGTGATTAATTTGATGGGATTCCCACGTGTGATAGTTGTGCATATTGGTTGTTTTGTCCTAATATTTCGGCTGCATGTTCATTGAAAACTATCCACGTGTTCACATGTGAATAATTTGATTGAATTCTGATACCTCCACAATAATTTGATTGCAAATTTTACTCATACACGAATAATTTGATTGAATCCATATTTTGACCGCCTGTTCATTGGCTTATTCGTTTATGAGTGAAATTTGCATATATACTGATTATTGTTTAAGTGAAAACAAACTTGGTTTTTCCACTAAAGCATGAGAGGTCATAATAATTAGGGCTAAGATAGCATGCAATTAATTGTTGTGATATCTTTCTTATTTGCTAGCTTTTTTTTAATCCTTAAGCTTGCAAATTTCTTGTCAAAATCACTAAATTTTTATGAGCTATTAATTTGAATTGACAATGAGTGCTATAAAACTGGAGTATGTAGGTTTGGAACTTCATAGATGCACTTGTAGTTGTCTGGCATTAGCCAAATACTTAAATTATGGATCAGTTGTTTTCTATTTAACCGATGAGGTCAAGTTATGTGAGATTGAATATATTTTAGCTTTAAAATAAAAAGGCATACCTGTTATCTCCACTGATTATTACTAAGATCAATAGTTTGATTGTTGATGCTAATCTTAACAAACGTGAGACCAAGAATCCTTCACTCAAAAGTGCTCCATTATCCTATGTTTATATGCACACTAATTAATACATGATCTACTATCATCACTCGTAAATAGTGAAAGTAAGATAAATACAAATGTAACTTACTGACGATCCGACCATGACACTTAGTAATGAGATATTGTTCCTCCCTTTATTAAGTGAAATTGGTACCTCTAGATTTGGATCATATTCCTCATGAAGTACATGACTTCCATGAATGTTCCCTATACCAAATAAATGATTCTTGTCATTTTCATTCTAAAGTTCAATTAACACTGTTCACCCAAAAAGTTCACATATGTCATCCTCTACTTACCTACATATGTATCGTTCATAAAAGTATATATGACATGAGCTTTGGATATTACAAAAAGCTTCGCATCGACTTCATATGAATCAGTATCATAACTGGAAATATCGCATTTTGCCATCAACATCAAATCATACACAGAAAGATATGTAAACTGAATTGAAATGCTTTATTTCTGAAATGAACTGTATTAAAGAAATGTACATAGTGTGTTAGCTTATATAGCCAATGAGATACAATGTATAAAACAGGAGCTGGGCTGAAATAAAAGGTGCGGAGAGTAAATGGGCTAGGCCCATGAGGTATTGTAAAATGAATGTAACGGGGAACTCATGTATTAGTCAATACATTTCATTCTCCCCTCCCCCCGCAAACCCTATTCTCCAGACTAGGGTTTGAAGATTAAAAATGGTCGCCGCCACGATTCAAATCTGTCTCTTTTTTTGAAAATTCTTCATTGAGCCCTCTGTTTGTGTTGTCTCTCCTTATGCCAAGGCTTTTCTCTTGAGCTTGAGGTTCTGAGATGACGGATTTGTGTCTTGTTGAGCTAGACTGACTTCCGTTGCCGATGAAAGTTTGGTGTGCTTCAGATCCTCGATTTCCTTCAGGGTTGATATGTAATTTGAGACGATTACTTGCTGCTTCAACAAGCTTGCTGGAGGATGTTTCAGTCTCTTTATTGACAGTCGGATCTGAAGCTTTGTTGTGCTTTGAAGTGATGATTTCAGCTACACTTAGCTTTTCTTTCAAAGCTTCAAATCTAGTTCTCAAGAGTGGTTTAGTCAGAATATCAGCGATCTGGTAAGTAGAAGGTACGTTATTTACTTCTAGTTTTTGTATTTGTACTAATTCTCTGATGAAATATATGTCAAGTTCTAAGTGTTTGGTTCTTGAGTGTAATACTGGATTTGCTGTTAACGCTATGGCACTCATGTTGTCACACCACACAGTTGCTTTTGAGTTGTTTGTAACCTTTAGCTCACTTAATAAAGATTGAATCCAGATAATTTCTGCTGTTGTACTTGCAACACTGCGATATTCGGCTTCAGTACTTGATCTGAAAATGGTATTTTGCTTCTTTGTGCACCACGATATATGATTCTTTCCTAAAAATATACAGTAACCACTAGTTGACTTTCTGTCATTATAGTCATTTGCCTAGTCTGCATCTGAATAGGTATTGATATGTAGGTTATTGCTTGACTTTAGTATCAGTCCTTGATTGATTGTACCTTTCAAATATCTAAGGATTCTTTTAACTGCCTTCCAATGATCACTTAGAGGTTGTTGCATAAATTGGCTCGCCTTATTGACACTGTATGATTTGTCCGGTCTAGTTATAGTGACGTATTGAAGAGCTCCAATAATACTTTTGTATTGTCTTTCATTGCAAGTAGGTTCTCCTTTTTCTTTGCTTAAGTGTAGATTGGTTACCATAGGAGTTGGTAGAGAATTAGCCTTGTCCATGTTTGCTTTTGACAGAATTTCTGCAATATGTTTTCTTTGATTTAGTTGAAGCTCATTGTTTTCAGTTCTGCAAACTTCTATTCCCAGAAAATATGATAGCTCTCCAAGGTCCTTGATAGAGAATTCACTGTTTAGTTTGTTTGTGATGCTTTCAATTTCAGTTTTGTTGTTGCCAGTGATTATAAAGTCATCCACATAAACTAAGACATATGTTACAGTAGTTGTTGTGAATTTTGTGAACAGTGAGTTGTCAGATCTTGTAGATGTGTAACCAAGCTTAGACAATGTTGCCTTTAGTTTGTTGAACCAGACCCTGGGTGCTTGTTTTATCCCATAGACTGCCTTGCTTAGTTTGAACACCATTCTTTTTTCAGATTTTTCTTCTAGGCCTGGTGGTAGTTCCATGTATACTTCTTCCTGTAATTCATCATTCAAAAAGGCATTATTTACATCTAATTGCTTGATGGTCCAGTTCTTGTACAGAGATATGGTTAGAACTATTCTGATTGAGGTGGGTTTCACAACAGGTGGAAATGTCTCTTTGAAATCAATACCACACTGTTGTGAATACCCCTTTGCTACTAACCTAGCTTTGTATTTAGAAACTGTACCATGTCTCTTTATCCTATAGGTCCATCTGCACCCAATAATATTTTTGTTTTTGGGTGTTGGAACTAAACACGAAGTTTGCTTTTTAATCAAGGCATTTAATTCTTCTTTCATAGCTGACCTCCACTTATCATTTAGTGTAGCTTCATAATAAGTGGATGGTTCTTTGTCATTGAACTCAACAGAAAAGGTTTTTGGTTTGAATATACCACTTTTTGCCCTTGTCACCATGTGATGTTGATTTTGCACCTGAGTTTCTTCATTTCTCATCTCTGTCTGACTATTGGCTGAGTTGTCATTATCATTGTTGCTGATATTTTCTTCATGTGGTTCAATGCCATTTCCACTTGTAGTAATTTCATTCTGATCACCTAATTCAGTACCTGATTGTGTGTGCTGTGGTGTACTTATATTTTGTGTGACTTGTGTGTCTATCATGCTGTTGTTGGATTTTGGCACATAAACAATATCATTGACTTGTTCAGGAATATTTGGAATAGAACACCTAGGATTATAGACCTTACTGGTGGGTTTGTGAACAAGATTTTTGAATGGAAAGTTTGTTTCATCAAATATAACATGTCTGGATATATAAATCTTCCCATTGCTGTCCAGACATTTGAACCCCTTATGATTGTTAGTGTACCCTAAAAATGTACAAGGAGTAGATCTGTAATCAAGTTTGTGTCTATTGAATGGTCTGGTATAAGGAAAGCACAGACACCCAAAAGTCTTTAAGTCACTGTAATTTGGTTTTATTTGAGTTAAGATCTCTATAGGGCATTTCATATCTAGTACTTTAGTTGGTAGTCTGTTTATCAAATAGACAGCAGTTGTAGAAGCATCTGGCCAGAATTTCAATGGCAATGATGCTTGAGCAAGAAGTGTCAGCCCTGTTTCAAAAATATGTCTGTGCTTTCGTTCTATTAAACCATTCTGTTCTGATGTGTAAGGACATGTTAATCTGTGAGTAATGCCCTTTTTGTAGAAATACTCTTTCAGTGGTTGAAATTCTTTACCACATCACTTTGAATAATTTTCACATTATGACCTAATTGATTTTCAGCATTATCTATGAATTTCATGACAGCATTATAAGTATCAGACTTTGATTTCAAAAAGTATATCCACACGTATCTTGAATGTGCATCAATGAATGAAATGTAAAATTTATAACCATAGTCAACATCAATTGGCGTCGGACCCCAAAGATCAACAGTAACTAGTTCTAATGGGTTTAAGTACTTTGTTTCAGAGTTTGGGAATGGTAATTTGTGGCTTTTACCCATTTGACAGTAATTACATATAAAGTTATTTGGGATATCAACAGAAATGCCATCATTATTAAGAATTTTTTGAACAAAACTTGGGTGTCCAAGTTTACAATGCCACATTTCAAAGGTCAAACAGTCACTATTGGCATTAGGTTCTGAAATATTACAAAAACTATTCTCTAAGTCATTTTTTTTCTTGAGTTTCCAGAACCAACTTGTACAGTCCATTTTGTTCCCTACCCTGCAATAAGATATTTCTAGTAGGGATGGCAATGGGGCGGGGCGGGTAGTACCACCCCATCACCCGCTACGTTGGATGATTTTTTGCCCCGTGTCCACCCCATACCTGTACGGGTACCCATTAAACGTGTTTTAAATAGGTTGCAGGTAATGGCGAGTATTCGTGGGTATCCATTATATTTATTCAATTTATTTTTTAGCCGTTTATTGAAATTATTCAAAAGTACATTTGGTAAAAAAAAACAAATTAGACCAAGCTCAAATGCTAGCCTCAAAATAACAATACATATTTAAACCAATATCCAGAAAAAAAGAGACAACAACAGAAGTATCCATCAAAATATCAACAGCCAGTTATAAATTGTTGAGTAAAAGCATGCAAACAAAAACCGAACCGCCAACAACAATGTTTTTTGTATTGACTATTAATAATAAATCACATTCAATACGGGCACGGGTACCTATGGACATGGATATCTTACTATTCGTACCCGCCCCATTAATTAACAGATATTAAAAATACCCGTTTATTTTACCCACCGATACCCATTTAACAATCCGTTTCATATCCATGACAGATTTTACCCACGGATAACCGCGGGTACGGATTTTTTTTGCCATCCCTAATTTCTAGTCAGCATGTCCCTAACTATACAGTGTTTAGGGTAAAATTCAAAAGACACTTGGTTGTCTTTTGCACACTGTGACACACTGATTAAGTTTTTCCTTATATAAGGTGCACACAATATATTATTTAGATAAAGTTGTTTAGCACCCTTAATGCTAGCATGTCCAGTGTGAGAAATGATTATAGAATTACCATTATCCATAATCAGAGATTTTTTACCTTTGTATTCATGGTTTCCAAGATTTAAGTTGCTTAAACTATTAGTGACATGATGAGTTGTCCCTGAATCTGGATACCATGCATCATCTTGTATATCATCAATTGTAGCTGCATTTGAGGTAGAGTCTTGACTGTTTTTGCTGTCAGTTTGACTATTGACCATATTGGCATTTGGATTGTATTGCTCTTGCTGATTGACATTGAAACTGTTGTTGAATCTGAAATAACATCTGTTGGCTGTGTGACCAATTTTCTCACAAATTTGGCACTTTGGCCTGCTATTGGGGTTCCATCTGCCAGATCTTACACGTCCTCTGCCTAATTGACCTCCTCTCTGGTAAGAACTTTGACCTCTTGCATTATTACTTTGTTGATTCTTTTCTTTACCAGCAGTTGTGTAGTTGACTGAGGCATCTATTTCTTGATCTTTCTTTCTTAAGAATCTGCCTTCATGTGCCAATAGCATAGAGTACACACTTTGTAGTGATGGTGTGGGTTCAATTGATGTGATGAATGCAATTACGGATTCATATTCATCTTCAAGTCCTCCAACTATATATAGTACTTGTTCTTTTTCCTCAATTCTATTGCTTGTACATGCTAGTTGGTCACATAGATTCTTTACCTTTATTAGATAATCATTCATGCTAGAGTTGTCCTTCTTTATAGATTGTAGTTGCTTTTTGTAGTGCAAAACTCTGGCAGATGATTGGCTAGTAAATGATCTCTCTAGAGCAGTCCATATGTCATGTGCATTTTTGATTCCAATCAGTTGTGGCATGAGAGATGATCCCACTGTTGACATTAACCAGGCACTTACGAGATTGTCTTGCCTTTGATATATAGTGAATTCTTGATTAACCACTAGATTGTTATCTTTGTCTCTGTTGAATTTTGCTGGTACAGTTTTAGTACCACAGAGATAATCTTCTAGACCATAACCTTTAGCATCTTTTTCTACTTGCAGTTTCCATAGAAGATAGTTAGATTCATCCAGTTGAATTGAGATTATATTGCTCTACGGCTTTGTGATGGCCTTGACGAGATCTTCAGTGCTTTCTACACTGGTTTGATTTGATCTTGCCGATGATCTTGGTGAAGTTGGTGGTGGATCGGTTCCAGCCATAACTCACAGATGACAGGAGAGGGATTATGACTTGTGAGAAAGGAGGTAAGTATTTCAAAGAACTCTGGTTCTTGAATTGATTTATCTGGTTGAATTCTTTAATTGATTGCAAAAGCAACCAGAAATGCCAAGATGATGATTTCTGTGATATTTTGCTTTGATTTCTTTTCTGATTGATTTTCTTGGAAGACTTTTGCTATCAGTTTTCTTTTTTAATTGACTTTTTTGGAAGGCTTTTGCTATCGGTCGAATGTTCTCACCAGACTTTTTGATTGGATTGGAGATTTTTTGAAATGATTTGCCGTTAAGCTAGTGATGGTGAAAACTGTTGCAGCCACTTGTTGGCGAGGCACTGTTTTTTCGATCACGGCCTCAACCCTCAAATGATGAGATTGATTCAAATCTCAGATGAGGGGTACCCAAATGATGATACTACTCTGATAGGTGATTTATCTTTTGATAGATTTTGTAGAGGCACTATCTGAATGATCAGGATCTTGATGCAGTTAGCAGATTTAGCTTCGATACCAAGAAAGATATGTAAACTGAATTGAAATGCTTTATTTCTGAAATGCACTGTATTAAAGAAATGTACATAGTGTGTTAGTTTATATAGCCAACGAGATAAATGTATAAAACATGAGTTGTGCTGAAATAAATGGTGCGGAGAGTAAATGGGCTAGTCCCATGAGGTATTGTAAAATGAATGTAACGGGGTACTCATGTATTAGTCAACACATTTCATATACACTAAATACAGAAGCTTGTATGCTCTGTTACATGATTGTGTACCAAAGGCAGTCTGTATCATCTTTAATTGTCGATATCTATTCAAGTAAACCTTTAACTTTCAATGCAGCTTGATCAAAGTTTGCGAAGGATTCCCAAAATGCCCCTTGTCTTGCTTGTCAATATATTGCACTTGTGTTGCTACTCTGTTCCCATATTGATTTGTGACCTAAGAAAGATAAAATAACAAATTATAAGCTGAAGTTTTGAGAGCAGTAGTTAAGAAAGATGCAGTGTACTGATTTGCACTAATTTACGTTTGTAGTGTTAAAGGCCACATGTTTACAATCTGATAAATTGATAGCTGACTGTCTAGAAAATTGCTATGTTACCTCTTGAAATTTCGCAGTTGCACCATGACATGTATGTGTGTTAATAAAAAAAGCTACACGGTTGTCTTTTCCTTGAAAAACGTATGCCTGGAGTACATGGATGGTAATTGATATTTATCTTTGTTGATGGTTCAGACTTTAAACAAAAGATCTTGTCAAATGGTACTTCTTTTTACCACTCGTTTTTCTCCAAGAGAATAATTGTTATAACTTTCACAAAGTAATGGATCAGATGAAGCCTTTATTATAGAGTGTAGCTCCTTTAGATGACCCAATCATGCATTTTTGACAAAACCTATAGAAACATCGAACAAATAAGGATACATGAAAATGCTATTTGATTTTTTAAATATAACTGTGAAGAGATATCGCATACCATTTTCATCAAGAGGGGCTTCATCATAATAACTTGTTATTACATTACCAGAACCGTACCTTCCAAAAAAATTCCACCACGGTACTTTTAAATTTAACACCACAATAAGAAAAAGAAAAAGAAAAAAAATCATCTAATCACCTTTTCTTTCTTAGAATAAAAATGCTAAAAATAAAATAAGAACTTACAATGTAGTAGTTTATAAAGCTTCCATTCATTTTGTCTATAAATTCTGCAACTGAAAAAGCAATGTTTTTAGCTGACCTAATTTTTGGATCCACACCAAAAACTTGGTATCTTGATTATGCCCAAAGAAAGCCAAAATTTAGCAAACATGTTTTGTGTTCTCAGTAGAACACAAGTTTTTTATTCCATATGAAAATGTTAAAAAGTTTCTGTAGAACTTACTGAAATTTCCAATTATTTGTCCATAATGCAAGTTTGTTAGGTGAATTTGGGCCCTTAAAAGTTTCTTCACATATCAAGCCATTGCATGTATTGATCTAGGTCAGCAATAAGAATAACATAGAAATATTAATTATTATCATTCTCAAACGTGGCGCATATTAGTAATTATATGGTCACAATTCCATATGGTATGCCACTGTTGAGGTTTACAGCCATAGCACATGCCTAACTTATATATGGAGGTCCCCATTATTGAAATGCAGGTCCAACATTATCTTATTCATTCCCAACCTACATGGATACATCCGTATAAACTCATCCTTATTCAAGTTCAAAATCATACATTTGATGCTCAATATGGAGATGTTATTTCACCTGAGAGAGGATAATTGGATTAGTGAGAGTTGGAAACAGTATAAAGAAGAAAATGAAGGGAAACAGGTTCATTAATTAGTACGTAGTGAATAAATTTCCAACTATTGATCAAGGGTGAATATGCTTGCTGCATTCCATAACCAAAAGCGAGAATTAATTATTTAATTAGTAAGTCCACGGTGGACTACCTTAAAAATAACCTATGATAAACTAACGAGAATTGTGGATACGAATTAAGCTTATCATATAATATTAACGGAGCAAAAATAGTTGGTCGATCGTATAATTTCGTATTAGGTAATGTTACCACCAGAAATGAACTCCGGAACAAACTAACGGTGAAGGGGCAGAGGATTGTTGTCAATACAAGAAATGTCTTCAAAAGCAAAAGCCAAATACTAGAAAGGACCAAAAGCATGAAAGAATAATCCGAGAGCTGCATAAACTGACACCTTATTGGAAGAAAAGAGCTCAAAATCTATAGAATATCAGCAGAGTGTATCCGACATGTTGTATCTGGCAGGGGATTGTTATATATAACGCAGTTGTATACACAATTATATGATTTTTGTTTGATGATAACAACCAAATAAATATTATTTTAAATGTGTTTTTTACTGTACGGTTCTATATATACATCACAGACATGAATATAATATTTATATTCAAATAGAGTACGACTGTACAGTCATTCATATATTCATACAGTAATTTATTTAAATTGAATATTATATTTCAAACGTTCAAACAGTATAGATTTATAACTCCACTATTTATATATTCTTCACATGACATTGTACTTGTATATAAACTAAATACGATAAACAAATTTGCTTGAACACAAATTTGAGCACAATAAAATAATATTTTATTTCAAACAAATTTGTTTAATACAAACATAAGTACAATTTTATTGTTACACAACTCCTCACTATAACACTCTGTCTATACATCTCATATATATATATATATATGCAATCATTGATTTTACATTTTCATATCCATATACATTCACTGATACATTTACATTCACTGAAACTGTCTCTTAGTCTTATATCTTCAGTCTTCACAGCTTTCAGTCAGTCCAGTCTTCATACCTGTCACACTGCAACAGAATTTAAACTGAATATATGCAAATATAAATTTTATTTTTAAAATTTTATTTGCCTCAGATTTATCCGACTGTGTCTAGACAGCTTGTGATATTCACAGTGATACACACTGTAAATACCACAAGGCAGACAACATATGTATATATATCAATGCAGGGAGAAGGAAAACTTGTCTGAACGGCTGCATATACACACGTGTGCACTGCCTCGCCAATCCAGTGTGCAACTAAGTAGCCATTAGGACCATCTCGACTCAGTGCAACAAGTACATGTGTTTTCAAACATGGCCGAGACATGAATACATCAGTGGTACGAGCCAAAAAGCAAACAGGTTGCATTTCAGAATAGCAAAAATAGGTGATACATGGTAGCAATGCAACAGCAAAGGCAAAGCAGACTCAAACTAGTGGCAACAACATGCATACAAGTGAATGTACACAACAAAGTGGATCAGCAAATACATGTACAAGTGCATGAATACAAGTCAGTTTGCAAGCAGGCAGTGGTGATCAAGTTCTCCAGCAATATTGTGATATGGTGAACTCAGCAAAGAAGAACATGTATACAACAAAAGAAAGACACATATCAATGCTGCATGAATGGTGAATAGAGCTACTACAAGCATGGCTGGATGTACTCAGGCACATACAAGTACTCGACAACATATACTCATGGTGACACAGCAATCAATATACAACAATACCAGTGAAGCATGATGCAAATGATCGAACAACAAAACTCAAGTGGACAGTTAACTCATGAATGCAAAACTGGCTCATTGCATAAGCCAAATGGTTCAATACAGAAACATGGTGCATTGATGTTGGTAGCAGAAATCAACATGGTATTGGACAACACAAAACATGGTGTGCACAAGTGAAGCATGTACAAGATGATTCTAACATGGGTGAGCAAGACAACATACAAATGTAGTGAAAGAAGCTAATGGGGATTAGCATTAAGTTTTCAAGTGATCAAGTGCCAACATGGTTCAGAATTTTCAAAGCAGTTTATAGTGAAACAATAACATGGAAGATTTCTAGTACAGAGAATTTTGCATGCAAGAATAATAAAAAGGTTTTCTCCTCTAAATTCTTATAGTAGTTTTTTTTATTGACATGCAAGAATAAATGGAAAATTGGAATCCTAATCTTTTCGGGAATTGAACAATATCGGAGAAAATCACTTGCAAAGTGATAAATGCAATTAATCCAAGAATGGACAGTGGAAACAAAAGTAAAAATCACCAATATCGGGAAAGATATAATTTTGTAATTCCAAGTGTTTCCAGAAATGTCATGCTTCAATATTGGAATAAATACACTCGAGCATCTCTAGTATTTCTATCAAGCATTCACAGCTAAATTAGTCATTAAATCAATCTCACAAAAGGGACAAAATTCAATTCTTTCCATATTTTGCAAAAAGAAGTTCATTGCCGAAATTCAAGATTGATTCATCATTTAAGAATAGAGGAAATCAATTGAAGATTAAATGCAGATTCGGTAAATAAAAAATCACAGTTTTAATCAAGGCAACACTTCATACTGCCAAATCATTCACGCAAGGGAAAATCAAGGGGGCCACAAACAATTGCAAATATTTCCAGAAATCAACATGGTGATTTAAGGCTAGAGATTTTTCTTCAAGCATTAAATAATCAGGGACAGCCAAAATTAGCAAAGGTTCAAAAAGGGACTAACTTCATGACTAGGTTCATCAATTCATGTTAACACAAGCGCCAAGTCAACCAAAGCCAATTTATTATCAAGAGAATAAAAGGAGGAACCAAGCAATCAGATCGAGTCACATTGAATTGAAATCAGAGAGCAGTTCTAGGATTTTCTATAATCCTATTTAACCCCCTATCATCATCAGCAATGAAAAAACGAAAAACACAAGCCAAACTTTCAAGAGCAAATCAGAATTAAAATTTAGAAAACTCACAGAATGTTTTTCGTTCGCAAGTGCATCAATTCGAACGTCAGACCAACATAAAGTAAAAGGAGCTTCAGAGAACAAATTTTTCAATCTTTTCAGAAGTCACGATTCGATTTCGAGCAAACGAGGAATCCCTAGTTCCTTTTTGAAGCTGCCATTTTTGCTCTCAAAAGAAAAAGAAATCGGGCAAAAGAAGAATGGTGTAATCAAACTAAAATGGGTCGGTCGGTTTTTGTTTAAGGACATGGTTTTTTTTTTTAAATTAAGTCTAGGGTTTTCTCTTTGTTTAATTTTTTTATTTTGTATTGTTTTTGTAATTTGAATTGAAATCGTTCAGTCGGTTTCTAGGTCTGTAAAATCTAGGAAACCAGTCAGGGTGTTGACTGACAGTTGCTAGAGTCTGTAAAATCTAGGTTACTGGTTACGGGGTCGTAATCAGTGGAAATCTGATCGAGGGGATATCGATCTGTCTAGGGTTTTGAGCATAGGGTTAGTTCAGGAGCAGGGAGTGCGAGTTTACATGGTCTTGTAAGCGGGATATGTTCTATCACCTAGTAGAAACCTTAGGAATGTAGCAGTAGGCAGGGTTTTGCCGAAGCTGGGTATCTCTGTGTGTTATTTCCTTTCTGCTGCATTCTGTGATCTGTTTATTATTTAATATCCTGTCATATTTTTAACTTAGCAAAAAACTGTGATAAACCCTATTCACCCCCCGTCTATGGTTAATCTAGATCCAACAATTGGTATCGGAGCAGGTTATTTCATTAACTCTAGAGTAATGGGTCATCTTAGTTGTCAATCCTCTAAGAGTCAGCCCAGTCGTATTCCATCTATTTTTAATGGTACAGATTTTTTAAATCGAAAATTAGAAATGGAGTTATATTTAAAATCTGTTGATGTTAAATGTTGGGATACTGTTATTAATGGATTTGATACTGTTAGTTAAATGATATTGGATTTAATTTCGTGCTATATATTCACACTTTATATTCTTACAATGATGATGTCCAATATAGCCTTATCTCCCATTGTTTGACCGCGCAAGAAATCTGGACAACTCTCAACACGCTACATGGAAAAGAAGACAACCGCTCAAAACCCCAGAATGTCAACTCAGCTTTAGATTTGGGCTTAACAGGTTGTACAGATGGAAATTCAGATGTAGACTCAACAAAAGATCTTTCTTATAAAAATTTAACTCATCGTTTAAATGATTTCACTGAATCTGTTGAGAATCTAAAATCTAGAAATAAAATTCTGAAATTTGAAAAACTTGAGTTGATATGCAAAAATAATCTTTTGGAATCAAAGCTCAAAAACGTTCTGAAGTCTTCAAATTCTAATTGCAAAAATTGTTTAAATTTGAAAAATGATCTTGTTCGTCAAAATAAAAATATTCAAAAACTTGAGAATGAAATTCCGATCTTAAAAGAGAATAAGATAGAGCTTGAAAGCATAAACAATTGTTTGCAAAAAGATTTTGAAAATTTTAAAATGACTGAAAATTCCAAATATTTTTTGCTGAAAATCAAAGCTTGTTGAGAACTGAGTCTATTCTGAATGAGCAAGTAATTGAGATTGAAAAACTCAAGAAATTTGAATTTGAGAGTCGAAAAAATTTTGAATTTGAAATTGCTGAATCTCAAACCAAAATTAAATTGCTTAATGATGAAAATTTGGTTTTGAAATCTGATTTTGAAAGATGTAAGATCTCTAAAAATTGTTGTTCAGATTAATGAAAGAAAACAGTGATCTTAAAACTGAAATTCAACGACTTGAAACAACATTGACTAAATTTTCTAACAGTGAAAAATCTTTGAATATGTTGTTGAAAAATCAATTTTCATCTGGAAATAAAAGTGGTCTTGGCTTTGAGAAAAACTATGTTTTTGAAAATCAGAACTCAAATGATTTTAAAAATCCTTTAAACTGCTTTGGAAAGAATCGATATGAAAATTCAAACTCTGGTAATCGCAAAGGATTTTTGAATCGTAAATGTGATGTGAATTTGTTTTATAATAATCCAATTGAACAATTTTGGATCCCAAAAAGAAATAAAACAAACTTCATTAAATTCAAACAGGTTTGGGTTCCAAAGGGTACGAAGATAGATTTGAATGGATTATTATACAAATTGGTTTGGGTACCAAAACGTACGAATATAACTGTGAGTGGTTTTACTACTTTTGTTAGACCAATCAATCCTCTTAACAGTTAGGTACCGAAGGAGGCTGAGGAACTGCATAGCTAAACAAAAATTGGATTCATACTGCAATATATCATATAATTATTCACATTTCCTTAGCCACATATGTTGAGTTAGAGATTCTGATTTATATTGGATTCTGGTATGATCTCTAAACTCACTTTTGTAAATATTTTTTTGTTTAATTTTCCTTCTACCTCCTTCTGTTTTTTTTTTTTCGATTTGTCACTGCTATATTTTCTTCTTTAGGCTTCTTTAACTTCCAGTTGCAGAACTCTTGATTTTCTGGATATTTGCTTCACTTGAAAGAAAATCTGTTGTTTTAAATCTTATCCAGACCTTAAATCTAAACTTGTATATATCTGCAATTGTTTTGAAGTTCATTTTCTGTTATCTGAATTCCTAACAGTGTTGATGTATTCTTGTTATATCTTGAACACTGTTAATATGAATTCTATTTTTTTTAAGTTTTGAAAGTTTAATGGAATTTCACACAACGCTGCTGTTTTGAGTTTTCTTCTAATTCATTTTAGAAAAACTTAAAATTTTATACTCATTACAGCGCACTACTACTTATCAGTTGTGATAATTTCATTGTTTTTCAGATTGGCTTGGAAATTTTAATCTGTCTTAAATCTCAGTGATACATCTTGAAAATCATCATTATTCATGATCATTATGGCTAGAATTTGTTTGTTTGAAATCATCTGAAATTATTGATATTTTGAATAATCACATACCTCCTAAATTTGAAATTATCAACCTTGTGTGACTAATTCGTTATATTTCAAAACTTGACATTGATTCAAGTGATTTCAAATAAATTATTTTGGATCAAGAATATCTATCAAACCTGATGTAAATGATCTGAAATTTCTTGTATACTTGTCAGAAAATTGCTTGTGAAAAATTCTTTGAAAATATGGTTGTAAAACTTACTGTTATTTCATGATTATTTGATTTGAATATCTGTTTGTTTAAAATCATTTGAAATTATTGATTTACTGAATCACACACATATCTCGAATCAAAAATTTATAATCTGGTGTGATTGATTCATTAAATTATGATATTTTCATATTCCTTCAAATGATTTAAAATAAACAATATTTTTAAATCTGGGATCATGAGTCATCTATGTGATCGTCATCTTGACAACTCTGCTGTGATATTGGTTTCTGTGATGCTTTGATACTGTTTTGAAGAATTTTGTTTTGGAATCATCTGCGGGTCTGATAAATGTGCCAAATCTGTTGTTTTTCTCTGCTTGGGATTTGGGCTTAAATTTCTTCTGTCTGTGATATCCTTGTTTGTCGCCGGTGTAATTTTTAAAATCCTCATTAATAGGGACGTCAAGTGGTATCAGTTTAGAAGTGCTGAATTTGTTTTAGCTGTATATTTTTTTTTTAATCTCTCGTTGCTTTATATAGATCTTTTCATACTCCTCTTGTAATTGATTTTCAACTTTAAAATTATTTATTGGTTATTCATTCAGAAATTAAAATCAATAACCAAACTGAACTATATTTATAATTCATCAAAATTATTACCAGATTTCAAAATTGTGATGAATTGTGACTGCAATATATTTCACAACAAGAGGAGATTTTATTTAAATTTTCATGATGGTTGAATAATTATTATAATATCTTTGAATTGACGATTATTTCACGACCATCTTCTTTATCTATCATTATTCTGTCATTCATCATGTTTTTTATATTAATGTGGACAGTTCAATATTTTTAAAAAAATCTTTTGAATAAACAGTGGAAATATTTATGATATAAATTGGACTATGTTATTTTTCAGAATTAGTGACAATTGAAAATTTTCAGTGATCTTGGTACAGTTGATCATATTTCATAATATAATTAATTTAGAAATTTATTTCACAGTCCATTTCTGTACTTATCACTTTTCTATCATTCATATTGCCTTTATATATCGAGGAGTTTTTTCATTTTGGAACTGAAAATAATAAAAATATAATATTCATAAGTGTTTCTCTAACCTCATTTAAAAATCCAAGCACTGGTTATGAGATTACTTATATTTAAGCTGCAACTGATCTCATTTAAAAATCCAAATCTGGTTATGCGTGGTCAATGTGCTTATAAATTAAAAGAAAAAGAAAGGAAAATAATTTGAATAAATAAAAATTAATTTGAAATACTCCTTGGTGTTTAAAGACCAGCCTATCAATCCATCTTTCTAATCTGTGAAATGTGTTAATATTTTATGACATAATATGATTTGTTGATTGATAGCTATTGGGATTCGAGATTATTCGATTTTGTCACTTAAATTGAATTACTAATTATAGTCCAAATCCATCACTGTGTTTGTGCTTCAATTTTATAAAATTCTTTTGAAAATAATTGAAATTCATATCTTTATAACTCTCCCCATTTTATATAAATTTCATCGAAAATCCGTCATACTATGCAATGTGAAATATGCCACTAGTTCTCAGTATATTACGATTTTTGTTTGACTGGTTGAGATTTACGATGATTGTTCTTCCTCGTATGCTGAAATTATTCATCTATATTTTAAATTCTGAATCCTTTTGATGATAACGAAAGAGGGAGAATGGGTTGAGATTTTGATTATAAGTGAATATTTTATAAATATTATTAATTTTGAAAATTTATTATTATTCATATCATACATTTCACTCATGCACAGTTATAGGGCGAGTTTTCTATTGTAGGGTGAGCTTTCAAATAGGGGGAGTTCAGTTCTTCACTGTCAAACACATTTATTGTAATCAAAATCTTAATATTTGTTTGTCATCATCAAAAGAGGGAGATTGTTGTATATAATGCAGTTGTATACACAATTATATGATTTTTGTTTGATGATAACAACCAAATAAATATTATTTTAAATGTTTTTGTTACTGAACTGTTCTATATATACATCACAGACATGAATATAATATTTATATTTAAATAGAATACGACTGTGCAGTCATTCATATATTCATACAGTATTTTATTTAAATTGAATATTATATTTCAAACGTTCAAACAATACAGATTTATAACTCCACTATTTATATATTCTTCACATGACATTGTACTTGTATATAAACTGAATACGATAATCAAATTTGCTTGAACACAAATTTGAGCACAATAAAATAATATTTTATTTCAAACAAATTTGTTTAATACAAACATCAGTACAATTCTGTTGTTACATAGCTCCTCACTATAACACTCTGTCTATACATCTCATATATATATATACAATCACATATTTTACATTTCCATATCCATATACATTCACTGATGAATTTACATTCACTGACACTGTCTCTTAGTCTTCTATCTTCAGTCTTCACAGCTTTCAGTCAATCAGTCTTCATACCTATCACAATGAAACAGAAACACGCATAGTACACTGCAATAGAATTTAAACTGAATATATGCAAATATAAATTGTATTTTTTAAAAAAAATTTGCCTCAGAATTTCGGTGTGTTTCTCATCATTTTTCTGACTTGATCTGATTTATCCGACTGTGTCTAGACAGCTTGTGATACTCACAGTGATACACTGTAAATACCACAAGGCAGACAACATATGTATATATGTCAATGCAGGGACAAGGAAAACTTGTCTGGACGACTGCATATACACGTGTATATATATACACGTGTGCACTGCCTCGTCAATCCAGTGTGCAACTGAGGAGTAGCCACTTGGACCATCTTGACTCAGTGCAACAAGTACACGTGTTTTCAAACATGGCCGAGTCATGAATACATCAATGGTAGGAGCCAAATTGCAAACAGGTTGCATTTCAGAATAGCAAAAATAGGTGATACATGGCAGCAATGCAACAGCAAAGGCAAAGCAGACTCAAACAAGTGGCAACATCATGCATACAAGTGAATGTACACAGCAAAGTGGATCAGCAAATACATGTACAAATGCATGAATGCAAGTCATTTTGCAAGCAGGCAATGGTGATCAAGTTCTCAAGTAATATTGTGATATGGTGAACTCAGCAAAGAAGAACATGTATACAACAAAAGAAAGACACATATCAACGCAGCATGAATGGTGAATAGAGCTACTACAAGCATGGCTGGGTGTACTCAGGCACATACAAGTACTCGACAACATATAATCATGGTGACACAACAATCAATATACATCAATACCAGTGAAGCATGATGCAAATGATCGAACAACAAAACTCAAGTGGACAGATAACTCATGAATACAAAACTGGCTCATTGCACAAGCCAAACAGTTCAATACAGAAACATGGTGCATTGATGTTGGTAGCAGAAATCAACATGGTATTGGACAACACAGAACATGGTGTGCACAAGTGAAGCATGTACAAGATGATTCTAACATGGGTGAGCAAGACAACATACAAATGTAGTGAAAGCAGCTAAAGGGGATCAACATCAAGTTTTCAAGTGATCAAGTGCCAACATGGTTCAGAATTTTCAGAGCAGCTTATAGTGAAACAATAACATGGAAGATTTCAAGTACAGAGAATTTTGCATGCAAGAATAATAAAAATGTTTGCTCCTCTAAATTCTTACAGTAGTTTTTTTTATTGATATGCAAGAACAAATGGAAAATTGGAATCCTAATCTTTTTGGGAATTTATGTTCTAATTTGAACAATATCGGAGAAAATCATTTGCAAAGTGATAAATGCAATTAATCCAAGAATGGACAGTGGAAACAAAAGTAAAAAATCATCAATATCGGGAAAGATATAATTTTGTAATTCCAAGTGTTTCTAGAAATGTCATGCTTCAATATTGGAATAAATTAACTCGAGCATCTCTAGTATTTCTATCAAGCATTCACAGCTAAATTAGTCATGAAATCAATCTCACAAAAGGGACAAAAATCAATACTTTCCATATTTTGCAAAAAGAAGTTCATTGCCGAAATTCAAGACTAGATTCATCATTTAAGAATGGAGGAAATCAATTGAAGATTAAATGCAGATTTAGTAAATGAAAAATCATAGTTTTAATCAAGGCAACACTTCATACTGCCAAATCATTCATGCAAGGGAAAATCAAGGAGGCCACAAACAATTGCAAATATTTCCAGAAATCAACATGGTGATTTAAGACTAGAGATTTTTCTTCAAGCATTAAACAATCCGGGATAGCCAAAATCAGCAATGGTTCAAAAAGGGACTAACTTCATGACTAGGTTCATCAATTCAGGTTTATACAAGCACCAAGTCAACCAAAGTCGATTTATTATTAAGAGAATAAAAAGAGGAACCAAGCAATCAGATCGAGTCACATTGAATTGAAATCAGAGAGCAGTTCTAGGATTTTCTATAATCCTATTTAACCCCCTATCATCGTCGGCAATGAAAAATCGAAAAACAAAAGCCAAACTTTCAAGAGCAAATCAGAATTAAAATTCAGAAAACTCACAGAATGTTTTTCGATCGCAAGTGCTTCAATTCAAACGTCAGACCAACATAAAGTAAAAGGAGCTTTAGGGGACAAATTTTTCAATCTTTTCAGAAGTCACGATTCAATTTCGAGCAAACGAGAGGAAACCCTAGTTCCTTTTTGAAGCCGCCATTTTTATTCTCAGAAGAAAAAGAAATCTGGCAAAAGAAGAATGGGTGCAATCAAACTAAAATGGGCCGGCCAGTTTTTATTTAAGGGCTTAGTTTTTTTTAAATTAAGTCCAGGGTTTTCTCTTTGTTTAATTTTTTTATTTTGTATTGTTTTTGTAATTTGAATTGAAATCGTTCAGTCAGTTTCTAGGTCTGTAAAATCAAGGAAAACAGTCAGGGTGTTGACTGCCAGTTGCTAGAGTCTGTAAAATCTAGGTTACTGATTACGGGGTCGTAATTAGGGGAAATTTGATCCAGGGGATATCGATCAGTCTATGGTTTTAAGCGTAAGGTTAGTTCAGGAGCAGGGAGTGCGAGTTTACGTGGTCTTATAAGCGGGATCGGTTCTATCACCTAGTAGAAACCTTAGGAATGCTGCTGTTTGCATAAAAAATGACACAAACACCAAATGGTGCAAATGTGCACTTTACCGATTCGGTAGGATTAAAATGTAGAACCGTGATCACAAAAATAAAATCATAAAAGTAAGAAAACAAAGAGATTTTTATAGTGGTTCGATTCAATATGAATCTACGTCCATTTTTAATCAATTCTCATTATGATGCTTGAGCTTACAACATGCATGAAATCTCTCATACATTCATCTCTCTCTTTTTACTCTCTTTATGATCTAACTTCTCTTAGATTTGGCAAAGAATTGATAAGATCTTTAGCTTTATGATAGCGGAATTACAGATCTTCAATCACTTTGGTGGTTTAATCATTTTCCATGATTCGATAAGAGCTTTGATCCTGATTTAGAGAGGATTAGAGAAGATATGAAATCACTTCTATGATGTTGGAGTGATTTTCCTTGTAGCTTGAATGAGATTGAAGAGAGCTCTAACGATCATTAGCATGGATTTGATCTACATGAAGTTGGAGAAGAGTTGTTGAATCCATGGAAGCAATTAGAGAAGTTGTAGGTGAGCTTTGAATTTGGCGGCACCTCCTTGTAGGAATGAATTTTCGGTCCCTTGAAGTGTGGGTTTGGACCTCTATTTATAGGTGTGGAGCAAGTGAAGAAAATGGCCAAATATGTAATGCAGGGAACCAGTCGGTCGGTCACTTATTTACAGAAATGCCACTGGGTACAGCTGGCGACAACTGTAAAGGGGAACAGCTGGCACCGGTCGGTCGGGCTCTATTATACATGCACCGATTGGTCTAAACTTGATATACCGGTCGGTCTCATTTTTTGTAATCCGCCTTTTCCATTTTATACCATCTGCATCATTCACTACAGAACCGACCACGTGGGATATCAAAAGGCTAGGCGATACAGTTTTGTTCCATCCTTTACACGTTGCTCTTTGCTTTCTTTGTGACCAAATGATGTGGGCACACTTAATGCCATTTTGTCTTTTAGTGCATCACTCTTTAAACTAATGCCACGTGATGTGCTTCATTCACAAATGGGGTTCAAAATTTACATTAATGCCATCGCATTGTTTCATTTGGTGAAGCCCTTCTTAATGGACATTGATATGTTCAAGATGGTTACACCCGACTGAGTAAGATGGAGGTGGAACTGACCGACCGCCTCGGGAGCTGCTGACCGCCTGAAGGAGGAGCTGACCGAGTGATAATGATGGAGCTGACCGGATGGTGCTTGGAAGAGCTGACCAGACGCCTGAAGGAGGAGCTGACCGATCGCCTTAAGGAGGGGCTGAACGACCGCCTCCTTTGTTTTGAATAGCATTTCAACAACGGTGTTAACATTTTCCCCTCGAAGCTTGTATTTTTTGCTTGCGTAAAATGCGGGCATCGAAATAAACATTGTTGCCATGGCCTGAGTTGGAATCTAGTCGTAACCTTTCATTTGCTATGGCAAATCTTGCTTCGACTCGTTGATTCCGGATGATCCAAGTTTTGAACTTTTTGACTAGATTTATGTATTTCTTGCACCTGTTCTGTAATGAAAACAAGCACTTGCACAATTTTGGACTTATACGTTGCTATTGATCGTCCACACCAATAACAGGTTAGTTAATCATTAAATAATGGACGAGAATGAATTGAATGTCGTACCTTTGCAAAACTATGTTGTTTAACGATTTAAGATTCGTTAAACATTGTTTTCTTAGACACGGTATTCGAATTTGAATTCGCAATAGCGCTTGAGTTCTGATCAGAGCTTTGATTTGAACTTCCGATGCCAAGACGATTGTGGCCGTTGGATGGATTCAGAATTTTGAATTTGGATTTTCTTTGACGCCACGGGTCATCCTGGGTATAGATAAATTTGAATCCTTGTTTCTCGATAGCTTCATCGTTGGAAACTTCATTGGATTCCCCAAGTTTTGGAGACGCTGTTTAATATTCATTGTTTATCTTCTCTTGTTGACCTGATCGTCATTATAGAGTTGACTGAGTGTCACTGATCTCTGTCTAGGAGAGGTTATTTTCTCGTGGTAAGTGCCTGCTTCCCGACTGAAGGAGCCTGGACCTCCATGTGATTTAAGATAAAGGTGTGGATCCACAGAGCGGGCATCAGTCATCGGTTGTAGTCACCTATCGTCATAAGTGCTCGCATCCCGACTGAAGGAGCTTCGACCTCCATGAACCATGAGGTAAAGGTTGTGTCGGTCCACGGAGCGGGCCTCGGCTGTAGTGACTTATCGTCATAAGTGCTCGCATCCCAACTAAAGGAGCCTGGACCTCCGCGAACTATGAAGTAAGGATTATGGTTGATCCGTGCAACGGGTGTCAGCCTTCGATCGGAGCTCACTTACCTTGGTAAGTAATCGCTGCCCGGCTGAAACATCCTGGACCTCCATGAACCGTGAGGTAGGGATTAAGGTTGATCCATGGAGCGGGTGTCAGCCTTTGTTCGGAGCTCACTTACCTTTGGTAAGCAATCGCTGCCCGGCTGAAGCATCCTGGACCTCCATGAACCATGAGGTAAGGGTTAAGGTTGATCCATGGAGCGGGTGCCAGCCTTCGGTCGGAGCTCACTTACCTTTGGTAAGCAATCGTTGCCCGGCTGAAGCATCCTGGACCTCCATGAACTATGAGGTAAGGGTTAAGGTTGATCCATGGAGCAAGTGCCAGCCTTCGGTCGGAGCTCACTTACCTTTGGTAAGCAATCGCTGCCCGGCTGAAGCATCCTGGACCTCCATGAACCATGAGGTAAGGGTTGAGGTTGCATCGATCCACAGAGCAAACGTCAGTCATCGGTCGGAGCTCACTTACCTTTGGTAAGTGATCGCTGCCCGACTAACTTGCCCTAGACTCCCGCGAACCTTTGGGGGATGAAGTTTCGAATCCTGGATTGCTTGCTGCCTTATTGTGCATTTGACTCGTCAGGGCTCTATTGATCAACCACTGAGTTGGAATCATTGAAGCTGTCTCACTTAGTCAGGTTGTAAGAAAGCAAGCGCTCATCGGATAGCCTGTAATGAAAAATCATCTGTTAGCAAATTTTATGTAAATTTGGCAAGTCAGAGATTTATACAGTCGGGTAGTACTTCATTTATAATGCCATTATTCGGCACAATGCATGTAAATCACTATAGAATATTTACCAGAAAGTAGAACATAGAAAAGAGTAAAGTAATGCAGGAAGTAAAGTAAATGCGATAGTGATCGCTTATTCTGAGCCGTAGATATTAGATCATCAATGGTCGTCAATTGATTATCAGCCTTGGAATAGCTTGAGTAGAAGCTACGTTGCTTGGACCAGACTGGTCATTTGATGCCCCTGGGTAGTCGCAGAAGGATTTGCATCTTGGGAAGACGATTCTTCTTAATCAACTATTCGATCAATGATCTTAATTTTTCTGCACTCGTTGGTGTTGTGGCCTGGCTGATTATGAAACCAGCAAAACTTCCCAGATTTGTTCAGATGGTCATTCATTCTTATTGGCCGAGGTTCTGGATAATCTTCTGCATCCTTTGTGGCAAGGTATATGTTCTCAAGAGTGTCATTCAGAGGCATTAGATTAGACGAGTCAAGAGGGCAAAACTTTTTATTAGCTTTGTTGTCATTTCCGTCATTGGCTCGCTTCCGCCCTTGAGTATTCTTCTGATTAGGTAGAACAGCTGCACTTTTTGGAGCTTTAAGAAGTTGGTTACCACCAATGATTTGAAGAGGTATAGGATTATCGTCCACTCTCATGTACTCCTCCGCTTTCTTATAGAACTTGTCAAGCGTAGTTGGTCCTTTCATTTTTATCCATCTTCCGAAGTCGCTTGTTTTGTCTATAGCATTGAGTAGAGCAATGAGAATTATGCGTGGCTCTGGATTTCTCACTTCAGACAAGGCAACATTGAATCGACTGAGGAAGGCTTTGACCGTTTCCCCTAGCTTCTGCTTCATGGCTGAGAGCGTTATAGCGTCCTTGGCTTTAGTAGCATACAAGCGGAACTGCTCTTTGAACTTTTTGGTTAGGTCAGAGAAACGATCAATGGATTTAGGTGGCAGTTTCATGAACCATAACGATGCAGCGCCTTCTAAGTAGAGAGGAAAGTACATGCATCTCATCTCATCAGTCGTTTTCGCCGCACTGATATGCCATTCGTATTTGAATAAGAAGTAGTTTGGATGAATAAGGCCATTGTACGGAGGCAAAGTAGGAGGATTGAACTTCTTCGGACACTCCGCTTCAAGGATTCTTTTGGTGAATGGAGTTCTATTGGGAGAGAAGTCCCATTCTCTTTCATCATCTTTGCTAGCTTGATTCCTTTTCATGGCTCGTTCTATCATGTCCAAAATGTATTCTTCGGTGTTATGGCGCTCTGTGAGGCTGAGCTCTTTCCCAAATGTTCGTCTAGGCATATGATCTCGATTAAAGAGCTTTGGCCCTTTGCCTTCTCGACGAAGAGGTGCCCCCGTGATAGGCTTAGCAGCTTTTCGTGCGTTCACTTCGGAATGGTTCTTAGCTTTTGATCTCAATTCTTCGATATTAGCTTCATCCCCGTCACTTGCCCCATCATAATCGTCTTCCATATTGTTGTTGCGGTTATGATCGGAAGCGGGTGATTTGGTATTATCTTCGAGATCGGCATGAGCTTGCGGAGGGGCTGGATTTGATCGAGCATTAAGAATGGCGTCAAGTTTCTCCTTCATCATTTTAGTAGATGCATCCATTCGGCTGTTGACGTTGGCAATAACGATTTTTAATTCATTTCTAGTCACACCGGCTCCACTTTCTGAGTTTTCACCAACTTCAAAGCGATTTGCGAGCAGTGTTTCTTCATTTGCAACATTATCGGCTTCTACCATGGTTTTGCTAGCGGTCTTCTTAGATTTTGCCATGATCTCGGATAAGGCCTTGAATTTGGAAGATAATTCGTCGAGTGGCCTAGATCTTAGATTTGCAGAATCTATGGTAGAAGTGGGCTCTTAGAACTTCAATGTGGAGGAAGGAGATGCGAACACGGCCCCACGGTGGGCGCCAAATGTTTGCATCAAAAATGACACAAACACCAAATGGTGGAATTGTGCACTTTACCGATTTGGTAGGATTAAAATGTAGAACCGCGATCACAAAAATAAAAGCATAAAAGTAAGAATATAAAGAGATTTTTATAGTGGTTCGATTCAATATGAATCTACGTCCACTTTTAATTAATTCTCATTATGATGCTTGAGCTTACAACATGCATGAAATCTCTCATACATTCATCTCTCTTTTTACTCTCTTTATGATCTAATTTCTCTTAGATTTGGAAAGGAATTGATAAGATCTTTAGCTTTATAATGGCGGAATTATATATCTTCAATTGGTGGTTTGATCATTTTCCATGATTCGATAAGAGCTTTGCGTTAGATCCGGATTTAGAGAGGATTAGAGAAGATATGAAATCGCTTCTATGATGTTGGAGTGCTTTTCCTTGTAGCTTGAATGAGATTGAAGAGAGCTCTAATGATCATTAGCATGGATTTGATCTATATGAAGTTGGAGAAGAGTTGTTGAATCCATGGAAGCCATTAGAGAAGTTGTAAGTGAGATTTGAGTTTGGCGGTACCTCCTTGTAGGAATGAAATTTCGGTCCCTTGAAGTGTGGGTTTGGACCTCTATTTATATGTGTGGAGCAAGTGAAGAAAATGGCCAAAATATGTATGCAGGGAACCGGTCCGTCGGTCACTTATTTACAGAAATGCCATTGGGTACAGCTGGCAACAGCTGTAAAGGGGAACAGCTGGGTACAGTTGGAACCGGTCGGTCGGACTCTATTATACATGCACTGATCGGTCTAAACTTGATATACCGGTCGATCTCATTTTTTGCAATCCGCCGTTTCCATTTTATACCAGCCGCATCATTCACTACATAACGGACCACATGGGATATCAAAAGGCTTGGCGGTACAGTTTTATTCCATCCTTTACACGTTGCTCTTTCCTTACTTTGTGAGCAAATAATGTGGGCACACTTAATGCCATTTTGTCTTTTAATGCATCACTCTATAAACTAATGCCACGTGATGTGCTTTATTCACAAATGGGGTTCAAAATTTACATTGATGCCATCGCAATGTTTTATTTGCTAAAGCCCTTCTCAATGGACACCAATCGGTTCAAGATGGTTACACCCGACCGGGTAAGATGGAGGTGGAACTGACCGACCGCCTCGGGAGATGCTGACCGCCTGAAGGAGGACTGACCAAGCGATAATGATGGACCTAAACGGATGGTGCTTGGAAGAGCTGACCGGACGCCTAAAGGAGGAGCTGACCGATCACCTTAAGAAGGAGCTGAACGACCGCCTCCTTTTTTTGAATAGCATTTCAACAACGGTGTTGACAGCAGCAGTAGGTAGGGTTTTGCCGAAGCAAGGTATCTCTCTGTGTTATTTCCTTTCTGCTTTTTATTTCTGCTGCATTCGGTGATCTGTTTATTATTTAATATCCTGTCATATTTTTAACTCAGCAAAAAACTGTGATAAACCCTATTCACCCCCCTCTCGGGTTAATCTAGATCCAAAAGGGGTATCCGACAGGGTGGTTTTATAACGAAAGGTCATTTAAGTCAGAAGCAAGAAAGAGGGAGGCAAGAGCTTCGCTAATCAAAAACCCAAAAAGACCGAAGGGCTGTCGGTATTAACCTGCTTAACACCGATATATCAGGAGACAAAGGCATTAAAGATAACAAACCTAAAGCTCCCAGGGGCTATCCGGAACTAGCACCCAAAATACTCAAGCCTAGGGAGGTTATTCTATTAAACAATAGGTAAAACGCCGGAAGCTACCCTCCGGAAGGCTATATTTCATTTGAAAGCTCCACTGGAAGGAAAACCGAAACCCTAGAGGGGACATAGGCTATCCATACTAATTCGCCTAGTGCTGACACCGACAGGGGTATTAAACCAGCAGCTATCTACATACATCACGAGGGCGAGCTCCTCACAGTATTCATGAGAAGACTGGAAGCCTACACCCGGAAGCCACAACCAGGAGCAGAAATGTCTTCCTGTAACACCCCTCATTTTTAAGATAATAAAATAAGGATAACTTAGATAAATATTCAGAGCTAAGTGAAATGGACTACGCCATTGCGTTCGTCTCAGAATTCTGGTTAAAATAGACACTTGGTTTGCGTAAAACGGATAACGTGGGCGATGGAAGTTTGTATACATACAAGGAACTTTTTTGTATATATATTAAATAATTTATCCAGAAAATCAAAACATGAAGTGGGAAAACAGAGCAGGAATTTTTCCCGTTGGGGGGCGAACCACCCAAAGGGGGGTCGACCCCAGGGTTGACCCACCGCAGATCGAAAAACTGTTTTGATTTGGACGGTTATAATGACTTGCAAATCAGATCTAAAGGATCCGGTTTCTCTGATACACCTATAAATAAGCCTCTAGAGCCTACCCTAAGTCTCATATTTCTAAGACAACGCAGAAGCTCTGCCATTTCTCTCCCTCCTTAATTCTATCCAGAAAATTAAGATTATTAGTTTAGGAAAAATTCTGAATTCAGATCTGAAGGAAAGGAATGTATGTTTGTAAATGGGTGTTCAGATCTCTTATCGAAGTGAGGTAATTCCTAGATCTGGTCTATTTTCCAATCTCTTCTCTTTCTTCTTTTTCTGTCTTTCTTTTATTAAAAATTATGAATCCATGGTTGTTAGGTTCTGAATCCAATTAGGGGGAAACCATGGAATGATAGATCTAGACCAGATCCAGGATTTGGAAAGCATATGATGTGAGTGGATTTAAGTTATATCATTTTAGGTAATGATATTATCATTTAACATTCCCTACTATTATATTTAAATTTGCCAGAATGATTGAGAATAACTGTTCTAACAAGTTGAGATATTAATATGAATTTTTTGGGAAAATTCATATGTTGAATCAATTAAAGCGTTGAAATGTTTACATAAGGAAAACAAACTTGTTAGAATATGGTTAATGACTATTGTTGTTATGATTACATGATTCACTTGTTTTTGAATTGCTAGATGTAGAATTGAGAAAATGACATGTTAACTTGTCACATTTATATACATGAATCCTCACTTGTATGAATTGGAATGGTTATATGATTTAATGGTTTCATGTTAGCATAAAATTGAATACATGAATATGGGTTTGGGACAAAAATCAAATTATGATTAAAGATCTTAGTTTGCGCATATGATACATGATAAATATGACTTGGGAAAGGGACTTAAAAACCTATAACAACATAGGAATAACTGGTTAATAATGAAGATGCCTAGAATTTACAGTAAATAGGGAACTGTAACCGCGCTTAGACACGAGGTTAGATTACACTTGTGGTAGAAGTCATCCCCGAACCGCCCGGCATATCCAGCATCCACAAGTGGTAAGTCTATTGTGAGGGGTCTAAGTGCATAATAAAACATGTAACGCTTCTAAGGTTAAGCCAACTTGTGGGAGAAGTCTTCCTAGCCCCGGCAAATCCAACATCCACAAGTGTGGCTTAATGTGAGAGGTCTAGTGCATAAACATATATAAAAATATACATATATGGCAGGATTGATAAATGACATTAATTGAAACTAATGGAAATAAATGGAATTGAATGAAAGAAAATTATAACGGTAAAAGGAATGGAATGATCGGGGAATGGTAATAACCTATTATAAATAAATTACAATAATAAGAATGTTGTATAATAGGTAGACTTATCCTAGGGACAAGTGAAGATTATAACTTAGGTTATAATAAATAAGGGCATGAGATAACTGGTGAAACGAGATACGTGACACTTAATTTTAAGTAATCAGTAAATGGGGAAAACTGAAACCAGTTGTTTGTAATAAGTAGATAAAAGAGGGAAAGTTTATGAAGTGTAAGAAGTCGTACTTAGTTATAAATTAAGTAATCTATAAACTTGGAAGTATGAAATCTGTTGATAAGAATAGCATGTTTAGGCTTGTCCTAGGGACAATTGGAAATTATAACTTAGGTAATAATAAACGATAAGGGAATAGAATAACTTATGTAAGGGGATAATTTGTACTTAATTGTAAATTAAGTTATTTACAAGAACAAGAATCTGAAATCTACGGCTGAGGACAACATAAGTTATATTTATGGGAAGAGAAACTTATTAGTGGACCTTAGTTAAGAGAACTAAGTTAATAAGTAAACAATGATAAGTTGTAGTGACGGTGTTAAATGGAATTATGATTAAATGTCAAAGAATGAGGATAAAATATGAAATGAAATAAGTTATATTTAATCATAAATAATGGTTGACATGTTAAAAAGAAAACATGTGAATTGAGATATACTTAATTACATATTAGGCAGAACATGTTATTGTAACGATGAAATCAAACAATATAAAGGATTGTGGAGGGTAGGTAAATCTCATATAATTAGTATTTTGGGTTAGTGGGTTTGGCAGTAAAACCTTATAAATTGGAAAAGGTTAAAAAGAGAAAAATGGATTAGGGATATGTATAGTTGAGAGAATTGACTTTGTTGGAGTGTCTAGGAAAGCCTAGAAAATTAGAAACCCGCTTTGAGTCTAACCCCATTGTTAACTTTTAAGAACTTGAAATTATAAAAGTTTATGGAAGATGGTTTATGGTGTTTTCAAGTTTTAATCTTAAAAGTTATAATTTTAAAAAATGTAAAGAAGTACATATTGGATTTTGTAGTAAAATGGGGTATATTTTGTAAATAGTGATTTCTTGCGAAAATTTTGTTTAAAGTAAAATTCTCCCAGTAAAAGGTGCATATTATAAAGCATGTATAGCTCACTAGTTTTCTTGTTATATTACGTGTAAGGATTTAAAAGCAAAACTTAGGAAGTATTGCATTTTGTTCTCAATAAAGAAAGATTTGACATCTCTATTCTTATGACAATCCTTTTTGATAAATTATTATGACAAGATAATTTTGTTGGGTGGACAAAATAAGTTATAGAAATTAAGAATAGAGTAGATGGTTGTACCTTGTAGTAAGAGACTGAACTGACCTTGTTGGCAAGAACTTGTCGTAGACCTGATTGAGAATTAGTTGTCCTTGTACAATCTTTGTGATTTGAAAAAAAATGATTTACATTCTTTTAAAAATGATATGTTTTATGGTTTGGTAAGAGTAAGTTTTGATAATGAAAATAAAGTTCTGATATTTTTTAACTTTTTAAAGAAAAGTGAAACGAAAAAGGCCAAACCGTGTTTTAAAAGTATGGTGTATGAAAGGATTAGTGCCTACGAAAGATGGGAAAAGTTTTGAGGCTATGAAGTAGATAGCGAGAATTATCTTGTAATAATGGTAAGTTCTCGTGGAATGAGTAAGCATTAAAAAGCCTAGGATGTTGCTTGAAATGACTGTTGGTATACAGCTAGAATTAGTAGCGACTATTAGATAGAAATAGGGCAAGTAAGTGTTTAGATCATGTTGCTAATTTTCATGTTAGGGGTCAAAACCATTATTACATTTCTGCTAGGATCGTTCCATTATTTTGTTCTTGTTTGGTACTTAGGGTAACACCTAAACCTATCGTGGATCCCATGGTTTGGACTTTTCTGTCTGAAGGGGACATAGTCCCGAGATTCTTGGCCCTTAGTAGTAGCTGTGTAGGGTGTTTGTTCTCCAGTTTTAGTTGAAAGATTAAAAGGCTTATTTAAATTTATACTTAGATCAGATGATTAAATAAGCTAAGAAAAGAGAAATGGTACAACTAAAAAGGTAATAGCAAATTCAGTAAAGCAACGAACATGATAAATTATGAGAAAAGATGGATAAAGATAAAAATTTCCAAGATAAGATGAAAAAGAAAATTAGTAACAAAAGACAATTTTCTTATGTGGGCTGTGCTTGGATAGGAAAATAGGGAGTCTTTATAAATAGTTACATAAAATCCAAGTACAGTTGGAAAAGGGTACATAAAAGAAAAACGGAAGATGTGATGTTTTTATGTTTTCCACCTTTTTGTAACATAAGAAATCAAATCTAGAAAATTAGTTTTTTCTGAAATTCAAAAAAATAAAGTTGGTTGGTAGGTTTATGGATGCAACAATTGGATAAACTACACACTTACTCGGTAAGAGTGTGGGAAAATTTGGATGAAAAAGCATTTTGATTTTTAAAATATTGCATTCATGTAGAACTGCAAGTATATTTAGGATGTGAGCATCATATTTTAAAAGGATTTTTGAAAAATTTGCATACACATTAGAGGTACCGCTTAGGCATACATGCATTATTATGTTGTATCACTTTGCACAAGTGCACAATGGTTGCAAAAATTGGATGCACACATGATGGATGGATATTATGCGAGTGGTTATTTGATTTTACCCTTATTAAATTTTGGGGACGAAACTTCCTAAGGGTGGGAGAATGTAACATCCCGCATTTTTAAGACAATAAAATAAGGATAACTTAATTAAATATTCAGAATTAAGTGAAATGACTGCGCCATTGCGTTTGTATTAGAGTTATAGTCAAAATAGACACCTGGTTTGCGTAAAACGGATACGTATGAAGAAGCTATGAGCGTTGGAAGTTTGTATACATATAAGGAACTTATATGTGTATATATGTATATATATTGAATAAATTTATCAAGAAAATCAAAACACGAAGCAGGAAAATAGAGCAAGAATTTTTCTTGTTGGGGGTCTACCCACCCAAACGGAGGTCGACCCTGGGGTCGACCCACCGCAGATCTGAAAACTGTTTTGACATGGACGTTTCTGATGACATGCAAATCAAATCTAAAGGACCTGGTTTCTATGATACACCTATAAATAAGCCTGTAGAGCTTACCCTAAGTCTCATATTTCTAAGACAATGCAGAAGCTCTGCCATTCCTCTCCTTCCTCAAATCTATTCAGAAAATTAAGATTATTAGTTTAGGAAAAATTCTGAATCCAGATATGAAGGAATGGAACGTATGTTTGTAAATGGATGTTCAGTTCTCTTATCGAATTGAGGTAATTCCTAGATCTGGTCTATTTTCCAATCTCTTCTCTTTCATCTTTTTCTTTCTTTCTTTTAGTAAAAAATATGAATCCATGGTTGTTAGATTTTGAATCCAATTAGGGGAAAACCATGGAATGATAGATCTAGACTAGATCCAGGATTTGAAAATCATATTAGGTGAGTGGATTTAAGTTATATCATTTTAGATAATGATATATTATCATTCCCCGCTATTATATGAAAATTTTCCAGAATAATTGAGAATTACTGTTATAACAAGTTGAGATATTAATATGATTTTTTTGGGAAAATTCATATGTTTAATCAGTTAAAGTGTTGAAATGTTTACATGATGAAAACAAACTTGTTAGAATATGGTTGATGATTACTCTTGTTATAATTACATGGTTCACTTGTATTTGAATTGTTAGATGTAGAATTGAGAAAATGACATGTTAACTTGTCACATTTATATACATGAATCCTCACTTGTATGAATTGGAATAGTTATATGATTAAATAGTTTCATGTTAGTATAAAATTGAATACATGAATATGGGTTTGGGACATAAATCACATTATGACTAAAGATCTTAATTTGTGCATATGGTACATGATAAATATGACTTGGGAAAGGGGCATGAAAACCTATAACGACATAGGAATAATTGGTTAATAATGAAGATGCCTAGAATTTACAGTAAATAAGGAAATGTAACCGTGCTTAGACACGAGGTTAGATTATAATTGTGGTAGATTTCTGCCTGGAACCGCCCGGCATATCCAGCATCCACAAGTGGTAAATCTAATGTGAGGGGTCTAGTACATAAATAAAAATGTAACGATGCTAAGACACGAGGTTAAGTCAGCTTGTGGAAGAAGTCTGCCCAAAACCACCCGGCAAATACAGCATCCACAAGTGTAGGCTTAATGTGAGAGGTCTAGGGCATAAACATATATATAAATATATGTATATGGCAGGATTGATAAATGGCATTAATTGAAAATAATGGAAATAAATGGAATTGAATGAAAGAAAATTACAACAGTTAAAAGATTGGAATGAATGGGGAATGATAATAACCTATTATAAATAAATTACAATAATAAGAATTTTGTACAATAGGTAGACTTGTCCTAGGGACAAGTGAAGATTCTAACTTAGGTTTTAATAAACTAATAAGGACATGAGATTACTAGCGAAATGAGATAAGCGGCACTTAATTTTAAATTAAGTAATCAGTAAATGGGGAAAATTGAAACCAGCTTTTTGTAATAAGTAGAGAAAAGAGGGAAAGTTTATGAAGTGTAAGAAGTTGTACTTAATTATAAATTAAGTACTCTGTAAACTTGGAAGTATGAAATCTACTGATAAGAATAGCATGTTTAGGCTTGTCCTAGGGACAAGTGGAAATTATAACTTAGGTTATAATAAAAGATAAAGGGAATAGAATAACTTACGTAAAGGGATAAGTTGTACTTAATTGTAAATTAAGTTATTTACAAAAACAAGAATCTGAAATCTACGGCTGAGGACAACATATGTTATATTTATGGGAAGAGAAACTTATTAGTGGACCTTAGTTAAGAGAACTAAGTTAATAAGTAAACAACGATAAGTTGTAGTGACAGTGTAAAATGGAATTATGATTAAATGAGAAAGAATGAGGAAAAATTATAAAATGAAATAAGTAATATTTAATCATAAATAATGGATGACATGTTAAAAAGAGAACATGTGAATTGAGGTATATTTAATTACATATTAGGTAGAACATGTTATTGTAAGGATGAAATCAAACAGTATAAAGGGATTGTGGATTACAGACCTTGGATCACAATCTAGAGAATAACATGTTGTGGGCTTATTAATAAAGTTAAATGGGTTAAGTTATATGACTGAAATTAATAAGCAAGAGAAACTTGGTAACTTGAATAAGAAGTCAATGTGACTGGAGATAACCAAGTTAAATGGTAACCTAGTGAGGTAAGCAAGCGCGTAAAAGAATGTTTTGACATAGGGTCTAATGATACATTAAAATGAACCACTTGGACCAGTCCGTACGTTTGAGGGCGAATAACCCAACGGGTTAGATCATAATGGTGTCATAAGGCACGAGGGGAGTGCACATTCATCTGATTATTCTATCGGCTCCGAAGGACTGAAAGGGGAAGCACGCGACTTCCTGAGAAACGTAAGGTGCTCTTGGAAGTCCTCTGTATGGTGGCATATGTTTAGGCTGCGCTCACAGAGGTTGGGTCTGCGCGTAACTACTAGGTGGGTAGGCCTGGACTGCAAATTAGCCTTGCAGTAGGAATGATATAACGAGGTGACACTAGGGTGATTCGGCGATCGCCTCAACGGGGAGGCAGAGGTCAGGACCAACAAGGATAGTAGATCATCGGGTACCCGTCATCGGCAACCAGTGGGATGCGAAAAAACTAGAGCTAAAACCAATAGGCCATTCACCTTTCGCTATCGAGGTACGGTGGTTGAGGGAAGACGCCAACTGGATGTTTAGATTGCTCGTTAGGGGCAAGTTGTTTAGCTCTTGTAGTCTTTACTTGTTGAGGGAAGGGCAGAGGTGGGGCCATAGCCACCATGAAAATAGACCCTAGGAATATCTGTATTTTAAGGCTCTTAAAAGCGGGCCTGTACAAATATGGAAAAGCTCTCAACTGAGTTCCGTGTTTCTTGTATATCCCCAACATGGAATTCGGTGCACATAATGTGCGGTTATGTCATCGAATACGATTTACGATATGTACGTGGGACAGTCTAGACACATGCATGTCGGCTCTGGGTGGTGTATCATAGACTTGAGAACATTACTCCAGTATGAAATATGATTCGATTAACGGTGGCAGTCCGTACACTTACGTAGCGTACTAATGACAGATATATGTGGGACATAACATTGTTATATAGAGATCCGTACGTCACTCCGGCGTAGGATGTGGGACTGCACACATTTCTATGGCATTACGGTGGAGACCGTGCGAGTGGGGTACCATGCGGTGTATCTTAATAGTGGATATAGCTACATATATATAGTATTAGGTTAATCCACTGGGAAGTCAATGGGTACGATGTGTGTGTAAGCCTTGAGTGTTGATAACCCAAGTAACCTAATAAATAAGAAAATATGATTGAACAGTATATGTAGTGTTATCCAAAGTGTATAATTTAAATCCAGTCACCATAACTTGTGTTCTGACCCCCTCCTCATAACATACTCACAGTTTAGATTTATGGCAGAGACATGATAGCTTTGGATACTGCTTAGGCAGTATTATTAATATGGAAGGCTATACTTTGAGTATATTATAATTTATCCATTCAGCTGTGAGATATTTTCTAAGCTCTGACATATTTTATGTCTCTGCCTTTTCTGTAGGATACCAGAGCAAACCAACACGAGTTTCAATAGATTAGAATTTCAAAAAAAAAACGATTTGTTGGAATTCGGGTTGTTACATCTCTGAAGGCCATTTACATCGACAAGCTCATATCCATCTTGAAGAAGCTTCAGTCGACCAGGACCCTCACTCTGGAAGCTATAATCAGCACCACAAGGGCGGTCGGAAGCTAAACATCTGAGACCAAGGAGAAAAGAGGCCGACATAAGCTTCTGCATACGCAATACTCAACAGCAGAAGGGACCCCGAATTCTCTATAAACAAGACCCTAGGGGTCATATTTTGGTGGACGAATTCTTCATTTCTCAATCTTATTTCTTCTCCTCTGAGAAGGAAACCCTAATTTCAAAATCGGATTGGGGATTTCTTCAACTCTTGTAATACATTTACAATTTATGAATGGAGAAGTCCGAGACTTAAACATCTAGTGATTTGTTAATCATATTGTGCCATTTATGATGAAACAGGGAGTTAACACTAACCTTTCATATGAAAGAGTTGTTCACAACACCTTCATAAAGAGGAAAGTCTTCGTGTAAACCCGATGCCTTTACCCTTTTTATCATGAAGGTTGGCAACGCGAATCAACATTCTCATAATGAGCCTAACTGTAATAACCCGGAAAATGTGAACCAGTTTAAAATTTTTAAAGTTAGGTTATTAACAAGAAATTTGAATGATTAAATTAGCCTATTTCCATAAAATATAGAATTTGGAATAATAGGGCAGTTTGAAATTTTGAATACAAACTTTGTCTGACTGTACTGGGTGGAAAATATAACAGATTTTAACGAAACTAAAAATATTTAAATCTGTTTATCAATACCTTTCTAACGAATCTGAAAAATCGAAATTTCATAACGGAAATCAAAAGTTATGGCCAAATGAATTTTCAGAAAGGTCGCTAAATAGTATATATAGCCCTTGAAAATTGAGATTTTGCATATGACCTCGGAATTCGACGAAACCACTTTTGTTGGGTCCGGGATGTCAAATTATTGCTAAGTTTCAAATTTCGTAATTTTTGAAGCTAGTATGTGAGCGGGGCAAAAGATAACGTGTTTGGTCAAATTCTGTTAAAAAGGGTCGACCTAAAAATGGCCGTTTTTCAAACGAGCTCAGAATTCGACGAAACTGGTTTTGTTAGGACAGTATCGTCAAAACAAAGCTAGATTTATTTTTCTGGAATTATTCGATTCAGTTTGTGGCCCTGGCAAATTGAAATGTACGTTTAAATTAAATATCGAATGTTTTATATTTTAAATTGAAAAATAACTGACTGTAACAGTCGAAATGGCCAACGAAACATATCCCATTGTGTCCGGAATGGGGGTATTTAGCTAGGGGCGACAGTCGTTGGGTTTAAAAAGGAGTCCGTTTGCAAAAACACTATTTAAATATTTTCTATAAATATCGGCCAATAGGAAATTTTCTTTTAAAAAAAATAAAAAATAAAAACCTAAAAACCGTAAGCCGCCAGACGAAACGAACGACGCCCGTCGCTCCTCGCTTCCCCTCCTTTTTCCGATCGCCACAGGCCGTTTCGCCGCCGACCACTGTTGAGGCTTTTGCTCGCCATACTCCCCTCTCCACATCCGACCTAGCCTCGCCACCAACAGAGCCGCCGTCGACGAGTTCCAGCGCCTCAAAGTCGTCGTCTTCCTGGAGCCGCCGCCGCCTGGATTCGCCGTCGCACCACCTCAGACAACCGCCGCCGGAAAGCTCTTTCCTCCCTCGACGACGTCCAACAGCCTGATCGTCCTATAGAGCTACGAATCAAAAGAAAAATCAAAACCTAGAATTGAACAGGTTTGTAAACTAACGGCTTATTTAAATTTAAACTGTTTTAACACTTTAAAGCGTTGCAAAACTTTGAAAAATAATATCTTTTTCGTTCTTCAACGAAATTCGATGAAACAGGAGACACCGTGACCGCAAGGAGGCTCTCTACATTCTAGAAGAAGCCGCGGATTTTTCTGACCTTCCTACGATTTTTAGCACCGCAAGAACCAATGTGAGGAATCTAAACTATTTGTGTGAATGTAATCGCGTTGTATAAATTATACAAGCGAAGTGTAAATTATATACGCATTGTATACCTCATGTACATGTGTTGTATAAGTTATATTAGCAATGTATAAATTATACAAGCGTTGTTTGAAACATATATGCTTTAAATTGTGATGAAATGCAAGTGAATTATTATATATATATATATATATATATATATATACTCCCCTCGTCCACAGACCATGGACGATATTTATTGCTTGTGATTGACGTGATATCATATGGTTTGACGAATGGTTGGAAATAATTGTTTGTGGTTGATATTATGGTTGAAAAATACCATTATGGTTGAAAAATACCATTATGGTTGAAAAATACATTTGTGGTTGAAAAATACCCTCTTGTGGTTGAAACAAAATAGAATAGGATTGTGGAATTGAAAATAAAACATGCCGCCTACGTGCGAACTAGATGCATGATCCCTATTGTCAAAAACCGCGAGGTTTTAAGGTAGAGCGAGGAGCCGTACTAGGGACAGTCCCGGTTTTAACTACCTGTCGTTATGCTGCCAAAATTTTCTGAAATATTTATGTGTTAGAATAATTTTCATGCATTGAAACTATTTACATATGCGATATCGAATATTCATGTGTTGAATTCAATTCATTCGTTGAGTTGAAATTCATGTGTTGAATATTATTTGAATTTAAACAAATGGCTTTAGCAATAAAAATCATATTTTATATATATACAAACGATATCGAATATTCATGTGTTGAGTTGCAATTCATTCGTTGAGTTGAAATTCATGTGTTGAATATTATTTGAATTTAAACAAATGGCTTTAGCAATAAAAATCATGTTTTTATATATATATATACAAACTATATAGTATATTCATGTGTTGAATTCAAATTCATTCGTTGAGTTGAAGTTCATGTGTTGAATGTTAGCATCTTTTAAAAATAAAATGGATCGACATTGAAAACTGTATTTTTATGATAAATATGAAGGGTTAAAAATACACATGTGTCGAATAAATATTTTTGATGATAAAAAATATTCCTTTTATCATGTATACGCTTGGTTAAGCATACACATGTGTCGAATAAATATTTTTGATGATAAAAATATTCCTTTTATCATGTATACGCTTGGTTAAACATACACATGTGTCGAATAAATATTTTTGATGATAAAAATATTCCTTTTATCATGTATACGCTTGGTTAAACATACACATGTGTCGAATAAATATTTTTGATGATAAAAATATTCCTTTTATCATGTATACGATTGGTTAAAAATACACATGTGTCGAATAAATATTTTTGATGATAAAAATATTCCTTTTATCATGTATACGCTTAGTTAAAAATACACACGTGTTGAAATAAATAATAGTTTGCTAGAAATATTATTATTAGCTTGTTCTGCATATATATACATGTGTTGAACAGGAAAAATGGATTAGCTGTTGAGTAAAGAAATTATTTGCGTGCCCGACAAATAGGTAAACCTTGATGAGTTGGCTGCACAATTTTATTTATATATCAACTCCTGTGAATGCCATTGGATGCGGAGTGCTGGTTTTTCCGTGTGAAATAATAAACAACGCCATAGGATAGTAACAATTAATTTTGAACTACACTACATGGCATACTTCTTGACGATAGGCATACTTCATCATATTCCACATAAGCAATTGGAGCTTGTGTGACGAGGTGGAAGATTTACCATATAAGCAAGAGGCTTGTAAGGCGATGACTATATACTACAGGTTGAACTGATGACTGATATGGACTATATAAATTATAACGATAAATTGCCAGATTAATAAAAACCCCACACGGGTCTAGAGTTGACAATAATCACGTCGCTCTAGTTATTAGATACGGCACATGGTCTATTTATTTCCACACGGAAACGGGGTGACGGGAATTTATTCTCTGGAGTGATTATCAGTACATGCTCCCCCGTAAACACCAAAATATATCACTAAAAATATGTGAATGCTTTTTAGGATTTATTGGGTACCTAATACGGCCCAATAAATTTCCAAACCCCTCCCCGTACAAAGGAGGTTATGGCGAAATTTTTCGAAATATTAAGGCGTTAGTGAAATATTTGAAGTGAAAACGAAGTTGAAAATATGAAATGAACTATAGTTGAAACTATGGAATGAACTATATTTATATATATATAAATATAAATATAATTAAAAGGAATAGAGGCCGTGCAGTTCGCGTTTCGGAATCGTAATTGGAAACGATTAGTAGGAGAAATCCGACCAACGGATTTTCCCGAAACCGCAACCGCTGGGTTCGCCTTGGAAATATCTTTCCAACGGCACCAACCTTGTAAAAATCCAACGGTTGGATTGTCCGGAATGTTTAATTCAAATCTGAAGAAAAACAGCGCCAGAATCGTTTATATTTATATATAAATATAAATATAATTAAATTTAATCGAATAACGACGCTGCAGTTCGAATTTTGAAACCGTAATTTCAAACGACTAGTGTGGAAGATCCGACCGTCGGATTCTCACGAAACTGGAACCGTTGGGTTCGCTTTGGGAATATCTTCTCACTGATATGGACATTGTAGAAATCCAACGGTTAGATTTTCCGATATGTGTAAAACAAATTAAGGGAAAAACAGCGCCAGTGCCACGGCACGACCTGAAACGTCGTTTAATTAAATATGTCCATTTTAAAATAAATAAAAATGGCGAAAAATCGTTATAAAATATTATAAGCAACATAGGTTGCAAATAGACCAATTGGGCTTGAATTGTTTGATATTTGATGGTTGTATGTGTATGACATGGAAATAATACTAAATAACTGAAAGATGGATGTCGAATAATATAACCATATAAAGAATCGATTTAAATTCTAATGACGTGAATTATTTGAAAAGGCCGAGCTAACCCTCATTTCAAATAATTCATCGAGCGATTCGAATTGGAAAATGCAAAGACGATTCAAGACCGACGATCTTCGTATCGGTTGGATGGGCGCTACTGAGGTTCCTAACCGGAGTAGCTACCGGAAAGGGACGGAAGTAGTAGCCGTCTGAACGTATGTGTGGATTGGACGGATATACGAGGAATTTGACGCCTCCGGTTTCGTTCAGACCCAGGACGGACTTGTAAATGGACTGTGTGTCTGACATTGGATTTTTTTCTATATTGATTGATCCCTGTTAAATATATATCTGTTTGGCGGCGGAGAATTTATTCTTTTGCTTAACGCCCTTCTCTGAGACGTACGAGCTCAGGGGTTATATATCGATAGAAATCAATTGTATGGAGTGGACTGCCTATGTGGCATGCCAAGATGCTGTGATCAAGGCTTCTGTTGTAAAGCAAAGTCTTGTGGATGATGATCAGAGCAAGGTCTACGTGACCTAGCTTTGTGTATTTCGTAGATTCGCGAACCTCACACCTCGGTATGAGTCTAAAACGGGATAAGGACCCAAGGAGAGCATGACGTTTCTTTCTAGCTAAGGTGGTGTCAGTGACTTACCAGCCCTGACATTTTTATCTACTTTTCACCTATGTGGTTGTTGGAATGCGAGGCGCCTCGATTATAGGTCTGTAAGGACCGGGAAATGTGTGTTCAGGAATTGCCAATCCTCAAACGTAAGAGAGGACCGGCCTTGGGGGATCCAGGGGTTACCCAGAGTGCGTAGTCCCGAGGCATTTGCTAGAGTGTCTCGAAGAGGAGAGGAGCTTGCCCCTTGCCTCGACTCATGACGGAAGTCCAATTTCCAATACGAGATAACGGATTTGATTACAGAACTAGTATGGAGACATAGTAGATGGTAGCTATGCCGCCTATGGTTGATATTTATGATGCTATTCGTTTTTGAAACATATATGCACTAGTAATAATATCAAATGATTTTGCTTTATACGTATCAAGCATATTTGGCTATTATAAGGTAAAACTCTATCCTCCGTCTTGCGTTGCATTGTGTGATGGGACCTGAGTCTTATAATGGCTTCATTTCTTCTAATTGCGTTGTTTTAAAAGAATTTACCTTGTTTTAAATGCACTAGCAATCACTGGAGTAAACCCGTTCCGCGAAAGTGGCGTGGTCCTATGATTTGCTATTTACTGTTGTTTAACTGTTAAATAGATTCCTCATACCAGTCCCCATGACTGACTCGTTGTTTGTTTCACTTTGCAAACGCGGGTGCCCTTATTTTCACACGGGCAGCCTAGTACACAGGTAACAGGTGGTTTTTGGTTCCGCACAGCTGCATAGCGTGCACTTTTGGCTCATGGCGAGGCTGACTTCATAGAGATGACTTAGATATTTTCCGCCATTGCTGTATTTATATTATGATTCCGCCATCGGCGATGTAGACTGATACTCTTATTATGTCTCACTGCATGTATGTATTCCGCCTCTGGCGATGATGACTGATCACTTTCTTTCTATTTACTAAGTATATCCCACGTTATGCTATTCTGATATTCCTACATGTTGTGATTCCGCTGTCATATCCATGTAAAAGTATTTTATTTATTGTTTCTGCTATTATCTGTACTCTGCTATGATGATTAATGTGTTATTTCCTAATGATTATCCTTAATACCGCCCCTCGGATTTTGGGATCGTCACAGTTGGTATCAGAGCTTTGGTTAACCTTAGTTCAGGGATCTAACACATTAAACACCTCGTCAGAATAGAATCAGTAGAGTTCTAATATGAGTAGCTCGTTAGAGATAGGATTAGCAATGTCCTAGAATGAGCTAAGCAGATTAGCAAAACAATTTGATCAGTACATCATCATTATCTTTCCTTGTATTCCCTTGCTTTATCATTTATGAAAATTATCAAATCTGTGAGCTTGACTCTTTTTCTTGCTTATACAGTACTCTTAGATGGATACACGTGGAGCAGCAGCTAGAGGAGGCCGTGGAGGCCGAGGAGATGCAGCAGGAGGACGGAGGAATATCCCCGTAGTAGTGGAAGGTCCTATTATTCCGCCACCAGCACCAGAAGACTTTGAGCTCGACAAAGTAGCAAAGAGGTACATAAATCTTGGAGGGAAACCTTTTACTGGCACAGTGACCGAAGCTATCGCTTGGCTGAAAACCTGTGAGAAAATCTTCGAGGGTATGGGTATGGGAACTAACAACAAAGCCCGACTTGGCATTTGGCTCCTTCAAGAAGAAGCAGAGCTGTGGTGGGATGCCGTTACTTCTGGGGATGCAGCTGGTACTATCCGGACTTGGGAGCAGTTCAAGACTTTATTCAATGAGAAGTTTGTACCGGAACAAGCTCTAGAGAGGATGCGGGAGCAATTTGCTAATCTCCAGCAGGGAGACCTCTCTATTCAAGACTATCTGAATAAGTTCACTCAGCTATCGCGCTATGCTCCGGAGCTGGTTTTGACCGACAAAGCCAAGAATAAGAGATTCATATTTGGGCTGAAGCGCAAGTATCACGATAGAGCTATGAGCAACATCAAACTCTCTTTTACAGAACTAGTAGAGATGGCTTGCAACTACGAAGACATGGATGAGAGACATGCTAGCCAAGACTGCGCTAAAAGCCAAGCAGGAAACAAGCGCAAGGCTTCAACAGACCAACCCAAATCTAGCATTACCGCGGCCGCTACTCAAAAACCCGCAAAGATCCCGAAAGGAAACTGCTACAATTGCGGGAAGCCCGGTCATTTCTCTAATGTATGCATGGCCCCAAAGAAGCCAAGGGCCAATGACTCTGCCGAATGCTACAACTGCCACAAGAAGGGGCACTACAGCAGGAATTGTCCTTTGAAGAAGAGCGCACAAGTGGCCCATGTCTATGACGGGAAGACCCCGCCAGCTACCACCGATGGATCAGGTAAACCCGATGTCTTGGGAGGTACCCTTACCATTAAAAATATTCCAGTTTCCGTACTTTTTGATACTGGTGCATCACGTAGCTTCATTTCTGGTAATACTGTTCATAAATTAAAATTGAAACGAAGAAAGCTTAAGGAACCAATTAAAGTCCGAAACCCGATAGGAAGTTCTGTTAGTCTCAGTATATACTGTAGGGTGCCTATCTCTTACTCTTTCTACAAGTTCTCTTTTGATTCGATTGTTATGGACCTTTCCGAATTTGATATTATACTGGGGCTGGACTGGTAGACAAAATATAAGGCCGAAGTTAGATGTGCCGAAAGAATCGTTAAAGTCGAAACGAAGCTTGGACCTATATATATACCATGTCAGGGCTCAGAAATTAATAGAACAGAATTTTGGTCTTCTTTAGAAGTTATTCCCCCTTTGATAGAAAAGATACCGGTCATGAAAAACTATGCGGATGTGTTTGAGGAAGTAGAAAACTTACCGCCGCAAAGAGAAATCGAATTTAGAATTGATCTAATTCTGAATGCCCGACCAGTAGTACATCCAATAAGAAGAATGGCTCCGAAAGAAAAAGAAGAGCTAAGTAGTCAAACCCGAGAATTGCTTTGGAAAGGTCTGATCAGACCAAGCTTTTCAGCATGGGGAGCCGCAGTGGTATTTGTCCCGAAATCAGACGGTACTCTAAGACTTTGCGTTGATTACCGAGATCTCAATAAACAAACACTGAAGTTCGAAGTTTCCTTGGATTAGCCAGTTACTATCAGAAATTCATTCAAGATTTTTCAAAGATATCAGGAGTATTGACAAAGCTTACAAAGAAGCATGAGAAATTCAAATGGACTCCCGAATGTGAAGAAGCTTTCCAAGAGCTAAAACTGAAGTTGACAACTGCTCCGGTATTGAAAATAATAGAAGGTAACCAAGACTTGACCGTATGGACAGATGCTTCTATTAGAGGGCTAGGCGCAATGTTAATGCAAAAGGGCCAAGTGATCGCTTATGCCAGCCGTCAACTAAAGCCGCATGAAAGAAACTATGCTACTCATGATCTTGAGTTGTTAGCCATCGTGTTTGCTTTAAGAATCTGGAGGCATTATTTACTGGGCGAGAAATTCGAACTATTTACCGATCATCAATCCTTGAAATACCTGTTCACCCAGAAAGATTTAAACCTGAGGCAACAACGTTGGTTAGAATTCCTTGCTGCATACGATTTTGAAATTATATACACTCCAGGGAAAGCCAATGTTGTGGCAGATGCGCTCAGCAGAAAGAATGAAATCATCGCCAGTTTTGTCATCACGTCTTCATTAATAGACAGGATCTCGACTCTTCAGAAAGACGATGAATTTATTCAAAGAATCAGTCAAAGAATCAAAGGAGGTGAATCCACAAGTTTTCGACTCGATGACAAAGGGGTTCTAAGATTAAAGGGTAGAATCTGCATCCCAAACCTTCCCGAGCTCAGAAGAGAAATACTTGATGAGTGCCACAAATCTAAATTAAGTATCCATCCCGGTGTGAGCAAAATGTATAACAATATCAAATGCACATTCTGGTGGAGAGCTATGAAAAGGGATATCTCATTATATGTTAGCAGATGCCCCACTTGTCAGCTAGTTAAGAGTGATCAGCAGAAATTGGCTGGATTATTACAACCATTAGAAATTCCAGGATGGAAGTGGGAACAAATTTCGATGGATTTCATCGATGGCCTGCCGTGAACTAGAAAAGGAAACAACAGTATATGGGTAATCGTAGATCGCTTCACGAAGACTGCCCATTTCATCCCTGTCCGATCCAACAAAACGGCTCAAAGTCTGGCACAGATTTACTTCAAGGAAATTGTTAAACTTCATGGAGTACCGCTCAATATAGTCAGCGATAGAGATCCCCTGTTCACTAGCAAATTCTGGGAAGCCTTACAGGCAGAATTGGGAACCAAATTAAATCTAAGCACCGCTTATCACCCTCAGACAGACGGCCAAACTGAACGGGTGAATAGAATTTTAGAAGATCTATTGCGGGCTTGCGTTATTGATTTTGGAGGCTCATGGGAAGATCACTTACATTTAGCAGAATTCTCTTACAACAATAGCTATCAAACAAGTTTGGGAATGTCTCCATTTGAAGCATTATACGGTAGACCGTGCAGATCCCCCGCATGTTGGGTAGAACCTGGCAACAGACTTGTGTTAGGGCCCGATATGATTCAAGAAGCATCGGATAAAGTCGATTTCATTAAGAAGCGATTAAAATCGCGCAGAGCCGACAGAAAAGTTATGCAGATGCGAGAAGAAGGGATATATCGTTTGCCGTTGGCGATTATGTTTATTTAAGAGTTTCTCCAATGCGAGGAGTAATCAGATTTGGCAAGACTGGGAAGTTGGCACCGAGATTTATTGGCCCCTTTCCTATACTTGAACGGATTGGAACTCTTGCATATAGGGTTTCACTACCTGATTGGTTGCCTGGTGTACATGATGTGTTCCACGTATCTTAGCTCAGAAAACATGTTCATGATCCAGATCTTGTTGTAGAAGAAGCAGCACAACAAGATATTGACATAACTCCAGAATTAGCACTCAAGAGGGATCCATTAAAGATAGTTGGCAAAGAAACTAGAGAGCTAAGGAGGAAAAAGATTCATTTAGTCAAAGTGCAATGGAGTAGTGATCCTAGAGACTGTACTTGGGAGACTGAGGAAAGCATTAAACAATCCTATCCCAAATGCATAGTAGACATCTCTGACTAACTCCGGTGCAAGGTACCCTTACAATACTTTGCATTTACATTTTATTTCCTGCTTAACTGTTATTTCCTTTTCGAGGACGAAAAGTTTTAAGTGGGGGAGATTGTAATAACCCGGAAAATGTGAACCAGTTTAAAATTTTTAAAGTTAGGTTATTAACAAGAAATTTGAATGATTAAATTAGCCTATTTCCATAAAATATAGAATTTGGAATAATAGGGCAGTTTGAAATTTTGAATACAAACTTTGTCTGACTGTACCGGGTGGAAAATATAACAGATTTTAACGAAACTGAAAATATTTAAATCTGTTTATCAATACCTTTCTAACGAATCTGAAAAATCGAAATTTCATAACGGAAATCAAAAGTTATGGCCAAATGAATTTTCAGAAAGGTCGCTATATAGTATATATAGCCCTTGAAAATTGAGATTTTGCATATGACCTCGGAATTCGACGAAACCACTTTTGTTGGGTCCGGGATGTCAAATTATTGCTAAGTTTCAAATTTCGTAATTTTTGAAGCTAGTATGTGAGCGGGGCAAAAGATAACGTGTTTGGTCAAATTCTGTTAAAAAGGGTCGACCTAAAAATGGTCGTTTTTCAAACGAGCTCAGAATTCGACGAAACTGGTTTTGTTAGGACCGTATCGTCAAAACAAAGCTAGAATTATTTTTCTGGAATTATTCAATTCAGTTTGTGGCCCTGGCAAATTGAAATGTACGTTTAAATTAAATATCGAATGTTTTACATTTTAAATTGAAAAATAACTGACTGTAACAGTCGAAATGGCCAACAAAACATATCCCATTGTGTCCGGAATGGGGGTATTTAGCTAGGGGCGACAGTCGTTGGGTTTAAAAAGGAGTCCGTTTGCAAAAACACTATTTAAAAATTTTCTATAAATATCGGCCAATAGGAAATTTTATTTTAAAATAAAAATAAAAAATAAAAACCTAAAAACCCTAAGCCGCTAGACGAAACGAACGACGCCCGTCGCTCCTCGCTTCCCCTCCTTTTTCCGATCGCCACAGGCCGTTTCGCCGCCGACCACTGTTGAGGCTTTTGCTCGCCGTACTCCCCTCTCCACATCCGACCTAGCCTCGCCACCAACAGAGCCGCCGTCGACGAGTTCCAGCGCCTCAAAGTCGTCGTCTTCCTAGAGCCGCCACCGCCTGGATTCGCCGTCGCACCACCTCAGACAACCGCCGCTGGAAAGCTCTTTCCTCCCTCGACGACGTCCAACAGCCTGATCGTCCTATAGAGCTACGAATCAAAAGAAAAATCAAAACCTAGAATTGAACAGGTTTGTAAACTAACGACTTATTTAAATTTAAACTGTTTTAACACTTTAAAGCGTTGCAAAACTTTGAAAAATAATATCTTTTTCGTTCTTCAACGAAATTCGATGAAACAGGAGACACCATGACCGCAAGGAGGCTCTCTACATTCTAGAAGAAGCCGCGGATTTTTTTGACCTTCCTACGATTTTTAGCACCGCAAGAACCAATGTGAGGAATCTAAACTATTTGTGTGAATGTAATCGCGTTGTATAAATTATACAAGCGAAGTGTAAATTATATACGCATTGTATACCTCATGTACATGTGTTGTATAAGTTATATTAGCAATGTATAAATTATACAAGCGTTGTTTGAAACATATATGCTTTAAATTGTGATGAAATGCAAGTGAATTATTATATATATATACTCCCCTCGTCCACAGACCATGGACGATATTTATTGCTTGTGATTGACGTGATATCATATGGTTTGACGAATGGTTGGAAATAATTGTTTGTGGTTGATATTATGGTTGAAAAATACCATTATGGTTGAAAAATACCATTATGGTTGAAAAATACCTTTGTGGTTGAAAAATACCCTCTTGTGGTTGAAACAAAATAGAATAGGATTGTGGAATTGAAAATAAAACATGCCGCCTGCGTGCGAACTAGATGCATGATCCCCACTGTCAAAAACCGCGAGGTTTTAAGGTAGAGCGAGGAGCCGTACTAGGGACGGTCCCGGTTTTAACTACCCTGCCGTTATGCTGCCGAAATTTTCTGAAATATTTATGTGTTAGAATAATTTTCATGCATTGAAACTATTTACATATGCGATATCGAATATTCATGTGTTGAATTTAATTCATTCATTGAGTTGAAATTCATGTGTTGAATATTATTTGAATTTAAACAAATGGCTTTAGCAATAAAAATCATATTTTATATATATACAAACGATATCGAATATTCATGTGTTGAGTTGCAATTCATTCGTTGAGTTGAAATTCATGTGTTGAATATTATTTGAATTTAAACAAATGGCTTTAGCAATAAAAATGGTGTTTTTATATATATATACAAACTATATAGTATATTCATGTGTTGAATTCAAATTCATTCGTTGAGTTGAAGTTCATGTGTTGAATGTTAGCATCTTTTAAAAATAAAATGGATCGACATTGAAAACTATATTTTTATGATAAATATGAAGGGTTAAAAATACACATGTGTCGAATAAATATTTTTGATGATAAAAAATATTCCTTTTATCATGTATACGCTTGGTTAAACATACACATGTGTCGAATAAATATTTTTGATGATAAAAATATTCCTTTTATCATGTATACGCTTGGTTAAACATACACATGTGTCGAATAAATATTTTTGATGATAAAAATATTCCTTTTATCATGTATACGCTTGGTTAAACATACACATGTGTCGAATAAATATTTTTGATGATAAAAATATTCCTTTTATCATGTATACAATTGGTTAAAAATACACATGTGTCGAATAAATATTTTTGATGATAAAAATATTCCTTTTATCATGTATACGCTTAGTTAAAAATACACACGTGTTGAAATAAATAATAGTTTGCTAGAAATATTATTATTAGCTTGTTCTGCATATATATACATGTGTTGAACAGGAAAAATGGATTAGCTGTTGAGTAAAGAAATTATTTGCGTGCCCGACAAATAGGTAAACCTTGATGAGTTGGCTGCGCAATTTTATTTATATATCAACTCCTGTGAATGCCATTGGATGCGGAGTGCTGGTTTTTCTGTGTGAAATAATAAACAACGCCATAGGATAGTAACAATTAATTTTGAACTACACTACATGGCATACTTCTTGACGATAGGCATACTTCATCATATTCCACATAAGCAATTGGAGCTTGTGTGACGAGGTGGAAGATTTACCATATAAGCAAGAGGCTTGTATGGCGATAACTATATACTACAGGTTGAACTGATGACTGATATGGACTATATAAATTATAACGATAAATTGCCAGATTAATAAAAACCCCACACGGGTCTAGAGTTGACAATAATCACGTCGCTCTAGTTATTAGATACGGCACATGGACTATTTATTTCCACACGGAAACGGGGTGACGGGAATTTATTCTCTGGAGTGATTATCAGTACATGCTCCCCCGTAAACACCAAAATATATCACTAAAAATATGTGAATGCTTTTTAGGATTTATTGGGTACCTAATACGGCCCAATAAATTTCCAAACCCCTCCCCGTACAAAGGAGGTTATGGCGAAATTTTTCGAAATATTAAGGCGTTAGTGAAATATTTGAAGTGAAAACGAAGTTGAAAATATGAAATGAACTACAGTTGAAACTATGGAATGAACTATATTTATATATATAAATATAAATATAATTAAAAGGAATAGAGGCCGTGCAGTTCGCGTTTCGGAATCGTAATTGGAAACGATTAGTACGAGAAATCCGACCAACGGATTTTCCCGAAACCGCAACCGCTGGGTTCACCTTGGAATATCTTTCCAACGGCACCAACCTTGTAAAAATCCAACGGTTGGATTGTCCGGAATGTTTAATTCAAATCTGAAGAAAAACAGCGCCAGAATCGTTTATATTTATATATAAATATAAATATAATTAAATTTAATCGAATAACGACGCTGCAGTTCGAATTTTGAAACCATAATTTCAAATGACTAGTGTGGAAGATCCGACCGTCGGATTCTCACGAAACTGGAACCGTTGGGTTCGCTTTGGGAATATCTTCTCACTGATATGGACTTTGTAGAAATCCAACGGTTAGATTTTCCGATATGTGTAAAACAAATTAAGGGAAAAACAGCGCCAGTGCCACGGCACGACCTGAAACGTCGTTTAATTAAATATGGCCATTTTAAAATAAATAAAAATGGCGAAAAATCGTTATAAAATATTATAAGCAACATAGGTTGCAAATAGACCAATTGGGCTTGAATTGTTTGATATTTGATGGTTGTATGTGTATGACATGGAAATAACACTAAATAACTGAAAGATGGATGTCGAATAATATAACCATATAAAGAATCGATTTAAATTCTAATGACGTGAATTGTTTGAAAAGGCCGAGCTAACCCTCATTTCAAATAATTCATCGAGCGATTCGAATTGGAAAATGCAAAGACGATTCAAGACCGACGATCTTCGTATCGGTTGGATGGGCGCTACTGAGGTTCCTAACCGGAGTAGCTACCGGAAAGGGACGGAAGTAGTAGCCGTCTGAACGTATGTGTGGATTGGACGGATATACGAGGAATTTGACGCCTCCGGTTTCGTTCAGACCCAGGACGGACTTGTAAATGGACTGTGTGTCTGACATTGGATTTCGTTCTATATTGATTGATCCTTGTTAAATATATATCTGTTTGGCGGCGGAGAATTTATTCTTTTGCTTAACGCCCTTCTCTGAGACGTACGAGCTCAGGGGTTATATATCGATAGAAATCAATTGTATGGAGTGGACTGCCTATGTGGCATGCCAAGATGCTGTGATCAAGGCTTCTGTTGTAAAGCAAAGTCTTGTGGATGATGATCAGAGCAAGGTCTACGTGACCTAGCTTTGTGTATTTCGTAGATTCGCGAACCTCACACCTCGGTATGAGTCTAAAACGGGATAAGGACCCAAGGAGAGCATGACGTTTCTTTCTAGCTAAGGTGGTGTCAGTGACTTACCAGCCCTGACAGTTTTATCTATTTTTCACCTATGTGGTTGTTGGAATGCGAGGCGCCTCGATTATAGGTCTGTAAGGACCGGGAAATGTGTGTTCAGGAATTGCCAATCCTCAAACGTAAGAGAGGACCGGCCTTGGAGGATCCAGGGGTTACCCAGAGTGCGTAGTCCCGAGGCATTTGCTAGAGTGTCTCGAAGCAGAGAGGAGCTTGCCCCTTGCCTCGACTCATGACGGAAGTCCAATTTCCAATACGAGATAACGGATTTGATTGCAGAACTAGTATGGAGACATAGTAGATGGTAGCTATGCCGCCTATGGTTGATATTTATGATGCTATTCGTTTTTGAAACATATATGCACTAGTAATAATATCAAATGATTTTGCTTTATACGTATCAAGCATATTTGGCTATTATAAGGTAAAACTCTATCCTCCGGCTTGCGTTGCATTGTGTGATGGGACCTGAGTCTTATAATGGCTTCATTTCTTCTAATTGCGTTGTTTTAAAAGAATTTACCTTGTTTTAAATGCACTAGCAATCACTGGAGTAAACCCGTTCCGCGAAAGTGGCGTGGTCCTATGATTTGCTATTTACTGTTGTTTAACTGTTAAATAGATTCCTCATACCAGTCCCCATGACTGACTCGTTGTTTGTTTCACTTTGCAAACGCGGGTGCCCTTATTTTCACACGGGCAGCCTAGTACACAGGTAACAGGTGGTTTTTGGTTCCGCACAGCTGCATAGCGTGCACTTTTGGCTCATGGCGAGGCTGACTTCATAGAGATGACTTAGATATTTTCCGCCATTGCTGTATTTATATTATGATTCCGCCATCGGCGATGTAGACTGATACTCTTATTATGTCTCACTGCATGTATGTATTCCGCCTCTGGCGATGATGACTGATCACTTTCTTTCTATTTACTAAGTATATCCCACGTTATGCTATTCTGATATTCCTACATGTTGTGATTCCGCTGTCATATCCATGTAAAAGTATTTTATTTATTGTTTCTGCTATTATCTGTACTCTGCTATGATGATTAATGTGTTATTTCCTAATGATTATCCTTAATACCGCCCCTCGGATTTTGGGATCGTCACACTAATTCTACTCAACTCCAGAAAAGAGGTTAGCTACAGGCTTATGACTTGATCACTAACGCAACCAAATCCCTTCGGCTGGCTCGATGCAAAAGGATCATTTGAGTTAATAAGTATTGTAGTACCCCTACCATCCGAATATTGAGAATCATTAGCCTTTTTTCTTCCTATCACAATGTATATCATTTTACCCATGATCTAAGAGGTAACTGATTGCGCAAGGCTTCACTTATGCCAAACTAAATAAACCTTTCTTCAAGGTACTTATGAACTCCATAGTCCTGTAAGCATGATATTCACCCCCTTAGGGAAGAATAACTAATCTTCAAAATAGAGATCTCGATACCTAAGAAATAGTTTAGCTAAGGAGCACTGATCCCGGATTGCTTTTTCGATAACGTTAGATCACCGCTGCACCAATTTTCCTAAATATATGTTCTATATAACTTATCCCGGTGTTGACGGAAAATATCATTAACATTTTGGTGCTAGAAGGAGGGATTGAACTACGCCCTTGCGGTTAATCCATCACAAATTAACTTGGTAAACTTATTACTCCATGGCAGGAAAGAATGAAACCAAAGAGATTGGGAAAAGAACCAGCTCCTAAAGTCACTCTCGAAGGAAACGTGGAGCCAGCTGTCAATCTGAACAATAATGAAGAAGGAGCAACTTCTAGCTCGATACAACCACCAAATCTAAACGTAGTATAAGATAATTTCGCAATAATTATGGCCTTGGCGAAGCAAATCCGAGAGATGCAAGCTCAAATGAATGCTGCTCAAGTGCAGAAGTCTTCAAGACTCACCAAGTCCAGTCAAAGAGAGACGAATGAATCTCCCAAAAGAAAGGCTCTCATTCAACACTCTGAAGTAAAGGAGAAGCTCAAAGAAAATTCCTCTAAAGAAAAAAGTCCCTTTTTAAAGGAGTACACCATTAAGGAAATCAATGCAAACAGGAACAATCCGGGAGTTCCACTTCTAAAGGATATGATCCTAAAAGAGAAAATTACGACCACACATAGGCTTATCTTAAAGACATTGCTCAAAAGACTATCAAAGGCTTGTTGGAAAGCAAGGGAAAGAGGACCCAGAATGATAGGGTTAATGATAATGAAGGATTATCCCCTTTCATCGATGAAATTATGAACACCATAATATCATCTAGGGTGAAGTTTCCAACCATATAATACCTTGGAACAACTAACCCTGATGATCATCTAATGGATTTCGACAGCCAAATGGGTCTCTACAATGCTTCAGGAGCTGTCAGATGTCGTTTTTCCCGGTGACCTTCCAGTGAGCGGTAGCAAAGTGGTATCATCAGTGCAGAGAAAACACCATTTACTCGTGGAAACAGTTCTCCTACGAGTTTTCTGCGCGGTTCTGCATTTGCAAAGACCCGACAGTTGACTACATAGTCAATGCTAACATTAAGCAAAGGCAAGGGAAGTCTCTAGGAAATTACTTAAAAAGGTTCAACATCGAGGCAATAATGGCCAAGGATATGAATGATCGTGACAAGTTGATAGCCGAGCATTCAAGGCTAATTGAAAATACCCCCTTCTGGAATGAATTATACATTCAAGGTTGTAAAGACTCACAAGACTTTCACTTCCAAGCTGACAAGTTTATTCGCATGGACGAATTATACTTCACAAAGAGAAAGTTCAGACCTAGAGGGGAATGAGGAAGGTCGAACTTCGGACGAAAGCCCCAGGAAGGAAATCAAAAGAGATCAAGGTGGGAAGATTCTAGTAACAACTCGGTTGCTCTAAGTAAGTCCATCTCCTTTTTGTATGTTGTTGCAAAAGAAAGGGTTAACAACTTCCCCATCTCGTTCAAAGCCAAGAATTTCCCAAAACCTTATTCCAGTGGTAAGTATTGCGAATATCACAAAACCAACTGGCATAAGACCGACGAGTGCAAGGTATTGGACGGGATTATTCAGAAGCTAATCAGAGAGGGACATCTGAAAGAGTTTTTTGAACAAGACAATATCTGCTCAGCATACAAATGGACAATAAAAATTTCAGCAAATGCAATAGAAGCTACTATGGAAGAGGGCAACCTAGAGTTGGATCCGCCCATAAATCAAATCAGTGTAATCCATGGTGGACCACACCCTGCTGAAAATTGACCAAGAGCCAGGAGTAAATATCTGAGGGAATCTATAGAAGGAATATTCTCCATTCGAGAGGAACCCTCATTGAAAAATGCATGTTGCACTCTCAAAATGCACAACCCAGTAGTTTCTCCAAATGAGATGAAGAAAGGAGTCCGCCACCCACATAACGATCCCCTTATGATAACAGCTCAAATCGGACTCTCTGTCGTTTCCAAGATCCTTGTGGACACTAGGAGTGCCGTCAATGTCATCTTTAAGCATGCTTTCGATCAAATGGGAATTTTTGAGAAGAAGCTGAAGCCAAGCAACAAACCGATTTTCGGTTTCAATAACAAAGGATCAACTCCGGTGGGACAAATCAACCTCCTAGTTCAAGTTGGGTTGTCTCCGCTCCACAGAACCTTCGAAATCTCTTTGTTGTGATCAATCAACCATCCTATTACAATGCCTAATTTGGGGAAACGTCTTTGGAGGAGATGGATTCTTTTGGTTCTTCCAAGTATCTTATGCTAAAGTCCTTGACCAAACAAGGATGGGGTACCATCACAGGAGAATAATTTAGTTCTTGCGAGTTGTATTTCGTAATGGTTGACAAATACAAAAGGGAGTGTTCTTTGTACTTTGAATTATTCTACTGTTTGTATACCTTCGGACATGGGATTCTTACACCCCACATTTGAAGCTAAAGTAAAAATTAATAAAGCTAACAAGCATGCAAATGGTAGGTACACTTCTTTGAAAAGAAAAAGGAAGAGAGTCGATGATGTAAACGTGACTGAGGAAGGAGAAATTATCATAGATTTGGATTCCAGAGGGGAAATTGAGATAATGAAACCAATAGAAGATTTGGATGAGGTAAATGTTGATTCAAAGGATAAGGCAAAATTTGTCAACATAGGGAAAATGCTGACAGAGTCCCTTTAGAGCGACCTAATTTTGTTTCTGCAACTCAACAAAGATGTTTTCGCTTAGACCCATTTGGACATGGTTAGGATCAATCCTTCTATTATGAGTCATGCCTTAAACATTGACCCTTCTATAATGCTGGTTCGACAAAAGAAAAGACAATACAATAGAGTCCGATTAGAAGCCTTAAAGGAGGAATTCAGAAGGTTAGATACAAACAGGTTTATCCAAGAAGTTCTTTACCCAAAATGGTTAACCAATCCTGTGCTAGTAAAGAAGTCCAGTGGAAAGTGGAGAACATGTGTTGACTACACGTATTTAAACAAGGCTTGCCCAAAAGATTGTTATACCCTTCTGCAGATAGACTAGTTAGTCGATGCAACAAGTGGTCACAAGATACTATCCCTTATGGATGCTTACTCGGGGTATAATCAAATTCCGATGCATAAACCCGATGAAGAACATACAAGCTTTATCACTGATTGAGGAACATTTTGCTATAGAGTAATGCCCTTTGGATTGAAAAATGCGGGTGCAACATACCAAAGGCTAGTAAATATAATGTTCCAAGAACAGATAGGGTGCAACATGGAAGTATATGTGGATGGTATGCTAGTAAAGTCCATCAAAGCAGAAAGCCATTTAAGGGACTTGGAAGAAATGTTCAATGTCTTAAGAAATTACCAAATGAAGTTAAACCCACAAAAGTGTTCTTTTGGAGTCCAATTTGGAAAATTCCTAGGATATGTGGTAAGTGAGCAAGGGGTTGAAGCTAGCCCTGACCAAATCCAGGCCGTAATAGACATGGAAGAACAAGCAAAGAAGTCGTGAGCTTGAATGGAAAATTAGCAGCCCTTAGTAGGTTCATTTCCAAAGCCACTGACAAATGTGTTCATTTCTTCAATGTTGTAAAGAAAAAGAAGAACTTCGAATGGAATGAAGACTGTAGAAAGGCCTTCCAAGAATTGAAAGTTTATATGGGAACGCCCCCAATTCTATCCAGTCCCAAGAAAGGAGAAGAACTATATCTATATATAGTCGTTTCAGAACACGCAATAAAGCTTGGTCCTTGTAAGAGAGAGTAATGGAACTCAACACCCAATTTACTACATTAGCGTAAGGCTAAAAGACGTAGAAACTCGATACCTTTTAATGGAAAAACTAGCAAAATGCCTAGTACTTACCGCACGAAAGCTCAGAGGATACTTTCAAGCACACCCCGTTAAGGTCTAAACTAGCTTCCCCTTAAGCAGGTGTTCAGTGAGACAGAAACCTCAGGAAGGTGAGTCAAATAGGGAATTGAACATAGCCAATGCGAGATTGAGTTTCATCCTTGAGCAGTAGTTAAGGGACAAGCTCTCGCAGACTTCATAAACGAGTGCACAACCTTAATTACAGAACAATCAGCTAAAGAAAACGACTTAAAGGCCAAGTGGCAACTTTTTGTAGATGGAGCCTCAAACGAGCAGGGAGCCGGGGCAGGTTATGTTATAATTACCCCTGATGGACATCTCCTGCACTACACCGTGAAGCAAGGATTCCTAGCAACTAAAAATGTAGCCGAATATAAGGCGATGATGGCTAGGTTGAAATTGGCACTACAGTTGAAAATACCTCGAATAGAAATATTTAGTGATTCACAACTAATGGTAAACCAAATAAAGAAAACCTATCAAACCAAGGATGCACGGCTAACCTTATATATGAAAAAGATATTGAAGATGCTTTCCCAATTTGAGGATTTTTCAACTCATCAAATACCCGGAGAAAAGAATACCCAATCAGATTCACTAGACAAATTAGCTAGTTCCCGAGGGGCACCTGGAACTCGAGTAATTGCCGTGGGTTATCAAGAAAGACCTAGTATCAAGCATGAAGAATCGGAACGGGAAAAGAATTATTAGTCCTAACTAGATCCCAAGCATTGAAAAGGGGAGACGAAATGAACGAAGAGGAAAACTCTGATTTGAACCTCCTTTAACGGAGACGAACTGCCATCATAAAAATACCTAGATGGCCCCTATGGTAGATTACCTCCTAAGAGGAACTATACCCCCTAGTAAGCAAGACGCAAGAAAGATAAAACACCAAGCTCCTACATCTGTGATTATGGATAATATACTCTATAAAAAAGGACATTCACTTCCTTACTTAGGATGTGTAAGCTTCGAAAATGGACTTAATCTGTTAAAAGAGGCTCATGAAGGATTGTATGAAGGCCATTCCAATGGGATTAAGCTTGCCAAAAAGGTCATGCGACAAGGCTATTATTGGCCACACATGGTTAATCAAGCGACTGAATATGTCAAAAAGTGAGAAAATTGTCAAAGGTACTCTAAGATACCTCGGCTTCCTCCTAGAGATCTAACCACTATCTCAAGCCCCTGGCCATTTGATGTGTGGGAATAGATCTAATCGGACCCTTACCAATCTCCAAAGGTGAAACCAAGTATGTTGTAGTAGCCAGATTACTTTACCAAATGGTTGGAAGTGGAACCCCTTCAAAAATCACGTCTAAAAAGGTGTTAGGATTCGTAATAAAGAATATTGTTACCCGCTTTGGAAACCCTTATAAGATTATATCAGATAATGGAACACAATTCGAGAGAGAAGAATTCACTCGGTTTTTTGAGAAAAATTGAACTATCAAAAGCTTTTCCTCAGTAGCCCATCCAAGGGCAAACAGAACTGTCGAAGCTGCCAACAAAACCATAAAGACAGTTCTTAAAAAGCGCCTAAACCAAGCCAAAGGAAATTGAGCCGAAGAGTTACACTTAGCGCTTTGGGCATATAGAACTTCTGCTAAAACAACAACGAGATGCACTCCCTTTTCCTTGACATATGGATGCGAAGTCATGCTTCCGGTTGAGGTTGAAATCCCATCACATAGAAGGATAGCTTATGCATCAAATACCAATCTGGAGTTAAGAAAGGAATCCCTAGACCTAATACAAGGATTGAGAGATGAGGCTGCAATCAGAACAGTTGAATATCGAAGGAGAATCACGAAATGCTATAACACAAGGGTCTAGATTAGAACCATTGCAAAAAGAGAATTAGTCTTACGAAGAGTAATGGCTAATACAAAGAATCCAACGGATGGCATGCTTGGCCCGAATTGGGAAGGACCCTTGGTTGTTTATCATGAAATTATGCCCAGAACATATCGATTATGCAAACCCAATGGTGATCTCATTCCGAAAAAATGGAACTCGGAACATTTGAGACCCTACTTCTCAATGATTATCGAGTGAAAGAAGTTTTCCTCCAAGGATGATCACATAGCAAAGAGCATGGAATCCCTTCCAAAGCTTAAAAAACCCTAAATGGGTCAAACCACAAATGGATCAAATCCCTTGTCATCACCAATGATGGTCAGGACAAGGCATCCCTCAGAGGGGGATGGTGTGTTAGTCTTTCTCCATGCCCAAATCAGAGGGGGCTAGGTTACAGCATCAAAAGCGTAAGCCTTCGTTTCATACCAGAAATGGTCGTGGCGGACCATCTAAAATTAGCATGCCCTGCCTCTTCTCATAGAAGAGTATGCCATCCCTCTGCTATGAACTAAGCACGTCCTACCTCTTCCTATGTTCTGCATTACCCACAGAAGGAAACACAAACCCCTATCATCGCCAACGATGGTCAGGATAGGGCACCCCTTGGAGGGGGTGGTGTGTAAGCCTCTATCAGTACCTATGATGGTCAATATATAGCATCAAAAGTGTAAACCTTAATTTCATGTCTACGATGGCCCGGTTTAAGTTTCTAATACCTTATCATTCCCTACGATGGTCAGGATAATGCGCCTCCTAGAGGGAGGTTGGGTAAGTCCTTGGGCCCTGCTTGTGGATAAGCTAGCCAAGCGCACCAGACGCACAGGCCCAGAGATTGGCCAACAAAGGTCGTACATCCTCTGCTTTTACATCAAAATCCTAAAGAGTGGCTCAAGAAGCACATACAACCTCTGCTTCACAAATCTAATCCAAGGGGGATACCAAAACATTAATGCCGGAAGAGGATTTCTCGTACTCAATCTCTAATTACCTAATAAGGTTTGGTTCGGGACTTCTATTAACACCAGAAGATGATTTCTGGACTTCAATCTTTAATTACCCTAACAAGGGTTGGTTCGGGACTTCTATTAATACCAAAAGAGGATATCTAGTCTACAATCTTTATTTACTTGAACAAGGGTTGGTTTGGGACTTCTATTAATACCAAAAGAGGATTTCTGTTCTATAATTACCCAAACAAGGGTCGATTCAGGACTTCTATTAATACCAGAAGTGGATTTCTGGTCTTCAATCTTTAAAATTACTTGAGTAAGGGTTGGTTTATTTCTACTATCAAGGCAGGAAATCGGTTATAAGCTTTCATTCTTTAATGGTCAAGTAAAGACTGACACGGAAACAGTACCCTGGGGGTTTCGTTATGTAATCCAATGCTAAAGATGATTCACAAGTAGAATGAGAAAGAATCTAGGAAGGGAAGTTTGACTTGGAAAGTCGAAAACACCCCTTCACTAGGGGTGGGGGCAAATATTACTACCAAAAATGAACTTTGGAACAGATTGACGGTGAAGGGCCAGAGGATTGTCATCAACACAAGAAATGTCTTCTAAAGCAAAAGCCAAATACTAGAATGGACGAAAGCATGAAGGAATAATCCGAGAGCTGCATAAAGTGACAACTTCTTAGGAGAAAGGAGCTCAAAATCTATAGAATACCTGTTGAGCGTATCCAACAGGGTCTATCCAGCGGGGGTATCCGACAGGGTCCATCCGATAGGGTGTATCTGGCAGGATGGTCTTATAACGAAAGGTCATCTAAGTCAGAAGCTAAGAAAGAGGGAGGCAAGAGCTCTGCTAATCAAAACCCAGAAAGTCGGAAGGGCTGTCAGTATTAATCTGCTTAACACCGATAAATCAGGAGACAAAGGCATTAAAGATACCAAGCCTAAAGTGCCCAGGGGCTATTCGGAACTAGCCCCCGAAATATTCAAGCACCGGGAGGTCATTCTATTAAACAATAGGTAAAACACCGAAAGCTACCCTCCGGAAGGCTAGACTTCACTACACCATATATGCTAATTAGGTTATGTTTTTAGCCGTATCTAAAGCAGTTAGGCATGGTAATAAGCCATATCAGAAAATGGCGCGTTAAATTATTAGATACGGCTATAAACCGTATCTCACTACTAATAACATATGGCCCTTAGACGTATCTAAAGTGTAATCAGACACAACCTTTGACCGTATTTATTTATATATGTGTGTACACATATATACACATGTGTGTGTGTGTATATATATATCATATATGTATGTATATATATAAACAAAAACTATAGCACATATTTTTTATAACACATAACATATATACCACAATTTATACACAAGAATAGCACAATATATATATATATATACTCAAAGCATTACAAGATTTTTCATAACACGAACATAATATACATAAAAACATTGTAACGACCCGGGTTTTTGTCGATCTTGGTTATCCGATATACAACACATATCGAACATCCAAGGATCCAAAATACCGGTCATTAATGAAAGAAATTAGAGGGTGAGGATAGATAAGATAGAAACTTAGAATAGAAGAAGAAGAAGAAGAACACAACATCAGAGTAACACGAACCTCACAGCAGAACGAATAACATATAATAGATAACATATCCTTGAAATAAAGGTTTTACTTGAATATACATATCATTATCAAGTACATCACCTACAACACAGCGGAAATAAACAATAGATATATGATCCTGAAGCCTCCTGCTCCGGCTCTTCAAGTATCTGTAAATCCCGACTACTTGACTGCCCGTACAAAATTGGGCACCCAAGAGTTTAGGGGAAACAAAACAAAATAAACTCCGGGTCAGTTATAGGACTGGTATGAGTAAAACAGTTTAAAACAGTTCGAACAAGTAAACGATATATCATAAGACCACGCCGTATAATGGAACGGGTTTTTCCCTTATGAGAATCCAAAATATCTTTATATCAAAAACCTTTTGATATTATAATAATGTCTATCAACCACAATATAATAATCATCTAGTAGAAACGCTTTCATCTCACGTTCTACATATATATTATACAAACCAAACCGCAAGCACGTATTGGGTAATGGATTTCCAACTATGACAAGGTATGGAACCACCTTTCGATAGTGTACCTCTAGAAAGGAATACACTGGGTTCAACAAGAACATCTTGCAACCCGGCCACACATGACCGACCACTCATTTCGCTTGAGTGTATTGAATGTATATCACCAACGGTTGGGATCAGCAACCGTTTCCCGAATGGGACAGTATCAATAATATATTTTTAGAAGTAAATGAAACTCTAGATCAGGTGATTATACACCCTACTTCGGAGCGACCGACTTAGCCATGCTGCTTGCCCGATTTCTGTCATTTACCGGATGTGAGGCTAGAAGCTATGCTTTATCATCACATCAGATTCACTTCGAATGCCACATTGTCAGATCCATCGAAAATCACTAATTGACATCTACAACAGTACATTACGTGTTAGCTAAAGAAGTTTCCTTCTCCACTTCCACTCTTGGTACGATTGAAGAAATCAATGTATGTGACCTTTTTGGAAATACTCTGTCAGACATTCATCCATACAAGTCATCTAGGAACAAGATGAACCGAAGGCACTATTCAGCACATCCATCTTAGGCACTGTTATCTAAGACTTATACAATAGCCCTTTCACTTTACTCCGTCTTCAATTATCTTTGGCATATATGATTCGCAACGCTTATGCCAATACAGAGTGGTTCTTTGGATAATGATCCAACCGGTCTCTCCATATTAACAACGTTAAAATGGTCAAAACTTCGATAGTCTGTGATTTAACCATCAAAGGAAAACAGGTGTGCTAACAACGATATTATTTCCAAATGGAAATACTATCAATCAATCATAAATCATATATATATATATATATATATATATATATATATGTATATTCACATTTCCTTATTTTCTATGTTTTAGAAAATATACGTTATTAACACTGGAAAACATTCCACATTCCATTGTTATTTACATATCACTATCATTTCACAACTATCAGTCCCTGACTGTAAACTAGTAGGAGAACAAATTCTCTAAGTATAAACCCCGAAGGCCGAAACCAACAATATCAGATCGATACTCAGAAAACTATTCAACTTAACCAATCTCTAGTCAGTTTCTAATCTTGTTTAACTCTATTTCGATTAACTCTAATTGGATAACTCTACTTGGTTAACTCCTCTTATTTATTTTCCAAATAAATAATCCTTTATTCTATTTATTTTCTAAATAGAAAATCCTTTATTCTATTCATTTTGCTTAACATCTCTTTTATAACTTATTCAATTTCTAAGTCAATATCTCTTTATCATAACTTATTCATTTCCTAAATAAATAATCCGTTTAATATCCTTATTTATTCTAAATGTTTCCTTTTATAACCCTATTTATTTAACAAATAAATATGTCCTTTCCTTATTCTATTTATTTTGCTTATAAATATCTCACTTATTATCTCCTATTTATTTTATAAGTAAATAGTCCATTTTATAACATCTTATTTATTTATCCTAAATAAATAATTCACTTTATAATTATTCCAATTTATAAATATTTCCCTTCAGTTAAAATTCCCCTTAACAATATTCCCTATTTATAAATATCCCATTGATAAAATCTTTGTTTATTTTATAAATATTTTCTCTTCTATAAAATCCTTTGATTTTATAATTATTCCCTTTTCTAAAAATCTCCTATTTATAAATATTCCAATTTATAAATAGTTCTTATTTATAAATATTCCAATTTATAAATATTCTGTTTTCAATATAACTTTGTGAATCTCCTTTTCCCACATCCAGTATTTATTATGGTATTTAACATACCATATAACAACGATAAATATCGTCCAAACACACATGATCAACAACAGATTATATATCACATCATATATCACAATATATGAATCACAGTAAAATAAATGTTGAGGAATCTAGTTGGATTCCTCCAACCTGTTTCCCTGCATCACAGATGTTAAACAATATAGATAACATCACTTTCAGATCCATATGATATATTCTGTTAAACAGAATCAATATAGAAATTCAACTAACTGACCAGCTGTTCAATCAAACAATCAACACACAGTCAATCAGCCAATATTTAACAGTTCTAAAAATACAACATGAAATTATAAACTGTTAAGAGTTAGTGAGATTCACTCACATTGGCAGTTCATCGTTAAAGAACGACAAACTATTTGTTTGATTTTGAATCAAACAATTTATTTCTCCATAAATTCAAACGAGCTCCAATCCACTCCCAGTCAGTTCCATGTGTAGTGCCCGTCTCTACGATCCCAACGGATCCAACCGTTCGTGATTCTGATATCGTATGAGATAAATATTCACGTTTTACGTTTGTATACATTTAAAATAAATTAGGGTGTTGTTAGCTTAATTTAATTGAATTAATTACCAACCTTAACTCATGATTGTAGCTGAAGACTTCGGCCATAACCCATTCTCCACGTCCCTTTTCTACAGTAGCCTGTAGACATGTCTTTCCCACTCCAGTACATAGTTTGAACATCAAAGCCACTTCTTGCTTTCTCGAACCAGTGAAACCTAAACAGTACCCCATTGTTTCCCTCCCCCTTAACCGCACAGTACAAGAAGATATACCACACATGAAAAGAATGTGAACTCATGCAGTAAGCTACCCACTCCAGCGTTGAACCAACCCGTAAACTTTACTGCACCCACGGCCATATGATCTTCAATGCCAACACCCCACATAAGCACACGTGAATGCTCCTCAACACCCATTTGTCCATCGTTTTCACCTCCTCCACGTTCTCACATCTCACCCCACCGTTTCCACAACCATCGCCATTTAATAGAGTTCGAACTTCCGAGTCTATGGCCAAACATACTTTACAAACCACTCCTTCATATCTTCACCAAGAATGGCAAAAACTTCCTCCAGTAACACAACGCTTCTCCTACTTCTCTTTGTCTTCACCTCATGCTCCACTGTTACTACCCACACCGTTTGTAAATACGCTTAACGACTAACGAGAGGAAACCTAGGCACTGCTATTTAAAAAGAGACGGCGACAAAACATTGATCGGACTGAATGAGATGTACGCCCATGGGAAGAGCAAACAACGAAGATCTCAAAAATATGCGTTTCGAGATTTATGGAGTATCCTTTGATTTTAGGTGGATTTCTGAAGTGGATTCTTCACGTTTTAGTTTCTCGAAGTGGCGGCTCAGATTTTTATTTTTATTTTGATGAACGAAGAAAGTGGGAATAAGTTAAGGAGATATAAAAGGTTTTATATATGGAGATATTTTCCTAGATCCAAATTTGTGGCTAAGAACTCGTTTGGTGGCAGCTAAAAAACAAGTGTGGACTTCTTTTTGTCCAACGAAAAGGTGGGGAATAAGGTTATAAATTAGTTAAGGGTTATATTTAAGATCACGTGTCAGTTTTGGAGGCCAAGGATTTCGTTTGGTGTCGTAGAGATAGGGTACCGTTCTATGTGAAACTCCATTCAAGTACGAACTGCAACAACAGGAATAAAAATACCATTGTGACCAGTAAGGTACCACGATTTCAAAAATATAAAAATACCAGTAGATTAACTCATATTGTGAAACCCCAAAGTCGCTGATTAAGGGTGCAAAATACTCCCAATAAAAAGTTGCTTATTTAATTAATTAAAAATTATAGTAAAATTCTAAAAATTAAATTATCGTTATGTCTCAAAAGAACCTTGTCTAAATTCAAACTCGATATTCAAATATTTTTAAATAACCGTTATGGCCACGAATGAATATACCGCTGTTTTCCTGAATATTTAATTTGGACATAACTAAAAATATACACGACGATATCCCGATTTTTCTCTTCCACTAGAAAAATATACTTCACTAGCTCCTAACGTTTCTTGTTTCACAGAAATCCAATTTAAAACGACTTCTTTATATTCGTTTGAAGTTCAAATCGCCAAATAGCGAACTGCCGCGCCATTTCCAGCTCGATTATAATTATATTATAGTTTATACGTTCAACTGTCGTTTATATAATATATTCGTTATTCAAATTCAATTCTAAATTGAATTATATACTTTGAATTTCCTCATTCACAACATATCGCCGTTTTAGCCCATTCTGATTATTTCAGAATTAAATATATTATTTAATTATTATTATTTTAATTAAATATTCACTTTATTTAATCAAATGACCATTAAATCCTTTTAATCACCTTTTAAATAATTAAATAAATTAATTATTATACCGTTGAAAATGTGGGTCATTACATTCTTCCCCACTTAAAATAATTTCGTCCTCGAAATTGCTAAGGTAGGAAACAAACCCTATCGACCGGTTATAACATATTTGTTCACTTCTTAACTTCAGTTTCAACTGAACCAATTTAATTTCAATTAAATTATTAATTAATTTTATCAATGAAAATTTCCAAAAATCCTGAAAATTTTCTAACGCCTTAACTCTTCGAAAATTTTCGCCAGCACCTCCTTTGTACTGGTCAATAGATCAAACTCTAACTCGCCTCTCTGAGCCATCTCCATCCCAAAAGAAAATCAAACAGCCAAGCGGCTTGCCAATTCGGCTTATAAATCTTATATCCAATAGAAATATAAACTTGTACCTTTTGTCGGCATATCATTATATCCTTTCCACCTGTTATCAATTCAGCGGATACAAGGGTTATCCCAATCAAATTCCAATCTGCTTTTATCCACAACACAACCATTCGCTTATATCCGAGCCAAATTTCATTTCAACTCGAGTTTCTTCTCGATTCCCAACTCTTAACTTGATTATCGCATTACACTTCAAATTTGGATCTCACAATCCAATTTGTCTTGATATCATTCTAATTCAATCTCAATTACCACTTTATTGGCTTTACTTTAATTCAAATTTGCTTTCACAAATTTCTGTTAAATTTGTTTTTAATTAAAACAGTCTTTCCCTGGGAGTTTTTAAACAGCTTACTCTTTTCAAAAAAAAAATCCTTTTTGAAATTCAACATAACTTGTCTTTCCCAAAACAAATTCAAAACAGTACCTCGGGTAGTAATTCGTCACTTACAACTCGAAAATGAATACTGATGATGCAGCTGTCATCATAAGAATCTATTTTCCAGCAATCGAAGTGAGTTCAATACTGTAAAATCATTTCTAACCATTTCCACTTTGAAATTCATTTGAAAATATAATTCACACTGCTTGTAAAATAATTAAAAATCTCCCAAGATCTTAAATTTTCCTTATTTTTAATCCAAATCCATTTACAAACACTTATCCAATTTTCCAGAATTTTAATTCAATTTCTGGTTTAAAATTTTAGATTCAACACATCTGATTTCACGTATTTCACTTATATGAATTCTGATTGGTTATTTACATAACCATTTTATTTATAATCTTACTCGATTATAATAACAACCAATATATCCACTACATTATAATTATTCCAATATAAATCCTTTATATCAAAATATAATTTGGGTAAATTTTTTTCATTTACCCTCTTTCAAAACATACCATGACGGTTCATCGTATTCGAGTGTTTACAAAATCCCTACCGATACAGTGGATCAAACTGATCGACCAGAACACATAAACAACTCAACCAATAAATCTCCACAATGTAAAACAATTTTTATATCAATAACAAATACGTTCACTCGTATATATACACTCAACTCAATCTAGGGTTTTACTAACCCCATCTCTACCGAGTCACGCCACAGAGCCAAGGTAATTCTTAACTTAAGCTCTGATACCAACTATAATGACCCGGGTTTTTGGTTCAAGTAGGCTTTACAACCATCCTCTCTTCATCCTCCTGAAGCAGCAAGGTAATACCCCATTGTGGCTTACATTGGTACCCCAGCACCACGTTTTACGGCCAGCCTTTCGACTTCACAACCAACCCTCATTTTCGGGACATGTAGGGGTAAGAGTCTCCCATTTGCCACCTAACACAAAGCGAGAACCCCCTATCATGCGACACATGCACCAAGCATGCAACATGGACTGGTATGAGTAAAACAGTTTAAAACAGTTCGAACAAGTAAACGATATCTCATAAGACCACGCCGTATAATGGAACGGGTTTTTCCCTTATGAGAATCCAAAATATCTTTGTATCAAAAACCTTTTGATATTATAATAATGTCTATCAACCACAATATAATAATCATCTAGTAGAAACGCTTTCATCTCACGTTCTACATATATAGTATACAAACCAAAACGCAAGCACGTATTGGGTAATGGATTTCCAACTATGACAAGGTATGGAACCACCTTTCGATAGTGTACCTCTAGAAAGGAATACACTGGGTTCAACAAGAACATCTTGCAACCCGGCCACACATGACCGACCACTCATTTCGCTAGAGTGTATCGAATGTATATCACCAACGATTGGGATCAGCAACCGTTTCCCGAATGGGACAGTATCAACAATAGCTTTTTAGAAGTAAATGAAACTCTAGATCAGGTGATTATACACCCTACTTTGGAGCGACAGACTTAGCCATGATGCCTGCCCGATTTCTGTCATTTACTGGATGTGAGGCTAGAAGCTACGCTTTATCATCACATCAGATTCACTTCGAATGCCACATTGTCAGATCCATCGAAAATCACTAATTGACGTCTACAACAGTACATTACGTGTTAGCTAAAGAAGTTTCCTTCTCCACTTCCACTCTTGGTACGGTTGAAGAAATCAATGTACGTGACCATTTTGGAAATACTCTGTCAGATATTCATCCATACAAATCATCCAGGAACAGGATGAACCGAAGGCACTATTCAGTACATCCATCTTAGGCACTGTTATCTAAGACTTATACAATAGCCCTTTCACTTTACTCCGTCTTCAATTATCTTTGGCATATATGATTCGCAATGCTTTTGCCAATACAGAGTGGTTCTTTGGATAATGATCCAACTGGTCTCTCCATATTGACAACGTTAAAATGGTCAAAACTTCGATAGTCTGTGATTTAACCATCAACGGAAAATAGGTGTGCAAACGACGATATTATTTCCAAATGGAAATACTATCAATCAATCATCAATCATATATATATATATATATATTTATATATATATTCACATTTCCTTATTTTCTATATTTTAGAAAATATACGTTATTAACACTGGAAAACATTTCCATTGTTATTTACATATCACTATCATTTCACAACTAGCAGTCCCTGACTGTAAATTAGTAGGAGAACAAATTCTCTAAGTATAAAACCCTAAGGCCGAAACCAACATCAGATCGATACTCAGAAAACTATTCAACTTAACTAATCTCTAGTCTAGTTTCTAATCTTGTTTAACTCTATTTCGATTAACTCTAATTGGATAACTCTATTTGATTAACTCCTCTTATTTATTTTCCAAATAAATAATCCTTTATTCTATTTATTTTCTCAATAGAAAATCCTTTATTCTATTCATTTTGCTTAACATGTCTTTTATAACTTATTCAATTTCTAAGTCAATATCCCTTTATCATAACTTATTCATTTCCTAAATAAATAATCTGTTTAATATCCTTATTTATTTATTCTAAATGTTTCCTTTTATAACCCTATTTATTTAACAAATAAATATGTCCTTTCCTTATTCTATTTATTTTGCTTATAAATATCTCACTTATTATCTCCTATTTATTTTCTAAGTAAATAGTCCATTTTATAACATCTTATTTATTTATCCTAAATAAATGATTCACTTTATAATTATTCCAATTTATAAATATTTCCCTTCAGTTAAAATTCCCCTTAACAATATTCCCTATTTATAAATATCCCATTGATAAAATCTTTGTTGATTTTATAAATATTTTCTCTTCTATAAAATCCTTTTATTTTATAATTATTCCCTTTTCTAAAAATCTCCTATTTATAAAAATTCCAATTTATAAATAGTTCTTATTTATAAATATTCCAATTTATAAATATTCTGTTTTCAATATCACTTTGAAAATCTCCTTTTCCCACATCCAGTATTTCTTATGGTATTTAACATACCATATAACAACGATAAATATCGTCCAAACACACATGATCAACAACAGATTATATATCACATCATATATCACAATATATGAATCACAGTAAAATAAATGTTAAGGAATCCAGTTGGATTCCTCCAACCTGTTTCCTTGCATCAGAGATGTTAAACAATATAGATAACATCACTTTCAGATCCATATGATATATTCTGTTAAACCGAATCAATATAGAAATTACACTAACTGACCAGCAGTTCAATCAAACAATCGACACACAGTCAATCAGCCAATATTTAACAGTTCTAAAGATACAACATGAAATTATAAACTGTTCAGAGTTAGTGAGATTCACTCACATTGGCAGTTCATCGTTAAAGAACGACAAACTGTTTGTTTGATTTTGAATCAAACAATTTATTTCTCCATAAATTCAAACGAGCTCCAATCCACTCCCAGTCAGTTCCATGTTGTAGTGCCCGTCTCTATGATCCCAAGGGATCCAACCGTTCGTGATTCTGATATCGTATGAGATAAATATTCACGTTTCACGTTATTATACATTTAAAATAAATTAGGGTGTTGTTAGCTTAATTTAATTGAATTAATTAACAACCTTAACTCATGATTGTAGCTGAAGACTTCGGCCATAACCCATTCTCCACGTCCCTTTTCTACAGTAGCCTGTAGACATCTCTTTCCCACTCCAGTACATTGTTTGAACTCATGCAGTACAAGAAGATATACCGCACATGAAAAGAATGTGAAATCATGTAGTAAGCTACCCACTCCAGCGTTGAACCAACCCGTAAGCTTTACTGCACCCACGGCCATATGATCTTCAATGCCAACACCCCATATAAGCACACGTGAATGCTCCTCAACACCCATTTGTCCATCGTTTTCACCTCCTCCACGTTCTCACATCTCACCCCACTGTTTCCACAACCATCGCCATTTAATAGAGTTCGAACTTCCGAGTCTATGGCCAAACATACTTTACAAACCACTCCTTCATATCTTCACCAAGAATGGCAAAAACTTCCTCCAGTAACACAACGCTTCTCCTACTTCTCTTTATTTTCACCTCATGCTCCTCTGTTACTACCCACACCGTTTGTAAATACGCTTAACGACTAACAAGAGGAAACCTAGGCACTGCTATTTAAAAAGAGACGGCGACAAAACATTGATCGGACTGAATGAGATGTACGCCCATGGGAAGAGCAAACAACGAAGATCTCAAAAATATGCGTTTCGAGATTTATGGAGTATCCTTTGATTTTAGGTGGATTTCTGAAGTGGATTCTTCACGTTTTAGTTTCTCGAAGTGGCGGCTCAGATTTTTATTTTTATTTTGATGAACGAAGAAAGTGGGAATAAGTTAAGGAGATATAAAAGGTTTTATATATGGAGATATTTTCCTAGATCCAAATTTGTGGCTAAGAACTCGTTTGGTGGCAGCTAAAAAAAGCGTGGACTTCTTTTTGTCCAACGAAAAGGTGGGGAATAAGGTTATAAATTAGTTAAGGGTTATATTTAAGATCACGTGTCAGTTTTGGAGGCCAAGGATTTCGTTTGGGGTCGTAGAGATAGGGTACCGTTCTATGTGAAACTCCATTCAAGTACGAACTACAACAACAGGAATAAAAATACCATTGTGACCAGTAAGGTACCACGATTTCAAAAATATAAAAATACCAGTAGATTAACTCATATTGTGAAACCCCAAAGTCGCTGATTAAGGGTGCAAAATACTACCAATAAAAAGTTGCTTATTTAGTTAATTAAAAATTATAGTAAAATTCTAAAAATTAAATTATCGTTATGTCTCAAAAGAACCTTGTCTAAATTCAAACCCGATATTCAAATATTTTTAAATAACCGTTATGGCCACGAATGAATATACCGTTGTTTTCCTGAATATTTAATTTGGACATAACTAAAAATATACACGACGATATCCCGATTTTTCTCTTCCACTAGAAAAATATACATCACCAGCTCCTAACGTTTCTTATTTCACAGAAATCCGATTTAAAACGACTTCTTTATATTCGTTCGAAGTTCAAATCGCCAAATAGCGAACTGCCGCACCATTTCCAGCTCGATTATAATTATATTATAGTTTATACGTTCAACTGTCGTTTATATAATACATTCGTTATTCAAATTCAATTCTAAATTGAATTATATACTTTGAATTTCCTCATTCACACCATATCGCCATTTTAGCCCATTCTGATTATTTCAGAATTAAATATATTATTTAATTATTATTATTTTAATTAAATATTCACTTTATTTAATCAAACGACCATTAAATCCTTTTAATCACCTTTTAAATAATTAAATAAATTAATTATTATACCGTTGGAAATGCGGGTCATTACATTCTACCCCACTTAAAATAATTTCGTCCTCGAAATTGCTAAGGTAGGAAACAAACCCTATCGACCGGTTATAACATATTTGTTCACTTCTTAACTTCAGTTTCAACTGAACCAATTTAATTTCAATTAAATTATTAATTAATTTTATCAACGAAAATTTCCAAAAATCCTGAAAATTTTCTAACGCCTTAACTCTTCGAAAATTTTCGCCAGCACCTCCTTTGTACTGGTCAATAGATCAAACTCTAACTCGCCTCTCTGAGCCATCTCCATCCCAAAAGAAAATCAAACAGCCAAGCGGCTTGCCAATTCGGCTTATAAATCTTATATCCAATAGAAATATAAACTTGTACCTTTTGTCGGCATATCATTATATCCTTTCCACCTGTTATCAATTCAGCGGATACAAGGGTTATCCCAATCAAATTCCAATCTGCTTTTATCCACAACACAACCATTCGCTTATATCCGAGCCAAATTTCATTTCAACTCGAGTTTCTTCTCGATTCCCAACTCTTAACTTGATTATCGCATTACACTTCAAATTTGGATCTCACAATCCAATTTGTCTTGATATCATTCTAATTCAATCTCAATTACCACTTTATTGGCTTTACTTTAATTCAAATTTGCTTTCACAAATTTCTATTAAATTTGTTTTTAATTCAAACAGTCTTTCCCTGGGAGTTTTTAAACAGCTAACTCTTTTCCAAAAAAAAAATCCTTTTTGAAATTCAACATAACTTGTCTTTCCCAAAACAAATTCAAAACAGTACCTCGGGTAGTAATTCGTCACTTACAACTCGAAAATGAATACTGATGATGCAGCTGTCATCATAAGAATCTATTTTCCAGCAATCGAAGTGAGTTCAATACTGTAAAATCATTTCTAACCATTTCCACTTTGAAATTCATTTGAAAATATAATTCACACTGCTTGTAAAATAATTAAAAATCTCCCAGGATCTTAAATTTTCCTTATTTTTAATCCAAATCCATTTACAAACACTTATCCAATTTTCCAGAATTTTAATTCAATTTCTGGTTTAAAATTTTAGATTCAACACATCTGATTTCACGTATTTCACTTATATGAATTCTGATTGGTTATTTACATAACCATTTTATTTATAATCTTACTCGATTATAATAACAACCAATATATCCACTATATTATAATTATTCAAATATAAATCCTTTATATCAAAATATAATTTGGGTAAATTTTTTTCATTTACCCTCTTTCGAAACATACCATGACGGTTCATCGTATTCGAGTGTTTACAAAATCCCGACCGATACAGTGGATCAAACTGATCGACCAGAACACATAAACAACTCAACCAATAAATCTCCACAATGTAAAACAATTTTTATATCAATAACAAATACGTTCACTCCTATATATACACTCAACTCAATCTAGGGTTTTACTAACCCCATCTCTACCGAGTTATGCCACAGAGCCAAGGTAATTCTTAACTTAAGCTCTGATACCAACTGTAATGACCCGGGTTTTTGGTTCAAGTAGGCTTTACAACCATCCTCTCTTCATCCTCCTGAAGCAGTAAGGTAATACCCCACTGTGGCTTACATTGGTACCCCAGCACCACGTTTTACGGCCAACCTTTCGACTTCACAACCAACCCTCATTTTCGGGACATGTAGGGGTAAGAGTCTCCCATTCGCCACCTAACACAAAGCGAGAACCCCCTATCATGCGACACATGCACCAAGCATGCAACATGGACTGGTATGAGTAAAACAGTTTAAAATAGTTCGAACAAGTAAACGATATCTCATAAGACCACGCCGTATAATGGAACGGGTTTTTCCCTTAAGAGAATCCAAAATATCTTTGTATCAAAAACCTTTTGATATTATAATAATGTCTATCAACCACAATATAATAATCATCTAGTAGAAACGCTTTCATCTCACGTTCTACATATATAGTATACAAACCAAAACGCAAGCACGTATTAGGTAATGGATTTCCAACTATGACAAGGTATGGAACCACCTTTCGATAGTGTACCTCTAGAAAGGAATACACTGGGTTCAACAAGAACATCTTGCAACCCGGCCACACATGACCGACCACTCATTTCGCTAGAGTGTATCGAATGTATATCACCAACGATTGGGATCAGCAACCGTTTCCCGAATGGGACAGTATCAACAATAGCTTTTTAGAAGTAAATGAAACTCTAGATCAGGTGATTATACACCCTACTTTGGAGCGACCGACTTAGCCATGATGCCTGCCCAATTTCTGTCATTTACTGGATGTGAGGCTAGAAGCTACGCTTTATCATCACATCAGATTCACTTCGAATGCCACATTGTCGGATCCATCGAAAATCACTAATTGACGTCTACAACAGTACATTACGTGGTAGCTAAAGAAGTTTCCTTCTCCACTTCCACTCTTGGTACGGTTGAAGAAATCAATGTACGTGACCATTTTGGAAATACTCTGTTAGATATTCATCCATACAAGTCATCCAGGAACAGGATGAACCGAAGGCACTATTCAGTACATCCATCTTAGGCACTGTTATCTAAGACTTATACAATAGCCCTTTCACTTTACTCCGTCTTCAATTATCTTTGGCATATATGATTCGCAACGCTTATGCCAATACAGAGTGGTTCTTTGGATAATGATCCAACCGGTCTCTCCATATTGACAACGTTAAAATGGTCAAAACTTCGATAGTCTGTGATTTAACCATCAACGGAAAATAGGTGTGCAAACGACGATATTATTTCCAAATGGAAATACTATCAATCAATCATCAATCATATATATATATATATATATTTATTTATATATATATTCACATTTCCTTATTTTCTATGTTTTATAAAATATACGTTATTAACACTGGAAAACGTTTCCATTGTTATATACATATCACTATCATTTCACAACTATCAGTCCCTGACTGTAAACTAGTAGGAGAACAAATTCTCTAAGTATAAACCCCTAAGGCCGAAACCAACATCAGATCGATACTCAGAAAACTATTCAACTTAACTAATCTCTAGTCTAGTTTCTAATCTTGTTTAACTCTATTTCGATTAACTCTAATTGGATAACTCTATTTGATTAACTCCTCTTATTTATTTTCCAAATAAATAATCCTTTATTCTATTTATTTTCTAAATAGAAAATCCTTTATTCTATTCATTTTGCTTAACATCTCTTTTATAACTTATTCAATTTCTAAGTCAATATCCCTTTATCATAACTTATTCCTTTCCTAAATAAATAATCCGTTTAATATCCTTATTTATTTATTCTAAATGTTTCCTTTTATAACCCTACTTATTTAACAAATAAATATGTCCTTTCCTTATTCTATTTATTTTGCTTATAAATATCTCACTTATTATCTCCTATTTATTTTCTAAGTAAATAGTCCATTTTATAACATCTTATTTATTTATCCTAAATAAATGATTCACTTTATAATTATTCCAATTTATAAATATTTCCCTTCAGTTAAAATTCCCCTTAACAATATTCCCTATTTATAAATATCCCATTGATAAAATCTTTGTTGATTTTATAAATATTTTCTCTTCTATAAAATCCTTTTATTTTATAATTATTCCCTTTTCTAAAAATCTCCTATTTATAAAAATTCCAATTTATAAATAGTTCTTATTTATAAATATTCCAATTTATAAATATTCTGTTTTCAATATCACTTTGAAAATCTCCTTTTCCCACATCCAGTATTTCTTATGGTATTTAACATACCATATAACAATGATAAATATCGTCCAAACACACATGATCAACAACAGATTATATATCACATCATATATCACAATATATGAATCACAGTAAAATAAATGTTGAGGAATCCAGTTGGATTCCTCCAACCTATTTCCTTGCATCACAGATGTTAAACAATATAGATAACATCACTTTCAGATCCATATGATATATTTTGTTAAACAAAATCAATATAGAAATTCAACTAACTGACCAGCAGTTCAATCAAACAATCAACACACAGTCAATCAGCCAATATTTAACAGTTCTAAAGATACAACATGAAATTATAAACTGTTCAGAGTTAGTGAGATTCACTCACATTGGCAGTTCATCGTTAAAGAACGACAAACTGTTTGTTTGATTTTGAATCAAACAATTTATTTCTCCATAAATTCAAACGAGCTCCAATCCACTCCCAGTCAGTTCCATGTTGTAGTTCCCGTCTCTATGATCCCAACGGATCCAACCATTCGTGATTCTGATATCGTATGAGATAAATATTCACGTTTCACGTTAGTATACATTTAAAATAAATTAGGGTGTTGTTAGCTTAATTTAATTGAATTAATTAACAACCTTAACTCATGATTGTAGCTGAAGACTTCGGCCATAACCCATTCTCCATGTCCCTTTTCTACAGTAGCCTGTAGACATCTCCTTCCCACTCCAGTACAGTGTTTGAACGTCAAAGCCACTTCTTGCTTTCTCGAACCCGTGAAACCCAAACCCTACCCAATTGTTTCCCTCCCCCTTAACCGCACAGTACAAGAAGATATACCGCACATGAAAAGAATGTGAACTCATGCAGTAAGCTACCCACTCCAGCGTTGAACCAACCCGTAAGCTTTACTGCACCCACGGCCATATGATCTTCATTGCCAACACCCCACATAAGCACACGTGAATGCTCCTCAACACCCATTTGTCCATCGTTTTCACCTCCTCCACGTTCTCACATCTCACCCCACCGTTTCCACAACCATCACCACTTAATAGAGTTCGAACTTCCAAGTCCCTGACCAAACATACTTTACAAACCGCTCCTTCATATCTTCACCGAGAATGGCAACAACTTCCTCCAGTAACACAACGCTTCTCCTACTTCTCTTTATTTTCACCTCATGCTCCACTGGTACTACCCACACCGTTTGTAAATACACTTAATGACCAACGAGAGGAAACCTAGGCACTGCTATTTAAAAAGAGACGGCAACAAAACATTGATCGGACTGAATGAGATGTATGCCCATGGGAAGAGCAAACAACGACGATCTCGAAAATATGCGTTTCGAGATTTATGGAGTACCTTTGATTTTAGGTGAATTTCTAAAGTGGATTCTTCACGTTTTAGTTTCTCGAATTGGCGGCTCAGATTTTTATTTTTATTTTAATGAACGAAGAAAGTGGGAATAGGTTAAGGAGATATAAAAGGTTTTACATATGGAGATATTTTCCTAGATCCAAATTTGTGGCTAAGAACTCGTTTGATGGCAGCTAAAAAAAAGAAGTGTGGACTTCTTTTTGTCCAACGAAAGGGTGGTGAATAAGGTTATAAATTAGTTAAGGGTTATATTTAAGATCATGTGTCAGTTTTGGAGGCCAAGGATTTCGTTTGGTGTCATAGAGATAGGGCACCGTTCTTTGTGAAACTCCATTCAAGTACAAACTGCAACAACATGAATAAAAATACCATTGTGACTAGTAAGGTACCACGATTTCAAAAATATAAAACTACCGGTAGATTAACTCATATTGTGAAACCCCAAAATCGCTGATTAAGGGTGCAAAATATTCCCAATAAAAAGTTGCTTATTTAATTAATAAAAAATTACAGTAAAATTCTAAAAATTAAATTATCGTTATGTCTCAAAAGAACCTTGTCTAAATTCAAACCCGATATTCAAATATTTTTAAATAACCGTTATGGCCACGAACGAATATACCGCTGTTTTCCTGAATATTTAACTTGGACATAACTAAAAATATACACGACGATATCCCGATTTTTCTCTTCCACTAGAAAAATATACTTCACCAGCTCCTAACGTTTCTTGTTTCACAGAAATCCGATTTAAAACGACTTCTTTATATTCGTTTGAAGTTCAAATCGCCAAATAGCGAACTACCGCGCCATTTCCAGCTCGATTATAATTATATTATAGTTTATACGTTCAACTGTCGTTTATATAATATATTCGTTATTCAAATTCAATTCTAAATTGAATTATATACTTTGAATTTCCCCATTCACACCATATCGCCATTTTAGCCCATTCTGATTATTTCAGAATTAAATATATTATTTAATTATTATTATTTTAATTAAATATTCACTTTAATTAATCAAACGACCATTAAATTCTCTTAATCACCTTTTACATAATTAAATAAATTAATTATTATACCGTTGAAAATGCGGGTCATTACATTCTTCCCCACTTAAAATGATTTCGTCCTCGAAATTGCTAAGGTAGGAAACAAACCCTATCTTCAAGCTTGGAAAGAAAACCGAGCTAAGTGATAATATTCCCTCCCTGCGAACCGGGGGGGGGGGGGGGGGGGACGGAAGAAAAGAAAGCGAAACAAAACAGAGTCAGACATAAAGTCTGGTAAGTCCAGTGACTTTCAGCATGTAAATAGGTAAAAGCATCATGACATGAATAAAATAGATACCAGACCATAACCATGATAATAAGCATAGCAAGATAACAAATGATGATCGTTAGATATGACAAGGTAAGATACACTGAATGCGCTTCGGCTCTTTATCTAACTTCATATTTTTCTCTGCACCACCCAACTAGCATCCTAACTAGTGTCTTTTATAGAACGATTCGTACTCCCTACTAGTGTCCCAACTAGTATCCTATGTTATATAATAAGGTGATCCCAACCCGCAATTGTGGTAGCCTTCAGGTGTACATCTAGTATGAGGATCTTACCTCAATCAGCCTAATTGCCATGAAGATGTTAGATGTACCCTTACTACCCCATCGATCGGCTCCTTACTTGTGTTAATTTTCCTTATGTCTGTGTCAATGGGCCCTCTCTTGCGTGTCGATACCCTGTGCTGGTTCTACCATAAGGTGTATCAATCCCTATGATAGCAACCCGACTCAAATTCTAGATGCACAATTTATACTACTGATGTCCAGTGCTTGCTTTATCCACTCCAGAGTACGTGCACGCTCATAATCCGCCGGAACCTACACTGCTGCACCACCTGCCGCTATTTTGACCGCTTATAATCAGCCCAGTAATCGTGCTCCACCCTACCTAGTTCAGGGTACCGTGATACGTCTATGTGGGTTACTGCTGAAATGGGTCCCCATTTACATAATTACATTCGTATACCCCCCAAATTGGTTAAGTGTTACCCATCCATTCAAGTTAACTTAACCCATCCACACGTCATGTCATGTTGGTTAAGTATTTCTTATTAATTTGACCCTTCTCATTCATTTGTAATTGGTTAAGTGTTTTCTATTAACTTAACCCTGTTCATTCATCATATTATATTGGTTAAGTGTTTCCCCTTAGCTTAACCCCATTCGTTCATCATGTTATATTGGTTAAGTGTTTCCCATTAACTTAACCCCACTCGTTCATTTGTTAAGTGTTAACTGAACCCTACCACTTGTCATGTTACATTGGTTAAGTGTTTCCCTCTTGTGTTATTTAAACCTACCACTTGTCATGTTACATTGGTTAAATGTTGCCCTCATGTGTTACTTAACCCTACCACTTGTCATGGTACATTGGTTAAGTGTTGCCCTCTTGTGTTACTTAACCCTATCACACACCATGTTATATTGGTTAAGTGTTTCCCTCTTGTGTTAACTTAACCCTACCACTTGTCATGTTACATTGGTTAAGTGTTGCCCTCTTGTGTTACTTAACCCTACCACTTGTCATGTTACATTGGTTAAGCGTTGCCCTCTTATGTCACTTAACCCTATCACACATCATGTCATTTTGGTTAAGTGTTGCCATTTTGTGCTAACTTAACCCTACCACTCTAAGCATGTCCGTTCATTAGCATTAATTCATTCATTAATGCCTCAACCTCTCACATTAGAACTGTTGTTTGCGGTTGCTGGATGTGACGGGCGTTCCGGCCAGAATTCTACCGCAAACTCATTCTAACCTCGGGTTTTGGGCTTAATGCGCTAACCTCTCACATTAGATCTATATTGTAGCGGTCGCTGGATGTGCCAGGTGGTTCCGGGAAGTCTTACACCGCAACTCAATCTAACCTCGGGTTAGGCACGTTCATCTTTAGCCAATTTACATATTTACTATACATGACCAAGTCTAAATTTCATATGCTAACTATCCCAAATTCACCAAACTAGTCATGTTCCAATCCCCAAGTTATGTCCAACAAATTCAATTACAAGTTATTACTCAAAATAGGTTACACCCAATCTTCTCAAATTTTCAATAATAGTCATGCCCCAAAATCGCAATATACATTATGTTGGCGTCCCAACCAATAGTTATGCCCAATCTATATTTAATATTTCAATTTTTAGTTTCCGCCCAATCTAGATTTAATATTTCAATTTACCCCAAGTTTGCAACAATAACATTTATACCCCCAAATTACAAGTTACAAATTATGCCCAACAATTTCACCGAATATGTTATGCCCAATTATTTTACCGAATACATTATGCCCAATACTTACCCAAAATATTCCCTGTATTCCAATCATTCGTGATTCGCGATTTTAGCTTAGGTTCGAAGGTAACCCAGGTTCATAAAAGAAAAAGGAAATAGGGGAAGAGAGAGAGAAGGAGCATAAAATAAGGATAGGCATAAAAATAGGCATGTAACAACAGACCTAATACAAGAGATTTATATCCAACAAAGATAGATTCTTGAATGAACTGATACAATCACTATCACAGGCATAAGAATAACATCACGAACCAAAGAGGATTATTAACCTGATGTACAACAAAGATAGGCCTGATTTAATCAATAAAAATAACCTCTAAGGCATGTAAGACATAGATTCAATAGAAAGATAGGGATTATCTAAAAGGATTATCTTACAATTAGGCATAGACTTCAATTCATTTTATTATATGTCAAGATTACAATCAGGTATTCAAATCTAAAAATAACGTGAACTTACATTGCTATGATTAGAAAAGAGAATTGAATCGTTGTTGTTGCAGAAACTCTAATTTGATGTTGATTAAGCTTCAAAGTTGATTGTTGATAAAGAATTTCTAATATGATTTAGGTTTTTGAGGCAGCGGCTAAGAGAGTTGAAAGTTCAGCAGCATAGAGTCATCATAAGGATTTTTTATGAATTAGGGTTTAGGTTTAGAGATGTATATATAGATGTCTAGGATTAATTATAGCCTTTACATTAATCTAGGATCAATCTAACCCATCCAAGTCACAAAGACACCTCACCAAGCCAATTAGAACAAGCCACATATGCCCTAAGACAACAAAAATTGTCACTACCCAGATTTTGCTGATGGGGTCGACCCCTATAGGGGGTTGACACCTATGTCGACCCCGGTGTCGACCCCAAAGAGCCTAAGTCGACATAGGTATCGACCCATTCCCCAAACGTGGTCGGTTCCGCGTTTCCTCCTCCCGCCTTCGCTGTTTTGAATATTTTATTTTAATTCTGGTTTAAACTGAAATCTTCTAACCTCCATAACTTCTTCATACTGTATCTGTTCTATGCAAACTCAGACTCTATCATAAGTAGAATTCCAAGACAAACGCAATGGCGCAACCCGTTTCCCTTAATTCTTCTTTTAAAGATTAATTATTCTTTAATTATCTATTATGTCCCGTTTTAAAATTACGGGGTGTTACATTCCCCACTACTTAAAGGATTTCATTCCCGAAATCTTCAAGTCAATAAGAATATACATCCTACTATCCAACATCCATCTACTCAACCATTCAATCACAGGCATCCATTGTCCTTAAAAAGGTTTCTAATGTTTCATGAACATATGCATAGTGTGTGTATATGTCCTTACCCAAATGCAAAATCAGGCGGTCTACTGATTCAGTTGACCTCCTTAATGCAATTCATCATAGTGCCATGCGTCCATTATGTGTGCAAAAGAATCCTAATGATACATATTATTCCTACATGAGTGCACAATCGTTCATACAAATGCAACATCCATATGATAACACATCGAGTTTCAATCCATATACAAATACATATATGCATATGCACTATGAAAGTGACTGAGCCGATCTAGTGCCTAATGCGTGTGTATATGCATCCACGAGCAACCACTAGCAAACACTTACAACCACTTGCATCCACCAAACATAACATTTCTCAAACACATGTTTACATCCATTGGCTTCTACCTAAGGATCGAGGATAGGACCGAGAGGATATACTTAAAAGATAAAGACTAACATGCAAATAAATCTTTATAGAAAAAGAGAGATCAAGGATATACCCTCAAAAAGGGTATGATGCATGTATCTAGTCTTCAGTCTTCTAAGTCGCATCTTCTTGAGCTTTACTCCATTGTGCTCTGATTGCGTTAACTATCTTGGAGTCTTTTCTTTGTGAAGTCCCCATTTGACCCAAAAGCGTAGGTCTTACTCCTAGCGATGCCAACTACTAACTTAACCGAAGGTTTTAAATCAAAGGTTGATATGTATTCTGAACTTTTCCTTTTTCACATAAAGAGGACTTGAAGTAAACCTTTTTCTTCTTAAGGCATCCACTACAACCTTATCCTTCCTTCTTACATCAAAATGGCGCCTGGTCCCTTGCCACATGCATTCGTGTATACCGTAAACCTTTTAATACCGTAAGGTAAAAGTCGAAACTGGGGCCGTTGTAAGAGCCCTCTTCGATCGTTGGAAAGCGACATCGCAATCAATATCCCGAGAAAAGGTTAGATTCTTCTTCGTTAATCCAGTAAGTAGGGCTAATACCTTCACAAAGTTCTTAATGAACTTCCTATATTAACCCGCTAGTCCAAGAAAGCTCCTTACTTCTGTTGCATTCCTTGGGACCTTTTAGTCTTGCACCGCAACCACTTTTGCGGGATCTACTGCTATCCCTTCTTTGGACACTACATGTCCTAGAAACCTTACTTCTTCTCTCCAAAAATGAAATTTTGGAGAACTTCGCCTTAAGTTGATATGCTCGAAGTGTATCCATGACTTCTCTTAAATGCAAAGCATGTTCTTCCTCGTTCTTTGAGAAAATCAAGATATCGTCCATGAAGACTACTACAAATTTATTAAGGAACTCCCTAAACACCCTACTCATTAAGTCAACAAAATAAGCGGGTCCATTCGTCAAACCGAAAGGCATGACGAGTCACTCAAAGAAACCATCAAGGGTCCTAAAAGCAGTATTGTCTATGTTGTCCTCTGCTACTCTTAGCTGATGAAACCTTGTAGCCAAATCTAGTTGGGAGAAAACAGACGCACCTACAAGCTGGTCAAACAAATCATCTATTCTTGGAAGTGGGTGCCTATTTTTTCTTAGTTAGCTTGTTTAATTCTCTATAATCCACGCATAAGCGAAGTGAACCATCCTACTTAGTAGCGAACACTACTGGAGCACCCCATTCAAAAATACTTCGCCAAATAAACCCCTTCTCAAACAACTCTTTAACTTGCTTGTAGAGCTTCTTCCTTTGCCTAGGAGCCATGTGTCGTACGGGTAATGCAACTGGTTTGGCGTTATCAACCAAGTATATGCGGAAAACTATTTTGCGTTTTGGGGGTATACCCTTCACTTCATCAAAGACACCAGGATACTCACGGACTACTTGATCGGATTGCAAATTATCAACAGATGTATCATGAGATTCTAGGTAACTAAGCATGACAGAACCCTTAGGGTTACATGAGATTTCGAGGGTATTACCGAGGTGAGTCAAAAGTCTAACTGCCCTCCTTTCACAATCAAGAATGGCACCATTACTGGAATCCAATCCATCCCTAGAATCAACCCCTAGCCCATGAAACCAAAAACGTAAGCATTACATCTAAAATCAACGCTTAGTATAGATATTCCCAAATCCAAATAAATCATTGATAAATGAGCTGAACCCCTAATAGGATTTGAGACTACAATAGGATCCTCTACAATACTAATACTAAGGTGTAGAGACTCAACTACGGAAGCACATAGAAAAGAATGTGAAGCACCCGAATCGAACAAAGTTCTAACAGGATGATTGAAAAGAAAAACTAAACTTTCAACAGAAACGTTCCTACCTCTCTTAGGTACACTAGCAGTGAGAGCATGCAGTTGCCCTCTAGAAGATCAAGCCCTTTGCCCTTGTCCTTGTCCTTCGGGCAATCCTTGATAACATGTCGTGCTTCACCATACTGAAAACAACCACCTGCCTTCTTCTTCCTACAATTAAATGACCTGCTATACCACAGAAAAGACACTTCCTCTTGTCAAGGGATCTATTATTTCTTCCACCCTTCATATATTCCAATCCCTTGTTTGTGATTCTTCCACTTTGGCCTCTTTCTTTTCACCTTTCTCCTTCTGCGTGGATTAAGCCATATCAACAAGCTTCTTATCCTTGGGCTTGTGTTTCTTAGCCCAAAGTCCCTTATTCTTATCCTTACTATCCTTGTGTAGCTTGTTGACAAGTTTCTTGAAACTACCTCCATCGCACGGCAACCTACAAAGCTTGAAAAAAGATTAGCCACAGGTGAAACTACTGCGGCTACAGATGGAGGTTGGGCACTACTTCGCCCTTGACCAGGGCCGGTCTTAGAAGTTTTGCTACCTAAAGCAAAAAGGGAAAAAAGGCCATTATATTAAAAATAGTATGTTCGGTTCATCCTTTTTAGTTTCTGCTTTCATCATAACAAAATTGCAACCCTTGTATAAAAATAGTACGTTCGGTTCGTCCTTTTAGTTTCCGTTTGTCATAACAAACTTGCAAACGACATATAAACTGCAAAAAATGACCATTTTTAAAAACGACTTTAACATATAAAACGGAAATTTGTTTGCTCATATTCATTTTTTTGTAGCAAATGTTCAAAACTCAAAATACAAAACAAAAAGTAAATCAAACACCACGTAATGCATTACATAAAAACAATTTATATTGTTAAAAGATAAAAAATAACTTTATTTGTAACAAATGCACAAAACGCAAATCAATCTTAAATTTAATATACAACTACTAATCTAAAATTAGATCTTATTGTAGTCGACTGTTCACAAAATAGATTAAATTTTGCATTGTGGTCTACTTTTCACAAAACATAGATGCTAACATGCTGCATCGCTATTCATAAGATCATTTCACAGACTATTGGCAGTAAATTTCAGTAATTAAATGTTTAAACTATGCAACATTCAGTACCTTCTACCGAATAGCGAAATTGAATAGGTGCGTTGCTTTGTCTGTGCCCTTGTCGTTGTCAACTGCTAAGAGGCCCGAGATCCAAGAGATGCAACATGGAGATGGAAATTTTCCACTCGTCGTTGCCGGTAGATGGAGAGCCGCGATCGTCGAGTACGTTTGTGTGTGATTCATAAATCGTGAATTTTTCCTTTTTGCTTTCTGAATCGCGTAAGAATCGGTTCTCTAGAGTATTTGGGGGCCCCAAGCGGTCGCTTCTCCCGCTTTGTGGATGGTCTGGGCCTACCTTGACATGTGCCGTACGCCTACGAAACTTTGGTGGAAAGAAAGAAAGATGAGATTCAAATAGAGAATCAAAAGATAGTGCATATGTCTTTGGGGAATTTGCCTTTAAAAAAAACAATACTTTTCTCTTGAAAAACACTTCTTCAAAACATGTTTTAGAAAAAACTTCTTTATAAAAATGCTTTTGAAAACGGGTTATAAAATCCTTTATCTGTTCTGGTAACCTTCAGCTCTGATACCACGTGTAACACCACACCTCCGTTAAGGTCACTCACAAAGGGAATGCATTAACTTCGGTGGAGCGTCATAAGTGTATAGAACAGATAAATTAAAAAATAGACAAAATTTAAACAGCTGAAAATAAATAAAACTTTACTTCATTGATGAAACAGAAGGATGGTAAAATAGCTTGTACAAAGATTGTTTTACAATACCCATTACAACAAAGCATCTGTATTGTTTAACAAAATAAAGAAGCATAAAATGACAATGATATTCTCCAATAAAGCATGAGCCAGCCATAGCAATGGAAAAGAGAGTTCAAAGCAATACATCAACTATCTTCGAGCTTGGAAAGAAAACCGAGCTAAGTGGGAATATTCCCTCCTTGCGAACCTCGGGGGGGGGGGGGGGGGGGGAGGGACGGAAGAAAAGAAAGCGAAACAAAACAGAAAACAGAGTCAGACATAAAGCCTGGTAAGTCCAGTGACTTTCAGCACGTAAATAGGTAAAAGCATCATGACATGAATAAACTGGATACCAGAACATAACCATGATAATAAGCATAGCAAGATAACAAATAATGATCGTTAGATATGACAAGGTAAGTTACACTGAATGCGCTTCGGCTCTTTCCCTAACTTCCTGTTTTTCTCTGCACCACCCAACTAGCATCCTAACTAGTGTCTTTTATAGAATGATTCGTATTCCCTACTAGTGTCCCAACTAGTATCCTATGTTATATAATAAGGTGATCCCAAACCTGCAATTGTGGTAGCCTTCAAGTGTACATCTAGTATGAGGATCTTACCTCAATCAGCCTAATTGCCATGAAGATGTTAGATGTACCCTTACTACCCCATCGGTCGGCTCCCTACTTGTATTAATTTTCCTTGTGTCTGTGTCAATCGGTCCTCTCTTGCGTGTAGATACCCTGCGCTGGTCCCACCATAAGGTGTATCAATCCCTATGATAGCAACCCGACACAAATTCTAGATGCACAGTGTATACTACTGATGCCAGTGCCTGCTGTATCCACTCCGAAGTACGTGCACGTCCTATACTCTGCTGGAACCTACACTACTGCACCACCTGCCGCTATTTTTACCGCTTATAATTAGCCCAGTAATCGTGCCCCACCCTGCCTAGTTCAGGGTACTGTGATACATCTATGTGGGTTACAGCAGAAATGGGCCCCCGTTACTAGGGATTCCTAGGGTCTATTCGTATACCCCACAAATTGGTTAAGTGTTACCCATCCATTCAAGTTAACTTAACCCATCCACACATCATGTCATGTTGGTTAAGTATTTCTTATTAATTTGACCCTTCTCATTCATTTGTAATTGGTCAAATGTTTTCTATTAACTTAACCATGTTCATTCATCATATTATATTGGTTAAGTGTTTCCCCTTAGCTTAACCCCATTCGTTCATCATGTTATATTGGTTAAGTGTTTCCCATTAACTTAACCCCACTCGTTCATTGGTTAAGTGTTAACTTAACCCTACCACTTGTCATGTTACATTGGTTAAGTGTTGCCCTCTTGTGTTACTTAACCCTACCACTTGTCATGTTACATTGGTTAAGTGTTGCCCTCTTGTGTTACTTAACCCTAACACATGTCATGTTACATAGGTTAAGTGTTGCCCTCTTGTGTTACTTAACCCTATCACACACATCATATTATATTTGTTAAGTGTTGCCCTCTTGTGTTAACTTAACCCTACCACTTGTCATGTTACATTGGTTAAGTGTTGCCCTCTTGTGTTACTTAACCCTACCACTTGTCATGTTACATTGGTTAAGTGTTGCCCTCTTGTGTTACTTAACCCTATCACACATCATGTCATTTTGGTTAAGTGTTTCCCTCTTGTGTTAACTTAACCCTACCACTCTAAGCATGTCCGTTCATTAGCATTAATTCATTCATTAATGCCTCAACCTATCACATTAGAACTGTTGTTTGCGATTGCTGGATGTGCCGGGCGGTTCTAGGAAGACTTCTACTGCAACTCATTCTAACCTTGGGTTTTGGGCTTAATGCGCTAACCTCTCACATTAGATCTATACTGTTGTGGTCGCTGGATGTGCCGAGCAGTTCCGGGCAGTCTTACACCGCAACTCAATCTAACCTCGGGTTAGGCACGTTCATCTTTAGCCAATTTACATAATTACTATACATGTCCAAGTCTAAATTTCATATGATAACTATCCTAAATTCACCAAACGAGTCATCTTCCAATCCCTAAGTTATGCCAAACAAATTCAATTACAAGTTATTACTCAAAATAGGTTACACCCAATATTCCCAAATTTGCAATAATAGTCATGCCCCAAAATCGCAATATACATTATGCTTGGCGTCCCAACCACCCAATCAAGATTTAATATTTCAATATATAGTTTCCGCCCAATCTAGATTTAATATTTCAATTTACCCCAAGTTTGCAACAATAACATTTATACCCTAAATTACAAGTTACATATTATGTCCAACAATTTCAACGAATATGTTATGCCCAATTATTTCACCAAATACATTATGCCCAGTATTTACCCAAAATATTCCCCGTATTCCAATCGTTCGTGTTTCGCGATTTCAGCCTAGGTTCGAAGATAACCCAGGTTCATAAAAGAAAAGGGAACTAGGGGAAGAGAGAGAGAAGGAGCATAAAATAAGAATAGGCATTAAAATAGGCATGTTACAACAGACCTAATACAAGAGATTTAGATCCAACAAAAATAGATTCTTGAATGAACTGATACAATCATTATCACAGGCATAAGAATAACATCACGAACCAAAGAGGATTATAAACCTGATGCACAACAAAGATAGGTCTGATTTAATCAATAAAAATAACCTCTAAGGCATGTAAGACATCGATTCAATAGAAGGATAGGGATAAATCTAAAAAGGTTATCTTACAATCAGGCATAGACTTCGATTCATTTTATTACATGTCAAGATTACAATCAGGTATTCAAATCTGAAAATAACGTGAACTTACATTGTTAGGATTAGAAAAGAGAATTGAATCGTTGTTGTTGTAGAAACTCTAATTTGATGTTGATTAAGCTTCAAAGTTGATTGTTGATGAAGAACTTTTAATATGATTTAGGTTTTTAAGGCAGCGGCTAAGAGAATTGAGAGTTCAGCAGCATAGAGTCGTCATAAGGAATTGTTATGAATTAGGGTTTAGGTTTAGAGATGTATATATAGATGTCTAGGATTAATTCTAGACTTTAGATTAATCTAGGATCAATCTAACTCATCCAAGTCACAAAGACACCTCACCAGGCCAATCAGAACAAGCCACATATGCCTAAAGACACCAAAAATAGTCACGGCCCAGCTCTGGCTGATGGGGTCGACCCCTACAGGGGGGTCGACACCTATGTCGACCCCAGTGTCGACCCCAAAGAGGCTGAGTCGACACAGGTGTCCACCAACTAGCGAGACTCGAGTCAACACCCCAAACGTGGTCGGTTCCGCGTTTCTGCCTCCCGCCTTTGCTGTTTTGAATATTTTATTTTAATTCTGGTTTAAACTGAAATCTTCTAACCTCCATAATATCTTCATATTGTATCCTTTTTATGCAAACTCAGACTCTATCTCAAGTAGAATTCCGAGACGAACGCAATGGCACAACCCGTTTCCCTTAATTCTCCTTTTAAAGATTAATTATTCTTTAATTATCTCTTATGTCCAGTTTTAAAATTACGGGGTGTTACACATAATTTTTGGAGTCAGTACGTGGCCTCGGTATGTCTCTAATCAGGAGTGGGGTGTATGGCGTGGCGGCGGCAGGATGATCTATGGTGCGAGCATTTGGGGCCTAAAGCAATGAATGGGAACAAAGGGTTTAACCCCTTAATCAACTGATTAGTGTTAATTAATTAATTAACGTAATTAATGTTTGTAATATTTTTTTTCATATAAGATCAAAATCCGATGATTTCAGGCGCTTGTGATCGTCTCAACGAACACTACAACATAGAACTGGCCAGAATGGAAATGGAGCAGGTTGAATTTTGAGCTAAATTAAGCGGTCGTTTAATTTAGTTTGAAAACAGAAATTCAGAAATAAAGACTGACGAAGTGGAAACCAAAGTGAGAATTCTCTCACTAAAATATTTGTATACTTATTTATTTGTTTTATAACTAAAAACATATAGACTATTAGTATTGATTTTTAATTGTTTAATTATCATAAAAATGTTGTACGGTGCGTGTTAGCTCACAATCACTGTTGTTTGACAAACATGGATGATTTAATTAATTGTATTGTGTTGTTATTGTGATGATTAATATATTAAAAATAATGTTAACATTAATGTGGTAGTTGAAATTAAATTGTAAATATTCATTTATAATTTAAACAATGAAAATTTGTTAATTAGAAAAAACAATTCGAATCGAATTAGAATTGGTTGAATTTATTAACCAGTGATTAATTTAAATTGGCTGTTGTTTGAAAACCCCACACGGGTATTGGGATGATATTTGACATACATTAAACCCAATATTTAGTTGTATGTCAATCGATTGGTCGATAGACTATGGTGAGTGTTATTTATTTAACGCTTATACTGTTGTAAATTGCACTCTAGATGTGAGTTGACTATTTAATGACTGTTTATCACTATTTTTGAATACATACGATGTATGAAATCCATATAAATAAAATTATATGTTAATTGATTGACTTTGATTCCAGTTCAGAATTAACGGATATTTTAAAATAATATTCAGTGAAGAATTAAATTATGATTTTGATGTCCGATTTTTGATGGACACGAAAATATTGAATTGTGAAGCCGAGTTAAGTAGGTAAATGCCTTTTTAACTCGAATGGATTTTTATGTATCAATTTTATTCATTTTTAATGAATATTAAAAAGATTGATCTCAAAATCTGATATTTTAAAAATATTATCATTTTAATATTATAATGATATGGAATATTCAATTTTGATTTTGTTACACTATCTTTTGGCAAAGATCGTCTCAACACGAATTTCTATCATCTGGAATGATTCAAGACTTGGGTGTAGACTGGCAATCACTTGGATGAAGTGGCGGAGCGTTGCTAGCATGGAGTTTGTGTCATTTCTCACCCTTCTGGATCGGTTTGCCCCCCTAGGAGTCGCCCCCCTAGGTCGCGATCCGATCCTAGGAGTCGCACCCCTAGGTCGCGATCCGACTCCTAGGAGTCGCACCCCTAGGTCGCGGTCCGATCCTAGGAGTCGCCCCCCTAGGTTGCGATCCGATCCTAGGAGTCGCACCCCTAGGTCGCAATCCAATCCTAGGTGTCACACTCCTAGGTCGCGATCCGATCGTGGAGCGCATGGGGACCGCGAACCGCCTGCAGTTTTGCACTGTTTTGACCTATTCTAAAGGCTATTTTCGCTCCAACTTGCATGGATCTTATTACACATGTCATATGACGACTTGGAGAGGGTTTCTGGACGTTTTCCACCACATTTCGAGATTTTTGGGATGCGTGCCATGTGTCCCATGAACCGCCTTCAGGAAACAGCTATAAATACACCATTTGAAGGCATTTTCAAGGATCTTTTGGCCATTCTTCTTCATGGCTTCCACCATTACTGAATTGCAAGGATTTTGCACCTTTCTACACATAAATTCTCCTCTTGTAATCTCAATAAACACATGGATTGTGTGCCTGCATGTAACTGATTCTTGTAATCTATCAGTATAACAATAAGATTATAAAGTGGATGTAGGCTACATCTACAGCTGAACCACTATAAAAACCTTGTGTGTCTCCTCTTTATTTACTCTTTTCTGCATTTTGTGATCCGTGATCTGCATTTGGGTGTTAGGCCCAATTTTTGGTCTAACATTTTGGCGTGCCAGGAAGGGGGGCACACAAAAACTTCAACTTCTAGCTTGAAAGGAGACTCAATGGCAATCAAAAGGAAGAAGACTGGAACTTCCACTCATGCTGATGAAGCTGATGCTGAAGGCACAAGGAACGAAGCAAGTCAGGAAGCTTCCTCTCATGGAGATCCTTCTGCATACTTGACCAGAGACGAGATGGATGGAGTTCTCGCTGAACTGAGAGATCAGATGGCACAGCAAGACGATCTTCTCTAGAAACAACAGGAAATGATCAACCAATTCTTCGCTCGGATGGATGGAAGGCCGAGCAACGTTCAAGCCATTGGAGACGTAGCCACTGAAGCGGCTCGCACAGGCCACCACGATCAGATCGGTTCGGGCCAAGCGACCCGCGACCCGCGACCCGCCAGCACCAGTGCTCGGGGGCATCCCTCTCCATGTTGGAAATGCACAACGATCGACTCCAACTCCAGATCGAACGAACACTGGACCGCAAGCTCCCACGCATCAGCAACAGCCAGCTCGTGATGGAGCACCAGATCTCGTTCGGATCGCCCCCCCGTTCACGATCTAAATTCACGACCCGAACTCCACACAGATACTGGTCGGCTCCCCCATCACGATCCGCTATCCGCGACCCGCGATCCACTTCTGGCAGTTCACCGACAGCTTCCAACCTCTCCTGCATTCAACGCTGGGGGCACCAGCTCTGATTTTGGCAATTTGCAACAACTTTTTGAAGGAAATCGGCTAGCAGATCTCATTCAACGCCTCTCGAGAGGTCGCACCTATCAGAATGACGTGGACGACGTCAATCACAATCCGTTCACTCAGGAAATCAGGAATTCACGCAATCCCCCGGATTTCAAACTTCCACAACTGGAGCCATACAACGGCAGGACAGATCCTACCGTGCATCTCATGCGCTACAAACGACATATGGAAGTTCAGTCAGCGTCGGAAAATGTCATGACTAAGTGTTTTCCCCTCTTTCTGACTGATATAGCAGCCATGTGGATTCGGCAGCTAGAGACGGAATCGATCAGCAGTTGGAATATGTTGGTCGCTTGCTTCCTTGAACAATTTCGTGTCCACATCGCACGACCCAAGAACGTCATGTCACTCACTACAATCAAGCAGAGGCCTAGAGAAACTCTGCGTTCCTTTCTGGAAAGATTCAACGTTGCAGCAGCATCAATGGATCGCCCAGAACAATCGATGGTACTGATGGCAGCGGTATCCGGCGTTCTGGATAACACAGAATTTAAAAAATCCTTGTACCGAGATCCACCACGAAATCTCGGTGAATTCTACTTTGAAGCAGATAGATTTCTGCGGGAAGAAGATGCAACTTCCGAGAAGAAAACCCTCGAAGTCAACATGCTCAAAGATGGAGAACCATCTGATTCTGGTAAAGGAAAGACCCCTGCTACAAATGATCGTAATGCTCCACCCCGGAGAGGGTCCAGATACGACAAATACACTGAACTAAATGATACCTTGAGCAATATATACGTGGATACAGGGGGTGCCGCCTCATATCCAAGGCCTCCCAAGAGGGAGCCAACGCTAGCAAAACGCAATTCTGGCAGACACTGCATATTTCATGACATAGACAGTCACAACACTGATGACTGCAGACATTTGCGAGATCTTATTGAGGATCGGGTCAGACGAGGAGAGCTACCTGAATATGTCACTCGACCAACAACGCCTACACCTGTGCTACCACCACCTATTCCCCAGAGAGGGATCGATCCTGGATCGAGCAATCGCGGGATTATCATTCGCTGATCCCACTCAGCGGATCTCTTCAGTTTGCTGAACTCCGGTTCACAGTTCATATTTTTAGGTTTTGAGGCAACTTCTCGCCCTCCTTTGTTTTCCCTGCATGTAATAAGATCCGTCACATCAGCCCACACGCACGGAACCTACTTGTGGTCTCCAGTCGTGTCCGGCAAAAGACCGCTGCGTTTTCATGAATTAGCAATAAGCATTGAGCTCCGGCTCCCAACTGGATCCGTCCAGTACGAACATGAGCTCCGGCTCCTAACTGGATCCGTCCAGTATAAACAAATCTTCATGTGCTTTTCCTTGGTCGTCTTACTCTGGTAAGGCCGTCTTGGAACCTTCATGTGCTTTTCCTTGGTCGTCTTACTCTGGTAAGGCCGTCTTGGAACTTTCATGGCATTTCCTTTGTCGTCTTACTCCGGTAAGGCCGTCTTGGAACCTTCGTTGCTTTTCCTTGGTCGTCTTACTCCAGTAAGACCGTCTTGGAACCCCTCTAACATCTTCTCAGATGGTTTACTCTGGTAAGGCCATCTAGGAAATATTCTTGCATTATTTATTTTATCTTCTTGCAGGTACAAACTCCTGGCCTTCTTGGATTTCTCTGGCCTTAATACGATCCCGCGTGATCGTCGGTTTTCTGGCCTTAATACGATCCGGCGTGATCGTCGCATTCTAGATTTGGATTTCTCAGATTATCCAGAACACATCTTCCTTCAATCAGCAAGATATGTTCTGGGGGGCAACTTGTTACACTATCTTTTGGCAAAGATCGTCTCAACACGAATTTCTATCATTTGGAACGACTCAAGACTTGGGTGTAGACTGGCAATCACTTGGATGAAGTGGCGGAGCGTTGCTAGCATGGAGTTTGTGTCATTTCTCACCCTTCTGGATCGGTTTGCCCCCCTAGGAGTCGCCCCCCTAGGTCGCGATCTGATCCTAGGAGTCGCACCCCTAGGTCGCGGTCTGATCCTAGGAGTCGCACCCCTAGGTCGCGATCCGATCCTAGGAGTCGCACCCCTAGGTCGCGATCCGATCGTGGAGCGCATGGGGACCGTGAACCGCCTGCAGTTTTGCACTGTTTTGACCTATTCTAAAGGCTATTTTCGCTCCAACTTGCATGGATCTTATTACACATGTCATATGACGACTTGGAGAGGGTTTCTGGACGTTTTCGACCACATTTCGAGATTTTTGGGATGTGTGCCATGTGTCCCATGAACCGCCTTCAGGAAACAGCTATAAATACACCATTTGAAGGCATTTTCAAGGATCTTTTGGCCATTCTTCTTCACGGCTTCTACCATTACTGAATTGCAAGGATTTTGCACCTTTCTACACATAAATTCTCCTCTTGTAATCTCAATAAACACACGGATTGTGTGCCTGCATGTAAATGATTCTTGTAATCTGTCAGTATAACAATAAGATTATAAAGTGGACGTAGGCTACATCTACAGCCAAACCACTATAAAAACCTTGTGTGTCTCCTTTTTATTTACTCTTTTCTGCATTTTGTGATCTGTGATCTGCATTTGGGTGTTAGGCCCAATTTTTGGTCTAACAGATTTAAATTGAAAAGGAAGTTAAAATCGTTTTAAAATGAATTTATAAATATTTTATAAAATACGTTTTAAATGGAAATCGATGATATATATTATATTTATTTCAATGGCTTGAATAGAATGCGCCAAGCAACGACCGTTCGCGAATTTCAACCATTAACTTCAAATTGGCGTAACAGAAGATCTGACCGTCGGATTTTCCTAAAACCAGAATCATTGGGTTCGTATCAAAAAGATCTTTCCAATTAATATAAGAAATTTAAATTTGAATGGTTTGATATTAAATTTTGTCCAAATCAATTCCAAAAAAGGTCGCTATGAATGCAGTTCGGTGGCCGATATTGCAAAATGACTGTAAGTGCCTTAATAAAATTATTAAAAATAGGAAAAAATTATGTGAAATCATAATTAATGATTTGGAAAGATTTTTGATGAAATATTCCATGTTTTAAAAGATAAAATATATTTTTATCTGAATGAACTATTTATCAACTAGAATAATAATTCAATGTTTTTAAATAAATAAATTGGATTTGTAAATGGTTTTATTCTAACCAGAATTTTCCAACATATCAATTGGAAAGGATTTAAATGGACATAATTTTCGTAATATTTCGATATTGGATTCTGTGATTGTACATATATAGTTGAGGAATTTGGAAGATATAGATATCGTTATTCCCAGTACGATATACGTTAGTTTCAGAATTTGATATTGAATATAAGCTGATGTGATTTCTATTCAGAGCCTTGTATTTAATATCAAATTGGATTTTGGGTTTATCGTGAATGGTGTCTTCAATAACATTGTTCTTAAACCCATTTGAGGATAGAATAAATCTTTTAACTAAGATTAATGAAGTTCTCCAATTTATAATTATAAATTGGAACTAAATGGAAGATGATTTTGGGTTCATTGTGAACTTAAATAACATTCGTTCTTTAACCCAATTAAAAGTGAAGTGTGATTTGGAATTTATAAATCTTTTTACTAAGATTTAATGGAAATTTTCCAAAGTAAAGTTTTCCAATTTAATACATTAAATTGGAATTTAATGGAATTCGATTCAATAATAATCGAGATGAGCTTCTGTGAATGAAGAACGTTACTATATGTGGAATTTAAAAGGCTTTGCCACTATTCCACTTATAGTATTAGTTTGATACGGGAGTTTATATTGATTATATACTGTTATGATCTCCGTGAAGATTCCATTTTAATGGAAGATGATTTTGGGTTTATCGTGAACTTTGTTTTAAATGACATTGATTCTTTAACCCGGTTAAAGGCAGGATTAATGTCCTAAAGTTGAATAATCATTAAGTAACGATTTTTGAAGATTAAAACTAAGTAGAGTTTCAATGAATCTTTAATTAGATTGAAATGAGAATAGGATTACCAAATTTATCGAATTCATGAAATGATCGAGATATGGAGTACTACCAGTTTTACTCCAGGCGATAGTTAAATCTTTAATTAGATTTGAATGTGAAATGATAATTAAATTTACTGATAACACCGTGGGTGTTAGATATGGAGTACTACCAGTTTTGCTCCATGGGATGAATAGCTTGGGATTAGGAAAAATAAAATATAATAAATGGTTACTTCGATAAGGCTAGATAATCCCGACTAGTTTTATAAACCTTAATTTAGTTTGGAATTGTTAAAAAGGTAAAATAAAATCTTTTGAAATTGATATCTAAAGGAAGATTTAAGAATAAGTTTAAAAGAACTTATCTTTGATAAAATTAATGGGAACGTTTCCCCTAAATGTGAATATTTGAAATAAAGAATATTCTGGATTAGGATGAGGCATATGATGTGTTTATATATCACTTGATTATAAGGTACGCGAGTTATTCTAAAAGACCGGGTTTAATCCATTCTGAATAACTATTACGACGATTAAAAGTCGACGATGAAGACGGTGGTTGAAAACCGAAGATCTTCACATCGAATGGATAATTACTGATGTCTTGATTGGGAGGCATCCCAAGGCAAGGTAATATGTGGTGATTGTCAAATTGTACTTGGAGATCGACCGAATTTGCAAGTGCCTCTCTTCTGTTTTAGACATAAAGGATGAGGAATAAGGTGCCTACGGTTACGTTCAAACCCAGAATGGACTTGTAAACGGATGCGTGTCTGACATTGGATTTCATTTTGTGTTGATTGATTTCTATTAAATATATATCCGTTTGGCGGTGGAGAATATATTCTCTTTCTTAAAACCCTTCTCTAAGACGTACGAGCTTAGAGGTTATAACCCTTCTATCAATATATAACCTCTAAGCTCGTACATCTCAGAGAAGGGTGTTAAGCAAGAGAATAAGTTCTCCACCACCAAATAGATATATATTTAATAGAAATCAATCAATACAAAATGAAATCCAATGCCAGACACATCCATTTACAAGTCTGTTCTGGGTCTGAACGAAACCGGAGGCACCTTATTCCTTGTACCATGTGTCCAATATAGGAGATGTAACATCCCGGAAATTTGCGATCTTAGTTATCCGATATACAACACATATCGAACATCTAAGGATCGAAAATGCAGGTAGTTAATGAAAGAAATTAGAGGGTGAGAATAGATAAGATAGAAACTTAGAATAGAAGATGAAGAACACCACATCAGAGTAACACGAACCTCACAGCGGAATGAATAACATATAATATATATCAAAATTTTGAAATATAAATCTGTATTTGAATATACATATCATTTCCAAAGTACAACACCTACAACACAGCGGAAATAAACGATAGCTATAAGATCCTGAAGCCTCCTGCTCCAGCTCTTCAAGTATCTGTAAATCCCGACTACTTGACTGCCCGTACAAAATTAGGCACCCAAGAGTTTAGTGAAAACAAAACAAACTCCGGGTCAGTCATGGGACTGGTATGAGTAAAACAGTTTAAATAGTTTGAACAAGTAAACGACATCTCATAAGACCACGCCGTATAACGGAACGGGTTTTTCCCTTATGAGAATCCAAATTATCTTTATACCAAAAACCTTTTGATATTATAATAATGTCTATCAACCACAATATAATAATCATCTAGCAGAAACGCTTTCATTTCACGTTTTACATATATAGTATACAATCAAAACCGCAAGCACGTATTGGGTAATGGATTTCCAACTATGACAAGGTATGGAACCACCTTTCGCTAGTGTACCTCTAGAGAGGAATACACTGGGTTCAATAAGAACATCTTGCAACCCGGCCACACATGACCGACCACTCATTTCTCTTGAGTGTATCGAATGTATATCACCAACGGTTGGGATCAGCAACCGTTTCCCGAATGGGACAACATCGATAATAGATTTTTAGAAGTAACTGAAACTCTAGATCAGGTGATTATACATCCTAATAGGTGCGACCTACATAGCCGTGCTGCCTGCTCGATTTTTGTCATTTCCCAGTTGTGAGGCTAGAGGCCATGCTTATCTCTGACAGATCACACATTTATTCACTTTGAATGTCACATCGTCATACCCACCAAATCACAAATTGATTTCCCCAAAAATACCATGGGTATACAACTAAGAGAAACGAGTTCCTCTGCCACCAAACGTAACTATGTTTGAAGAGATCAACTTACACGATCCTTTAGATATACTCTGTCAGACATTCGTCCATACAAGTTGTCCTGGGATTGGACAAACCGAAGGCACTATTCAGTACATCCATCTTAGGCAATCTTTACCTAAGATTTATGCAACAGCCCTTGCACTTTACTCCGTCTTCAATTATCTTTGGCATATATGATTCGCAACGCTTATGCCAAGACAGACTGGTTCTTCGGATAATAATCCAACCTGTCTCTTCATATTAAAAACGTTAAAATGGTCGAAAACTTCGATAGTCGGTGGGTTAACTATCAAAGAAAAACACGTGTGCAAACAACGATATTATTTCCAGATGGAAATTATATCGATCAATCATCATTTAACATTTATCTCTTTAGTTCATTAGTTTACTTATCTCCCGTTTCCATATATTCAACATTTCTTATTTTCTATTATCAGAAAACATTCTGATTCTTATTTGGAAAACATTTCCAAAACTCCTTCACTATCAAACCTTACTATTTCTTAGTTAAGAAGGAAGTCAATCAAGTTGGGGTATAATTACCTCTCAGACCTTAACTGAACAACGTTTTAACTTCGAAATAGTCAAAGTTTATCTTTTAAATCTTTAACAAACTTCCTTACGTAACTCTCGAATTCAATTTTCGAATCCACTTCTTTTATAAAAACATTGGTTATAACGATAACATTATAATCCCTACTTTCGAAGTATGTAACTTCAAATATAACTTTTATTCTTTAATTTGAATAATTAACCTACTCTAATTTATTTATAAGTAAATAAATCCTGATTTAAAAACCGGAAAGTAAATAATACTTTCCCAAATTCGATATAATCGAATTCAACGTATAACTCCTTTTCAAGTAATCTCTATTTGATTAACTCTTCTTCGAATAAGCTATATTCGATTATCTCTCTTCGAATAACTTATATTCGATTAACTCACTTCGAATAACTTATATTCGATCTCTTTCTTTCGAATACGCTATATTCGATAATCTCCTTTCGAATAACTAATATTTGATAATCTCACTTTCGAATAACTAAATTCGATTAACTCCTTTCGATTTAACTAACATCGATTCTCCTTTCGATTAAACTATAATTGATAACTCCTTTCCTTTTAAACTATAATTGATAACTCCTTTTGATTAAACTAATCGATAACTCCTTTCCTTTAACTCTATTTGAATAAACTATATTCGATACTCCTTTAACTCTATTCGAATAAACTATATTCGATACTCCTTTAACTCTATTCGAATACTCCTTTAACTCTATTCGAATAAACTATATTCGATTAACTCCTTTTGAATAACTAGATTCGATTACTCCTTTCGAATAACTATATTTGATAACTCCTTTCAAATAACTAGATTCGATAACTCCTTTCGAATAATTAGATTCGATAACTCCTTTTAACTTTATTCGAATATTAATATTTGATAACTCCTAATTCGACTAACTCTAACCGATTTATTCTAATTCGATTAACTCTATTTAATTATTCTATTGGTTAACTCTAACTGGTTAACCCTAATTGATTAACTCTAACTGGTTAACTCTAACTGATCAATTCTAACTGGTCAACCCTAATTTATTAACCCTAACTGGTTAACTCTAACTCATTTACTCTATTCGATTAACTCTAATCGAATAACTAATTTTCGATTAACTCATTTCGATTAACTCATTTCGATTAACTCTTTTCGATTTACTCTTTTGAATTAACTCCTTTGATTCATTACTTTTCTATTTGTTTACTTAACAAATAACTATTCCCTTTTCCATTCTATTTATTTAACAAATAAATATTTATTTATCTTTTCTATTTGTTTAACAAATAAATATTTACTTTTATATTTGTTTTTCACAATTATTCCCTTTATATTTGTTTTACAAATATTTTACTTTATATTTGTTATACAAATATTTCTTTTATAATTGTTATACAAATATTTTCCTTTATATTTGATTTCACAAATATTTTCCTTTATATTTGATTTCATAATTATTTTCCTTATTATAAAATCCCTTGATTTTATAAATATTCCTTTATATAAAATCCTTTGATTAATTAAAGGTTTCAATTTCAATATAGCATTTGAAAATTCCCCTTTTCATTTTATTCCAGTATTTGTTATGGTATTTAACATACCATATATCACTGATCTATATCATCCCAACACACACAATCAACAACAGATTGCATATCACATCACATATCACAATACATGGAAAACAGTAAAAATAAATGTTGAGGAATCCAGTTGGATTCCTCCGACCTGTTTCCCTGCATCACAGATGTTAAACAATATAATTAACATCAAATTCATTTCAATATGAAATATTCTTCTAAACAGAATCAATATTTGTTTAACGATTTATATCTATATCATTATCTATACTTTCAACCAACTGACTAGCAGTTCATACAAACAGTCAGCACACAGCAATCAACAGATAATTATCAGTTCTAAGAATACGTTATAAAAATATAACTGTTCAGAGTTGGTGAGTTTTACTCACATTGGACGATTATCGTTAATAACGATAACCATCGCTTGATTCAGTCGGACAATTTATTTTGCAATAAATTGTAACGAGCTTCGATTCGCTCCTAGTCAGCTCCAGGCTGTAGCCCTCGTCCATACGATCCTGTCGGATCTTGTTTTGTTGAATTCCGTTAACATATGAATAAGATATGATAAAATTTTAGGTTAATATACTATTTTGAATTCAAACTAAATTTAATTTGTTTTAAATTTGGGCTTAACATTTTAGTTTTCTTTCCGGCCCATTACCCGCATACGCATAAAAATTTTCCCATTCATTAGCAACATTTGACTTCTTCTTCTCTTTTTTTTTGGAAAACCCGGCTCCTCCCTGTACAGACTTCTTCCTCTTCTCCTTGCTAAAACCACCTGCTCTATACCAAAACGCGACCAAGCCTCCCATTACTACTGTGCATCCACAACTCTTTATTCCACACAATAATGATTTCATTCAGACCCTTTGGAACTTCGGTTCCCTCCCAATCCATACACTAAATTACTAAAACAACTGAACAAGTGCATGTGCATTTACAGCACACACGCTCCTCCCCTCATAACGCACGAACTCCCTCTCGCTTCCTTGTCAGTGTCAACGCTTCGAACTTCACTCCGCAACATTTAAGCATCACCACCCTTTCTCTCTGACTCTTTTCCTTGCGTCAACCGCCCCTCCTTCTCAAACACACGCTACAGTTGAACCACACACCAAAACATCACTCTCGTTCTACCTCACCAACGCTCATGTACTCAGATCTCGCACAAAACCCCACGCGCCCCGAAAGCTTCCTGAAATGACCGATTCCCTCTTCTGTAGCCGAGCTATAGTGCGACAAATCTTGTCCCCACAACCGCTTTTTGGCCGATACCTGAAAGCCCCAACTCACATCTGCGTTCTAACCATGACTTTTAGAGGTTCCTGGAGTTTTAATGTGAAGGTTTGTTTTTATTGGATGGCGGCCTCACTTGCATTAGGTTTCAGCAAAAATCAAAGTACAGTATGCGATGGTGCTATTTATAAGTTTTTAGTTGGGCACGAGTTTGTTTCGAGGCCAAGGGAAACTTGCGGGTTTAGGAAGGGAAACGTGGCCTTCCCATTGATCAGAGAAATAGATTTTAGGTTAAGAAAGGGTTTCCTTTTTCTTCAGAACAAAGTTTTACGGTCTCCATTACCCCAAATTTCGTCGTTTTACGAGCCACTAGAGACAGAAATAAAAATACCATTAAGATGAGTAACGTGCCACGATCCCAAAAATATAGTAATATCGGTAGGTTAACTCTAATTGTGAAACCTCGCTGATTAAGGGTGCAAAATACTCCAAATAAAAAGTTTCTTATTTAATTAATTAAAAATTACAGTAAAATTCTAAAAATTAAATTATCACTACGTCTCAAAGGGATTGTCTAAATTCAAGGCCAATATTTAATTATAATTAAATATATCGTTATGGTTGATAAACAATTCCATAGCGACTATTCGAAAATTTGATTTGGACATAAATCAAAATCTATATGACGAAATCCTGATTTTTCTCTTCCACTAGAAAAATATACTTCACCAGCTCCTAACTTTAATCCGATTTAAAACGGCTTCTGTATATTCGTTTAAAGTTCGAATCGCCAAATTACGAACTGCAGCGCCATTTCGAGCTCGATTATATTTATAATATAATTTATACGCTCAACCATCGTTAATTAAATACATTCGTTATTCAAATTCAATTCTAAACTGAATTATATATTATAAATTGTCCAGTTCACATTATATTGTCAATTCCACTAATTCTGATTATTTTAGAATTAAATATATTATTTAATTATTATATTAATTAAATATTCAAAGTTATTTAATAAAACGACCATTATATTCTCTTAATCACTATTTCAATGATTAAATAAATTAATTATTATATCGCTGAAAAATGCGGGTCGTTACAGGAGAGAGGTCCTCGCATATCTGGTCGATCTCCAAGTACGTCTAGACGATCACCACTCATACCTTGTCTTAGGTGTACAACCCAATCAAGACATCAGTAATCATCCATTCGATGTGAAGATCTCCGGTCTTCAACCACCGTCTTAATCATCGACTTTTAGTCCTCGTATCGGTTATTCAGAATGGGATAAACCCGGTCTTTCCGAACAACCTATGTATTTTATAATCAATAATAAAGTGCTATAAAAACACATCATACGCCGCATTCCAATTCAGAATATTCTTTTATTAAATATTCATATCCTTTGGGAAAGGTTCCCATTAATTTTATCAAATATAAATTCTTTTAAATTTATACTTTAACCTTCCTTTGGAAATCATTTCAAAAGATTTATTATCTTTTCTCTACTTAAACCCAATTAAGGTTTACTAAACTAGTAGGGATTAGCGAACCTTACCGAAGTAGTCATTAATTCTATTATCCCAATCCCAACATATTCATCCCATGGAGCAAAAATGGTAATACTCCATATCTAACACCCACGGTGTTATCGGTAAATTTAATTACCATTTCCCGTTCAAATCTAATTAAAGATTTAACTATTGCTTGGAGTAAAACTGGTGGTACTCCATTCTCGATCACTTCTCAAATTTGGCAAATTTAATTACCACATTAACTTTTTTAATATAATTAAAGATTCACTAAAACTCCGCTTAGTTTTAATCTCCAAAAATCATTACTTGATGATTATTCAACTTTCTGGAAATTAATCCCGCTTTTACTTGGGTTAAAGAACCAATGTCCTTTAAAACAAAGTTCATTATAAACCCAAATCCTCTTCCATTAACTATGGAATCTTCACGGAAAACAGATCAATATATAATCGATATAAATTTTCATATTAGACTAATAATATAAATTGAATAATGGCCAAGCCTTTTAGATTCCATATATAGTGACGGTCTTCCTTTACAGGAGCTCATCTCGATTATTACCAAATTGAATTCCATTCAATTCCAATTTAATATATTAAATTGGAAAACTTTACTTTTGAGAATTTCTCTTAAACCTTAATAAAAAGATTTATAAATTCCAAATCATCTCTTCACTGCTAAATGGGTTAAAGAACAAATGTTATTTAAAACATTGTATACGGTAAACCCAAAATCAACTTCCATTTCAATTCCGATTAAATGTTAATTAATTGGTAAACTTCTCTAAATATTAATTAAAAGATTTATTCTTTTCTCAACTAGGTTTAACAACAGTTTTATTTAAGACACCATTCACGACAAGCCCAAAATCCAATCTGATATTAAATACAAGGCTCTGAATAGAAATAATATCGGCTTATATTCAATATCAAATTATGAAGCCAACAAATATCGTATTGGGAATAACGATATTTATATCTTCCAAATTCCTCAACAATATCCGTATAATCATAGAATCCAATATTGAAATATTTCGAAGATTGTTTCCATTCCAATTGATACATTGGAAAATTCCGGTTATATCAGAACCATTTCAAATCCAATTTATTTATTTAAAAACATTGGATTATTATTTGAGTTAATGACTAGTTCATTTCGATAAAAGTATTTTTGTCTTTTCTAACTTGGAATTTTTCATCTAAAATCTTTCCAAATCAGTTATTATGAATTTACACAATTTTTCCATATTTTTTAATAATTTTATTAAGGCCCTTACAGTCGGTTTCCATAACGGCCACCGAACTGCATCCATAGCGACCTTTTCTGAAATTGATTTGGACATAATTTAAAATCCAATCATTCAAATTTAAATCTCTTATATTCATTGGAAAGCTCTTTTCGATACGAACCCAACAGTTCCAGTTTTAGGAGAATCCGACGGTCGGATCTCCCGTTACATCAATTTGAAGTCGATGGTCGAAATTGCGAATGGTCCTTGCGCGCCGCATTCTATTCAGGCTATATATATATATATATATATATATATATATATATATATATATGTTTCGTCGATTTCAATTCAAAACTTATTTTATAAATCGTTTATAAATTCATTTTAAAACGATTTCAACTTCGTTTTCAATTTTAAATCAAAGTTGAATATTCCATATCATTATAATTTTAAAATGATAATATTTTCAAAACAGTTGGTTTTGAAATCCATTTCCTTTTCATATTCATTATAAAATAAATAAAACCGATTTATAGACCCATTCGATTTAAAATGGCATTTAGCTACTTAACTCGGCTTCAAATACTTCAATATTTTCGTGTCCATCCAAAATCGGACATCAAAATCATATTTTGATTCTTTATTGAATATTATTCTAAAATATTCGTTATTTTAAAATATTAATTGTTTTAAAATATTCGTTATTTCTAAATCAGAATGCGACTCAATCAATTTCCATATAATTTCAGTTATATGGATTTCATACATCACATGTATTCAACAATAATGATAAATAATCATCAAACATTCAACCATTATCCAGGGTGCAATTTACAACCGTATAAGCATTAAAATAAATAATGCTCATCACAGTCTGTCAACTAATCGATTGACATTCAACTAAATATTAGGATTAGTGTATGTCAAATATCATCCCAATACCCGTGTGGGGTTTACAAACAACAACAGTCTATTTAAATAAATCTTGATTAATAAATTTAAACAATTCTAATTAGGTTTGAATTATTTTTCTATTTAACCAATTTTCACTGTTTAAATTATAAATGGATTTTATAATTTAATTTCAACTACCACATTAGTGTTAACAATATCGTTAATACGTTAAACATTTCAACATCACAAATAACACATAATACAGTGAATTTAAATTGTCCATGGTCTGTGGACGAGGGAGGTGAGCTAACAGGCACCGTATACAATTTAAAATAATAAAAACTAATAAAAATCTACACTGGCAATTCTATATATTTTTATACATGAATACAATAACATGATAAAATATAATTTAGTGAGAAGAAGATCTCACATTGGTTTCCACTCCATCGGTCTTTATTTGAGGATTACGGTACTATTTGGATTTGAATTTGTCTGAAATTCCAATTTGCTCCATTTCCATTCTGGTCAGTTCTGAAATTAAGTACTCGGCAACACGAATTTAACGCAACTGAAATCATCTGATTTTGATTCTGCTTGAGAGAGATACGATTGTTTAAACTTTAATTACATTAATGAATAATTAAATTTTAAGTAATTTAATAATTAAATACTTAACCCCCTTTCTTCCTTCTTAAAACCGTCGTTCCTCATTAAAACTCAAACCCGTCGATTTGCTTCTCCCCTCCTAGCGCCTCTTACACATCACCATACCCCAATCCACTCACCCCACGACCACCGCCTATCTTCGAGCTCCCCACGGTGGCCAGCTCGGCCAACTCGCGGCTCCGACGAGCCCAGAAAATGGCCTGAAGCGGTGGCGCTTCCAACCCCAATATCGAACAGCTCCCCCCTCCATTTCAAATCAAACCCATACGAAATTCAAGATCTCATTCTGTTCTTCAATTTAGTTTTAAGGAGTTTGGAGAATCGTCGTTCGGATTTGGGGAAAATTCTAGAGGAAGTTTCGAACCGAACTGACCAAATACTGATGGCGGAAAAGTGAAATTAGGTTTTCCTAGTTTTTTTTAAAGGGTATTTATAGTCTATTTTATTATCATTTAATTCAACGTTGCTTGTTTATCAATACGAACTCCAAATCGAACAACGACTATCGCTCCTAGCAAAATGCCCACATTCTAGACACAATAGAATATGTTTCATAAACCAATTGTTTCGATCAATTTTTGCCAAAATTAAAATATATTGAATTCAAACGTATATTTTAATTTACTGGGGCCCCATACTGACTCCAAAAAATCACAGAAAAGTAAATCTACTGATGATTTAATGATGCGGTCTTAACAAAACTAATTTCGTCGAATTTGAAGACCGTTTGAAAAATGGTCATTTTCTAGTCGATTAAATTTTAACTGAATTGACAAAACACGTTTAAATTTACCACGCTCACATATTAATTCTAAAAATTATGAAATTTGAAACCCAATAATATTTTGACATTTCGGATCCAACAAAAGTGGTTTCGTTGAAAACGGAGCTCGTTTGCAAAATGGCTATTTTTAAGGGCTATATATTATATTAAAATATATATAAATTCCATAGTGACTATTTTAGATTTTAAACTGGACCTAACTTTAAATTTATATTATGAAATCTGGATTTTTCACTTTCGTTAGAAAGATATAATCAAACATATTCTAACATTTCTTGTTTCGTCCAATTCTGATTTATTTTGAATCCTGTATACTTAACTGAAATTAGAAATCGAATTTTTAAACTACCATGCAATTTCAAGTTCGCTTTATAATCAATATAATTTTCACGTTCAAACTTCGATTTAAATAAATTTTTAGTCGTTATTATTTAAAATAAATCATTTTAAATAATCAAAATCAATTAAAATAGCTAAAATAAAAAAATTTAATTGATTCAAAATTTCTGGGTTGTTACAAAGAGTCTTGTGGATGATGATCAAAGCACGGTTTTAAATAACGCATCTCTATATAGCATTAATTCGCGAGCTTCACACCCTGGTATGAACTAGAAACGGGATGAGGGACTACAGGGAGGGCGTGCGTTTCTTTCTAGCTAGGAGTGATGTCATGGTATGGAGCCCAAACATTTTACTTATGTGGATGTTGGAAAGCGAGGTACCTTGGATTTGAGTCCCTAGTGACTCTTGATATGTTGACATACTTACCAGATTTTATGCCCCACAGGGAAGGGAAACGTATTGTTCAGGAATTGCCAATCCACTAAAGTAAGTGCGGACAGGCCCTGCCGATCCCAGGTGCAGTTGCGATTGAATCCTAAGGCATAGGCTAGAGTGTCTTAAACATTGAGTAAGATCCCTTGCCTTAGTTCATGATGGAAATCCAATTTCCAATACGACATTGTGCGGTTTTAATTGTAAACCTATATGGCGACCTAATATATGGTACTTATGCGGTCTATGATTGATACATTTATATTTGAAGTTGTTTTACGACATTATGCACTTATAATAGTATCAAATGATTTGTTTTTAAACGTTCCAAGCATGTTTGGCTATTATAAGGTAAAACTCTATCCTCCGGCTTATGTTGCATTGTGTGATGGGACTTGAGTCTTATAATAGCTTCATTTTTCCAAAAAGCATTGTGTTGTTTATAATTTTTTTCAAGCTTTGGTATTCACATGGAGTAAACCCGTTTGGTGACATACGGTGTGGTCACGTGAATTACCCTATTTTAAAGTAAAATTTTAATAACTGATTTAAGTTCTCACACCAGTCCCATGACTGACTCGGAGTTTATGGTTTCTACCTAAACTCTGGGTGCCCATATTTTCCACACGGGCAGCTAGTAGTTTAGTTTTGCAAATTTCTATTTAAACAGGATCCTGGTTTATAGCTAGAGCTATATTCGAAAAGCTTTGTATCCGTCTATCTCTTTCAGTTGTGGTGGTTGTTGTATTTCCGATGTGCATTGTATTTATACATTTTAATTTCCGCTTATGTAAAATTTTAATCTTTGATATTTATTTTTCTGCTGTGTATTATTTATTTGAACTCTGATATTCTTGTACTCTGGTGTAAATTGTTGTAATGGCAATGAAATATTTTATTGTTTATGTTCTGATGAGTCTTGTTCTCAAAGCAATCAGGGCTCCTCCGTCACCTCGGGGACCGGGGGATTTCGGGGTGTTTCATAAACGATTATATAACGATTTTCTAAAAAATTGAATTGGACATAACTAAAAATCTACAAAGTGAAATTTTGATTATCCTCTTTCATTAGAAAACTATAATCCAATAGATTCGGAAGATTCTTGTTTCAAAGAAACCTAATTAATATTGGGTGTTATATTCTCAATTAAAGTTCAGATCGTAAAACTATGACCTACCGCGACGCGGCGAGCTCGTTTTTAATTAAATTATTACGTTTAAACTTCATTTAACAAACAAATTTCTCATTATAATTCAAATTTGAACTTGATTGGGTCTTAATAAATCATCCAATTCTTATTATACCTCAAATTCTATTTGTCCTCAATTATTTCAAAAAATTCTATTTGTCCTCAATTATTTCAAAATAAAATTTATTATTTTACTATTCAAATTAAATTAATACTCAAAATCATAGAATTCAAGTTATTTGAATTTTCAAATCAACATATAGAAATAATTTTAAATGTTCAAACTTAACGGTTAAAAATTAGGGTCGTTACAACGATGTACTAAGATATCTAAGCAAGTTAAATTTAATTTACGATATATTATAATTTTCTTAACTGAGTTTTAGGAATAACAATTGACATCGAAATTGATTATAACTGTTAATTGACATGCAAGACATATTAAATTGATATGTTTGAAAAATATCGTACATTTGATCATTTACAAATTAGACGTATGTTTACATTGATTAAAATTTGAATTTTCGGTTAATTGTCATTTATTTGAATTGATATTTAATTAATACTGAAATTAAATAGCTAGTTATACATTGATATTTGTAACTGACATTATTGTGACATATACTAATTGTTTGGATGATAATTTCATGTTATATTTATTTGTTGTAGTGATTATTGATTCGTTGTTACTACTGACGGTTTTTAATTATGATGCATATCTGTTACCTTATATATCACTAAAACGGGATAAACTAATAATTTGCATATGTGGACATCGATTACTTGAATTAAGAAAATAGGTTGAAATGTTATATACCTATGACATATGATATGAGTTGGAATGATATATATACTCGTGAAATTGAAATTAAAATTAAATGATCACTTGGCCATAGGGTAGAAAATTAAGTACGGACACCATGGTCAAATGAAGTATTTTATATTAAACAAACTATTTAAATTAGTTTTCTTCACTATTTATTTTCATACTGTTATATTTTTTATAATTATTCTAATTTAAACTGTTATATACTAAACTTAACTATTATATCTTTTAAGACTATTTTATATTAAACTATTATATGTGAAATTTTATTATTTCATCTATATAATTATTTAAATTAAATTAGCATATGCAAAATTTAAGTACTTCATCTTTGTAAAATTTAATTACCTCATCATTTGTAATTATTTCAATTAAACTTTTTTATATTAATTTAACTATATATCTATAATTATTTTAATAAAACTACCTTGTATTAATTGTACTATTTTATTTCATAACTATTTTAAATTAAATTATTATATTTTATAACTATATTAAATAAAATTATTTTGCATTAAAGTTAACTACCTTAATAAAACTATTTTATATTAACTGAATTATTTTATAACTATTTTAAATCAAATTATATTATAACTATATTAAATAAAATTATTTTATGTTAAATTTATCTATTATATTTATAACTATCTTAATAAAACAATTTAAATCAACTATTATATTTAAACCATTCTGACAAAACTACTCCAAATTAATTTGACTATTATTTTTATAACTCTTTTAAGAAAACTTCATTATATTTGATTTAATTATTCTAAATTATTAGTATATTTTGATCCAAGAAAATAAGTCCAGATTTTTATTATGACAATTCCCTTGAATAATAATATTCAAAATGCTAAAATCTAAACCTGAAACTTGAATTTTTGTCAATGAACCATTTTGAATATGAGATTTAAAAATTTTGAAACTGAATCAGATATTGAATTGATTTGAATTAAATGTTAAATAAATCAATAAATGAAGTGAACTGATTTATGAAATTGAAGTATAATTCCTGTTATAAATTACCAAGGTGTGAAACATGTAAATGTTTGTTTGCTAAGAGATCGAGGTCGGATACTGTCATACTCTCTACCAATATCGGGAATCACTTTATTAACTATGTACGTAGTGGATGAATCCAGAATGAAGTGGGATGTTTTGACGAACTCTACTGGAATGAAGTAAGAGAATGATGATGGATATCCTTGACCTTTAGGTCATAATTAAAATGACTAAAACAGTAGCGATGTTGTGACCAAGTTAGTTAGCTACCCATATTGGCAACGCTTCTTCCTTGATTATTATAGTACCTCGCTTTATTTGATTTGATGTGCATCCATGATTTTATGAGTGTCATTCGGGGTATATGGTAGTTACGACTATGTGTTACCACCAGTCCGGAAGTGCAATTGGTTGATTCCTACCCTGGGTATTGCCTCATGTGCCTTGTCATATTATCATGATCGCACCCCCTATGATTTTGATTTGTACCGTACCTATGGAGTTTCCTTTGATAACCACTAGTTTATGATGGACTTTACGGTAGGGCCGTCAACTGATACTTTCAGATATGTATAGTACTATATTTGTATCTGTATCCGAAATAATTTTCAAATATCAGATATCCATATCCGTGGATACGGACGAATATCGGATATCCATATCCACGGATACGGACGGATGTCGAATAATTATCCTATCCGCTGATGATCGATAAATAAAGAAATATAGATGAAAATTTATAATTTAAAATGAGCATTTCTCAATTCCATCGATCATAAAAGTGTTAAAAATAAACAAATATGATGAAATTAAATATATTTGTGTAGCTAATATGCATTTCCTGCATATAATATAAACTTTCGACTTAGTAAAACAATATATAAAACTCATTCACTATAGTAAAATACATATAATTTTGAGCATAATGTTAAAAATTCAGACGAATAATTTTCAAACGTGGATATCTATGTATTCGCATCCGTTTTTTAGAATATCGAATGTTATCCGCTTTTCAGATACATATTTCGGATTTTTGGGTATCCATTGACGGCCCTACTTTATGGTATTTGTATAGGCTATGGTTATAAACAATGTAAGGGTAAAAAATGTAACCCTATTTTAATATTTTACTTTACTGAATAGTTACTATTATAATAGCCATTATATTATATAATATCCAGTTTAACGGATCTTTAGGAGAAGAAAATTCCTGTAACATCTCTTAAGTTATTATACTCACGTTATATACTAATAGGAGATGGAATATCCCGTAAACATCTCTGATGCTACTACACTCATATTTCATCTAATTGATTTGACTTACATGAGATACTTTATGTAACACCCCACGTCCATTAATGTCACTCACAAAGGGAATGCATTAACTTCTATGGAGCGTTTTAAGTCAGTATAGAACAGAAACTTAACAACAAGGCAAATATAAGTAGTACTCAAAGATTTAAAACTTTATTTCATTGCAGCGGAAAACACATATGTTTGCTTACATCATCAAAAACCAGAGTCAAAGTACATAATATCCATCTTGACTATCAAAAGTACATAAACTGAAAGACATAATCCCCAACATCAAAATAGCCATAAATAAAAGAGAAGTTGAACTTTACTCCAGCGATCCAAGCAATCTTCTGAAAGCAGTCCAAGATCAAGCTCCACTGGTGCTAGTTCCAACCTGAGCACCTGGGGGGGAAGGAAGGAAAGAGGAGGAAACAAAGGGGGTCAGACATAAAGTATGGCGAGTGCGATAATTTTAACAATATAATTAACAAAGTAACTAGGCTAAGGCATAGGTTTGAAAATAAGGAAATGATCATGAACCATTGAATATGGCAGAGTAAATAAGGAAACAAGATGAACAACGATATCGTTAAAGCACACCTAACCCACTGTAAGATAATTACTAAACTACACCAACACTAAAGGATAATTGTTATACTGCACCACCACTAGTATACGGCACCACCACTAGTCACCCTAAGGTTGATCCCGCCTACAGAACTTAATAATGATATTGGTAGTTTCGTGCACCCCCTAGCTGCCTTCATAGGTGTCGCCTGCCCCTATCTCCACTAGGTGTACCCACTACCCCCAAGCGATCGACTCCCTAACTCGTAGATACACGTGCTGGCCCCACCGTGGGGTGTATCACTCCCCAAAGTGGCAACCCGATACAACCAACAATGCACGGCTTATACCTACACGATGCAACAATGTCTTACCTACCAGCCCGGGTCCACACACACATATGAACCCGTTGGACTTGCGTTGCCAACGCTAACCCATTTTGTCCTCTTACAATCAAGCTCAGTATGCGTGTCTCGTCCTCGACTTGGATCGAGCCCACAAAGATACGTATGGTTTACTAGTTGAAATGGGCCCCCATTACTTGACACAAGCTATCCACCTAAGCTTGGTCCCCTCTAGTACATCCCACTTAACCCACTTCTTATTCATGTTTCAATTTTGGTTAAGTGTTTCTAATTGTATTTCCAAATGCCACCAAAGGCACCCACTAGATTCCACATGCCACCCAAGGCACCCACTTAACCCCCTTATGTCCACTACATGTTTATCTGGTTAAGTGTTTCTTAATTCATTAAGACCGTAACCTCATAAAGACCTCTCACATTAGACTGGCATTTGTGGCAGCTGGATTTGTCGGGCGGGTCTGGGCAGTCTTACACCACAAAAGAGCCTAACCTCGTGTCTTTACAATTGTTACGTATTTAATTTATGCCTAAGACCTCTCACATTAGACTGGCATTTGTGGCAGCTGGATTTGTCGGGCGGGTTCGGGCAGTCTTACACCACAAAAGAGCCCAACCTCGTGTCTTAGACGATTAATTTCTCCTAATTAATCATTCCCTAAATTTGAATTACTTTCCCTATTCAAATTATCAATTAATTCCAATTTTAACGATGTCCATAATTGACTCAATTATGTCCATCCATTTATGGTATGCAAAATCATACCAATTTTCACCACAATTATATTTTATGCCTTTTAAGGCATTTATGCCAATTAAATCTTTTTAATATTATCCCCTTTACCCTACGTTGTATGTTTGTTCGTTTAACGTAAAATATATGTTAGATTTGAATAGTCTAACTCATGGAATAAAGAGAAAACATCACATTGTACACATAATGAAAACATAGATCTAAACATAGGGATGAACTTGCATATGTGAATGATGTTCTACATCTAAAACTTGCATAGGCCAAAGTTACAACTTGCATAAACAACATATGTCATGGATCCAAATCTAAAGGTGTGAACTTGCATAAATCATGTATGTCATAGATCTACATCTAAAGGTGTAAACTTGCATAGACAATAACCCTAAACTTGCATAACATGATTCATACCCCAAACTCATATATTTATAGAAACTTGCATATGTGATTTATGCATCATAACAATGGTGTAAACTTGCATCTAACATGTAAAATATCATGTAGAATTTAGCATATAACTCACCCATGTCATAGCCTAACTTTTAATCAAATTTTCACATAAACTATATGTCATAACCATGTAAGGTCACATATAATTTTACCCAACTTGTATATGATTCATGTTTAAATAAAAATCTAAACTTGCATACATATGATTTATCATATGAATCAACATCACCAAACTAGCATATGAAACATGATGATTTGGTTATATATAAAATTACAACATAGAAGATAGCAACATAACTTTACAACATAAATGACAGCATCACAACATAACGTCATAGAGATTTCAACGCAATTCTACAACATAATTACAACATGTGATCAATAATTCACATCACTTCCATACAATCCGCATCATAACTTAATCCAATTAAATTACTAATTATTTTATTAAACCTATCGAACTCACAACTCAAAGGCGGTCTTGAGTTCTGAATTCTGATTTCTGAAGTTGAATTAGCATTCCTTTGAAGAAGATTCGTTGTTAGGGTTGAATAGAACTGGTTTGATTTGCTGTTCTTCCTCTCTAATTGGTGGCGGCTGCTCTAGGGTTCAAGACGATAGCATGACGTCCATAGTTTTAGTTTTAATTTTGATTTAGGGTTTGAGTCTATGGGTCTTTTAACGGAGTTTTCAATTAATTTAAGCCATCGGATCACTCTAGAATCCATCTAGGCCTTAAAAACCAAGAAATGATGTCAACAGACCAACCAGAAATCGCCACGTAAGCACTAAAACATAAAATTTCGTCATAGACCATTTAGGGCCGACGAGACTAATTCCAAACCTCCTGAGTCGACCCTGGGAAAATAGGTCGGTTTGGTGTTTTGCCTTCCCGCTTCCGCTGTTTTGAATTTTTTTCTTAAATTTTAGGTTTAATTTTATTTTATATATATATATATATATATATTTCTATCTTCCTAATTAACCATTTTCACACTAAACTACTTTTCGAACCGCGTTCACACTAAGCCGCTTTTTAGCCATTCCCCTAAAACAAAAAATATGGCATTGGCGGGGATCGAACTATGTACCTCTTATACGCAAGTCACATGTTCCAACCAAATGAGCTACTAAGTCTTTTGCTTTCAAACCTTAGAACAATGCTAAACATTTATTCTTTAATTTAGTTAATTCGATTATTCAAAAATCCGGGGTGTTACATTCTCCCCTCCTTAAAGGATTTCGCCCCCGAAATCTCCAAGTTAAGGAGAATGCATATCCTAACTTCCAAACAACCATCTACTCAACCATCAAACACAGGCATCCATTGTCCTTATAGAATTTCTATTGCTGTATGAACATATGCAAAAAGTGCATGTATATGTTCCTTATCTAATGCAAAATCAGGCGGTCTGCTGATTCAGTTGACCTCCTTAATGCAAACCATGATAGTGCCATGCGTCCATTATGTATGCGAAAGAACCCTATCGATACATAATTTCTACATGTGTGCACAACCATTCACCAAAATGCAACATCCATATGATAGCACAACCATTATACATCCATTAGCTTAAATATGCACACACATTTATATGCAATATGCAATATGAAGTGACTGAACCGATCTAGTGCCTAAAGTGTGTGTATATGCATCCACGAGCAACCACTAGCAAACACTTGCATCCACATGCATCCATCATACATAACATGTCTCAAACACATGTTTCAATCATAGGACTACCCTATCTAAAGGTCAAAGGTACTAACGAGAGGACATACTAAAGATAAGATAAGTATAAGGTAAGCGATAAAGGAGAAACTAAAAGACATACCCTCGAAAAGAAAAGGGTATAATGAACGCATCTTCTCTTCTGTCTCCCAAGTAGCGTTGCTTTCATCATCTCCCCATTGCACTTTGACTAGATTGACCTCTCGATTCCTCAACTTCTTAACCTCCGACCCAAGAATGCTTGTAGGAGCTCGCCGAATCATCGCATCACACTCTATCTCCACCTCTCTGAGCAAGCTCGGCTCTACCACTTCCACAGTCTCGTGCAAGCACTTCCTCAAATGTGACACATGGAATACATCGTGTATGCCACTAAGTCTCTTGGGCAACTCCACTCTATACGCCATCTGCCCAATCCTCTCCTTAATAGGAAACGGCCCTACGAACCTTGGTGCTAACTTCCCAACGGTCCCAAAGCGAACGACATTCCGTAATGGAGACACCTTGACAAAGACCATGTCCCCAATATCAAACTCGAGATCTGTCCTCCTCTTGTCCGCATAAGATTTCTGCCTATCTTGCGTCGTCTTCATCCTCCTTCGAATCAAATCGATCTTTTCCGAAGTCTCTCTAATTATATCGGGCCAAGTAAGATCTTATCTGTAGACTCCCACCAACATGTAGGTGAACGACATGGTCGTCCATAAAGAGCCTCGAACGGTGCCATGGCAATTCTAGACTGAAAACTGTTATTATATCCGAACTCCACCAACGGAAGATGTTCCTCCCATGTACCTCCGAAATCTAAGACACACAACCTCAATAGGTCCTCTAGAATACAATTTACCCTCTCGGTCTGGCCGTCCGTCTGAGGATGATACGCGGTGCTCAAACATAACTGAGTCTCTATCGCCTCTTGCAAGCTCTTCCAAAATTTGCTAGTAAAGATAGGATCGCGGTCGCTCACTATGCTAGAAGGAACACCGTGCAAACGAACTATTTCTCGAATGTATATGGAGGTTAACCATGGAGCAGTCCTCTTACTCTTCACGGGAATGAAATGGGCGCTCTTGGTAAGTCTGTCTACCACGACCCAAATCCCCGTATTACCCTTCCTCGATCTTGGTAATCCGTCAACAAAGTCCATCGAAACACTTTCCCACTTCCATTGTGGGGCCTCGGATGGGTGAAGCAATCCACCAGGCTTCTTTTGCTCTGCTTTTACTTATTGGCACACCAAGCATCTAGCAACAAACTCTGCCACGTCCTTCTTCATACCGGCCCAAAAGTAAACTCGTCTCATGTCCATATACATCTTGTCCCTGCCGGGATGGATGGTCATCTTCGAACGATGTGCATCATCAAGGATGGTCTTCCTCAAGTTCTCGTCTGTGGTACACAAAGTCTACCTCCCTACATAACCAACCCTTATCATCTAGGGTATACCTACGGAGATGGCTCGATGACTCCCCTCTCTTGAGCTTTTCTACTAACTCAACCAACTGTGGGACATCTCGCTGTGCCTCGCCAATCCGTCCCAAAAGTGTAGGTATGACCTCTAAGGATGCTAGCAAACCAGGTACAAAGTCAATGGAAGGTTTAAAGTCAAACGTAGAGATGAACTCTAAGCTTCGCCGCTCAACAAACAATGGACTCAAGGACAACCTCTTTCTACTTAAGGCGTCCGCCACCACGTTTCCCTTGCCAGGGGTATATGCTATCTCGAAGTCGTAGGATGCTAAGAATTCCATCCACCTTTGCTGCCTTAAGTTCAAGTCCTTCTGAGAGAATAAGTATTTTAGCGATCTGTGGTCAGTGAATAATTCGAATTTCTTGCCAAGAAGATAATGACACTAAGACTTAAGCGCAAAGACAATAGCGGCCAACTCTAGGGCATGTGTAGGGTAATTTCTCTCATGCACTCTCAACTACCTTCCACCATAGGCTATTACTCTTCCCTCTTGCATTAAGACTGCGCCTAGTCTTGTCCCACAAGCATCGGTATAAACGATAAATGGCTTACTCCCATCTGGCAACACTAAGACTGGGGCTGTGGTCAAAGCTCTCTTTAGACGTTGTAACGCATCATCACAATCTACGTCCCATGTGAAAACTAAGTTCTTCTTCGTCAAGCGTGTTAATGGGGCTGATATCTTTGCGAAGTCTTTGATAAACTTCCTATAGTAGCCAACCAACCCTAAGAAACTCCTCACCTCTGTAGCATTTTTAGGAAACTTCCAATCTTGGATGGCCACTACTTTCGTGGGATCCACAGCTATCCCTTCTTTGGAAACCATGTGCCCTAAGAATCGCACTTCCTTCCTCCAAAAGTGACATTTAGAAAATTTAGCTTTAAGGCTATGCGCTCGAAGAGTCTCCAATACTTCCCTAAGATGTAGGGCATGCACTTCCTCGCTCTTAGAAAAGACCAAGATGTCATCCACAAAGACCACCACGAATCTATTAAGGTACTCCCTAAACACCCTACTCTTCAAGTCAACAAAGTATGCGGGGGCGTTTGTCAAACCGAAGGGCATCACAAGCCACTTGAAGAAACCGTCTGGAGTCCTAAAGGAAGTCTTGTCTATGCTATCCTCAGCCACTATCAACTGATGGAAACCAGTGGAGAAGTCCAACTGCGAAAACACTAAGGCGCCAACTAACTGATCGAAGAGATCGTCAATCCTCGGCAGTGGGTATCTATTCTTCTTAGTAAGCTTATTAAGTTCTCAATAGTCCACACAAAGTCTAAGGGACCCATCCGCCTTCATGGCAAATACTACTGGAGCACCCCACTTCGATATAGTACGTCTGATGAACCCCTTCTCAAGCAATTCCTTCACTTGCTTACTGAGTTCTCTTCTCTCTCTTGGAGCCATGTGGCGCACCGGTAATGCAACTAGATTTGCATTATCTACTAGATATATCCGAAAGTCTATCTCACGTTTTGGGGGTAAACCCCTCACCTCATCGAAGACATCAGCATATTCATGGACTATGGGAACAGAATGTAAATCATCATCGGATGCGTCAAGGGATTCTAGGTAGCTAAGCATTACTGGACCTCTAGGGCCACAAGAAATATCAAGGGTCTTTCCAAAACGAGTCAACAATCTAACTACCCTTCTTTCACAATCTAGGATGGCCCCATATCTAGTTAGCCAATCCATACCTAGAATTAAACCGTAGCCCATGAAGCCAAGAACAAAAGCGTTGCACTCAAACTCAACACCCAAGATAAACACTCTCAAATCCCGATAAATCATAGAAAGATGAGCCGAACCATCGATAGGATTTGAGACTACTAAGGGATCAGTAACTAGACTAGTATCAAGGTGCAGTGTTTCAACTAATGATGTAGAAATAAATGAATGTGATGCGCCAGAATCGAATAAAGTACGGACAGGATGATCAAACAGAAAAACTAAACTTTCAACGGAAATTGCTCGACCTCGTTCCTGCAGCGGTGGGACCACGAGAGCCTGAACTTGTCCTCTTGCCTGCCCTGGTGCCATAAGAGCTTGCACCTGTCCTCCCGAGGTAGACCCTGCCCTCTGCCCTTTATTTTGGCAGTCCTTAATAAGATGTCCCGCCACGCCATAGTTGAAACAGCCAGTTTTCTTTTTCTTCCTACAATCTTTGCTTAGATGGCCGGGTGTCCCACAATTAAAGCATCTTTTCTTTCCCTTAGCATTGTTGCCTTTGCCACCTTTCTTGTTCTGCTGTTGCTGTTGCGGCTTCTTTTGATCCCCTTTCTTCTCGGGTGCCTTATTAGCATTGGCGCCCTTCTCCTCTTCATGCATGAGCGCCATGTCAACTAGTCTCTCGAAGGTAGCCCCCATGGGAATGTGGGTTATAGCTAACCCATGAAGCAGCTCATTTAAACCCTTAACAAATCTTAGAGCCTTCTTTTCTGGAGTATTCACCAAGTCCAAGCCAAATCTTGCCAATTGGTTGAATTTGTTGACGTACTCTTTCACCGATAAATTCCCTTGCTTCAGTGCCAAAAACCTTTCCATGTATAGATTTTCTTCAGCCCGCGAGAGAAACTTCGCCTTAAACCTCTGCCTAAAATATAGCCATGTATCGACCGGACGTCCCCCATTAGTGACCTTCCACCAAAACGAGGCCTCATCCTTCATTAGCCAGGCAGCTAGCTGGACTTTTCTTTCATCATCCACTTCAAAGATTCTAAACAATTCTTCCACCTTCTTTAGCCAGTTACGAGCTTCAACAAATGTCTCCTTCCCGTGAAAAGGTTTTCCACCCATTGCTCTAAAGTCCTTACATATCTTAGCAAAAGTATCGACGCGAGGAGGAGGGGGAGGAGGAAGAGGAGGAGCATTTGCTGGACCTGCGGTGGCGGCCCTAGCCTCGATATATTGACGAAACCAACTGGGTACATGAACACCCTCTGGTATCTCAGATGCTTCAGACATGCTGAAACAAAAAAGGAAAGATTCAATATAAAAGAACCGAGGGAAAGATATATAGCTCTTGGGGTTATGCTTTCTGAAATATACTTTTCTCTTGAAAATACTTTCCTTAAAACATACTTTTGAAGGTACTTCTTATAGAAATGCTTTTGAAAAACAGTTTTTTTTTTTCAAAATTCATACCTGTTCTGGTAACCTTCAGCTCTGATACCAAGTGTAACACCCCACGTCCATTAATGTCACTCACAAAGGGAATGCATTAACTTGTATGGAGCGTTTTAAGTAAGTATAGAACATAAACTTATCAACAAGACAGATATAAGTAGTACTCAGAGATTTAAAACTTTATTTCATTGCAGCGGAAAACACATAAGTTTGCTTACATCATCAAAAACCAGATTCAAAGTACATAATATCCATCTTGACTATCAAAAGTACATAAATTGAAAGACGTAATCCCCAACATCAAAATAGCCATAAATAAAAGAGAAGCTGAACTTTACTCCAGTGATCCAACAATCTTCTAAAAGCAATCCAAGATCAAGCTCCACTAGTGCTAGTTCCAACCTGAGCACTTGGGGGGGGGGGGGAAGGAAGGAAAGAGGAGGAAACAAAGGGGGTCAGACATAAAGTCTGGCGAGTGCGATAATTTTAATAATAGAATTAACAAAATAACTAGGCTAAGGCATAAGTTGGAAAATAAGGAAATGACCATGAACCATTGAATATGGAAGAGTAAATAAGGAAACAAGATAAACAACGAGATCGTTAAAACGCACCTAACCCACTGTAAGATAATTACTAAACTACACCAACACTATAGGATAATTGCTATACTGCACCACCACTAGTATACTGCAACACCACTAGTCACCCTAAGGTTGATCCCGCCTACAGAACTTAATAATGATATTGGTAGTTTCGTGCACGCCTAGTTGCCTTCATAGGTGCCGCCAGCCCCTACCTCCACTAGGTGTACCCACTACCCCCAAGCGATCGGCTCCCTAACTCGTAGATACCCGTGCTGGCCCCACCGTGGGGTGTATCACTCCCCAAAGTGGCAACCCGATACAACCAACAATGCACGGCTTATACCTACACGATGCAACAACGTCATACCTACCAGCCCGGTTCCACACACGCATATGAACCCGTTGGACTTGCGTTGCCACCGCTAACCCGTTTTGGCCTCTTACAATCGAGCCCAGTATGTGTGTCCCGTCCTCGACTTGGGTCGAGTCCACAAAGATATGTATGGGTTACTAGTTGAAATGGGCCCCCATTACTTGACACAAGCTATCCACCTAAGCTTCGTCCCCTCTAGTACATCCCACTTAACCCACTTCTTATTCATGTTTCAATTACATGTTTCAATTTTGGTTAAGTGTTTCTGATCGTATTTCGAAATGCCACCCAAGGCACCCACTAGATTCCACATGCCACCCAAGGCACCCACTTAACCCCCTCATGTCCACTACATGTTTATCTGGTTAATTGTTTCTTAATTCATTAAGACCGTAACCTCCTAAAGACCTCTCACATTAGACTGGCATTTGTGGCAGCTGGATTTGCCGGGCGGGTCCGGGCAGTCTTACACCACAAAAGAGCCTAACCTCGTGTCTTTACAATTGTTATGTATTTAATTTATGCCTAAGACCTCTCACATTAGACTGCCATTTGTGGCAGCTGGATTTGCCGGGCGGGTCCGGGCAGTCTTACACCACAAAAGAGCCTAACCTCGTGTCTTGGACGATTAATTTCTCCTAATTAATCATTCCCCAAATTTGAATTACTTTCCCTATTCAAATTATCAATCAATTCCAATTTTAACGATGTCCATAATTGACTCAATTATGTCCATCCATTTATGGTATGCAAAATCATACCAATTTTCACCACAATTATATTTTATGCCTTTTAAGGCATTTATGCCAATTAAATCTTTTAAATATTATCCCCTTCACCCAACGTTGTACGTTTGTTCGTTTAACGTAAAATATACGTTAGACTCGAATAGTCTAACTCATGGAATAAAGAGAAAACATCACAATGTACACATAATGAAAACATAGATCTAAACATAGGGATGAACTTGCATATGTGAATGATGTTCTACATCTAAAACTTGCATAGGCCAAAGTTACAACTTGCATAAACGACATATGTCATGGATCCAAATCTAAAGGTGTGAACTTGCATAAATCATGTATGTCATAGATCTACATCTAAAGGTGTAAACTTGCATAGGCAATAACCCTAAACTTGCATAACATGATTCATATCCCCAAACTCATATATTTATAGAAACTTGCATATGTGATTTATGCATCATAACAATGGTGTAATCTTGCATCTAACATGTAAAATATCATGTAGAATTTAGCATATAACTCACCCATGTCATAGCCTAACTTTTAATCAAATTTTCACATAAACTAGATGTCATAACCATGTAAGGTCACATATAATTTTACCCAACTTGTATGTGATTCATGTTTAAATAAAAATCTAAACTTGCATACATATGATTTATCATATGAATCAACATCACCAAACTAGCATATGAAACATGATGATTTGGTTATATATAAAATTACAACATAAAAGATAGCAACATAACTTTACATCATAAATGATAGCATCACAACATAATGTCATAGAGATTTCAACACAATTCTACAACATAATTACAACATGTGATCAATAATTCACATCACATCCATACAATCCGCATCATAACTTAATCCAATTAAATTACTAATTATTTTATAAAACTATCGAATTCACAACTCAAAGGTGGTCTTGAGTTCTGAATTCTGATTTCTGAAGTTGAATTAGCTTTCCTTTGAAGAAGATTCTTTGTTAGGGTTGAATAGAACTGATTTGATTTGTTGTTCTTCCTCTCTAATTGGTGGCGGCTGCTCTAGGGTTCAAGAAGACAGCATGACGGCCATAGTTTTAGTTTTAATTCTGATTTAGGGTTTGAGTCTATGCGTCTTTTTATAGAGTTTTGAATTAATTTAAGTCGTCGGATCACTCTAGAATCCATCTATGCCTTAGAAACCAAGAAATGATGTCAACAGACCAACCAGAAATCGCCACGTAAGCCCTAAAACATAAAATTTCATCATAGACCATTTAGGGCCGACGGGACCAATTCCCAGCGGGTCTCGGGTCGACCCATAAAATAGGTCGGTTTGGTGTTTTGCCTTCCCGCTTCCGCTGTTTTGAATTTTTTTCTTAAATTTTAGGTTGAATTTATTTTTATTTTTATATGTATATATATATATATATCTATATATATATATATATCTATCTTCCTAATTAACCATTTTCACACTAAACTACTTTTCGAACCGCGTTCACACTTAGCCGCTTTTTAGCCATTCCCCTAAAACAAAAATATGGCGTTGGCGGTGATCGAACTCTGTACCTCTTGTATGCAAATCACATGTTCCAACCAAATGAGTTACTAAGTCTTTTGCTTACAAACCTTAGAACAATGCTAAACATTTATTCTTTAATTTAGTTAATTCGATTATTCAAAAATCCGGGGTGTTACACTTTAGTCCTGACTCGATTGTATCATTTTTTTCATTGTTCTCAGGATAGCAGTTTAGCAAAGACCTTGTTGTGAAAATGAAGATGGAGCTTGACAGATGTATTTATTTAGTATTATTCTGTTGTAGTTATTGGTAGGTTTGGTGATTGTTTAACTCTGATATTTGAAAATGTATATTGTAACTAATTAATATTTTAATTATACTCATATTATATTATGTCCTTCCGTTGTGAGATTTTGTATTTTGTTTCTTTCTCTTTTCTTTTATTTGTTATATTAAATCCCCATTAACAATTCTCTGTTTCGAACTATTTGGGTATGATATGTGTAGTTTATTGTTGATATAAAATCAATTAAAAATGGGTTTGTTGCAGTTGGTATTACCGGTTGGGAGAATACTTAAGCCTGTTGGGGTAACTATTAATAGATAGGGTAATGGAATTCCCTATATGAGTTTGGGAGTGTATGTATATGAGCATGTATTTCTAGTGCTATAAAATTCTCTATATTGTGTTAGTTTTTTTTTGTTGATTATTCATAAATTCTGGTTGGTACATGGGGTGACATGGAATCAATAGGGATTTCTAGATTTTTGATAGGATAGACTGACATAATATTGCTTTGGAAGCATAAATGAAATAATTTTACCTATGATATTTTATATATAACAGAACTTTTTTTTAATTATATAAATTATGATGCTTGTTAAGAAATAATAATATACAAAATTATTTGGTTAGTTATACTTAGCATGTATTGAACATTAACTAATCCAGGTGATTATAACAATGTGTTTAACTAAATTATAAGTGAATTTTATGTTATAAACATAAGTAAATTTTATTGTATCCAGTGGTTTAACCCTATTAAGTTTTATCCTAAAGTGAATAAGTTTAGCTTAATAATTCATGAAAATACTTATGTTTAAATAAAACATATTTGAAAGTAATACAAGTATGAGTTATCTTTGAAACTTAATAAAAAAAACAGTTTGGAATTTGAAATATAAGGATATCTAATTAACCTTGGTAATGACCATTTATTTTTACCAATTAGAATTTGAAACAATGAATTTTGAAAATATTATAATATAAAATGTTCTTGAAGAATGATTGTAATTTAAAATAAACGGGTCTTCAAAGTGTTTGTAATAGATTATATATTTGTAACTTGAAAAGGTTATATTAAGAAATATGTACAAATGAGATTAATAAGATGATAAATTTGTGAATGAATGAGTTTACTGAATTAATAAATTTTATGAAATGGTTATGGAAATAATAACTACACAATAAGCATAATATTTTCCGAATTGTCAATCTTCATTCTAAGGCCACTAAGTATGAAATATAAAATTGATTTTGATTAATATATTCGGAATAATAATTTGATTTTAAGAGAAACATTTACGGAGTTATGATGGTTTTCTTTATATGAGTATGAAATTTATAAAAGAACGGTGATTTGGGATAATAAATTAAAGTTAAGTAAAGTTACACTACTAGAAAACAGGTCATTTGCACCGGTTGTTTACCCCCTGTTGCTTCGGTTCTACAACCGTTGCAAATGCAGATCATGCAAAAAGCTTTTTCCTTTTGCATCGGTTATAGAACCAGTGCAAAAGATGGGTTTTGCAATGGTTGCCTACAATAGCTGGTGCAAAAGATGAGTTTTTTGCACCTGTTTTTACCAAAAACCAGTGCAAAAAATGCTTTGTTGCTTAAAAAAAATTATTTTTTGCATCGGTTGTTTTCTACAACCGGTGCAAGATATGGAAATATAGCAACGAATGTTGGTTGTTTTTTAACAATCGATGCAAAAAGGTAATATATAGCTTAAAAAAATTTGTTGCACCATATGTTCCTAACAACCATTGCAAAATGATGATCTTTTGCAGAAAACCTCGTGTTAATTATCGAAATTCTAAAACACACAATTAATACATTTATACATATACATCATTTTTATGATCTTTAAAATAAAACTGAATGACAAACAAATTGAGCATAACGTTAAACCATATATATGTAATTCAATTATAGTGTTCATCTATACAAAATAGTGATTTATTTTAGTAATATAATTCACATTTTTAATACAATAATCACTAAGAAGTAATATAGTCCACAATTTTAACAACACTAATACATATTTCCCATTGAAAATTATATAGAGAACCTGAAGTTACTAACTCGGCAACACCTAAAATTTAAGGAGATATACTTCAGCCTTCTTCAAAATTTTTGCATGCAAATAAAGAAATCATTAGAACAAAAAAATTGGAACGTATTGTAACACATTTGAATTTTAATTAAGGTTCATTTGAATTCACTTTGATAGGTTGTTATAGCAGTCATAACTTCTTCTTTTTTTTTAAAAAAGTTCAACTTTCATATGCATATTCCCCTTCGGATATTGATATCTTGCACAAGTACATTTATGAGAAGAGGAACAACATATAGCGCACATACTACAGGAAGTAACAATAGTCAAGAGAGAAAAATTATTTAATTCATCAGTAAGTATGGCTATCCATGAGAGCACAATTATAATTTATCATTCAACTAGGCGTTTATGAGATGACTTGCATCGTTAACTCATGCTTTATTCTTGAACACTTCTCTAAACTGCATGACAGGATCGACACTAAGATTTCATTCTCCAGCCCTATGTTTCATGCCTCAGAATGGAACACAAACTTCATATACTCATACTTATTTTCATATAGGATTGAATATAAAAACAATCAGTTATGCAGCTTGTTTAGAACATTATGAACAAATTTGTGTTTAGTTCACCGCATTGTTTTCCTGTAATAATCCATTATTGAGCAATACTTAACAATTCTAGTTACACAACAATCTATTAGAGATCAGACGGGCATTGAAATAGAACTTGGAATAGCGATTTAGCGATAAATAACAGAAACTTACCTAATTATACTTATTACAGATTCTGGATTACTAGTTCAGTTTGCCAAAATTCTTTATGGCCTATCAACACAAGCAATCACAAAATCAGTTGACTCATCATTAACTATGTGACTATTTTTCAATAAAGGAACCTATAAACCTTCTATATAAAATAAAGAACTGGTTAGTAAAAAACAACCCGAACGGCTAATCATGCACGCAAATGAGACAGGGCTTCAGTTACACCCAAGCAATTTGCAATCTTAAATTCCATAATTGAATAGATGGTCTTCTAAGATTTTATTTGACATAAATTTACTGAAAGAATAGTAAATAATAACGATTTAAAGTTTACTTACATCAAAGTTAGAACAAATAAATTTAATTTAATTATATTATGAGCCTGAAATGGCGATGTAGTTTGAAAATTCGATTTCAAATTTCAATTGAATGTACAGGGATTCAAAATAAATCGGATTTCAGTGAAACTAGAAATATTAGAATTTGTTTGACAATATCTTTCTAACGAATGTGAAAAATCCAGATTTCACAACGGAAATAAAAAGTTATGTCCAGTTTAAAATTCAGAATAGTCGTTATGGAATATATATATATATATATATATTATAATATATAGCCCTTAATTATAGCCATTTTGCAAACGACCTCCATTTTCGACGAAACCACTTTTGTTGGATACGGAATGTCAGATTATTGCTAGGTTTCAAATTTCATAATTTTTGGGATTAATATGTGAGTGCAGTAAATTTAAATGTGTTTGGTAATTTAAAATTGAATTGGATCGACCAGAAAATGGCCATTTTCAAATGGTCTCCAAATTTGACGAAATTAGTTTTGTTATGACCGTATCATCAAAACATAGCTATATTTATTTTTCTGGAGTTTTTGGAGTTAGTATGTAGCCCCGGTAAATTAAAATGTACGTTTAAATTCAATATATATTGATTTATATTTTAACTTAAGGGAAAACTGAACAAAACAGTCGAATTGGATTGCGAAACATATCCTATTGTGTTCTAAATGGGGGTATTTAGCTAGGGACGATGGTAGTTTGGTTTGATTTGGAGTCCGAATGGATAAACAAGTAAAATTTGAATTTGTAGAATTAAATATTAATATATAATTTATATAAATAACCCCAAATAAATGTAACCCTAACTCTCCATCGCTCAGAGCCGCCACAACGTTTTAATGGCCAATACCATTCGAAACAAATTCACCAAAACCACTTCCAAATGATTCCAAATAAAATCAAACCTCTAAACCGAAATTGTTAAGCTCTTCATGGGCTTCAAATTGATACTCCTAAGATCGTGTTTCATGTTTTGTTTCGCTCGATTTATGGGTCCAAAGGTGGCGCGGTCGAGAGCCATTTCTGATCGTCAGGGGGCACCGAGATGGGTCAAACTCCGGGCATAGATGGGCGGCGCGAAGCTCGAGGGTGTGGGCATCTCCGATCTGATTTCGGCGGCTTGGAGACTGGTGCAGCGTCGAGTTCTTTTGGTGAGCGTGGGTTCTCGTTAAAGGCTATGTGAAAGGATGAAGACGCAGTGTAATATTTTTTTAAGTAGGTAATTAGTTTAATTAATTTGATGATTTAGTAATTTTTATATAAATAACATTGTTTATAATTCTGAATTTTATATATTATAAAATTGTTTTCAAAATGTGATTTTTATTAAAAAATATATACATAGCATTATTTTTAAATGAGATAACATTGTATAAAATGTGATTTGTATATAAATAGCATTGTAAATAAAAATATGATTTTTATAAAATAGCAATGTAAATAAAAACATGATTTTTATATATAGCACCATTATAAAAATATGATTTATATATATATGGTAGCGTTATAAAAAAATATGTGATTTTTATATAAATAACATTAAAATAAAAATGTGATTTTTTAAAATATAAACATCGAGATAAAAATATGATTTTTAATATATATATATATATAGCGTAATAAAAATGTGATTTTTATTTATAAAGATCGTTGTTTAAAAATGTGATTTTTAACATAAATCACGTGAAACAGATTGCGATGGAACCGACTATAAGCAAAATAGAATCAAAACCATTGTCCCCAAAAGAATGGTGGAGTGCAAACCAAAGGTGAGAACTTCTCACTCTAATTTTGTTTACAGTTAAATATATACTAGGATGCAGACGGTGCTTAGTAGCACCTGACACCTTTGATTGAAACCATGGATGTTTGGTTGTATGTTTTGATTGATTTATTTCTTTGAATTTGGTTTGGGATCTGAATGGAATTGATTAGAATTGGTTTGTGTATGGCGCGAGCCAGTATTAGGCGAGGGATAAGGCTAGACCTTATTCCGATTCTAGTATCATGCCGTTATGCTACCAAAATTTTCTAAAAAAAATGTTAGAACAATAAAAATATCATTTTTATTGTATAAATGAAATGTATAAAATATTCATGTGTCGAAATAAATATTTTATAGTTAAAAATATAATTTTTAATGTGTACATGAAAAATTAATATTCATCTACAAATCGGAGATTTATTTATGTACACCCATTTAACTGATAGTGATTAGGACGATAAATTTTACACGTCGCCCAACTGCACAAATAATATTCAGTATTTGTTGGTTGAAACCCCACATAGGTATTGGGATGATATTTGACATACACTAATCCCAATTGTTTAGCTGTATGTCAATCGGTAGGTTGACAGACTGTTGTAAGCATTAATTATTTATATTTAATACTTATATAGTTATAAAATGCACTCTTGATGTTGTATGAGTTTTTAATGATTGTTTATCATTATTGTTGTATACATGCGATGTATGAAATCCATATAACTGAAATTATATGGTAATTGATTGAGTCGCATTCTGATTCAGAAATAAAGAATATTTTAAAATAAAGAATCTTTTAAAATAAAGAATATTTTAAAATAACAAATATTTTAAAATAATGTTTAGTGAAGAATAAAATTGTGATTTTGATGTCCGATTGATAGGCAAAAAAATATTGAAATGTGAAGCCAAGTTAAGTAGCAAACGCCATTTTAACCTGAATGGGTTTATCCAACCGATTTTATTCATTTTAAAATGAATATCGAAAAAAGTGATTTCAAAATCTAATATTTTGAAAATAATATCATTTTAAAATGATAAAGATATAGAATATTCAATTTTGATTTAAAATTGAAAATGAAGTTGAAATTGTTTTAAAATGAAATAATAAACGATTCATAAAATACGTTTTAAATGGAAATCGATGAAATATATAATATATATTTAATGGCCTGAATAGAACGCGCCGCGCAGCGACCGTTCGAATTTCGACCATTAACTTCAAATTGATGTAACGGGAGATCCGACCGTCGGATTCACCTAAAACCAGAACCGTTGGGTTCGTATCGAAAAGAGATTTCCAATGAATATAAGAGATTTGAAATCTAACGGTTAGATTTGGAGATAAGTCCAAATCAATTTCAGAAAAGCTCGCTATGGATGCAGTTCGGTGGCCGTTACTGGAAACCGACTGTACGGGCGATAAAAAAATTATTAAAAATATGGAAAAATTATGTAAAATCATAATAAATGATTTGGAAAGATTTTTGATGAAAAATTCCAGTTTTGAAAAGAGAAAAATATATTTTTATCGAAATGAACTAATTATTAACTAGAATAATAATCTAATTACTTTCAGAAATAAATGAATTAGAGATGAAAATCATTTTAAAATAACCAAAATTATCCAACGAATAAATTGGAATGGATTTTGATGGAAATTATATTCGGAATATTTCGATATTGGATTCCATGATTATACGGATATTGTGAGGTACTTGGAATATATATATATCGTTATTCCCAATACGATATTTGTTGGTTTCAGAATTTGATATTGAATATAAGCCGATACAATTTCTATTCAGAACCTTAAATTTAATATCGAATTGGATTTTGGGTTTGTCGTGAATGGTGGCTTCAATAACACTATTCTTAAACCCAGTTGAGAAAAGAATAAATCTTTTAATTAAGATTTAGAGAAGTTTACCAGTTAATTAATATTAAGTTAGAATTGAATTGAAATTGGATTTTTGGGTTTATCGTGAACAATGTTTTAAATAACATTTGTTCTTTAACCCAATTAATAGTGAAGATATGATTTGGAATTTAAAAATCTTTTTATTTTGATTTAATGGAAATTTTCCAAAGTAAAGTTTTTCCAATTTAATATATTACATTGGAATTGAATGGAATTCGATTTGGTAATAATCGAGATGAGCTTCTGTGAATGAAGACCGTTACTATATATGGAATTTAAAGGGCTTTGCCGCTATTCCATTTATATTATTAGTATGAAATGGGAATTTATATCGATTATATACTATTATGATTTTCGTGTAGATTCCATTTTGATGGAAGATGATTTTGGGTTCATCGTGAACTGTGTTTTAAATGACATTAGTTATTTAACGCAGTTAAGAATATGTTTAATTTCTTAAATTTGAATAATTATAAAGTAATGATTTTTGATATTAACACCAAATTGGAGTTTTAATAAATTTTCAGTTTGATTGAAATGGGAATGGGATAATTAAATTTATCGAATTCTTGAAATGATCGAGAATGGAGTACCACCAGTTTTACTCCAGGCGATAGTTAAATCTTTAATTAGATTTGAACGTAAAGGGTGATTAATTTTACCCAGAACACAGTGGGTGTTAAATATGGAGTGCTACCAGTTTTGCTCCATGGGATGAATAGTTTGGGGTTGGGATTAATAAATAAATGATTACTTCGGTAAGGCTTGATAATCTCGACTAGTTGATAAACCTTTTTTTGGTTTAGAAATTATAAAGAATAAAATAAAATCTTTTGAAACGATACCAAAAGGAAGATTAAAGAGAAAATTCAAAAGAATTTATCTTTGATAAAATTGATGGGAACCTTTCCCTAACTATGTGAATATTTTAATAAAAGAATTATTCTGAATTGGAATGAGGCATATGATGTGTTTTTTATCACTTGATTATAAAACACGCGAGTTATTCGGAAAGACCGGGTTTAACCCATTCTGAATAACGAATATGACGACTAACAGTCGAAGAGAATGAAGATGGCGCAAGACCGACGTTCTTCAATCGAATGGATGGGTTGATACCGATGCCCATGATTAGAGTAGCTACCTTGAAGGCGCTACAGTGGTAGACATCTGGACGTATTTTTTGATTGTCCGGATATACGAGGGCCTCTCTCCTGTGTTGGACATGAAGGACGAGGAATAAGGTGCCTTCGGTTTCGTTCTGACCCAGAAAGGACTTGTAAATGGATGGTATGTCTGATGTTGTATTCCTTTATGCTGTATTCGTTGATCTATGCTAAATATATATCTGTTTGGTGGCGGAGAATTTATTCTCTTGCTTAACACCCTTCTCTGAGACGTATGAGCTTAGAGGTTATATATTGGCTGAAATCAATGGTATGGTATGGATTGATAATGTGACATGCTGAGACGCATGGATCAAGGCTTTTGTTGAAAAGCAGAGCCTTGTAGATGATGATCAAAGCATAAATTTAATTTACATAGCTTTGTGTAGCGTTATTTCGCGAGCCTCACACACCAGTATGATGGTGAACTGATGGTTAGGTCAGTATGCTTTCAATATGAGGATGGATTCGATCAATCCAGATGAGCTGAGTGTGGTTGCTCCACACTCAAAGGGATAGGGCACACCCCACGATTCCCAGATGGATAGAGTAAGCGGAGTTTTCTCATGCACAGGACGTAAGTCGCGGAGAAACTCGATATCCTGGATATAGTGCGGATGTGCATTACAGCATTTTCTTATGCCTGGGACGTAAGCCGTAGGGAATTGCACTACGCGATAGATCTTTCGAATCAGGAGCCATCATGATGGAAATCCAACTTTCCAATACGAGCTTTGTGGTTTTAATTGTAAACCTATATTGGAGACATGATATATGGTACCTATGTCGTCTAGGATTGATACATTTACTTTCGAAATTGATTTTTATACTATGCTCTTATAGTAATAATAAAAGATAAATTTCACGTACCAAGCATATTTTGCTATTATAAGGTAAAACTCTATCCTCCGGCTTGCGTTGCGTTGTGTGATGGGACCTGAGTACTATAATAGCTTCATTTTTCTTTAATTAGCATTGCGCTGTTTGTTTATGCACTAGTATTCTTGGGGGTAAACCCGTTCCGTGTTATACGGCGTGGTCCCTTGATTTACCTAACTTTAAAAGCAAATTAATAACTGTTTTATTTCTCATACCGGTCCCTTGACTGACCTAGAGTTTATTGTTTTAACCTAAACTCTGGGTGCCCTTATTTTCCACATGGGCAGCTTGTAGTTTTAGTTTTCGCAGATACTTCTTTTTTTCCATGATCCTGGATTACAGCTGGAGCTATATTCGGAAAGCTTTATATCCATGTATTTCATTCATTTGTGTTAGTCATTGCATTTATACATTTTTCTTCCGCTGCTACGTATTTTAAAACTCTGATATTCTTTTGTATTGTATGCCATTTATACTCTGGAATATTCTTATACTCTGATGTTATTGTTGTAATAGCAATGAAGTGTTCTATTGTTTGTGTTCTGATGCGTCGTGTTCTCAACTCAATCCGGGCTTTCCCGTAAGTGGAAGTTTGGGTCGTTTCAGAACAGTACATTCATTTCAATATATTATGTTATTTATTTAATGATGCTAAACAGTGGTTCAACTTGTTTATTTATTCAAAATATGTCTTTTATGAAATAATCTCTATCATGCATGGCAATTGAAGTAGAATCTGAGCTAGTGCATTATAATTGAAGCATAAAATGATACGTAAACATTAAATTATATGATCATAAAAGGTAGTACTTTTTAAAAGTTTTGGTTATTTATAATATCAGGGATAGCAGTACTCAAGAAAAGGTTGGTTGGTTAAAATGACTGCAGCCTACATGAATGGAACTTAAGATACGCTAAAGCAAGATAAATACCCTTACCGACATACTAACACTACAGCAGAAATCGAATCAGACGACAGATATCCACCGTTGTATGATTGCATATCTTTGGGTCATTAAATCTCATGTCATCTCATTCTACATCATACCACAGATATAACCCATTTTACGTTATCAAAATTTTAGCCTAATAAACTCAAAATGTTACAAAATACATAAAATTAAAATTACGGATTGGGTTATCAGCTTTCGAGAATGTCTAAAATCGTCGTAATCAGAAAAATCAATCAAAAGTTATGATTAAATGAATTTCTATAATGTTGCATATAAAAATAAAATTAACCACCTATAAAATACTTGGAAGAAGGTGGGTTTCTCTATTCAGTTTCCCACATCAATTCAGGTTTCTCTAATGACTAATAGCAATATCTATAATGAACACACCCGTTTATTTAACTAATCAACCGCTTCAAAAAAGTAAATAAAATAATGAACACACCTGTTTCACATTGCTTAAGTACTGCGCAAAGCTGAAGTTTCTAAACAAATTAATAAGTAGATGAAATAATCAAATTCGAAAAGAACAAACTTAAAGATAAAAACCGATAAAGCAAGCTAAAATGCAACATATTTACTTGAATTCTAGACAGAAGTTCATCCTGATCTAAGAATAGTCTTTACTATGATTTTCTTTTTGCTTAAAGCTTCTGCAAAATCATCATTCTTCATTGGTCTGCTTCTTTATACTACTTGAATACAAACAAAATTAACTAACTGTTAATTTGACTCCAATATAATAGTTACCTGCTAAAAAAATACAAGATCTGCAACAGATATGAGATCTTTCATTCTTTTTCCTTGAAATAATTCCGAGAAATTTGCTTGTTTGGCTCCACTGTCAGAAGAGAGTTCATAGACGATGGTAGCATTTTGATAGGTACCCTAAATCGGAAAGAAAGGAAAAGAGGAATTCAACTACATTCGGTTAAGTGAAAAATAAGAAGAAGAAGAAGAAGAAGAAGAAAAGGAAGAAGAGGGAAAATGGTGAAGAGATCCGGTTTAGAGTGAGATGAAATGTAAGGGTTGGATTTTGAGAGTGAGAAAGTAGCGAGAGGGGAGAAATTAAAGAAAGAACAAGGGAAATAATTAAAGATAATGCGGCCATAAAATAATTTGGTTAAATTATGGGAGGGAATATGGAACCAAAAGTAAAAAAATTGATAACATCAATCAGACAACAAATAGTGAAAGGGAAATAATTAAAGAAAAACATGGCCATGCAATAAGTTACACAATACTGAGAGGGGAACCAAAATTTGATATGGAAGCAAAACCAATTCTTTTATAATTTCAATCAAATAACAGATAAAATATTGTTTGAATGGCATCGATGAAATCTTAGTAGAACAAATATCCACTTTCTATGATAGACATCGTATAGTTTTTCTATGTGTTGCATAAAACAATGGTAAATATCGGGATAACAACAAATCTACCTTATGTTGTGTGATCGTTGTTGTCTGATTCGATTTTTGGCATAGTGTAAATATAGCTCCAATAATATTTGAAATAATGGTTGCTTAAATATAAAACTATTTATAAAAAAATGAGGCACAAATCATTCAAAAATTACATAACTATGACAGTTAACTTGTGTATGGGTATTCAAGAATGACAGAACTAGAAACTAATGAGAAAAATTATATAAATCATTCAAAAATGTGATTTCCTAAAAATAAAAAGACAGTAAGTTGCAAAAATCAAACATTATTTGTTTCTAAATCTACAATTTTAGGACCTGTCCATCAGCTTTGCGTTTTCTCGCCTAATCTCTGCATTTAGCGCCACTACTACCGCTCTACTTTTCTATTGCTTCCCCGGCTCCACTATATAAACATACAGATTAATAGAGTTTAACCGCCAATATGGTAAGAAAATTCAAAAAAAAAAAAGTCAATCTGAGAAAGAGGAAGAAAGAAAATCCAAGGTCATGGAAGGGAAGTAATGCACATTGCATAGACTATGAAAAGCATGAACATTGATATACATCATATAATGCCATTGGTTGATGTCATGACCAGCACTGGTGAAGTACCTAGAATAACAAGACTTGGTATGTAAAAGATGGTAGACAACATGATAATGTTAGCATCATTTGAAAAAACTACAGACCATCCGTATAACGCACCCTTTCAAGGTAAGCGTGATCAGATTGAGGGTGTGTCAAAATTTATAATCAAGGGAATCCCTATACAGCTCGACGCTGGAATACTCAAAGTTAAACAAATAGTTGATACCTTGTCTGAGTTGAAGTATGGACCTGAGCCAATTATACGTTAACAAAATTTGTCAAACAAACCTGGAAGCTGAAACACCCCACCCTCCATTAAGGTCACTCACAAGGGACTGCCTTAACTTTGGTGGAGGTTTGTAAGTAAAAGTCACAGATAAAACACAAGGCAGATATAAACATATATATATAAGCAGCGAAAAACATCAGACTTTTATTTCATCAAATACTTGTTCATACAACACATTTCCATAATTGTCTCATAACAACTTCCAAAACATTACAACATCATTTCTGTCTTGGTTTTTAAATAAAGAAGCATAAGACATGATTAAAACTACATAAATCCCCATAGAGTGTGTCCAACAGCCATAGCCAAGGAAAGAGATTCCAAACCGTACATCTACTATCTGAAGCTTTTAAAGAATCTGACTAAGCTGGGTTGTTTCCTCCCTGTGGACCTGGGGGGGAACGGAAGAAAAGAAGACGAAAGAAAATATGGTCAGACATAAAGCCTGGTAATTCTAGTGACTCTTCAGTATGAGAATAAGAATAAGGGCATGATAGGTATAAACTGGAAACCAGAAAGTATCATAAACTAAGTAGTTTTGAAACGAATATACTATCGCACCCCCACACTATATCTCTGCAACAACATGCATTAGTTCTAAACTGGCACCCCATGCTGAGGGTGAAGTGATCCCCTTATTCTAAAGATCGGCTCTTACTCGCATAATTACATGTGTCCTACGGCCCCCAAAGATTGTAGATACCTATGCTGGTCCCACCATGGGGTGTATCAAGTCCCATGGTGGCGGCCCGACACAATACTAGAATGCATAGGTTATACTACTGGTGCCCCCAGTACCCTGTTTGTCTGCTCCGAAGTGTGTGCACGCCCGCACTCCGTTAGAACCCACACTGTGCACCCACCGCCGTCGCTTTTGACCGCTTACAATCAGCCCAGTAATCGTGCCCCACCCTGCCTAGTTTCAGGGTACCATGATACCTAATTGGGTTACTACTGAAATGGGTCCCCGTTACAAGGGTTTTCTAGTGAAACATGTTAAGTGGTTAAGTGTCTTTATTTACCTAACCCCACCCATCAAATTCATTAAAATGTTGAATTGGTTAAGTGTTTTAGTTAACTTAACCATACCATCCTGACTTGTCTGTCCTTAGCTTTTTAAAGCACCGACCACTCACATTAGACAGATATTGTTACGATTACTGGATGTGTCGGTCGGTTCCGGGCAGATTTACACCGTAACTCAGTCTAACCTCGGGTCCTTATTAGGCTCAATGCTTAACCACCCACATTGGATAGGTATTGTTGTGACTACTGGATAGCCGGGTGGGTCCGGGCAGGTTTACATCACAACTCAATCCAACCTCGTGTTAAGCATATTTGTATTTTCTAAATTTACATATTTGTCTTTATTACTGAATATATGTAAATTTGTCAACAATTAAATGTTATGGCCCCCATTCCAAGTTTAACATTTTTGGTATAAGAATTTATACCGTTTAAATGCCACCAATTTTGGCATGTGACAAACATGCCAATTTCATATATTTTTATGCCAAGTTTTACTAATATTCCCAACGTTACCCCGTTTAAACATTAGGCTAACAATCTTAGCCTAATTTTCGTTCGCATAGTTTTAACATATAATATTAGGTTAAAAACTTAGCCTAATTTAGTACACACAAATAGGCATAAGGGAATTCATAAACATAAACATGGCATAGGTGTAAACTTGGCATTTTTGGCATAGTCAACATGAACATCATAGGTGTGAACTTGCACAATAGTCAATATACATATATGTGAATTTGCAACATAGCCTAAATCAATTTACATATATGTGAATTTGCATTGAAATAAGGGTCTAACCAAATAGGTGTCACATGAATTAGCATATGATTTAGACAACATAAGTCTAAACTTGTTTTTGGATCTAGGCATAACATCGAACATCACTAGCACATGACAAGAATATGACATTTTCATAAATATGTATAACTTTATGACAAGGGTGTGAACTAGATCCAATCGCATATCTAATTACAACATGAAACATGTACTAAATTGGATATTGACATGGATCCAATTAGGAACTTGCAACTTTTGTACAAACATAAGAGCATGTATATGAACATAACCATTTAGGCATAAAGGCTCTAGCATAAAGTATATACATGAGGTTCTGTTCACAAACAACCTATATAATCACATAAACATGAACTATACAACTTGCTTGTGATGTTGTTGTCATTCTAAAAGTAAAATAGGATCAACACCAATCTTAATTATACCACAAACAACCTAATTGCATTCACAACACAATCATTTCAATACATAGATATGAATTAACATCGTCGTTACATAATAGCACAATTCCACTTCCAATTTACATCAAATCAAGTCTTAGTTTTATTCTCATCGGAAAAATTACTATACTTACAACGAACGACGAACTTGGATTCTGGATTCTGAATTTGATATGCTTTCCTTTGGGTAGACTAACGTTGTTTTGATTCGTGTTTTACTTTAGTATTGGCTTGTCTCTAAGCTTTCTAACTGACGGCCACTCCTAGTTTCTTTCCAGCAGCATGGCGGCTCTAGTACTATATTATTTATGTGAATTTAGGGTTAGACTTGAGTTGTATTTATAGAATTTTAATCTGATTAGAGTCGTCGATGAAGCTAGAGTGAATCCATACCATCCATCTTATGAGAAGCCAATCAGAAAGTGACATGTAAGCCCTAGTGAGTCAGCCAAGCCTCAGAAATCGACCTGAACCCGACCAGGCCAGCCAGGGCCTGACCAAGCAGGGTTTCTGGCCTGGGCGCACTTGGCAGGTGCGCCAGTGCAAATTTGCACTGGCGCACTTCCCAATTGTGCCAGTGCAATTTTGTTCTGGTGCACTTCCCAAGTGCGCCAGTGCATTCTGACCCGTTTCTGGTTTTTCTGCCCAACTTCGTTCGTTCATATCTTCTTCATACGTTATCCGTTTTACGCAAACTCGGACTCTATCTCAAGCAGAATTCCGAGACGAACGCAATGGCATAACCCATTTCCCCTAATTCCATCATTTAGAATTAATCATACTTTAATTTGTTAAGTTACAGTTAATAGAAAATTCGTGGTGTTACATTCTCCCCTCCTTAAAGGATTTCGTCCCCGAAATCTTCAAGTCTAGGAGAACATAAGTCCTAACATCCAATCGTCCATCTACTCAACCAACAAACACAGGCGTCCATTGTCCTTAAAAGACTTCTAATGCTTTATGATTACATGCATAGTGTGTGTATATGTCCTTAACTAATGAAAAATCAGGCGGTCTACTGATCCAGTTGACCTCCTTAATACAAATCATGTAAGTGTCATGAATCCATTATGTATGAAAATTTGTCCTTACTCATAATTCTACATGAGTGCGCAACCATTAATACAAATGCGACATCTATATGACAACATATCAAGTTTCAATCACATAAAAATATGAATACATATATGCATATGCAGTATGAAGTGATTGAGCCGATCTAAAACCTAGGTTGTGTGTGCATATGCATCCACGAGCAACCACTTGCATCCATCAACCATAACATGTTTCAAATACATGTTTACATCCAAAATGGATTTCTACCTAAGGATAAAGGATAATATCGAGGAGATATACCTAAAATGATAGATACAAGCACAACTTAAGGGAAAAAGAGAGATCAAAGATATACCCTCAAAAAGAAAAGGGTTGGCCGCGCGTATTATGTCCTCAGTTTCCCAAGTCGCGTCTTCCTCCATGTCGCTCAACTGAACCTTAACGAGCTTGACTTCGCGGTTGCGTAGCTTTTTCACTTCAGTTCCTACGATTCGAGTTGGAACTCTCCTCACAATTGCTTCGTGTTCCACTTTGGCTTCTTCTAGAATGCTTGGCTCCACCACTTCCGCTGATTCATGTAGACATTTCCGGAGATGAGAAACGTGAAAGACGTTGTGAATTCCAGCCAATCTTTCAGGCAGGTCTACTCTATAAGTCATTTTCCCAATCTTCTCGATGATAGGAAACGGTCCTACAAATCTTGGTGCTAGCTTTCCTGCGGATCCAAAGCGAACGACGTTCCTTAAAGGGGATACCTTAAGGAAAACCCTGTCCCCAACCTCAAACTCAAGGTCGGTCCTTCTTTTGTCGGCATAGGATTTCTGTCTGTCTTGGGCAGTCTTCATCCTCCTTCGTATCAAGTCCACTTTTTCTGAAGTCTCTCTAATCATGTTTGGCCCAAGTATAATCTTGTCAGTGGACCGCCACCAAAAATTGGTGATCGGCAAGGTCTTCCATACAAAGCTTCGAAGGGCGCCATACCGATGGTGGCTTGGTAACTGTTGTTGTAGGCGAATTCCACTAAAGGAAGGCGATCCTCCCAAGTCCCTCCGAAGTCAAGAACGCACAGTCTTAGAAGATCTTCTAGTACTTTATTCACCCTTTCTGTCTGACCATCAGTTTGGGGGTGATAGGCTGTGCTCAAGCATAACTATGTGCCAACAGCTTCTTGCAGACTCCGCCAAAATTCGCTCGTGAAGATGGGGTCTCTGTCACTCACTATGCTGGAGGGTATTCCATGGAGTCGAACTATTTTCTTGAGATAAAGAGAAGCTAGAGACGAAGCAATCCTTCTACTCTTGATAGGTATAAAGTGGGCGCTTTTAGTAAGCCTATCCACTATTACCCAAATGCTAGTATTGCCTCTTCTTGACCTAGGCAACCCGTCAATGAAGTCCATTGAAATGCTATCCCACTTCCATTGCGGGACTTCTAGAGGATGAAGCAGTCCTCCAGGCTTCTTTTGTTCTGCCTTGACCTGTTGGCATGTCACGCACCTAGAAACGAAATCTGCCATGTCTTTCTTCATGCCGCTCCAATAGAAAACTCTCTTTACGTCCTTGTACATCTTATCTCCACCCGGGTGTATTGTCATCTTGGAATGATGGGTTTCCTCGAGAACCTTCTTCACTAAATCCCTAGCTTGTGGGACGCATAGCCTTTCATCCCGTCTCAGCCAACCCTTATCATCGATAGAGGTGACTGGAAGTTTCACCCCTAATTAGTTTATCAATCACATCCACAAACTGCGGGTCTTTACGTTGTGCGGCCCCTATTGAGTCTAAAAGAGTGGGCCGTACTTCCAGGGATGCCAATAAACCAGGAATAAAATCTGAGGAGGGCCTAAAGTTAAAATTGACTATATACTCCAAGCTTTGCCTTTCTACAAAGAGAGAGCTTAGGGTCAGTTTCTTTCTGCTCAACGCATCTGCTACTACGTTGCCTTTGCCAGGAGTATAGGAAATTTCAAAGTCATATGAGGCAAGGAACTCCATCCACCTTTGCTGCCTCAAGTTAAGATCTTTCTGCGAGAAAAGATACTTCAACGATTTATGGTCAGTATATAATTCGAACTTCTCACCTAGGAGATAATGGCGCCAAGACTTAAGCGCAAAGACGATGGCATCCAACTCAAGATCATGAGTTGGGTAGTTCTTTTCATGCACTTTCATTTGTCTTCCACCATAAGCTACTACCCTCCCTTCTTGCATCAGAACAGCGCCTAGCCCCGTACCACAAGCATCCGTTTATACTGTGAACATTTTGCTTCTGTCCGGCAAAGTCAGAACTGGGGCTGTTGTGAGAGCCCTTTTTAATCGCTGGAAGGCAAACTCGTAATCCAAATCCCAAGTGAACACCAGATTCTTCTTTGTTAGCCTTGTGAGTGGAGATGAGATTTTCGCGAAATCCCTAATGAACTTTCGGTAAAAACCGGCTAGCCCAAGAAAGCTTCAGACTTCAGTTGCATTTCTTAGTGTCTTCCAATCTTGCACTGCCACCACTTTCGCGGGGTCCACAGCCAACCCTCTTTGGACACTATATGCCCCAGAAATCTTACTTCTCTCCAAAAGTGGCACTTGGAGAATTTGGCTTTTAGCTGATGTGCACGGAGAGTATCCATGATCTATTTCAGATGCTGAGCATGTTCTTCCTCATTCTTTGGGAAGATCAAAATATCATCTACGAAGACCACCACGAACTTATTGAGGAATTCTCTGAACACCCTGCTCATTAGGTCCACGAAATAAGCGGGTGCGTTTGTCAAACCGAAAGGCATGACAAGCCACTTGAAGAAACCATCTGGGGTTCTAAACGCTGTTTTATCAATACTATCTTCAGCTACCCTTAGCTGATGGAACCCAGTAGCTAGATCAAGTTGGGAGAAGACCGACGCATCTGCAAGCTGATCAAACAGATCGTCTACTCTGGGAAGCGGGTGTCTATTCTTTTTGGTCAGCTTGTTTAGCTCCCTATAGTCCACACAAAGACGTAGTGAAGCATCTGCTTTGGTGGCGAACACCACTGGAGCACCCATTCTGAAATACTTCTCCTTATAAATCCCTTCTCGAGAAGCTCCTTAACTTGCTTACTGGGCTCCTTTCTCTCCTTTGGAGCCATGTGTCTAACAGGCAGAGCTACGGGCTTTGCATTATCCACAAGATATATGTGGAAGTCTATTTCCCGCTTCGGAGGTAAGCCTTTCTCCTCTTTAAAGACATCCGGATATTCCAGGACCACCCTAACCGACTACAAATTCTCAACAGAAGCGTCAAGCGACTCTAGATAACTAAGCATAACAGCATTCAAGGGATTACAAGAAATTTCTAGAGTGTTATCGAGCCAAGTCAAGAGCCTAACCACTCGTTTCTCACAATCAAGAATGGCACCATTACTGGATAACCAGTCCATGCCTAAGATCAGTCCATACCCTGAGAAGCCCAAAACAAAGGCACTACACATAAATTCAACACTTAGAATAGAGATTTTCAAATCCAAGCAAACCATCGACAAATAAGTCGAGCCTCCAATTGGATTTGAAACAACCAAGGGATCTTCTACCATACTAGTGTCTAGGTGCAGATATTCTACTAAAGCAGATGAAATAAAGGAGTGTGATGCACCAGAATCAAAGAGAGTGCGAACTGGATGATCATACAGATAAACTAAGCTTTATACGGAAATATTTCTACCTCGTTCCTATGGAGGTGCCACTAGCGGGTGAACTTGTCTGCCTGAGGTGGATCCAGTCTTCTGTCCCTGCCCCCGCTTCTTTGGGCAGTCCTTAGCCAATTGTCCAGTCTCGCCACAACTGAAGCAACCACCATTCATCTTTGCCTTCTTCTTTCTGTAGTCCTTTGCTATATGTCCCACAATGCCATAGAAATTGCACTTTCTCTTTTCATGGGATTTGTTGTTTGTCCCACCTTTCTTGAAGTCTGTTTTCTTAGCCTGTAAACCCTCTTTCTTTTCTTGAGGCGCTTCCGCCTTTGCCGCTTTCTTGCCTTTATCTTCCTCGTGTAGTAGTGCCATGTCCACCAAGCTTTCATAGGTGCCCCTATGGGTATATGGGTCATAGCAAGGCTGTGTAGAGGTTCATTCAGGCCTTTGACGAAGCAAAGAGCCTTCTTGTGTTGGGTGTTTACTAAATCAAGCCCAAATCTGGCCAGCTGATTAAACTGATTGACATACTCCTTGATCGTCATACTCCCTTGCTTAAAAGTTAGGAACTTCTCCATCTGCAGACTTCTTTCAGCTTGGGAGAGGAATTTCATTTCAAACCTCATCCTGAAATCTTCCCATGTTTCCACTGGCCTCTCGGCGTGCGTAACTTCCAACAAATAGGAAGCTTCATCTTTGAGCAACCACACTGCTAGCTGTATCTTTTGCCTGTCATCAACTTCGAAGATAACGAATAAATCTTCAGTCTCCTTCAGTCAGTTCCTTGCTCCCACAAATGATTCAGTTCCATAAAAGTCCTTTCCTCCCATAGCCTTGAAGTCTCTACACGTCTTAGCGAAAGTGTTCCCATGAGGAGGAGGAGGAGGGGGAGGAGGAACCGCTGCCACCGTTGGGCCCGCACCATTGGCCGTAGCCTCTAGGTACCTTCGGAACGAGCCAGGGATCGGTACTCCTTCTGGAAAGTTAAGATCTCCAGACATGCTGAAACAAAAAGGAAAGTATTCAAGATAAAGGGATAGAGGGATAGTGCATATGGCTCTGGGGAATTATGCCTTTTAAAAACAACACTTTTTCTCGAAAAAGACGCTTCTTTAAACTTCTTTTTGAAAATAGTTTCAATTTTTTTATCTAGTCTGGTAAATCTATGCTCTGATACCAAGTGAAACACCCCACCCTCCATTAAAGTCACTCACAAGGGACTGCCTTAACTTTGGTGGAGGTTTGTAAGTAAAAGTCACAGATAAAACACAAGACAGGTATAAACATATATATATATATATGTATATATATATAAGCAGTGGAAAACATCAGACTTTTATTTCATCAAATACTTGTTCATACAACACATTTCCATAATTGTCTCATAACAACTTCCAAAACATTACAACATCATTTCTGTCTTGGTTTTTAAATAAAGAAGCATAGGACGTGATTAAAACTGCATAAATCCCCATAGAGTGTGTCCAACAGCCATAGCCAAAGAAAGAGAGTCCAAACCGTACATCTACTATCGTGAAGCTTTTAAAGAATCTGACTAAGCTGGGTTGTTTCCTCCTTGTGGACCTGGGGGGGAACGGAAGAAAAGAAGATGAAAGAAAATAGGGTCAGACATAAAGCCTGGTAAGTCTAGTGACTCTTCAGTATGAGAATAAGAATAAGGGCATGATAGGTATAAACTGGAAACCGGAAAGTATCATAAACTAAGTAGTTTTGAAACGAATATACTATCGCACCCCACACTATATATATGCACCAACATGCATTAGTTCTAAACTAGCACCCCATGCTGAGGGTGAAGTGATCCTCTTATTCTAAAGATCAACTCCTACTCGCATAATTACATGTGTCCTACGGCCCCCAAAGATTGTAGATACCTATGCTGGTCCCACCATGGGGTGTATCAAGTCCCATAGTGGTGGCCCGACACAATACTAGAATGCATATGTTATACTACTGGTGCCCCCAGTGCCCTATTTTTCTGCTCCAAAGTGTGTGCACGCCCGCACTCCGTTAGAACCCACACTATTGCACCCACCGCCGTCGCTTCTGACTGCTTACAATCAGCCCAGTAATCGTGCCCCACCCAGCCTAGTTTCAGGGTACCATGATACCTAATTGGGTTGCTACTGAAATGGGTCCCCGTTACTAGGGTTTTCTAGTCAAACATGTTAAGTGGTTTAGTGTCTTTATTTACCTAACCACACCCATCAATTTCATTAACATGTTGAATTGGTTAAGTGTTTTAGTTAACTTAACCCTACCATCCTGACTTGTCTGTCCTTAGCTTTTTAAAGCACCGACCACTCACATTAGACAGATATTGTTACGGTTACTGGATGTGTCGGTCGGTTCCAGGCAGATTTACACCGTAACTCAGTCTAACCTCAGGTCCTTATTGGGCTCAATGCTTATCCACCCACATTGGATAGGTATTGTTGTGACTACTGGACAACCGGGCGGGTCCGGGCTGGTTTACATAACAACTCAATCCAACCTCGTGCTAAGCATATTCGTATTTTCTAAATTTACATATTTGTCTTTATTACTTATGTAAATTTGTCAACAATTAAATGTTATGGCCCCCATTCCAAGTTTAACATTTTTGGTATAAGAATTTATACCGTTTAAATGCCACCAATTTTGGCATGTGACAAACATGCCAATTTCATATATTTTTATGTCAAGTTTTACTAATATTCCCAACGTTACCCCGTTTAAACATTAGACTAACAATCTTAGCCTAATTTTCGTTCGCATAGTTTTAACATATAATATTAGGTTAAAAACTTAGCCTAATTTAGCGCACACAAATAGGCATAAGGGAATTCATAAACATAAACATGACATAGGTGTAAACTTGGCATTTTTGGCATAGTCAATATGAACATCATAGGTGTGAACTTGCACAATAGTCAATATACATATATGTGAATTTGCAACATAGCCTAAATCAATTTACATATATGTGAATTTGCATTGAAATAAGGGTCTAACCAAATAGGTGTCACATGAATTAGCATATGATTTAGACAACATAAGTCTAAACTTGTTTTTGGATCTAGGCATAACATCGAACATCACTAGCACATGACAAGAATATGACATTTTCATAAATATGTATAACTTTATGACAAGGGTGTGAACTAGATCCAATCGCATATCTAATTACCATATGAAACATGTACTAAAGTGGATCTTGACATGGATCCAATTAGGAACTTGCAACTTTTGAATAAACATAGGAGCATGTATATGAACATAACCATTTAGGCATAAAGGCTCCAGCATAAAGTATATACATGAGGTTCTGTTCACAAACAACCTATATAATCACATAAACATGAACTATACAACTTGCTTGTGATGTTGTTGTCATTTTAAAAGTAAAATAGGATCAACATCAATCTTAATTATACCACAAACATCCCAATTGCATTCACAACACAATCATTTCAATACATAGATATGAATTAACATCGTCGTTACATAATAGCACAATTCCACTTCCAATTTACATCGAATCAAGTCTTAGTTTTATTCTCATCGGAAAATCACTATACTTACAATGAACGACGAACTTGGATTCTGGATTCTAAATTCTGAATTTGATATGCTTTCCTTTGGGTAGACTAACATTGTTTTGATTCGTGTTTTACTTTAGTATTGTCTTGTCTCTAAGCTTTCTAACTGATGACCACTCCTAGTTTCTTTCCAGCAGCATGGCGGCTCTAGTACTATATTATTTGTGTGAATTTAGGGTTAGACTTGAGATGTATTTACAGAATTTTAATCTGATTGGAGCCATTGATGAAGCTAGAGTGAATCCAGACCATCCATCTCAAGAAAAGCCAATCAGAAAGCGACATGTAAGCCCTAGTGAGTCAGCCAAGCCTCAGAAATCGACCAGAACCCGACCAGGCCAGCCAGGGCCTGACCAAGCAGGGTTTCTGGCCTGGGCGCACTTGGCAGGTGGGCCAGTGCAAATTTGTACTGGCGCACTTCCCAAGTGCGCCAGTGCAATTTTGTTTTGGCGCACTTCCCAAGTGCACCATTGCATTCTGACCCGTTTCTGGTTTTTCTGCCCAACTTCGTTCGTTCATATCTTCTTCATACGGTATCCGTTTTACGCAAACTCGGACTCTATCTCCAGCAGAATTCCGAGATGAACGCAATTGCATAACCCATTTCCCCTAATTCCATCATTTAGAATTAATTATATTTTAATTTGTTAAGTTACAGTTAATAGAAAATTCGGGGTGTTACAGAAGCACTTCTAGTTCATATTATGATCTGCTCTGTATGGGATATAAAAGCTTGGAAAAATCAACTTTGAGGCTAAAACATCACCTATATAGCATTTAGCAAGAGTTCACGGTCCGCGCACAACTTGTTTTTGTGCTTGATGTGAAGTAACTGGAACATAAAATATGTAGTGAACTAAAATTCAGTATGTCAAATTGTACAAGTCTATAATTTATTTTACCCGGACTAATGGTGCAGATACAAATTACCACTTAATTATATAACTTGGCGCTGGTTTGACATGTCGAACTAACAATTTTTTGTTTTTGTTACTTGGATGTATGGTTTTACTTTTATCCTATTTATGCATTGGATCACTGGAAAGAGAAGCCGCCAATACTAAAATAATAGTTGTACAGCTCCATAGTTATTGGTTTCAATTGGGGTGAACTTTAGATATGCACCTAACAGGAAAGCCATTAAAGTAGTATGAGTTCATTTGATGTATGTTGTAGACTATTCATAATGTAGTATGTAAATTTTCTGCTCAAGTCCAAAAAAAAGTCATTGCATAAGACTGGTTCGAGCTTAACTTTTAAAGCCCACCCATTAATTTATATAACATTTAATGTCAAAATTCATACTTGATACACATGTAGTTAAATGAACCAAGTGTAGGAAAACTCTGAAAATCTTAGTACAAAGCTAAAGTTTCTTGCATGATACTATACATTTCTGAGATGATAAGCACAGATGAGAAAACTTCTAAGGAGAAATACACACTAACTGGCTATCGGGCATTATGAATTAGCTAAATCTATTTTTGACTTTCTATGACTAAAATGACCACTTTCAGAGCAAAATTGATTCACTACAAAATCACATAAATGAGTGAAGTATATGCACTAAATGAACTCCCATACATACCATCACATTATTAATATAACGCATTGAAAAATCTTGTGTAGGAACTCGCACATATATCTCATATGCAAAATCAATAATCATGCAAATTTCCAACTTATGTCTACCAAGGGTATCTGATATCCATGCACACACACACATATATGAATATATATATATATGTGTGTGTGTGTGTGTGTAGATATATATTCACAAATGTGGATGTTTGATATACAAAAATGACTTTGAATATGGGTGCAAATATGACACTATCATTATTTGAAAATATATATTGACATACCTAGTTTTCTACAAGAGAAAGTGTTATATTTATTGGTATTTTCTACATACAAAGGTAGCATGTTATTTCATTTAGTTGCTATTTTTTGTTTGAATCATTCCATTTCAATATAGGATGATAATTAACTGAAATTCAATCAATAAAGCCTCCAGTGATAAAAGAATATTCAAAACCTCAGAATTCAATTTGAGGCAAATATATTTACCCAAATTCATAAAAGAAAAGCTGCATGAAGTGCAGCATTTAAACAAATTCAAATAATAATATTATATAAATAATAATATAAACCTTACAATGAATGAAAACTATCCAATTTAGAAGTGCCATTCAAAACATTTGTTCCACTCTGGTGTGTCCATTCAAATCTAGTCCATCTAGTAATAAATTTTTTTCTTAAAAATTTCCATCCAGTATTAATTAATTTGCATATAAGAATAATTGAATGGGGTTGGATTTAACGACAACATGGAACATATCAATTTGGGGACGAGGAGTATGACTGGTCTTCAATGCTTTTCACTGCTTACCTACTTGCTAAAATCCCCCAACCAACCCTGATTCGTCGTCATTCGAAAATTGTAAGATGCTATTTTCACATTCACCCCCTTCACTTTTCTAATCATTGCAATCAACACCTTCTTTACTTGGCCAAAACATCTCAGTAGGGACTGCAAAAGCCTATTGGATGTCCCTATGGAGGACATACGGAAGTCCGCAAAGTTAAGACTAATAGCGCTGCAAGGTAGGATTAAGGCAACCCTACTAAAATGAGTATTAATAACTAATGATACTTTGAGTATTTCGAAAAGACACGAGTGAACTAGTGTGAAACCAATTTTCATTACTGGTGGAAGAGATTAATATTTAGTAGTAGTACACATGACGGCTTATGGAAAGTGTTATGCACACCATAATATACTATATTCTGGCTATAATATCATCCATGAGAGCAACTGGTTAAGTTGCAATATCATCTTTGCTCTCCTTCATCTATTCGGCCATTCACCAAATTACACCAATACACGTACGTACACATGTATGTAAATAAAAATAGATACAAATATTCACATACATGTATATGTATGTATAATGTGTGTGTTTGTTATTTATCTTTAACCATTGTAAATAAAATAGTGCACCTGGTGACAAAGTTGATTACACTAGAAGGCTTTCACCAAGTTGCTTCCCACAAAGAGTTAATTATTAAAATTATATCATGTGCAGGAATTGAATTTTCATAAAGGTAAGAAAGATATCCTAAAATACTTACAGACTCAGATAATTTTCATGGGTACAAATCATACAGCTCCATAACTCAACGATTATCAAATAAAATTACAAATTATGCGGACTTGTAACTCAAGGAAAAATGCACTATTCTATAGTTTGACCAGAAAGGAACCACCAAACAAGTTCATCCAAGTTAGCTTCTAAGGACCTCCAAACACCAAACAAGTTCAATATGAAATATTCAAAGTAGATTTAGACCGAACAAATGTGAAATCAAAATCTATCAAAACTAGGATTTCGTACCTCATGTTGAGCAAGGCAGGCATGAAATCGAAATCCCCTTAAAAAAGTGAAACATTTAATATTATTCGGGTGGAGACAGGAGTGAAGAGTAAAGTTCTTGGGATGGAAGTAAATTAAGATGGAAGCAGTCAAAATCCCAATTCGAGGCGGGAGTAATTGGAGATGCGAAATGAAACCGAAAGTTTTTTGGGAAAGAAGCGGCAGAAAGTATTTAGAGGCAAAAGTGAAGAATAAAGAAAAAAAATAATTCAAGCCAATTTTCTTAGGGGTAAAATAGTTTCAAATTGCACCTGTTGATGGGTAAACTAGTGCAAACATAATATTTGCACTGGTTGCACATAAAACTGGTGCAAATAATGGTATTTGCATCTCCTTATTTGTATCAGTTTTCGATTAAAACCGTAGCAACTTATTTACCCTTTACTCTATTGTTTTTTTGTACCAATTGCACGAATTGCACCAATTGTTATTCTAGAACCGGAGAAAAAAATTGTATTTACACTTGTTATTGACATAACCATTGCAAATGAGGTGAAGCAACATATACAATTTATAGTAGTGTTAAGTTAATGTTAAGGTTAAATAAGTTTATAAGTGTGATTTAGACAAAAAATAACTTCATGAATAATTATTGTACACTTGAATCTGAGTTTTGTCACATCGAAATACTTGAACTTACGAAAGTTTAAAATAAATATTATCGATAAATTGAACTTGATAGCATTAAGAAGTGTAATAATAATATTGATGTGGATTCAATGTTGTTAGCCTGCCTTGTAACAATGTCGTCCAATGGTTGAACGATTATGATCACGTGCATAAGATACCAAAGGTTTTTCCCTTCGAAGAACAAGAGATCGGGTCGAGTTAGAGGTAAGTCAAGCAGTATAATTTTCTAACCCTTGGGCTAAACAAAGTAAATGAATAGCGAGTAGATAGCTCGGGTCGAATGGGAAAAATGACTTCGGGTCCAACAAAGAATAGAAGGGTTTGGGGTCGATTTCCTTCAATCGAAAGGGGTCGACTCTACCTAACCCCGATCTCTACACTACTTGGAGTAACTACCAACTGTCTCCACTATTCCCAATTCTAATGGGATGGTTGCCACGTGGCCACAACCCGCGATCCACGACCTGCATCAAGTAATTGTTGTTCGTGACCTATAAACAATCCAGTGGTTTTTGAGTGAAAGTCAATATTCTTGTGAGTGAACTATTGTATCTTACATGTTGGAAGGTTATATGTGTTGCATTTGTTATTCAATGTTGAATAGACAAATTATAAAGTGGACATAGGCTCGTTAACGCTGAACCACTATAAATCTCGTGTGTTTACCTACTTTTCTTCGTTTTTAGTTTATATTTCTTCATTACTCTCTTCAAATTCTGGTCTATTGGGTGTTAGTGCCATTTTTCGATCTAACATTTTGGTGCTTTCATTAAGAAACTAAATTCTCAGGTTTCTTGATTATTTGTCTATTGTTCGGATCGCTAAGTCCAAAGAAATAGTCCGTGTTTTCATCGCTATCAAATTTTTGGACGATTTCAACAGGTTTGATTAGTTTGTCTCCAAGAAAAAATAGGAACCAATAGGCTTCACAGCGAAATAAAGCTAACAAAGAGAAGCAAACTGGCTTGTAGGTTGAAGCAGCAGCGCAGGCATCCAAGTCCAATCATCCCGGGTCGAGTATCCCCCGATCGACTTCGACTCGACCCGACCAAAGAATTTCTGGACTAGCTATTACTACTAGTAATCAACCTCCTCCTTCAGCACCTATTTTGCAAGATGACTTCACACACTTCTTTGCCAGGTTGGAAGAGACCAATGCAGCCTTAGAAGCTCAGAGACGGGATAGTGCTACAATACGGAAGGATATGGATGTAATAGTTGGACAATGGGATGAATACTGAAGACGGAGGACACCATCTCCTTCTAATCGCCAAAGGGGCAGAGTGATCGTCCTCATATGAGGAAAATGATTGGCTGCCATGTCAGAAGAAGCCCTACGAAAGGATTTAAAATCTTCGACAACTCCGATTCAGATCACTGGGATCTCAAGAAGTTGCGGTGATTCATCTTGGTCCCAATGACCCTAGCTTGGCAGAACCTATGCTCATGCCCATGTGTGGATCCCACGTACTTCCTAGGGATCAAGGAACTTCCCAAACCACTCACGCTCCCATGCTTCCTCCCACTTGTCTTGTGATTAACTGGAAATGTAGAGGGCAAGGAAGCTCTGCTAGGACGGTGAATCAGGCGACGTTGCCTGAGACGATGGTAGGGGATCTCGAAGAGCCGAGAGTGTTGAACCAGAACATATATTGACTAGTGCAGAAGTTTCAACGAGAATGATAGTTGAGGAACTCAAATGAAGATTGGGGAATGGACTGCAACCACACGCCTTTTATAGATGATATCCCCAAAGCGTAATTTCTGAGGCGATTTAACTTACCTACAATGAGTAATTATTCGGGAAAGACTGATCCACGATAACATCTGATGCGTTACTCATGGTACATGAATGTCATTGCAGCTCCCGACGCCATCATATATAAAGCTTTTCCTATATAACTCGAGGGGATTGTTGTGCTATCGTTCACTAGACTCTCTCCTCTATCGGTTCCCAATTTCAAGGATTTAAGCGAGAAGCTTGTAAACTAATTCCAACTGCACGCTCTAAAGTCAAAGAGTGTTATAGCGCTTTTCGTAGTAAAACAAGCCCTCGGAGAAACATTGAGGCAATACATGGATCGCTTCAACATGGTTGTCATGGAAGTGAACAACCCCAATCCAGAAACTGTCATGATGGCAATGATTGATGTGGTGGACAAAGATTCAGAGTTTGAAAGGTACTTGGTTGGAAAACCATGTACAACTATTGAGTTGTTCTACAAGAAAGTGAACATACATCTATGACAGAAGGATGTATATCTAAACCAAGAAAAGAGATCCAGTGAAGTTATGGAGGAAATTCAAAGCAATGTTGTTATCAGACAATCCGACGATAGCTCTGGTAAGGTTGAAGTTTATGTTGGCAATCAGAACGAAGGAAATGGTCGCCAAGGAAATAATGGCAATAGAAGAAACAAAAATCAGAAGGGTGATTCAAAGAAGCAACCCTTATTTTAGTCCTTTGAAAGCTATATGCCCTTGAATGATACCTTGGAGAATATTTACTTGGGTACATGCAATGTGATGCAATATAAAAAACCAACTCCAAGAGATTCAATGGAGAAGGAACATGAAATGGGAAAGTTTTGTTTGTTTCACGAAACCTACAGCCATTCAACGAATGAGTGTCGTCATTTAAGAGGTGTGATAGAAATGCTGCGTAAAGGGAAACTTGATGAGTACAAAGTGGCCTCGAGAGACAGAGGGCGAGGAGGCTCTGCCTCGAATTAAGGGCAGGCAACTCCTGGAGCTACCTCCCAACAGAAAGGAAAAGGAATCGTGATTAGTACAGTCATCGAAGGACCGCATTCAATGGGATTCAGTACAAGAACATTGGAACAATATGTCGATGCAGCCAAGCATCTTGATGTGGGAGAATGTTACGTCCCCGAAGATGCTATACCAGTCAAGCAGCAGAAAACAATGATGGACGACATCGTTTTCTGCGACCGAGAACGTAGTGGAGTAAAAACTACAAGTATTGATCCCTTGGTGATATCAGCCATCATTGGCCCAACAACAGTACAGAAGTTCCACATTGACTGTGGGAGCTCCATTAACATTTTGTTTAAGAAAGCTTTCGATCAAATGAAGAAGGAAGTGAGAGATTTGACATCGTGTACACGATGGATCTGTGATTTTAATGGTTTAACAAATTCACTAGTAGGAGTGGTCGACCTACTAGTGGAACTTGGCAAAGGAGATCATAGGATAGTCTGAATCCTCCCGTTCCTCGTCTCGGATATTGAATTCCCATATATTGCCTTTTTGGGCAGACCAGTCAGAATTTAGAGCATGCATAGCACCATGGTGTTTGCTGTTAAAATTCCCTATGAAAGCTGGAGTAGGGATGGTCAGTGGAGACCAAGTAACTGGAAAAGCATGTTACCTAGCATAGTGGAAAGAAATCCATAATGGAGTTGGTGTAGATCCTAAGGGTGCCTCCCTTCCTGCCAGAAGGCATCTGCATAGCAAGTAATTGAGGCACCTCGGCCAAGGTCTCCCGATTATTAGTCTGTGGACATTGATCCCAAAGAGGACGAAGAACCGGGATATAGAAGAGTGACACCAAATGAGACAACAATGGATATTCCGATTGATGATGACGACCTGACCAAAGTCTTGAAAATCGGATCCCATCTAGACTCCTTCGGATGAGGGAATTGACAAACTTCTTACAAGACAATCTAGATGTATTTGCATGGACCTGTACTGACATGTGTGGGATTTCTCCATCTATCATGAGACACTCGCTAAACATCAACCCGAAGTGTGTCTCAGTCAAATAGAAAAGGCGTATGCATGGCCCGAAGAGGTCTGCAGCTTTGAAAGAGGAGGTTGAAAAGCTGGAAAGCAATGGTTTTATTCAGGATGCAACATATCCTGATTGGATATCGAACTTGGTTCTTGTCAAGAAAGCCAAAGGAAAATGGCGAACGTGCGTCGACTTTTCAGGTTCGAACAAGTACCCAAAAGACATCTTCCTGCTTCCATGGATCGACCAGTTGGTAGATTCGATGGCTGGATATGAACTTCTTTCATTTATGTATGAGAATTCGGGATACAACCAGATTCCAATGCATGTTCCAGACCAAGAGCGTACGAGTTTTATCACTGACCTTGGGCTATATTATTATGTAGTGATGTCTCTCGAAATAAAGAATGTTGGGGAGACATGTCAATGTCTAGTGAACCACATGTTTCATAATCAAATTGGGAAGTCCATGGAGGTATATGTGGTTGACATGCTTGTGAAGTTCAAGCAGCCAACCGATCATGTTTTAGATTTTGCAGAGATGTTCAATATTCTTCAATATTACGGAATGAAACTCAACCCTTTGAAATGGTCATTTGGCATTGCGTCATGGAAATTTTTAGGTTTCATCATTAGTTCTCGCTGGATTGAAATCAATCCGGACCAGATTGCAGTGATCAGGAACATTCGAGAACTGCGAAGAATCAAGGATGTACAGAGCTTGGCGGGAAAGGTTGCAGCTTTTAGTAGATTTATATCCAGGGCCACTGATAAGTGCATTCCCTTCTTTGATTTGATAAAGTGAGGGAGTGCCATTTGAATGGACCCCAGGTTGTGTTGAAGCCATCCAGAGTTTGCTTGACCATCTGGAGAAACTCCCAATAATGTACAAGCTAGTAGATCATGAAAATTTGTTTGTATATTTAGCAGTATCATCACATGCAATCAGTTTAGTGCTTGTCTGTGAGGAGGATAAAGTCCAAAGACCAGTATATTATGTGAGTAAGAAATTGGCAGCGAGGAATGTAATTACTTGAAGATTGAGAAGCTTTCTTATAGTCTGTTAATCACTTCGAGGAATCTCGGCTATTACTTCTCTACTCATCCAATCATGATATATACTGACCAGCCACTACAACAGGTCCTTCAACGACCTGACGCATTTGGAAGACTGCTTAAGTGGAACACTGAACTAAGTCAGTTCGATCTCACTTTCCTTCTAACGAAATCCATTCGAGGACAAGCATTGGAGGATTTCAAAGCCGAGTTCACAATTCGCAAAGAAGATGTGTCGGATGATGAATCTAGCCTTCCAGAGCCCAAAGCGAAATCGTGCATTCGGAAACTATTTACAAATGGTGCTCATAATGATCAGCGTTCTGGTGTCGGAGTTACTCTGTAACTCCTGTAAGATGATCAATTTATTACGCTTTAATACTTAATTTTCCCGCTACTTACAATGATTCCGAGTAAGAAGCCCTGATTGTCAGGTTCAAACTCGTGAAGGAAATAGGAGTAGTTGCATTGGACATTTTCTACGACTCTCAAATCATTGTATTTCAGGTTCGGAAGAAGTTTCAGATGAAGGGACCATGACTTTCGGCCTACCTTGAGCGGGTCGAGCATCTGTTTGACCGCATGGAATATTACAGCATTTTCCATATTCCACGAGCGGAAAACCAAAAGGCTGACAAACTAGCCAAACTAACAAGCTCTAAAAATCCGGAAGAAATGGAAATGGTCATGATCTAGACACTCGATACCACGAGCATTGATCAAATAAAGGTTGACCAAGCTTTGGAGGCTGAGCATGAGAGAGTCCTGGATGACCCCCATAAAGAAATTTCTATGGCATGGGACCCTTCCAGAAAGGAAGAATGAAAGATGCACCATCGTTTGCAAAGCCTCGAGATATGTTATGTAACGTGATGTGCTTTATCGAAGGGGGTTCTCAGTTTCGTTACTCCGACGCATAGCGCATGACGATGTCAAGCGTGTGTTGAGGGAAGTACATAAAGGAAACTGTGGCAACTACATTGGAGGGCAAACTTTGGCAAAGAAGATACTGCAATATGGCTACTTTTTGCCTACCATAAACCGAGACACAGCAGATTATTCATGACGCTGCGATAAGTGCCAATAGTTTGCAAGGATACAAAGAGCTCCGCCCAGTCACCTCACCTTAATGGTGAGTTCATTGTCATTTTCCGTATGGGAAGTTGACATCATTGGGAGCCTTCCAATTAGCAAAGGCAGAGCAAAGTATGTGATTGTGGCTGTGAACTACTTGACGAAGTGGGCAGAAGCTGAGCAGCTAACCACAATCACGAAGAAGCGGGTAATCAACTTCATTGTCAGTATATTATATGTCAATTTGGAGTCCCCAAAATTATTATAACTGACAATGGGACTTAATTCGACAGCACAGAGTTCAGAAATTTCTCTCAGCGATACCACATCGAGAAGAGATACACTGTTGTGGCGCATCCGCAGTCAAATGGACTAGTAGAAGCTGTGAATAAGATCATTAAGTCCATTCTAAAAAAGATACTGCAATAGGAAAATTCAAAGTGGGTAGATGAATTGCGATTCGCCGTATAGGCATATCGAACGACTTACAAGTCAGCGACTAACTGTAGTCCTTTCGCACTCTCTTATGGCTCGGAAGCAGTCACTCCAGTGGAGCTTGAAGTCCCCTTTCATGGAACAACCTATTTTGACCCTTTAACCAATAAGGCTTTTCTCCTGGAGTCATTGTATATGATCGATGAGAAGAGAGACGAAGTGTACTTATGAGCTTCGTAGCACAGACATCAGGTTGCACGATATTACAACATGAGAGTTCGGCCTAGGACTTTTGAGCCTGGCAACCTGGTACTGAAGAGTGTCTTCCCGACCCAAGTTTTCATGGGTCCGAAGTGGAAAAGAACGTATGACATTCATCGGAGGCTTGATAATGGAGCTTTTAGGCTAACGACCATTGATGGAGATCATCTCCTAAGAGCATGGAACGTCAAGCATCTATAAAATTACTTGATTTAAGATTGTATTTTCTCTTTTGTTTTTCAAACTATGTAATGAGGCATGACTTGCCCAAAAACTTTTGGCCGACATAAACAAGAGATTATAAAGTGGACGTAGGCTAGGAGTTTGACGAACCACTATAATAATATCGTGTGTCCCCTATTATTTACTATATTTATTTCTCTATGTTTTATGTTTGTAAGGATATCACATATGTTAGGAGCTCTTTCTAAGCTCCAGTCTGCTGATGTATTTGGTTAAGTGCTATGATATAACCGGCCTATGCCAAACCTGAGCGAAAGGGTTAATTCAACCCTTAACGACGCTCACTCTCTCATCTTTCGACGAGCAGATCTAAGTCTGTGACTGATCAGATTGACTAAAGTCGAGCTTGATACTAGCGCTCAGTAGGGTTGTCCTTGTTTTGCAGACCAAAATGGCAATACAATGCCTAGACATTGCATTAACTCTTCCCTACAATTCGATGTAGTGAGTATGAATGATGGGGATGCGATCTGACCATCCCTGATGGCAATCTCTGCCCTGGACTTAGGAGAAAAAGTACAATTCTCGGGCTAATGCGATTCGATCACTCACCTGACTAAATCCGTTCCCAGAGCTTGGAAAAGAGGACAGACTAAATTCGAGTTTGATATCGACACTTGAATTAGCAAAATCCCACTCTAAGAATTAGAGTGTAAATGGAATGCTGAAGCGAATGATGTGACTATTCGCACGACTAACTCAAATTCTCTTGATTTGAGAGTGAGTATAAAAGAAGGGTAGGCATGAAATGGTGCACCACGGCTTGAGACCGCCTTAACCCAAACTTTAACCTGAGATTACGAGGGAGAGTATAAAAACAATTAGACCGAAAGTGTCCGGGAGACTTGGCTCTTACCCTACAGAAGGTTTGGGAGGGCATGAATATGGCCGGAGCCTGAAATTCCCACTGATATTGGGGAGATGACATGTCATTACTAATCAATCTTGAATAGGACACAAATTGGACGCATTATTCAAGATTGGTTGGGGGAATATACATACACATCACACCCCTTAGTTGACCATAATATTGTTTATTACTAAGTTTAGTAATACTTTGATTGTGAGTATGTTGGATTGAAACCCTTAGCTAATTGTGTTGTGATTCACTTTTTATTGCTTAGTTTGGTAATGTCTTGACTGCAAATACATTTGATTGAAATATGTAATAAACTTGCCAATATGTGACATTGCAGGAACCTTACTTTATCAATAGAATGCAGGTTTGTACAAGACAAAAAAACAAAAACATGAGGGCCACACTCGCAACAACCACAATAGGCCGGTGGAAAGTAAAACATCAAGTTAACAATTCACTGAGATTTGGAAGTAGTCTTGGATTTCTTGAGCTCCCTAAGCTTTTGTTGCTCCTCTTTCTCGGTCTCCGAAAGGATGCGTTTCTTCTTCTTAGTTTTTCCATATGAGGGATTTTCTGGATCAGAAGTGGACTGAGAAGTCGTATCAGTTGAGATTGATCCAAAGGGCTTAGTAGAAACCTTTGCACTAGGAGGAGGAATCATTTTGATAGGCTTAACCGAGTTAGGCACCTCCAAAGCTTCAATTTTAACCTTCATGAGCTTCTTAGTCCTTACTTTCATCTCTACAAGGGTTAGCTCCCCGTTTCACCTAACGCTCCAGTGCACATGACATCGTCCTCCCCTTCACCTTCCTTTCCATCAAGATCCTTTAAGGCTACAATCATATCGCCTTCCTCTAGAAAATAATCACTAGTAGGTGGTACAAGCTTGTCAGTAGCTTCAGCTTTCGGATCTGCAACAATGTCAGCAGGTTATGTACCTAAAGCAGAGGAGAAATGGTTATTAGCCCTAGAGAGAAAAAAAGCCTCTCAATCGGAAGCCTTATAACATGACGACATGCCAGAATAACATTGGAAATTTGTGGAGAGTAGATGGAAGTACCTTCGATTGATAAATCTCTAGGAATAGCAGGAGTAGTAGCTTCGACGATAGGATAAAGGAGCATACACGAGGTAAGTTGTGGACATTCAGGATCATATTTCTCTATCTCCCAACCTCAGGCACTACATAGGAGAAACTAGAGCCATCTTTGATGGCATCCTTACCCTTAGCTTGATGCTTGGCAGCTTCCATAGCTTCCTTTAAAAACCTTTTCCCCTCTGCCAGGCGCTCAGGCTCATCACCCTTTAGAAATGTCCTCATTAGCTCCTCTTTATCAATAGTTTCAACTTTCATCCTATGTTTCTCTTTGTCAACAAGCTCATCCTATGCATCGACCAATGTTGTGGGGTAATCCTATACTCAAGATATATCACAGGTTCTAAGAACTTGCACGAAGAAAGATAATAAGAGATGTCCAAAATCCTCTACTTCTTCTTGGGCCTCCAGGAGCTGTGCCTTAGAATTAAAAGCAGATTCAAGGGCAATGTTGGCATTCTCTTCAGCTGTCTTTTCCCTTTTCGCAGCCTCTTCCAGCTTGGATTTCTGATTGGCAACCTCATTTTCAAGCTCAGTCTTCTCATGCTTAAGACGAGAGCAGGATAGTTTCAGTTCAGTATTCTCAGTCGGGACACCCTCACATTGCTTCTTGAGTTGTACTTTCTTTGCTATTGGTATCGAGCTCGTCATGGAAGCGTTGTTGTAACTCACTGTGCAATTTTTATACTTTTCGGCGTTACGCTCTGCGATTGCAAGTTTAGCTTGGACGTCGTCGCGCTCTATCTCAGCTTATTTGAAGACATGTCGCACTCCCACATTAGTTTCTGATTATCTAGGTTCAGGTAGAGTTCCCTAATAATTTTAGATAGCTTTCAGGCATACTTGCATGTTTCTCGGCATGGCTGATCCACGAAGTCTATTTGAGCTTTGACGCTATCAGACCAGTTGGCAGGGACCGGTTCAAGGTTGGGCACGAAATACATATTCCCGAAGCGGTATTTAGGGAATTACTCCTTTAATATATTTATTTTTTGGGAAGTGGAAGGTCAAGGACCACAGGTTTCGATGTGGATATGTCGATGGATTTACGTTTGGTAGGAATGATATTTGTGCCACCCTTATCCTTATCCTTGTCCTTGGAATATATCTTTGGGATCAGAGTGGTTCTTTGGTGGTTTGTCTTGAGAATACGACTTTTTGGAAGGACCGGAGCTCAGGAACCTGTTATCCCCTTCATGGTGACTCTGGTGACTTTTATATTTTTTAGAATCTGAGATAGCCGGAGAGCAGGAGCGGGAAGATCAATGATACTTTGATTGATAATGCCTTTTGTCATCCCTCCCGCAGTCCTCCCTATAACCGTGTTCAACTTCAGAGTAAGACTTTGGGAAACTTTGGCGGAGCTTTTTAGGATTATAGCTTTGGTGAAACATCGTCCCTGCAAATTAACATGAACCGGTATTAAAATCAGGAAATAGGATACTACTAAGTGCTGTGATGTGCAGTGTTTGTGTTGTGTGACCTAAGTGATTCCCCCGACGAACCGGAGCCCGGAGATTGGCCAGTAGGCATCGTCTTCCCAGTTTTTACAGGCATGACTTCTTCCTTAGAGGTTGGAAAGAAAGAATCAGATCCTACGTCTTGGGAAGAATAGATAGTATCTGGAAGAGGAAGGTCGCCCAAGCCCTTAAAAATAGACATTGACTCTTCTTGGCAGGGGTCATGAACTGGAGACTTAATAGGAGATAAGGTCTTGGGAGAAGGTTGTCTTTTAGATGTAGATGTATCTTTTAGAGAGCTACCCTGAGGTTCCTTCTCAGTTGTTCTTTCCATAAGTTCCTCAATATAAACTTTTATTGGAGAAGGATTCTTAGGAATTTCGATAGGCTCTTTTTCATGACTTTTCTCTTTCTCTCCTGGTTGAGGGTGTTGACTTGAACCCATAAGATCTCTACTCTTCGAGCCCTCTCCAACATCAGATCTCGTAGTTGTTTGCCCCTCAACTAAGGGCACTACTCCAATCCTCATTGGTACAGGAGGAACTTGAACTGGGGGTAGGGGTGAGCATACTTTGGTTTAAACCGAATTAACCGACCGAACCAAATTAATTTGGTCGGTTTGGTTTGGTTGTCTTTGCAGATCGATCGGGTTTGGTTTTAATTTTTGATTAAATTCGGTTTTCTGGTTGGGTTTGGTTTTAAACAAAGCGGGTCTGGCCCAACCGAACCAACCGAAGTAGCAACAAAGATTTTTTGCGTGCGTTTCCAACAATCTATCCCATTATTCTCTGACCGCTTTTAATTTTTTTCACATCTTCCCATTTTCACTATTATTGAAGAATTCGAAGCGTACACCCATGGATTCAAACAAAAGCTATGAAGTATCTATGTCCAGATTTCTCAATCGCTTATTTGCTTCTTTTTATATGCTTCTTCGTTCTTCTCCGATTCTCCTCCTCCCTATACACAGATCAAATCACATCGATATCCTTCCACAAAATCGAGTTAAAAGTTCTCAAAACCCTAATTTAGCCAGCACCTACGCGGCTACGCCTTCGCCTCCACATGCGATTTGCTGCAAGGTGGGTCTGTTCCTTCTAATTCATAACCAGGGTTTCGAATCTCACAATTTTTGGCTTCGATCTACTCCAATTCAAGGCTGCGGTCACCGATTCACCTAGGTAAAAACTTTAATTTTTGTCACAAAACATTGCATGCATAAGAACATTTCTATTGTTATTATTTTTGTCATAAAAGATTGGGTAAGCACACATACATGAATGACAACAAAAACATCAAGTTATACCTGTGCCTACTTCTAAGATTAACCTGTATTTTTGTACCAACAGCCAAAATAATTTGTATTTTCATAGTTCATTGAGTTTGGCCTTGCTGAAAAGGAATTTTTCAATGTTATTTGTATTTTCTTATGCAATACTATTCTATATTTCAGTTTCAAAGAGGGGAAAACTATTATCATGTCGGCACAACAAATCTCATCTTCAGCATCTGATCCAACGACAAGCGTTTATGTAACTCCAACTTCAACTCCAAAAGATGTAGAAGTAAGTCTCCTTTAGCCTTTTTATTCATGATGTTTAGCAGCTAATATATATTCAACAAAAAAGATTACTCATTTATATTTTTTCTTTATAAAATTTATACAAATGTTGCATATGTTATTTTGACAGATCAATCATGAAGCTACTTTGCCAAACAATTCAGCCACTGGTTCTCAAAAAAAACCTAAAACAAGGAGGAAACCTCTTAGGAAAAGATCAAAAGTATGGGTTCACTTCACTTCATTCATAGACGACGAAGGTAAACCTAAAGCTCTTTGCAATTACTGTAAAAAAGAGTATTGTTCTGATACAAACAGAAATGGCACGTCAAGTTTAAAAACTCATATTTCTGTTTGTAAGGATTTTGCTAGTAACAAAGATTCAACACAAGCTCAAATAAATTTTAATATGGGAGAAAACGATAATGGTGGATCTTTGAAAACATGGAAATTTGATGTGAATGAGATTAGAAAAGCTATATCATATTATTTTATTCTAGATGAGCTTCCATTTAAGTCAATTGAAGGCGTTGGTTTTAAAAATTTGTTATCGGTTGCATTTGGACCACAGTTTCGTCGACCATCAAGATTTACTATTCAAAGAGATTGCTATGAGATTTTTCTTGAAGAAAAAGCTAAATTGAAATCAATATTACATGACTCATGTCAATATGTATGTCTCACTACTGATACATGGACTTCAATACAACGAGTCAATTATATGTGTTTGACTGCTCATTGGATTGACGATAAATGGAAACTAAAAAAAATAATTTTAAATTTTTGCCCGGTATCTAGTCATAGAGGTGAAGATTTGGGTAAAGCTGTGGAAAGTTGTTTAGTGGATTGGGGTATTGATAAAATATTTACTATTACCGTTGATAATGCCAGCTCAAATGATGCCATGATTGCTTACTTGAAACGTAGATTCAATAATTTGAAAGGAACTGTTTTAGAGGGAAAGTACCTGCACATGCGTTGTATTGCTCATATTATAAATTTAATTGTGAATGATGGTCTTAAAGAGGTTGGAGAATCTATATCACGTATAAGAGCAGCAATTAGATATGTTAGGCAATCTCCATCTAGGTTTGAAAAATTCAAAAATTGTGTGTTACTTGAAAAACTAGAATATAAAAGTGGGTTGTGTTTAGATGTATCGACTAGATGGAATTCTACATATTTGATGCTTAATGCGGCACAACAATACGAACAAGCTTTTGAAAGATTTGACATGGAAGACCTATTTTATAGGAGTGAGTTAGAAAAAGGAGGAGGGGTGCCTACGGAGTTGGATTGGGAAAATGCTCGAAAATTATGTGGAATTCTTTGTAGGTTTTATGAACTCACACTACATGTATCCGGCTCTTCATATATTACTAGTAACCTTCATTTGCATGAGATTAGTAAAGTACTTGAAAGTTTGGATAAAATGAGATTGAGCAATGACATTCAATTACAAAACATGGCTGCAAAAATGAAGGAGAAATACGACAAATATTGGGGCTGTTGGGAGAAAATGAATATATTGACCTATATAGTTGTTGTGCTTGATCCTCGCTGGAAATTTGATTTTATAGAGTTTTGCTTAGAAACACTTTATCCTTCAACTTATAGTGAGAAAATACAACTGGTTAAAGATGCCACTTTTCAACTGTTCGGTGAGTATAAATCAAAATATGGAAGTCTCAATCAAACAAATGAGGTAGAAAATGCTGAGAATGATGAAGATGTGTTAGATTTGAGAGCACGTTTTAAAAGGTTAAAAGCATTAGACAACTTTGGAGTAAATAGATCTGAATTAGAGAAATATCTGAATGAAGATAATGAAAACGATTGTAAGGAGTTTGACATACTAGAATATTGGAAGGTTAATAGTTTAAGGTTTCCAATCCTTTCAAGAATGGCTCGTGATCTTTTAGCTGTTCCTATATCAACGGTAGCTTCTGAATCTGCTTTCAGCACCGGTGGACGTGTTCTTGATCCATTTAGAAGTTCTCTTACACCTTGAATAGTTCAGTCTCTTATTTGTACGGAAGATTGGCTGCATACCTCTTTTTCTGTGAGTAAAATTGATCTAGAAGAAGATTTAAGTAACATGGAACAACTAGAAGCAGGTAAAAGAATTACAATAATTTTAAATAATTTTATGTACTCATGCACTTTTACAATTTTTAACTTTGTTTACATCGTATGCAGATGTGAGCAAGCTAGCTTTGGATCCCATTAATGACATGTGAAAAGGTTAATGTGCTCGCGCTATTTTGCTGGAATATAATGGTATGTTTACTATATTTCTAAAGTAGTTCTTACTGTTGTTGTTTGAATGGTTTTTTTTTTTTTTTTTTTTTTTTTGCTTTGCTGCTTGTAGTTTACATGAGTTTTATATGCATTTGACAGTTCTGAATTGCACTTAAACTACTCATTTGAATTGTTTTGGACATTTCAGTATACATATTACCAAAATTCCCATATTCACAATTGACTTGTTGAATATATGTTTAACGACAGAGATGTACTCTTAAACCAATTCACAGTTATTCATAAAGATGTAGAATTTGTCTTTCTGCAGATAAATATATTCTACATTGATGAGATGGACTAATATCATGTGTCTATTCACATAAACCAACATAGAATTTTAGTTTGCAAGTGAATTTATTTACTTTAGAAAAGAAAGTTTCCAACTAATTTAACTAGTTGAAACTTAAATTTCAACAAAATTTCAAAAATGCTATACAAGATTCATTCACACATTCATAATTTTTGAAGTGTTAGAAGATTGGTGAAAATCCAAACATTTGTGTGCATGATATTGGCAGCACATGTCCTTTGTAACCAAATTTGTTTTGTCAAACAAGTTTGGTTTGGTTGCGTTTTTTATTTGTTTCTATTAATCAAATGAATTTTAATGAAAAAAGAGTCGTCGGTTTTACATGCAGAAATCAGAATGTCTGTAAGTTGAAATTTTCTTGGATATCTGGAATTCTAATTTTTTTCTACTGAATTATTTAATTGGTTGTCAAATACAGAGGGTCGTGCATATATGTACATGTAACTGCTAATTACTCTGTAACCGAAAGCAGGTATTTGGTCTTTGTATCTATAATCTTCACATGAGTTTATGATCTCGCCAATATATTTTGCGCCGCAGTTTATTATAAAAGACCAACTGACATGATATTTTAATTAGTTATAATTTAGAAGCAAAAAATTCCTGCTTACTAGCATTTCAAAAATGCTAGTTGTTTTTATTATGCATGTTTCCAGATATTGATAAGTGTATGCTACTTTTTGCAGTCTATGTATGCTTTGCAGCTGTTCGCCCTTTCTCCAAAAATACATATAGAAAGATCAATAGAGTTATTGCTGAGTTGCTGTGGATTCAAATTGGCTTGTTGATTAATGATTGGTGGGCAGATCTTAAGGTATTTATGTTTATATTTCTCTACATAACACTTTATAGCTGAAGCTAACATACAATGATTTTTTGCCTGAACTTCTGATGGCGGAGAACCTTGTTAGTAAAATCTCCCCGGTCTATTCTTTCTCAAAAAAACCTCACATTCTTTATGTTATTGTACTGTATATTTTGGGAAATATCAAGAGTTTATACTTTGATAGCATTAAGAAACTTGAGTGCAAGGCTATTGAGAAAATAACTGTTTCCCCCACTTATTCTGCAGGTTCGTGTATCATTTTGGTAGCATTGAGAATCTTCAGCATGACAAAGCTTCTACAAGACAGCAAATGATTTTTTCCAGTTTATTTTGGTATATTTTGGTGTATCATTCTGGTTCCTATTGTAGCAAGGCCGCAAATGAAATGTCGGTGTATTTTGCAGTTTGGAGACTGTTTAACTTAGAAATGAAGTTTGTTTGGGTCAGCGTTTTTAATTAATTTGTTTTGTGGCCTACTGGATGTTGCATTATGTCCAGATTTGTTTATCAGTGATTAATTTTAGTTAGAATGCATTGACATTGTGTTAAATTGTAAACTGTTGTGTAAAGCGTACAAGGCAGGTTATGTTCAATTTTATCAAAATATAATAACCGAATAACCGACCGAACCGATCTAATTCGGTTTGATTTAAGTTCGGTTTCACTTTAAATCGGTTCGGTTCGGTTTGGTTGAAAAGTTATTTGGTTTCAAATTGGTTATATATTTTTTTATGCAAAACCGAACCGAACCGACCTTTGCTCACCCCTAACTGGGGGCACATATGCAGGAGCACGACTGTCACCAAGTCCTATACTTCGCTTCGGACTAAGCGGATGATGCCGATGAAGAAACCCATCCACTAAACACTTTATGACACTTAATAAATCTGGATTAGCATTTATTAAAATGTTTATGCAATCTTGATATACCTGGCCTTGTGGTTTCTTCGGATTTGGGACTCAAAATAAGAAAGAAAGGTCAAAGAATTTGTAAGAAAAGTTGAAATGAGAAGACCAACGTTTGAAGCTCACTAGATTGAAGCTACCTCCGACACATCCGGCCTGATGTCGAATGTAGAACCAATTGGGCGCCTTGTGTTGCCCACATTGTTGGATCCATCGACGATGATCTTTCTTTTGGGAATAGATTCAAAATAGAGAAAAGGTGTCTCGACTTTTCGATGCTTGAAATGATAAAAGAAGATCACATCCCTGAAAGTGGACTCCACATCTAGAACCTCCATGTATGCTATGTACAGTGTACACAGATATGAGTAGGTTGTCGGATGGAGTTGCATGGGAGCTATTCTTAATCGTCTTAGAAAATCGACGATGAATAGAGGAAATGAAGGAATAGTCCCGACTAAGCACATTAGCCAGCTTACCGCCATGTACCTATCTGGAGGATTTTAGGGTCTGTCTAAGATACTCTCGGCAACTATGACCTCTTCCCAAGATATCTCATGCCTCAAGCACAATCGTCGAAGTCTAGGATCATCGGTCGTAAATACCCATAAGTCCTTAGGTTGTTGCATAATGATCGCATCATCAAACATATCGAGAGCTCGACTATCACGTACTCCTCCTACTTCATCGTCCGTAGATATCCCTTCGTCAGATGATTCTACATCCTCGTTGAGATCAACTTCAAACTCGGGATCAGTATTGTCCGAGTTAGAATCGGATGGAAGAATGTTGGGAGTAGTCGATGATTCTGGAGCTTTTCTTTTCTCGGACTATGAATACCTTGTTAGATATCTTTTATACATGTTTGTTTTACTATCCAAATAATGTTAAAAATTAGAGTGAAGTAACCTGTACCCCTTGTGTGTGCGCGCTAGTGTGTGCAGTGCAAATATAATAAGTTGCATAAAGGAAAGAAGTAATAAAGGCATGCAGTTGTTCTATGTGCGTCACAATGTTGAATAAGTTTATGTCTATATGTCTAGAATTGCCGATTAAGTATGCTGCTAGTTTAAAGTCCAAATTATGAAAGGCTCTATCCTAACTATCCACGAGATTGTGTAGTATGTTGCCTTTGGTTGAACTATATATGCGCATTGGGTCATAGTTGTTAGTGTCTCTTTGCTCGCTAGTTTGGTAATACAAATGTGCATGTAAGGAAGTCATGATAGGAGTGTGGGATCAGATCGACATCCTTGAACTATAAATATTTTCATTTTCTTTCATCTCACCATTGTGGTAAGTTTTTTTAAGAAGGTAGACGCTACAAGAAAAGCTATAAATAGCTGCAAATTTCAGCATTAGGAAATTCCATCACTAGATAAGCGATGGATTTCTATGGAATTTGTGAAGGATAATATCTAGAATTTTCTATTTCAGCTTGTTATAAATTATTATTTTAAAATGTTATTTTCCATCTCTAAACTTGCAAATTGCAGCACTTTATCGTCAACTATATTTCTTCGCTAAATTTCGTTGTAAATGGAGGTAGTTTACCATCTTATATATTTTGAAGTTATTTTGCAGCGGGTTTTCATGGGATTTGTAAGGGACTATTATGTTTATTCTTTGTAAAATATTTTATACTATGTTTTTACTAAGTAATTGATAAGCAAAAGTAAATTTTAAATAATTAATGTTAATAATAGTATATTAATAACAAGAAATAAATAATTACTATTAATAGTAAATTATATTCCATAGTTAGTATTGATTAATTAACAATTACTATAAAATAATTATTAAGAGGTAATGGTAGTTAATAACATAGATTAATATTAGTTGTTTAATTAAATTTACTTTAATAATCAATGACTAATAAGTAATCTTTCATAACTAGAAAGTAATATACATTATCTGGTATTTAAAATTTAATAATTATGTTTAATATGTATTATCTCATAAAAATTAAAATTTTCATATTTCTAAAATAAATATAGAGTTTAAATAAAAAAATTTGAAGTTTTTACAATTTTTAAATAAATATAAAACTTTATAAAATGTTCAAAATTTAAGAAATAAGAAATTTATAAATACCAACCCTACAACAAAAAGACCATGTTACAACTGTAAAAGATGGCATGTGACGGCCCGCCCCGCACCAGCCTGCATTTCCTCCGGAAGTGCGCTGTACACATGCCCAACTAGCACGGGACAGTCGTCATGAGAAAAGAAAGAAGAGAATGAACTAATCAAGGAACCTGTAGAATGTCTCACAGCGCATGGGATAAAATATAATAATAACATACTTGACATAAAACAGGCGAGACAGTGCATAAGCTGATAACTAATAATCAATGTCAACATCAGAGCAGCGGAAATCCAAATACAGCTTATTACAACTTTCCAAATTTACTATCTCTAACAAAAGAAAACCAAAGCAGAAGATGCACCACCAATGCCCAAGCAGTGATCTTCAACAACACAGGGAGAATACTATATATATTACGTGGAAGCCTCCTGCTCGTCTCCGGATCATCTACCCGTGCATCACCAGCTAACCTGTCTCTAGTCTGCTCGTGTGAGCACCCAGAGTAATAAGAAGAGACATAAAACTCTGGGTCAGACATAAAGCCTGGTATGAGCAATAAGCATCTAAACAGGGTAATAACAGGTATACTAAACCATACCTGAACCTGGACCTGCAACCAAAGAGTTAGTACCACATACCGTACAATACTCCAAGGTGCCATAATAAATAGTGTAAGAATACGGGGGTGGGGTGTGCATGTCACAATGATAGCAAACAAATCATCAATAGCAACCATCCTCACATCTCTCGCTCAGTGCGTAAAGCGTACGACATCTACCACTTTGGAACACTAGACAAAATGAGGTAACGACGAATCCCGACTTGTAGAAACCCCGCTGTGACCAAGCCAAACACTTGGAGTCATGACCAAACATTTCAATGACCCACTTCATTGGTCGTAGACCTTGGTTCTACCGATGCCATAATGGCCCTGAATCCGCCTTCGTACCTCCTACCATAGTGGTCCAAAGCTATAGACGTCGATAACTCCTTGGCACGCGTCCCGCAGCAAAGCCCAACCATGAAGCGAACTCGTTGATTCCCATCTAAATCTTGAGCTCTAACTTCTCATTTGGACTTCCTTTGCATCTCGGGTTTTAATCGAATTGGAGTGGGTCTTCAGAAGAGTTGTCGTGCAGCAGCAGCTCTAGGATTCTGTTCGGTTCGGTAGTCATCACCTTCATTGGTTCGGGTCGGTAGTCATCACCTTCATCGGTTCGGGTCGGTAGTCCACTTCGGGTCGGGTCGGTGTCTTCCTCCGGGTCGGGTCGGTTCAGTGATTCTCCCCCTTCAGATATCGGTTCGGTTCGGGTGTCTCTGCTTGAGTTCGGTTCGGAGGTAGTTCATCCGATCTGATTCCTTCTGTTTGACTTGTTTGCCTGCTCCGATCTGTCCTGTCCCCTTTCTCCGATCTGATCTGCTCTATTGCTCCGATCCGATCTTCTGTCCACTCCAACTCTAAGCAATGGCCTTCCTTCCTGCCAAGCTCCTTCCAGTGACAAGTCCCAATCCAGCTCGGATTCCCTTGGCCAGTTCACTAGTCCGATCCGACCCCTGCTCCGATCCGAACCGGTTCGGGACCTGCACTTTTCTGCAACTTTCCAGCGAGCTTTCTACGCCATTCGACGACGTTTTCGACCAATTTAACTATTCTAATCAATCATAAAACATACCATAGAGTCATAGCAATATGTAAGAGCAACCCCAAACATCAAACAACAATCCAAATGAATCAAAATAGATCAAAAGTGGCTAAAACCTCACATTTTCCTATAATCCTTCTTAATCATGTTTAAGCACATACTTAGTAAAACTTAATCAAATCGTCTAAATTTTCTAACAGAGGCATGAAATATTATTTAAGAATTTCTAAACATTTTTCCAGAATTTATTAGTGTATAAATTCGCTAATCTTCACTAATTACCCTTAATTAACTGTAATTAGTGTCAAAACTATGCAAATCACTCACCTTGGCCACAACTAAAACCCCAAAACTGAAATATTCTCTGATTTGGCGCTGTTCCCAATCTTACACAGCAGCTCTACCTCGGTTCTCGTGCTAATACTCCTTGATTTGATGTTTGCTAAGCCTAATCTTCAATTAGAAAGTGATTTTTGGGTGTTTTAGAGAGATTTAGAGAGTGGAGGCCATGGCTAGGTCAAGAGGAATGAAAGTGGCGGCTGGAAAATGTCTAAAGAAATGTTTTCTAACCCTAATCAGCCCCTATATACCCCTAAACCCGAAATTCCCCTTGGGCCTAGCTGCTAATCACCCGGTTAAGCCCAATTAAGCTGTTTTTCACCATCTGAAACTTGTTTCAGCCATATCTCCCAAACGGTGAGTCCGTTTGGCTATTGTGACCACTCTACGGAAAGAGAAACCATCATCCGGAGCCAATGGAAGTGGTTTCGGGTCAAAATTCCCTTCCACTCAAAAGTTATGGCCAAAACAGTGCCAACTAGGGGTAAAATGGTCATTTAAAAATCGGGAAAAATCATGAACATGGGAAATGACCCTAATAGTCGTCTCCCAAAGTTACATGACCATACGACTTCGTATGTGACAGAAATAAATATTCTACGATCCTATGATGCGTAGAATGCGGGTCGTTACACTCTCCCCCCCTTAAGAAATTTCGTCCCCGAAATTCCTTAACCCAAAACATACAAAGGATCCCGCATGCCTAACAACCACATACAACAATCAATCATGCAAAACAAGCGAACAAGCCTATCCTAGCATGCGGAAAACTAAATCGAAGTCAAAATCTTACCAGGCAAAGAGTTCTGGGTGTGACTTCCTAATGTTATCCTCTGTCTCCCAAGTACAATCATTCTCGTTATCGCTCCACTGTACCTTGACTAACTTCACCGCCTTCCTTCGAAGTTGCTTCATGTCGTGCTCGACAATACGGACCGGCTTGCGGTTCCCAACCGCCTCGAGTTCTACTTCGAAGTCCTCTAACTGATCAGGTGAAATAGTCATATTTGAGTCGTGAACGAACTTCCTTAGTTGGGAAACATGAAATACGTTGTGAACTCTCGCCATTTTCTCTGGTAAGTCAATTCTATATGCCAAATTCCCGACTAGTTCAAGAACAGGGAATGGGCCAACGAATCTTGGTGCCAACTTGCCTCTCCTGCCAAATCGTATTACGCTCTTCAACGGAGAGATCTTGACAAACACCAAGTCACCAACGGAGAATTTTAAGTCTCTTCTTCTCTTATCAGCATAACTTTTCTGCCTATCTTGGGCTGCCTTCATTCGTTGTTGAATGATCATGATCTTATCTGAAGTTTCCCTCACCACATCTGGTCCAAGCATAAACTTCTCACCAGTCTCTATCCAACATGATGGTGAGTTACACGGTCTTCCGTACAAAGCTTCAAACGGAGCCATACCAATACTGGATTGGTAGCTATTATTATATGCAAACTCTACTAGATGCAAATGGTCATCTCATGATCCACCAAAATCCAATATACATGCTCTCAAGAGGTCTTCCAAAATACGGTTCACCCTCTCCGTCTGACCGTCGGTCTGAGGATGATATGCGGTACTGAGATGTAACTCTGACCCTAGAGCCTCTTGTAAGCTCTTCCAAAACCCACTAGTGAACAACGGGTCTCGGTCGCTCACAATGCCTTTAGGTATTCCATGAAATCTCACTACCCACTTCATATACAATTCTGCTAACTTAGCTGCCGTTCTGGTCGATTTAACTGGTATAAATCTTGCGCTCTTAGTCAATCGATCCACAATTACCCAAATGCTATCATATCCCGATCTAGTCCTTGGTAAACCATCGATGAAATCCATCGAGACTTGCTCCCATTTCCATTCGGGAATTTCTAAGGGTTGTAACAACCCACTAGGCTTCTTTTGCTCGGCTTTAACTAGCTAGCAATTCATGCACTTGGATATAAACTTCCCAACGTCTCTTTTCATTCCTTCCCAGTAGTAAGTCTGTTTCATGTCTCGATACATCTTATTACCACCGGGATGTATAGTCAGCTTTGAGTGATGACATTCTCTAAGCACTTCTTCCCTCAATCCATTGACATTGGGTACAACAAGCTTTCCATTCTTTCTAAGCCATCCATCTCGATCAAGCCCATACTTGTTCATCTCCTCATCGATACCCATCTCTAACTTGGAGATGATTTCCAATAGGTTAGGATCGTCCCTCTGACTAGAGCCGATCCGCTCAATCAAAGTGGGTCTGATCGTCAAACTTGCTAACATTTCTGGATCCAATTCGCACTTTGGTCTGAAATCAAACCCCGCGATAAACTCCAGTTGCTTCCATTCAAGGAACATAGCCCCTAAGCTGGCATGTCTTCTACTCAATGCATCAGCCACCGCATTGCCCTTTCCTGGTGTGTATGCGATGTCAAAATCATAGGAAGCTAAGAACTCTAACCATCTCTGCTGACGGAGATTCAGATCTTTCTGAGAGAAGAGATACTTTAACGACTTATGATCTGTAAACAGCTCAAATCTTTCTCCCAAGAGATAGTGTCTCCACATCTTTAACGCGAACACGATTGCTGCCAATTCTAAATCATGGGTAGGGTATCTTCTCTCGTGCGGTTTCAATTGCCGACTTGCGTAAGCTACAACCCTACCGCCTTGCATCAATACAGCACCCAGTCCGGTACCACAGGCATCCGTGTATACCGTCATCTCTTCATCCCCCTTAGGAATGACTAACACTGGTGCGCTTGTCAACTTGTCCTTTAGACTTTTAAATGCATTCTCGCACCTTTCATCCCAAACAAAAGCTTGATTCTTCTTGGTCAACTGGGTCAATGGTGCTGCTATCTTGGAGAAACCTTGGATAAACTTACGATAATATCCAGCTAATCCCAAGAAACTTCTTACATCTGTTGCATTCTTGGGCGTAGGCCAATCTTGTACCGTAGCCATCTTTGCTGGGTCCACGGCAATACCACTCTCTGATACAACATGGCCCAAGAACCTCACTTCCCTCTTCCAGAAGTGACACTTAGAAAACTTTGCTTTCAATTGGTGTTTTCTTAACACCTCCATCGCTACTCTTAAATGTTCCTTGTGTTCTTCCTCTGTCCTCGAATAGACCAAAATATCATCAACGAACACAAGGACAGACTTATTCAACTGATCTCTGAATACCCTATTCATAAGATCCACAAAATATGCTGGGGCATTGGTCAGCCCGAATGGCATGACCAACCACTCATAAAATCCAGACGGCGTCCGAAATGCCGTTTTAGCTATACTCTCAGCTTCCACTCTAAGCTGATGAAAACCTGTCGCGAGATCCAACTGAGAAAATACTCTCGTGCCACTCAACTGATCGAACAAATCATCTATCCGCGGTAGAGGATACTTGTTCTTCCTCGTCACTTTATTCAACTCGCGATAGTCTACACACAACCGAAGGGAACCATCCGCTTTGGTAGCAAACACAACTGATGCTCCCCATTCAGAAACACTCCTTCTGATAAATCCCTTCTTCAAAAGATCGCTGACTTGCACCTCGAGCTCTCGCTGCTCTCTTGGTGCCATACGACGAAGTGGCATCACTATAGGCCTGGCATCTTTTACCAAATCAATACGGAACTCAATCTCTCGGTGTGGTGGAAGTCCGGTCACTTCTTCGAAAACATCCGGATACTGGCCAACCACGAGCAAACCTGACAACTCACTATGCGGAATGTCGAGGGAGTTTAGAAAACTAGCCAATACCCCCTTACTGGGTAGACCACCAAACACTATCCTCCGCCCATTATCCGCTCTAGCTGTCACCAACAAGCCCTCACAGTCTACCACCACCCCGTATCTTTGGAGCCAATCTACCCCCAAAATAATGCCAAACCCAGTAAAGCCCAAAACAAAGCAATCACAAACAAACATGCATCCATGACTCGATAAGACCACATTACGACAAATCATGCTAAGGCTAGTCGAACCACCAATCGGGTTCGTCACTACTAAAGGTCTATCGACAATCTCGGGCTCCAATCCCAACCTATCTACCAGGTCACTAGATATGAAAGAACTGGAAGCTCCGGTATCAAACAAAACTCTAACAGGAACATCGTAAACAGAAAGCATACCTTGAATGACGACATTCTTTCCCTTCTCCGCCGCAGTTGGGGCATTCGACGAAGAAGGAATAGCATTAAGAGCATAGGCTTTCACTATTTGCTTTTCCTTAGGGGGCTGCGAACACTTGTCCTTGTGATGTCCCAATTGGCCACAATTGAAGCACTTCCTATCCGCTGGCTTGGCCCGACAATTACTAGCATAATGGCCCTTCTTACCACAGCTGAAGCACTCCACATCCTGCTTATTCTTTTTCTTCTGGCCATCCTTAGCCTGATTCTGCTTTCTCTTATTCTGGGAACCACCTTTGCCCCCACCACTAGATTGTGGCTTTGGCTCATCTGCGGATGCAACCTCAGTCTTCGACTTAGGGTAGAGGCTCTCTGATCTTAACGCTTTCCCCACAATCGATTCAAATGTCTCATCGATGTGGTTAATAAGTTTTTCCCCCAAGTACTGATCCAAACCAGTTATGAATTTCTCATTCTTTTTCTCGGCAGTATCAATAAGAGATAATCCATATTTTGACAAAGTGTCAAATTCAGCAATATACTCCGAGACAGCTCTGCCATTCTGCTTGAGCTCCAAGAATTTCTTAAACATCATTGATTTCTGAGCAGCTGGAATGAACTTCTCACTAAAACGAGCCTTAAACTGTTCCCAAGTAATCTGATCTTCGGGAGTAGCTGCCTTTATAGCATTCCACCAATTCATTGCCCGCCCTTGCAGCTGACGAGACGCTAGCTTTCTTTTCATCGCGTCCTCGATACCCAAATCCTCGAAGATACGTTCGCAACTATCCAACCAATCTTGAACATCCGTGGCCGACTCCGTTCCATAAAACGGCTTCCCACCAAGGCTAGTATAATCTTTGTTTAGCTTGGCGAAGTCGACCCTCGGCGCCTGCACTATTGGACCACCACCATTTCCACCATTGGGAGCTGCCCTCTGTACATCTCTAAGCATCTCTCTCATGAGGTCAGTAAACATCGTCCTCATGTCAGCAGCGTTCCCATTATTGGCTCCCCTTCCAGCACCTCTAGTATATCGGCTCATCGTCAATCTGAAAAAAGAAACGATTAACGACTCCATAGTGGTGCTAGTGCAGTACGACTTCATCCTTATACTACTAATAGTATATATATAGCTTTTAAAAACCAAAGTAATCACAAATACGCTCTCTCGTATACGTATAATATCTCTCCCTGATAACTTCCCTAGGTTAACTACGCAACCTAGAGCTCTGATACCAAGTGTGACGGCCCGCCCCGCACCAGCCTGCATTTCCTCCGGAAGTGCGTTGTACACATGCCCAACTAGCACGGGACAGTCGTCATGAGAAAAGAAAGAAGAGAATGAACTAATCAAGGAACCTGTAGAATGTCTCACAGCGCATGGGATAAAATATAATAATAACATACTTGACATAAAACAGGCGAGACAGTGCATAAGCTGATAACTAATAATCAATGTCAACATCAGAGCAGCGGAAATCCAAATACAGCTTATTACAACTTTCCAAATTTACTGTCTCTAACAAAAGAAAACCAAAGCAGAAGATGCACCACCAATGCCCAAGCAGTGATCTTCAACAACACAGGGAGAATACTATATATATTACGTGGAAGCCTCCTGCTCGTCTCCGGATCATCTACCCGTGCATCACCAGCTAACCTGTCTCTAGTCTGCTCGTGTGAGCACCCAGAGTAATAAGAAGAGACATAAAACTCTGGGTCAGACATAAAGCCTGGTATGAGCGATAAGCATCTAAATAGGGTAATAACAGGTATACTAAACCATACCTGAACCTGGACCTGCAACCAAAGAGTTAGTACCACATACCGTACAATACTCCAAGGTGCCATAATAAATAGTGTAAGAATACGGGGGTGGGGTGTGCATGTCACAATGATAGCAAACAAATCATCCATAACAACCATCCTCACATCTCTCGCTCAGTGCGTAAAGCGTACGACATCTACCACTTTGGAACACTAGACAAAATGAGGTAACGACAAATCCCGACTTGTAGAAACCCCGCTGTAACCAAGCCAAACACTTGGAGTCATGACCAAACATTTCAATGACCCACTTCATTGGTCGTAGCCCTTGGTTCTACCGATGCCATAATGGCCCTGAATCCGCCTTCGTACCTCCTACCATAGTGGTCCAAAGCTATAGACGTCGATAACTCCTTGGCACGCGTCCCGCAGCAAAGCCCAACCATGAAGCGAACTCGTTGATTCCCATCTAAATCTTGAGCTCTAACTTCTCATTTGGACTTCCTTTGCATCTCGGGTTTTGATCGAATTGGAGTGGGTCTTCAGAAGAGTTGTCGTGCAGCAGCAGCTCTAGGATTCTGTTCGGTTCGGTAGTCATCACCTTCATTGGTTCGGGTCGGTAGTCATCACCTTCATCGGTTCGGGTCGGTAGTCCACTTCGGGTCGGGTCGGTGTCTTCCTCCGGGTCGGGTCGGTTCAGTGATTCTCCCCCTTCAGATATCGGTTCGGTTCGGGTGTCTCTGCTTGAGTTCGGTTCGGAGGTAGTTCATTCGATCTGATTCCTTCTGTTTGACTTGTTTGCCTGCTCCGATCCGTCCTGTCCCCTTTCTCCGATCCGATCTGCTCTATTGCTCCGATCCGATCTTCTGTCCACTCCAACTCTAAGCAATGGCCTTCCTTCCTGCCAAGCTCCTTCCAGTGACAAGTCCCAATCCAGCTCGGATTCCCTTGGCCAGTTCACTAGTCCGATCCGACCCCTGCTCCGATCCGAACCGGTTCGGGACCTGCACTTTTCTGCAACTTTCCAGCGAGCTTTCTACGCCATTCGACGACGTTTTCGACCAATTTAACTATTCTAATCAATCATAAAACATACCATAGAGTCATAGCAATATGTAAGAGCAACCCCAAACATCAAACAACAATCCAAATGAATCAAAATAGATCAAAAGTGGCTAAAACCTCACATTTTCCTATAATCCTTCTTAATCATGTTTAAGCACATACTTAGTAAAACTTAATCAAATCGTCTAAATTTTCTAACAGAGGCATGAAATATTATTTAAGAATTTCTAAACATTTTTCCAGAATTTATTAGTGTATAAATTCGCTAATCTTCACTAATTACCCTTAATTAACTGTAATTAGTGTCAAAACTATGCAAATCACTCACCTTGGCCACAACTAAAACCCCAAAACTGAAATATTCTCTGATTTGGCGCTGTTCCCAATCTTACACAGCAGCTCTACCTCGGTTCTCGTGCTAATACTCCTTGATTTGATGTTTGCTAAGCCTAATCTTCAATTAGAAAGTGATTTTTGGGTGTTTTAGAGAGATTTAGAGAGTGGAGGCCATGGCTAGGTCAAGAGGAATGAAAGTGGCGGCTGGAAAATGTCTAAAGAAATGTTTTCTAACCCTAATCAGCCCCTATATACCCCTAAACCCAAAATTCCCCTTGGGCCTAGCTGCTAATCACCCGGTTAAGCCCAATTAAGCTGTTTTTCACCATCTGAAACTTGTTTCAGCCATATCTCCCAAACGGTGAGTCCGTTTGGCTATTGTGACCACTCTACGGAAAGAGAAACCATCATCCGGAGCCAATGGAAGTGGTTTCGGGTCAAAATTCCCTTCCACTCAAAAGTTATGGCCAAAACAGTGCCAACTAGGGGTAAAATGGTCATTTAAAAATCGGGAAAAATCATGAACATGGGAAATGACCCTAATAGTCGTCTCCCAAAGTTACATGACCATACGACTTCGTATGTGACAGAAATAAATAATCTACGATCCTATGATGCGTAGAATGCGGGTCGTTACATGGCAGCTGCAATAAACGTTTTTTGCAACTTTTTTTCCAGAAAGTTTTAATTAACTTATTTTCAATAACTCTTTTATCCTGCCAGCTGTGATAGATGTCTGTTATAACCTTTCTTTTTGGTAGTTATGATAGATGACTATATTTAATAGCTTTTATTGTTTGTTGGTTGTAATAGATATCGATTACAATCTTTTTTTGTTATCTATGAGATGCATTTTTTAACAACTCTTCTTTTTTGTCTATTGTAATAAATATCCATTAAAACCTATTTTGTTTTCCCATTAATATTTATAATTAAATAATAACACTTAGTAATAAATAATAAATAATAATTAATTTGAAGTATAAAATAATCAATATTAATAAGTACTATCAAATAATCAATTATTAGTAGAAAATTTTAGTAAATTTTAATTTACTACTAAATAACTGAAAATGAATAAATAAGAATTAGTTTTTAATAAATAATAGTAGTAATTAATAATTAATACTAACAATTAAGAAGTAATATTTAATATGCAGTAATGAAGAAGTAATAATGAATAAAAATATAACTAATAATAAATAACATATGCTTACTATTAGTAATTAACAACTAATAAATATTAATGAATAATTAATATTTATTTTTGATTATTTGTAGTTAATAAATAACATTTTTTTTCTAGTAATTAAGAGTTAATAATTATTATATGTATAATTATGATCTAATATAATTAGGCATCTGTTAAACTAAAAATAAATATTAAATAATTTCTACTGTTAATATTTAATTAATACAAAATTAAACAATAAATATTAATAATAAATAATAAATATTTAATAATATATTGACTACTTAATGGTTGCAATTAAATAATTAAAACAAATTCTTATTGTTTAATATAGTTTACTGTTAATAGTTCATGATTAATATGTGTTGACGTAGAAATTGGCTCATCTACTACCAACACCCAAATTCATAATATCATAGCAATACAATCGCAGAATGCAATAAAGTAGATGGAGACATAATATTTTACAGTGGTTCGGCAATATAGCCAACGTCCACTTCGAGTAATCTTTTATTTATACTGGTAGATTACGATTTACTGTTGATTTGTATGAAAGAAAAGTAGAGAAAAAGTGAGGTTTTCTCCAAAGCAATGTCCTGGTGCCAAAGGGAGCTCGATCCCTGTAACCATCCAAAAACCAGCTACTTATAGGCAAGTTGTAAGTTGGCTCGACAAAAACACGTAGTGTCCGATCCGATATTGCAGGGTAGTGGATTGGCCATGTTTTAAGGAGAAGAATAGGTCTTTCGAAAATATTCTAGCTCAGTTAGCATATTTTATTTTGATATAGTCGAACCAGGCTTCACCGACCTGAACATCAAAAGTAGTGACATGGTGACGTGGCACGCCGAGCCAAGGAACACCGATCTGAAGTGAAGGTCAAGCCGGGCTTTGCCGACCCGGAGTATATCAAGCCAAAATATGACGTTGGGGACGAAGACCAAGCCGAGCTTCACCGAGCCGGAATCCAAGTGTTTGAAACACACATCTTTGAGCATTTCATCAATTCTATTATGTATATTTAGCTTCTCCTCGATCTATGTCCAAGTCCTAAACACTTCGATAGTCGTAAATCCAATATGTGACCACCTTTGAAAAAGGCGGGTTAACACTCCCCCCCCCCCCCCCGAAACATGTCTTTTTGTGGAAGACGTGTTTCAGAAAATCCAGATGTCCATAAAAATCCAATGAAGTCTAAATAGGAAACCAATGTTTGGGGACCAAATCCACGATCCCACCGGACCGTAATAAGTAGAAAATAAAAAATCCATGGTCTCACAAGACCATATTAATGGAAAGCCACGATCGCTCCGGATCCTATTAATAGAAAGCCACAATTGCTTCAAATCATATTAAATAAAAAAAACTTGATCGCTCTAAATAATATTATTAGATAAACAAAAAACCAGAATTTCGACCAAATCCCACGATCTCTCCAAATCGTAGCGGAATAGAAAATCAATATAATCTGATAATATCTTTGGATCGTAAACAAATTTAAATCCAAGAAAACCATAGCCTTGCTTGGACTATCTAATATGAGTATAATCCATACCTGCAAATGAATAAAGTGAACATTTTGCCAAGTCCTAAAAAAATAGCTCACCTTCTTCAAGCATGGTCCATGCATGGAAATCCAGACCGAGCATAGTCCATACTCGAATTATGATTGTGTTGTTTATCCAAGTCCTAACAAGATAGCCAACCCTTTAGACATAGTCTATGTCTAGAAACCTATGACCGAACCATCCTACCAAGTCCTGACGAAATGGTTTGACCCTTCATGTATAATCCATACCTAGAAATCCAAATTGAGTATGGCCGCACCCAGGCCATGACTAAGCAATCTTGCCAAATCCTGACAAAACTACTAAGTCCCTCAAGCATAATACATGTTCGAAAATCCATTTATTAAAATCCATAACCATTACAAATTCAAACATAATACAATGAGTTATTACTAAATGGAGAGCACGCCTTGGATTTACATCCTAGCCACGTACATGAGTAAGGCAGCTTATCCATTTCTTATTACAAACGACAAAGTGGATGCTTTATTTCCTATAAAGAGCATACGTAGGGATCTCTCTAGTTCCCGTAGATGGATAAGCGAATGCAGCCATTGAAAAGCCTAAAATATATTAAAGAAAATATCTAGAAAATTCAAGGTCCAGAGGAATCCAAATCAGTTGATTACTAGTCCATGCAAGCTTGATTTTGGTTGGTTCTCTCTTCAAGGAGCAGTGAGAGGTTGTACCCGATCCGGGGAAACAACCTTAATATATTTCGCCAGCTCTCCATGTCTGACATTTTTTTCGATTATGTTATGCAGATGCCTTCAATCATTCGTGATGTGACCGTCCATCTCATGGAACATGCAGTGCTTTCCAGACTCTCATTCTTTTTGCATTAGCTCTCTCATCGGCTTCTGGAATGGCATAACCTCATGCGTATCCATGTAGATGTCCACTAGTGACGATTTGAGTTCATTGTATTAAGAGAATTTAGGCTCTCTCCATAGCTGAAACTTACGGTTGTTATTATCCTGGGCTTTTCCTTTGCCCTTATCTTTATTCTTTCCAGATCTGGACGGTCCTCCATCCATAGTCATGTTAAATTCGAGAACATCCATCTCGATTCTAGCATCAACTTCACATAGAAACTTAACTGTTTCGAAATAAAATTCGTCGAGGTCCCTAAGCAGGTCTCGTTGTAAAGAGATCTTAAAATCCGACTTATCCAAGATGCGGGATACAGCCGCCATCAGTACCATGGATGGTTCCGGTCAATCTACCAATGCAACCGTTGCATTGGATTCCAGAAAAGAGAGTACAGTTTCTTTGTTTCTCTACTTTATTATGGTTAGAGTGATACATTCTTCGACCTTGAGATATGAACCCTAAACTGTTCGATAAATCGAGCGATCAACACCTTCCAACTAATGATCGATTCAGTCTTCAGCTGCCTAAATCACATAGCTGCAACATCAGTTAGGAAAAGAGGCAAGCATTTGTCCATGACGTTCTCTAATGCAGATAGTACTTCCATGTGATGCATATTGCGTATCAGGTGTATGGAAGGATCCTTCCTACCATTATATGCCTCCAAAACGGGAAACTTGAAGTTAGGCAAGTTATGAAAATTCCTAATATCATGTATGAAAGGGCAGTGGTTGATGTTATCCACATATTGAGTTACCCCGCTTCTAGTAAAGCATCTGCGATTCGATTCCCATCTCCAAACAGTTGTTGCCAGTTTTCCAAACCAACGCTAGTGCCCAAACATGTAATCCTGCAGAAGGTGGACGCCTGTTGGCGACATCGGAATCCGGCTCGACCCTGCCCCCGGCATATGTTCCACATAGTCGAATCGAACTCCTGGGGCATTTGCACCTCTTCTATTCAGAGCTATATTAGTTCGAGATTGACTAGTATTTCCAATGTTTCCAGTATCACCAATTGTGGCATTATAAGATGAAGTGTCGCGATATACATTACCATCTCCGGGGAGGTTGCTCCTACTCGATCCGGCTCGACATTCGAATCTGGTCGAACTGGATATACCGTTGATCCGAGCTGTGGCATGTATTCTGTTCGAGCCACTATTGCGCTAATGGGTTCTACCCCCAACAAGTGTGTTTTGACCTCCCGACCTTCCAGTTTCATCTGCTCTTGCGAGAAAGTTGTTCATCATTTCCTTTTTTATTCCGGAGGAGTTCATCATGTCGCTCCGTACGCGACTTCAAGTCATTCAATACCCCATTCATTTCCTCTCTACTTAAGTAAATGGAGGGATTGGCAAGAGAGGAAGCCTCCTAACTTCCTTTATTTCTAGTTCCTTCATCTCTTGCATCTTCAGCAAGGGAAAAGATTCCATCCTTCTTCCATTTCAACATTTTCAAATCCTAAAGCAAGCGGCTTCCTTTAAGCTAGAAATCCAAGTTGCATGCGACCCCTTTCTAGTGGGACAACATTTTAACATAGAAATTAGCTCGCTTACGACCAACACCTAAATTCACAATATCATAGTAATTCAATCATAGAATGCAATAAAGTAAAGGGAGACACGATATTTTATAGTGGTTTAGCAACCAGGCATACATCCACTTCGAGTGATCTTTTATTATACCTCTAGATTGCAATTTACAGTTGATTTTAATGAAAGAAAAATAGAGAATGAAGTGAGGTTCTCTCCAAAGTAATGTCCTTGCGATTAAGGGGAGTTCGATTCATGTAACCATCCAAAAACCAATACTTATAGGCAAGTTGTAAGTCTGACTCGATATGGACACATGGCGTCCGATCTAATGTTACAGGGTAGTGGATTGACCACGTTTTAAGCAACAGAATAGGTCTTCAAAAAATACCTTAGCCCGAGTCGGCATATTTTGATTTGATATAATCGAACCGATCTTCACCGACCCAGACATCAAATAGTAGTAAGATGGTGATGTGGTGCCGAGCCGAGGAACACCGATCCGAAGTGAAGGTTGAGACGGGCCTTGCCGACCCGGCGTATATCAAACTGAAATATGATGTTGGGGATGTAGGCCGAACCGAGCTTCACCGAGCCGGAATCCAAGTGTTTGAAAAACACATCTTTGAGCATTTCATCAATTCTTTTATGTATATTTGGGATCACCAGAGTCTATGTCCAAGTCCTGAACACTTCATAGTCGTAAATCCAATATCTGACTGCCTTGGAAAAATGCGGGTCAACAATATGTATTCTTAAATAATTGAGAAGTAATATTTATTATTTAGTATCTAATATTTAGTAATTTTAATTGAAAACATATCTAATATGTATTAATTAAAAAAATAAAATTTTCAATTTTTTGAAGTATATTTAAAATTATTCATAAATTTTGAGTTTTAAACTTTGAAGTTTCATAAGATTGATTTTTTTTGAAATAAATCTAAAGTTTTGTAAAGTATTCAAAATTTCAAAGAATTCCAAAATCTAAAAAATACAAACATTACCTTGCATATATTACTTCCATGCATATTTACAAGTTTTCAAATATAACTATTTTCATTAGGATGTTTTCTTGAATCTGAATGTGGACAAAAAAAAAATATTTGCTTCAAATGCAACAGATGCCACAACAGAGGTTCCACAAAAAGGCATGTCGTATTCCCTACCAACTTCAAAAACTTATTTTTAACGACTACACTCTCTCGCCAGTTGCGATAAACATATTTTCGACAATTATGTTTTCCAACAAGTCGCAATACACATATTTAATAGAATGCACATAATTAATGATAAATAATTAATAATTATGCATACTGAATTGTATTCAATAATTAATATTTAATTATAATTAAGAAATAATAGATAACTACTTATAATTAACCATAAATAAATAAGTAGTACCTTTTAATTATTAACTTTAAATAACTACTATTGGATAATTAAGATTGATACTTAATAATTATTAATTTATAATAAAATTTAATTATTATAAAGTTATACTTTACAATTAATAATTAAATAATTAAGTAATAATTAATAAATAATGTCTAATAATTAAGATATATTGATAACTAATAATTAATGTTTAATTAATCTAATATATTAATATTTAATAATTTATTATGGTTTAATAGCTAACATCTAATAATAATTAATTTACTATTTAATAATATATTTAACAACGGATAATAAATAATTAATGTTTAATAATTAATAACATATACATCATAATTATTATTTAGTATTTAGTTATGATTAAAAAATAATAAAAAACAATTAATAATTAATAAGTACGAAGTATTTTCTTTTAGTTATAACAAACACATTTTTAACAACAATTATTTTCCGCTAGTTGCTATAAACAAAGTTTTAAAAAACTTCGTTTTGTTACTAGCTGAAATAAACGTATTTTTTTACAACTGGTTATTAATATTAAAACCAATATTTAATTTAATAATAAATTAGTATTAAAATATAAAAATAATGGGTTCAGTTGGTTCGAGTGGTGTATTCCTTGTGTAGATGGTAGAAAGAAACTAGCGTCCATCGCGTCGATGGCAAAGGATTCAAATGGCTCCTTTTTATATGAATGGGAGAACGAACTATTTTGGGCATAAACAAACAGAACATAAATATTTATGCATATACAAATTTTGGCTCAAACTACAAAATTTTAGCATAACTTCCAATTAAAATTTTAGTAAGAAAATGGTTACAAATTATGTCACGGTTTTCTAAATTGGTTGAATCGATAAATCAAACATATTTTTCAACTATAAATTGTTAGTCATTGAGTCTCCAATTAATGTATAGTTCATTTACACAAACACTAGTTCCGATTTAATTGGTTATATTGGAGATAAACTTGATGGTACATCACCATTCATAAACATTATTGGTAAATTTTAATCTATAAAATTTATTGTCGCTGCTAAAAAATAACCTTTTTACAACCTTTTTTGTACAATGGTTGATAAAAATCATTGTAAAAGACGTAATTTTACAATTTTTTTGACAAAAGTGTTTAGAAACATATGTCATTAGAACATTTTGTTTAGAAACGTTGTAAAACATAAACTTTTATAACATTTTCATAAAGCAGGAAATTTTGACAACATTTGTTATTAATAAATTATCTATTAACCTTTTAATAGCTATTCAAAAGGTTATTAAAAAAATGGTTCCAATAAGTATTAAGTTACCACGAATTGTTTAGAAGTAATTTTACTTTGTACACAGGTTTATGATGAATTTTTTTAATATATTTATTATTGCTTAAAATATTATAGTAACAAATAATTTATAGTTAATAACAAATATTAAGTATATAGTTAAATAATTTATAAATGGAAATTAATAATTTATAGTTGAAAACTTAGAAGGGTTAATTATCTATATTTTATAATAAATAATACAAATAAATAAATTATAATTCATAATTATTGTTTATAATCGGTAACTAAATTTAAATTTAATGTTTTATTATGGTTAATTATGGATAGTTAGTAAATCACACATAATTAATTATATTTTAAATCTTATTTTTGCAAGTTGAAACTTTTGGCTCCAAGTTGTAACTCTTGGATCCAATTTTACGACTTAAATTTAGGCCGAAAGTGCCAAAATATTGGCTCCAGGAAGCGAAATAATTTCATCTTCCACGCTAAAAACTAACGCTGCCCCATTTTTCTTTCTCCGGATCTACTCTTCTCGTCTGCTCATTTCTTGCCAATCGCCACATTCTCTTCCTTCGCTTCTATACCTTTCCCACCTTCCCTTTTCCCTTTCTATTTTTTGCTCTAGTTTTCCAAATCCATCGTTCCTTCGCCAATTTCCTACTACACCACTACATCCTATTTTCATTTGCTCCTCCATGCTCGGCCTTAACCATCACCTATCTCTGCCTTCCCAACCCCTCGCTAAGGGGGCGTTCGAGGTTTCAAAACGGCAGAATTCCTCGTTTTGGTTTCTGACATGTCAAAAACCTAAATGGCTTGATTTTGGTGCGTTTTGAATTAATTATGTTAATGAATTAAGTTAATTAAAAAATTAGATTTTGAAAATTAATAAATGGTGTAAATGTGATACGTTTTATACGCGATTTTTTGCGTTGTGATCGTATCGAAGTGCTCTACATAATGGAATGTGTTTGAACTGAACCAGAGTAATTTATAATTTTTTAATTATATTAATATACCATTAAAATATCTCACTTAAATGGTCCGTTTGAACATGCAAATGCATTCTTCGCTAACTAAGATACCCCGTTAAAAATACCCCACTACCGTTATCCTCAAACATGCCCTAAGTTCCCTTTCCTAGTCACGTCTCAAATCTCCATATTTTCCTTTTGTCGTTTTTTCCTTCTACTCCTCTCATCCTACTCATGTTGGCCTCCATGTTGTTACTACTTTAGGCATGTTTGTCAATCCCTATAGCAAGCCATATCTCACCCATTTCCAATATCTGCATTGTCAGATTCTTATTTGAGGTAAGGTCTTGGCTCAGGTATGAGAGTTTTGCTCGATGCTACTTAGTGGAATAAACGTGTCCATAGTGGTTTAGGTATCTGGGTTAGGAGTTTGTTAGTGGTTTGTGCCCTTTGATGTTGTCTGGATTTTATTTGCTTTCTTTAAGTGGTTATTGTTTTAGGTGTACCATCTTGACAAAGGTTTAAGGACAGTTGGTAGATAGGGGTGTTACTGTGCTAGAGTTTTCATGTTCAATTATGTTGGAGATTTTGTGCTAGTGTGGGCTTGCATAAGTGCAGTTGTGCCTTGATATCATTGCTCTTCATGGATTTATTTCCCAAATATATACTTTAAATCCTTTTAACTGCATTTGATCCTTTTGATCCAAAAAAAACTGTCCATCTTGATGTTGTAGCCACTACCAATCAAAGCAAGCCCGAAATGATAACTTGCTATTAAAAGAAACTACAAGTAAAATTGCATAAGCTATCATTGTAACTTTACTTGATGTTAATGCTATGTAACGACGGTCGGAACAAACCTTATTATCCTCCTACATGGGGCACACACATATGAGTTGACACACACATCTTTGTAACAAAAGAAATCCCTAATGTTACGTGTCTACAAACTCATATATATACTCCACTCATTCAATTTATTCTATGATGTGGGACTATTTATTCAAACCACCATTCCTACCATAACAACATGCGAGGCAGTTCTAACAGTCTCCCCCTTGACTCGCATCCTACGAGTATCTTTTGAGAGCACTGCCTTGCCTGCATGGCTCAGTCCGTAACATTCAGCTCTGATACTACTGCTATGTAACAACGGTTAGAACAAAGCTCCCCCTCCTTCAGTATAGGGCGCACACATATGAGTTGGCACACACATCCTTGTAACAAAAGGAATCCCAGATGTTACGTGCTTACCAACTCATATATATACTCCACTCCTTCAATTTATTGTGTGATGTGGGACTATTTATTCAAACCGCCATTCCTACCTTAGCAACATGCGAGGCAATCCTAAAAGTTAAGACTGTCCTATATAATACCGCCATGTTATATTCTCTGGCCATAAGGTTTATTTTAATGTTCAACTATGATGGCTTATTATTATATTATGTTAAAAAAACTACTGCTGACCTGAACTTAGTATACATGTATATTCATGGTTTGCTCTAAAGTCTAAACATTCGAGCCTCCTGGTACTCAATTGCCTTCAGTTTCATGATTTCAGCATATGTTGTGGTGTGCACGATCGATCCTTTGAGTTGTGGTGCACTTCGGTCTTCATCATCATTACATTTGACTACCTGGCTATGTCGTTTTTTGAAAGTTTTTCTTTCTTCGAGTGTGTCATTGATTAATTTTGACTTGCATTTTGATTTTAGTTCTATAATTTAGTAGCAGTTTTCATTCTTAGGCTACTTGTTCCCTTCATGAGGTTTAGTGAAATACCTGACCTTTGTAGGCATGGTTTAGTAAGCCTTCATAATCCAAAAGTGTTTTGCGCAACTATCTTTTCTATGGAAATAAAATTTTAGACACATCTTTCAAAGTTAACAGCATTGCTTATACATGTCATATATATTTTGTTATATAACAAACAGGAAGTTGGAGATTCAAAGATGGCACTTATGACATCAGCAACACATTGTAATGGCTGTCAGTAGAGAAAACATGGACAGAAACCCATTTCTAATTCTTTCTATTCAAGGTAAGCGTTCATTATCCTTTTCATTAGTTCGTTAAAATGTCAATTGGATGTAGCATAAGAGAAGGAAGCTATTGAAGTAATACCACACATTATATCATGGTTTAGTAAGCCTTGATAATCCAAAAGTATTTTGCGCAACTATCTTTTCTATGGAAATAAAATTTTAGACACATCTTTCTAAATTAATAGCATTGCTTAAACATGCCATGAATAGTTTGTTATATAACAAATGGGAAAGTTGGAGATTCAAAGATGGCATTTATGACATCAGCAACACACGGTGATGACTGTCAATGGAGAAAACACGGACAGAAGCCCATTTCTAATTCTTTTCATTCAAGGCAAGCGTTCATTATCCTCTTCATTAGTTTATTAAAATGTCAATTAGATGTAGCATAAGAGAAGGAAGCTATTGAAGTAATACCACACATTATATTTCAGGTTTAATTAACCTACATTTGAATTAGTGTTTGCATGTTTATATCCCAAAATGGAGATAAATTTATATTCTTACAACAATGCTAAAGTGTATAATTTCGGTTTCATGTTCTAGGACATTACAGATGCACATGGAAAATGATCAAGGATGTCTACAAATAAAAAAGATTCACCAACAATGTTTGTGAGGGGATGTACAGTGAAAATCCTGTGGTAGGATATTCATGAACACTCTTGCAATTTAATCATATTTAGTCCTCATGGGTTATATCTTGAAGTTGGTTTATTTGATCTTAGTTTTGTATAGAAGAACAATGTAACTTTTGATTTTCTTATAATATATTGTTATTTTTAATGTATCCTCAATGCTTATCATTTTGCTTCAGTTGTAAAATGTGTTTATGTTCTCTTTTGCATATTTTTTAGTAGCGGCATTAGTAGATCGAAAGGGGAACAACGATGGATTACCGAAAAAATTGGGAAAGCTAAAACGCAAACATGGATAACGTTCTGTTGTTAATCCCTTGCTAATTTGGAAGAGTTTACCGATAGATTAACAACAAATAAAGCCAGATTAAATGTTCATCTAAATTAGTATTTGTCGTTAATCCTTTGCTAAATTGTAAGGGTTTACCGATATATTACATGTAGAAAATATTTTTAAGTAAAATATATTTTGTCGTAAATCCCTTGCTAATTAACAAGGGTTTATCGATGTTTATTTATAAATAATAATTTCTAGAAAGATACATATCCATCGCTAAAACATTGGTAAATAAATTCAAGATTGAAATTTTGTATTGAGTGTAATGGCGGAAAATGATCGGAGAACTCACTAAAGTTCGTCGCAAAATTGACACATAAACACCAACTTCAAATTTCCCAACCAGCTATTCCTACAGATAATCCCTCGCTAAACACTATATAGCAATGGATTACCAGTGGATTCTGCCGCTGCAAAATTAGTTTTTTCTTGTAGTGAGAATCATTATTGTTCTTTAACGTTACTAATAAATAAACCATATGTAGACACACACGCAATGCACGCGCACGCGTGTGCGTGTGTAAATATATGAACTGACTATTCCATGACACTCGTTTTGCATTCGAACAATAACCACTTGTTTATTGAGTGGAAGAGAGAGAGAGAGAGAGAGAAGAGGATAATGCGGTGGAAATCAAGAGGCATTTAGGGGCGTTGTACTTTTTGAAGTGCAACTAAATGGTCCTTACATATATATATATATATATATATATATATATATATATATATATATATATATGTATATGTATATATATATATGTATATGTATATATATATCACGTATATTGAGTTACATACACAAACAATAATGAAAAAGTTAATTTGTAAAATAGTTGTAATAAGTTTTCTTGAAAAATTATCATATAGTACATTACATTTTTTTAATCCGAATAACTCTGCATTAAGATTTGCACGATTCTTTTAATTCTTTCACACTACTTACTTTTAAGTTCATGTATTTAAACAAATTTTGTAATTTTAAAGTTAACATATTAAATAATTCACCTAAAAGAATATTTGTTCATACATCCAAATATTAAAATATGTCAAATTCAACTTAAATATCATATTTGTATATACTAGTAAAAATGGTAATTTTTTACCATAATATAAAAATTATACTAGTACCCGTCCAATTGTGTTGTTCAATTACTAACATCAAGGGAAAATATTTGATGTAGTTATAATAAATTTTAGTTAAACTCAAATAATAATATGTTGGAGAAACTTTTTGATTCATAAGGTTTTAGGAGACGTTTATGGGAAGCATCGTGGAGATTTAAGGAGACGATTAAAAAGTGAAAACTATTGTCTCATCCTTCAAATCAACTTTAACATAAGACATATCTGTGTTCAAAATCTTTTGCAAAACAAGTCCTTAAAATCAGTTTACCGTAGTAATGTTGTTTTCAAAAAAAAAAAAATTGCTCTAACGCTTTAAAACAAATTCATAAAATTATAGATATTAAAATAGGATAATTGAAAAAAAAATAAGTGCAAAAATGTTTGCACTTATTGAAAAATAGTGCAGGCCTATTAGTAAGTATTGGCTTAATATTTGCAAACATATTTGCAAATATTCATTGAAAAATGAATATTAGTAAGTATTGGCTTAATATTTGCAGACATATTTGCAAATATTCACTGAAAAATGAATATTTGTAATAAATTGAAAACTGCAGACATGTTTACAATTATCCAATGAATTGCAGATATGTTTGTAGTTTTCCTGAAAGTGAGCTGTTTTTTTATTACTTTTCGATTTTCATTAATTTCTTCATTATTTTTTTGCATGTTGAGTATAATTTAAAATTTGAAATATTCATTAAAAATTGCATAAAAATATGCGAATGTTTGTTATAATTGCATGTATGTCAGCAATTTTTTGAAAAATTGCATGTATTTTTGCAAGTTTTGCTGAAGCATCATATTTTAGGTTTTTGATGCATTTTTTAAACTTCTTACATAAATATGAAAATGAATTGAAACGGAAATAAATTTTGAAGTCTAAAATTTTTAACGTTGTTTTTTGATTATTTTTTGGTGATTTTTGAAAAAGAAAACATAACTTTTTTTTTGACAACGATGCTTTATGTATTTTGAAACTTAGTGACCTTAACCAAACCGTCCTTATTAAAAATATGTATGTTGTTTAGTTTTATGCAATTTGGTTGTGAAAGCTTAAAGTGGACAAACCTACAGGATAGTCGGTTGGTAAGTCACATAAACGTAGATTATGCATAATCTATTTTATGAATTCTAAGTAGTTCTTTTATGTCATTGAATTTACTATCATAATAAATTTTAGTTTTAACATTAAAAGTAGAAATATGATATTTTAAAATATTATCATGTACAAGGATCGCACACCATCTTAATTTAGTAAATGCTACTTGTATTAATGCATCTAAAATAAATTACCTTTTACAATATAAAACAGTTAATGTCGTGTCAATAAACTTTTGACAGTACGATGCTTTGAGGTGAGATGCTCTTAGAGCAATACCAATAAACAAAATTAGTCATTCAAATATAATATTATTTCGTTCACTGTCCGGAACAAACTCAAACACTGCTTTAGTTTACCTCGCATTCATAACTTGGCACAAATACAAGCGATTAGATTTGCACATCAAGAAGGGTCAGTCACTTGGGTACTGTTCGTCCCTCGTCGAATCATTCTAGGCAAAATGTCTTATTTTGTTAAGGGAGAAAATTAACTATTGACATCCGATGTATCAGACATCGACAGTTGGATATTTTTTATGTTCCTTCCTTAAATATCCCTTTTGATCCATAAATATTTTGTTAAACCCGTAAAATTTCATTAACCCATAAACTATAGTATCCCTTTTAATTTACATACTAAAATACTTCATTTAAATGTTACATTTACCTTTCAATCCTTTTAAATACCACATTTAAATATCCTCTTAAAATAGCTATTGACGTTTACTGCAAACACACATGATTGCCATTATGCTCTTACAATAGAAAACACAAAAAAAGAAAAAGAAAAAATTAATGCATTAATTGTAATACCAGGCAAAGAATTTGATTTAACTGCACCGGCACTATATAACCGCTTACCTGAATCTAGTCATCTCATTTCTCTCTCCGTTCGAAAGCGGTTCTCAAATTCTATCCCTGATCCCGTAATCCAGGTATTCTTTATTTTAAATCTACTATCTCGGATCTTCATAATGCGGGATGGATCTGGGGATTTCACATTCCCTATCCTATTTAATTCTGTTGATTTGACTTTTTTTTTTTTTCCTTCAATTATTTTACGATCGCGAAATCTGACGCATCCAAAATTCTAAAAGTTGTATTTATGTGTCATGATGTAAGATCTGACGACAAGGTGCGACTATTTCTTAATATCTAGAAATTTGATGGAATTTCGATGTTTTAGGATTATTTATTCGTTAATTGGTTAATAATTTCAAAAATGATATTGGTTTTTGTTCTTGTGAGCAAGAATAGTATTACTAAGTTAGGATTAACTGGAAAGCAACCGAAAAGTCCTTTTGAGCTATTTGTCTTGTAAATGTTGATAACTGCTACTTTTAAGACTTTAGAATTGATGTTATATTTCATAATTTATAGTGATGAATGATTTATGATATTTGATTTGGAAGAAAAAACAGATTTTGTGAAGATGAAGGCACTTATTCTTGTTGGTGGATTTGGAACTCGTTTGAGGCCATTGACCCTTAGCGTTCCTAAACCCCTTGTTGATTTTGGTAACAAACCTATGATTTTACATCAGGTATATCCTTTATTCTAATATTGCTTGATTCTTTATAATATAAATTTCTTTGTGGATGAGACCTTTAAGATTTTCTCTTGAGATTAATAAGTTTACTGCTACATGGAGTAGAGTGCGTCTTAAGTCTTTATGATATGTTTAACTACATGGAGTAGTGCGCATCTTAAGTCATTATGATATGTTTAATGACTCAGTTTAATTATAACAAAACAAGATGAGGTAAGTATGATATTTAAGTATGTGAAAACCTATGTAGCTGTAAAATATTGATTCAGTATGAGTGCATTGTGTTGAATTGACAGAGAAGATTTACTGCTCCAAGGCATGAATGATTTTTTTTCCATTCAAGACCGTTTTCCTCTTTTGTCAGAAATGGTTTATCAAAAACTTTCTTTTAGAACACAATGAAGATTATCTATGCAAGTTGTGATTACTTGCACATATCCGAAGAGCACTTGGAAGTTCATTTGAATATGTTTATTTGAGAATTTTGAAAATTGAAAAAAATATTTCCTTTTTACGTTTGTTTAAAACTTGGGATATGTATTTATTGGAATGAATAATCTGTTCACCAACATGTATCTTTTGGTTAGAACGGTCACGATAACGGATGTTACTGCAGGTGGTTGTATTCAAATTCAACTGCTAAATCACCATTAACAGGGCGTTGCCCTCACACCCCTACCAAGGGAGGTTGCTATCTCTCTTCATAGGGGATAACAACTGACAAAAATTTATGAAAAGACTTCCAACAAATTCGATTCAAATCAGGTTGATAAGTAGGTGTTGTGTCAGTGAGGAATGGGAAAAACAGATAATCTATTACCTGTTAGATCTTGTTCATTAAATAATTAGATTTCCAACCAATTTTGGATTTTATTTCGGTGGCGTAAACATTGATTACCGCTTACTATTGTCTGTGACATGTGTAAAACCAGAATGTACGGTTTGCTCATTCAGAAGGCCATGGTTCTTCATCTAACAAAGTCTCCTCCCAGTTCAATTCATCTTTTTACAATGAAACTTTTTTTTTTTTTTTTAATACTCCACAATTAAAAATCGTTGTATGGAAGAAAGGATAACAATGAATATGTAAACTTACAAGTGATTAATTGGAGAGAGGGCTAGGAAGGAAATTCAATCGTGTAACACCCTAGGGAACAGGAAGGGCTAACTCACGCAATTCCTGGAAAATGAATTGTTTTAAGTGTTCATGTCAAATATAGCATTAGAATCAGTATGTGCCGAGTAATTTGTCTGTGATTCGTGTTCAAATTGTTTGCAATATACTTATCTTGTCAAATAACATAAGGCTGAATGTTGCATGCATGGCATTTACCTGTGTTCTGTTGCAAGTATCTTTTAGATGTGCGCACTACACTTTTAGAAGCGAATGGAGAAAGGTTGTAATTTACATGTGAACCCATGAAGATTTACGTTAATTGTTGGTGATATCTTATATTTTTGACATAATTTTCTTTCTTTTTTTGGGGTCTTTTTTCTTTCTTTTTTTGGGGAATCAGATTGAAGCATTGAAAGAAGTTGGAGTGACGGAAGTAGTTCTAGCTATTAATTATCAGCCAGAGGTAAATCCATAATCCTGTATCATGTGCATGTTTCCCTTATTCATGCATATGTCCCTGTTCTTATACCAGTAATGTATGCACTGCAGGTGATGCTCAACTTTCTGAAGGATTTTGAAAGTAAGCTAGGCATTAAAATTACCTGCTCTCAAGAAACCGAGCCCCTAGGCACAGCTGGGCCTTTAGCTTTAGCAAGAGACAAGTTAGTAGATGGTTCTGGGGAGCCCTTCTTTGTACTCAACAGTGACGTAATTAGCGAGTATCCATTCCAGGAGCTAATCAACTTCCATAAATCACATGGTGGAGAGGCTACTATTATGGTAACAAAGGTAAACGTTCTTCACAGTTACATTGTTCATAAATCCTTCTCACAACATATTGTGTGTTGAGAAAGGAATATCAGCATACCAGGTCACATTAATAACATAGCTAAGAACCATCTATCCCATGCAAGCATGTATATCTCAATTAGTCAATTAACAACATCAACCACTTGATGTGTACTTTTCACATTGTAAAAACACCGACAATCGATGTTGTTGTTCCAAACAAACACAACCTAAAAAATGATCGTCAGCTACCCATATTCCCATTATTGTTGTTTTGCAGGTGGACGAGCCATCAAAGTATGGAGTGGTGGTAACAGAAGAAGGAAGTGGGAAGGTTGAGAGGTTTGTTGAAAAACCAACAGTATTTGTGGGAAACAAAATCAATGCGGGTATATATCTCTTAAACCCATCTGTTCTCGACCGCATCGAATTACGACCTACATCGATAGAAAAGGAAGTTTTCCCTCATATAGCAGCTGACCAAAAGCTCTTCGCCATGGTTCTTCCTGGGTTCTGGATGGACATCGGGCTTCCTAAAGACTACATAACGGGCCTTCGACTCTACCTGAACTCGCTTCGTAAAAAGTCATCGTCCGATCTGGCATCCGGCTCCCACATCATGGGAAACGTGTTGGTGCATGAAACAGCGACGATTGGGGATGGATGCCTTATCGGGCCGGACGTTGCGATCGGACCGGGCTGTGTGGTGGAGTCAGGGGTGAGGCTGTCGAGGTGCACGGTGATGAGAGGGGCTAGGATTAAGGAGCATGCTTGCATTTCGAGCAGTATAATAGGGTGGCATTCGACGGTTGGGAAGTGGGCTAGGGTGGATAACATGACCATACTTGGAGAGGATGTCCATGTTTCCGATGAGGTTTATAGCAATGGCGGAGTTGTTTTGCCTCACAAGGAGATCAAGTCTAATATTCTCAAGCCTGAAATTGTTATGTAGATGTGTTTATTTTATTTTTAGTTTTTGTATTTGTTTTACTCTGGATTGTGTGGGTTGTTGTTATGTAGGTAGACATATGGTGCAGCGTTGTGCTTTATTTGCACACGCTTTTTGCCTGAATTACTTGTTAAGCCAGATTGGAAGGGGCGAGTGATACTTAAATTTTTAAATGTATATTTAAATTTTGAGTTATGAATTTTATGTATGTTTGTTCATTTCGCAATCGAGAGGGTAATTCCCAACTGATATTCCAAACATGACATTGGTTTTGCATAGGACTATTGTTAGATATTATGAATGCTAGATATTATTGGCTGTGTTGTTCCAAAGGCGCATTAGCATAAAATTTGGGATTGGATTTCAAGTCTATCAAATCAAAATCAAGAAGTGTGAATAATTTACGATTTTGCGTGGAATTGAATGAAAAATAAGAACTATTGTTGTTTGTCCAATCACCAACCATTTTAATAGACGCAGTTACAATATGTTCAACCGTTTATATCTAACGACCTGACTATTAAAGATTTAATGCGTGAATTTTCTTTTGGTAGTTTGTTAAATAAGTGTTTAATTTAAGACACATGTTAAATAAACATCCAAACATCAAGCGCATATCGAATAGACCGTTAATGACTAATTTCTTATTTAATACGAACGTCTAATGAACAGACGTTTCGTATCAAACATCTAATAGCTAAAGACGCGGACTTTAGACGTTTATTTAACAAACATACACTAAATATAGATGTTTATATAACAGACACACTAAACATGCATTCAGTACAAGCTTTTGTCAAGTTTTGTGATTTCAAGTTTGCATTTTTACGCGAATTCTCCTTGACTGTAGATGCGGTTATTCTCTTGCTTCGTTTTCTATTTTCCACTTGTTAGACCAAAAAAGACTCTAAAACCCAAGAATAGAACTTGTAGAGATTAATGAAGAAATATAAATTAAAAAGAGTGACAAACAGGAAACAAGATTTATAGTGGTTCGGCGTTAACGAGCTTACGTCCACTTTATAATTCTTCTATTCAATAGAGAATTAAAATTATAGCACTTGAAACCTTCAATCACTCGAAATACAATCACATTTCTCTCAAAAATATGGATATTCGCTTAAATATTGCTAAAACAGGGCTTGGGTCGAGGTTTAATGGGGGTCTGTATATAGGGCTTCAGAATTTCAAGTGGCGAAAAGTCCTTATCCTGGCCTTCGGCATTATTCACCAGTCTGAGTCCAAAGCTTCAGCTTAGCCCTGGAGTCCTCTTTGTCGGATTCTTCGGCTAGTTCGGAAGGCACCTTCCATGTCCGATCAGGTGTGCTGGGCGTACGTGTTTAGTAGGAGATGGTGCAAATATTAATAGTAGTATAAAGTTCGGCGGCCCATCTGACACAGAATTCGAGGAATTAATATACTGGGCCTTCCATCTTTCGTTTCAAAGGGGGCTGACTTAGTAGTGTCCGGTACGCTACTAGGAATAACAGTCGCAACTTCTCGAAGCTGCGCACCTCCTTAGTTGAAGCGCGGAATTCACGTCGGTACTTATCACTGCATCTGGCAGTGAGGGCTCGCTTGCTATAGTAGTATCGCCTAGTATATTAATTGGGGGCGAATACATCTGACTTTTGATTATGATATTCCCCGGCCGTCTCATAACAGGAGATCCAGGAGGCATTCCTCCCTTCTCGCCATCCGAATCGGAACTACTTTCCTTGACAGAGAGGGTTGAGTATATATAGGGTCGAATTATGGTTATTAGGCGGGAACAGTTGTGCATGTGTGACACTTAATCCGGGTTCATAGGATGTTAGTGGGAACAGTTTTGTACAGGAGAGCTGGTCGGTTCATGGGACACATGGCGAGGATCACTGTTTATAGGCGATTGTGGAGGACGTGAAAGAACTGCCTTTGTGAGATCGACATAAGGGGGAATCGGGTCGGCAAAACATGGAAGAACTGCCTTTGTGGGATCGGCAAAAGGGGTAATTGGGTCGAGCTGTTCGACCTGACATCACTCGACCCGGAGATGTACGATCCGAAGCCCGACTTCTTTTCACTCTGTGATGCAGGAAATCATTTGAGTCGTTGTGAACTCGACCCAGCCCGAAGAGTGTCTCTTGCGAAGGCACGACTTTTGATATCCAGGGCTTGTTATTATGATTATTCGAGGGCCTTGTTACAAGGAAGGCTAGCATCCCCCCCAAGTACGTCTTATCGCAGATGAGATGTTCTTTAAACTCGTCAAACTGCTCATTCCTGAATAAACAGTAGTCAACAGCTGCGTCTTTCCGTAAGGTCGTGACTCTTGATTCTTCGGGTCATGTATAGATAGGAGTTTACACCCATAATTGTCCTTGTTACAATTGGCAATTCATAATCTTCAACTGGAGCATAGACAGATTTACAGGTAAATCCTTCAACCCTTGTCGAATCAAAAGGTTAAAGTTATCCATTTAAATTGTGTTACTCTGTCGGTTCTCATATATGATCACACATACACAACTCATTCCGAATAATTCCTTTTGACAATCAAAATTCAATCAACACACATGAATATGACATATCACCACGAATCATGAAGTAAATGTCGAGGATATTTCTCACTTTCTTTCTATTTTTCGGTTCGGGTCGAAAAATACTCCATGCTTTGGATCGAACGGTTCGACCCAGATCACGCTTGACCCGACCTATTTCTCATCTCTTGGAAAACTGCTACGTGTTCCATCCTTTCAGGGAAGACGAGTGGTCTTCTATGCTTCATATATAAATCGATTCATCTCTCGTTTTATTTTATTTCTCTACTATCAAATCATTCTGAGCTTGTAAAGCTTAATTTTCAAATACCACGAATCCGCTTCAATTCTTGAATTCAATCCACAAATGGGTTGCAAAATCGTTTTAATTCATGTTTTATTTCATAATCTCGTGCGGATTTAACCCTCAAATCACACCATCCACTTTTGATTCAGTTATGACGTCGGTGTCTCAGCCCCCCAGGATCACCGCCGTCACCGGTGATGTCGAGGTCTTCACTGGTGACGGTCGTGGTGCTTTTGGTTGATCAACAACGTTGATGGTGCCGACATTGTGGTTTAATCTTCACTTCATTGAGTTGGAGATAAAGGAAAAACGATGGGGCATTAAGCTATGAAGGAGGAAGAGAAGGAAAACAGTTGGGCTCGACTATAGTGGGCGGTTTGGACTAGAAAATCTAAACGGCTATGAATACCCAGAGCTTCATGGGGTCGGGTCGAATTTTCCCGATCAGGAGCTATTTGACTTGACCCGTTCGATCCGAACAGGATCGACCTGGAGTATTCGACCTCGAAGTCTCGACCAGAACATAAGTTATCAATATAACTCTCATATACACATACATGTATCCAGGTCAACAAGTAAGAAACTACAACAATTATAATCCATCATGTATAAGCAGTTTTATTAATACCAACATATCACACGTTCTCGTGGACAGTTAAGATAGATCCCTTCAACATTTGAACTTAAAATAGCACAACATACTTACTCAGAGATCCTGGACTTTAGGACATAACCTTCCGCAACACTACGACACATATCAACCAATTTTGTATTTTCATCACTTATTTTATGTAATTCACCACACCTACAATGCACATACTAGCACACACACAAAGAGGGGTACAAGTTGTTTTACTATAATCTTCAAAGTTTCTTGGATAGTACATCAAGCATGTCCAAAGGTATCCTATAAGATACTCTGTTTTTGAGAAAGGCAAAGCTCCAGAAACATCAACCGATCCCAATATTCTTCCCTTAGATTCTAATTCGGATGATATTGATCCATAATTTGAAGTCAATATCAATGAAGATGTAGAATCCTCCGATGAAGGAATTTCTATGGACGAGGAGGTAGGAGGAGTAGGAGACGATAGAGCTCCCTACACTTTCAATGATGCAATCTTTCTGGAAGAGCCCAAAGAATCTTGGGTACCCACTACCGATGAGTCAAAACTTCGACGATTATGTTTGAGGCATGGGATATCTTGGGAAAAGGTCTGCGTCGTCGATGTCTTAGACAGACCTCACAATCCTCCCGATGGATATATGGCGATAAGTGAGCAGATGTGCTCAGTTAGGAGCATTCCTCCATTTCATCTTTTCGTCGTTGATTTTGTCAAACGATTGAAGATAGCTCCCATGCAACTTCACCCGACAACATATTCATACTTGCATACCCTGTACATTGCATACATGGAAGTTCTGGTTGTGAAGCCCACCTATGAAGATATAATCTTCTTCTACAACTTCAAGCACCGAAAAGTTGAAACTCCTTCCTTCCTTTATTTTGAATCCGCACCCAAAAGGTAAATTATCACTGAGGGTTTTAGTAATGTAGGTAATATAAGGCCTAATTGGTTCTATATTCGACATCAAGTTGGATGTACCAAAAGATGACTTCAATCTGGTAAGCTCCAAGTCTTGATTTCTGTACTTTAACTATGCTTACAGGCTATCTAACCTTTCTTTCGTCATTTCAGTTCTGAATCCAAAGAAACTGCAAGGCCAAGTGTATCAAGATCGTCTGACCGCATTACTAAATGAACCACTGGGTTTGTTAAGTGTTAGAAGATGCTTAGCGGACGAGTTTCTTCACCGGTACCACTTCCTGAGCCCGCAACGAAGTATATGAGTTGGTGGAAGCTGTTGTCCCGTATATGTAACCACAGCTCAGATTCCCCCGGCGTGAGCGGGGATTAGAAGCGTGCCCCGGTCGGGGGATAGGAAACAATGTCATGTGAGGCTGGGGTGGCCTCGAAGAGTAAAGATCCCGTAAGTTTCAGTCAAGAACCCAACCGGGAGCGAGAGAGAAATCTTCTGAGAAAGAGACTGGTGAAGTACTCAAGAGTCCTTCTCCAATAAACGTATTTCCAAAGGAGCTTCTGGAAAAGACAACTAAGGCGGAGCCTAGGGGTCTTTCTCCGAAAGACACATCTACTGTAGCAAAGCCGACTTCTCTTGGAACTCCACCTCCTGCTAAATCACCGGCCAACGATACCCATTAAGAAAAATCAGTGTCTTCATTTAAAGGCTTGGGTGACCTTCCTTTGCCAAATACTATATATTCTTCCCAAGATATCGGCTCTGGTTTTTTCTTTTCTACTTCCGAGGAAGAAATCACCCCCATCAAGGCGGGGAAGACGACACCTACTAGCCAAACTCTAGGCTCTGGTCCGTCAGAGGGATCACTTAGGACAAATACTACATGTCACAACACCAATCTTGTCGCGTACATCGTTAGTTCTAGTACTGGTCTGCTTTGATTTGCAGGATTCATGTCCCATCGCGTATACGACCGCAGGAAGCTTTGTGAGAGTACATCAAGATCTTATTCAAACACTAAACGCGACTACAGAGACGATTACGACAGGGAAAGTAGGAGGCATCACCAGTCGAAGTACTATTCCTCCTCACGTTCTTGCTCCCCAGATCGCTCTGACATCGACAAACGCAAGATCTACCATGATCCTCGCGAAGGGGTAGACAAGTTGACAAAGCTTCTTATTTATCAAAAGAGTCACAAACACATGACATGCTCCAAAGAAAACATTCAGACCCCAAGGATAAACACAAGGAAAGAGACTGTTCAACAGTAGTTTCATCCAAACGCCAGTTCACTGACGTCTCTACATCAAGGCCCATTATGCATGATGCTTCTACCATGGAGTAGTTGAAAAAATTGAAGGAACAATTCCCTCGTAACCACTTCAGGAATATGCGCTTTGTTCCCAACCTTCAATCAGTTCCTGAAACTTGGGCCGACGATGTCAACAAGCAGATAGATTTCATTGACGGGTAGTATAAAGAGACCTGTAAATTTTCCTGGAAACTTTCTGAAGTTATCAAGAATTTATAGCTTGACCTAGATAACTAGAAGCAGATATTGGACTATGAAAAGTCAGGCAGTGTTTTTGGCGAGAAAGAGTGCGAATAGGTTCAGGCCAAGCTAGAACTCGTAGAGTGTGAGGCTGAGAAATAACAAAAGCTACATGATGAGATAGAACAATGCTTCCTTAAAGAACTTGACATCTCAAGCAAGGAGTTAACAACTCTAAATGAGAAATGTCAAAGTGACACTACCAAGAACACTAACTTAAAATTATCCTTTACCCAAGTTGAGCATGAGAAGAGCGCTCTTGAAAGGGAAAATGTTGACTTGAAGGCTAAGATGACCGAGGCTGAAGAGCGGGCAAGAAAGGCCGAAGAGAATGCAAATACTACTCTTGAATCTGCTTCTAACTCCCAGGCATAATTCAAAGTCGATAAGGCTGTGTTGGAGTCATAACTCACTGATGCCTAAAACGAGATCGATGATATGGCACCTCCTATCCTTTCCTTCTTTACTCAGGTTTCCGACATTGTGACATATCATGGGTGCTTGATTACCCCACCACTTTAGCCGATGCTTGGAGCAAGTTGGTCAAACATGAAAAACATGAATTGGGTGTCAAGGCTGTGGACTAGGAGGAGTTAATGAGAAAGTATTTAAGGGGTGATCAACCCGAGCGCCTGGCTAAAGGCATGAGGTTGCAGATAGAAGTAGAAGAGGCCGCGAAGCGCTAGGATAAAGGGAAAGACATCGTTGAGGGGGTTTTTGGTTTTCCTTCCGTAGTGCCTATGGTCGAGGAGACAGAGGGTTACGACCCTGAACGTCCAAGACTTATCACACACACACACTCTTCTCTTCTATCACTAAAGTACTACTCCCGCTACTCCTGGAGATCAGCCAGTCGAAGGTATTTCCACACTTTCTCAATAGTTTTCTAAAGTTATCTTGTCGTGTCGTTGTGCTATGAGGCTTACAATTGAGTGGCCTATTATTTCTCTAGAGCTAATAACCATTAATCTCCCTTCTTTAGGTACAAAACCCACTGACGTTGTTGGGGGTCCAGAGACTAAAACCACTGACAAGTCTATATCGTCTCTCAACGATGCTCCTCCAAAGGAATGTAATATTATTGCATCTTTAAAGGACGTTGATGGCAAAGGGGGCGAGGGAGATGATGATGTTGTGTGTACTAGGGAATCTTGTAAAACTGAAAGCTGACCCTTGCAGAGTTGAAGGCAAGGAATGAGGGAAAGCTCATGAAGGTCAAGGTTGAAGCCTTGGAATTACCCATCTCTATTGAGCCCATCCAAATGATTCCTCCACTTAGTGCAAAGTTTCCACCAAGCCTTCTGGATCAATCTTAGCATACACGACTTCCTAGACTGCTGTTAATCCAGAAGATCCCTCATCCGGGAAAACTAAGGGGATGAAAGCTTCTTCACTGAGATCGAGAAAGAGGAGCATAAGAGGCTCAAAGAGCTTAAGAAATCCAAGACTACTCCCAGGTGTTAGTGAATCTTTGATTTGATTTTTTACTTTCCACTGGCCTGCTATGGTTGTTGCGAGTGCGGCCCTCGAATTTTTTTTATGTCCTGTATAAACCTGCATGTTGTAAATAAAACAAAGTTTCTGCAATGTCATATGTTAGCAAGATTATCGCTTTCCACTCGCTATCTAAATATTACTAGGCTAGGTAATAAATGATGAATCACACAACAAGTCGATGAATAACTATGTACTCGATATCTTGAGAATATTACAGTCTGGGAGTGTGGTATGTATGCCCTCCAATTAATTCAAATTAAGTGTCAATTCAATGGCTTGTTTGAAATTAATTAATAAATTCTTGCTCATGCCCCTAACGTTGGTGGTGATGTAAGCAAGGCTCGTGCTCCTACCCTTAGCCTTTCGTGGAGCATTAGCCAAGTGTCTTAGACATCCAATCTGAATGTCTTCATACTCTCCCGTCAAGACTTTGGGTTAGAGTCGTGGGTTATGGAGGTCTTAAATCATGGCGCACTGTTCATGCTTACCCCAATATTTTACACTCTCTCTCTCAAATCATGAAAGTTAGAGTTATGTGTGTGAATAATCGAATCATTCGCTTCGGCGTTAACCTTGTACTTTGAGTTTTTAAAGTGAGCTCTGCCAATTTGAGTGTCAGCATAAAACTCGAATTTATTCCATACTTCATTCCAATCTCCGAGGAACGGAGTTAGTTGAGAAAGTGATCGAGTCACGTTTGTTTAGGCTTCGTCCCTTTGCTCCCTTGTCTAGGACAGAGGTCGCCATTAGAGAATGTCAGATCATATCATTATACTCATCCTATCGAAACATTAGGAAGATTTAATGCAATATTTAATTGTTGTACCCTCACTTTGGTCTGCAAAGTGGGGATCACCACACCGAGCACTAGAGTCTGGCTCGATTTCAATCAACCCTAATCCGATTAGTTAGGGCCTCGAGTCCGCTCACCGAAATGTGAGCGAGTGAACAGTGTCAAGGGTGCAATTGTTCCCTTTATTCAAACATGGCACAAACCGATCGTGTCACCGTACTCAGCCAAATTAACATAAATAGTTACGGAGCACGGTAAGAGCTTTTATCTATAAATAATAATTTCAGGCAAGACGTGCCTCATTATATAGTCTGAAAACAAGTAAAAATAAAAGCTTAAGTCAAATATCGTAGTAAGTGCTCGGCATTCCATGCTCTCAAAAGATGATCACCATCCATAGTCGTCAGCCTGAAAGATCCATTATCAAGCTTCCAATGAATGACTTATGGTCCTTCCTATTTTGGATCCATGTAGGTAGGGCCGGGAATACTTGCTTCAGAACTAGGTCACCAGGTTCGAGAGTTCTAGGCCTAACTTTCCGGTTGTAGTATCGGACGACCTGATGTCCATGCTCCAAAGTGTGCATATCCGCCGCTTCTCTCTTCTCATCGATTATTTCCAATGACTCGAGGAGAAGAGCCTTGTTAGTCAAAGGGTCGTAATATGTTGTTCTATGAGAGGAAACTTCAAGCTCAACTGGGATGACTACCTCCGAGCCATAGAAGAGGGAGAAAGGAGTATGGCCAGTCATTGACTTGTAGGTTGTTCGATATGCCCATAGGGCCAATGGCAATTCGTCAACCCAGTTACCCTTCGCCTGCTCCAATTGCATTTTTAGAATGGACTTGATCATATTGTTCACGGCTTCTACTTGTCCATTTGATTGCGGGTGTGCAATAGCTGTGTATCTTTTCTCAATGTGATATCGCTGATAGAAATCTTTGAAATCTGTACCATCAAATTGGGTCTCGTTATCAATTACGATAGTTCTGGGGACTCCAAATCGACATATAATATTTCTGATGATAAAGTTGATCATCCACTTTGTCGAGATTGTGGTTAGCTACTCGGCTTCAACCCATTTTGTAAAGTAGTCCACTACCATGATTGCATATTTTTCTCCGCCTTTAGAAATTGGAAGACTCCCAATAATGTCCATTCCTCATACTGCAAACGACCATGGACTCACCATCGAGGTGAGTTGGTTAGGCGGAGCTGTGGGAATCTTTGCAAACTTTTGGCACTTATCGCAGCCTCGCGAATAATCAACCGCATCTCGATTTATGGTAGGCCAGAAATAGTCATACCGCAATATCTTTTTTTCCAAAGTCTGCCCTCTGGTGTGGTCACCACAGTCGCCTTCACGTAATTCCCTCAACACACGCTTGAGGTCGTCATGGGATATACACCGGAGCAAGGGAATTGAGAACCAATTTCTGTAAAGCACATCGTGTTGCGTAATGTATCTTGATGCTTTGCAAACAACGGCGCACCTTTCATTTTTCCTCTCTGGAAGGGTTCCATGCTACAGTAAGTTCTTTATGGGGGTCATCCAGACTCCCTCTCAGGTTCATTTTCCAAAGCTTTGTCAACTTCCATCTTAACAATGCTCGGAGTGTCCAGTGTTTCAATTTGAACCATTTCCGTCTCTTCCGGGTTATTAGAGCTTTCCAGTTTGGCTAGTTTGTCGACCTTCTGGTTCTCCACTCGAGGGACATAGGAAATGCTATAATACTCCATGTCATCCAACAGTCTTTCAACCCATTCTAGGTAGGCTGCAAGTCGTGGTCCCTTAGTCTGAAATTCTTTCCAAACCTGAAATATAACAATTTGAGAGTCAGGGAAAATATCCAATGCAACTACTCCCAATTCCTTCGCGAGTCTCAACCCGACAATCAGGCCCTTGTACTTGGAATCATTATTGGTAGCAGGAAAATTAATCTTCAAGGCATAATAGATCGATCGTCCCTTAGAAGTTACCAAAATAACCCGACGCTAGAACGTCGGTCATTGCGAGCACCATCTGTAAATAATTTCCAAATGCTTGATTATGATTTGTATTCCAGAGGGTCAACTTCCTCATTCAATGCATCTTCCTTAGGAACTATAAATTCAGCTATGAAGTCAACCAATGCTTGCCCTTGGATGGATCTCCTCGAAAGAAAAGTGAGGTCGAACCGACTTAGATCAATATTCCACTTGAGCAATCTACCAAACGCCTCAGGTCGCCGAAGGACTTGTCTAGTGGTTAGTCAGTGTATATTATGACTGGATGAGCCTGGAAGTAGTGGCGGAGTTTCCTTGAAGCGATAATAGTCTATAAGCAAGTTTCTCGATCTTTGGGTAATTGCGTTCCGCCATCGCCAGCTTCTTACTCACATAGTACACCAATCTTTGGACCTTATCCTCCTCGCGGACGAGAGCTGAATTGATTGCATGTGACAATATCACTAAGTTACGAAAAAATCTTCATGATCTATTGGCTTGGATAATATCGGGGTATCTCCAAATGACTTAGCAAATTTTGAAAAGCTTCAACACAATCTGGGGTCCATACAAAGTTACGCTTCCCTCGCTTTATTCTGTTAAAGAAGGGATTGCACTTATCGGTGGCTCTAGAAATGAATCTTCTTAAAGATGCAACCTTTTTCGCCAAGCTCTATACATCCTTGATTTTTCGTGGTTCTCGAATATTCTTGATTGCTGCAATCTAATCCGGGTTGATTTCAATCCCACACGAATTGACAATGAAACCCAAAAATTTACCTGACGCAACGCCAAAAGAGCATCGCAAAGGGTTGAGTTTCATTTTATAGCGTCAAAGGATATTGAACATTTCTTCCAAGTCTAAAACATGATCAGTCGATTGCTTGGACTTCACAAGCATATCATCCATGTAAACTTCTACAGACTTCCCCATCTGGTTATGAAACATATGGTTCTCCAGACGTTGATATGTTACTCGGCGTTCTTTAGTCCAAAAGTCATTACTACGTAACAATATAACTCAAGATCCATGATAAAACTAGTATGTTCATGGTCTGGTACATGCACTGCAATCTGGTTGTATTTCGAATATGCATCCATGAACGAAAGAAGTTCGTGTCCAGCATTTGAATCTACTAGCTGATCAATTCTTGGAAGCGAAAAGCTATCTTTCAGGCAAGCCGTGTTTATATTTGAGAAATTGATGCATGTTCGCCATTTCCCATTAGCTTTCTTCACATGGACTAGATTTGATATCCATTCAGGATACACTGCATCTCGAATAAAACCGTTTCCCTTCAGCTTTTTCAACTTCTTCCTTCAAAGCTGCCAACCTCTCCGGGCCAAGCATACGTCTTTTCTGCTTAACTAGGCGTACTTCGGGTTAATGTTTAACGAGTGGCTCATGATTGGCTTGCAAGAAGTCTGCCAACTTCATCTTCCGGAGGGGTCTAGATGGGATCCGATTTTCAATACCTTACTCGGATCGTCGTTATCAATCGGAATATCGATTGTTGTCTCATTGGGTGTTTCCTTTCTATATCCTGGTTCCTCATCCTATCTAGGATCAATGTCCTCAGACTGACAATCAAGCGACTCCAACTGAGATGTTTACTATACTTGCTATGTTGATGCCTCCTTGGCGGAGGGGGGGCATCTATGGGATCTTCACCAACTCCAGAAAAGTCGTGTGACTTAGAGTAGGATCTTTACATATGGAATAAAGAGGAATTGACTAAGATATACTAACTTTGTCTAATACAATAGTTATGCAAGTAAAACTAAACGATATATAATATCACAAATAAATAAAAGCAGTAAGTAAAGTTACACCAGGAATTTTATACTGGTTCGGACTTCCCGTCCTACGTCAAGTCCCAGACTCCTTCTGGAATTCACTTCAACACCCTCTCTTTACGCGGAGGAACATGTTCATAACAATCCGATCCCCAACAAGGATTTCCCTGCCTGAGCACCGACACAGGACTTTTACAAATGACAAGAGTTTGACTTCTGCTTGTGTTCTTGAAACACTGAATAGCCAATGATTGAGTACACCCTTCCTATTATCATATCCTCAAGAATATAATGTGTATGTGAAGATTGAAGGAAGTATATTACTTATTGAATCAAGAGATATGAAATAATGCCAATGGTTCAACAAGTAACTTGAATATATGAAAGCTTTTTAGAATGCGAGAGTTTAGAAATGTAAATCAGAAAATAGAATAAATTTGGAAATATTCGGTGATTAGAAAACTGAGTTTGAAGTGTATATATAATAGATAAAAGATAGTGATCCATGAAGAGTTTAAACAAAGAGATGCATCCATTTCTTTTTAGAAATGAAGAGAAACCCCTTCATGAAGAATGGCAACCTTTCATAAAAATGGCTGTCGAATCGAATCAGTCAACTGGTCTGTAAATCACCAGTCAATTGGTTAAAATACTAAAAATCGTACATATTTAAAGTTTGTCAAAAACTATCCGTTACTGGGCAAAATAAGCTTGACCAGTCGACTGGCTAAGTATATTTTGTCTAGTCTTGGCTATTTATAGTCATATATATATATATATATATATATATATATATATATATATACACACACATATATTATGTTTTGTGCATTCGTGTTATACCATGAGGATAGATTTTAACAAATATCTAACACGACTAAATGCTCATATATATATATATATATATATATGAATTTAGCTCTTCAATATGATATTCATTGATCTCCATTCCTTTGTTGTCATGAATTGAAAATCTCGTGAATCAACATTCTCCCCCTTTTTTTGATTGATGACAACATCTTGCATTTTTGTTGAGATAATGAATTTCTGCCCCTGAATGTATGCTCGTATATAATCATCTCCCCATGACTAAAAAGCTTATATGCAACATTTTGTTAGTGTATAATAAACTTTGTACAATAAACTTACCACTCCTGTAACAAAATGTTAGTGCATAAAATAATTATATATGATAATGACACAGATTTCTCCCTCTTTGTTGCCGATTAAAAAGAAATAAATATCGTGAGAAATTAGTAATCGATAGTAGTAGAGACTATATAGTCATAGATCTTTAAATGAAACAATCCCTAACTCTCTTTGGAGTTTAATGAAAGTATTCTCTAATAGAGGTTTAGTAAATATATCAGCGATTTGATTTTCCGAGTTTACAATTGTGACAGTTCCTCCTTTTGAATAGATGATATTAGTTAACTTCTCTTTGTCTCCTGTCATATGTTTTGAGCAACCACTGTCGAATATCCATTTTCCTCTGTTTTTTTTAAGTAGGACCTACAAAAAATAATTCAAATTTTATTGGTAACCACTTCCTCCGTTAGGGTCCTAAGAGTTAGGTCTTAGGAAACCAAACCCAAGAGGGTTCAGAGTCCCTTTTGAAAATATAATTAATATCATTATGAACAGTATCTAAAAAAATCTTTAAAATATTTGTTTGTAATCAGCACATTGTTTGTTTTTGGTACCTAAATACAAATATTTTTAGATGATCTTTTCTTTGAAACATGCTCTATTTTCTTTATACTAGAAGATGCAGACTTGATAAATTCAGTACTCTTCTTAGTACTAACAGGTTTGCTAGAACTTTTCTTAATACTGATTTTTTTTTCATAAATCCCAATCCTTTTTTACTATGCGAAGGCTGGGAATTTTCTAAAATTCTAGACAGGTTTTCTCTTCCTTTATTAAAATTATTCACTTCATAGAAATATCATCTAATCTTAATTTAAGACTAGAATTATCCAACTCAATAATTTTAACTTTTGAATTTAAATCATGATTTTCGAAAGCAAGCAAATCATTCTTTTCTTTCTGAGTTTCAATTTCTTGACTCAATAAAGAAATATGAGAATTTGCAATAGATAAAGATTCTTGTAATTTTCTAATTTCATCCTCTAAAATCTCTTTTTCATCTTTTAACAAATCTCTTTCAAATTCTGCATTTTTTTATCTTCATTTTCTTGTTTATATTTTCTTTTGAAATTATTTCTAGATTCTAGAATTTCCTTATTAATTTCAATCAATTCTTCATAAGTAAAATCGCTAACCTTGGTGTCTTTTTCCATGATGCATACATTTTCTTATTCATTGTCACTATCGTTGTCACTCTCAGAAGATGATGACTCGAAATTATCCAAAGTGACTGAGAAAGGTCACTACTTTGGTTTCTCCTTTTTGTTGCGATTCTTCTTTAGTTTTGGACAATTCTTTTGAAAGTGTATGGTTTTGTGACAATTGAAACATTCAACCAAGGCTAGATCAGGTTCTTTTGTAGAGTTCTTCTTCGCATTCTTATTTTGGCTCTTCTTATATTTCAAAAACTTTCTGAAATTTTTGTCTATGAAAGCAATGTCATCTTCATCTGAATTTGACTCATCTTTTTTAGCATGAAAAGCTAGTTTTTTCTTGTCTTAAGCATGAGTACTTTTAGCTTGCAAATTTACTTCATACGACATAAGAATACCAATTAACTCTTTGGGTTTCATGGTTGAAAGATCATTAGCCTTTTCGATGGCTAAAACATTTCTTTCCCATTCATCCGTCAAAGAGTTTAATATCTTTGAAACAATATCAAAATCAGAGTATTTAAACACAATGGAGAATGATAAATATTTTGAAACTGTGAGTACATGTCATTTGTAGACTCATTTTGATTCATCTTGAAATTTTGAAATTGGTTTTTTAGCATGGATATCTTTCTTTGATTGACCTTGCAAGTTCCTTCGTGAGTTACTTTGAGTGTTCGTCAAATTTCATATGCAGCATTGCACTTACAAATTCACTTAAACTCGTTCCTATCCAAGGCACAATGCAACATATACATAGCTTTAGCATTGGCAGTAACCTCTGCTTTTTCATTTGCGGACCATTCAGTATAAGGTCTAGTGGGGTGTGCATATACTTCTTGTGTAATATTCCAAGCATCAAAACCGTTAGCTTTCATATATATCCTTATACGTGTAGCCCAATAACTATAATTCATGCCATTGTAAAAGGGTGGTCGTGCAGTAGATTGGCCTTCTATGAATCTAATGTTTGTGCTAGTACTAGTATTATTATCCATATTAACTAAGTATCAAATAATGGTTGTAAAGTTAAATGATGGCCTGCTCTTATACCCAATGAAAAGTTGTGTGACTTAGAGTAGAATCTTTATATATAGAGTAAAGCAGAATTTACAATGATATTCGAGCTTTGTCTAATACAATAGTTATGCAAGTAAAACTAAATGATGTAGAATATCATAAATAAATAAAACCAGTAAGTAAAGTGACACCATGAATTTTATACTGGTTCGGACTTCTCGTCCTACATCCAGTCCCAGACTCCTTCTGGAATTCACTATCCACACCCTCTATTCGCGCGGAGGTACAGGTTTACAACAATCCGAGCCCCAACAAGGATTTCCCCACTTAAGCACAGACACGGGACTTTTACAAATGACAAGAGTTTGACTTCTACTTGTGTTCTTGAAACAATGAATAGCCAATGATTGAGTACATCCTTCCTATAACATTATCCTCAAGAATATAACATGTATGTGAAGATTGAAGGAAGTGTATTACTTATTAAATCAAAAGATATGAAATAATTCAAATGATTCAACAAGTAACTTGAATATATGAAAGCTTTTTAGAATGCAAGAGTTTAGAAATATAGATCAGAAAATAGAATAAATTTGGAAAGATTCGGTGACTAGATAACAGAGTTTGAAGTGTATATATAATAGATAAAAGATAGTGATCCTTCATGAAGAGTTTTACCAAAGATACGCACCCATTTCTTTTTAGAAATGAAGAGAAGCCCCTTCATGAAGAATGACAACATTTCATTAAAATGTCAATAACAAAGGGAATGCATTAAGTTTCGTGAAGCGTTATAGGTAAATAGACACAGAATATTACAAGACAGACATATAGAATAACATCGGAATAAAAAAATTATTTATCATAAGATACTGTGGTCCAAAACCATCACATGTCTGAAACATAAAAGCCCATTACAACATGAAAGCTACTGTCTTGTACTTCAAAAATATCAGAGTACACTAAAGAAGTAAAATTCCCCAAGAACAAAATATAGCCATAGCAACAAGGATAGGGCTTGAGCCATACATATCAGTAGCTCCAGCAAAATAAGCAGAATCATGGTCAAGCTTGAGTGTTTCCTCTCTAAGAACCTGGGGGGGAACGGAAGAAATAAAGAGAAGCAAAAAGCGTCAAACATAAAGTATGGCGAGTCTGGTGACTTTTAGCAAGTAAATAAATAAAAGTAGCATGACATGCATATAAAGTGGATAAGAGAGATCACTACATAAATGGCAGGTGTGACAAGGTAGACATGAAAAGGTGTATATTAATGATTACTCTGCACTATTACTAGTATAACCAAAATGAGATGATCCCTTACACTTCAAGGTAGTAGACTTAGGCATACGTCCAAATGTACCCTAACCACTACCCTAATCGATCGGCTCCCTACTCCGTAGATACTTTGTGCCGGCCCCACAGTAGGATGTATCACGTCCTAAAGTGGCAATCCCTCACTGATATGCATAGCCCCATATCTACAGGTGTCACGGTCGTCTTATCCCCCTCTGCCCGGCTCATGCACGCACATGGCCCGGTCGGTTTGCGCTGCCCACACCGTCCTCCAAATTTGGATCTCTTATAATCAGTCAGTAAGTGTGCCCCTTCTCCGCCTAGTACAGAGTACTTTGTTTAATACCTACTCCGGGTTACTGACTAAAATGGGTCCCACACAATATGATACAAGCTCTCCCCTTTGTCTTGTATCCCCCACAAGGTTTTCACTGACTATGTATGCTACTAGGTGTCTTTAATTACATAGCCCTATTTATTTCTATCAGTTATGCTTACCCAGTCTTTAATTACATAACTTTATTATTCCCTCCGGTTATCTATACTACTAGGTGTCATTAATTATGTAACCTTATCGGGTTAAGTTTGTGGGCCTATATGTAAATATTATCCATCCCCTCCAAATTTGCTTAACCCATCCACTGTCCAATCAATTTTACTTAACCCTAACTTTAATTCATATTCATACAATCCCTTATGGATTAGATTAGGTTAAGTAGTCCAATTTATTACCCTATCCATTTATGGTTTATAGCGGGCCAGACCTCCCACATTAGGCCTACAACTTGTGGATGCTGGATATGTCGGTCGGGTCTAGGCAGTCTTATTCCACAATTTGGGCCTAACCTCGTGTCTTAGCCCAATATGTATTCGCGCATTTAGACCTCTCACATTAGGTTCAACATTAGTGGCTGCTGGATATGTTGGTCGGGTCCGGGCAGACTTCCACCACTAATGCAACCTAACCTCGTGTCATAAGTGCAATTACAATTACTAATTGTAATTATTGAACATTCCATTTTTTTTATCAAATTCTTACCTATGTCTTTATAGGTAATTATGTCCTCACTTTCCCCTTTTGAATTATATGTCCAATTAATTATAATATGCCTTATTAGGTATTTATGCCCATTTACTCAATTATTGAATTATACGTCCAACTCATGTTCACATTCAAATTATGCCAATATTAACCTTTTTCCCTCCCTATTCCCTAACTAGCGTGTTCATAATTTGCGACATGTATAAGCTAAATAATAGCCTAATCATAAACGATGAAAAGGGAAGGTAATGGAAATATGACAAAGGTGAATGTTCTAACATAACTAGTCATAAATATATACTAACATGGTGAACATATAAGCATAGATCTAATGAACTTGTGGCAGTTAACTAGTTGTAACATAGCAAAGGTGATAAGATGAACATGGCAAGATCTAAATTTTAATACAGATGTCCAACATGTTCAGATATAATATGAGAAGCACAAGGGGATCCAAATAATAAACTAGATCTGATTAATGATTTAGGTGTCCACATAATACAGACCTAATAGGTAAAAGAAAATCTAACAAATAGGGATTAAGATCTACATCACAAAATGTCCACATAATTCAGATCTAATAGATAAAAGTAGATCTAATACAAATAGGGATACGATCATCATCATAGAATGTCCACATAATTCAGATTTATAGCTAAAAGTAGATCTAACACAAATAGGGATTAAGATCTACATCATATAATGTCCATATAATTCAGATCTATAGATAGAAGTATATCTAACACAAATAGGGATTAAGATCTACATCATATAATCTCCACATAATTCAGTTCTATAGATAAAAGTAGATCTAACACAAATAGGGATTAAGATCTACATCATAGAAATTTAGATCCAAGTTATAATCAATCCAAAATTTTATATATTCATAATTTACAATGGATCCAATATAATATATGAACAAATCTAAACTATAACCCTATCAAGTTTACTTTTAAATATTTAATTCTAAAAGTAACTATACTCACTAAGTTTGGATTAGAAGATAGAACTAGAAGAGACTGGATCTTGAATCTCCAATTTATTTGCCTTAGTTGATAGTACAAGATAAGGGATCCAGTTCAATTTAGACACCGATGGAGTTTGGCCGCCATTAATTCTTTGTGAAGAAAACAAGGGAATTGAGGTATATTTATAACTGCCAATGTCCAGAATTCGAATGCCAACTCAGCCCTAGAGTGAATCAGGTCACAGGTCGTCGCCCACTTGAAAAAGGCCAGAATACCCAAAAACCCCTATAGGTGCACTTTACAGGTGTGCCAGTGTAAAATTGCCTTGGCGCCCTTGTGAAGTGCGCTCGTTATCCCTGTTTTGATTTGTCAAACTTTTATCGTCCGTAACTTCTTCATATGTTATCCGTTTTACGCAAACCAGGTGTCTATCCTGACCAGAATTTGGAGACGACGTAATGACATAGTCTATTTCCCTTAATTCTTAATATTAAATTAATTATTCTTTAATTTATCCTCTTTGGTGTCGTTAAAAATTCGGGGTGTTACATTCTCCCCTACTTTAAGGATTTCGTTCCCGAAATCTCTAAGTTGAATAGAGTGTATCCTACCATCCATCATCCATCTACTCATCCACCCGTCATTGGCATCCATTATCCTTAAAGAATTCTAATGCTTATATGAGTATATGCAAAGGTGTGTGTATATGTCCCAATACTAATGCGAAGATTAGGAGGTCTACTGATTCAGTTGACCTCCTTAATGCAATGTATGTTAGTGCCATGAATCCAATATGTATGCAAATAATCCTATTATAACATGTAAGCTCTATATGTGTGCACACTCATTCGTCCTAATGCAACATCCATATGCTAATTCCATTCATGAAAGAAAAGAAAATGCACACATATCCATATGCGGTATGAGAGTGATTGAGCCGATCTAGTGCCTAATGTGTGTGTATATGCATCCACAGGAACCACTAGCAAACACTGGCATCCACTTGCATCCATCAAACATAACATGTCTCAAACACAAGTTTACATTCATAGGATTCTTACCTAAAGGCTGAAAATACTATGGATAGGGTATACTCAAATGATAGAAACAAGTACTGATAAAGCTTTGGAAAAAGGAGTTAAGAACATACCCTCGAATAGAAAAGGGTACGAAGCACGAATCTTATCTTCAGTTTCCCAAGTCGCATCTTCTTGGTTATCTCCCCATTGAACCTTTAGCAACTTGATCTCTTTATTGCGTAACTTCTTAACTTCTGATCCAAGAATACGGGAAAGAACTCGCCTGACTGTCACCTCCCGTTACACTTCTACCTCTTTCAATATACTCGGCTCAACAACTTCCGCGGTGTCATGCAAGCACTTCCGTGGATGAGAAACATGGAAAACATCATGAACACTAGATAGATTTTCAGGAAGCTTTACTCTATAGGCCATTTGGCCAATCCTCTCGGTTATGGGAAATGGTCTCATAAACCTAGGCGCCAACTTCCCTACTGACCCGAAACCACATTCCTCAAAGGTGATATTTTTGATAAAAACTAAGACTCCCACTTCAAATTCGATGTCAGTTCCTCTCTTGTCTGCATATGATTTCTGCCTATCTTAAGCTGTTTTCATCCGCTATCGAATAAGGTCAATCTTCTCGGACATTTCCCTAACTATATCTGGTCCAAGTAATAATCTTTCTGTAGATTCCCACCAACAAGTTGGAGATCTACAGGGTCGTCCGTACAATGCTTCGAAGGGTGCCATGACGATGCTAACTTGATAACTATTATTATAGGCAAACTCTACTAAAGGAAGATGCTCTTCCCAAGTCCCTCCAAAGTCTAGATTACACTGCCTTAAAAGTTATTCAAGAATTCTGTTCACCCTCTCCGTCTGTCCATCGGTCTGAGGATAATAAGCGGTTCTTAAACACAACTATGTACCTAATGCTTCTTGCAACCTCCGCCAAAATTCACTGGTGAAGATGGGGTCGCGGTCGCTCACGATGCTGGAAGGTACTCCATGAAGACGAACCATCTCTCGGACATAAACTGCTGCCAACCAAGGTGTTGTCCTCTTACTCTTAACTGGAATAGAGTGAGCACTCTTAGTGAGCCTATCTACCACAACCCAGATACTGGTATTGCCTTTCTTCGATCTAGGAAAACCATCTATGAAATCCATAGAGATGCTCTTCCATTTCCACTGAGGAACCTCCAAAGAATGAAGTAAACCATCGGGCTTCTTTTGCTCAACTTTAACTTGCTGGCAAACTAAACATTGAGAAACAAATTCAGCCACATCTTTCTTCATCCTAGCCCAAAAGAAAACCCTTTTCTTGTCTCTGTACATCTTATCACTGCCTGGATGAATGGTCATCTTAGAATGGTGGGCTTCTTCTAGGACTGCCTTTATCAAGCTTCCTGTTTGAGGAACACAAAGCCTTCCATCTCGTCGCAAACACCCCTTTTCATCTATGGTATATCGACTGAGGTGACTAGAAGTCTCCCCTTTTCGGAGCTTATCCATAATGTCTAAAATCTGTGGGTCACCATGTTGTGAAGCTCCTATCTAATCCATAAGAGTTGGTCGTACTTCTAATGATGCAAACAAGTCAGGCAAAATCTCGATGGAGGGTTTAAAATCAAAAGTTGAGATGAACTCCAAGCTCTTCCTCTCCACGAACAGAGTACTTAAGGCCATCCTCTACTTACTTAGTGCGTCAGCCACCACATTACCCTTGCCAGGGGTATAAGCAATCTCAAAATTATATGAAGCTAGGAACTCCATCCACCGTTGTTGCCTTAAATTGAGATCCTTCTGCGAGAACGAATACTTGAGAGATTTATGATCGGTGTATAACTCGACCTTCTCTCCAAGTAGATAGTAACGCCACATCTTTAACGCGAATACTATGGCAGCTAGTTCTAGATCATGGGTGGGGTAATTCTTTTCATGAACTCTCAATTGTCTACCCCCATAACATACTACTTTCCCTTCTTGCATCAGAACCTCACCAAGCCCAGTGTCGCACGCGTCAGTGTAAACGGTAAACACTTTACTCCCATCAGGCAAGGTCAAGACTGGGGCTGTTGTAAGAGCCCTCTTTAAACGTTAGAGAGCAACATCATAGTCTATATCCCATGAAAACGCCAAGTTCTTCTTCATCTTCCTGGTGAGTCGGGCTGATATCTTTGCGAAGTCCTTAATGAACTACCTATAATAACCTGCCAACCCAAGAAAGCTTCTCACCTTGGTTGCATTTTTAGGAATCTACCAATCTTGCACTGCAACCATCTTGGCGAGATCTACAGCTGTCCCTTCTTTGGGGACCACATCCCTTAAGAATCTCACCTCTTTTCTCCAAAAATGGCATTTGGAGAACTTCGCCTTCAGCTGATGCGTATAGAGAGTTTTCAAAACTTCTCTCAAATGTTGGGCATGCTCTTCTTCGCTCTTGGAGAAGATCAAGATATCATCAATAAAGACTATGACAAATTTTATTAGGAACTCCCGAAAAACCCTACTCATCAAATAAAAAAATAGACGGGTGTATTTTTCAACCCAAAAAGGCATAACTAGCCATTCAAAGAAACCATCCGGAGTCCTAAAAGAAGTCTTGTCTATACTGTCCTCAGCAACCCTCAACTGATGAAACCCCGTGGCTAAGTCTAACTAAGAAAATACTGAGGCACCAACAAGTTGATCAAATAAATCATCAATCCTCAGAAGCGAGTGCCTATTCTTCTTAATGAGGTTATTCAGCTCTCTATAGTCAACACACAAATGAAGCAAACCATCCGCTTTGGTCGTGAATACTACTGCAGCACGCCATTCAGATATGCTTCGTCTGATAAACCCTTTCTCAAGTAGCTCCCTTACTTGCTCACTCAGTTCCCTCCTTTCCCTTGGAGCCATATGGCGCATTGGCAATGCAACTGGCTTTGCATTGTCCACCAGATATATACGAAAGTCGATCTCACGCCTCGGAGGTAAACCCCTAACCTCATCAAAAACATCGGAATAATCTCGGACTACTGGAATAGATTGCAAGTCAACGATAGATGCATCAAGAGACTCTAGGAAACTAAGCATGATCGAACCTTGTGGGTCACAAGAAATCTCGAGGGTCCTCGCATGACAAGTCAGAAGCCTATCGACCCTCTTTTCACAATCCAAAATGACACCATATGTGGTAAGCCAATTCATTCCTAGAATCAACCGGTAGCCCATAAACCTAAGCACATACGCGTCGCATTCAAACTAGACGCCTAACACAAATATTTTCAAACCCCAACAAAATCATAGATAAATGAGTCAAACCACCAACGGGGTTTGAAACAACTATGGGATCCACTACCATACTAGTAATTAGGTGCAGAGATTCAACTACAGAACTTGATATAAATGAATGTGAGGCACCAGAATCAAAAGGTGTTCTAATAGGATGGTTTGAAAGAGAAATTAAACCTTCCACAGAAATTTTTCTACCTCTATCAGGAGCATTGGTCGCGAGAGCATGCACCTGCCCTCTAGAAGTTCCTGCCCTTTGGCCTTGTCCCAGTGATCCCCGTTTCTTCGGGCACTCTTTAGCAAAGTGTCTGACTTCTCCGCAATTAAAGCAAGTGTTCTTCCTTTTCTTACAGTCTTTGATCAAGTGACCTTCCTTCCCACAACTTTGACATTTCCTCTTATCCTTGCCCTTGTCATTCTTGCCGTCTTTCTTCTGCTGTTGCTGTTGCCCATTCCGGGGCTACACCTTCTTATTTTGCGATGTTTCCTCAGCCTTTACTTCCTTCTTTTCTCCCTTGTCTTCCTCAGGCATTAGGGCCATATCGACAAGCTTTTCAAAAGTGGTCCCCATTGGAATATGGGACATTGCTAACCCATGCAGAGGTTCATTCAGCCCTATAGCAAACCGCAAAGCCCTTTTGTGCGGCGTATCCACTAACTCTAACCCGAACCTTGCTAGTTGGTTGAATTTGTTTACATACCCTTTCACCGCCAAGTTTCCTTGTTTGAGCGCTAAGAACCTCTCCATCTGCATGCTTCTCTCAGCTTAGGAGAAAATTTTCATTTTGAACCTCTGCCTAAAATCTTCCCAAGTTTCCACCGGACATCCAACTTGGGTGACTTCCCACCAAAATGTGGCTTCGTCTTTCAGTAGCCAAGCAGTTAACTAAATCTTCCTTCTATCCTCTACTTTAAAGATTACGAACAAGTCCTTAGTCTCCTTGAGCCAATTCCACGCTTCTACGAATGTCTTGTTCCTATGGAATGGCTTCCCTCCCATAGCAAGGAAGTCTTTGCAGATCTTGGCGAAGATATCTACTCTTAGAGGGGGGAGGAGGAATGTGACGATCCCAAAATCCGAGGGGCGGTATTAAGGATAATCATTAGGAAATAACACATTAATCATCATAGAAGAGTACAGATAATAGCAGAAACAATAATTAAAATAAATTTTACATGGATATGACAGCGGAATCACAACATGTAGGAATATCAGAATAGCATAACGTGGGATATACTTAGAAGTAAAAAGAAAGTGATCAGTCATCATCGCCAGAGGCGGAATACATACATGTAGTGAGACATAATAAGAGTATCGGTCTACATCGCCGAAGGCGGAATACATATACATATAATGAGAAATACGGAAAGTAAACCAGTCTGCATCGCCAGTGGCGGAATCATAATATAAACACAGTAATGGCGGAAAATATCTAAGTCATCCCTATGAAGTCAGCCTCACCATGAGCCAAAAGTGCACGCTATGCAGCTGTGCAGAACCAAAAACCACCTGTCACCTGTGTACTAGGCTGCCCGTGTGAAAATAAGGGCACCCGCGTTTGCAAAGTGAAACAAACAACGAGTCAGTCATGGGGACTGGTATGAGGAATCTACTTAACAGTTAAACAACAGTGAATAGCTAATCATAGGACCACGCCACTTTCGCGGAACGGGTTTACTCCAGTGATTGCTAGTGCATTTAAAACAAAATAAATTCTTTTGAAACAACGCAATGCTTTTAGAAAGAATGAATCCATTATAAGACTCAGGTCCCATCACACAATGCAACGCAAGCCGGAGGATAGAGTTTTACCTTATAATAGCCAAATATGCTTGATACGTATAAAGCAAAATCATTTGATATTATTACTAGCGCATATATGTTTCAAAAACGAATAGCATCATAAATATCAATCATATACGGCATAAGTGCCCCATACCACTATGTCGCCATACTAGTTCTACAATCAAGTCCATTATTTCGTATTGGAAATTGGATTTCCGTCATGAGTCGAGGAAAGGGGCAAGCTCCTCTCTGCTTCGAGACACTCTAGCAAATGCCTCGGGACTACACACTCTGGGTAACCCCTGGATGCTTCAGGGTCGGTCCTCACTTACGTTAGAGGATTGGCAATTCCTGAACACACGTTTCCCGGTCCTTACAGACCTATAACCGAGGCGCCTCGCATTCCAACAACCACAAAGGTGAAAAGTAGATATATATGTCAGGGCTGGTAAGTCACTGACACCACCATAGCTAGAAAGAAACGTCGTGCTCTCCCTGCAGTCCGTATCCCGTTTTTAACTCATACCGGGGTGTGAGGTTCGCGAGTCTACGAAATACAGAAAGCCTTGCTTTGATCATCATCCACAAGACTTTGCTTTGCAACAGAAGCCTTGATCACAGCATCGTGGCATGCCACATAGGCAGTCCACTCCATACGATTGATTTCCATCGATATATAACCTCTAAGCTCGTACGTCTCAGAGAAGGGCGTTAAGCAAGAGAATAAATTCTCCGCCGCCAACAGATATATATTTAACAGAGATCAATCAGTATAGAATAAAATCCAATGTCAGACACACAGTCCATTTACAAGTCCGTCCTGGGTCTGAACGAAACCGGAGGTGTCAAATTCCTCGTATATCCGTCCAATCAACAAATACGTTCGGACGGCTACTACTTCCGTCCCTTTCCGGTAGCTACTCCGGTTAGGAACCTCAGTAGCGCCCATCCAACCGATACGAAGATCGTCGGTCTTGAATCGTCTTTGCATTTTCCAATTCTAATCGCTCGCTGAGTTATTTGAGATGAGGGTTAGCTCGGCCTTTTCAAATAATTCACGTCATTGGAATTTAAATCGATTCTTTATGTGGTTATATCATTCGACATCCATCTTTAAGTTATTCAGTGTTATTTTCATGTCATACACATACAACCATCAAATATCAAACAATTCAAACACAATTCGTTTATTTGCAACCTATGTTGCTTACAATATTTTATAGCGATTTTTCGCCATTTTTATTTATTTAAAAATGGCCATATTTAATTAAACGACGTTTCAGGTCGTGTCGTGGCGCTGTTTTTCTCCTAATTTGTTTTACACATATCGGAAAATCTAACCGTTGGATTTCTACAAAGTCTATATCAGTGGGAAGATATTCCCAAAGCGAACCCAACGGTTCCAGTTTCGTGAGAATCCGACGGTTGGATCTTCCACACTAGTCGTTTGAAATTTCTCTTTCAAAATTCGAACTGCAGCGTCGTTATTCGATTAAATTTAATTATATTTATATTTATATATAAATATAAACGATTTTGGCGCTGTTTTTCTTCAGATTTGAATTAAACATTCCGGACAATCCAACCGTTGGATTTTTACAAGGTTGTTGCCGTTGGAAAGATATTTCCAAGGCGAACCCAGCGGTTGCGGTTTCGGGAAAATCCGATGGTCGGATTTCTCGTACTAATCGTTTCAAATTACGATTCCGAAACGCGAACTGCACGGCCTCTATTCCTTATAATTATATTTATATTTATATATATATAAATATAGTTCATTCCATAGTTTCAAGTATAGTTCATTTCATATTTCCAACTTCTTTTTCACTACAAATATTTCACTAACGCCTTAATATTTCGAAAAATTTCGCCATAACCTCCTTTGTACGGGGAGGGGTTTGGAAATTTATTGGGCCGTATTAGGTACCCAATAAATCCTAAAAAGCATTCGCATATTTTTAGTGGTATAGTTTGGTGTTTACGGGGGAGCATGTACTGATAATCACTCCAGAGAATAAATTCCCGTCACCCCGTTTCCGTGTGGAAATAAATAGTCCATGTGCCGTATCTAATAACTAGAGCGACGTGTTTATTGTCAACTCTAGACCCGTGTGGGGTTTTTATTAATCTGGCAAATTTATCGTTATAATTTATATAGTCCATATCAGTCATCAGTTCAACCTGTAGTACTTAGTCATCGCCATACAAGCCTCTTGCTTGTATGGTAAATCTTCCACCTCGTCACACAAGCTCCAATTGCTTATGTGGAATATGATGAAGTATGCCTATCGTCAAGAAGTATGCCATGTAGTGTAGTTAGAAATTAATTGTTACTATACTATGGCGTTGTTTATTATTTCACACAGAAAAACCAGCACTCCGCATCCAATGGCATTCACAGGAGTTGATATATAAATAAAATTGCGCAGCCAACTCATCAAGGTTTACCTATTTGTCGGGCACGCAAATAATTTCTTTACTCAACAGCTAATCCATTTTTCCTGTTCAACACATGTATATATATGCAGAACAAGCTAATAATAATATTTCTAGCAAACTATTATTTATTTCTACACGTGTGTATTTTTAACTAAGCGTATACATGATAAAAGGAATATTTTTATCATCAAAAATATTTATTCGACACATGTGTATTTTTAACTAAGCCTATACATGATAAAAGGAATATTTTTATCATCAAAAATATTTATTCGACACATGTGTATTTTTAACACTTCTTATTCACTATAAAAATATAGTTTTCATTGTCGATTCATTTTATTTTTAGACGACGATAACATTCAACACATGAATTTCAATTCGACGAACAAATTGCAATTCAACAAATGAATATTCTATATCGTTTGTATATATAAAAATGTGATTTTTATCGCTAAAGCCATTTGTTTAAATTCAAATAATATTCAACACATGAATTTCAACTCAACGAATGAATTGCACTCAACACAAGAATATTCGATATAGTTTGTATATATATAAAAATGTGATTTTTATCGCTAAAGCCATTTGTTTAAATTCAAATAATATTCAACACATGAATTTCAACTCAACGAATGAATTGCAACTCAACACATGAATATTCGATATAGTTTGTATATATATAAAAATGTGATTTTTATCGCTAAAGCCATTTGTTTAAATTCAAATAATATTCAACACATGAATTTCAACTCAACGAATGAATTGCAACTCAACACATGAATATTCGATATAGTTTGTATATATATATATATAAATGTGATTTTTATCGCTAAAGCCATTTGTTTAAATTCAAATAATATTCAACACATGAATTTCAACTCAACGAATGAATTGCACTCAACACATGAATATTCGATATAGTTTGTATATATATATAAAAATGTGATTTTTATCGCTAAAGCCATTTATTTAAATTCAAATAATATTCAACACATGAATTTCAACTCAACGAATGAATTGCAACACAACACATGAATATTCGATATAGTTTGTATATATATATATAAATGTGATTTTTATCGCTAAAGCCATTTGTTTAAATTCAAATAATATTCAACACATGAATTTCAACTCAACGGATGAATTGCAACTCAACACATGAATATTCGATATAGCATATATAAATAATTTCAATGAAGGAAAATTATTCTAACACATAGATATTTCAGAAAATTTCGGCAGCATAACGGCAGGGTAGTTAAAACCGGGATCGTCCCTAGTACGGCTCCTCGCTCTACCTTAAAACCTCGCGGTTTTTGACAATGGGGATCATGCATCTAGTTCGCACGCAGGAGGCATGTTTTATTTTCAATTCCACAATCCTATTCTATTTTGTTTCAACCACAAGAGGGTATTTTTCAACCACAAAGGTATTTTTCAACCATAATATCAACCACAAACAATTGTTTCCAACCATTCGTCAAACCATATAATATCACGTCAAACACAAGCAATAAATATCGTCCATGGTTTGTGGACGAGGGGAGTATATATATATATATAGTATAATAATTCACTTGCATTTCATCACTATTCAAAGCATATATGTTTCAAACAACGCTTGTATAATTTATACATCGCTAATATAACTTATACAACACATGTACATGAGGTATACAATGCGTATATAATTTACACTTCGCTTATATAATTTATACAACGCGATTACATTCACACAAATAGTTAAGATTTCTCACATTGGTTCTTGCGGTGCTAAAAATCGAAGGAAGGTCAGAAAAATCCGCGGCTTCTTCTAAAATGTAGAGAGCCTCCTTGCGGTCACGGTGTCTCCTGTTTCATCGAATTTCATTGAAGAATGAAAAAGATATTATTTTTCAAAGTTTTGCAACGCTTTAAAGTGTTAAAACAGTTTAAAATTAAATACCCCGTTAGTTTCCAAACCTGTTCAATTCTAGGTTTTGATTTTTCTTTTGATTCGTAGCTCTATAGGACGATCAGGTTGTTGGACGTCGTCGAGGGAGGAAAGAGCTCTCCGGCGGTGGTTGTCTGAAGTGGTGCGACAGCGAATCCAAGCGGCGGTGGCTCCAGGAAGGCGGCGACTTTGAAGCGCTCGAACTCGTCGACGGCGGCTCTGTTGGTGGCGAGGCTAGGTCGGATGTGGAGAGGGGAGTACGGCGAGCAAAAGCCTCAACAGTGGTCGGCGGCGAAACGGCCTATGGCGATCGGAAAAAGGAGGGGAAGCGAGGAGCTACGGGAGTCGTTCGTCTCGTCTGACGGCTTAGGGTTTTAGGTTTTTTTTTTTAAAGAAAATTTCCTATTGGTCGATATTTATAGAAAATTTTTAAATAGTGTTTTTGCAAACGGACTCCTTTTTAAACCCAACGACTGTCGCCCCTAGCTAAATACCCCCATCCCGGACACAATGGGATATGTTTCGTTGGCCATTTCGACTGTTACAGTCAGTTATTTTTCAAATTAAAATATAAAACATTCGATATTTAATTTAAACGTACATTTCAATTTGCCAGGGCCACAAACTGAATCGAAAAATTCCAGAAAAATAAATCTAGCTTTGTTTTGACGATACGGTCCTAACAAAACCAGTTTCATCGAATTCTGAGCTCGTTTGCAAAACGGCCATTTTTAGGTCGACCCATTTTAACAGAATTTGACCAAACACGTTATCTTTTGCCCCGCTCACATACTAGCTTCAAAAATTATGAAATTTGCAACTTAGCAACAATTTGACATCCCGGACCCAACAAAAGTGGTTTCGTCAAATTCCGAGGTCGTATGCAAAATCTCAATTTTCAAGGGTTATATATACTATATAGCGACCTTTCTGAAAATTCGTTTGACCATAACTTTTGATTTCCGTTATGAAATTTCGATTTTTCAGATTCGTTAGAAAGGTATTGATAAACAGATTAAAATATTTTCAGTTTCGTTAAAATCTGTTATATTTTCCACCCGGTACAGTCAGACAAAGTTTGTATTCAAAATTTCAAACTACCCTATCATACCAAATTTTATAATTTATTGAAATATGCTATTTCAATCATTCAAATTTCCTGGTAATAACCTAATTAAAAAAAAATTAAACTGGTTCACATTTTCCGGGTTATTACAATCTCCCCCACTTAAAACTTTTCGTCCTCGAAAAGGAAATAACAGTTAAGCAGGAAATAAAATGTAAATGCAATGTATTGTAAAGGTACCTTGCACCGGAGTTAGTCAGAGATGTCCACTCTGCATTTGGGATAGGCTTGTTTAATGCTTTCCTCAGTCCCCCAAGTACAGTCTCTAGGATCACTACTCCACTGCACTTTGACTAAATGAATCTTTTTCCTCCTTAGCTCTCTAGTTTCTTTGCCAACTATCTTTAATGGATCTCTCTTGAGTGCTAATTCTGGAGTTATGTCAATATCCTGTTGTGCTGCTTCTTCCACAACAAGATCTGGATCATGAACATGTTTTCTGAGTTGAGATACGTGGAACACATCATGTACACCAGGAAACCAATCGGGTAATGAAACCCTATATGCAAGAGTTCCAATCCGTTCAAGTATAGGAAAGGGACCAATAAATCTCGGTGCCGACTTCCCAGTCTTGCCAAATCTGATTACCCCTCTCATGGGAGAAACTCTTAAATAAACATAATCGCCAACGGCAAATGATATATCCCTTCTTCTCGCATCAGCATAACTTTTCTGTCGGCTCTGTGCGGTTTTTAATCGCTTCTTAATGGAATCGACTTTATCCGATGCTTCTTGAATCATATCGGGCCCTAACACCAGTCTGTTGCCAGGTTCTACCCAACATGCGGGAGATCTGCACGGTCTACCGTATAATGCTTCGAATGGAGACATTCCTAAACTTGCTTGATAGCTATTGTTGTAAGAGAATTCTGCTAAATGTAAATGATCTTCCCATGAGCCTCCAAAATCGATAACGCAAGCCCGCAATAGATCTTCCAAAATTCTATTCACCCGCTCAGTTTGGCCGTCTGTCTGAGGGTGATAAGCGGTGCTTAGATTTAATTTGGTCCACAATTCTTCCTGGAAGGCTTCCCAGAATTTGCTAGTAAATAGGGGATCTCTATCGCTGACTATATTGAGTGGCACTCCATGAAGTTTAACAATTTCTTTGAAGTAAATCTGTGCTAGACTTTGAGCCGTTCTGTTGGATCGGACAGGGATAAAATGGGCAGTCTTCGTGAAGCGATCTACGATTACCCATATACTGTCGTTTCCTTTTCTAGTTCGAGGCAGGCCATCGATGAAATCCATCGAGATTTGTTCCCACTTCCAACTTGGAATTTCTAATGGTTGCAATAATCCAGCCAATTTCTGCTGATCACTCTTAACTAGCTGACAAGTGGGGCATCTGCTAACATATAATGAGATATCTCTTTTCATCGCCTTCCACCAGAATGTGCGCTTGATATCGTTATACATTTTTCTCACACCGGGATGGATACTTAATTTGGACTTGTGGCATTCATCAAGCACTTCTCTTTTTAGCTCAGAGATGTCGGGAACACAAATTCTTCCTTTTAATCTCAAAACCCCCTCACTATCCACTTGGAAGCTGGAGTCTATGCCTTCATTGATCCTTTTGATCATTACCTTTACAAAATTATCCTCCTTTTGAAGGGTCGAGATTCTGTCTATTAATGAAGACGTGATGACAAAACTGGCGATGATTTCATTCTTTCTGCTGAGCGCATCTGCAACAACATTGGCTTTCCCTGGAGTGTATATAATTTCAAAATCGTACGCCGCAAGGAATTCTAACCAACGCTGTTGCCTCAGGTTTAAATCTTTCTGAGTGAACAGGTATTTCAAGGATTGATGGTCGGTAAATAGTTCGAATTTCTCGCCCAGTAAATAATGCCTCCAGATTCTTAAAGCAAACACGATAGCTAATAACTCAAGATCATGAGTAGCATAGTTTCTTTCATGCGGCTTTAGTTGACGGCTGGCATAAGCGATCACTTGGCCTTTTTGCATTAACACTGCGCCTAGCCCTCTAATAGAAGCATCCGTCCATACTGTCAAGTCTTGGTTACCTTCTATTATTGTCAATACCGGAGCGGTTGTCAACTTCAGTTTCAGCTCCTGGAAAGCTTCTTCACATTCGGGAGTCCATTTGAATTTCTCATGCTTCTTTGTAAGCTTTGTCAATACTCCTGATATCTTTGAAAAATCCTGAATAAATTTCCGATAGTAACTAGCTAATCCAAGGAAACTTCGAACTTCTGTGGGGGTAGTAGGTTGTTTCCAGTTTTGAATCGCTGTAATTTTTCTTGGATCTACAACAATTCCTTCTTTTGACACGACATGCCCTAGGAATTTAACTTCATTCTGCCAGAAGACACACTTAGAAAATTTAGCTTTTAAGACGTTTCTCCTCAGAATTTTCAACACATGTTCTAAATGTTTTGCATGCTCTTCTTCCGACTTAGAGTAGATTAAAATGTCATCGATGAAGACTAGAACAAATTTATTCAATACACCACGGAACACCCTGTTCATAAGATCAACGAAGTATGCCGGAGCGTTACACAAGCCGAACGGCATTACTAACCATTCGTAGAATAAATCGGGACCCCTGAAGGCTGTCAAAGGAACACAGTCTTCAGCTATACGCAATTGGTGGAAACCTGTAGCTAGGTCCATTCTGGAGAATACGGTTGCTCCATTTAATTGATCTAACAGATCGTCTATTCGGGGCAAAGGATATTTGTTCTTCAGTGTTTGTTTATTGAGATCTCGGTAATCAACGCAAAGTCTTAGAGTACCGTCTGATTTCGGGACAAATACTACTGCGGCTCCCCACGCTGAAAAGCTTGGTCTGATCAGACCTTTCCAAAGTAGTTCTCGGGTTTGACTACTTAGCTCTTCTTTTTCTTTCGGGGCCATTCTTCGTATTGGATGTACTATTGGTCGGGCGTTAGGAATTAGATCTATCCTAAATTCAATTTCTCTTTGCGGTGGTAAGTTTTCTACTTCTTCAAACACATCCGCATAGTTTTTAATGACCGGTATCTTTTCTATCGAAGGGGGAATAACTTCTAAAGAAGACCAAAATTCTGTTCTATTTATTTCTGAGCCATGACATGGTATATATATAGGTCCAAGCTTCGTTTCGACTTTAACGATTCTTTCGGCACATCGAACTTCAGCCTTATATTTTGTCAACCAATCAAGTCCCAGAATAATATCAAATTCGGAAAGGTCCATGACAATCGAATCAAAGGAGAACTTATAGCAAGAATAAGCGATAGGCACCCTACTGTATGAACTGAGACCAACTGAACCTCCTATCGGGTTTCGTACTTTGATTGGTTCCTTAAGCTTTCTTCGTTTCAATTTTAGTTTGTTAACAAGGATACTAGATATGAAGCTACGTGATGCACCAGTATCAAAAAGTACAGAAACAGGAATATTTTTAATAGTAAGGGCACCTCCCAAGACATCGGGTATACCTGATCATCGGTGGTAGCTGGCGGGGTATTCCCGTCATAGACATGGGCCACTTGTGCGCTCTTCTTCAAAGGACAATTCCTGCTGTAGTGCCCCTTCTTGTGGAAGTTGTAGCATTCGGCAGAGTCATTGGCCCTTGGCTTCTTTGGGGCTTTGCATACATTGGAGAAATGACTGGGCTTCCCGCAATTGTAGCAGTTTCCTTTCGGGATCTTTGCGGGTTTTTGGGTAGCGGCCGCGGTAATGCTAGATTCGGGTTGGTCTGTTGGAGCCTTGCGCTTATTCCCTGCTTGGCTCTTAGCGCAGTCTTGGCTAGCATGCCTCTCATCCATGTCTTCGTAGTTGCAAGCCATCTCTACTAGTTTTGTAAAAGAGAGTTTGATGTTGCTCATAGCTCTATCGTGATACTTGCGCTTCAGCCCAAATATGAATCTTTTGTTCTTGGCTTTGTCGGTCAAAACCAGCTCTGGAGCATAGCGCGATAGCTGAGTGAACTTATTCAGATAGTCTTGAATAGAGAGGTCTCCCTGCTCGAGATTAGCAAATTGCTCCCGCATCCTCTCTAGAGCTTGTTCCGGTACAAACTTCTCATTGAATAAAGTCCTGAACTGCTCCCAAGTCCGGATAGTACCAGCTGCATCCCCAGAGGTAATGGCATCCCACCATAGCTCTGCTTCTTCCTGAAGGAGCCAAATGCCAAGTCGGGCTTTGTTGTTAGTTCCCATGCCCATTCCCTCGAAGATTTTATCACAGGTTTTCAGCCAAGCGATAGCTTCGGTCACTGTGCCAGTGCCAGTAAAAGGTTTCCCTCCAAGATTTCTGTACCTCTTAGCTACTTTGTCGAGCTCAAAGTCTTCTGGTGCTGGTGGCGGAATAATAGGACCTTCCACTACTACGGGGATATTCCCCCGTCCTCCTGCTGCATCTCCTCGGCCTCCACGGCCTCCTCTAGCTGCTGCTCCACGCGTAGCCATCTAAGAGTACTGTATAAGCAAGAAAATAAGTCAAGCTCACAGATTTGATAATTTTCAGAAATGATAAAGCAAGGGAATACAAGGAAAGATAATGATGATGTACTGATCAAATTGTTTTGCTAATCTGCTTAGCTCATTCTAGGACATTGCTAATCCTATCTCTAATGAGCTACTCGTATTAGAACACTACTGATTCTATTCTGACGAGGTGTTTAATGTGTTAGATCCCGAAACTAAGGTTAACCAAAGCTCTGATACCAACTGTGACGATCCCAAAATCCGAGGGGCGGTATTAAGGATAATCATTAGGAAATAACACATTAATCATCATAGCAGAGTACAGATAATAGCAGAAACAATAATTAAAATAAATTTTACATGGATATGACAGCGGAATCACAACATGTAGGAATATCAGAATAGCATAACGTGGGATATACTTAGAAGTAAAAAGAAAGTGATCAGTCATCACCGCCAGAGGCGGAATACATACATGTAGTGAGACATAATAAGAGTATCAGTCTACATCGCCGAAGGCGGAATACATATACATATAATGAGAAATACGGAAAGTAAATCAGTCTGCATCGCCAGTGGCGGAATCATAATATAAACATAGTAATGGCGGAAAATATCTAAGTCATCCCTATGAAGTCAGCCTCACCATGAGCCAAAAGTGCACGCTATGCAGCTGTGCAGAACCAAAAACCACCTGTCACCTGTGTACTAGGCTGCCCGTGTGAAAATAAGGGCACCCGCGTTTGCAAAGTGAAACAAACAACGAGTCAGTCATGGGGACTGGTATGAGGAATCTACTTAACAGTTAAACAACAGTGAATAGCTAATCATAGGACCACGCCACTTTCGCGGAACGGGTTTACTCCAGTGATTGCTAGTGCATTTAAAACAAAATAAATTCTTTTGAAACAACGCAATGCTTTTAGAAAGAATGAAGCCATTATAAGACTCAGGTCCCATCACACAATGCAACGCAAGCCGGAGGATAGAGTTTTACCATATAATAGCCAAATATGCTTGATACGTATAAAGCAAAATCATTTGATATTATTACTAGTGCATATATGTTTCAAAAACGAATAGCATCATAAATATCAATCATAGACGGCATAAGTGCCCCATACCACTATGTCGCCATACTAGTTCTACAATCAAGTCCGTTATTTCGTATTGGAAATTGGATTTCCGTCATGAGTCGAGGAAAGGGGCAAGCTCCTCTCCGCTTCGAGACACTCTAGCAAATGCCTCGGGACTACACACTCTGGGTAACCCCTGGATGCTTCAGGGCCGGTCCTCACTTACGTTAGAGGATTGACAATTCCTGAACACACGTTTCCCGGTCCTTACAGACCTATAACCGAGGCGCCTCGCATTCCAACAACCACAAAGGTGAAAAGTAGATATATATGTCAGGGCTGGTAAGTCACTGACACCACCATAGCTAGAAAGAAACGTCGTGCTCTCCCTGCAGTCCGTATCCCGTTTTTAACTCATACCGGGGTGTGAGGTTCGCGAGTCTACGAAATACACAAAGCTAGGCCACGTAGGCCTTGCTTTGATCATCATCCACAAGACTTTGCTTTGCAACAGAAGCCTTGATCACAGCATCTTGGCATGCCACATAGGCAGTCCACTCCATACGATTGATTTCCATCGATATATAACCTCTAAGCTCGTACGTCTCAGAGAAGGGCGTTAAGCAAGAGAATAAATTCTCCGCCGCCAACAGATATATATTTAACAGAGATCAATCAGTATAGAACAAAATCCAATGTCAGACACACAGTCCATTTACAAGTCCGTCCTGGGTCTGAACGAAACCGGAGGCGTCAAATTCCTCGTATATCCGTCCAATCAACATATACGTTCAAACGGCTACTACTTCCGTCCCTTTCCGGTAGCTACTCCGGTTAGGAACCTCAGTAGCGCCCATCCAACCGATACGAAGATCGTCGGTCTTGAATCGTCTTTGCATTTTCCAATTCGAATCGCTCGCTGAATTATTTGAGATGAGGGTTAGCTCGGCCTTTTCAAATAATTCACGTCATTGGAATTTAAATCGATTCTTTATGTGGTTATATCATTCGACATCCATCTTTAAGTTATTCAGTGTTATTTTCATGTCATACACATACAACCATCAAATATCAAACAATTCAAACACAATTCATTTATTTGCAACCTATGTTGCTTACAATATTTTATAGCGATTTTTCGCCATTTTTATTTATTTAAAAATGGCCATATTTAATTAAACGACGTTTCAGGTCGTGTCGTGGCGCTGGCGCTGTTTTTCTCCTAATTTGTTTTACATATATCGGAAAATCTAACCGTTGGATTTCTACAAAGTCTATATCAGTGGGAAGATATTCCCAAAGCGAACCCAACGGTTCCAGTTTCGTGAGAATCCGACGGTTGGATCTTCCACACTAGTCGTTTGAAATTTCTCTTTCAAAATTCGAACTGCAGCGTCGTTATTCGATTAAATTTAATTATATTTATATTTATATATAAATATAAACGATTTTGGCGCTTTTTTTCTTCAGATTTGAATTAAACATTCCGGACAATCCAACCGTTGGATTTTTACAAGGTTGTTGCCGTTGGAAAGATATTTCCAAGGCGAACCCAGCGGTTGCGGTTTCGGGAAAATCCGGTGGTCGGATTTCTCGTACTTATCGTTTCAAATTACGATTCCGAAACGCGAACTGCACGGCCTCTATTCCTTATAATTATATTTATATTTATATATATAAATATAGTTCATTCCATAGTTTCAACTATAGTTCATTTCATATTTCCAACTTCTTTTTCACTACAAATATTTCACTAACGCCTTAATATTTCGAAAAATTTCGCCATAACCTCCTTTGTACGGGGAGGGGTTTGGAAATTTATTGGGCCGTATTAGGTACCCAATAAATCCTAAAAAGCATTCGCATATTTTTAGTGGTATAGTTTGGTGTTTATGGGGGAGCATGTACTGATAATCACTCCAGAGAATAAATTCCCGTCACCCCGTTTCCGTGTGGAAATAAATAGTCCATGTGCCGTATCTAATAACTAGAGCGACGTGTTTATTGTCAACTCTAGACCCGTGTGGGGTTTTTATTAATCTGGCAAATTTATCGTTATAATTTATATAGTCCATATCAGTCATCAGTTCAACCTGTAGTACTTAGTCATCGCCATACAAGCCTCTTGCTTGTATGGTAAATCTTCCACCTCGTCACACAAGCTCCAATTGCTTATGTGGAATATGATGAAGTATGCCTATCGTCAAGAAGTATGCCATGCAGTGTAGTTAGAAATTAATTGTTACTATCCTATGGCGTTGTTTATTATTTCACACAGAAAAACCAGCACTCCGCATCCAATGGCATTCACAGGAGTTGATATATAAATAAAATTGCGCAGCCAACTCATCAAGGTTTACCTATTTGTCGGGCACGCAAATAATTTCTTTACTCAACAGCTAATCCATTTTTCCTGTTCAACACATGTATATATATGCAGAACAAGCTAATAATAATATTTCTAGCAAACTATTATTTATTTCTACACGTGTGTATTTTTAACTAAGCGTATACATGATAAAAGGAATATTTTTATCATCAAAAATATTTATTCGACACATGTGTATTTTTAACTAAGCCTATACATGATAAAAGGAATATTTTTATCATCAAAAATATTTATTCGACACATGTGTATTTTTAACACTTCTTATTCACTATAAAAATATAGTTTTCATTGTCGATTCATTTTATTTTTAGACGACGATAACATTCAACACATGAATTTCAATTCGACGAACAAATTGCAATTCAACACATGAATATTCTATATCGTTTGTATATATAAAAATGTGATTTTTATCGCTAAAGCCATTTGTTTAAATTCAAATAATATTCAACACATGAATTTCAACTCAACGAATGAATTGCACTCAACACATGAATATTCGATATAGTTTGTATATATATAAAAATGTGATTTTTATCGCTAAAGCCATTTGTTTAAATTCAAATAATATTCAACACATGAATTTCAACTCAACGAATGAATTGCAACTCAACACATGAATATTCGATATAGTTTGTATATATATAAAAATGTGATTTTTATCGCTAAAGCCATTTGTTTAAATTCAAATAATATTCAACACATGAATTTCAACTCAACGAATGAATTGCAACTCAACACATGAATATTCGATATAGTTTGTATATATATGTATAAAAGTGTGTTTTTTATCGCTAAAGCCATTTGTTTAAATTCAAATAATATTCAACACATGAATTTCAACTCAACGAATGAATTGCACTCAACACATGAATATTCGATATAGTTTGTATATATATATATAAATGTGATTTTTATCGCTAAAGCCATTTATTTAAATTCAAATAATATTCAACACATGAATTTCAACTCAACGAATGAATTGCAACTCAACACATGAATATTCGATATAGTTTGTATATATATAAAAATGTGATTTTTATCGCTAAAGCCATTTGTTTAAATTCAAATAATATTCAACACATGAATTTCAACTCAACGGATGAATTGCAACTCAACACATGAATATTCGATATAGCATATATAAATAATTTCAATGAAGGAAAATTATTCTAACACATAGATATTTCAGAAAATTTCGGCAGCATAACGGCAGGGTAGTTAAAACTGGGACCGTCCCCAGTACGGCTCCTCGCTCTACCTTAAAACCTCGCGGTTTTTGACAATGGGAATCATGCATCTAGTTCGCACGCACGCGGCATGTTTTATTTTCAATTCCACAATCCTATTCTATTTTGTTTCAACCACAAGAGGGTATTTTTCAACCACAAAGGTATTTTTCAACCATAATATCAACCACAAACAATTGTTTCCAACCATTCGTCAAACCATATAATATCACGTCAAACACAAGCAATAAATATCGTCCATGGTTTGTGGACGAGGGGAGTATATATATATATATATATATAGTATAATAATTCACTTGCATTTCATCACTATTCAAAGCATATATGTTTCAAACAACGCTTGTATAATTTATACATCGCTAATATAACTTATACAACACATGTACATGAGCTATACAATGCGTATATAATTTACACTTCGCTTATATAATTTATACAATGCGATTACATTCACACAAATAGTTAAGATTCCTCACATTGGTTCTTGCGGTGCTAAAAATCGAAGGAAGGTCAGAAAAATCCGCGGCTTCTTCTAAAATGTAGAGAGCCTCCTTGCGGTCACGGTGTCTCCTGTTTCATCGAATTTCGTTGGAGAATGAAAAAGATATTATTTTTCAAAGTTTTGCAACGCTTTAAAGTGTTAAAACAGTTTAAAATTAAATACCCCGTTAGTTTCCAAACCTGTTCAATTCTAGGTTTTGATTTTTCTTTTGATTCGTAGCTCTATAGGACGATCAGGCTGTTGGACGTCGTCGAGGGAGGAAAGAGCTCTCCGGCGGTGGTTGTCTGAAGTGGTGCGACGACGAATCCAAGCGGCGGTGGCTCCAGGATGGCGGCGACTTTGAAGCGCTCGAACTCGTCGACGGCGGCTCTGTTGGTGGCGAGGCTAGGTCGGATGTGGAGAGGGGAGTACGACGAGCAAAAGCCTCAACAGTGGTCGGCGGCGAAACGGCCTGTGGCGATCGGAAAAAGGAGGGGAAGCGAGGAGCTACGGGAGTCGTTCGTCTCGTCTGGCGGCTTAGGGTTTTAGGTTTTTTTTTTTTTTTTAAAGAAAATTTCCTATTGGTCGATATTTATAGAAAATTTTTAAATAGTGTTTTTGCAAACGGACTCCTTTTTAAACCCAACGACTGTCGCCCCTAGCTAAATACCCCCATCCCGGACACAATGGGATATGTTTCGTTGGCCATTTCGACTGTTACAGTCAGTTATTTTTCAAATTAAAATATAAAACATTCGATATTTAATTTAAACGTACATTTCAATTTGCCAGGGCCACAAACTGAATCGAAAAATTCCAGAAAAATAAATCTAGCTTTGTTTTGACGATACGGTCCTAAAAAACCAGTTTCGTCGAATTCTGAGCTCGTTTGCAAAACGGCCATTTTTAGGTCGACCCATTTTAACAGAATTTGACCAAACACGTTATCTTTTGCTCCGCTCACATACTAGCTTCAAAAATTATGAAATTTGAAACTTAGCAATAATTTGACATCCCGGACCCAACAAAAGTGGTTTCATCAAATTCCGAGGTCGTATGCAAAATCTCAATTTTCAAGGGCTATATATACTATATAGCGACCTTTCTGAAAATTCGTTTGACCATAACTTTTGATTTCCGTTATGAAATTTCGATTTTTCAGATTCGTTAGAAAGGTATTGATAAACAGATTAAAATATTTTCAGTTTCGTTAAAATCTGTTATATTTTCCACCCGGTACAGTCAGACAAAGTTTGTATTCAAAATTTCAAACTGCCCTATCATACCAAATTCTATAATTTATTGAAATATGCTATTTCAATCATTCAAATTTCCTGGTAATAACCTAATTAAAAAAAAATTAAACTGGTTCACATTTTCCGGGTTATTACAAGGAATTACTGGTGCAGCTGGGGGAGGAACGTTTCCCTGGCCTTTGGCAGGCGCCGTGGCCTCCAGACCTATGGAATCATCTGGGTATCATAACGCCCTTTGGGTTATTAGGAATATTTTTTTCCCTAGACATGCTGAAAAGAAAAAGGAAGAGATTTAGACAAAGGACCAAAGGGTATTACATATGGCTTTTTGGGGAATATTTTTCAAAATAGACTTTTTCTTTCTAAAAATACTTTCTTTTAAAACCTTTTTGAAAAATAATTTCCAAAAACAATCTGATAACCTTCAGCTCTGATACCAAGAGTGACACCCCACGTCCGTTAATGTCACAAACAAAGGGAATGCATTAAGTTTCGTGATGCGTTATAGGTAAACAGACACAGAATATTACAAGACAGATATATAGAATAACAGCGGAATAAAAACTTTATTTATCATAAGGTACCGTGGTCCAAAAACATCACATGTCTGAAACATAAAGGCCCATTACAACATAAAAGTTACTGTCTTGTACTTCAAAAATATCAGAATACATAATAGAAGTAAAATTCCCCAAGAACAAAATATAGCCATAACAACATGGATAGGAGCTTGAGCCATAAATATCAGCACCTCCAACAAAATAAGCAAAATCACGGTCAAGCCTGAGTGTTTCCTCCCTGAGAACCTGGGGGGGAAATGGAAGAAAGAAGGAGAAACAAAAAGGGTCAGGCATAAAGTCTGGCGAGTCTAGTGACTTTTAGCAAGTAGATAAATAAAAGTAGCATGACTGGCATATAAAGTGGATAAGAAAGATCACTACATAAATGGCAGGAGTGACAAGGTGGACAGGATAATGTGTATATGTTTCTAATGATTACTCTGCACTATTACTAGTATAACCAGAATGAGATGATCCCTTACACTTCAAGGTGGTAGACTTGGACATACGTCCGAATGTACCCTAACCACTACCCTAATTGATCGGCTCCCTACTCCGTAGATTGGCAACCCCTCATTGATATGAATAACCCCATATCTGCAGGTGTTATGGTCATCCTATCCCCCTCTGCTCGGCTCATTCACGCACATGGTCCGGTCGGTTTGCGCTGCCCACACCGTCCTCTACGTTTGGATCTCTTACAATGAGTTAGTAAGCGTGCCCCTTCTCTGCCTAGTACGGAGTACTTTGTCTGATACGAACTCCAGGTTACAAACTGAAATGTGTCCCACACAACATGGTAAAAGCTATCCCCTTTGTCTTGTATCCCCCACTAGGTTTTCACTGACTATGTATACCACTAGGTGTCTTTAGTTACATAGCCCTATTCATTTCTATCGGTTATACTTACCCTAAAAGGTGTCATTAATTACATAACTTTATTATTCCCTCTGGTTATGTATAACACTAGGTGTCTTTAATTACATAACCTTATCGGGTTAAGTTTGTGGGCCTATATGTAAATATTACCCACCCCCTCCAGATTTGCTTAACCCATCCACTGTCCAATCAATTTTACTTAACCCTAACTTTAGTTCATATTCATACAATCCCTTATGGATTAGATTAGGTTAAGTAGTCCAATTTATTACCATGTCCATTTATGGTTTATAATGGGCCAGACCTTCCACATTAGGCCTACAACTTGTGGATGCTGGATATGCCGGGCGGGTCCGAGCAGTCTTATTCCACAAGTTGGGCCTAACCTTGTATCTTAGCCCAATTCGTATTCGTGCATTTAGACCTCTTACATTAGGTTCAACATCAGTGGCTGTTGGATATGCTGGTCGGGTTCGGGCAGACTTCCACCACTAATGCAACCTAACCTCATGTCATAAGTGCCATTACAATTTCTAATTGTAATCATTAAACATTCCATTTTTTAATTAAATTCTTACCTATGTCTCTATAGGTAATTATGTCCCCACTTTCCCCCTTTTGAATCATATGTCCAATTAATTATACCTATGCCTTATTAGGTATTTATACCCATTTACCAATTATTGAATTATATGTTCAACTCATATTCACATTCAAATTATGCCAATATTAACCTTTTTCCCTCACCGTTCCCTAACCAGCGTGTTCATAATTTATGGCATGCATAGGCTAAATATTAGCCTAATCATAAACGATAAAAAGGGAAGGTAATGGAAATATGAAAAAGGTGAATGTTCTAACAAAACTAGTCATATACATATACTAACATGGTGAACATATAAGCATAGATTTAATGAACTTGTGGCAGTTAACTAGTTGTAACATAGTAAAGGTGATAAGATGAACATGACAAGATCTAAATTTTAATTTAGATGTCCAATAAGTTCAGATCTAATATGAGAAGCACAAGGGGATCCAAATAATAAACTAGATCTGATTAATGATTTAGGTGTCCACATAATACATACCCAATTAGTAAAAGTAGATCTAACAAATAAGGATTAAGATCAACATCACAGAATGTCCACAAAATTCAAATCTAATAGATAAAAGTAGATCTAATACAAATAGGGATACGATCTTCATCATAGAATGTCCACATAATTCAGATCTATAGATAAAAGTAAATCTAACACAAATAGGGATTAAGAACTACATCATAGAATGTCCACATAATTCAGATTTATAGATAAAAGTAGATCTAACACAAATAGGGATTAAGATCTACATCATAGAATGTCCACATAATTCAGATCTATAGATAAAAGTAGATCTAACACCAATAGGGATTAAGATCTACATCATAGAAATTTAGATCCAAGTTATAAACAATCCAAAATGTTATATGTTCATAATTTACAATGGATCCAATATAATATATGAACAAATCCAAACTATAATCCTATCAATTTTACTTTTAAATGTTTAATTCTAAAAGTAACTATACTCACTAAGTTTGGATTAGAAGATAGAACTAGAAGAGATTGGATCTTGAATCTCCAATTGATTTGCCTTATTTGGTAGTAGAAGATAAGGGATCCAGTTCAATTCAGACACCGGCAGAATTTGGCCGCCATTGATTCTTTGTGAAGAAAACAAGAGAATTGAGGTATATTTATAGCTGCCAATGTCCAGAATTCGAATGCCACCTCAGCCCTAGAGCGAATCAAGTCACGGGTCGCCACCCACTTGAAAAAGACCCGAATACCCAAAAACCCCTATGGGCGCACTTTACAGGTGCGCCAGTGTAAAATTGCCTTGGCGCACTTGTGAAGTGCGCCAGTTATCCCTATTTTGATTTTTCAAACTTTTATCGTCCGTAACTTCTTCATATGTTATTTATTTTACACAAACCAGGTGTCTATCCCGACTAGAATTTCGAGATGGACGTAATGATGTAGTCTGTTTCCCTTAATTATTAATATTAAATTAATTATTCTTTAATTTATCCTCTTTGGTGTCGTTAAAAATTCGAGGTGTTACAAGATATATCGGGAAAGCTTTACACGTTATGGCGTCAGGAGCCGCCGTAGCATTCATATACCATGAGTAACGCATCAAATGCTACTGAGGATTTGTTTTACCCGAATAAGGACACATTATGGGTAAGTTAAATTGCCTCAGGTACAACGCTTCCAAGATGTCGTCTGTAAAAGGAGTGTGGCTACGCTCTGTGCCCCAATCCTCGTTAGTGCACCTGCTACTGTCATACCATTGCTGCAACCTCTCCATTGATCAACCCATGTTCTGGCTCAGCGCTCTTAGCTCTTTGAGATCCTCCTACCCTCATTTCAGGCAACGTCGCCTAATCTGCTGTTCGAGTAGAACTTCCTTACCAACTACGATCCCGGTCAATTACAGGACGAGTGCGTGGAAGCACGGGAGCGTGAGTGGTTTGGGAAGTGTCTTGTTCCCTAGGACGTACTCAAGATCCACACATTGCCATGAGCACAGGTTTCGCTAATCTAGGGTCATTAGGGCCAAGCCGAACCGTTGGATCGTCAAAGATTCTATTGCCTTTCATAGGGTCTCCTCTGATGCGGTGACTACCCATTCTCCGCAGATGAAGATGAACCCTTTTCTACTTGGCGATGGGGAGGAGATGGTGTTCTTAGTCTTCAGAATTCTTTCTATTGCCTGGCCATCGCATCCATATCATTTCTGATTGTAGTGTTATCTCGTCTTTGAGCTTCCAAAGATGCGTGGGTCTCTTTCAATCGAAGAACAAACTTGCGAAGTCATCACGCGTAATAGGTGCTGAAGAGGGAGGCTGATCAGTGTCGGTAGCAGCGGTCTTAAAAGTCAATTGTTCGGTCGGAACGAACTTGACCTGGGTATTATCGACTCGGGCTCGTTCGACCTGGGGTCTTGTATTACTGGTTCAACCTATGAGAGATTTACTGCTCTTCGTTGGTTGATGCTCTTTGGGAAGCTTGATGCTTCTTATCTTTCTTCGAAACCATACCAACTGAAATTATTGAAAATGTCTATGGTGATAGAAATACAGACTATTCCTTTGGACTTGGTGATCTGAACAATAGACAAATAATCCTAAAAGCTGAGAATTCATTTTTCAGTGAAAACACCAAAATGTTAGACCAAAAACTGGTTCTAACACCCAATAGACTAAAATTTGTGGAGATTAATGAAGCAATATAAATTAATAATGAGAGAAAAACAGAAAACACACAAGATTTATAGTGGTTCGGCGTTAACGACCCGACATCACTCGACCTAGAAATGTACGATGCGAAGCCCGTCTTATTTTCAGTATGTGATATTGCAGGAAATCATTCGAGTCGCTGTGAACTCAATGCGAAGAGTGTCTCTTGTAAAGGCACGACTTTTGATATCCAGGGCTTGTTATTATGAATATTCAAGCTTTGGTTGTTGCAAGGCAGGCTAACACCACTAAAGCTCAATTTTAAAAAAAATTAACAGTGCATGGTTCTGATTAAAAAAATCTATCATAGTGAACTTTGACGTTGCTGACGAATTATCTAAGGAGATGAAATTTCCAATTTTGGATACTTCTTACATTGTGAGAGGTTTTCCCCTCGTTTAATATTTAAACTTACTATATGCCAAATAGTGACATAAATAGAAATTCGATCTGGGATGGACAATAAATTAACAATTATTGTTAATAATCAAGTATAGTTGTATACATGTGCATTTAAAGCACTTAGCAGATTCAATGCAGTGGATGTCAAAAAAGTCATAGCGAGGAAATAACAGGATATAGTGGAGGACTCTAAAATAACATGGATAACTCATTTCTAACGTTTTTGCGAATATATCAACGATAATTAATGAAAACTAACACTCAATTCACCTATAATTAGTACATTCTTAATTTTAAATAAATATATGTGCAAACATTTATAAATAAATGTAAACATTTATTTTAATTAATTAAATATAATATAATATTTTTGTTTATAAAAATATATGTTAAAAAATTCAATTAAAAAACAAAATTTCGTAATGTATAAACCTCATTTTTTTAGTTCATTTCTTTCATCAAAGATACGGCGGGAATAGCGTAATATAGCGGAAATAACATGACATATCGGGAAGAACATAATATAGTATGGCATAAAGCGAAAGGGATACTATAGAGGCTATTTGAGAAAAACGTGTTGGTAGTAATCCGCTACGGGATATGGCGAGGTTATAGCAACGTATTAACTGGGCATTAGCTACACAATTAATTTAGCTAAATTGTTTAATTATTAAATAAGTTTAAAGATTGAATTTTCACATTAAGTGGTTGCAACAAACCTACAGTAAATGACTTACAAATTTGAAATCATATAAAAAAAATTAACAACATATCAACGTAAAAATTAGTAACATGTCGGGTGTGATGTGGCAAAACTCAAATAGTGATTCCCTAAATCATTTAACAATAAATCGTTTAATATGTGCAATTTCCGTTGGAACTATGTCAACCCGTAGCGGAACTTATGAGTGATATTCAATTTTTTTAACCTAATTGGATCTTTGTTAGGTCTATGAAGTCTAATTTATTTAGAAACTTTCTAAATTTATTTTAACTAAAATCATATATTTTATTTAAGTTCGTTAGTTTGGTAATAGGTAATTATCTTAAATAGATTATATATATAACATATATATAATACATACATATATATATATATATATATATGTGTGTGTGTGTGTGTGTGTGTGTGTGTGTGTGTGTGTGTATGTGTACGCATGTATGTACGTGTGTAACATGATAACCCGTTAAGCATATAATATGCTTCTATATATATGTCGAAATTTATTTTGCAATAGAACATTAGCTCATTTTTAGTATATTATAATTTTTCCAGATATCTACTTAGCTAATATTGGAAATTAATTTTTATGTATGTGTGTATATATAAAATTGAATCAATATTTTCTACCATAATAAGTTAATGTAAAATAATTATATAATAGAATTATAAATTTTATAATTTTAAAAAACCTAGAAACACATTTTGGGCTTAAATATAATTTAGGAAGTTTCAATTTAAATAATATTTATTATTAAGTAATCGATTGTAGCCCAAAATCTAATTAAATTTTAAAAATAAGAAATTAAGTTGAAAATTTCTAAAACAATTTTTGTAGGTATTGTAACAGTCTGCACCTCCGTTCGCGCAAGATATTGTCCCCACCTTAGCCACCGTACAGGTGTGGGGTTTTGTTCCTCAAAAAGCCTCGGCGTTAGTAAGAGATTGGATCTATTATATAAGTACCCACTTCACACAGGCTTCCACGATGTGGGACTTAGGGGTGTTACATTCTCCCCTCCTACAGAGCCCAACGTCCCCGTTGACTCACAAACACCTCACCCAGGCACTGTGGTCCACACATAAGCCACAATTCCAGTTGAGTATTGGCTCAGATACCGCTGTAACAGCCCACACCTCCGTTCACGCATGATATTGTCTACAACTTAGCCACCATACAAGTGTGGGGTTTTGTTCCTCAAAAGGCCTCGACGTTAGTAAGAGATGGGCTCTACTATATAAGTACCCACTTCACACAGGCTTCCATGATGTGGGACTTAGGGGTGTTACAGGTACCTAACACGTATTTAGCAATAAGGAATTTAGTTTGGAAAATTTCCCTATTGAAAGTATATCCACAATTAAATAGTTGATTATGCGGCGCTAAAAAATTCTTAAAAATTATTAAATCAATTTTTAAAAATAAAAAAAATCCATATGTACGTGAGATGGATTTTAGTCTTAAAGAAAAGTTTGAAGAATTTTCTCGATTAAGATTATATTTTTATTAAAATAATCGACTTCATGGCAAAAATAGTTAACATATATTAAAATAATTTTAAAAAATCTTAAAATATTACAATAAGCTTATTATATGGACTAGAAAATTAAAAATATATAGAATCATAAGTTTGAACTTTGAACTAATTAATATATAATAAGCAGCAACATACAAAATCAGTAAATAATAATTAAACATACTATTGACACACTTTTTGGTCAAAGTAGTCACACGTCAAGTTCATGGCCAACAACACGTTCGAGTCTTAAGAACGTCATTGGAAAACACGAAGCAATTTAATTGAAGCCAGGACACGCTCGGAATCTAGTTAAAATATAGTTCATTCCTGAAAACATCATCGATTCAGTCACGTATGGCAAACATGTGTCGATCACTCAAAAAGGCTTGAGCACCTCACGTAGATCACCAAAAATCAATTGCGTGACTTGATTTGGCAGTGGATATGGAATTACGGGATTTCATGGTCCGACCACCTCAAAATCAGTGATCACATCAGTTGGAGAAAAGCTAAAAACTAGCTCAAGTTTTGGGAATGCTCTGGCAAGATTTCGAATCTCAAATTTCATATCTGATCGGATGCGAAATCTCGTCTATGTCACTTCAAATCCCGCATGTGCACCATGTTAATCAGTGGGAAAAACCAAAGCTCAGTACGCCTAGGAATTTCACATCACTCTAGGGATGCGAAATCCCCTCAGCATCTCGAGCTAGCCCCAGGAGGCCTGATGTCGTGTTGATCACCCACTTTCATGTGAGCTACACAGCGCCTCATCCCCTCGCACCGTATCCCATCATGGGATACGAATTTTGTATCCCGCAATGAGATATGAAATTCGTATCCCCATGGGGATACAATTTTCTAACTACTTTCCATGGAAAGCACTAACCATGCAGATCGCTTGTTTTAGTGCGATCGATACACGCAAATCACTATTTTTCATCATGCCGACTTGGGATGCGAAAATTTTCAGAACAACATGGTTTTTTGGCTAAGTTTTTGGGATGCGAATTTCGCATCCCCTCAGGATACGAAATTCGGGCTTATGCCTCCAAATCTCACCTCTAAATACCCCCCTGCTTGGAATTCTAGAGGGTTGGCAATTTTGGACTTTGCCTACACTTTGGCATATAGGATTGGAGCTCTAAGACACCATTAATGGCTGCCATCATCATCCTCATGGCGTTTGGGCATTTCTTGAACTTCTAAACATCACATAGAAGTTTGTCTACAACTTGTTGGCATTCACTTGGAATTTTGGACAACTTTTGGGCAATCAAGCATACTCTTGGACATTGAAGTTATTTCTAGGACATTGTTGCTCATACCAACATACTTTGACTTTTGGTCAAAGTTATGATTTAACAAACAATTTGTTGTCCTATCATGTAGCTTTGTACACATAAACTATCTGAACTTGTACTAACATTGTAATCGAAAAATATATAATGAATGATTACTATAAAGTGGACATAGGCGTTAGTGTCGAACCATTATAAAAAGTTGTGCATCCTTTTACTTTTTCCGTACTTTGGATGTTTGGATTGCAAGTTTACTGGTAAACTTACACTAGTGGGTTGTAATGCACAAAAATAAACAATTTCCCACATCAACACTTTAGCACGCCAGGAGCTGGTGCACGACTTTGGCTCCTGCTTTGGTTTTATTTCTCGGCTTTGATTTCGGATTTCAATTTTGATTTCAGATTTCAACTTTGGTTTCGGATTTCAACTTGGACTTCAGCATCAACTTAGGTTTTGGTTATTGGATTCATTCTTAGATTTACCTAGAATTCTCGTGGATTCCACCATGGTTAAAAGGAAATAGTTAGCTCGCTCGGAAGGAGTAGGTATCGATGAAAGCCGGGAAGTTTCCTCGACCGACCACCCATCAAACTACGTTACTCGCGATGATATCGACGGAGTCGTTAAAGAATTAAATAAGGATCTTACTTCTTGTTTGGAACAACAAGAAGAACATTTCCATCAATAGGAAGCCACTATGATAACTCTTCTCGCTCGACTCGAAGGAATTACGAGGCAGTCGGGCCAACCTAACATGAATGGAACAAGTGCTAGTGTTCAGCAAGGATTAGCTTGGGACTAGGAGCAATTCCCGAAGAATGGACCCGTGTTAACACCAATCTGCAGACAACTACTGGATCAACTAGGCTCGGGGCAACAACCCCAATCCCGTACATGGGTCAGCTCAGGTTGTGATTAATTAGATTTCAGGTTCATGCGTTGGAAATGTCGCTCAAGTGCCCGTGCATGCAGCTTTGGATGCAGGAACTCCCGTAGTTCCAAATGTTGGATTCGTTCCAGTCAAGGCACCTCAAATCAGGATCGAACATGTAACGACCAGAGAATTTTCGACCCCAAAAATCGACATAAATACATCTCCTATATAACATGATGACCATTCAAGTATCGGAAATACCGGATCATTAATGGAAAGAAGTTTGAAGGTGAGAAATAGAAAGATAGAAAAGTAGAATAGAAGCAAAGGGAGAACATAATAGAACAGAATCATAGTTACACGAATCTCACAGCGGAATGAACAAAATATAATATATAACATCATTCGAAATACAAAATAGTATTTGTACTTACATATATCATAAGAGTACAACACATATACAATACAACGGAAATAAACTCTATACATCTATCGTTGAAGCCTCTTGCTCCAAGCTCCATCTAGGATATCTACAAAATCCTGAACTACTCGATTGCCCATACAAATTTGGGCACCCAAGAGTTTAGGGAAAACATAGAAAAATAAACTCTGGGTCAATCATAAGACTGCTGTTAGTAAACGATTTTAAACAGCTTGTTTAACTTGGAAAAATTCTTTAGAAAGAAAAGATAATCGTAAGACCGATCCACACATAAACACAAATGGTTTTTACCTTACGATAACCCAAAACATTTAGAAATCATAACTATTCTGATAATATAATAATGTCTAGGGTTTCCACAAATAAATTAGAATCTAGCGGAACGCTTGCATCTCATGCTCCACATATATAGTATACAATCAAAATCGCGGGCGCTTATTGGAGATTGGATTCCGACTATGACAAGGTATGAAACCACCTGCTGATAGTGTATCTCTAGAGGGGAATATATTGGGTTCAACAAGAACGTCTTACAACACGGCCACACATGACCGACCACTCATTTCGCTTGAATGTATCGAATGTATATCACCAATGGTTGGGATCAACAACCGTTTCCCGAAAGGGACAACATCAAATAAATTAAAGAAGGAAAATAAATTTCTCTAGATAGGTGATTATACACCCTAATGGAAGCGACCCACATAGCCATGATGCCTGCCCGATTTTTTTTCATTTCCCGGTTGTGAGGCTTGAGGTCATAACTTACCTTTAGAACAGCATATCTTCATTTACTTTGAATGCCACATCGTCAAACCTATCAAATCACAAACTGATTTCCCCAAAACCATGGGTATAAAGCTAAGAGAAACGAATTTCTCCGCCACCAAACATAGTTTTGAAGAGATCAACTTACGCGATCTGTTAGGTGTACTCTATCATACATTCATCCATACAAGTTGTCCTAGGTCTAGACAAACCGAATGCACTATTCTGTAAATCCATTTTAGGCAATTTCTACCTAGGATCGACAGAACAACCCTTGTATAAACTCCATCTTCTGGTGTCTTCATCTTGACTTTAAACTAATCAACACCTAGGCCCAAACAAAGTGGTATTTGGATTTCATTTAGAAACCAAATCCCGATCTCTTTGAATCAATGAACGTTAATATCTTTTAGGGACAAGTGAAACTTGAAGTAATCAGGTTATCATATTCAAACAAACTTCAATGTTAATATTGGTTACCAGAACTTATCTTTTGAAATGTATAAACTTCCAAATTTCAACAATCGTTTGATTATATCTAATTAAGACATATAAATGTCTAAATTAAGCTAACAAGTTCACTAGACATACCACATCATTATAAAATAAAACAAATCAGCAATCACAATAGATATCGTCTATCACAATTCGGTAATTCAAATTCGATAAATAATTATTTATAAATTAGTCGATCTTGGAAAAATAATTATTCCCAATCACAACTATCTAAGACCTTATTCATTTAATAATCCTATTTATTTTTGTTTCTTATAACAGTATTATTATAATTCACAGTTCAATCTATTTGACTTATATGTATTATTACTTTTCCTTAGAATAAATAATTCAATTGATTTAAATCTTATTTAAAACAAAAAGTGAACAATACTTTCCTTAATTCAACTTAGTCGATAACAATTCAACGTCTCCTTCCAATTTATCACTATTTCATTTATTTTTGGAACTCCAGAATAATCCTATCTTTATTGGTCGACCAATTTCTCTTACTAGTATTCCTCACAGCTATCCTCATCTTCAACATCTTTGCTTTTAACGATATCCACTTTGGATTGTGGATATCACTCTTTTTGGACTCGTTTATCATAATTCAACTTAATAATTTAAATCAATATTAGTACATGATACTATATTTATTCATATTCCCTTGCATTTCAAATATTCAACTTAATCATCATTAACTCAACTTTTAAATCACTTCTTGATTTAAAATCGACTAAATAAGATTTCTTTGTTTATTCAAATAATTGAGTGCATCCCAGTATAGTGTTATTGATAATCAGCATCATCTATGTAATTACTATACAATTTTAGCTACAGTTAAACAAATTTAGCTTGAACTAATTAACTAAATTCCTAGATCTAAGTGAATCCATATTTTATGTAAAAGAATATCAATTTCACACTATAACTCCATTCTTTCCTGACAAAGTACGCTCAGTTTATTATGATCATAGTTTGATCATCTACTATTTGCTCTTTTGATTTCACATTCCATATGAACACTCCTTTCGTATTTTCTTATATTCATTTCATACTTTAAAAAGGAAATCTTTTATACTTTTATTTCCTTTTCGAAAATTTCTTTTATTCCTTTTGGTAAATGTATATATATTTTAGATATCTAATTTATACTTTTGAAAACGGGCCTTTTTATTTTATTTTAAAATTTCTATTCCCTCCTTTCTTTCATACAGACTTCAGCCCATCAGCCCAATGTTTCCCAAGCCCAACATTTTTATTTATTTTTGTTTTTATTTATCTCCTTCCTATTTTTCATTCGGAGCCCACCCTTCAGGCCCAACACCTTCAACCCGTTTTCCCCTTCTCCTTGTTTTTGTCTCTTGCTTCTTTATATTGCTCCCTTCCTTTGCCAAATGGTTTGCTCTAGTATGGTTTCTAATGCACATAAGCACATATGTGCACATGCACAAACTCTCGAGCACCCATGCACTGGTCACGACCCATCCCACCGATGTATCGACACCCCCACATTCATGCTGATCCATCGCCAGAGGCTCGAACTCCCTCTTCCTCGATCTCACCTTCCATCCCGAAAACAACTCAGCAACCCAGTAATGTCAATCCCAGAATTTATCGAAATGCCACTAACTCCGATCATCAGTAACCCAGCCACCGTTGGATCACTGACTGCACCCACTAACGCTCCTCACAAAAACCAAAAATAGGAAACCCGATCCCTTATAATTTCTACACGAGTGGATCAAAGTCCGCTACCCTTAAATGATCCAAAACCAAAAAACAATCACCTCGTCCCGATCCCTCCAACCATCGAAGTTCTCTAAACTCCGTCCATATCTTTCCCGAACCCCCATGAACTTGCCACATACACAGATCCTGATTTCACTCGCAATTTTTTTGCGAAATTAAAAATTTCCACTCAGGCAAACAAAAATCCTAGAGAGAAATTTACGTCACCATAAATCCTGAAACCTAGTTTAAAAATCATGATTTTCATATACTAATCCATTCATCTTCCTGATTCTTGATTCTACGATGATCGAATTTCTGGATATTTCAACTCCTGTTGTATGTGTTCTTACTGGTGTACATAGACCTCTGAATCTATGCTATAATTTTTTTTTAAATTATACTGTATATGTAAACAAGCCATAATCATTTATAAATTATACCCTATAATTATTCAGTGCTCGAGTATTGATTTTAAATCAATGGAAGATGAACATGTTTTTACTTGTTTAATGATACAGACGTTTTATACATGTTATTTATGATTAAATATCAACAAATGCTTGACTCATCCATGATAAAACATACCCAGTTTCATGCATACATATATAACAATCAGTTGTATTTATTTAAATGGAAATATAATGGTGTTTACCCACCTATATAGGTCCTCTGTTTTTAGATGTGATCAAGTCCTTCCCTTTCTCTTTACTGTTGCTTTGAAATTTTGTTCACTGTTTCTATTTTGATTCTTCCCATCATTTAGTGATATTTTAAAACCATACAACAAGTCATGCAAGCCTGAATATGTATACTGATTGGTATAAGATCAGATCATGGTTTAATGTTGTGAATTCAAGTGAAATTTACTTAAAAATAAATAAAACTGTTTACTGTCTTTCAGTTTCGTATAGTAACATATTTAACATTTATAAAATTCTAAATCCTTTCTTTATCCATGCCTTATCAATATAAATGCAAGTGTAAAGTGACCAATATACAGTCTTAGATTAACCTGAGATAATGCCTAAAACAGGAAACCAAATGAGTGATTACTCACAAAACACTGCTACTGCTATGTATTTTGATTACTGGTTTTAAACTTCAATTTACATGCTTTTGTTTCCAGGTTGGCATGAAACCCCACTCAATAGTTTTCAAACATAAATGCCTATATGTATCGTACCATAGAAATAGTTTAAAATGGAAAGGAAAAGTGATTTACTCATATCTTACTTACTGTCTTATATTGCTTTGTATTTTTTTGTCCACTGGTTCCTATTTTAGTTTACATGGTTTTCTTTTCTTTTCTCCAGTTTTGACACAAAGATCTAACAAACTTGAAATCCAATATATTCAAACCATATATATCTATATATATGTCTGTCGATAACCTACTTAACAAAACAGTTCAAACTTTTTTCTGCTATCTCATTCCAAGTCTCCACTCTATTTTAATTCGAAAGAATCAGGGTTTTTGTGAATGGAATGTGTGACCTTTGGTGAGTATTTATAGAGGCATTTAAGATTTTAATATCTTGTTGCATTAATGGTTTGGTAGGGGAAAATATAGCTGTACATGTAAGGTCAATAGATGTTGCTTTTTTTTTCCTTTGATTGAAGTGAGGTTATGTATAGTCCATTGCACACTTACTTCCTCCTGTCTACGGCAGTCCCATGTTTGTATCTAAAAGTGTAATCCCCCATGTGCAAATGGCTTGTCAAGTTATAGATGCTAATGGGAAAATGTAAGCTGCATTTCTATTGATTGAAAGGGGTCATGTTAAGGGTTTTCGTCACCTTACATCTACATGGCTAGTCTAAGTTTTGAGGTGCCAATTCTTGTACAGTCACCTGTGCAGTAGAGGTTTAAAACAAGTCCTTGGTTGCTAAGTAAACCTAGACTATAGATTTGTAGTTGTAACATGTGTTTGATTGAGAGAAAATGGTGTTAGCTTATCACATTTAAGTCTTCCCTAGTCATGTACGCAGGCCATCTTGTATTAAAGTACATGTGCAATTGTCTACAAAATTTTACTTAAGTTATAAATTAGTTCTCCAACGTAAGGTCTAAGACAGTTTACAGTGAAATAAAATACAAATATTTATAAAGCTTTACTTACACATATTTATGTCAAAGGACATCACAATAGGTATTCCTATACATATATATTGTTTAGGATTCTATGAAAATACTTATTTTGAATTTTGCACAATTATTTATATGCAAAATAAAAATGTTAAAATAACGTTTCCTTGCACATACACAACTATATCAAAAATGAATTTATACCTATACAAAATGAATTTAAATAATCTCTTACTCAGAATTCCCAATAATATTTTAAATCTAATATTATCTATATATTTCCCAAGGAAAAATGACAAAAATTGTCTTACTTATTTATTTTACACACATATATACATTGGTTAAATAAACTTTAAATCATTAAAATACACTTAAAATATTTCCTTAATTTATTATTTTAGATTTATTTAATTAAATCAATTTATTAAAATAATTCATAATAAACTGTGTTATAAAATTAGCCAAAAATGAGGTCGTTACAGAACCCAATATTCCAATTGGGGCTCAGCAATTCTATAACTTAGGACTTGGTGCTGGGGGAACCAATGTCGGTCTAAACGATTGGAGATGGTTGTTTGGTACAGAAAGTGAAAGTCAAGTCGCGGATGTTATTCGACGCTTTATTCAGGGTGGGACATCCCATGCTAGCTTAGACTGTGTTACTCGCAGCCCCTTCTCTTAAGACATCGGGAATTCCCAAAACCCCTTGGACTTCAAGTTGCTGGTGTTGGATGGTAGGAAGGATCCTATAGTTCATTTTATGCGCTACATGCGCCATACGGAAGTATTTCAGCTTTAGACAGTGTTATGGTAGAGTGATTCCCGCTTTATCTAACATACATTGTTGCTTTGTGGTTCAGACAATTGGAACCTGAATCAATGAACAATTGGAATGTCTTGGATGAGAAGTTTGTCGAGCAGTTCTGGGTTCACATAGCCCAGTCTAAGAATGTCATGACTTTGGCAAAAGTCAAGCAAAGGACAGGCGAAGCTCCTCACAAGTTTCTTGAAAGGTTTAATGTGGCGGTGACCTCTGTCGATAGGCCAGATCCGTCCATGGTTCTAATGGCCGCCGTCTCCGGCATTCTCGACAGAACTGACTTCAAGATCTCATTGCTACGGGACCTGCAAAGGGATATTGACAAATTCTACTTCGAGGCTGAAAGATTTCTGAGAGAGGAATACTCTAGTTACAAAAAACCAGTTCATCAAGTCAAGTCAACAACAGGCAAAGGACCATCTACCTATGAAAAAGGAAAGAGTAAATCTTAGGACAACCGGAATGAACGACCTCGCTTAGAGCCAAAGTTCCTAGCATACACCGAAATCACTCATGGCTTGGAAAGGATTTATCTCGACATCTATGAAATTGCGCCTTTCCAAAAACCTCCCACGAGGGACCCAACTCTAAAACAAGCAAGCTCTGATAAGTATTTTTTTATTCCATGAATTGCTAGGCCATGACATTGACTATTGCAGGCAATTTCACGATCTTATCGAGGCACACGTCAAGTGCAACAAACTATCGTAGTATGTTAGGAATCCAGCAACAATAGCACCACATGCTAAGCCTCCTACTACATCTCAAGATAAGGACAGTTCGGGACACCCCCAGGAACTTATAATCAACTAATCTGGCCCTACGGATCCTTTTGGCTTTCCAGACCCTGGTCCGTCGCTTATGTTTGATCTTGTTGTTGGCGACTTCTCGCCTTTCTATTTTCCCTACTTGTAATCGAAGTGTAACGTCAACCCACACGCGCACGGAACCGACTGTGGTCTCCAGTTGCGCTCTGGGTTGGACTACTACCTATTGTGCCTCTGTGATATTAATAAAAGACTACTTTAGAACTTCGATCCACACTTGGTCCGCCAAGTATTAAATCCAAGCTCCGGCTCCACACTTGGTCCGCTAAGTATATAATTAGGGCTCCGGCTCCACATTTGACAGTCAAGTATAAAATTCAGGCTCCGGCTCCACACTTGGTCTACTAAGTGTAAAATTAGGGCTCTGACTCCAAACTTGGTCTGCCGAGTATAAAATTAAGGCTCCGACTCCACACTTAATTAGTAAAAATATAAAATTCGGGCTCCCTCTATACACTTAGTCGCAAAGCGTAGAATTAGGACTCTGGTCCCCACTTGATCAGTCAAGTATAAAATTCAGGCATCGGCTCCATACTTGGTCCGCCAAGTATAAAATTAGGACTTTGTTCCCCACTTGACCAGTCAAGTATAAAACTTGGAGGGACCTGACTATTGCAGGCTCTAATAAGTATTGTTTATTCCATGAACTGCCATGCCATGACACCGACCATTGCAGGTAGTTTCGCGATCTTATCGAGGCACGCATCAGGCATGGCGAACTATCGCAGTATGTCAGGAATCTAGTAACAACAACACCACATGCTCAGCCTCCTACAACATATCAGGATAAGGGCAGATTGGGACGCCCTAGGAAATTATAATTAACTGATCTGGCCCTACGAATCCATTTATATTTTTGCAATTAAAAAGCTCTCCAATTCAAATACTTGTTGAATCCTAGAATCAATTTAATATCATTTGATTCAACCAGCAATCTTCTTCCTTAAATATTCGCATTCAAATTATATACTCGAGGATCAGATTATAGGAAGGTTGTACTTAAAATAATGGCTATCCGCGTTGATTCAAGAACACAAATCAGAAGTCAAACACTTAAGACTTGTGTAGTTGCTCAGGCGAGAGGCATCCTTGTTAGGGCTCGGGTGTACCGACCTATTCCTCCCGGTTAAGAGAGGGCGTTGTTAGTGAATTCCGAAGAGGATCTTCAGGACTGGACGTAGGGAGGGAAGTCCGAACTAGTATAAAAATTCCTAGTGTAACTTTACTTTATTTTGTGCATTTACTTTGTTTGTGATATATCTCAGTAACATAGATTTTATTTGCATTGCATATTACTTAGTTAGCATATCACATATATTTCCGCAATATCCATATAGATCCTTTAAGTCGTACACATCGACTTTTCATTTATACACTTCCTTTCACCAAAAGTTTTCAATCCATTTTCAAGAGAAATAGTCGCTTCTTTTCACTGAATATTTTCATGAATAATGACTACTCTTCGATCACTAATTAAACGCTACAAACATCACTTTCCATATCACCGATTCTTGCTCTAATTTCTGATCTTACTTTCTAAATATTCTTGCTTTCAAAGGCTCTCTAATATTCAAGTTGCTTATTGAATCATTAAATTTATTTCATATCTCTTGATTAAATAAGTAATATACCTCCTTCAATCTTCACATACACTTTCAAATACTTGAGGATAAGATTATAGGAAGGGTGTACTCAATCGTTGGCTAATCAGTGTTGAAAGAAGAACACATCCAGAAGTCAAACTCTTTGTAATTGTTGAAGTCCTGTGTTGATGCTCAGGCGAGAGGCATCCTTGTTGGGGCTCGGGTGTACTGACCTATTCCTCCGGGTTAAGAGAGGGAGTGATACTGAATTCCGAAGAGGAGCTTCGGGACTGGACGTACGACGGGAAGTCCGAACCAGTATAAAATTCCTGGTATCACTTTACATTCCTTTACTTACTAATTTTATCTACTTGTGATATATCATATCAGTTATTATTTATTTGTATAACTATTGTATATTAGCTAGTTAGTATATCATCTATATTTCTGCTATATCCATATAGATCCTACTTAAGTCATACACATCGACTTTTCAATTTGTATCAGAGCGAGGTTTTCTAGAGATCGTAACAACATCCTAGAATAAATGGTAGTAAAGAAATCTAGTCAAGGCATTAGAAAGTGGAAGAACAACAAAGCAGAATCAAAGGAGCAAGAAAGCAAATGTCTCATGGCTAAAGTCAGATCACAATCGGTATGTGTAGATTCATTATATAAAGATCTTTTGTTAGACCATGAAAAATTGTTATAAGATTTTAAAAGTTTGGGTAAACTTAATAAAATTATTTTAACCAAGTCCAAAGATTTTGAACAAGAAAATTCCAAATTAAAAGAGGAAAACAATTTTTTCGTAAAACAATTAAAATTTTGAAAATACCTTAGAAGAGCTTGTTTTTCAAAAAGATTTCCTTCAAAAAGAATATGAGCGATTAATAGAAAAGAACAATGATCTTTTAAAGGAAATCGATGTTTTACATAGTAGAAATAAATCATTAGAAGATTCTCTAAATAATTCTAGTTCTTTAATTTTTGTCTCTTGAAAAAGAGAATGAAGCTTCAACTGAAAAGAATTTAGAATTATCTTAAGAATATGAGATTTTAAAGGTTAAAAATAATATTTTGCAAAATGAAATGTCTGATTCAAAAGAAAATTTTGAAAAATTACAATCTTCTTTTAATTCAGAATCTTAAATTTTTGGTCTAAAAAATGAGAACGATACTTTGAAAAGAGAGAATTCTGAATTAAATAAGGAAACTGATAATAACAAAATTTCTTTTGAAAACGTCACTCGCGACTTTGGAATCAAATTTGATAAATGTACAAGTAAGTTCGCGAAATTTAATAAAGGTCAAAATGATTTAAATGATATTTTATCTTACTCTGAACCTTTACACGATAAAAGTAGCTTAGGGTATAATAAAGCTAATCATAGAACTAGTACTAGATATGCTTTCATGTATTATAAAAGTTTAACTGCTAGTACTAAAGCAGTATAACTCAAAGGTCCAATTTCTATAGAAATTCAAATACTTCTATGGGTAGAAATATTTATAATAGAAGTACAACAGGAAGTAATAGAAGTTATCTAAGTATTTGGGTTCCTGTAAATTGGAAAAAAAAGAAAAATATATCGATGATTATTTTGATTTAGTAGTTAACAATAAAGATTTTATTTTCAAAGGTGCCATTAAACCCTCATGGGTATGGTTTTCTTCCATCTAACCCCTGGACCCTAACGGAGGAAGTGGGTACCAAAATGCATATAATATTTGTTGCAGGTACTTCACAACAAAAAGGAAGTTATTTCAGTATCTTTGGAAACAGAGCTCAAAATTAAATCAGAGAATCAAGTAATCTTTATTCATTTCTATACTATCATATGGTAATACTAATTAAAAATAGGAACAAAATTATAATTATTATATGCCATGATCTTATTTCAGAAGTCATGCTTATATAATTAGTCATGTATGCTTTAGCTTTTTCATATAATTTAATCCATGAACTATGCACAAAATCTTTATTAGATATTACTTTTTGATAACAAAGGGAAAGAGATTAATAGACTTTTTTGTAGACGTCTTCCTTAAATCATTATTGAAAATACATTTATTAATCTTCGAAGAGAGCTAGGAGTCATTTCATATAAAGATTTATAAGCCTATATAATTCCCTTTATATATCGATGCATCGTGGTATTTAATGTTTTTAATCGATGAAAAAGGGGGAGAATATGCTTATATTCTTGTAATAATGAATTCTGCACATGTATGTATTAAATTTATCTATGAGTACTATGCATGAATATATACATGGTTACTAACATTTTGTTACAGGAAACCGAATGGTAAGTAAATTTTTTATGAACTAACAAAATGTTGCAAAAATTAAGGGGAAGCTAAAAATATATACAAGCATATTTTTAGGGGGATCAATTCAATATATCAACAAAAATTGCAAAAAGTTGTCATTAATCAAAAAAGGGGGAGAATGTTGATTCATGAGATTTTTTGATTCATGACAATGATGAAACGAAGATCGATTAAAGAGTTGGTTTATATGTTTATGTGTGTGTTTAATATGTTAGAATATTGTTTAAATCTATCCTCAAGTAATTCTAACAAATGCACGAAGAAACTATGCACTTATGAAAAGAACTAGTCAAAAATCTACTGGTCAACTAGTAAGCAACTACTAGTCAACTAGTTAGAAATCCACTAGTCAACTAGTAAGTTTCAGAATTGCACATTTTTGTACTAACTAGTCGATTAGTTGATTTTCCACCAGTCGATAGTTAGCATAAAAATGTACATTTCTGGCCTCTTATGAATACATTTACATGTACATTTTCAACCAGTTGACTAGTGATTTTTGACCAGTCGACTAGTTACTTATAACGGCTATTTCCAGCGAAGAGACGCTTCCTTTCACCAAAAGTTTTCAATCCATTTTCAAGAGAAATAGTCGCTTCTTTTCACTGAATCTTTTTATGAATAATTACTACTCTTCGATCATTATTTAAACACTACAAACATCACTTTCCAGATCACCGATTCTTGCTTTAATTTCTGATCTTGCTTTCTAAATATTCTTACTTTCAAAGGCTCTCTAATATTCAAGTTGCTTATTGAATCATTGAATTTATTTCATATCTCTTGATTCAATAAGTAATATACTTCCTTCACTCTTCACATACACTTTCAAATACTTGAGGATAAGATTATAGGAAGGGTGAACTCAATCATTGGCTAATTAGTATTGAAAGAAGAACACATCCACAAGTCAAACTCTTTGTTATTGTTGAAGTCCTGTGTTGGTGCTGAGGCAAGAGGCATCCTTGTTGGCGCTCGGGTGTACTGATCTATTCCTCCAGGTTAAGAGAGGGCGTGATAGTGAATTCCAAAGTGGAGCTTCAGGACTAGACGTAGGATGGGAAGTCCGTACCAGTATAAAATTCCTGGTGTCACTTTACATTACTTTACTTACTAATTTTATCTACTTGTGATATATCATATCAGTTATTATTTATTTGTATAACTATTGTATATTAGTTAATTAGTATATCATCTACATTTCCGCTATATCCATATAGATCCTGCTTAAATCATACACATAGACTTTTCAATAGTTGCCTCTAAAAGGATGTACCAAGGACGAAGCTCCACTCCAGGTAACATCAGCCTAGGTAAACAGACCCGAAGTTGAAGTACTGACCAAATATAACATCACCTCAGTTACAACCAACCTATCTGAGATGTCTCTTAGCATACACCACATACTCAACATATAGAGAATAATTTAGAAACGTGATGACCATATCCTAATGGGATCGACCCATATAGCCTCAATGCATGCCATTTTTCTGCCATTACTAGGTGATAAACCTTAAGGTCATATATTACCTTATACCAAGCACGTCATTCACATTGAATGCTATATGACAAGCCATCACACACAACTGATTTTCACTAATATACAACCAATGAACTCATACGTCTTATAGAAGTGTATATACAGTGCAAGAGTGTTACTTCCTGCACCACCAAACATATATGTACATTCATAAAGACCAATATATGTGCACTAGAAGTGCCAAGTTAGACATTCGTTCATACAAGTTATCTTGAGTTTGGATAAACTAAAGGCACTTCTCTCATTCGATCGTCTGATCTAGTTGAGAGGATCCCTTGCATCAAAGAATCGAATGAAGAACTGTTGTCGTTTTATAATTTTGGAACTTCCACTGTAGGTTGGTGTCAACAACCCTTCATACGATCTCCATTGCTCTTAATCATATCATCTCTTTTGATTTTGAAACATAAAAAGTAGTTATTAAATAGGATTCACCAAAATTCGATCTTTCTTTCTTTGAATCAATCATCGAGAAAATACCATTTAAGTAGTTTTGATTGCTTATCATTTCTTTATTCATTTTTTGGCAAAACATCCTTTAAGGATGTGTATCTTTCAAATATTTTTTGGCATCTACATTGAATCATTAAACCTCATTCATTTATTATGTCGTCTTGGATGACAGATCCATTTTAGTATAATAGTCCTAGAAAAATAATACTTATTTTACTTGATATCAATTTCCATGTTCAATCCCTATAATTCGTCAAAATAATAGTGAAACCACCTTTGAAATTCTTAAGGATAGTAAGGATTCTCTTTTTGGAATTTGATACTAAATAAAACAAGATCATGTCCAAGTAATCTAATCCATTTAAATTTAGAAAATTTGATCTTTTATACTTAACTCATTCCAACCTTATCTATTCCTCGTCCCAAAAAGGGTCACGTGAGCCAGGGCACTTGTTGCTATTGAAAATATCCTTAGTTAAACATATATTGGATCTCATAAATAGAAAAATTAGGTTTACTCATCAGTTTATTAGAAACACGATTAAAACAATTGCTTATGATAGCTTTTGGTTCAAAACCGTAATTAGAACACTTTTAAATAAGTTGTTGAACTTTTAAATAATAATTGAAACACTTAATTGATCATTTGAAAGCATTTATAAGAGGGTTGAATAAGAGTTGTTAAGTTTACCTTAATATATTTTTTAAGCATGTATTGTATACGTCAAATCTGCTTTGGGAAAAAATTTAAATTACCACTCAATTCAATGTCGCGATACTCATTTAAAGAAATATCCAAAAATGTTCGCTCCTAACTAGCTTTATTCTTTATACTACCAGACAGTATTACATAGTAATATTCTTTATTAGCATGAATCTCAAGGTGGGACTGTACAATCTTTACCTAAGTCGTGTCAATGCGACATTCGTACTTCAACACGGGTTACCTTAGATCCATGGTTCCACAATAAGATGGCATCTTCAGTATCGTGGGCCTTCAAGAATACTCCTCATGCAATATCTCTTCATAGATTGGTTTTCTACTAGAAGAAGAGACTTTGCCATCATTGTTTCTATGTCGGTTTGTGTTCACCCAATTTCCTCACCATATCATCATGACTCTAGCTCTATTAGATTTACTGGACTTCAATAATCATGGTTTACCTCGATTGTTTGGCCTATAAAACAGTCTCAGCTGGTTCTATGGTTTATGTGTTCTCTTGCCTTAGTAGAATCATTTTTCCAATCCACCTACTTCTATGATTTCTGTGCAGCACATCAGCAACACCATTTAAATCTTATTGGTTTAACCATTAGCAATATGAATGTCTCAATCGCCAACATCATCATTCATTACTATTGTATATAACAATTCTACTATTTTTGTTTGATGATATCAAACATATATATTATTATAAATGTGTTTGCAATTATACTATTATACTACTGCACAAGAATTCAAATATTCAAACAGTATTTTATTGAAATATAATATTTTATTTCTACATTTGAATAGTACAGATTTATAACTCCAATATTTTTACATTTCACTGCAATACAATATATTCAATTTCTTTTGATACATCTGCTCCACACTACAAAATTTCACTCAGTTGTATATACATACATTTCACTTTGTCTCTATTTTACATTCACTCCCTGTTATATATACATTGACACACTTGTCTTTTGTTTGCTTCTCAATCGCTCCAGTCACCTGCTTACTTGTCACAAGAAACACACATAATAAACTGGAACAAAAATATTTTTAAATTCTAGTCGATATAATTTTATTTTTAAAATTTATTTGCCTTAGAATTTTTGTGTGTTTCTCATCATATTTCATGACTTGAACTGATATGTTTATATATCCATGTGTGTCCAGACAGCTTGTGATATTCACAGTGATTCACTGTAAATACCACAAGGTAGAAATGTCCCTAGTGCTCATATATATATATATATATATATATATATATATGTATATGTATATGTATATATATATATATATATATTGAAAATTGGTTCACCTTTATTAACAACTAGAAAAGTACATAATAAGGTTAGTATACTAACCAAAATACAAGCTGAAAAGCATAAAATAAAATACATATGAAGTACTAAATTAAATCTAAAAGAGAATTTTTAACCTATGATGAGGTTACCAACTCCATAGCAAGTGCAATCCCGCTGCACTTCTAATCCTCTATTACTGTCCTTCGAGTCTTTTCTTCGAGTGGCAGAGATTAAAACTTTTGCCACCATTCCGTTACTTTGTATCTAAAGTTCCAAGACTAGGTCCAGTTCTCTCAGTTTTTGACATTTGTTTGTGATTTGGAAATAACATGCCTGGCATCTCAAACTTGCACAAGCCACTGACCGAGTCTGAAACATTGATGAAGCCTCATCATAAGATGGATAACATCGACAATTTCATCTAATTGTTACCACTTACAGTTGCTTCAAATGGTACATGTAGAATACTTCAAATTATTTCAAACCAAATTCCAATTTTTGCTATTCGAAATCACGAATTTGGTACATGATATCGAATATCAGATGCAAAATTTGCATGGAATAACTCTGAACCATTTCAGATCAGGCCACTTAAAATATCTCTAATAATCTCATAATTTTTTTTGCACAACTTCCAATTAATCTATATCATCAAAGTTCCAAGTATCCCTGCTGTTGCATACCATCTCCATGAAGTATTAATATGATACCACTGAGTCCAGCCTTATCTTATACTGACAGACACATATTCCTTCCTTGTTATCATGAAAGCCATCCACTGATGGAGATGATGCCCAACATTAGGAGCAGTGAAAATCCAAGCTATACCGTTTCCAATAAACAGAAGCCTCAAGGAGAAATGCAAATAAGGGAAACCGATAATTAAAGCTTTTCAAGAAACTGTAGAATCTTCTCAAATCACCATTCCAAATCCGCTACCCGAAATCATAAAATGGGTACCACTGACTGCGAGCAACCGATGAACAGTAATCCGATAACAATTCTGCACATACTTAACCCAATCCAAGGCAATGATCTTTAAGCAGTTTACAAAGTTGAAAACTGGTTAATCCCACATCAAATTTTTTGGACTTCCAAATGGCTTGTTTTACTACTAAGTAAAACAGTTTGCATAATAGAAAATGCATGAGAGATTGTGCATCGATGCGTTGGTTCGCTTTACATGTAAATGTAGAATAGTTTGAAGAAAATTCTTATGGAAACCGCAAATTATTGGATAAATCGAAATCTCCAAAAAATTGAATCAGGCCCGAGATGAGTATTTAATTAATTTGAGATATATATATATATATATATGTATGTATGTATATACATATATTCTACACACACAATACATGTATACACATACATGTGTATGTATATACACATATAATTCCGTGTAGGGTAATACTATCAAATATCAGTGAGTGGGCATGAAACAAGAAATTCAGTGCAAGTGCGGAAAACACACACACACACACACACACACACACACACATATATATATATATATACACACACACACACACACATATGAACACAGACATCTGTGCATATATATATACACACACACACACACACTATGCATATATATATACACACACACACACATATATATATATATATGCATATACATCGAAGCGGCAATGACTACAGAGTGCAACAAATAACCAAGCTTAAATACATGTATGCATGTGCATGTATTCGAATCCATACAGCATGTAGATCATGCACAAACATGTGCAAATAATGTCATGTTCAGGTTCACCTAGACAAGCATGCACAAGCACGAACAAATTAGGCCAGTGACCAGTTCACAAAGCAACAACCACAAGCAAGTAAAATAAATAAGGGTGTGCACTGCATGGGGCATGTTAATACAAAACAACAAGAGACAACATGTACAGGAAATTGAAAATGGACAGAGCAATATGCACTACAAATACCAATACAAGTTACAAACAACAATTCATGGTCAAGTTATGGACAACACAAGCCATGTGAACAGGAGTGCAACAACAAATAGGTACCAAGCCCAAATACACAAGATATGGTAAGAATTATGGCTACAGCTCAACACGGCAATCAAAGAATGACAGGGAGCAAAGTGCATCAGTAACTCAAGTTCAAAATTGTCATCAAAAATAAATTTCAAAATCATAAGCTAGAATATATGTCAACCAACAAACACACATAAGTATATATATACGAAAATATTTATGCATGTGTATATATATATGTACTTATATATATATGTATGTATATATTTGTGTGGTTGTATCAAATGCCAAGCCATACCCAGATTGAAGCAAGTCTCAAGGCAGTTTCATAATCAAAGTATCACACAAGTGTTCAAGCACAAAACTGCAATTTCATATAAAGTGGTATGAGCAACATAGGTGCAGCAGTTTTTTTGTTTTAGCAATGGACAACAAAATGGAATTGTGTACAAGACTGTGTGCATCATGCATAAGGGATGTTGCATCAGTATGTATATACACACACATTCATGTATATATGTACATATACTTATGCATATCAATATCAAACGAATATACTGCCAAGCCACAACAAAATAGGTACTGCCATAAACATATTGATGCTACAAATGGGTACTGCCATTAATATATATACCCGGACTTAAGTGAAACAGGTGTTCACAAATAGGCAAGTAAGAGGGTATCTGGAATTTGATAATTGGCAATAATTTCTTTTTTAATATCAGGGTGCACAGACAAATAATAAAATTGAGTTGCCAAAATATATTTCCAGAAAACACAACATCATATTTAGCAAGTTTTTAATGATCATTTCTCTGGTACTAAAATATGGTTTAAAATCATTTTTCATTGATGGCAAGATTTATTTTTGGTAAACAATTTTTGTAATTCAATTTTCAATATTCACAAATGGACAAAAGATTGACCAGGTACATCAGCAAATCAAAGAACCATTTTTTTGGTAATGATCAATTCGAAATTCGCAAGGGCCAATTTTTTTTTCCAGGAAACAACTTCTATTTGTTTCTAGAATTCAGCAAACATTTTTAGGAAAAAAACCATTCCATGTTTTCCAACAATCATCAGTAAATTCACGGGCTTTAAATCATTCCAGGAATGCATAGAAAATCTCACTTGTATTTTTGGCAATATCAAATTCACGGCTACAAATCACAGAATCGAAGAAAACAATTTTATGTGTTTTCCAGATTTATCATATTTTGGGCGAAAATTCATTTGAAGATTTCCATAAATTCAATTACTCATTCAAGGAAACAGTTCAGAACTCATTCACATAGTCACGACAATATTTCAAGCATAATCACGCAAGAATCGCAACAAATCATACAAATCATTTTGTGAAATCAGAGAGTAATTCAATGGTTTGTAACCCTATATATTTTACACCAATTCATCATTGACAAGTCATCGAAAACAAAAAGCAACAATTCGAAGAGCAAACAAATTGAAATCAGAATAACTCATGTTTTTTTCGATCGCATACTCCAAAATCAATGACTAAGAACAAACGTCACTCGAAGATCATTAGGGATTTTTTTCCTAGCAATTGAAGTCGGATCTTTGATTTAGGAAAGAAAACCCTGAGTTTTTATTTTGGCCGACATTAAAGAACAAAGAAGAGCAAATGTTTTAAGAAACAAATGGGTCGGCCATATTTTTCTAAAGGGGTTTTTCTGTTATATTTTATTGTATTGTTTTATTTTCATTTTGTAAATCATTATCGGTTTTCTAATGTCTGTAAAATTAGGGTTTCTAGTTATGGAGATTTCTAACTAAAGTTTGCCAGTTATGGGGTTGTAATTCAGGAAAAATCTGATTTTGGGTTAAAAATCAGTACAGGGTTTTGAGCGTAGGATTAGAACAGTTGTGAGCAGGTGCCGCGAATTTACAGGGATTTTGTAAGCGTAGAGATTGTTTTAATTCTAGTAAAAAAAACCTTGGGGAATGCAGCAGTAGGCCGGGTTTGATGAAGCTGGGTAAAATCTATGTTATTTATTTTTTGCATTTATTTTCTCTGCTGTGAGATTTTTAATATCTCGAATAAATCCAACAAACACTATTCACCAACCTCTAGGGTTAATCTAGATCCAACATGTGGTATCAAAGCAGGTATTCCATTTACTCTAGAGTTATGGTGTTCCCTGGTTGTCAATCCAGTGAGGGTCAGTCCAATCGTATTCCAATTATTTTTAATGGTACATATTTTTTAAATTGGAAATCAGAAATGAAATCCTATTTAAAATCTGTTAATATTAAATTTTGGGATATTATTATTAATGGGTATGATATGGTCGATAGGAATAACGCTGGATTTAATTCTCATGCTACTCATATTTTATATTCTTATATCGATGATAACCAATATAACCATATCTCTCATTGTTTGACTGCACAGAAAATCTAGAATACTCTCAATACGAAGTATTGAAGAATTGACAACAACAGCTCAAAATCCCAAAAGGACAATGTGACACCCCACGTCCGTTAATGTTACTCATAAAGGGAATGCATTAAGTTTCGTGAAGCGTTATAGTAAACAGAACAGAAATATTGCAAGACAGACATATAAAATAACAGCGGAATAAAAACTTTATTTATCATAAAATACCGTGGTCCAAAAACTCACATGTCTGAAAATACAAAAACCCATTACAACAACATAATTTTGGTCTTATACCATCAGAGTACATAAATACTTAAAAGAAAAAATAATTCCCCAAATAAAAGAGACAAAGCCATAGTAGAGATAAGAACTTGAGCTATATTTAAGAAGCTCCAACAAGATGATAACTGAGTCTTGACTAAGCCTGATAATTCCCTCCCTGCGAACCTGGAGGGGGGAACGGAAGAAAGAAGAGGAAACAAAAAGGGTCAGACATAAAGTCTGGCGAGTTCGGTTACTTTTAGCAAGTAAATAAATAAAAGTAGCATGACAAGCATATAAAGTGGATATGAGAGGGATAACTACATAAAAGGCAGGTATAACAAGGTAGACAGGATAAGATGTATACGTTTCTAATGATTACTCTATTTATTCTCTGCACCAATACTAGTATAACAGATATGTAACATGATTACATATTCCCTAATTGCTTAACAGAAACAGGATGATCCCAACAGAATATAATGGTAGTTTTAGGTGTACTCTAGTAACGGGTTTTAACCCACATAGAATTAGCCGGAACCTAAACAGAATTAATGGGTGTTAGCCCAGACAGAAACACGGGTACCCCACAGAAACAGACAGGACTAGATGTACCCTATCTACTACCCTAATCGATCGGCTCCCTACTCCGTAGATACCCTGTGCTGGCCCCACAGTACGATGTATCACTTCCTAAAGTGGCAACCCTTCATTTTCAAGATGTGCACAACCATATCTACTGATGTCACAACGACTTATTTTCTTGGGCAGGCGGAGTCATGCATGCACATGACCCCGATGGAACGCGCCGTCAGGACACCAAACCCCACGTTTGGAACTCTTATATTCATCCCAATAAGCGTGCCCCACTCCGACCTAGTTTGGAGTACTCGTTTGATACCTTTTTATGGTTTATTGAGTGAAACAGGTCGCACACACAAGATGATGCATGCTATCCCCTTCGTCTTGCATCCCCACTACTAGGTTTTCCACAGATTATGCCTCCTACTAGTGTCTTAAAATTGCATAATCCCAACAGGTTAAGTATGTGGGCCTATATATACAAATATTACCCACCAACCCAAGATGTACTTAACCCTCCTATTGTTTCAAGCATGTTTATTTAACGGTTAAGTTTGTAGGCCTATACATACTAATATTACCCACCTGCCCAAGATGTACTTAACCCTCCCATTGTTTCAAGCATAGTTGGGTCTAACCTCGTGTCTTAGCCAAATTCGTATTTACGCACTTAGACCTCTCACATTAGGTTTAACAATAGTGGCTGCTGGATATGCCGATTGGGTCCGGGCAGACTTCCACCAGTAATGCAACCTAACCTCGGTTCATAAGTGGCATTAAAATTTCTAATTGTAATCCTAGGCATTTTTTATTAATTATACCTATCTCAATTATAGGTTTTATGCCCCTTTTTCCTAATTATGTCCATAATTGATTTTATGCCTAATTTATTCATATTCATCACTCCAATTAGTGACCAAATTAACATTCAAATTTCCAATTTTGCCTAAATGTCCAATTATACTCGTAATGGATTATATGTCAAAATTCATATCAAGTTATGCCAAATCTAATATTTTCCCCCATCCCCTAACTAATGCATTCGCATATATTTGGCGGCTTACCTAGGCTAGAAAGTAGCCTAGGCATATACAGTAAAAAAAAAGGGAAAGGTAATGGGAAAAATGACAATAGTGATCATTCTTACAAAGGTGACATGCACATATATACTGGCATAGATATGTTTTGGCATAATAATAAGATAGACATAAAAATAGATCTAGTGAACAGGCAATGATAAAACTAGATCTAGCATAATTTGGATGACATAGCAAGCATGTTTAGGTCTAAACAAAGATTTATATGTCCAAATAATGACATACCTAAGTTGGCCACATTATGATAGGTAAAAGACGACCTGCATAAAGGATTAGATCTTAAACAAGGTTTTAACTATCCAAAAATGACAGATTTACATTAACCACAATATAGATATAAACCAAGATCCACAAAGGTGACATAATAGATTAACCACAATTGAATTAGATCTAGAAAAGTATATCTATCATGACATAGCTTAGGATCCAATAACAGTATAGATTCATAATTTACAACATACCCAAATCATAGTCTTTCACAAATTACTATTATTCATTTAGACCTAAAAGTAACCAACTCACAGTGTTTGAATTGTTAATATGGTAGAAGAGAAGTTGTAGATGTTGAACCTATACTTGAATCTCAGAATTTGATTTGCAGAAGATGAATAGAATTAAGTTTAATCCAGTCAGTGACAACATTTGGCCTCCATTGCATTCCAGGACAGAAAACATGAAAAAAGGACCTTCATTTATAGCTATCGGCCTCCAAACCGACTATGCCACATCATCCCTAAGGGTGTCGACACCCCTATGGGTGGGTCAACCCTGGTGTCGACACCATTTAAGGGGGGTCGACCCCGGTGTCGACACCCCTCTAGGGGGGTCGACCCCCTAGAGCAGGAAATTTGCCGCCTTCTGCCATTTTGATTTTTGAACGATCCTGGATAAGGTGCTGACTCATATCTGACTCCTATATGACTCATATGTATATATTTATTTCTTCTGAGCGTATACAAACTTAAAACCCTCGTAACTTCTTTATATGTTGTCCACTTTACACAAACCAAATGTCTATCTTGACCAGAATTTCAAGACGGATACAATGGCGCAGTCCGTTTTCCTTAATTATATATATTAAATTAATTATAATTTAATTTATCCTCTTTTAGTATCGTTAAAAATACGGGGTGTTACATTCTCCCCTACTCAAAGGATTTCGTCCCCGAAATCTCTAAGTTGAAAAGAATGCACATCCTACCATCCATCATCCATCTACTCATCCATCAATCACTGGCATCCATTATCCTTAAAGATTTCTAATGCTTATATGAATATGTGCAAGGGTGTGTGTGTGTATGTCCCAACACTAATGTGGAAATCAGGCGGTCTAATGATTCCGTTGACCTCCTTAATGCAATGTATGTTAGTGCCATAAATCCAATATGTATGCAAATAATCCTATTATAACATGTAAGTTCTATATCTGTGCACACTCATTCATCCAAATGCAACATACATATGCTAATACATCCATTTCCATTCATAAAAGAAAAGAAAATGCACACACATCCATATACAGTATGAGAGTGGTTGAGCCGATCTAGTGCCTAATGTGTGTGTATATGCATCCACAGGCAGCCACTAGCTAATACTTGCATCCATTTGCATCCACCAAACATAACATGTCTCAAACACATGTTTACAATCATGGGGTTTCCTACCTAAAGGTCGAAGATTTGATCGATAGGATATATTAGATGATAGAAGCAAGTGCGAATAAAAGCTTTGGAAAAAGGAGTTAAGAACATAGTCCCAAAAAGGGTATGAAGCACGATCCTTGTCTTCAGTCTTCCAAGTCGCATCCTCGTTGTCTTCTTCCCATTTCACTTTAATTAACTTAACCTCTCTGTTGCACAGTTTCTTAATCCTTGATCCAAGTATATGGTTAGGAACTCATCTAATTGTTGCCTCCCGTTCCACCTATACTTCCTCAAGCATGTTCGGCTCAACTACCTCTACTGTATCGTGTAGACACTTCCATAATGTAATGTCCCGCATTTTTATCGGTTTGTATTGGAATATTTAAATCGGTTTAAATATTGAATTCATAATATAAGTGGATTTATATATTAATTAAATGAAGTTGAACGTATAAAAATATATATTAAATATAATCGAGCCCGTAATATCGCGGCAGTTCGTAATTTAACGTTCTGAACTTCAACTGAGTGTACAAGACCCGTTATTAGTCGGATTTCTTCGAAACAAGAAGCATTGGAATCTGTTGAACTGTATCTTTCTAATAGAAGTGAACAATCAAGATTTCACGTTATAGATTGTGAATTATATCCAAATCAAGTATTCAGAAAGTCTCTATGAAATCGTATATCGACCGTAACGGTTTATTTGATATAACTAGATATCGGCTTCGAATTCAGGCAAGGTTCTTTTGAGACATAGTGATAATTTAATTTTTAGAATTTTACTGTAATTTTTAATTAATCAAATACGCAACTTTTTATTTGGAGTATTTTGCACCCTGTATCAGTATTTTGGAATTTCACAATATGAGCTAACCTACCGATATTATTATATTTTTGGGATCGTGGCACCTCTCTGAGCATAATCGTATTTTTATTTTCGTTCCTAGCAGTCTATAAATGACTGAAGTTAATTTCAACTTGGTACACTAAAACTTTAAAATATAAAATAATAGAAATAACCCAATTATATAATACATAAACGGTTTCCTTCCCTTCTAAGGAAATGTACAACTATTCACGTAGCTAGTAAGCCTAAATCATGTATTGTAAAGTCAAGATAAAAACCTAAACTATAGCTACCCTACTGTATGCCCATTCCTTAGCTGGTAAGAAAAGATACTTATAAATATATATAACTTATGTGCAATACAATGCAAGCCTATAAAGTGAAAAATCTATCTAGAGTTATGAAGTTGGTCAAAACCGTAACACTGAAGTATGTATATATATTTATAATAAATGAAATCCTTCCCGGTTAAGTTTTAAAACGTACGCACATGAGCTATTATCACAGAAGTGTTGGAATTGGGAGCTAGCCTATAACAAAGGCATGTGCCTACTACCTGTACAAAAACTTATATGTGAAGGAGTTATATATATATATATATATATATATATATATATATATATATATATATTATTCCTTAGTCCCTAAGCTTCGTACTCCCATACTTTCCTCACGTAGACCATACTCCTAAGGATCCTTCAGAACACTGTGCTACCTATACAAAGCACATGGAAACACTGGAAATTTCATCCTACCTAGAAACTGATACAGTACCTACCTAGGGTATTCAAGGTGACATTGATCTCATCTAGTTCTTCTTCTCCTATTTAAATCGTGCTTTCCTTCACTTGCAGAAGACGGCATAAATACAAATGGATGTTTAAACCTCATAAATTAAATGAATAATATATAATATATTCCTCATACTCTAAGCAAACAAAAACATATATATTGGGGATGAGATGCTCGAGCTGACCGCTGCTCGAATGGATGATGACCAGAGACCACTGCGAGGATAACAATGGATTTAAAACGGAAGGGGCTTGGCAGGAGAACGATACAGATGTGTATAGAAGATTGAAGCGCAACAGATGGCCAAGTTCGGATGTGAAAGACTTGAAGTGGCTTGCGGATGTTAAAGGAGTTTGGTCCAAAAAAAAACAGTAGCGATGCACTAAATAAATGGAGCTCGAGAAGGGCGGATCATCAGTGGCGATGTTCCTTCGGACGTAAGAAACAGATGAGCGGCGAAAGCTAGAAGTGTATTGGAGCAGGAGTTCATTTTTCGATGGGATAACATGTTAGTAGAAATGGTACAAGTAGGGGTGTTCGTGAAATTTCTGACGTCAACATACATTTTAGCTAATGTTATTATCTGATGCAATCCGAACCAATCCAAATTGAACTCTGAATCATGTTGGATCCAAGTTCAGAAATGCATAATTTAAATCTAACAATATCTAGCTTGACTGAGAGTGAGATCGACCAGATTAAGTCTAATTGCCATCCTTAGGTACAAGGAAGTATATATATGCAGTATTAAGGTGGCAGCAGGCGCTGTCGTTTCTTTTTGTCGTGAAGGGAAGGCTACACGTAAATGGTATAAATAGAGTGAGCAGTAGGGACGTTGTATGTATGAAGAAGTGGACGGTTTCATTTTCTGAAGGAGGGAGATGTGAGAGTAGAAGGATATGCAGTTCGGTGAGGAATGACAATAGCTAGCTTCTGGAAATGAAGAGTATCATTTTTGAAGGAGTTTCGGTTATGGTTAATTATGACTAAATGTTATAATTAATTCAATAATATCATGGGTTTTGTTAAGGGGTGTTGTGCGAGCTAAAGCTTGTAGCTTGATGAAGGAGCGCACGTATGTTAAGGATAACTATGCGGAGGAGCTTTGTTGTGGAGCAGCATACATGATATGTGTGTATTTCACATGCACGTCGAACTTTTTAGCCAAGTTAACCATCCAAAGATACAAATTCTATACGGTGCATGCACAGAACTCATGTGCATTGTACTGGAACACATGGAAAATGGAGACCTTCAAACGATTCTTTTCTCTTTAACCATCTAGAAACTTCCGATGTGTTCATAAACGCCAAGTTCACCGCAAAAAATCAAAGTCCTTTGTAACGACATTCCTTTATTTGGACAGATAATTCTTCAGCTAATAACTGGAAAGACTGCGGCATGGTGATGGAAGTAAGGTGAGAAATGAGCTGAGTTTACAATTCCTGAAGTAGAGAAGTTGCAGAAAAAAATAGAACGAACTGTTGTGAGCTGAAAGTGGAAGTCTACATGAGTGCAAGTAGTGATGATATAAGAAATACACGGCAATGGCATTGATTGGGTATGGGAGTTTGGACGGATTTAGATTTTTTGAGCAAAGAATTGCAAGCAGTCTGATTCGTTGGAATCACACGGAAGCTGGCGACGCTATGAAGTCGATTTGGAGTGATTTGGAGCATGTTACAGTTTAGGAAAATAAAAGCTCCGGGTATAATCAACTGACGCAAATCATTATTTAACAGTTAACGCGCAAAGGCGAGTAAATTCACTCACTCTGATCTATTTTAAAATATTATAATTATATTTTAATACTGAATGCGGTGTGATGGTTGTTTAGATAGATTACAATTAAATTGGTTGAAATATATATCGTTGCATACATCCACATCAGCAGTTGGATACTGATTCCATCGATTATAATATTCCCTAGTAGGAATCAGTGTCAATTGTTTGACTAACATCTGTGGATGCGGGAAACCAGTTGGAGGAATCCAACCGGATTCTTCAGTATTTATAAGTATTGTTTGTTTTATATATGCCCTGTTTGAAACATGTTGAATGGAAATTCAATGTTATGTTGATTTAATAAATAGACGATATCGATTAAGAAAATAACAACAGTCGACCATAAACCCTTTTTTTGAGAAGTTGATTGGCCGTCTGGCAAATCAACGAAGATAATTATAAAAATTATATTTTTATAATTAATGTGAAGTTTTAAATTATAATAGAAGTTCTATTATAAACTGGTATTTTATAGTTCATTTGGTAAAATAAATATAAATGATTATTTGACATTTAAATAAGGTATGAAATTGTAATTATCCTGGAGTGAATAATTTGGATAATTAATTTAAAGCAAATATTCAAAAATATTATTAAATTAATTATATTAATCTAATCATAAGAGGTAATTAAAATCAGTTCACGAATTAATTGATGGAATGAAGTTGATTTAATCAACTGTTTATTTGTAAAATGATTATTAGAGTAATTGGTCTTAAATTAATCTAATGAAAATAACTTAGCGGTAAACTGATCAAAAATTAAGGATATGGCGTAATAAAACCATATTTAAAATAAAGAAAGAAATAAGATTTGACGGAGTATAAATAATAAGGAGTTAGAGTTACGAACTTATATCGGTTCTAAGTTTAGAACGTTGTCGATCAAGGTCTGAGAGGCAAATAAAATACCCCAACTTGAACGGCTTCACTATTATCGAGGAATGATATCAGTTTGTACCGGAAAGAGATGTCAAGATTAGTATAAAGTGGAATATAGCAGCGTATTGCAAGTCTTTGAACTATAACGATAAAATAAACGTTGTTGACTAGGCTTAAGCGTGACTGTTATGTCGAGATTAGTTATAAAGGGGAATATTACAACATATGACAAGTTTTGAATTGTAACGATAAATTAACGCTGTTGACCAAGCTTAAACGCAATTTTTATATATAGCACTATTTCTTAAGGAATGAAAATAGTTTAGTTGAAATCCACTTATTCGAAAGTAATAAGTAACGATGTTTGTCCAAAGAAAATATAAGAATAAGTTTAAAAAGAGAAATTGGAAAATCGTGTTAGAAAATGATGGCAGCATTTCGATGTTCAAAATGTAATTAAAATTAAACCATTAGGATTTGGAACTATAATTCGACGAAGTCGAATATTAAAGTAAATTATTTTAGGAATTATAATCTGATAGGATCGTTAATACTTAGCTTAAACCAATAAATTATAATATGATATGTAATTAGTATTTAGTTATAAACTTGATATTGATAAGAAGTTGACTTAGAGAACATAGTTTATAAAGTGGATCGGGTATATAAAGTATGAAAGAGATTTCGGTAAACGAGATAATGGTATTGATTATCTAAATAAAGAGTTATTTGATAAAGGTGTTCAGATTTCTATAATAGTATGATATTCACCTTTTAAAGTGAATGATGTTTTAAAAATGAACGTTGGACATATTAAAATGTTTATAATGAAATTGGAATATTATTCCAATGTAGATAGTGTATATTATCCAAGTGTAGAAAATAAAGAACATGAAAAGAAAGGAAATGTTTCGAACGTTAATAACGTATATTTTCTGGAACATGAGGGAATAAGAGTTTATAATAACTGGGAATGTTTTCCAAGAGTGTGAAAGAGTTAAAAAGGGGTTTGAGAAATATCTGGTAAGATATGAGAATTTAAATAATAAAAATAAATGTTAAATAAAAGGGCCAGTGATTGATTGATGTTTAGTTATACATTTGAATGAATGTTTGTTTTTACCTCGATGGTTAAATAACCGACTATCGAAGTGTTTTGACCATCGTTGTCAATACGGAGAGACTGGTTGGATATATTATCTGAAAACCACTCCGTATAGGCATAAGTGCTACGAATTATATTATGCTGAAGAAAATTGAAGACGGAGTGAAATGCAAGGGTCATCCTGTTCCAGAATGCTGCTTTCTGTTTGTCCAGTCCCAGGACAACTTGTATGAACGAGTGTCTGACAGAGTATACCTAACGAATCACGTACAGTTGATCTTTTAAAGGTATTACGTCTGGTGGCAGAGGAATTCATTCCTCTTAGCTTTTTATACCCATGATATTTTTGGAAATCAATTAGTGAATTGACGGGTTTGGCGATGTGGCATTCAAAGTGAATGGTGATCAGATGTTCTGAAGATAGACGTAGCCTCTAGCCTCACAACCGGGAAATGACAGAAATCGGGCGGGCAACATGGCTAGTTGGGTCATACCCAAACAAGGTGTATTATCACCGATCTAGAGAAAATTCATATTTGTTCTTCTTTCTTTTCTGTATCTTCAGATGACGGTTGGATGGCCAACAACCGTGGGTGACAATATATCAGATACACTCAAGATAAATGAGTGGTCGGTCATGTGTGGGCCGGGTTGCAAGATGTTCTTGTTAAACCCCAGTGTATCCCCTTTAGAGTACAATGATCGGGAGGTGGACCCATACCTTGTCATAGTTGGAAATCAAATCTCCAATAAGCGCCCTGTGGTTTTTGATTTTATACTATGTATGTGGAGCGTGAAATGCAAGCGTTCTGCTATTTGGTTATTTATTTGATTAGACATTATTATAATATCACTGGATTTTGATATCAAAATATTTTGGGTTATAGTAAGGTAAAACTGTCCATGTTTATGTATGGGCTGGTCTTACTATTATCCTTTTCTTTTAAAAGAATTTTCAAAGTTAAACGATATGGTTGGAATTTACTCACACCAGTCCCATGACTGACCCAGAGTTTATTTTGTTTGTTTTTCCTAAACTCTTGGGTGCCCAAATTTGTACGGGCAGTCAAGTGTTTCAGGATTTTGCAGATTCACTTGGAGGAGCTCGAAGCAGAAGGCTCCACCGTTAGTATTTAGAGATTATTTCCGCTGTGATATGATGTATTATACTCTAATATGGTATGTATATACACATTCAGATTTGTAATTCAAAGTTATGTTATATATAATACATGTTATTCGTTCCACTGTGAGATTCGTGTTTACTCTGATTATGTTCAGTTGTGATCTTATTCTTCTTCTATTCTATTAGTTCTATCTTATCTTTCTCATCCTCTTAATTCTTTCTATTAATGATCTGAATTTTCATGCACTTTGAGTTGAATGTGTAGGATATTAGTCAGCTCAAATTAGTACGGATTTTCGGGCCATCACACATAAATAAGAAATGTGGAAAAACATCATGAATATCCACACATAAGCAAAGCAAGTTGTACGCCTTATTTGCAAAGACGACCAGAGCACCCTACTCAGAAATGCTTCGCCTAATAAATCCTTTCTCAAGTAGCTCCCATACTTGCTTACTCAGCTTCCTCCTTTCCCTCGGAGCCATATGGCGCAATGGTAATGCAACTGGCTTTGCATTGTCCACCAGATATATACAAAAATTGATCTCGCGCCTCGGAGGTAAACCCCGTTCCTCATTAAAAACATTAGAATAATCTCAGACTACTGGAAGATATTGCAGATCATCGATAGATCCATCAAGAGACTCTAGGAAACTAGGCATAACCGACCCTATGGGCCACAAGAAATTTCGAGGGTCCTCCCATGACAAGTCAAAAGCCTAACGACCCTCTTCTCAAAACCCAGAATGACACCATATGTGGTAAGCCAATCCATTCCTAGAATCAACCCATAGCCCATAACCCCGAGCACATATGCGTTGCATTCAAACTCGACGCCTAACACAGATATCCTCAAACCCCGAAAAATCATAGATAAATGAGCCAAACCACTAATGGGGTTTGAGACAACTACGGGATCCACTACTATACTGGTAATTAAGGTGCAGAGACTCAACTACAGAATCAAATATAAAGAGTGAGAAGCGCCAGAACCAAAAAGAGTTCTAACAGGATGTTCGGAAAGAGAAATCAAACATTCAACAGAAAATTTCATACCTCTGTTTGGTACATCAACCGTGAGAGCATGCACTTGCCCTCCAGAATATCCTGCCCTTTGGCCATGCCCCTGCTTCTTCGGGCACTCCCTAGTATAGTGTACGACTTCACCACATTTGAAGCAAGCATTCTTCCTTTTTCTGCAGTCTTTGACCAAATGGCCCACATTCCCACAACCATGGCATTTCTTTTTGCCTTGATCTTTGTCGTGCTTTCTGCCCTCTTGATGTTGTTCTTTCTTGGGCCATACCTTCTTGTTCTACGTTGTTTCCTCATCCTTAACTTCCTTCCTTCTTTTCTCCCTTGTCTTCTTCATGCATTAGGGCCATATCAACCAGTTTTTTAAAAGTGGCTCCCATTGGAATATGGGACATGGCTAACCCACGAAGGGGTTCATTTAGCCCTTTAGCAAATCGCAACGCCTTATTATGCAGAGTGTCAACCAATTCCAATCGGAACCATGCTAGCTGGCTGAATTTGTTCACATATTCCTTAACCGTCATATTCCCTTGTTTGAGTGCCAAGAACCTCTCCATTTGTATGCTTTTCTTGGCTTGGGAAAGGAATTTCAATTCAAATCTTTGTTTAAAATCCTTCCAAATTTCCATGGGATGTCCAGCTTGGGTGACTTCCCACCAAAATGAGGCTTCGTCTTTCAGTAGCCAGGTGGCTAACAGAACCTTCCTTCTACTCTCTACTTCAAAGATTACAAACAAGTCCTTGGTCTCCTTGAGCCATTTCCGCGCTTCTACGAATGTCTCATTCCCATGGAATGGCATCCCTCCCATAGCACGGAAGTCTTTGAATATCTTAGCGAAATTATCTGCTCTTGGAGGGGGAGGAGGAGGAATGACTAGTGCAGCTGGGAGAGGAACATTTCCTTGGCCCTCGGCAGGTACCGTGGCCTCTAGATAACTACGAAACCATCTGGGTATTGTAACGCCCTTTGGAATATTAGGAATGTTTTGTTCCTCAGACACGCTGAAAAAGGAAAAGGAAGATATTTATACAAAGGACCGAAGGATATTACATATGGCTTTTGGGGGAATGTTTTTCAAAACAAACTTTTCTTTTTGAAAATGCTTTCTTTTAAAACCTCTTTTTGAAAATAATTTTCAAAAACTTTTATCTAATCTGGTAACCTTTAGCTCTGATACCAAGTGTGACACCCCACGTCAATTAATGTCAATCACAAAGGGAATGAATTAAGTTTCGTGAAGTGTTATAGTAAACAGAGCAGAAATATTACAAGACAGACATATAAAATAACAGCGGAATATACCGTGGTCCAAAAACTCACATGTCTGAAAATACAAAAACCCATTACAACAACATAACTTCTGTCTTGTACCATTAGAGTACATAAATACTTAAAAGAAAACATAATTCCCCAAATAAAAGAGACAAAGCCATAGTAGAGATAAGAACTTGAGCTATACTTCAAAAGCATCTCCAACAATATGATAATCGAGTCTTGACTAAGCCTGAGAATTCCCTCCTTGCGAACCTTGGGGGGGGGGGGGGGGGGAACGGAAGAAAGAAGAGGAAACAAAACGGGTCAGACATATAGTCTGGCGAGTCCAGTTACTTTTAGCAAGTAAATAAATAAAAGTAGCATGACAGGCATATAAAGTGGATATGAGAGGGATAACTACATAAAAGGCAGGTATAACAAGGTAGACAGGATAAGATGTATACGTTTCTAATGATTACTCTATTTATTCTCTGCACCAGTACTAGTGTAACAGATATGTAACAGGATTACATATTCCCTAATTGCTTAACAGAAACAAGAATGATCCCAACAGAATATAATGGTAGTTTTAGGTGTACTCTAGTAACGGGTTTTAACCCACACAGAATTAGCCGGAACCTAAACAGAATTAATGGGTGTTAGCCCAGACAGAAACACGGGTACCCCACAGAAACAGACAGGATTAGATGTACCCTATCTACTACCCTAATCGATCGGCTCCCTACTCCGTAGATACCCTGTGCTGGCCCCACAGTAGGATGTATCACTTCCTAAAGAGGCAACCCTTCATTTTCAAGATATGCACAACCATATCTATGGATGTCACGTCTTATTTTCCCGTGCAGGCGGAGTCATGCACGCACATGACCCAGATGGAACGCACCGTCAGGACACCATCCCCCACGTTTGGATCCCTTATATTCAGCCCAGTAAGCATGCCCCACTCCGACCTAGTTCGGAGTACTCGTTTGATACCTTTTTAAGGGTTATTGACTGAAACGGGTCCCACACATAAGATGATGCAAGCTCTCCCCTTCTTCTTGCATCCCCACTACTAGGTTTTCCATAGATTATGCCTACCTACTGGTGTCGTAAAATTGCGTAATCCCAACAGGTTAAGTTTGTGGGGCTATATTTATAAATATTACCCACCATCACAAGATATACTTAACCCTCCCACTGTTTCAAGTATGTTTATTTAAAGATTTAGTTTGTGGGCCTATACATACTAATATTACCCACCTACGTAAGATGTACTTAACCCTCCCTCTATTTCAAGCATGTATATTTAACGGTTAAGTTTGTGAGCCTATATATACTAATATTACCTACCTACCCGAGATGTACTTAACCCTCCCACTGTTTCAAGCATGTTTATTTAACGGTTAAGTTTGTGGGCCTATATATACTAATATTACCCACCTACCCGAGATGTACTTAACCATCCCACTATTTCAAGCATGTTTATTTAACCCCTACTCATGTTTATGTTCACATAATCCCTATGGATTCAACTAGGTTAAGTATTTCAATTTGTTACCATATTTTCATTTATGGTTATAATCGGCTAGACCTCCCACATTAGGCCTACAACTTGTGGATGCTAGATATGCCGGTCGGGTCTGGGCAGTCTTATTCCACAGTTGGGTCTAACCTCGTGTCTTAGCCCGATTCGTATTTGCGCACTTAGACCTCTCACATTAGGTTCAACATTAGTGGCTGCTGGATATGTCGGTCAGGTCCGGGCAGACTTCCACCACTAATGCAACCTAACCTCGTGTCATAAGTGCCATTAAAATTTCTAATTGTAATGCTAGGCATTTTTTATTAATTATACCTATGTTAATTATAGGTTTTATGCCTTTTTTCCTGATTATGTCCATAATTGATTTTATGCCAAATTTATTCATATTCATTACTCCAATTAATAACCAAATTGACATTCAAATTTCCAATTCTGCCTAAATGTCCAATTATACTCATAATGGATTATATGTTCAAATTCATATCAAGTTATGCCAAATCTAATATTTTCTCCGGTCCCCTAACAAACGCATTCGCATATATTTGGCGGCATACCTAGGCTAGAAAGCAGCCTAGGCATATACAGTAAAAAGGGAAAGATGATGAGGAAAATGACAATAGTGATCATTCTAACAAAAATGACATGAACATATATCCTGGCATAGACATGTTTTGGCATAATAATAAGTAGACATAAAAATAGATCTAGTGAATAGGCAATGATAAAACTAGATCTAGCATAATTAGGATGACATAGCAAGCATGTTTAGGTCTAAACAAAGATTTATATGTCCAAATAATGACATATCAAAGTTGGCCACAATATGACAGGTAAAAGATGATCTACATAAAGGATTAGATCTTACACAAGGATTTAACTATCCAAAAATGACTAATTTACATTAACCACTATATAGATATAAACCAAGATCCACAAAGCTGACGTAATAGACTAACCACAATTGAATTATATCTAGAAAAGTAGATCTATCATAACATAGCTTAGGATCCAATAACAGTATAAATTCATAATTTACAACATATCCAAATCATAGTCTTTCACAAATTACTTTTATTCATTTAAACTTAAAAGTGACCAACTCACAGTGTTTCGATTGTTAATATGATAGAAGAGAAATTGTAGGTGCTGAATCTATGCTTGAATCTCAGAATTTGATTTGCAGAAGACGAATAGAATTAGGTTTAGTCCAGTCACTGACAGCATTTCGCCTCCATTGCATTCCAGGACGGAAAACATAAAAATGGACCTTTATTTATAGCTGCCAACCTCCAAACCGACTATGCCACATCATCCCTAGGGGTGTCGACACCCCTGAGGGTGGGTCGACCCTAGTGTCGACACCCCTTAAGGGGGGTCGACCCCGGTGTTTACACCCCTCTAGGGGGTCGACCCCTCTGAGCGGGAAATTTGCCGCCTTCAGCCATTTTGATTTTTGAACGATCCTGGATAATGTGCTGACTCATATCTGACTCCTATATGACTCATATGTATATATTTATTTCTTCTGCGCGTGTACAAACTTAATACTCTCATAACTTCTTCATATGTTGTCCGTTTTACGCAAACCAAATGTCTATCTTGACCAGAATTTTGAGACAGACGCAATGGCGCAGTCCGTTTTCCTTAATTCCAAAAATTAAATTAATTATAATTTAATTTATCCTCTTTTAGTATCGTTAAAAATACAGGATTTTACAGTCAACTCAGATTCAGATCTATGCTTAAAAGGAGAAACAAATGAAAATTCAGATAGATCAGATATTATAGTCATAACAGACGGTGAGATAGAGAATTTCTCATATGAAGATTTAGTTTATATGTGTAATGATTTAACTAAATCTGTTGATAAACTCCAATGAAAAAATAAAACTCCAAAATCTAAAAATCTTGAGTTAACCAGCAAAAATAATGGTTTGGAATTAAATCTTGAAAATGTCAAGAAATCTGAAAATTCTAATTACAATTTTTTTTTGAATTTAGGAAACAATCTTGTTCATCTCAATAAAAATATTTAAAAACTTGAAAATGAAATTTTGATCTTAAAAAAGAATAAGATTGAGTTAATAAGTTCAAACAATTTTGCAAAAGGAATTGGATGATTTTAAGACACCTGAAAATTCCGAACGTGAAATTTTTGAAAAAAATTGTTAAAAAATGAATCTATTTTGAGTGAGCTTGAAAACAAGATTGAAAAATTCAAGAATTTTGAAACACTTGAATTTGAAAAACAAAAAAAATTTGAAATCTCTGAGTCCCAAGCCAAAATTAAATTACTTGAAAATGGAAATTTGGTTTTGAAACAACATGTTGTTGAAAGTAAGATCACTAATAATCGTTGTTCAGATTTAATAAACGAAAACAGTGATCTTAAATCCAAAATTCAACAACTTGAATCAACTTTGGATAAATTTTCTAATGGGAAAAAAATCGTTGAATGTGTTATTACAAAACCAAGTTTCCGTTGGAAATAAATATGTTCTTGGCTTTGGGAAAACAATCGGTTTGAAAAGCTGAATTCTAATATTTTAGAAATCCTTCAAATTGCTTTGTAAATGTTCATTTTGTGAATTTGAATTCAAATAATTCCAAAGGATTTTTATATCATAAACAAAATGAAAACTTATTTAGAAACAATCCATTTTGGACCCAAAAAAAGAAATAAATAGAATTAGGTTTACTCATGTTAAGTTTCGTGAAGTGTTGCATCTTGAAATTCATTGCTATTCATGATCTTCTGACTTGGATATTTACTTGATTAAAATCATTTGAAATTTATGATATTTTGAATCTCACACACTTCTTATATTTGAAATTAATAATCTTCTGTGATTGATTCATTGTATTTCAAAATTACATCTATTCAAGTGATTTCAAATAAGCTGCTTTCAATTTTGGATCATGAATTATCTCTCATATTTGATGTAAATATTATGAAAAATTCTCTTGTGCATCTCTGATTTTTCCCTTGTGATTGTTAGAAATAGTTATGAATTTTTTTCTTGACAATCTTGGCCCAAAGCATAATGCTTTGCTTCTTTGATAAAAGAATCTGTCTTGTTAGATTTGTTTGCTTTGTTTTGGTAATTGAATATTCTTGCTTGGGCTTGGTGCTTAGAATTTTTTGTTTGAAATTCATTGCAATGCCACTATAGATGATTAGGTACTCCAAGTGGCTTGGGCAGGACGTAAAATCAGTGTCTGAGATACCTTTGTTAACCACCAGGGTGGTATTAAAATTCTCGTTAATGGAGATAACAAGTGGTATCAGTACTAGAAGTGTTCGAAAAAAATTCACATTCATCATTTTTTGATTGATCTGATTAAACTGATTTTCAAAACATATAGATCTTTTAAATCCCTTATGCAACTGATTTTCAATTTTAAAATCGTTTATTAATTATTTATTCAAAAATTGAAATCGATAACCAAATTGATCTGTATTTAAAATTCATCAAAATTATTATCAGGTTTTTGAAATTGTGATGAGCTGTGACCACAGTATATTTCACAACAAGAGGAAATTCTATTTAAATCTCATGATGTTTTGAACAGCTTTATAATATCTTTGAATTGGCGCATATTTCATGATCATCTTCTTTTTTTATCATCATTCTGTCATCCGTCAGGATTTTATATTAGTGTGGAGGATCTCATTTTTTTTAAATTCATCTTAAATATATTGTTTCAAAATATGTGACGGAAATGTGACTGTATTACTTTTCAAAAATAAGATAATTGAAAATTTTCAAAAATAAGATAATTGAAAATTTTCAAAAATCCCGGTACAGTTGAGCATATTTCATAATTTGATTAATTTAGAAAAAAATTCACAATCATTTCTGTACCTACCATATTTCTATCATCCATTTTGGTTTTATATATTGTAGAGTTTTTTTTAAAGGGAAAACGATATATATATATAATATACATTAGTGTTTCTCTAACCTCTTTTAAAAATCCAAGATATGGTCATGCATGGTTACGACATTACTTATAATTTAAGCTACAACTGACCACATTTAAAATCTAAGATCTGATTATGCGTGGTCAGTGTGCTCTTGAATTAAAATGAAAAGAAAATAAATAAATTTATATGAAATCCTCCTTGGTGTGTAAAAACCAGACTATCGATTCATTTTCTATTTTATGAAATGTGTAAATATTTTATGATGTATTATGATTTGTTGATCGATAGTTATTGGGATTTGAATTATTTGATTTCTTCACTTAAATTGAATTTGTAATCGTAGTCTAAATCCATCACAATTTTCTACTCATTTTTAAAAATCTGTTTGAAAATAATTGGAAATCCATATGTTTTAAAACTCTCTCCATTTTTATAAACTTTATCGTAAATGTATCATTCTAGAATGTGAAATTTGCTTCTAGTTCTCATAATATTATGATTTTTGTTTGATTGATTGAGATTTATGATGAACACTCTCTCTATTAAGCTAATTTTATATTTATAGTCAATTTTTCGACATTATTTTTAATTTCCATAACCTTTTGATGATAACAAAAAGGGGAGAAAGGTTAAGATATTAATTTATAAGTGAATATTTTATAAATAATTTAATACTGAAATTTCATTTAATTTATAATATTATTTTAGTATTGAATTTTCATTTAATTTATTCTTTTCACTCATGCACATATTTAGAGGGATTTTTGTTGTAGGGGGAGCATACAAATAGGTGGAGTTCCACAATTCATTGTCAAACACATTTATTGCATTCAAAATCGTGTTATATGTTTATCATCATCAAAAGGGGGAGATTGTTGTATATAACAATTCTATGATTTTTGTTTGATGATAACATATATATATATATATTATTATAAATGTGTTTGTAATTATACTATTCTAGTACATCACAGTCAGAATTAAATATTTATATTTAAATAAAATACTACTGCACAAGAATTCAAATATTCAAACTGTATTTTATTGAAATATAATATTTTATTTCTACATTTGAATAGTACATATTTATAACTCCACTATTTGTACATTTCACTATAGTACAATACATTCAATTTATTTTGATACATCTGCTCCTCACTACAAAATTTCACTTAGTTGTAAGCACATACATTTCACTCAGTCACTATTTTACATTCACTCTCTGTTATATATACATTGACACACAGACACACTTGTCTTCTATTTGCTTCTCATTCGGTCCAATCACCTGCTTATCTGTCACAAGAAACACACACAGTAAACTAGAAAAAAAATGTTTTGAATTCTAGTAGATATAAATTTATTTTTAAAATTTATTTTCCTTACAATTTTGGTGTGTTTCTCATCATATTTCATGACTTGATATGATATGTATATATATCCATCTGTGTCTAAACGATTGTGATATTCACTGTGGTTCACTGTAAATACCACAAGGTTGACTTGTCTCTAGTGCTTTCTCTCTCTCTCTCTCTCTCTCTCTCTCTCACACACACACACACACACACACACACACACACACATATATATATATATATATATATATTCTACACACATAATACATGAATACACATACATGCGTATGTATGTACACATGTATTTTGTGCAAGGGCAATACGATCAAATATCAGTGAGTGGGCATGAACCAAGAAATTCAGTGCAAGTGCGGACACAAATATATATATATATATATATATATATATATACACACACAAACACACATACATCTGTGCATATATGTGTGTGTGTAGATGTATATGTATATACATCGAAGCAGCAATGGCTACATAGTGCAAAAAAACACCAAGCTTAAATACATGTATGCATGTGCATATATGTGTGTGTGTGTGTGTAGATGTATATGTATATACATGGAAGCAGCAATGACTATAGAGTGCAAAAAAACACCAAGTTCAAATACATGTATGCATGTGCACGTATTCAAGTCCATACAACATGTAAATCATGCACAAACAGGTGCAAATAATGTCATGTTTAAGTTTACTTAGACAAGCATGCACAAGCATGAACAAATCAGACCAGCGACCAGTACACAAAGCAACAACCACAAGCATGTCAAATATATAAGGGTGTACACTGCATGGGGCGTGTAAATACAAAATAGCAAGAGACAACATGTACAGGAAATTGAAAATGGTCAAATAAATATGCACTGCAAATGCCAAAACAAGTTACAAACAATAATGCATGGCCAAGTTGCACAACACAAGCTAGGTGAACATAAGTGCAACAACAAATATGTACCTAGCCCAGATACACAAGACTGGTCAAGAATTATGGCTATAGCTCGACATGGCAATCAAAGCAAGTCAGGGAGCAAAGTGCATCAGCAACTCAAGTTTCAAAAACAAATATCAAAATCACAAGCCAGAATATATGTCAACCAGCAAACACACATAAATATATATATACATGAAAGTATTTATGCATGTATATATATATATATAAACTAATCACATGTTTTTCACATTTTGATGGCGGACGCGCTATCTTGGAGTATCCCGCCCAAAACTTTTCCAAAATCAAATCGAGATTCGTCTCATCCAGATTCAAATAATCAGGAAGTAAATGATTCTAAATCTAAATAGGAATCTCTACAATATGTGAAACCTTCGTCTGATATTGTTGATATTCCCGAAGATATTTTTAACGAAACAGATGAAGCATGGCATGATACTATTGCTTTACATACGATAGAGTTCAGATTATCTGTAGGGAAGTTAAAGGACTATATTCGAAAGGTATGGAGGCTGAAAGGTTGTTTTGTAGTTCATATAGTTTCTGGTTTTCATTTCATTGTTCAGTTTGAAGATCCATTTGATTTTGCTTCGGTAACTAAATCTTCTACTCATTCATATTTTGGTAATCTATTGATGATCAATAAATGGTATCCTAGAAACAATTTTGACAAGTTCACTATATATAAGGTTCAGATCTGGATTAAAATTCATAATCTAGATATGGAGTTGTGGTCGATTAAAGCATTGTCGAGGATTGCTAGTTTTATAGGGGAATCTATAAATTTAGGTGATAATACTATGATAAGAGGATTGTCATGTATGTCAAAGCCCTTATTCTTGTAGATTTGGCATCGAAGCTATTTGATAAAATTCCTATTCAACTTCACAATGGAGTTAATAAAGAGTTTTAGTTGAGTATGAGTTCTTACCTCCTAGATGCGAAAAATGCAAATTATTTGGGCATAATACTTTGGTTCATGAACTAGAATCAGATCCAGCTTGGGCAGCTGAAGACTCGATGAATTCATAGGAAACAATGGAGAATATTGTTCATGATAAAGCTTCCTCTTCAGGTATTCATGTGGAGCCTAATGTTCAAAATAATGGTTCTTCTTCTAGTATTAATGTAGCACAGGAGGATTTAGAATTTTTAAACTCTGAGTAACCTCAAGACTCATTACCAGATAATCTCAATCAAGTGGCTGAAAGTTTGAAGGAACCTACTCCAGAAGATGAAAATCATGATGTATCAGAAGGCGTTAGTCAAAATAGTGAGTATATGGCACATTTAAAAGGAAAGTCTTAGGTTAATGCAAATGTTACAATTGCTCCTCCTAAAAGAAACACAAGGAGCTCGGTTTCTATTAAATGATGCTTATGTGCTGGAATGTTAGGGGGATGAATTCATTATCTCGTATGCGTGAGGTTTTATCCCTTTTGACAAAATTCAAACCAACTTTATTTGGTTTGGCAGAGAATAAGTCAAATGCAAGTAGTATAAAAGTGTTTAAAAAATTACTTCCTTCTAATTGGGAATTTATTCCACAGCAGCATTCAAATTTTTCAGGTAGAATTCTCATTTCTTGGCAAGTTGAGGTATGGTCGATTAATGTGATTTCTTCTTCTAATCAACATGTAACAATGCAAGCAAATAATTCAGGTGGCAAGTCAATGTTTATTTCAATAGTTTATGCTAGCAACAGTTTCTTTGATATACAGGTGTTTTGGCAGCATTTGATTCAAGAATCATAATTAATTGATTGTGAATGGATTTTGCTAGGGGGTTTTAATAATTCTATGTCATCTGTTGATAAAAAAGGATGTCTGCCAATTCCATTTCAACAACTTTGAGCCTCCAACAATTTTTTATCTCAATCTGGCCTTATTGAAATCAAAGCTATTGGATTCAATTACATTGGAGGAGGAGGAGTGGTATTGCCAATCATATAAATAAGATATTTGTAAACCATTCTTGTTTACAAAAATTTATATGAGGCCTTTGTCATTATCTCAATTATCTAGCGACTACAATCCATTATTGCTTGAATTAATTCCTACTTCAACTCCAAAAGGGTTTCCATTTAGATATAGTAATGATTTGTGTTTTAAAGAGGGTTATAGAGAAAGTATAGAAAGGGGATTACATGATTGTGTTTGGGGCTATCCAAGTTATAAATTCCAACAGAAGTTACAAGCTTGTAAGAGGGAACTGAAAATATGGAATAGATTTAGACCAAAAGACGATGTTTTGCTATTAAAAGCTGAAAATAAGTTTAAAGAAAGAGAGGTTGCATCTGATATGGAACCAAAAAATGTAGATTTGTACGAGAATACGTTGGAAGCTAAACATCAATATTTGTTCCAAAAATAGATAAAATTTTGGAGTTATAGGCAGAAAGCTAAAGTAGCTTGGTTGCAAGAGGGGATACAAATTCTAAAAAATTTCATTCTAATATGTCAGCTAGAAGGCATAATAATAATTTGAAGGCTTTAATCAATTCTAAAGGGGAACTTTTGTTTAAGCAGGAGGAGGTTGCAGCAGAGGCAATATCTTATTTCAGTGACATGTTAAATGGTTATATATCAAATATTTTTCCATTCTTTTAGTCCTCTTATGTTATTAATCAACAAGGGAAGCAAGATCTACTTCGACCTATCAGTATAGAAGAAGTTAGGAAGGCTTTATTTTCAGTGCATGAAGACACAAGCCCTGAACCAGATGGATTTAATTCGAATTTTTCAAGCTTCATTAGGAGGATCTAAAGGATGATATTCTGGCTGCTGTATAAGATATGTTTCAGTCTGCAAAGCTTCCAAAAGGTTTGTAACCATACTTTTATTACTTTAATCTCTAAAGTTAATATGCCTACAGAAATTTCCCACTTTCGACCTATTTCATGCGGCAATCTTTATTGCAAAAATTTTAGCAAAATTTTGTGTAATAGGATCAAATGGTTTTTGCCTCATATTATATCTTCAAATCAATGTGCATTTATCCCTTCATGTTACATAGTGGATAATATCTTGCTTGCAAATGAGTTGATTAGAGACTTCAGAAAACCGGGTGTGAACAAATTTTGCGTTAAAGTGAATCTACATAAGGCTTATGATAGGATTATCTGGGAGTTTATTTGTCATTTGATGATGATAATGGGTTTTCCTAAGCGTTATATAAATGTCATATATGCATGTATATCCACTCCTACATTTTCTATTATGATTCAAGTGGTTTCATATCATCAAATAGAGGTATTAGACAAGGGGATCCTTTGCCCCCCTATTTATTCTCAATTGCAATGGAGTATTTCACCTTTTGCATGAATGAAGTGGTTCTTATGAAGACATTTTTGCCTGTTCATTCTTTTGAACCTATTATTTCTCATTTACTCTACGTGGATGACCTTATGGTATTTGGAAGATGTTCTATTTCTAGTGCAGCCTCTTTAAAAGCAATATTTGATAAGTTGGAGTTATATAGTGGTTTAAAAGTAAGTGATCTTAAAACTAAAATCTTCTTTAGTACTCCGTCTACTTCAACTAGAGAGATGGTTGGGATCCTTAGTTTTAATAAAGGACAACTTGCCATTAAATACTTGGGTGTGCCATTATCTACAAACTACATACACTATCATGACTGTCAGCAATTATTGCATAGTACTCAGAAGAGGCTTCAATCATGGGATGTCAATTTTTTATGTTTTGCAGGGAGAGCCGAACTAATACAATCTGTCATTACGCCAACTGTTATGTACTGGTTGTTCGTGTATCAGCTGCCTGAATTCACCATTGACAAGTTGAACATTATGTGTTCTAATATTTTTTGGGCGGGAAACTAAGCACAAGGTTAATTAGGACAAATTGTGTACTCCAAAATGTGAAGGGAGCATTGGGCTGAAATCATTTAAGGCATTGAAGAAAGCTACCTATATAAAACTATTATGGAAGTTTCTCACTGGATCATCTTTATGGAGGCAATGAATGTATGAAAATATTGTAGGAACAAGTTGTTTTGGCATATGAGTGTATACAAGAACTCCTCTTGTACTTTGAAATCCATTTTAAGAATGAGAACTAATGGCAAGCAGTTATTTAATAAAGTGATACATTCAGGTACAAATACACTGTTGTGGTTCGCGCCTTGGATAAATATCAAGTGCTTAGTGGATTTGTTAGGGATTTCGAGGTTTCAAGTTATGGGAAATCAACATGAACTTGTTTCGTTGATTACTCAGGAGGGCAGAATTAATAGTAGGCTTCATCCAGCTACAAGAGAAAGGCAGTTTGAAATTAATAATGTGGTGATAAATAATTGTTCAACAAGATGTATATGAATTGAGTGATGGTGGAGTTTTTTCATTTCATAATGCATGGGAGAAAGTTAGAGTGAAACAACATGTTAAACCTTTTTATAAAGTTATATGGCATAATAAAAATTCGAGAAGGATGGGTACCATCACATATTTAGCAGTGAGGACAGATTGAGTACTAAAGACAGGCTTATCAGATTTGGAGTGGTGGAGGAAAACAAATGTATGCTATGTGGTTTTCATGAGGAATCAGTGAGGCACTTGTTTTTTCAGTGTGGTTATTCATATTTCATATGGAGTTCTTTGAAGGAGAAACTTGGCATGACTACAAATGCAGTTGGTTCTATTGAGGATGAAGCTACTTTGATTATGCAGATATTCAACGTTAAGAATCAATTAACATACATAACATGTGCATTGTTTTCTTGTGCAGTTTACCATATTTGGTTAGAGAGGAATGCTAGGCAGTTTTGTAGCCATTCTATAATCAAAGAGATCAAACCAAAGTTAATAGAAAGGGAGATTTTCTATTTAGTGAAAGGAAATGGGAGTAAAACAAGCAGAACAATGGAGAATGAAGTGTTTTTGAGCAGATGGGGAGTTGAATTGTTGGATACAGGTTGATTATATACAGAGAAGCTTTATTTCTTGGGGTGGTTCTCTTCGATTATGGATAGTTCGTTATACTTGGGCTTCGGTTGTGATGGGCCTTTCATTTTACCTGTATTTCTTTTTTTTACGTTTGTTTGCTTCTGTCATATCATATAGTTGTTTGTACACCAAATTTATATGTGCTCTTCTTCCCTGTAAGGCACCCACTTAGGTTACAGGGATTATAGGGTTTTAGCGAGGCATATAAAGGAGGTTTTTTTATTAGTATTAGCAATAAAGAGTACCAATTTTAAAATATATATATATGTATGTGTGTGTGTGTTCTTGTATCAAAAGCCAAGCCATACTCAGATTGAAGCAAGTCTCAAGGCAAATTCAAAAATCAAAGTATCACACAAGTGTTCAAGCACAAAACCTGTAATGACCCGCATTGGCAGAGGTATTATGATTAATTTATTTAATTATATCAATGGCGGTATAGTGAATTAACTGGTCGTGGAATTAAATAATGATGAATATTTAATTAAAATAATAAATTAAATAATATATTTAATTCTAAAATAATCAGAATTGGCCGAAATGACGATATGGTGTGAACCGGATCATCTGTGATATTTAATTCAGCTTGGAATTGAATTTGAATAACGAATATATTCAATTGTCGACAGTTGAACGTATAGTTTATAATATAATTATAAACGAGCTCGAAATGGCGCTGCAGTTCGTAAATTGGCGATTCGAACTTCAACTGAATGTACAGGATTCGTTTTAAGCCGGATTCCTGTGAAACAAGAAACGTGTGGAGCTGGTGGAGTATATCTTTCTAGTGGAAGAGAAGAATCGGGATTTTGTCGTGTAGATTTTGAGATATGTACAAATCAAATTTTAAAATAGTCGTTATAGAATCGTTTATCGACCATATCGGTTTATTCGATATAACTAGAGATCGGGATTGAATTTAAACAAGGTTCTTTTGGGAAATAGTGATAATATAATTTTTATAATTTTACTGTAATTTTTAATTAATTTAATAAGCGACTTTTTATTTGAAGTATTTTGCACCCTGAAATCAACATTTTTGAAGCTTCAAAATATAAGGCCACCTACCGATATTATTATATTTTTGGAATCCTAACACCTCGCTGATTACAACGGTATATTTATTTCTATCCGTAGCTGCCCGTATGTATGCGGAGTGGAGTAAATCGAAGTTCATAGCTTTACTAAATAAAAGAAAAATAAAATATCTTAACCTATATGTGAACCTAGCAAGGCCACACACTACTTTTCTCAGCCACACAAAGTCTCATCCTGTCATATAAAAACAATTCTCTTCGGCTACAACCGATGAAAGTAAATCTCAAAATAAAATGGATCTTCATAAATCATTCTCAATTCAAATCAAACCCTAAAAATCTTGGAACTTATATTTCTGAGATGCTGAAACCCTCCCCTTCATCGCAGTATCAGTTTCAAGGGGTTCGAACCCAAACTAGTCGCTGGTGTCTGTATGGTTTGCGAATGAATGATCGACGCGTTTGGGGATGTGAATGCGAGTGGAAGCTTTTGGGTATGGCTAGATAGAGCTTGCAAAGGAAATGAATTTGGTGATGGTCTCGTGCGATATGGTGTAGTATGGAAGAGGGACCAAAATGGTTCGAGGAGCTCTCGAAAATTACTGTGTATCGTTGGGGTGAGAACGCAACCAGCATGGTGAGATCGAGTATGACATGAGTGAAAGGTAAAAGGAGATGGAGAGGGTTTGTTGTGGACTGTGCAGTGGAGAAAAAGAGGGGAAACTGTGGTGGTTCGTGGGTCTTGAGCACGATGGAGATGGCAGTATGCAGGAGGTCGTGACCTGTATCTAAGGAAGAAGAAAAATCTATGTACTAAAGTGCGGATGGGTTTGTTTAGTTGGGGTGATGTAGCGTGTTGTTGTAAACTGTAAGGGTTCGTTTGTCTTCAATATGGAGAAGGAAGTCACAGGGTAGGGATGAGGATCACTTGCTGTTGACTGAAAGGGGAAGGTTAAATCTTGTGTTGCGATAAGGGTCAGTTTTGTTGTTGAGGAAAGTGGACAGGGAAAGGAGGACGTGGGGTCTTCATGTACAGATGATGGGTTGTGTTGAGGAAGGAAGGCGTGGGAAGGTCAGAAACATTGGGCAAAAAGGTGTTAAACAAAGTGGAGTCCTTTGTTTTAGTGTATAAGAGCAGCGTACCCCAAAAGTAGTATCGGGGTTGAGATTGATTCAGTAAAGAAGGACTAAGGATGGACGGAAGGGACTGTGTATTGGGAACAGTGGAAGTAAATGAAGCAGCATTGTTTCTTGAATGAGCAGATATTTGGGGGGGGGGTGAAAGAAAGAACGGTACATAATTGGATGCGGGTCTGGGTGACTTTAAGTTTGGGTATTTGGCCGGGGTGAAGCCCAGTTATTTTAAAACAAAAACAAAAGAAAAGGGGTTCGAATTATGCATGTAGGAGGACGGGGATTGTTAATCTGGAAGAGTGGAATGTATAGTGTGTGTTAACGAGTAGTTGGGCCAGTCTAAAAAGGGTAAGACCCAAAGTTATATTTAATTAAATTTTAAATTTAAAGTAAAATATTATATTAACTTCAAACCATCATTTCTTATGCATACGGACTCTGATCAACGAGCCGTCAGTCATGTTAGAATCGTATGGACGAGGGCAACACCATGGAACTGGCTGGGAGTGGACTGGAGCTCGTTTGAATTTATGGAGAAATAAATTGTTGGATTCAAATCAAACAAACAGTTTATCGTTCTTTAACGATGAACTGCAGATGTGAGTAAATCTCAATAACTCTGAACAGTTATAATTTCATGTTGTATTTTTTGAACTGTTAGAAATTGTCTGATTTACTGTGTGTTGATTGTTTGACATAACTGCTAGTCAGTTAGTTAAATTTTCTATATTGATCCTGTTTAACAGAATGTATCATATAGAACTGAAAGTGATGTTATCTATATTGTTTAACATCTGTGATGCAGGGAAACAGGTTGGAGGAATCCAACTGGATTCCTCAACATTTATTTTACTGTTTTTCATATATTGTGATATCTGATGTGTTATATAATCAGTTATGGATTATGTGTGTTGGAATGATGCTGATCATTGTTATTCGGAAATGTTTTCCAAATATCATAAAAGACCCTGGGATGTAAAAAGGATTTATTTCAATGTATATTGAAATAAAGGGATTTTATAAAATCAACAGATTTTATAAAAGGAAATATTTCGAAAGTAAATAAAAGGGAAAAATGTTTTTAAAACGAATAGAGTTTTATAAAAGGGAAATCATTTGTAAAGTGAAGAACTGTTACTAAAAGTAAATCTTTATAAATGAATAGTTTATTCGAAAAGAGTAAAAAGAGTTAATTGAATATAGTTATTTGAATAGAAAGTAAAAAGAGTTAATCGAATATAGTTATTCGAATTGAAGCAAAAGAGTTAATCGAATATAGTTATTCGAATAGAAAGTAAAAGGAGCTAATCGATGTTAGTTTAATCGATTAGAGTTAAAGTAAAAGGAGTTAATCGATGTTAGTTAATCGATTAGAGTAAAAGTTAAAAGGAGCTAATCGATGTTAGTTTAATCGATTTGAGTTGAAGCAAAGGAGTTAATCGATGTTAGTTTAATCGATTAGTGTTAAAGCAAATGAGTTAATCGAATATAGTTAATCGAATAGAGTTAAGTAAAAAGAGTTAATCGAATATAGTTATTCGAATAGAAAGTAAAAAGAGTTAATCGAATATAGTTATTCGAATTAAAGCAAAAGAGTTAATCGAATATAGTTATTCGAATAGAAGCAAAAGAGTTAATCGAATATAATTATTCGAATATAAGCAAATTAGTTAATCGAATATAGTTTATTCGAAGAAAGTAAAAGGAGTCATCGAATATAGTTATTCGAAAGGAGTTAAGTGAAATGGGTAAAAAAATAGCATTAGTCAAATAGAGTTAATCCAATAGTGTTAGTCCAATAGAGTTAATTGATAAGGGTTAATCGAATAGAGTTAAGTGAAAAGAGTCAATCGAATATGTTTATTCGAACGAGAGTTAAGTAAGAAAGTTAGAAAAAGGAATATAAAGTGAACTTTGCCTATTTCAAAGTTAGAAATGTTGTTCAGTTAAGGTCTGAGAGGTAGTTCTACCCCAACTTGATTGGCTTCGTTTTGAACTAAGGAATAGTTCAGGTTCGGCAGTAAAGGAAATGGTCTGAGTTGGCATCGCAATGGTTTGTTTAAACATCTGTCTAAGTCCAATGAAGAAGCTTTGGAAATGTTTTCCAAAGAAGAAACCAGAAATGTTTTCTAATAAAGAAAACAAGAAATGGAAATATTTTCCATTTGTTAATAACGTATATTTTCCCAATTTAGAAAATAAGGAATATTGAACGTAGGGAAACAGGAGATAAGTAAATTAATGAAATAAAGAGATGAATGTTAAATGATGTTTGATCGATATAATTTCCATTTGGAAATATTATCGTTGTTTGCACACTTGTTTTTCTTCGATAGTTAAATCACAGACTATCGATGTTTTGACCATTTTAACGTTGTAATATGGAGAGACCGGTTGGATTTTTATCCAAAGAACCACTCTGTATTGGCATAAGCGTTGCAAATCATATATGCCAAAAGAAATTGAAGACGGAGTTATGCAAGGGCTATCCTGTTTACAGAATAGTGCCTTCGGTTCATCCTGTTCCTGGATGACTTGTATGGACGGATGTCTGACAGAGTATTTCCAGACGATCACGTATATTGATTTCTCCAACCGTACCAAGAGTGGAAGCGGAGAAGGAAACTTCTTTTAGCTAACACATAATGTATGGTTGAGGACGTCAATCGGTGATTTGATGGATTTGATGATGTGGCATTCAAAGTGAATCTGGTATGATGATAAAGCGTAGCTTCTAGCCTCATCATCCGGTAAATGACAGAAATCGGGCAGGCAACATGGCTAAGTCGGTCGCACCGAAGTAGGGTGTATAATCACCTGATCTAGAGTTTCATTTACTTCTAAAAATCTATTGTTGATGCTGTCCCATTCGGGAAACGGTTGCTGATCCCAACCGTTGGTGATATACATTCGATACACTCAAGCGAAATGAGTGGTCGGTCATGTGTGGCCGGGTTGCAAGATGTTCTTGTTGAACCCAGTGTATTCCTCTCTAGAGGTACACGAGCGATAGGCGGTTCCATACCTTGTCATAGTTGGAAATCCATTACCCAATACGTGTTTGCGGTTGTGATTGTATACTATATATGTAGAACGTGAGATGAAAGCGGTTCTGCTAGATGATTATATATACTGTGGTTGATAGACATTATTATAATATCAAAAGGTTTTTGATATAAAGAAATTTTGGATTCTCATAAGGGATAAACCCGATCCGTTATGCGGCGTGGTCTTATGAGATATCATTTACTTGTTCGAACTGTTTTTAAACTGTTTTACTCATACCAGTCCCATGACTGACCCGGAGTTTACTTTGTTGTTTTCCCTAAACTCTTGGGTGCCTAAATTTGTATGAGCAGTCAAGTAGTCGGGATTTTACAGATATAGTTGAAGAGCTGGAGCAGGAGGCTTCAGGATCATATAGCTATAGTTATTTCCGATGTGTTGTAAGTGCCGTACTTTGATAATGATGTATATTCAAATACAGATGTATATTCCAAAGTTATGTTACATATATTATATGTTATTCGTTCCGCTGTGAGATTCGTGTTACTCTGATGTTGTGTTCTTCTTCTTCTATTCTAAATTTCTATCTTATCTATCCTCACCCTCTAATTTCTTTCATTAATTACCAGGATTTTTCGATGTTTTAGTTATCGACATCGTGTTTATGTCGATAACCAAAGTCGCCAAAAATCCGGGTCATTACAAAACCACAATTTCATATGAAGTTGTATGAGCAACATGGGTGCAACGGTTTTTTTTTGTTTTAACAATGGACAAAAAAAGAATTGTGTACAAGACCGTGTGCATCATGCATAAGGGATGCTGCATTAAAACGTATATATACACACAAATTCGTGTATATATATACATACACTTATGCATATCAATATCAAATGTCCAAGCCACAACAAAAAAGTTACTGCCATAAACATATTGATGTTACAAATGGGTACTGTCATAAATATGGGTATTGCCATAAATACATATACCCAGACTTAAGTGAAACAAGTGTTCGCAAATAGGCAAGCAATAGGATATCTGGAATTTGATATTTGGCAATCATTTATTTTTGAATATCATGGTGTGTAGACAACAAATAAAATAGAGTTGGAAAAATATATTTCTAGAAAACACCTCATCGTTAGCAATTTTTTAATGGTCATTTATCTGGTTCGAAAATATGGTTTAAAATCATTTTTCATTGATAGCAAGATTTATTTTTGGCAAACAATTTTTGCAATACAATTTTCTATATTCATAAAGGGACAGAAGATCGACCAGGTTCATCAGCTAATCAAAGAACCATTTTTTGGTAATACATCATGTCGAAATTCGCAAGGGCCAAAGAAATTTTTCTAGAAAACAATTTCTATTTGTTTCCAGAATTCAACAAACATTTTTAGGCAAGAAAATCATTCCATGTTTTCCAACAATCATCATAAAATTTTTGGGCTTTAAATCATTCCAGGAATGCAAAGGAAATCTCACGTGTATTTTTGGCAATATCAAATTCACAGCTACAAAACATAGAATCAAAGAAAAAATAATTACGTGTTTTCTAGAATTATCAGGAAATTCATTCGAAGATTTCTTGAAATTCAATTACTCATTTAAGGGAACAGTTCAGAATCCATTCACACGGTCACGACAATATTTCAACCATAATCACGCAAGAATCACAACAAATCATTTTGTGAAATCAGAGAGTAACTCAAGGGTTTGTAACCCTATATATTTTACACCAATTCATCATTGAAAAGTCATCGAAAACAAAAAGCAATAATTCGAAGGGCAAACAAATCAAAATCAGAATAACTCACGTTTTTTTGATTGCGTGCTCCAAAAGCAATAGCCAAGAACAAACGTTGCTCGAAGATCATCAAAGATTATTATTATTTTCCAGCAATTGAAGTCGCGTTTTTGATTTAGGCAAGAAAACCCTAAGTTTTTATTTTGGCTAACATTGAAGAAAAAGAAGAGCAAATGTTTCAAGAAACAAATGGGCTGGCCATATTCTTTTTAAGGGGTTTTTCTATTTTATTCTTATTGTATTGTTTTATTTTCATTTGTAAATCGTCATCAGTTTTCTAGTGTCGGTAAAACTAGGGTTTCTAGCTATAGGGATTTTTAACTAGAGTCTACCAATTACAGGATTGTAATTCAGGAAAAAAAATCTGATTTTGAGTTAAAAATTAGTACAGGGTTTCGAGTGTAGAATTAGAACAGTTTTGGGCGAGTGTCGCGAGTTTACAGGCATTTTGTAAGCGTAGAGATTATTTTCATTCTAGTAAAAAACCTTGGGAAATGCAACAGTAGGTAGGGTTTGCCGAAGTTGGGTAAAATCTGTGTTATTTATTTTCTGTATTTATTTTCTCTGCTGCAATATGTGTTGTAATATTTTTAATATCATGAATTAATCCAATAATCCCTATTCACAACTCCTCTAGGGTTAATCTCGATCCAACAATTACAACAACCCCTTGAGCTAAGTTAAGACAAGGGGTTCGATTACTAATACCTGGACACGGATCAGTAGATTTATGTACATGGATTTAGATCGTTGTTCAACTTACTTTTAGAAGTTTGAGCATCTTTTCTCTTCAAATTTTTCTTTCCTTCCCTGTGATAACCATCGGATAACGAGGAATTAGTTTCTTTTAAGGACTTTTGGCCTACATAAGCTCTACATGACTCAGACATGGCTGCGAACCGCTTACATCTCGAAATATTATCTATGTTTGTAACGTCCCGAATTTTTTGCAGTTAAATAATTAATTTATTTAATTATTTAGATATCGATTTGGTAAATTAAAGGGTTTGAATTTAAATAATTTTGATTATTTAATTATCATAGATAGTGAAATAAAAATGATATAATTTCCAAATAGTCGAAAATAGTCGAACTGACAATATTAGGTAATTGTACAATATAAGGAATTTAATTGAGTTTATATTCGAAATAGAATCACGAATATATTAAATTTAATGACAATTGAACGCATTAATTGTAATTTAATTTCAATCGAGCTCGTAACGGCGCGGCAGTTCGTAATATTGAGTTTTGAACTTCAATTAAGTGTACAGGATTCGTTATTAGTCAGATTTCTTCAAAACAAGAAACGTTTGAATCTATTAACGGTATTTTGGAAGTGAAAAATCGAGATTTCGGCTTATAGATTGTGAGTTATATTCCAATCAAATTTTAAAATAGTCGCTATGGATTCATTTATACACCATAACGATATATTTAATTATAATTAAACATTGATTTCGAATTTGGACAAATCCTTTTAGACGTAGTTATAATTTAATTTTTAGAATTTTTCTGAAATTTTTATTGTGAAAAATAAGCAACTTTTTACCTGGTGTATTTTACACCTTAAACCAGCATTTTGGGTTTTCACAGAATGAGTTAACTAGTCTATATTATTCTATTTTCGGGATCTTAGCACACTGTTCAACATGACTGTAATTTTATTTTTGCCTATAGCGACTCATACGGGAATGAAATTTTGCGTAGCAGGGTACGCTAAACTAAGAAAAAAATATATACATATAACATATATAGCCATCTATGTTTTGCCAATCATGACAACATCACTAGTGTCCAAAGCAATATTGATAATCCCATATTGATAATATATTCATATAATATGACAATGGAAGCTATAATGTTTTTCACAGATTGTAAAGGATTTGTCAAATTGAAAATTTTGATACAAACTACAAAAATAGTGACAGCATTGAAAAGGGCAGCTCACCACTTAGATTTTTGCTTTTGCTGGTGTTTCATTCCTAGGAACCTAGTCTATGTATGTACACTCACTCACAGTAAACGTTATACCAATGACAGCTCATTCGAATGGATGGATATCATATATATAAATATTTATAAAGTCTTTCCTTTGCACTGAAGTTACCCTGGAAAACCGTAGTCTCTACGCATAAAACAGTAAAACATCACCCATCACAAAGACAACTCACGCAGGCCTATGGCTTCAGCAACTTCAACCATTTCCCAGACCCTAACAGGGGCCCGGTGATTCTCAATACTTCACGTCGAAGGATGAAGAATTCTTCGAACCTAACGATCTAAGACGTACCTTCTACGTTGGCTATTCCTTCGCAGCCACGTTTTGAAAATCCTATAAATACACAACATCCTCTCCATTTTTGCGTGAATCTCCCATTTTCTCGCTCATATAAAATAAAATAAAACCAAATCATACCTCACCGTTTTCTTCTGCAGTAACTAAAACCAAAACGTCGGAACCCATTACGCCACTTTGAATCTTCTCCGCCCACGTTTCCAGGATCGCCACAGCGTCCTTTACTCATTTGGCCTTTCGATCCGCCCTGAAGAAGACCACCGCTGAGTGGAAAACCCTAAAAGCAAACCCACTTTCATGACTTCCAATCTAGCACTAAAGAATGGATGAAGTATGTCCAATGGTGAGGTTGGTGGCGCTTGTTTGTTAGAGGTGCGGGTGTCGGACTGTAGTGGAGAAACTGTTGGGCAACGCTTTGGTTGGAGGAAGACTGTGTGAGGTGATGGGCATGAGGAGTCGGAGATACTATCGGAATATGGTGAGTGGAGTTTTGAGCTGAGTGAAGTCGAGGAAGAAGAAGTTGAGAAGGATGGAGTTGTGTGCATTGTAAAGAGGTGAAGTTGAAATGGTGAGAGATACTGTGCGTAGCATGTTTCAGTTTCTCTTCTGCAGGGATGGGTTCGTGATACCCGACCTCGAAAGCTTAATGCTGTGCAAAAATCAATGGAGGTCTGATGAGGATGGATGGACCTGAGGTGAGGCTGACATGGTGGTAGGGGAGATGGACTGAGCGATGGGAAGAAGTGGAGTGCATAGGGTGAACAGAGGCGTTGGGTTTATGAAGTTTCATGGAGAGATGGGCTAGGGAATGGGGTTCAAAGAATCCATAATGGCCATGAAATTATTACTGGAACTTGCGGCAACTATTTTTGGAAGAGACTAAGTTGAACTTGCGAAAATGTGGGAATCAATACTGGAGATGTGCGGTTTTAATAAATGGAAGAAGAACATTGATGTTTCGGGAGCAGGTAGTGGAACATGCGAGGTTGGATGTTGAATCAGTAAAGGAAACATTGGTATACGCCACGGAAAAGGGGACGCAGTTTAAAACTCACGGCAATAGGATAAAGGGAGAGCAGGTATGAAAGTTTTGTTTGGAGAAGAATGAAACTATATTTGTTCGCATGGTTTTACTGTATGGATGGCATTACTGCCCGACGAGATGAAGGGGTATTGATCGAGTGTTATATGGTAGTGTTGAAGATAGAGAGCTCGGAAAGAGTAATCAAACGTAAGTGGTTTCGTGAAGAATGATGATGTAGTGGAGGAGAACGCTACATTCAAGTGATGAACCATGGACTGGAAAAAAACGTAGCAGCGTTTTTTTTCTTTCTTTGGAGAGAAGACGACTGTGCATACGGTATTAAGAAGTTAGGCCAAAGAAAAAGGGTAAATCCCGATATTTAATAATAATATATAGTTTAGTTTTAACTTAAATAATGTATTGACTTCTAAAATCATAACTTATGTGTACATTATCCAAATTCGACAAAACAGGATCCTTTGGGATCGTATTCATGCAGGCTATGCGATAAAGCTGGTTTGAAACTGGTTGGAGCTCATTTGAATTTATGGCATAATTAAACGACTGATTAAATCAACCAGCGTAAATTGTTATTTAACGATTAACGAGCAAGGTGAGTAAACTCACTAACTCTGTCCAGTTTTATAATTTCATAAATGTTATTTAATATTGATAAAAATGATTGAATGCTGTGTTTGATGATTGTTTGGATGATTTGCTGATTAATTGGTTAAAATTTTAGATACAGTCATATAAATAAACCGTTAGTTAAATATTGATCCCATTTATTATAATAATCCCTATCGATATGAAATCAGTGTTATTATGTTGATTAACATCTGTGGATGCAGGGAAACAGGTTGGAGGAATCCAAATGGATTCCTCAACAATTTTATTGTTGATTTTCATATATTATGTTATATGATATGATGAATAATCTATGACTAATTATTGTGTGATTGGGATGTTTGAATAACATTGACCCTGAATTAAATTGGTATTTAAATATCGTAAAATATATTGGGAAATGATTGGGTTTTAAAAGAGGGAAAAAAATCTATTTTTAAATAGAAATTGAGATTCGAACGGACTAGAAAGGAATGAATTTAAAAAGGGAAATGGGAAAATCGTTTTAAAGGAAAACGATAAAATTATTTCAATGTTCGAAATGTAAAGAGAATTGAAACAAATACATAAGTATTTGTAATTAGGATTCGACGATGTCGAATAAATTTCTTTTTACAAATTATATACTATATAATTTAAGATTTGACAAGACAATTAATATTTCGGTTGAGACTAGTAATTTATAATAAAATAGGTAATTGAGATTTGGGTTAAGACTAATAATTTAAAATAAAATAGGTAATTGAGATTAAGTTATGAACTTGATATTTATTGAACAAGAAGTTAATTTATAAATGGAATATATGAAATCAAATATGAATGTAATTTTATAAATGGGGTTTTAACTTGTAATTATTATTGATTATTTAAATCAAGATTTATTTGATAGAACAAGTCCAGATTTAAGTAAAGGAATGATAATCATGTTGAAAATGGTTAATGATTCAAAAGCAAACATTTTGCAGATTGGGTTGGCTATAAAAGGAGATTGGTAAATGTTAGAAGTGATAAATTCAAAGGTGAATTTAGAAATTGAATTGACCTAAAACGGTGAATTTATTCCGAAGTTCGGAACATTAATCGAATATAGACTGTTCGGAAGGGTGTTATAAGTTGAAATTCGATTATATCGAATTCAGGAAAGTAATATTTACTTTTCGATTTTTATCAAGATCTATCTATTTAATTATCTTATTAATTATTTATTTATTCAAATAAATGAATAAAATTTATACTTTGAAGTTTAATATTTCAGAAGTAGAGAATTAACGTTATCGTTATAATCAAGGATTTTGATAAAAGAAGTGGATTCGTAAATTTAATACAAAAGTTGTGTAAGCAGTTATGTTAATAATCAGTTAAGAAATGGAGTTAAAGAATTGGAAACTGACTAGAGATTAGTCAAGTTGAATGGCTTTCTGAGTATCGATCTGATGTTGGTTTCGGCCTTCGGGGTTGATACTTAGGGAATTGTTCTCTTACTAGTTTACAGTTAGGAACTGAGGATGTAAAAGAATAATGATGCGTGAAAAGATACGGAAATGTTTTCCCATATTAATAACATATATCTTCTAAATGTAGAAAATTAGAAGTTGTAAATATACGGAAATTGTTTTCCAAGAATCGTGGAAGGACTATACGAGTTTTTATGAAATATCTGGGAGAAATACGGGAAACGGGAAATGAATAAATTATTGATAAATTATTATAATTGATTCGATGTTGATGGATGATTGATCGATAATATTTCCATTTGGAAATACGATCGTTGGTTGTATAAATGTTTTCCTTTGATAGTTAAATAACTGACTATCAAAGTTTTTAACCATTTCCGTTGTCAATACGGAGAGACCGAGATCAGATTTATTATCTGAAAACCACTCCATATGGGCATTAGTGTTGCGAATCAAGAATGTGAAGATAATTGAACAAGGAGTTTATGCAAGGGCTATTCTGGCGATCCTAGGTGGAAATTGCCTAATATGGATTTGCAGAATAGTGTCTTCGGTTTGTCCAGTCCCAGGACAACTTGTATGGACGAATGTATGACAGAGTATATCTAATAGATCGCGTAAGTTGATCTCTTCAAACGTATTCACGTTTGGTGGCAGAGAAGTTCGTTTCTCTTAGCTTTATACCCGTGGTATTTTTGGGAAAATCAATTTGTGATTTGGCGGGTATGACGATGTGACATTCAAAGTAAATGAAGGTGTGATCTGCCAAGAGACACGTTACAACTTCAAGCCTCACAACCAGGAAATGAAAAAAATCGGGCAGGCAGTATGGCTATGTGGGTCGCCTCCATTGGGGTATATTGTCACCATCTAGAGAATATTCATATTTGTTACTTATTTTCACTTCTGTATCTCCTGGGAACGGTTATACTGCTAGCAACCGTAGGTGACAGTATATTTGATACACTCAAGAGAAATGAGTGGTCGGTCATGTGTGGGCCGAGTTGAAAGATGTTCTTGTTGAACTCAGTGTATTCCTCTCTAGAGATACACTATCGGAAGGTGGTTCCATACCTTGTCATAGTCGGAATCCAATCTCCAATAAGTGCTTGCGGTTTTGATTGTATACTATATATGTGGAGCGTGAGATGCAAGCGTTCTGCTAGATTGTTATTACTTGTATTTAGACACTATTATAATATCACAATATTATTGATTTCAAAAACGTTTTGGTTATCGTAAGGTAAAAACCATCCGGGTTTATGTGTGGATCGGTCTTACGATTATCATTTCTTTTGACAAGGATTTTGAAAAGTTAAACTGAATGTTTGGAGTTTACTCACACCAGTCCCATGATTGACCCAGAGTTTATTCTGTTTTGTTTTCCCTAAACTTTTGGGTGCTCAAATTTCTACGGGCAGTCAAGTAGTTAGGATTTTATAGATACTTGGAGGAGCTTGGAGCAGGAGGCTCAACATTTTATATATAGAGTTTATTTCCGCTGTGATGTGTTGTGTTGTACTCTGATAATGGTATGTATATACTATTACAAGTTTGTATTTCAAAATTTTGTTATATAATATATTTTATTCGTTTCGCTGTGAGATTCGTGTGTACTCAGATTTTTTCCTATGGTGTTCTTCTTCTTCTATTCTAAATTTCTTTCTATTTCTCACCCTCTAACTTCTTTCTATTAATAATTGGGTATTTCTGATTCTTTAATATTAGACGTGGTGTTTATGTCGATTTTCAGGGTCGAAAATCCGTGGTCGTTACAATGTTCGTCATTGTAACTCGAGATAACCACCAGAAACTATGTTGTATAAGAGATTCAGACAATCTCATTCTTGTAACTTCGTTTTTTTGATGTAATGAAGAGAATTATGAAGTGGATGTAGGCTCGTAATTGCTGAACCACTATAAAATTGTTGTTGTCATGTGTTTTCTTACATTTTTTGTCATTTCTTCATATTCCATGCTCTACATACGATTCTTGGCTGTTTGTGCCATTTTTTGGTATAACAATAAGCTATTGCCGAGAAATACATGGATAAGGATAGTAGGACACATATGGTTCCAAAGCAGTAAAGCACATAACCACAACTCAAAGAACAACAACGATTTACATAAAGGATTACCTCACTAACTCACTACATTTCCAAAACATCACATGAAGTGGAAAGATTTCATAGGAAACAACTATCTCGAGCAACTACTAACTAGCCAAAAGATAAATGGGTCCAAGATCCACACAGAGCAAACAAGAATATAACATCGACTAGGCAGTCGATCCAATGCATAAACCCAATAACGAAATCAGCAACCCTAAGTAAAACACAAACAATGCAATGAAAATTCGTTTGATTCTAGAACCAAAAGGAACATAGGAACTGCGCTTTGGAAGCACTTACAGTGGAGATTTCGTATTTAGAGCTGTCAAGCACAACAAAGGGCCCGGGAGCATCCTCTACTCATTACTCCGCACCGAGGATGGAAGGACCGGAAGATGACCAATAAGGGCTAGGAAGTGGTCGGATGAGCAAGCAGCCAACAGAAACTCAAGAAGACATCAGATCTTAAAGGGTCGAACACCATTGCGGTCATAGCAATTTTCTGATTAATTTACATATATACTATGTTCTGAACGGAGTACGTATGGAAAAGTTATTAATGTTCAAAGTTTCGTGTCAGAATAATATTTATAAGTACAAATATGCATATATATTTATTTATTTTGAACACGTATTCATGTTTTAATTCTAGAAACGACGTGCATTTGAATTTGTAATTAGACGCGTGTCCTAATTAGAAGGAAATTTAATAAAGACAAGAATAGAAATAAACGTTTTGAATAATAATCACTAGAATTAATATGCAAGAATTTAAAAGGAAGAAAATTAATGTGCACAAACCAAAAAAGGAAAGACACCTGCCCAAACGCGTTAAAACATATTTGGGTCGAGCGATACTTGGGATGGGTAGACCGAAGGGTCGACCAAGTGTCGACCCAAGCAGGGTATGAGTTGACCCATGTCACATCTTAACGATGTGTTATGTGATATTTTGACATTCTGGATTTTGTTTCTTTGAATTAGACAAACACAGCTAATTTGTACATCTATAAATAAATCTACAGGGCTAGCTGTCAAACTCATATTTTTTTTGAGTGGGCAAAGAAGCCTTGACATTCCATTTTTCCTCCAATTCTTCATACATAGAAAATATTAGATTTAGGCTATCTGATTCAAGATTTGGAGGCAGATGCTGTAGATTTAAGAATTAAATGTCCAAATTCTCTGTCTGTATGAGGTAAGTTCTACAAATTTGAATTTAGATAGTTTCTTTCATTCTTCTTAACTCTAGATTTATAAATCCGTGAAAAATATAGTTTAGGCAGGTATCGAGTGGGGCATAACTACCAAGAACAGGAGACAAACTAATCTATGGATACCTGTATTGTATACTTATATAAGTTGTTCTTTATAGATATAGAAATCCCCCGACTGAGTTCCTTGTAAGTGTTTAGCCTAATAGTGGAACTCAGATGGGAGATACTACGCTTTCATAGCGTGGCGACGGAGATCTAGTGCGCTTTCGTAGCATGGCAATGGAGGTTTAGTATGCTTTTGCAGCGTGACGATGTACTTTCAAGGAGGATACTTTGGGTAGTACTAAGATATATTGGGCATATAGCTACATATATATAGACTATTAGGTTTGATCTAGTGGGGAGTAAATGAATGCGATTTAGACACAGAGGCGTGAGTGTTAAACCTTAATAACATAATAAAACGAAATCAGTGATAGAACGGTATATATCGTGTTATCCTTAAAAAGCGTAATTTTTTCATTAACCAAAACTTTTATTCTAACTCCCAATAACAAACCCGTAGGCTAGACAGGTGGCGGAAATTATACAGCTTAAAGACACTTGCTAGACGGTGTCATTATTACATAAGTATTTGTTTACTATTATATTTAATTCATTCCTCTATGAGAATTTTATTATGAACTATGATATATTTATCTTTGCCCTTTTCCAGAATACTAATCAAAACAACTAAAGTTTTAGTAGACTTAGATTTTTAACATTTTACGAAAAATTCGGACCCACTGGAATTTGGGTTGTTACACGATTAGTACTATTATATATACATTCTCTTGCGTTGGCAAAACCATTTATTCAATCAATCCACTTCTATGATATATGTACGACATATACACAACAACCATTTAAATCACAATGGTTTGTCCATTAGCAACAGGATCATCTCAATAGCCAACATCATCATTCATTAAAACACCCCCTCGAGCTAAGTTAAGACAACATGGTTCGATTACTAATACCTAGGGATGGATTACTAGATCTAGGTACTTGCATTTTGATCATTGTTTAACTTGTTTTTCGAAGTCCCAATCTCTTTTCTCTTCAAATTTTGCTTTCCTTCCTCGTGATAACCATCAGATGACGAGGAATCAGTTTCTTTTTAGTTAGAGCAACTCCAACAGTTCATGATTTATATCTTGAATCATGAATTAGGGGATGAAATGCTCCCCAACAAATGTTAAGGGTCTTAATATTATGGGAAATATTTAGGAGCCAATCCTGAATTCGGAATTGGCCCTGGGTGCTGAAATTATCGGCACTCTATTTAGAGCACCGATTTTTCCGGTGTGCATCGAATTAATCGGCGCTGTACATAGTGCGCCGAAAATTTTGGCACTTTCCGTTCTCACCCCAAAACATGCAACACCCGATTATTTTTATTCCCAAAACAGCTATACAATGATCATAATTTCCTCCAACAAATATAAAACGTCATATTTTCTTACAATGGCTATAAAACGGTCATAACACAATTACAACGACTATATTTACTTAGACTTGAATGAATGTTTTATTTATTTTCCTACTTTTCCCATTATTAGATAGCTTTAGATGTTTTAGTACTAGTTTCTTAATAATACTTAAAAATACAATAGACTAATTATGTTTAAATAAAGAACTAAATCATAATTACTGATACTTTCGTACAATCATAAACTAAAACACAAGTTTGGAAAATCATACATCAACAAAATGGCATTATGATAATTAATTATTCCCATAGTGGTTCCATAAATGATTCATAAGATCTTCCTGTAGCCTGTTATGGAGTTGTGCATATCTAAATGAAATCTGACGGTTTAAATGAGTGTTGAGTTCCTCTTTTGTTATTTGTGTGTTGTGTCGGAATACATCAAGTGTTTGCGAAGCACCTTCATATTCGTAGTGCCTCTACCCGTCATCTATATCATTCATCTTCAATGATCATGTTGTATAGAACAATGTAGGTAAACATGATTGTAGACATCTTTTCCCTAGACCTTAAATGACATGGATTATTGATCATTGCAAATCTAGATTGTAAAACACCAAAAACTCGTTCTACGTCTTTTCTTTGTCCCTCCTGCATTTCATGTGTTTAGGTGTTAATGGATTTGGACATGTTTTTACAAGGGTGCTCCATTTCGGGTAAATGCCATCAACTAGGTAATAGCCATGGTTGTAAGTATTTTCCCCAATGGTAAATGTTACAGGAGGTACCTGACTTGAGCAAGATCATTAAACATATGAGATCTTTCTATAACATTTAAGTCATTATTCGAACCGGGCATTCCGAAGAAAGCATGCCATATCCACAAATTGTAGGATGCTACGACTTCCAAAATGATGGTTGGTCGCCTTTTCCTTGCCATTGTATGAACCTTGTAATGCCTTAGGGCAATTCTTCCATTCCCAATGCATACATTCCATATTTCCCAACATGCCCGACCATCCCCTGCTTTCGTGCATTTCTCTGATGCTCACAATATCGGCTTCGTTTGGGGATCTTAAGTACTCCCCTCCGTAGACATCAACCACAGCTTGATAGAATTTTTCAAGTGTCGTGATCTCCGCAATTTGGTATGCATCGTCAAATGCATCTGCTTGAGTGCCATAAGCTAACATTCTCATAGCGGCTGTCATTTTGTGTTCACTGGTGAGCTCATGTATCTTTGATGCATTTTGTTTGTACTTAAATTAATTATTGTTACCACGTATACCTTCCAAGATTCAAAGAAATATATCTCTTTCCATTTTGTATCTTCTACGAAACATATTGGGCTCGTAAGTGCAGTTGTCGTTAAAGTAATCTTGCATTAGAGATTCATGGTATGTAGCTTGGTTTCGATTTATAAACTTTCTGCCAGGAACCGATCCGCATCGAGTTGTGGATGATGAACCATAGGCTTCATGGTATGTGTCAAAATTTTCTTGTATTTCTTCGGCTTCCTCTTCAAGGATTTCTTTCACATAATCATTCAAAAGCTACTATGCATTGCATAAAATAGGAATCCATTTTTGTGTGTAAATTTGTTTGGATATGAGATATGGTTTGCAATATTGCTACCGTGTATAAGGTATGAGGTATTGGTTAGTGCGTAGCTTTTTTCTTATGTGTGTTGCTCTATTAATTTGTCTAAAGCTTTATTGGTTAGAGTGTACCTTTGTCGATAACGGTGTAGTTGCAGTGTATAGTGTGCAACTTTATTGGTTTGAGTGTAGCTTTGTCGATAACTGTGTAGTTGTAGTATTGAGTGCGCAGCTTTATTAGTTCGAGTGTAGCTTTATCGATAACTTTATAGGCCTATACTTTCGCGTCTCTCTAAAGTTGCAATGTTAATGTGAAGCTTTATTGGTTCGATATAGCTTTGTCGATAACTGTGTAGGTGTAGTGTTTAGTGTGCAGCTTTATTGGTTCGAGTATAGCTTTGTCAATAACTGTGTAGTTGCAGTGTTGAGTGTGCAGCTTTTTTGGTGCGAATGTAGCTTTGTTGATAATTGTGTAGTTGTAGTGTTTAGTGTGCAACTTTATTGGTTCGAGTGTAGCTTTGTCGATAACTATGTAGTTGCAATGTTTAGTGTGCAACTTTATTGGTTCAAGTATAGCTTTGTCAATAATTGTGTAGTTATAGTGTTTAGTGTGCATCTTTATTGGTTCTAGTGTAGCTTTGTTGATAACTGTGTAGTTGCAGTGTTTAGTGTACATATTTATTGATTAGTGTGTTGTATGGATTGTAGTGTAGGTTTATAGGGTAAGTTGTAGTGTTTAGTGTGCATCTTTATTGGTTCTAGTGTAGCTTTGTTGATAACTGTGTAGTTGCAGTGTTTAGTGTACAGCTTTATTGATTAGTGTGTTGTATGGATTGTAGTGTAGGTTTATAGGGTAATCCCACGTTCGAAACATAGCTAAGCAGTTAAACGATTAGGGTCGTTCCTTATTATAGTTAAACTTTTTGTATACAATATTTGTCGTATTACATTAAGCAGACCAAATAATTTAAACGTTAAATATAGGGTAATCCTACGTTCGAAAGGTGGCTAAGGAGTTAAATGATTGGTGTCTTCCTATATTATAGCTAAGGAGTTAAACGATTAAGGTCGTCCCATGTTATAGCTAAGGAGTCAAACTCAAATTTTCAAAAAGTCATTGTGTAATTGTTAATGAACTATAACGATTTATTTAATAAAACAAAAGGATTTTTTATAAGGAATTTATTAATTAATCAAATTTCGAACTATAATTTATAAATTATTTAAAAACGAGCTTGTAACATTGCGGTAGATCATAGTTATACGTTTTGAACTTCAGTCGAATCTACAGGGTCCAATATAGGTTGGAATTCTTAGAAAATGGAATCTTCCAGATCTATTTAATCATGGATTTCTTTTGAAAGAGAAAAACCGAAATTTCGTATTGAAGATTTCGAGTTATGTCAAACTCAACTTTTCAAAAAGTCGTTGTATAATAGTTAATGAACTATAACGATTTATTTAATAAAATGAAAGGAATTATTATAACGAATTTATTAATTAATCGACGTTTGGATGTATAATTTATAAATTATTTAAAACAATCTTGTAAAGTCGTGGTAGTTTGTAGTTATACGTTTTGAACTTCAATCAAATGTACAGGGTCCAATATAGGTCGGAATCCTTTCAAAACAGAATCTTCTGAATCTATTTGATCATGAATTTCTAATGAAAGAGAAAAAACGAAATTTTGTATTGTAGATTTTGAATTATGTTAAACTCAAATTTACAAAAAGTCATTGTGTAATCGTTAATGAACTATAATGATTTATTTAATAAAACAAAAGGAATTTTTATAAGGAATTTATTAACTAATCGATATTTGAACGTACAATATATAAATTATTTAAAAACGAGCTCGTAACATCGTGGTAATTCATAGTTCTACGTTTTGAACTTAATCGAATCTATAGGGTCCAGTATAGGTCAAAATTCTTTGAAAAAAAGAATCTTTCCGATCTATTTGATCATGGATTTCTAATGAAAGAGAAAACCGGAATTTCGTATTGTAGATTTCGAGTTATATCTAACTCAAAGTATCAAAATGTCGTTGTATAATCGTTAATGAAGTATAACGGTTTATTTAATAAAACGAAAGGACTTTATTAGTTAATTGATGTTTGAACGTATAATTTATATCTTTTTTAAAGTTAAGCTCGTAAAATCACGGTACTTTGTAGTTATACGTTTTGAACTTCAATCGAATCTACAGGGTCCAATATAGGTCGGAATTCTTTGAAAAAAGAATCTTCCGGATCGATCTGATCATGGATTTCTAATGAAAGAGAAAAACTGGATTTTCGTATTGTAGATTTCGAGTTATGTCAAACTCAAATTTTCAAAAAGTCGTTATATAATTGTTTATGAACTATAATGATTTATTTAATAAAACGAAAGGAATATTGATAAATTAAATTCTTAGGTCATTAAAAACAACATGTAGCATACAAAGATCCACAGCACAAAACATCATAAAATATAGCGGCCAACATGAATAAACATAACAGATAGATCGTACAATCCAGTACAACACGAATAAACATGGCATATAAATATGAATAAACATGACAAAAGAACATATACTCTAGTATGACATGACAGATACATATATACATCATGATAAAAAATCCACAACACCAACATCGTGATTGTTACGACCCACTTTTTCCGTATAATTTAAGCTAACATCTAACCACCCATGTCAACTCAAATTGTACATAAAAGCAGATAGTTAAGAGAAATAAATTAGAGGGTGAGAGAAGAAAGAAAGAAATATTAGAATAGAAGATATAGAAGATCAAAGTCTCATAGCGGAATGGAAAAAAAATATAATATATCAAACTACTTTACAAAAAAAACTGTGTATATATATATATATATATATATATATATATATATATATAATTACAACATCAAAGTGTACATTCATATCAATCAATACACACGGCAGAATAACTAATACCGGTAAGTATGGGCATACGTCTTGGCTCCAGCCCTCTTCTGAAGCTCCAAGCGATACCTCACCAGCTAATATACTCGTTCTGACCCGAGCACACTCAAAGCAAAAAAAAAATCACCTAGATCGGTCTGGAATACTTTAAGTGATAAATTCACATGATAAACAAGTTTCTTAACTTTAGAAAACCCTTTTTGAAAGAAAAGGATAATAGTAAGACCAGCCCACACATAAGCACGGACGGTTTTCACCATATTATAACTCAAAGCATTTTTGATATATCAAAATCCAGTGATATTATAATAATGTCTATCAAATCACAAATAAATAACCATCTAGAAGAACACTTGCATCTCATGCTCTACATATTCATTATAAAATAAAAAACCGCAAGGCGCTTATTGAAGAATGGATTTCAACTATGACAAGGTATGGGACCACCTTCTGATAAGTGTACTCTAGAGGGGATACACTTGTTTCAACGAGAACATCTTGCAACCCGACCACTCATTCAACTTAAGTGTATCGAATATATTGTCACCCACGGTTATCGACCGTCCAACCGTACTCCATAAGATACACAATCGACAGAAAAAGAATAAATGAAATTTCTCTAGATCGGTGACAATACACCCTGCTTGGGGGAGACCCAACTAACCATGGTGCCCGCCCGATTTTTGTCATTTCCCGGTTCTAAGGCTTGAGGTTACGTTTGTTAGGGACTGCGAAATGGATCGTTCAGGTAAAGCAAACACTAAAGAGGGGTGAATAGTGTTTGTAAGAATTTAAACAAAACTAAAAACTAGAGAGAACAATGAGATGAATCAAACACCACAAACACAATCACAGACCCAAATTCAAATGCAGATGCAAAATAAACAGAAATAAAAGTGCAGAAAAGGAAAGAACACACCGGATTTTATACTTGCTCGGATCACTCCTACGTCCAGTCCCGCACAACGCTGGATTGTGCAGATTATATTACTATTTTCAAATAGCCAAATACAACCACCTTGATTTCACGGCCCAATAAAGAGACACCGACTCCTATCCCTTGATTTCACGGCTCAACAAGGGCACACCGACTCATATTCCTTGATTTCACGGCTATAAGGATAAACCGACTACTCTTTGACTTACAAAGAGGGTCTTTAAACCCAAGCAATTACAAAACAGCCCTATAACTCTTCAATAGTTCTTGATTTAGAGAGTAGAGAGTGTAGAGAGAAGAAGTTTTATCAATTCAGAAGTGAATTCGGCATATTATAAGTGTAAAACCATAAAAATGAAGAAGAATAATGATAGGATGAAAGAGGATGAAGATGGAGAAGCAGAGATGTTAGAAAATTTGGTTTTAACCTCTTTTTATAGAGAATGAAGGGTTGCAACAGTTCTGAAGCATTTCAAATAGTGAAAAGACACTTCCCTTCAAATTTAGAAAAATAGTTGTTATATGTCGACATACATATTTTGCTATGTCAACATACTCATGTGTAAATTTCATTTTCAAAGCATTTTTCAATAATTTTGATAACAAATTAATTCTGGAATTTCTTGAGTAAAATTCTAATGTTGTAAATCAATATTATATGATAGAAAAACATATGAAAACATATTTTTAAACTATATAAATATATTTATAAAATTATAAGGTTTTAAACTATATAAAGTATATATAAAAACTTAAGTTTGAAAAAAAAAGAAGAATAAAAATAGAAACAAGTATAAAAACAAAATAGAGAGGATTGAGAATAAAATAGAAAAATAAAATAGAAGGGATTGAGGAAAGAATTGAAAAATCAGAATTTGAATTTGAATTTGAATTTGAATTTGAATTTGAACCTGGAGTGCTATTTAGAGTCTTAGAAAATCTAGACTCTATAAATATATTATTCTTGAACTCTTGAAATCTTGATTACTCATGAGTCATGAATCTACTCTGAATTCTGAATCTCTAAAAGCTCTTAAACTGTACAGACTTTAATATTAATTCCTATATACAAATCCTGCATATATATATATATATATATATATATATATATATATATATATTCTATACAAAAAGTGTTAGCATATATTTTATAATCAATGATAATTGAAATAAGGATGTTGTCATCAAATCTCCATTCTCCAACAACATTTAATTTTTAGAGAACATCTCATAACTTTGAATGTCACATTGTCAGATCCATCAAATCACTAATTGACGTCCATAATATACTCTGGTTGTTAAGCAAGAGAATTTCTCCACCACCAAACTTAGTATGTTTGTAAAAATCAACATATATGAGTTTCAGGAACTACTCTGTCGGACATTCGTCCATACAAGTCATCCAGGAACAGGATGAACCAAAGATACCCTCCTATCGCAACCTAGGAATTACCCTATAGATTGGTAGCGAGTAGTCCTTGCAATCCATGTATTTTAATCACGACAGAACCATGGTATATCTCCAGGGATCAGCTAGAGGTTTTAAGTAGTTCTTCCGTTTTATGAAGATCTATGGTCTTCAATGTTCCGTCTTTATACATATATCTCTAGGATCCAGTTCTCATCCCGGTCTCTTCAAAGCAACACATCAAAAAGGTCCAATAAGATATTTTACTAATAGTTTGGTGTTTTAACTATCAATCTCAAACGAGTATTATGGAGTATATTGGTAGCACAGGTCTTATGATTTTAAATTCATTCACTTAAAACTCTTTATCGATCTTTGAAATCATTTCATCGATTTAAATCGATCTCGCTTATCTCAATAAAACCGTACTCTTAACTTTTAAGAATAACCGTATTTGCCAAAACCCTATTTATTTCTCTTCACTCCAAAATATTACCACATTTCATAAAAACTCTTTCCATTTCCTTTATTTGGAAATATTGCTTTACTTTCTTAATAACGCCTTAATATTCATTAAATTTGGTTATCTTGATATACATTATAACTTAATGGTATAAAATCAATTAACGATTCTTATACAGGCCAATAATGTCAAATTATTTACTTTAAAACAAAACAAGATTATTTCTATCTCAAACTCTCGCAATTAATGTCCCATTGCTATTCTTATGGAATAATAAACTAGTCTTAACGTCCTTTACTCATTACAAACTAATATCGTTCCTCGATTATAGTGAAGTCGTTCAAGTTGGGGTTTATAAACCTAAACACATCAACTCTGTCTCATTTATTATAAAAATATGGTTTTTATAAACCATACCTTTACTTTGAAAAATCTCGATTAATTATAACCATTTTACCTAACTCGTCGGTTGAGTATTTGTAACGACCCAATTTTTTATCGATTAATTTTAAATAATTAATATTTTTTTAAATATTGAGTTGATAATATAAATGAGTTTATATATTTAGTTATCAATTTAAAAATTGATTTTAATTTAATATCGAATATATTAAATTATCAAAATAAGAAATCTACAAATAACAGAATTTGAAGTTTAAAACTGAATCAAAATGATTCAGATGATCAATGTAAATTGTATTTGATTGTAAACGATAATAATTTATTATCAAGGGATTGATTATTTTTGAATTTAAATTTATTTTATATCGATTTAATATGATTATTCTATATATGTTCAAATTAAATATCAAAATATATTCAGTTCAGTTCAGAATAGTGTTACAATGTTGAAACGACAGTGGTTACGTTAAAATAGCGGTTCGTGTGTGAACCCTGAGATATTTTAATGATAAAATCAAAATTGAATCGAAGATCAAATCAGAATTTGTTAAAAGAAATAAAGATCTCTTTATATCAAATCAAATTAAATTAAACTATTTTTAAAATCAATTTTTGCATACCTTCATTCCTAAGCTATCTCCTAAATGTACTATACGCAGACAATCCCTTACTGCCTAAGTTATCTTCTTCTATAAATCGCGATGATTCTTTTCCTTTGATTCATTCTTTTTTTTTCGTTCTTCTGAAAATTCAATATAAGATTTAGGAAACAGAAAATAAAAACAGACGCTGCCGTTTTATTCCTTTTTCTATTCTCGTTAACCCACTGTCAAAAATACCAAGGCTATCCTTTTCATTTTTTCAGAAGATTTTATCAATTTGATTCCTCCACAAAATCGATTAATCATGGATTCAATCAAATCAGGGACGCGCAGAACTTTGGTCTTATTCCTTTTTAACCGGTGCGATTTCAAGCACTGTCGCTCAAATTTATTCCGCGAGCCAAGCTAGAACATAATCATGCATTTCATAGCGGTTCGATTTTTGTGAGGTGGTGTTCGATAGTTGGTCTGGGTGTTCGATAGGTGGAGGATAAGGTCGACGTCAGTGTTGATTTCGATCTAAAGAAGTAGTGGATTGAAATGGGGCTGAACGCGATTTGGCTTGTAAGCTGTTCATATCGGAGATGGATAAAAGGGTAGAGTCCTGCGAGTTATTGGGAGACAACTTGGAATTGAAGGGGAGTATGGCGATGAAGTTTTGCCAAGGATCGACGCTAGTTTGGAGTTTGATTTTCAGGATCGTGTTGATGCAAGGAGGGCGTTGGGATTGTTTGTTGATGGTGCTGAGACGATTGGATTTGCAAGGTGCAGAGCAATTCGAACATAGTGGGGATGTGGACTTCGAGTTCAACAATTTAGAAAGGGTTGAAGGGGATCGTCTTGAAACCATACAGGGTATGTTTTAAATGGTTCGAACTTGATGTGAGGTGGGACTATTTCTGTGATAATGGCAATGAAGTTACTGAGAAGCAAAGGCATTAAACAGTGGGAATGGGATATGAAGGAAATGATGTTTTGAACAAGGCCAATCGGTGGTGAAGATGGTAGCAGCAGCGCTGTTAAGTCGGAATGGTGGATGCGGGAAAGAGGAGCTGCATGCTAGGAATTTAATTTGGGGAGACACGGGTTTTTAAACATGAATTAAGGTAACTATTTTTAATTTAGTAATTAATTTTTTTTATAACATTTAAAATTGTTAGTAGCTTAAAAATGTTGTATTTAATATATACGAGATCCAAAATAATAACGCAAGGCGAGTTGGGCTCGTAACGGGAAATGGAATTCGCTTGGAATTTCTACATTCAAATGGAATCAGAATGAATCGGATATAAAGAAATAAAATCACGGTGAGTAAATCTCACTCGAATTTCATACAAAGATTTATTTTTATTGTTAAAAATATTTGTTGGGTGTTTGGTTGTGTTTAAATATTACTGTGGCTATTTTAAACATATATATGTTATTTAGGATCGGTGTTTGTGGTTATTATATATATATATATATATTAGTGATTGGATTCCCGTAGTATCATTAGCTGATGCCCACAGTATCATTAGCGGATGACCCTACATGCCCCATGCTTTGATAGTGGATGACCTTCTATACCGCGATATCTTGCCTCGAAGCAGGATGGGTATTATTTATATTGGCTAACATCTATAGATGCAGGAAAACAGGTTGGAGGAATCCAACTGGATTCCTCAAAATTAATTATTGTTTGTTTTCACATATATATTATCATATATGATGTGTTGATTAATGATTGGGTGGTTTGATTGTTTAAATATCATTGGGCCAAAAAATGTTGATTTATAAAAATACCATGAAAAGGGTATTTCGAGATTTAAAATGGAAAATCTATTTTTCAAAAATAGAATTTGAATTTCGAATGGGATATAAAGATATTAACTTATTTTGAATAAATAAAACAAGTATTGAATTTATAAACAATGTTTATAAATTAAATAATACAGGAAATTGTAGTGTTGAATTTATAAATGATGTTTATAAATTAAATAATGCAAGAAATTGAAGTTAATTTAAAAACGGTGTTTATAAATAAAATGGAATGATTTTCATGGATAATCAGGGAATTGAAGTGAATTTAAAAATGATGTTTATAACTGAAATGGAAAAATTATCATTTGGATTATTTAATATTTAAATTCAAATATGAATTTAAAGTGAGGATTGAGATTTGTGTTAGGAAAACGATGAAGTCTATTCTGATTTTCAGAATGTAAATTGAACTAAAAATAAATCCGCACGGATTTATGATTTGAATTCGATTAGATCGAATGTATTTAAATAAACATTTTCAGAAAATATATTAGGATTTTATTAAATTAAAATATGAAAATAGATCCTATATTTATACAGATAAGTTATAATAAATAGAATACTCCAAATAAGATTTTGGTTTTCAAACAGATTTTGAAATGGAACTTGTTTTATTATAAAAAAGAGGAAGTTGGATTTATAAACGATATTTATAAATCTAGTAAAATAAATTATCATTAGGTAATTTAAAGGTTTAAATCCAATTATGAATTTTAAAATAGAATTTGAAATGGAATCGAAATGGAAACTTGTTTTAATTATAAAACAAGGAAAAGTTTATAAATTAAGAAAATAAATTATCATTTGATAATTTAGAAATTTAAATTCAAGTATGAATTAATTGTGAATTGGAAATCGTTTCAGAAAGGGAACGATGGGTTTTATTTCGATATTCGGAATATAAAAACGAATTGAGATAAGTCTAAGAAATTTTATTGGGAATTCGATTTCATCGAATTTTATAAAGTAATTTATTCCCAAAGGAATTGGAAATTAATATTTAAAATGGAGTTGTGATTGAATTTATAATTATGTGCTGCAATAATCGATGACTAGGGATAATTGGAGTATTTAAGTTAGATTGGGAAAATTGGTTTAAAATATATTAGAATGGAGTTGAAATTTATTTATAAACGAAGTTTAAATGTTTATATTTAAATATAATTAAAATGAGCTTGCCACAGCGCGACAGTTCGTAAATTGGCGTTTCGAACTTCAATTGAGTATATAGAACTCAATTTAAGTCGGAATCCTTTGAAACAAGAATCGTCAGGACCGATTGAATAATACTTTTCTAATGGAAGAGAAAAATCTGGATTTCGTCTTGTAGGTTTTGAGTTATGTCAAATTCAAATTTTTAGAAAAACAACGCCATGACCGTTTAAAAACCATAACGGATTATTTAAATGAATAAAAGGATTTTAAGTAAATAAAATCTGAATTTCATTTAGGAAAATCCAGATTTGAGTTATAAATAATATCTGAACTCGAGTGGAGTAATGAAATAATTTTTGAAACAGAATCAAATCAGATGTTTAAGTGTTGAATAGAATTAACTAATTTGAAGAAAAATTAGTAAATGGAATTTTAAATCGCAATTGGGATTTGGATCAGAAAAAGGGGTTTGTAAATTCATATTCGAAATCTAATATGAAACTTGAATTAAAAATGGTATTCGATTGTTTTATAAACAAATTAATATATATTGAACGTGATATGTTCAAATAAAAAGTGAAATAAGCAAAAGAGCCAATTAAAGAATAAATTAGCTAATTGAGTTAAAATGACCAGATTGAGTTGGAATAAATTAGGAATGGAAGTATATGGGTTAGACATGTATGGTATAAAGTGTATGAAGATTATAAATTAAGTGCCCGACAAAAAGGTACATGTTTAAATTCCATATGAGGTTTTATGTGCCAAATCGGCAAGCCACTTGGCTTTTTGATTTTCTTTTTGAATGGAAAGGGCTTAGAGAGGTGAGTTGAGGTTTGAACTATTGACCGGTACAAAAGAGGTTATGGCGAAATTTTCCGAAAATTTAAGGAGTTAGAATATTTTTAAGAAATTTTGATAGTTAGAAATCAATGTATTGATATATATAGAATTCGATAAGGAAATAGACTTAAAAATAGAATATTATAAACAAAAAAGGAAATCTATAATTAAATCGGCTAAAATTAGAAAGAGAAATGTATGCATGTTTAAAAGATATGGATAATTGGCTTAATATGATGTTGATTATTTGAGATAAGTAGTCTTGTCCGTTTTGAAGTTAATGATGATTTCAGTCAAGGTTTGAAAGGTAATTATACCCCAACTTTATTGATTTCATTTTAAACTGATAAATAACAAGATTTGAGTATCGAAGATCAATATTTGAATAAGATTTAGTTGAACACGGTATTTTGGGTTGTTGTAACGATGTTTTATACAACATTCGTTTTAACCCAAATAAGTGGAATTTTGGAAATAAAATAATAAATATTTACTGAGTAGAATTAAATGAGTCGGGAAGGAGATAAGTAATTGGAATGTTTTTCAGTTGCAAATAGAATATATTTTCCAAGTATAAAAAATAAAAGAAGGCGATATATGGAAATGTTTTCCACATAACGTAAGAGGCCAAGATGATTATTGAAAATATTTGGGATAACAAATATTGATAAGGAAATGAAGAAGTATTTTAATTAATGAAATATTAATTAACGGGCCCAGTGATTGTTTGATGTTATGGATGAATGTTTGTTTGTTTTTCTTCGATAGTTAAATAACCGACTATCGAAGTATTTGCCAATATCGTTGTCAATATGTAGAGACCGGTTGGATTATTATCCGAGAACCACTCTGTATTGGCAGTAGCATTGCGAATCAAATTATATGAAGATAATCAAAGACGAAGTAAAGTGCAAGGGATTTTTCTGTTAATCCTAGGTAGAAATTGCCTAAGATGGATTAATGGAAATTGTGTCTTCGGTTTCGTTCAGTCCCAGAACGAACGTGTATGGACGAGTTTCTGACAGAGTATTTCCAATGATCGCATATGTTAGTCTGTATAATAAATATGGTGGCGGAGAATTTATTCTCTTAGCATAATATCCAAAATATATTTATGCAAATCAATTAATGATTAACGGATTTGACAATGTGGCATTTCAAAGTGATTGTGCTATCAATGACTGGTAAGTAATTGTAGCCTCAGGCCTCAACAACTGGAAAATGACAAAAATCGGGCAGGTAGCATGGCAATGTGGGTAACTCCCATTAGGGTGTATTATCACCTATCTAGAGAAATTCATTTAATTCTTTATTCTATTCGATGTTGTCCCATTCGGGAAAACGGTTGCTGATCCCAGTCGTTGGTGATATACATTTGATACACTCAAGCGAAATGAGTGGTCGGTCGTGTGTGGTCGGGTTACAAGATGTTCTTGTTGAACCCAGTGTATTCTCCTCTAGAGATACACTATCGGAAGGTGGTTCCATACCTTGTCATAGTTGGAAATTCATTACCCAATAATTGCTTGCAGTTTTGATTGTATATTATGTATGTGGAGCGTGAGATGAAAGCGTTCCACTATATTTCTATTTATTTGGTTTAGACACTATTATAATATCAAAAGAGTTTTGATGTAAAGATTAGCATTGTCTTTCAAATTATTTTGAAAGTTAAATCAAGTGTTTTGGATTCTCATAAGGAAAAAACCCATTCTGTGTTATACGATGTGGTCTTATGAGATATCGTTTATTTTCTCAAACTGTTTTAAATTGTTTACTCATACCAGTCCCATGACTGACCCAGAGTTTATTTTGTTTTGTTTTACCTAAACTCTTGGGTGCCTAAATTTGTACGGGCAGTCAAGTATTTCATGATTTTACAGATCTATCTAAAGGAGCTTGGAGCGGGAGGCTTCAATGTTAGATATATAGTATTTTTATTTCCGCTGTGTGGTAAATGTTTGTACTCTGATAATTGTGTATTATACAGTTAAAATTTTGTATTTCAAAAGTTATGATATATTATATTTTGTTCCGCTGCGATGTGAGATTCTGTGTTGTTATTTCTGTTCTTCTTCTACCTTTTTCTTCTTAAAAAAATGAATTGTATTTCTGTGATATTTGGGTTGGACGTGTGATGTATGTAGTCAACTCAGATAGTACAGAAATTCAGGCCATTACATTGGTATCAGAGCTTAGGTTGAGCGAATACCTACGCTTTGGTGGGATTGTGCTCATTAGAGATAGGGTCAATACTACCCTAAAATGAGTTGGGTGTATATACACGAGAGCGCGTATTTGTAGATTGATATAAAAATTATTTTATATTGTGTTGGCTAGTCTGTTGAGTGGCTTATGAATTCTGATCGAATAGTGGGATGTCACAAAGTTGATAGGAATTTCTAAACACATAAACAGAAGATTGAACATGATATTGTTTTTTTTTTGGTAAATGAAATAATTTTAGTCAAAATTCTATTTGGATAGAAAAGGAATAATTTTCTGGAATTGTTATATTATATGGATGAGTTGGTTGTTAATATTATAATCAGATAAGATTATTAAAAAAAGAAATGGTAAACTATAACCAAATATAACTTGTATACAAACGAAATATACAAATGAGATGAACTGAAATTGGATTAAAATCAGAACTTGAAATTTAAATCCTGGGTGTTTGAAAAATGTTTTCCCACAGTATACTAAAATAATATGACTTTGTTTTGGAAGGATTTTTGAATCAAAATCATTTTTAAATGGATTTTGAAAGGATAAAGCACTGAACTCACTTTAGTCGTTGGGAAATAATTCTGATGACGATTGCAACATCATCGGTGTTCATTTTCGAGTTTCTAAGTGATGGATTGCTACCTTAGAAAAGTTTCTTATGGAAATTTATTTGAAAGAAAACAAGTTCGGGTGGAAAATTCAAATGTTTTGAATTGAAAATGATTATAAATATACATATATATTTATGTGATTTCAAAAGGATTTGAAATATAAACACAGGAATTTGAATTCTGGAATTAAAATTTAACATAAGCAAGTTAAATGGATTGAAGTGAATTTGAATTCAGGGACGAAATTCTTTTAAGGGGGAAAGAATGTAACGACCCAGATTTTTTATCGATTAATTTTAAATATTTAATATTGTTTTAAATATTGAGTTGATAATATAAATGAGTTTTTATATTTAGTTATCGATTTAAAAATCTATTTTAATTTAATATCGAATATATTAATTTATCAAAAAAATAAATCTACGAATAACTGAATTTGAAGTTTAAAACTAAATCAAAATGATTCAGATGATCAATGTAAATTGTATTTCACTGTAAACGATAATAATTTATTATCAAGGGACTGATTATTTCTGGATTTAAATTTATTTTATATCGATTTAATATGATTATTCTATATATGTTCAAATTAAATATAAAAATATATTCAGTTCAGTTTAGAATAGTGTTACAATGTCAAAACGACAGTGGTTACGTTAAAATAGCAGTTCGTGTCTGAACCCTGAGATATTTTAATGGATAAGATCAAAATCGAATCGAAGATCAAATCAGAATCTGTTTAAAAGAAAAAAAATCTCTTTATGTCAAATCAAATTAAATTAAACTATTTTTAAAATCAAATTTTGCATACCTTCATTCCTAAGCTATCTCCTAAATGTACTATACGCAGACAATTCCTTACTGCCTAAGTTATCTTGTTTTATAAATCGTGATGATTCTTTTCCTTTGATTCATTCTATTTTATTTTTTCATTCTTCTGAAAATTCAATTGAAGCTTCAGGCAACAGAAAATAAAAACAGACACTACCCTTTTATTCCTTTTCAATTCTCGTTAACGCATTATCAAAAATACCAAGGCTGCCCTTTTCATTTTTTCAGAAGATTTTATCAATTCGATTCCTCCACAAAATCGATTAATCATGGATTCAATCAACTCAGGGAGGCACAGTTGTAACAACCCGGAAAATCAGAACCAATTTAAAATTTTTATTTTGGCAATTTTAATGAATTTTGAATATCTAAAATGAATTATCTTAAATAATAACAACGAGAAATTTATTCTGAATAGAATTAGAATGTATATATTTATCTAAATCGTAGTTAGAATATAAATATTTATTTTAATTATAAAAGAAATTGGAAATGGCACGGTAGTTTGAAAATTTGATTTCAAATTTCAATTGAATGTACAGGATTCAAAATAAACCGGATTTTAGTGAAACCAGAAATATTGGAATCTATTTGAATATATCTTTCCAACAAATCCGAAAAATTGAAACTTCATAGCGGGAATAAAAATTTATGCCTGGTTGTAAATTTAGAATAGTCGCTATGGAAATATAGCCCTTAAAAATAGCGATTTTGCAAACAACCTCCGTTTTCGACGAAACCACTTTTGTTGGATCCGAGTGTCAAGTTATGGGTGGATTCCAATTTTCATAGTTTTTGGAATCAATATGTAAACGTGGCAAAAGAAAACGTGTTTTGTCAGTTTCGGTCAATTTGGATCGACCAGAAAATGGCCATTTTTCAAACGGTCTTCAAATTTGAGGAAATTAGTTTTGTTAGGACCGTATGGTCAAAACATAGCCAGATTTATTTTTCTGGAATTTTTAGAGTTTGTATGTGGCCCCAGTAATTTAAAATGTGTGTTTGAATTTAAAATATATTGATTTATATTTTAAATTTAATGAAAACTGATCGTAACGATAGAATTGGCTTGCGGGACATATCCTATTGTGTCCGGAATGGGGGTATTTGGTTAGGGCGATAGTCGAGGGAGTTCATTTTGGAGATCGGGACGTTAAATTTCAATGTTAAGCAAATAAATGGATTAAATAACATTATATATATATAGCTTATAACTCAGTCAAACCCTATTCACCACTCAACCGTGGCCAACCCTCCAGAGACAAAGAAAATCGCGCCTCCTTAGTTTTGAACGAACAGAAATTCTCCATTGAAATCGATTTCTCCCAAATCGAGAACATCCCGTCGCTCCACAGGTCATCACCGCAGCTCCGGATATTCTTCTTCAACTCCAGCGCCTCCCTGCTTGGTTGAGAACTCCATCACTGTTCAAGACCATGGCGACGGAGACAACCGATTTTCGGCGAGGCAGGCCTTTCGAGTTCAACGCTTCAGGGTGGCGCTTCTGGATGTGGGTCTGGATCACTGGTTAATGGCGTGGTCGTGGATGGTGTCTCGCGATGATGGGTTCCCCGAACTGGAGTAGAACGTGGCAAGGAGGGAGGGTAATTAACAGCGTAAAAGATGATTAAGGTAATTTGATTTTAACTAATTTTAATTAAGGAATTAATTAGAAATTAAAATACATGATTGTCATTGGTTTAAAAGTAAAATAACATTTGTTTTAAAAATATAAAAATGCTTTGTTTTATTATATAAATAACTTTGATTGTTAAAAATGTGATTTTAAATATATAAACATCGTATGGGAAATGTGATTTTAAATATATACACATCGTATTGGAAAAGTGATTTTTATAAGAATTAGCGTTATATAAAGATATGAATAACTTTGGATAAAAAACAAAATTGATGTTTATTTATATGAATAACATATAAAGAGGGGATTTTTATTTATATGACAAACATATAAAAATGAGATTTTTATTCATATGTAGCGAGTTAAAAATATGATTTTTAATTATATATAACGATGTTAAAAATGTGATTTTTTATATAAAAATCATGTGAAACAAATTACGATGAAACTGTTGGGAAACGAATCCAAACTATTCAGAAAAAAAAGAATGGAGGAGCGGATCCCAAAGGTGAGAACTCTCCCACTGAATTTATTTATACAGTTATTTATTTTGTAACTACATATATGAACTGCTCTCCGTCGTCCACAGACCATGGACGATTTGTTTGGTTTGGTTGATTTGTTTATTTGAATTGATTGTGATGTGTAATGGAATGTAAATATTCACGTGTTGAAATAAAATATTTTATCGTTAAAAATATAATTTTTAACGTGTATATGAATAAAATAAATATTCATTTGCAAATCGAACGATTTGTTTATATACACCCATTTGGCTGATATTGATTGGGACGATCAATTTTACACATCGCCCAACTGCACAAATAAAATCTTTGTTTGTTGTTTGAAAACCCCACACGGGTATTGGGATGATATTGGACATACACTAATCCCAATATTTAGTTGCATGTCGATCGGTTGGTTGACAAGCTGTTGTAAGCATTGATTATTTATATTTAATGCTTATGCAGTTGTGTAATGCACTCTGGATGATGGTTGACAGTGTTTGATTATTGTTGTGTATACGCGTGTATGAAATCCATATAAAAAACATTATATGGTAATTGACTGTGTTTGATTCCAATTCAGAACGAACGGATATTTTTAAATAACGAATATTTTAAAATAAGGAATATCTTAAAATAATATTCAGTAAAAGATAAAAATATGATTTTGATGTCCGATTTGGGATGGACACGAATATATTTAAATATATAAAGCCGTGTTGATTAATTTAACGCCATTTTGATGTAAATGATATTTATATCGATTTTATTCATTTTTATAATGAATATTGAAAAGGAATTGATTTCAAAATCTAATGTTTTGAAAATATTATCATTTATATATTAATGATATGGAATATCCAATTTTGATTAGAAATTGAATATGAAGTTGAAATCGTTTTGAAAATGAATTTAAAACGATTTATAAAATACGTTTTAAATGGAAATCGATGAAATATATATTATATACATAATATAATGGCCTGAATAGAACGCGCCGCGCTGCGGTAGTTCGCGAATTTCGACCATTGACTTCGAATGGGCATTTCGGGAGATCCGACCATCGGATTCTCCTAAAACTGAAACCATTGGGTTCGTATCAAAAAGAGCTTTCTAACGAATATTAGAGATTTGAAATCTAACGGTTGGATTTTGAATTATGTCCAAATCAAATTTGGAAAAGGTCACTGCAAATGCAGTTCGATGGCCGTTTATGGAAATCGACTGTACGGGCCCTGATAAAATTACTAAAAATATCAATAATTTGTGTAAAATCATAATAAATGATTTGGAAAGAATTGGGATGAAAAATCCCATATTTGAATAGATAAAAACATACTTTTATCGAAATGTGTAATGACCCGTATTTTTGACAGTGTAATAATTAACTTATTTAATTATTTAAATAACGAATATATTATTTAATCGACGACAGTTTGAACGTATAATTATATTATAATTAAAACCGAGCTCGAAATGGCGCTGCAGTTCGTTATTTGGCGATTCGAACTTCAACTGAATATACCGAACCCGTTTTAAATCGGATTTCTATGAAACAAGAAACGTACGGAGCTGGTGGAGTATATCTTTCTAGTGGAAGAGAAAAATCAGGGTTTCGTCATGTAGATTTTAAGATATGTCCAAATCAAATTTTAAAATAGTCGTTATAGAATCGTTTATCGACTGTAACGGTTTATTCGATATAACTAGAGATCGGGTTTGAATTTAGACAAGGTTCTTTTGGGAAGTAGTGATAATTTAATTTTTAGAATTTTATGGTAATTTTTAATTAATTAAATAAGCAACTTTTTGTTTGGAGTATTTGGCACCCTCTATCGACATTTTGGGGTTTCAAAATATGAGTTCATCTACCGGTATTATTACATTTTTGGAACCAGAACACATCACCCATTTCAATGGTATTTTTGTTTCTGTCCATAATAGTCTCTACGTGAACAGAATATTTCAAAGTATAGTACACTATGCTTTTAACTTAAAACAAACTAAACTGAATGGTTAACTGGTCAAACGAACTCGAAATTCAACGAAATAAGTTTCATACGAAACCGTAGGAAGAGGTTTAGTGAAACGTCAAGGCCGCATATTTTTAGGATTTTTTCTGTAATTTTAATGAATTAATGCTCGGTGTTTTTCATCGATCTTTTCTAAGGAATTTTCGCAAACGGTGTCGGAATTCGACGAAACCTATCCCATTGGATCCAGAATATTTTTCTTTGTTAGGAATAGCTTAGTTTGTCAAAAACAGAGATCGTACGTGGTTATTTTTATACGAGACTTCATCATTAAGATTCAACATAATATAATAATCATTTTTGGTCTAAATCCTTCTTTATAAAAGGCAGCTAAACCTAATTCATTTGTTCCACAGTCAACGATATTTCTAGCTGCCACTAACTCATCCTAAAATGAAAAACTCAGCCTCCAAAAAATCATAAAAAAATGGATAAATTTCTATAAATCGAGAGGGTTAGATCATTGAAGTCCCTAAGGCCAGAGCTCCATTTCGATGTAAGTATTTTCCCTAGTCTGACGCAAATTTCGAGGCGCTGTGGTGTTCTCGGAGAGGCAGGACAGTGGGGGTATGGCACGTGTAACGATGGCATTTGATTGGAGTTCGAACTACCTGTAAATGGGTGGAGGCGCGAAGTCATGGTGGAAGGGAAGATGCAGCAAGCATGAACGGAGGGAGTGGGTTCTCAAATGAAGTGGAGCGTGAGTACTGACTTGTCAGTTAGCGTTTTATTCATGTGGTACTGGAGTTAGTCTTGTGAAACATGGTGGCATGTGGGTTTGCTCTATTTACTGAAGTGCTGAAGGTTGGTGGTTTAGTTTGTGTTGTGATTGAAGAAAAGGGGAAGAACGAACTATTCAAAGGTGAAGGGCGGTAATGGCTTGAACGTGGTGTGTACAGGAGTTGACATGTTTTGAGAAAATGGATTTGTTTGGGTTTGACAGAACGTGAAGTGTACTGAAGCAATTCAGGGAATTGGCGTGTTTTGGGAAATGGCACTGTAAATGAAGTGGAGCAAGACGTTTTGTACTGGAAGAGATAATGGTGTGTGTGGACATTCCCGTGAACCAGATTGCTTTGAGTAAGAAACGTTATGCTTTTCTAATCACTACTATGAGATGAAGTAGGAAAGGGAGCTTGAAGGATCAGCCTTGGTTTCATGGTAGTGGAGTTTGAGAAGTTGGTTGGGGGAACGGTGATTAGTTGGACGGGTTATATGGAGCGAATGGGCCAGAAAATGAAGTGGGCTTTTTGATAAAAAGAAAATGAAGTGGGCTTTTTGATAAAAAGAAAGTGAAGTGGGTTTATTCAAGGAAGAAATGGGCCGATGGTGTGAGACAAAACAAGATCCATTGGGATCGTATGGACGAGAGTTATACGCTGGAACTGACTGGAAGTGAAATTAAGCTCGTTAAAATTTATGGCGAAATAAATTATCCGTCTGAATCAAGCGATGGTTACCGTTATTAACGATGATCGTCCAATGTGAGTAAAACTCACTAACTCTCCTCAATTTATATTTTAATATAAATTGTACTTTATTTATTGACTGCTGTATATTGATTGTTAAACTGGACTGTTAAATAGATTTGATTGAAAACGTAGTTATAGTTAATCTATGTACTGTTAGTCAAATATGGTTCTGTACAGCAGGATATTTCATTTCAAAATGAAATAGGATATATATTATACTGTGTAACATCTGTGGATGCAGGGAGACAGGTTGGAGGAATCCGACTAGATTCCTCAACAATTATTTTACTGTTTTCATATATTGTGTTATATGATGTGTTATATAATCTGTTCTGGATTATGTGTGTTAGAATGATATTAATCATTGTTATTCGATATTTTACATATCATAAGAAACCCTGAGTTGTGAAATGGAATATTTCAATGTATATTGAAATAAAGGAATTTTATAAAATCACAGGATTTTATAAAAGGAAATTATTTATAAAACGAACACGGTTTTATAAAAGGAAGTATTTATAAAACGAATAGAGTTTTATAAAAGGGAAAAATGTTGATAAAACAAATAGAATAGGAAAAAGGAATATTTCAATGTATATTGAAACAAAGGAGTTTTATAAAATCAACCAATTTTATAAAAGGAAAACAATTTGAAAATAGGGTATTTAGAAAATCATAATAGAAGTATAAACAGGAAATATTTGTAACGGTAAATAGAAGTTATAAATAGGAAATATTTGTAACGGTAAATAGAAGTTATAAATAGGAAATATTTGTAACGGTAATTAGAAGTTATAATTAAGAGAATATTTGTAACGGTAAATAGAAGTTATAAATAGGAAATATTTGTAATGGTAAGTAAACGTTATAAAAAGGAAATAGTTGTAACGGAAAACGTAGTTTATCAAAAGGAGTTAATCAAATGTAGTTTATCAAAAGGGGTTAATCGAATATAGAAATTAAGAAGTGAAGTTAAACAAAAATTAGAAACTGACTAAAGATTAGTAGGTTGAATAGTTTTCTGAGTATCGATCTGATGTTGGTTTCGGCCTTCGGGGTTTATACTTAGAGAATTGTTCTCTTACTAGTTTACAGTTAGGGACTAATAGTTGTGGAATGGTAGCAATACGTGAATGAGGATTGGAAATGTTTTCCAATGTAAATAACGTATATTTTCTAATCATAGAAAATAAGGAAATATGAATATATATATATATATATATATATATGTATATATATATATATATATATAAGATGATGATGGTTGATCGATCAAATTTCTATCTAGAAATAAGATCGTTGTTTGTACACCGACATGTTTTCATTGATAGTTAAATCACAGACTATCAAGTTTTGACCATTTTACGTTGTAAATATGGAGAGACCGGTTGGATTATTATCCGAAGAACCACTCCATGTTGGCATAAGCGTTGTGATTAAATACGATGAAGCTAATTGAAGACGGTGTTATGCAAGGGCTGTCCTGTTTACAGAATAGTGCCTTCGGTTTCGTTCAATCCCAGAACGAACGTAAATGGACGAATGTCTGACAAAGTATTTCCAATGATCGAATGGGTTGGACTGTACAAATATATATGGTGGCCAACGGATTTATTCCCTTCGCATAATATCCAGAATCTATTTGTGCAGATCCAACTAATGATTAACGGATCTGATAATGTGGCATTCAAATTAATTGTGCTATCAAGGAAAGATAGATAATCGTAGCTTCTAGCCTCACATCCGGTAAATGACAAAAATCGGGCAGGCAGCATGGCTAAGTCGGTCGCACCGAAGTAGGGTGTATAATCACCTATCTAGAGAATATTCATTTGCTTCTTTAATCTATCAATGTTGTCCCATATATGTACGGGAACGGTTGCTGATCCCAACCGTTGGTGATGTACATCCGATACACTCAAGCGAAATGAGTGGTCGGTCATGTGTGGCTGAGTTGCAAGATGTTCTTGTTGAACTCCAGTGTATCGTTCCTAGAGTACACTGATCGGAAGATGGTTCCATACCTTGTCATAGTTGGAAATCCATTATCCAATACGCACCCGCGGTTTTGATTGTATACTATATATGTAGAACGTGAGATGAAAGCGTTTCTGCTAGATTGATATCTAATTGTATTTAGACATTATTATAATATCAGTGATACTGCTTTTCAAAGATGTTGGATTCTCATAAGGGAAAAACCCGTTCCGTATTCACGGCGTGGTCTTATGAGATATCATATACCCGTTAAAATGATTTGAGTTTACTCACACCAGTCCATGACTGACCCGAGTTTATTTGTTTTGTTTCCCTGAACTCTTGGGTGCCTAAATTTGTACGGGCAGTCAAGTAGTCGAGATTTACAGATATACTGGAAGAGCTTGGAGCAGGAGGCTTCAGGATCATATAGCTATAGTTATTTCCGCTGTGTTGTAAGTGTTGTCCTCTGCAATGTTATTGTATACATATACTGTTTGTATTTCAAAAGTATGTTATATTTTATTCGTTCCGCTGTGAGATTCGTGTTTACTCTGATGATGATGTTCTTCTTCTTCTTCTATTCTATAAGTTATACCTTATCTATCCTCACTCTCTATCTTCTTTCTATTAGTTTCTTGAATTTCTAGTTTAAATTGGGGTTGGACTTGTGTTTTTGGTCAGCTCAAATTGTTCCGGATTTTCGGGTTACTACAAAATGAATTAGTTATTAACTAGAATTATAATCCAATATTTTTAAATAAATAAATTGGATTTGAAATGGTTTTAAAAATAAACAAAATTTCCGATATATGAATTGGAACGGATTGGAATCGAATTTATCTTCGAAATATTTCGATATTAGATTCCGTGATTATACGGGCATTGCGGAGGAATTTGGAAGATATATATCGTTATTCCAATACGATGTTTGTTGAGTTCAGAATTTGATATTGAATATAAGCCGATATGTTTTTATTCAGAGCCTTGTATTTAATATCAAATGGGATTTTTGGTTTGTCGTGAACGGTGTCTTCACTAACACTGTTCTTAAACCCAATGGAGTTAAGGAAATTAGAAACTAACTGGAGGTTAACTAAGTTTAATGGTTTCCTGGGCATTGATCTGATGTTGGCTACGGCCTTCGGGATTAATACTTAGGGAATTGTTCTCTTACTAATTTACGGTTAGAAACTGATGGAATGGTGTCTTCATTAACACTGTTCTGAAACCTCGTGTGAAAAGAATAAGTCTTTTAACTAAGATTTAAAGAAGAATTACCAATTAATGAACATTTAATTGAAATTGAATATAAATCAGGTTTATTGTGAACTGCATTTTAACGACATTCGTTCTTTAACCTGATTTGCAGTGAAATATGATTTGGAATATATAAATCTTTATTCTAAGATTGAATAGAATTTCGAAAGTAAAGTTTTTTTCCAGTTTAATAAAATCAATTGGAATGGAATGGGATTCGATTTGATAATAATCGAAATGAACTTCTGTGGAGGAAGACTTATAATATATATGGAATTTAAAAGGCTTTGTCATTATTCCATTTATAATTTTAGTCGGATACGTAAATTGATATCGATTATATATTGGTTAGCTTTTCCGTGAAAATTCCATAATTAATGGAATGTGATTATGGGTTTATCGTGAACTGTGTTTTAAATGACATTAATTCTTTAACCCAGTTAAAGACAGGATTTATTTCCTGAATTGGAAAAATCATTAAGCAATGATTGTTCGAAATTAAAACAGAATTTGAGTTTTAATGAATCTTTAAATAGATTGAAAGGTGAATTTGATAAGTAAAAATATCAAATTCAAGAAATGATCGAGAGTGGAGTATCACCAGTTTTGCTCCAAGCGATAGTTAAATCTTTAATTAGAATTGAACGTGAAATGGTAATTAATTTTACCGATAACACCGGGTGTTACATATGAAGTATTACCAGTTTTGCTTCATGGGATGAATAGATTGGGATTGGGAAATTAAACAAATGATTACTTCGGTAAGGTTCGCTAATCCTGACAAGTTTAGAAAACCTAAAAATGGTTTGAAATGATATCCAAAGGAAGATTAAAGAATAAATTTAAAGAATTTATCTTTGATAATGTTAATGGGAACTTTTCCCAAGGGATATGAATATTTAAATAAAAGAATATTCAGAATTGGAATGAGGCGTATGTTGTGTTTTTGTAGCACTTGTTTATTATTTACGCGAGTTAGTCAGAAAGACCAGGTTTATCCCATTCTGAATAACTGAATCGACGATGGGTCGATGATGAAGACGGTGGTTGCAGACCGGAGGTCTTCACATCGTTTGGATGATTACTGATGTCTTGATTGGGCTGTACATCCAAGACAAGGTAATAAGTGGTGATCGTCCATACATACTTGGAGATCTACCGGATATGCGAGGGCCTCTCTCCTGTATTGGACATGTGGGACAATGAATAAGGTGCCTCCGGTTTCGTTTAGACCCAGAACGAACTTGTAAATGGATGTGTGTCTGACATTGGATTTCATTTTGTGTGATTGATAAACATCGGTTGCATAGCGTGAATTTCCCGTGTGGCATGCTGAGATGCAAATGTTCAAGGCTTCTGTTAAAAAGCAGAGTCTTGTGGTTGATGATCAAAGAACGACTTTAATATAGCATAGCTTTGTGTAGCGTTAATTCATAAGCCTCACACCCCGGTGTGAACCAGAAACGAGAGAGGACATCAGGGAAGGCATGCGTTTCCTTCTAGCTAGGAGTGGTGTCTGGGCTTTGCACGCCCAGGCGTTTTACTTATGTGGATGATGGACAGCGAGGCGCCTTGATTATATCGGCACTGCAGGGCCAATGGATGATATGGTCTATATACAGACCATACTTACGCCCCATAGGGCGGGGAAACGCATGTTCAGGCATTTTAATTCACCCTTTGCAATTCGGGTGGACCGGCCCTGACGATCCAAGGGCCTACCTGAGTTTGGGTCCTGAGACACGTGATAGAGCGTCTCGAAGCGGTAAGGACGATCCCTTGCCTTGGTTCATAGATGGAAATCCAACTTCCAATACGACATTTTGCGGTTTTAATTGTAGAGCCTAGTATGGCGACATAGTGGGATGGGGCACTATGCTGTCTTTGATTGATACATTTATATTTGAAGTTGTTTTCATACACTTTACACTATAATAGTATCAAAATGATTTGTTTTAAACGTACCAAGCATGTTTCGTTATTATAAGGTAAAACTCTATCCTCCGGCTTACGTTGCATTGTGTGATGGGACCTGAGTCTTATAATAGCTTCATTGTTCGTTATTTAGCATTGCACTGTTGTTTTTATGCACTGGTATTCTTGGGAGGAAACCCGTTTTGTGTTATACGGCGTGGTCCCTTGATTTACCTTACTTTAAAACTAAGATAATAACTGTTTTAGTTCTCACACCAGTCACATGACTGACCTGGAGTTTACTCTGGGTGCCCCTATTTTCCACACGGGCAGCTAGTAGTTTTGGTTTTGCTGATCTATGTTCACAAGATCCTGGTTTACAACTGGAATGATATTCAGAAAGCTTTGTATTCGTATATTCCTTTCAGTTGTGTTTTGTATTATTTTCCGCTGCATTGTAATCTGTAAATCTCTAATATTTTTTTGATGTATAATATTTATTCATACTCTGTATATTCTTGTACTCTGATGTAAATTGTTGTAATAGCAATGAAATGTTCTTCTGTTTGTGTTCCGATTCATCTTATCCTCAAAGCTATCCGTTTTTTCCTTCACGGGGAAGTTCGGGTCGTGTCAGTTTGGTATTAGAGCTTTGGTTTACAGAGCTCGAGAATAAGACACATTAGAACCGAACGAAAGAATTCATCAGAGATTGGATTAGTAATATCCAATGAGAATGACTCGTTAGAGATGGGATTCGTAGTATCCTAGAATGAGTCGGAAGAGTGTTATTTTTAAAATAAAATGAAAATAAATTTTGTTTTGAAAATTTAAATCTTGTTATACATATGTGAATATTATTTTCATATTGATTTCGGACGATCGAGTATATAGAGATTTTGTGTATATGCCTAGCTAGCGTGTATTCGAAGCCTCAAATATACTGGATGGATATAGAATCATACTCTAGTCGCCCGAAGATGACACAGATGGTTGATATATCATCATCAGTGTTTATGTTCGAGTTTCGAAAGTGGGATATCAATATATTTCCAATTGACTGGTGTGAGAATCAAAATTTACATAGGATTATTTATTGTGATTTGGCCTCAAAAACCTGATTTTTAACTATATATACAAGTTATGTATTTGAAAAACTAATCAACTAATTGATTGATGCTTGGGTTGTATGATTATTCATTTAAACCAACAAGTGGATATAAGGTAAATTTAGTCAAATGTTGAACTGAATTGAAAATTGTTTGAAATTGCATGCATATACATATATATGTGTGAACAGGTCATAGCAAGGAAGCTAGAGAAGAGGAATAAAATTGTATGCTCGACAAATCGGTACATTTTTACTAATTCCTTGGGTTTGGATGATTTTATGAGCCGATTGGGGATTTTCCCGATGCTCCCGGTACAAAGGAGGTTATGGCGAAATTTTTCGAAAATTTTGGGCATTAGCCGAATTTTTGAAAAATTAGAAATTCTTAGAAACTGAAAAGTTGAAGAATGAAAGCCTGACTAAAAGTTGAGTTGGTTAGTTAAACAACTTTCAACTCTGTTCCTTTTCGAGGACGAAAAGATTGTAAGTGGAGGAGATTGTAAAAACCCGGAAAATTAGAACCAATTTAAAATTTTTATTTTGGCAATTTTAATGGATTTTGAATATTTAAAATGAATTATTTTAAATAATAACGATGAGAAATTTTGTGACGGTCCGCCCCGCACCAACCGACATTTACTCCAAAAGTGCGCTGTACACATGTCCAGTTAGCACGGGACGGTCGTCAGGAGAAAAGAAAGAAGAGGAGAATGAACTTATCAAGAACCTGTAGAATGTCTCACAGCGCATAGAACAAAATATAATAATAACATACTTGACATAAAACAGGAGAGACAGTGCATAAGCTAAAAACCAGAACTAAGCATCATAGCAGCGGAAATCCAAAATATAGCTTATTACAACTTTTCAACTGTCTCAAAGCAAAAGCAAGATAAAGGAGGTACACTACTAATACCCAAGTAGCGACCACCAACGACACAGGGAGAATATCTATATATCATACGTGGAAGCCTCCTGCTCGCCTCCGAATCAACTACTCGTGCATCACCAGCTAACCATAACCTGTCTCTAGTCTGCTCGTGTGAGCACCCAGAGTAATAAGAGGAGACATAAAACTCTGGGTCAGACATAAAGCCTGGTATGAGCGATAAACAACAAAACAATAACAGGTATAATCCAATCATACCTGAACCTGGACCTGCAACCAAAGAGTTAGCACTACATACTGTACAACACTCTAAGGTGCCCTTTCAAATGGTGTAAAGATAACGAGGGTGGCGGTGTGCATGTCATAGTGATGTCAAACAATCAAGCATAGCAATCATCCTCACATCCCTCACTCAGTGCGTAAAGCATACGATATCCACTACTTTGGTCACCTAATACTTTGGGCCATGATGGAATCCAATCCCGTGTAACTATCACTACAAGCCCATTATCCATCTCTCAGTGGTGAACCAAAGTTATGAATACCGACAACCCCTTTGCACACGTCCCGCAACAAAGCCCAATCATGAAGTGAACTCATTGGTTCCCATCTGGATCCTGAGCTCTAACTTCCATTTGGACTACCTTTGCGTCTCGGGTTTTGGTCAGCATCTCCTCCGGATCGGTCTTCACTTCACCTTGCTTCGGATCGTGGTCATCACTTCAAGTCCAAGCATCTCGGGTCGGGTCGGTCGTGCTCCCTCCATCGGATCGCATCGCGCCATACGGATCGGGCCGTCATCACCCCTGGCGGATCGGGCCGTCATCACCCCTGGCGGATCGGGTCGGGGTCTTCAGCTTGCCACGGTTCGGATCGGCGTCACCACTTCGGGTCGGGTCGGGTTGCTTCATCCGGGTCGGGTCGCGCCTTCTGATCGGGTCGGGTCGTCGCGCCCTGGTACCCATCGACTCGTGAGCTCCCACATCCTCCTCTGGTTCGGATCGTGAATACCCATTGGTTCGGGTCGTGATTCTACTACCGGATCGTGCCACCTAGCTAAGTCGTGACTTTCTCCTTCAGACGGATCGTGGCGCCCATGCTGGAACGGGTCGGGTCGCGCTCCCCTCCACCGATCCGATCCGGATTCTGGGTCATTTCCTGCATGTTTTCCTGCAACTGTTTCTACGCCATTCGACGGCGTTTTTGACCAATCTAACACTTCTAAACAATCACAAAGCATACCATATAGTCATAGCAACATGTAGTATCGATCCCAAACACCAAAACATAAATCATAGCATGTAAAATGGATCAAACATACCCAAAACCCCTTAATTTCCCTTAAGCATGTTTAGGTAAAACTCACCATAGGATTAACAAAACTTAACCAAATTAACCCAAATTCATATCAGAGGTCTAAAACAATATTTCAGAATTTATGAATATTTTTCCAGATTTTTAACATGCACAAATTCGCTAATTATCACTAATTACCCCTTAATCCCCCAAATTCCGGGATTTGCAAAATTAGTCGAAATTAGCCCAAATTCATATCAGAGACATAAAATGATGTTTTAGAATTTTAGGAATATTTCTAGATTTTTCTGAGCCATAATTTCACTAATCTTCGCTAATTACCATAATTAGCCTTAATTAGTGAAAAACAATGCAAATCACTCACCTTAGCCACAAACAAACTTTAGATCTGAAATAATATCTGATTTGGATCCAATCCCTATGTGTTCCAGCAGCTCTCTCTCTCTGATTTGGTGCTACCCTTCCTTGATTTGATGTAGTTTTTCTTAATCTTCGATTAGAAAGTGATTAGAGATGATTTGGGATGAAATTAGAAGGTAGAGGCCATTGCTAGAGCTTGAAGGAGGTAAGTGGCGGCTGGAAAAATGAGGCTAAAACCGAAATCCTAACACTAGCAGCTCTTAAATACCCCCAAATCCCGAAATCCCCCATTGGGCCTAGTTGCTAATCACCCGGTTAAGCCCAATTAGCTGTTTTTCACCTTCTAAACCTTGTTTCAGCCATATCTCCCAAACGGTAAGTCCGTTTGGCTATTGTAACCACACTATGGAAAGAGAAACCATCATTCGAATCCAATGGAAGTGGTTTCAGGTCAAAACTCCTTTCCAGTCAATAGTTATGGCCAAAACAGTACCAACTAGGGGCAAAACGGTCATTTAAAAATCGACAAAAATCATGAACATGGGAAATGACCCCAATAATCGTCTCCCAAAGTTACATGACCATACGACTTCGTATGTGAAAGAAATAAATATTCCACGATCCTATGATGCGTAGAATGCGGGTCGTTACACTCTTCCCCCCTTAAGAAATTTCGCCCCCGAAATTCCCTAACCAAAACACAAAAAGGGTTCTGCATGCCTATCAACCATAAACAACAATCAACATGCAAAACAAGTCTATCCTAGCATGCGGTTTACTAACAAGGGAAGAAACTATCACTACCAAAACCTTACTAGGCAAAGAGTTCTGGATATTCTTCCTTATATCCTCCTCTGTTTCCCAAGTACGGTCTTTTTCATTCTCATCCCACTGGTCTTTAACTAGTTTCACCGCCTTCCTTCGAAGCTGCTTCGTATCGTTCCCAACGATACGCATAGACTTGCGGTTCCCAACCGCCTCGGGTTCAACTTCGCTATCATCCAACTGATCTGGTGAAATAGCCACATTAGGGTCTTGCACAACTTCCTTAACTGGGAAACATGAAATACGTTGTGAACTCCCTCCATCTTGTCAGGTAGCTCTACTTCATATGCCAAATTCCCAACTTGCTCGAGGACTGGGAATGAGCCAACAAATCTTGGTGCTAACTTACCTCTCCAACCAATCCGAATCACATTCTCTATGGAGAGATCTCGACGAACACCAAGTCGTTAACGAAGAATTCCAAATCTCTTCGTCTCTTATCGAGATAAGCCTTCTGCCTATCTTTATCCCTTCCCAGTAGTATATCTGCTTTATGTCTCAATACATCTTGATACCACTGGGATGTATAGTCAATTTCGAGTGATGATATGCTCTAAGCACTTCACCTCTCAGTCCATCTACGTTGGGTACAACTAGTCCCTTATTCTTTCGAAATCACCCTTCTCGATCAAATCCTTATTTGATCATTCTCTTTCCATCGATACCCATCTCTACCCTAGAGATGGTTTCCAATAGATTAGGATCGTCCTTCTAACTGGAACCAATCCACTCAATCAAAATCGATCTAATCGTCAAGCTTACTAGTGTTTCTGAATCCAATTCACTCTTGGGCCTGAAATCATATCATGTGATATACTCTAGTTGCTTCCATCCTAGAAACAAAACCACTAAACTGGCATGTTTCCTACTCAATGCAACTAGTACTGCACCCAAATCCTTTACTATGATCACTCTGCCCCATGGAGTCATGACGACTCCACTACACTGATCCATAGCCACTAGTCCTTTGCTATGTCCACTCTGCCCCATGAAGTCATAACAACTCCACTGCACTAGCTCATAGCCTTACTCTATTCCTTTACTATGTCCACTTTGCCCCTCGAGTCATGACGACTCTACTGCACTGGCTCATAGTCCTACTACAATCACTTTGTTCCCCATCGCTGGAACCCTACAGGTGATAGTCTACTCAAGGGAAGAAAAATAGGAACAACATAGCAACCATAACATCCATCAAACAAGTCCTACCTATCACCTGCTAAATTCATAAACACATCGACACCTACATGATTGGTCTAACCAATCCCAATATGTCGATTCTAGTATGTCTGGTCCAACCAACATCAATAACTAATGGAAGCCCAGCCCCCATACATACACCGATGCCTACTTGACTGGTCCAACCAATCCCAGGCCAATGGAAGCCCCGCCTCCCTATGGACTACCGTACGTCCAACGTACGTTTATCCTCCAAGGATAATTAAACTAATGGAAGCCCAGCCTCCAATCGGACTACCGTACGTCCAACGTACGTTTATTCTCCAAGGATAACTAGATCACGTCCAACGGATCCAAGGTAACGGGCGTCCCTAGATACCCCTGCTTTTAGTCCTCCTAAAATACTTGAGTCCAACCCAAGTCTATCCATTATCTTGCTGCCATCTCGAGTCCAACTCGAGCCGAATCCAATTCCGTGCAGCCTTCTCGAGTCCAACTCGAGTCAATCTATAACTCAGACCCTGTCTTGAGTATCCATTAGTGACAAACTCTAGTCCAACGTGAGTCGTCTCCCTATTCGTTGCATCTCCAAGATCAACGAACACCTATTTTCTTTTACGAGTTCAAGTCCAACTTGAATCGCTCTAATCTTCGTTGTATCTTCCATGATCAACGAACACATCCTATTCCTTCAAAGTTCTTCTATCCAATAGAGAACATCAACATAGGGTCCTAAACAATCCATTACTTTGCATCTTTCTCGAGTCCCACTCGAGAAATCTCATAACCCTATCGAGTCTAACTCTGGGCAGTCTATACCATTGAACAGTCTTATCATGTTCCCTCTGCCCGTCACTCCTCGAGTAAACCAAGATATCATCCAATGAAAATCGCAACGTCTACTTATCCCTCACGCAAACCATCCTAGTCAAACTCGACATTCCCCAAGCACAAGCCCCAAAGGCCTAAACCAATATCAGACAAGCGCCCAAGGAACATCTCCTCCGAATTCGGACAATCCACATGAGGTGATACTAGCAAAACAATCTAGCACTGGAGTACTTATTTGCCTCCCAGAGACAACTAGAACTTATTACAACGATAACTTCTTAGCTTCCTTAACTGCAGTTACTATCGCCATCACTAGGTAAGTACCTAATACCACCCTATTCCTTTGGAGTCGATCGACTCCCCAAAATAATGCTAAACCCAGTAAAGCCCAAAACAAAGCAATCACAAGGAAACATACATCCATGACTCGATAAGACCACATTACAACAAATCATGCCAAAAATAGTCGAACCACAAATCGGGTTCGTCACTACTAAAGGTCTATCGACTAACTCAGGTTTGTCAAACAAAACCCGATCAAAACATCTTAAATAGAAAGCATACCTTTTATAACGACACCTTTTTCCTTCTGCGCCGCAGTTGGGGCATTTGACGAAGAAGGAACATCGTTGATATCATACGCTTTCACAATCTGCTTCTCCCTAGGAGGTTGTGGGCAATCATCCTTGTGATGTCCTGCCTGGCCGCAGTTAAAGCACTTCCTTTCCCCAGGCTTTTCTCGACAATCTCTGGCGTAATGGACCTTCTTGCCACAACTAAAGCATTCGCCATCTTTCTTATTTTTCTTATTCTGGCCATCCTTGGTCGGGTTCTACTTCCTCTTGTTCTGAGAATTCTTCTTGCCTTCACCGCCTGCTTGCGTCTTTGGCTCCTCTGCAGATGCCGTAGCAACCTCAGTCTTCGACTTAGGGAAAAGACTCTCTGACCTTAATGCCTTTCCTACAATAGACTCGAACGTCTCATCGATATGGTTTATAAGTCTTTCCCCCAAGTACCCATCCAAGCCAGTTATGAACTTCTCGTTCTTCTTTTCGACTGTATCGATAAGGGACCATCCATATTTCGATAAAGTGTCGAATTCAGCGATATACTCCGAGACTGCTCTACCGTTCTGCTTAAGCTCCAAGAACTTCCTGAACAATTCTGATTTATGAGCAGTTGGAATAAACTTATCACAAAAGCGAGTCTTAAACTGATTCCAAGTAACTTGATCTTCTGGGGTAGCTGTTCTAATGGCATTCCACCAATTCATCGCTCGCCCTTGCAGCTGACGAGACGCTAGCCTTCTCTTCATCGCATCCTCAAGACCCAAGTCGTCGAAGATACGATCACAGCTATCCAACCAGTCCTGAACATCTGTGGCCGACTCTGTTCCGTGGAACGGCTTCCCACCAAGGTTAGTGTAATCCTTGCACAACTTGGCGAAATCGATCCTAGGCGCCTGCACTACTGGACCACCACCATTTCCGGGATTGGGAACTGCTACCTGAACATCTCTAAGCATATCTCTCATGAAGTTGGTGAACATTGTCCTCATGTCAGGAGCATTCCCATGGTTGGTCCCTCTACCAGCACCTCTAGGATATCGGCTCATCGTTAATCTGTAAAAGGGAAACGATTAACGACCCCATAATGGTGCTAGTGCAGTGCGACTTCATCTTTATACTACTAATAGTATATATATATATATATAGCTTTTGAAAACCAAAGTAATCACAAATACGCACTCTCATATACGTATTATCTCTCCCTAGTGTCTTTCCCTAGGTTAACTATGCAACCTAGAGCTCTGATACCAAGTGTGACGGCCCGCCCCGCACCAACCGACATTTACTCCAAAAGTGCGCTGTACACTTGTCCAGTTAGCATGGAATGGGTCGCCAGAAGGAAAAAGGAAGAAGGAAATGAACATACAAAGAACCTGTAGAATGTCTCACAGCGCATAGAACAAAATATAATAATAACATACTTGACATAAAACAGGAGAGACAGTGCATAAGCTAAAAACCAGAACTAAGCATCATAGCAGCGGAAATCCAAAATATAGCTTATTACAACTTTTCAACTGTCTCAAAGCAAAAGCAAGATAAAGGAGGTACACTACTAATACCCAAGTAGCGACCACCAACGACACAGGGAGAATATCTATATATCATACGTGGAAGCCTCCTGCTCGCCTCCGAATCAGCTACTTGCGCATCACCAGCTAACCATAACCTGTCTCTAGTCTGCTCGTGTGAGCACCCAGAGTAATAAGAGGAGACATAAAACTCTGGGTCAGACATAAAGCCTGGTATGAGCGATAAGCAACAAAACAGAACAATAACAGGTATAATCCAATCATACCTGAACCTGGACCTGCAACCAAAGAGTTAGCACTACATACTGTACAACACTCTAAGGTGCCCTTTCAAATGGTGTAAAGATAACGGGGGTGGGGGTGTGCATGTCATAGTGATGTCAAACAATCAAGCATAGCAATCATCCTCACATCCCTCACTCAGTGCGTAAAGCAAATGATATCCACTACTTTGGTCACCTAATACTTTGGGCCATGACGGAATCCAATCCCATGTAACTATCACTACAAGCCCACTATCCATCTCTCAGTGGTGAACCAAAGTTATGAATACCGACAACCCCTTTGCACACGTCCCGCAGCAAAGCCCAATCATGAAGTGAACTCATTGGTTCCCATCTGGATCCTGAGCTCTAACTTCCATTTGGACTACCTTTGCATCTCGGGTTTTGGTCAGCATCTCCTCCGGATCGGTCTTCACTTCACCTTGCTTCGGATCGTGGTCATCACTTCAAGTCCAAGCATCTTGGATCAGGTCGGTCGTGCTCCCTCCATCGGATCGCATCGCACCATACGGATCGGGCCGTCATCACCCCTGGCAGATCGGGTCGGGGTCTTCAGCTTGCCACGGTTCGGATCGGCGTCACCACTTCGGGTCGGGTCGGGTTGCTTCATCCGGGTCGGGTCGCGCCTTTTGATCGGGTCAGGTCGTCGCGCCCTGGTACCCATCGACTCGTGAGCTCCCCCATCCTCCTCTGGTTCGGATCGTGAATACCCATTGGTTCGGGTCGTGCTTCTACTACCGGATCGTGCCACCTAGCTAAGTCGTGACTTGCTCCTTCAGACGGATCGTGGCGCCCATGCTGGAACGGGTCGGGTCGCGCTCCCCTCCACCGATCCGATCCGGATTCTGGGTCATTTCCTGCATGTTTTCCTGCGATTGTTTCTACGCCATTCGACGGCGTTTTTGACCAATCTAACACTTCTAAACAATCACAAAGCATACCATACAGTCATAGCAACATGTAGTATCGATCCCAAACACCAAAACATAAATCATAGCATGTAAAATGGATCAAACATACCCAAAACCCCTTAATTTCCCTTAAGCATGTTTAGGTAAAACTCACCATAGGATTAACAAAACTTAACCAAATTAACCCAAATTCATATCAGAGGTCTAAAACAATATTTCAGAATTTATGAATATTTTTCCAGATTTTTAACATGCACAAATTCGCTAATTATCACTAATTACCCCTTAATCCCCCAAATTCCGGGATTTGCAAAATTAGTCGAAATTAACCCAAATTCATATCAGAGACATAAAATGATGTTTTAGAATTTTAGGAATATTTCTAGATTTTTCTGAGCCATAATTTCGCTAATCTTCGCTAATTACCATAATTAGCCTTAATTAGTGAAAAACAATGAAAATCACTCACCTTAGCCACAAACAAACTTTAGATCTGAAATAATCTATGATTTGGATCCAATCCCTATGTGTTCCAGCAGCTCTCTCTCTGATTTGGTGCTACCCTTCCTTGATTTGATGTAGTTTTGCTTAATCTTCGATTAGAAAGTGATTAGAGATGATTTGGGATGAAATTAGAAGGTAGAGGTCATTGCTAGAGCTTGAAGGAGGTAAGTGGCGGCTGGAAAAATAAGGCTAAAACCGAAATCCTAACCCTAGCAGCCCTTAAATACCCCAAATCCCGAAATCCCCCATTGGGCCTAGTTGCTAATCACCCGGTTAAGCCCAATTAGCTGTTTTTCACCTTCTAAACCTTGTTTCAGCCATATCTCCCAAACGGTAAGTCCGTTTGGCTAATGTCTACGGAAAGAGAAACCATCATTCGAATCCAATGGAAGTGGTTTCAGGTCAAAACTCCTTTCCAGTCAAAAGTTATGGCCAAAACAGTACCAACTAGGGGCAAAACGGCCATTTAAAAATAGACAAAAATCATGAACATGGGAAATGACCCCAATAATCGTCTCCCAAAGTTACATGACCATACGACTTCGTATGTGAAAGAAATAAATATTCCACGATCCTATGATGCGTAGAATGCGGGTCGTTACAAATTTATTCTAAATAGAATTAGATCGTATATATTTATCTAAATCGTAGTTAGAATATAAATATTTATTTTAATTATAAAAGAAATTGGAAATGGCGCGGTAGTTTGAAAATTCGATTTCAAATTTCAATTGAATGTACAGGATTCAAAATAAACCGGATTTTATTGAAACCAGAAATATTGGAATCTATTTGAAAATATCTTTCCAACGAATCCGAAAAATTGAAATTTCATAGCGGGAATAAAAAATTATGCCCGATTGAAAATTTAGAATAGTCGCTATGGAAATATAGCCCTTAAAAATAGCGATTTTGCAAACGACCTCCATTTTCGACGAAACCACTTTTGTTGGATCCGAAGTGTCAAGTTATAGCTGAATTCCAATTTTCATAATTTTTGGAATCAATATGTGAGCGTGGCAAAAGAAAATGTGTTTTGTCAATTTCAGTTAATTAGGATTGACCAGAAAATGACCATTTTTCAAACGGTCTTCAAATTTGACGAAATTAGTTTTATTAGGATCGTATCGTCAAAACATAGCCAGATTTATTTTTCTGGAATTTTTAGAGTCCGTATGTGGCCCAAGTAATTGAAAATATGCTTTGAATTTAAGATATATTGATTTATATTTCAAATTTAACAAAAATCGATTGTAACGATAGAGTTAGCTTGTGGGACATATCCCATTGTGTTCGAAATGGGGGTATTTGGTTAGGGGCGACAGTCGAGGGAGTTCGTTTGGAGATCGGGACGTTAAATTTCAATGTTAAGCAAATAAATGGATAAAATAATATTATATATATAGCTTATAACTCAGTCAAACTCTATTCTCCACTCAACCGTGGTCAACCCTCAAGAGACAAAGAAAATCGCACCTCCTTAGTTTTGAAAGAACAGAAATTTCTCCACCCAAATCGATTTCGCTCAAATTGAGAACATCCCCGTTACTCCACAGGTCGTCACCGCAGCTCCGGATATTCTTTCTTAACTCCAGTGCCTCCCTTCTTGGTCGCGAACTCCATCACTGTTCAAGACCATGGCGACGAAGAAAACCGATTCTGGCGAGGCAGGCCTTTCGAGTTCAACGCTTCAGGGTGGCGCTTCTGGATGTGGGTCAGGATCGCTGGTTAATGGCGTGGTCGTGGATGGTGTCTCGCGATGATGGGTTCCCCGGACTGGAGCAGAACGTGGCAAGGAGGGAGGGTGATTAACAGTGTAAAAGATGATTAAGGTAATTTGATTTTAACTAATTTTAATTAAGGAATTAATCAGAAATTAAAATACATGATTGTCATTGGTTTAAAAGTAAAATAACATTTGTTTTAGAAATATAAAAATGCTTTGTTTTAAAAATATAGACATATAGCATTATAAAATCAGTTTTATTATATAAATATCTTTGATTGTTATAAATGTGATTTTAAATATATATACACATCATATGGGAAAAGTGATTTTAAATATATATACATCGTATTGGAAAAGTGATTTTTATAAGAATTAGCGTTATATAAAGATATGAATAACTTCGGACAAAAAAATTGATGTTTATTTATATGAATAAAATATAAAGAGGTGATTTTTATTTATATGATAAACATATAAAAATGAGATTTTTATTCATACGTAGTGAGTTAAAAATATGATTTTTAATTATATATAGCGATGTTAAAAATGTGATTTTTAATATAAAAATCATGTGAAACGGATTGCAACGGAAATGTCGGGAAACGAATCCAAATCCAAACCGTTCAGAAATAAAGAATGGAGGAGTGGATCCCAAAGGTGAGAACTCTCTCACTGAATTTATTTATACAGTTATTTATTTTATAACTGCATATATGAACTGCTCCCCGTCGTCCACAGACCATGGACGACTTGTTTGGTTTGGTTGATTTCTTTGTTTGAATTGATAGTGATGTGTAATGGAATGTAAATATTCACGTGTTGAAATAAAATATTTTATCGTTAAAAATATAATTTTTAACGTGTATATGAATAAAATAAATATACATTTGCAAATCGAATGATTTGTTTATGTACATCCATTTGACTGATATTGATTGGGACGATAAATTTTACACATCGCCCAACTGCACAAATAAAATCTTTGTTTGTTGTTTGAAAACCCCACACGGGTATTGGGATGATATTGGACATACACTAATCCCAATAATTAGTTGCATGTCGTTCGGTTGGTTGACAAGCAGTTGTAAGCGTTGATTATTTATATTTAATGATTATGCAGTTATGTAATGCACTCTGGATGATGGTTGACAGTGTTTGATTTTTGTTGTGTACACGTGTGTATGAAATCCATATAAATAACATTATATGGTAATTGACTGTGTTTGATTCCAATTCAGAACGAACGGATATTTTAAAATAATGAATATTTTAAAAAAAGGAATATCTTAAAATAATATTCAGTAAAAGATAAAAATATGATTTTGATGTCCGATTTGGGATGGACACGAATATATTTAAATATATAAAGCCGTGTTGATTAATTTAACGTCGTTTTGACGTGAACGATATTTATATCGATTTTATTCATTTTTATAATGAATATTGAAAAGGAATTGATTTCAAAATCTAATGTTTTGAAAATATTATCATTTATAAATTAATGATATGGAATATCATATATTAATGATATGGAATATCCAATTTTGATTAGAAATTGAATATGAAGTTGAAATCATTTTGAAAATGAATTTAAAACGATTTATAAAATACGTTTTAAATGGAAATCGACGAAATATACATTATATATATAATATAATGGCTTGAATAGAACGTGCTGCGCTGCGGCAGTTCGCGAATTTCGACCATTGATGAGACGACCCGAAATCCCGTACTAACGGAGACAAGGGTTATCTTCGGAATATAACACAGAAACATATAATAGCAGAACAGAATTAAATAAATACACCAGATAATGAACAATAGAATATACTGGATACAAGTAATCATCAGAGTTACACAGTATACAGGATCTTACTTAGTACAAATACGGTTCAGCTATACATAAATGTCTACAGCGGAAACAAACAAAATATGTACAATAGGAGTTGAACAGCATAAAAAGAGATAAATAATAGAATCCATCTTCAGCTCCAGCTATCCCAAAAGAACCAGCTAAACCTGAATACAAGGCTGCCCGTGTAGAAAAAGGGGCACCCGAGTTTGAAAGTGAAACAAACTACGAGTCAGTCATGGGACTGGTATGAGAAATCTACTCAACACATATATAATATGGCCAATCACAGGACCACGCCACTTTCGTGGAACGGGTTTACTCCATTGGATTGCCAGTGCTTTAAAACAAATCTTTCTTTTAAACATCGCTATGCCTTTTGTAAAAATGAAGCCGTTATAAGACTCAGTTCCCATCACACAATGCAACGCAAACCGGAGGATAGAGTTTTACCTTATAACGGCCAAAATATGCTTGATACGGATAAAACAAAGTCATTTGATATTATTGCTAGTGTTTATATGTTTTGAAAACTATTTCAAATCATAACTATCAATCATAGACGGCATGGGTACCATATATCATGTCGCCATATATATATACAATCAAAACCGCACGATGTCGTATTTGGAAATTGGATTTCCGTCATGAACCAAGGCAAAAGATAGTCCTTACCGAATTTGTGACTCTCTAGCCCGAGCCACAGGATCAGAACGCATCAACCCTTTAGATCGTCAGGGCCGGTCCACCGATGTGGATTATTATGCCTGAACACTACGTCTCCCCGCCCTTTGGGGCGTAAACGAGCCAATGAATGACTCCATCGGACCCGGATCGTCCGATCGAACCGAGGCGCCTCGCAACAGCAACAACCACACAGGTGAAAAGTATATAAATGTCAGGGCTGGTAGGTCACTGACACCACCCTAGCTAGAAAGAAACGCAGGCCCTCCCTGATGACCTCTCCCGTTTCTGGTTCATACCGGGGTGTGAGGCTCGCGATCATCACCACAAGACTTTGCTTTTCAACAGAAGCCCTGATCACTGCATCTTAGCATGCCACACAAGCAATTCATGCCATGCGACTGATGTCCATCGATATACAACCTCTGAGCTCGTGCGTTTCAGAGAGGGGCGTTAAGCAAAAGAATAAATTCTCCGCCGCCAAACAGATGTATATTTAATAGAGATCAATCAACACAGAATAAAATCCAATGTCAGACACACCGTCCATTTACAAGTCCGTCCTGGGTCTGAACGAAACCGGAGGCACTAAATACCTCGCAAACCCATCGATCACCACGTACGCCTGGACGATCACCACTCATTATCCATATTTCGGGATGCCTCCCAATCAGGACCTCGGTTACCATCCAGACGAGGTGAAGATCTCCAGTCTTCGACCACCGTCTTCGTCTTCGACTTTCAATCGTCGGTCGATTATTTGAAATGAGAATTAACTCGGCCTTTTCAAATAATTCACGTATATTTAGAATTTCAAATCAATTTATTTCAATGGTTAAATCATTCGACAACACTAATTTTGTTCTTTAATGTAATTTTCACACCAAACACATTCAACCATCAAATACAACATAAATCGAGCAAATTCAGTTTATTTCCACTCCATATCGCTTATGGTATTTTATAACGATTAGTCGCTATTTTTATTTATTTTAAAATAGCCAATTTATTCAAAACGACGCTTCGGGCCATAACGCGGTTGTGGCGCTGTTTTTCTTCAGATTTGATTTACACATATATGGAAATCTAACCGTTGGATCTTCACACAATTTACATCATTAGAAAGGTCTTTTCAAAACGAATCCAACGGTTCCAGTTTCTGGAAAATCCGACGGTCGGATCTCCCGGTACAATCGTTTGAATTTTCGATTTCAAAATACGAACTGCAACGTTGTTATTCGATTAAATATAATTATATTTATATATATATAAAAATATAATCGTTTCTGGCACTGTTTTTCTTCAGATTTGAATTAAACATTCCAGACAATCCAACCGTTGGATTTTTACAAGGTTGGTGCCGTTGGGAAGATATTTCCAAGGCGAACCCGACGGTTGAGGTTTCGGGAAAATCCAATGGTCGGATTTCCCGCACTAGTTGTTTGAAATCACGGTTTCAAAATACGAACTGCACGGCCTCGTTTCGTTTTAATTTTATTTATATTTATATATTTATATAAATATAGTTCATTCAATGATTTCAATATCGTTTTCACTTCAAATATTTCACTAACGCCTTAAAATTTTGGAAAATTTCGCCATAACCTCCCCTGCACCGGGAGCATCGGGAAATCTCAAATAGCTTCCCCGGTCCTTCTAATCTCAAAAAGAAAAAGAAAAAGCCAAGCGGCTAGCCAACAGGCTCATAAAATCATCACCCAAACAAAACAGTAAATGTGTACCTATTTGTCGGGCACAAAATTTTATTCCTCTTCTCTAGCCCCTTTGCTATAACCTGTTCAATGAATATGCATGTACATATATATAGTTCTTATCATTTATCATTTTCTATTCAACTTCATATTTGATTTCTATTTGGTTTAAAAACACCATTCATTCTAATGTTACATACATAGGTACAAATCATATCATTAGCTAATTAATGAATATTTCAACTCATATATATTTATTTGAACAAGTGGCTATTTTTAACTCTTCACATTTCAGCGATTCATGCATATAATAAAAATGTGATTTTTATTGTAAACCAACTCATTTCAAAACACTATTATTTTATATATTTCATATTGGTGATAAAAAAAAATAGGATTTTTCTTATAAAACAATTTCTTTCAAAACGAGATTATTTTACACAGTTCATATAGTCGATAAAAGGTGATTTTTATTATCAAACAATTTATTTCAAAATATGAATACCATTCAACACATGAATTTCAAATCAACGAATGAATATCGATTCAACACATGAAGGTTTTCTATAGTTTCTATATATAGATAAAAATGTGATTTTTATATTTAAAACGCGAATACCATTCAACACATGAATTTCTAATCAACGAATGAATATCGATTCAACACATGAAGGTTTTCTATAGTTTCTATATATAGATAAAAATGGGATTTTTATATTTAAAACGCGAATACCATTCAACACATGAATTTCTAATCAACGAATGAATATCGATTCAACACATGAAGGTTTTCTATTCAATGAATAAATATAGTTTTAGCAAATGAAAATAATTCAAACACATGAATATTATTCAAAATTTCGGCAGCATAACGGCAGGGTAGTTAAAACCGGGACCGTCCCTAGTACGGCTCCTCGCTCTACCTTAAAACCTCGCGGTTTTTGACAATGGGGATCATGCATCTAGTTCGCACGCAGGCGGCATGTATATATTTATTTCATTTCCACAAACTAATCCTATGTGGTTTCAACCAAATATTTCTCAACCACAAACGGGTATTTTTCAACCACAATCATTCAATATCAACCACAAACAATCCCAATCAAACATTCACTATCAATCAATTTTCACACCAATCACAATCAATAAATATCGTCCATGGTTTGTGGACGAGGGGCGTATATATATATATATTTATTTATATATAGCAATTCACTTTTATTTCACACATATATAATTTTTACAACGCATATATAACTTATACATCGAACGTACAACTTATACAACGCTTATACAAGAGGTGTACAACGCTAATATAACTCATACATCGACTATATAATTTATACATCGTCGTTTTCCATATTGTTTTTAAATCAGAAATCTCACAATGGGTTCCACTCCACCAAAAATAGCAGAAGGCTCAGAAAAATATGCGGTCTCTTCTAAAATGCAGAAGGCGTCCTCACGGTCCCGGCGTCTCTTGTTTCACTGAATTTCATCAACATATGAAAAAGATATGATTTTTTTCAAAGTTTGCAACACTTTTAAGGTGTTACAATCACGAAGGTTTAATTCAGCCGTATACCTTCTTTAATAGCTCAAAACTAGGTTTTGAAATCTCGTTCAAACCGCGAAGTGTTGCCACGATCAGATCATCCAGCGTCGAAGAGCTCCGAGAGAGCTTCCCTGCGCCACCAGCATCGTCCAAATCGATGGCGTATCCGGCTTACGGCGGCGACTCAAAGTCGGCCACTTCAGAGGCACGATTCGCGACGCTGGCGGGACTTGGGGGGTCGAGGCCTGGTCGGATGTGAAGAGGGGAGGGAGGCGAGTCGGATCCGGGTGGTGGCGGTCGCTGGCGTGGGCTGTGGCGGCGGCGGGGGAGGAGAGAAGGTGGAGTATCGGGATTCGTCGGTCGCTGAGAGGGAACGAGGGTTTTTTTTATTTTTTTATTTTTTTAAATTAATGAAATAAAAATCCTATTGGCCGATGCTATATTAAATTCAAAAATTGGGGTTTTCTTGGACGAACTCGAAATCCAACCCAACGACTGTCGTCCCTAGCATTTTACCCCCATTTCGAACACAATGGGATATGTTTCGCAGGCCCATTCGACTGTTTCAGTCCGTTTCCATTCAAATCAAAATATAAAACATTCAATATTTAATTTGAATGTACATTTCAATTTGCCAGGGCCACAAACTGATTCGAAAAATTCCAGGAAAATAAATCTAGCTATGTTTTGACGATACGGTCCCAACAAAACTAGTTTCGTCGAATTCTGAGACCGTTGGCAAAAAGGCCCATTTTTGGTCGATCCAATTTAACTGTAATTGACCAAAACACATTTTCTTTTGCCATGCTCACATATTAGCTTCAAAAATTATGAAATTTGAAATCTAGCAATAACTTCACATCTCGGACCCAACAAAAGTGGTTTCGTCGAATTCCGAGGTCGTATGCAAAATGGCTAACTTCACGGGCTATATAAATTCCATATCGACCCTTCCGAAAATTCATTCGGCCATAACTTTTGCTTTCCGCTATGAAAATTCGATTTTTCAGATTCGTTAGAAAGGTATTCACTAACATATTTAAATATTTTTGGTTTCACTAAAATCCGGATTGTTTTGCACCCGGTACAGTCCGACAAAGTTTGAATTCGATTTTTGAAACTACAGCGCCTTTTCAAGCCCTGTTTATAATTATAATTGATTATATTCGTTTTCAATTGTCGATTCAACTAACTTTTCATTGTCATTAGCTAAAATATTTATTTTAAATATTTAAAATCCATTATTTTAGCCAGTTTAAAATTTTTAAATTGGTTCAGATTTTCTGGGTCGTTACAATTGACTTCGAATGGACATTACGGGAGATCCGACAGTCGGATTCTCGTAAAACCAGAACCGTTGGGTTCGTATCAAAAAGGGATCTCTAATGAATATTAGAGATTTGAAATCTAACAGTTGGATTTGAAATTATGTCCAAATCAAATTTGTAAAAGGTCGTTGTAAGTGCAGTTCGATGGCCGTTTATGGAAATCGACTGTACGGACCTTGATAAATTTATTAAAAATATCAATAGTTTGTGTAAAATCATAATAAATGATTTGGAAAGAATTGGGATGAAAAATCCCATATTTGGAAAGATAATACATACTTTTATCGGAATGAATTAGTTATTAACTAGAATTATAATGCAATATTTTTAAATAAATAAATTGGATTTGAAATGGTCTTAAAAATAACCAGAATTTCCAATATATGAATTGGAATGGCTTGGAATCGAAATTATCTTTGGAATATTTCGAAATTGGAATCCGTGATTATATGGGCATTGTGGAGGAATTTGGAAGATATATATATATATATATATATATATATATCATCATTCCAATGCGATGTTTGTTGAGTTCTGAATTTGATATTGAATATAAGACGATATATTTTCTATTCAGAGCCTTGTATTTAATATCAAATGGGATTTTGAGTTTGTCGTGAATGGTGTCTTTACTAACACTATTCTTAGACCCAACAGAGTTAAGGAAATTAGAAACTAACTGGACGTTAGCTAAGTTGAATGGTTTCTTGGGTATTGATCTGATGTGGTTTCGGCCTTCGGGATTAATACTTAGGGAATTGTTCTCTTACTAATTTACGGTTAGAGACCGATGAAATGGTGCCTTCATTAACACTGTTCTGAAACCCCATGTGAAAAGAATAAGTCTTTTAACTAAGATTTAAAGAAGAATTACCGATTAATGAACATTTAATTAGAATTGAAATGGAATGTTAATCGGGTTTATTGTGAACTGTAATTTAAGGACATTCGTTCTTTAACCCGATTTGCAGTGAAATGTGATTTGGAATTTATAAATCTTTATTCTAAGATTTAATGGAATTTCCAAAGTAAAGTTTTTTTCCAGTTTTATAAAATAAATTGGAATGGAATAGGATTCGATTTAATAATAATCGAAATGAACTTCTGGGGAGGAAGACTGATAATATATATGGAATTTAAAAGGCTTTGCCATTATTCCATTTATAGCTTTAGTCGGATATGGAAATTGATATTGATTATATATTGGTTTGTTTTTCCATGAAAATTCCTTATTTAATGGAATGTGATTTTGGGTTTATCGTGAACTGTGTTTTAAACGACATTAGTTCTTTAACCCAGTTAAAGACATGATTTATTTCCTGAATTGGAAAAATCATTAAGTAATGATTGTTGGAAATTAAAACGGAATTAGAGTTTTAATGAATCTTTAAATAGATTGAAAGGTGAATTTGATAACTAAAATTATCAAATTCATGAAATGATCGAGAATGGAGTATCACCAGTTTTGCTCCAAGCGATAGTTAAATCTTTAATTAGATTTGAACATGAAATGGTAATTAATTTTACTGATAACACCGTGGTGTTAGATATGAAGTATTACCAGTTTTGCTTCATGGGATGAATAGGTTGGGATTGGGAAATTAAACAAATGATTACTTCGGTAAAGTTCGCTAATCCCGACTAGTTTGGAAAACCTTAAAATGGTTTGAAATGATATCCAAAGGAAGACTAAAGAATAAATTTAAAGAATTTATCTTTGGTAAAATTAATGGGAACCTTTCCCAAAGGATATGAATATTTAAATAAATGAGTATTCATAATTGGAATGAGGCGTATGTTGTGTTTTTATAGCACTTGTTTATTATATATGCGAGTTATTCAGAAAGACCGGGTTTATCCCATTCTGAATAACTGAATCGGCGATGAGTCGACGATGAAGACGGTGGTTGAAGAACGGAGGTCTTCAACTCGTTTGGATGATTGCTGATGTCTTGATTGGGATGTACACCCAAGACAAGGTAATAAGTGGTGATCGTCCAGACATACTTGGAGATCGACCAGATATGCGAGGGCCTCTCTCCTGTATTGGACATATGGGACGAAGAATAAGGTTCCTTCGGTTTCGTTCAGATCGAGAACGAACTTGTAAATGGATGCGTGATTGACATTTGATTTCATTCTGTGTGATTGAAAGACATCGGTTGCATAGCGTGAATTGCATGTGTGGCATGCTGAGATGCAAATGATCAAGACTTCTATTGAAAAGAAAAGTCTTGTGGTTGATGATCAAAGCACGGCTTTAATATAGCATAGCTTTGTGTAGCGTTAATTCGCGAGCCTCACACCCTGGTGTGAACCAGAAATGGGAGAGGACATCAGGGAAGGCATGCGTTTCCTTCTAGCTAGGAGTGGTGTCTGGGTTTTGCACACCCAGGCGTTTTACTTATGTGGATGATGGATTGCGAGGCGCCTCGGTTATATCGGCACTGCGGGGCCAATGGATGATATAGTTTTTATACAGACCATACTTACGCTCTATAGGGCGGGGAAATGCATGTTCAGGCATTTTAATTCACCCTTTTCACTTCGGGTGGACCGGCCCTGACGATCCAAGGGCCCACCTGAGTCTGGGTCCTGAGACATGGGCTAGAGCGTCTCGAAGCGGTAAGGACAACCCCTTGCCTTGGTTTACAGATGGAAATTCAACTGCCAATACGACATTTTGCGGATTTGATTGTAGAGCCTAGTATGGCGACATAATGGGATGGGGCACTATGTCGTCTATGATTGATACATTTATATTTGAAGTTGTTTTCATACACTTTACACTATAATAGTATCAAAATGATTTGTTTTAAACGTACCAAGCATGTTTGGCTATTATAAGGTAAAACTCTATCCTCCGTCTTGCGTTGCATGGTGTGATAGGACCTGAGTCTTATAATAGCTTCATTGTTCATTATTTAGCATTGCGCTGTTGTTTTTATTCACTAGTATTCTTGGGAGGAAACCCGTTCCATGTTATACGGCGTGGTCCCTTGATTTACCTTACTTCAAAACCAAGATAATAACTATTTTAGTTCTCACACCAGTCAAATGACTGACCTGAAGTTTATTGTCTTAACCTAAACTCTGGGTGCCCCTATTTTCCACACGGGAAGCTAGTAGTTTTGGTTTTGCAGATTTATATTCACAGGATCCTGGTTTACAGCTGGAATGATTTCGGAAAGCTCTGTATCCGTATATTCCTTTCAGTTGTGTTTTGTATTATTTTCCGCTGCATTGTAATTTGTAAATCTCTAATATTTTTCTGATGTATAATATTTATTCATACTCTGTAAATTCTTGTACTCTGATGTAAATTGTTGTAATAGCAATGAAATGTTATTCTGTTTGTGTTCTGATTCGTCTTGTCCTCAAAGAAATCCGTTCTTTCCTTCACGGGGAAGTTCGGGTCGTGTCAGTTTGGTATCAGAGCTTTGGTTTACAGAGCTCGAGAACAAGACACATTAGAACCGAACGAAGGAATTCATCAGACATTGAATTAGTAATATCCAATGAGAATGACTCGTTAGAGATGGGATCAATAGTATCCTAGAATGAGTCGGAAGAATTTTATTTTTAAAATAAAATGAAAACAAATTTTGTTTTGAAAATTTAAATCTTCTTATACATATATGAATATTATTTTTATATTGATTTTGGACGATCGAGTATATAGAGATTTTACGTATATGCCTACCTAGCGTGTATTCGAAGCCTCAAATATACTGGATGGATATAGAATCATACTCTAGTCGCCCGGAGATGATACTGATAGTTGATATATCATCATCAGTGTTTATGTTCGAGTTTCGAAAGTGGGATATCTATATATTTCCAATTGACTAGTGTGAGAATCAAAACTTACATAGGATTATTTGTTGTGATATGGCCTCAAAAACCTGATTTTAACTATATATACAAAGTTATGTATTTGAAAACTAATCAACTAATTGACTGATGTTTGGGTTGTATGATTATTCACTTAAATCAACAAGTGGATATAAGGTAAATTTAGTCAAATGTTGAACTGAATTGGAAATTGTTTGAATTGTGTGCATGTACATATATATATATGTGTGTGTGTGTGTGTGTGTGTGTGTGTGTGTGAACAGGTCATAGCAAGGAGGCTAGAGAAGAGGAATAAAATTGTATGCCCGACAAATAGGTACACGTTTACAAATTCCTTGGGTTCAGATGATTTTATGAGCCGATTGGCTAGCCGCTTGGCTTTTTCTTTTTGAGATGAGAGGGCCTGTGTGGTGGTTTGGGGATTTTCCCGATGCTCCCGGTACAAAGGAGTTTATGGCGAAAATTTTCAAAAATTTAGGGTGTTAGCCAAATTTTTGAAAAAATAGAAATTCTTAGAAACTGAAAAGTTGAAGAATGAAAGCCTGACTGAAAGTTGAGTTGGTTAGTTAAACAACTTTCAACTCCGTTCCTTTTCGAGGACGAAAAGATTTTAAGTGGGGAGATTGTAACAACCCGAAAAATAAGTACCAATTCAAAATTTTTATTTTGGCAACTTTAATGAATTTTGAATATTTAAATGAATTATTTTAAATAATAACGATGAGAAATTTATTCTGAATAGAATTAGAACGTATATATTTATCTAAATCGTAGTTAGAATATAAATTTTTGTTTTAATTATAAAAGAAATTGGAAATGGCGCAGTAGTTTGAAAATTTGATTTCAAATTTCAATTGAATGTACAGGATTCAAAATAAACCGGATTTTAGTGAAACCGGAAATATTGGAATCTATTTGAAAAAATCTTTCCAATGAATTCGAAAAATTGAAATTTCAATGCGGGAATAAAAAGTTATGCCTGATTGAAAATTTAGAATAGTCGCTATGGAAATATAGCCCTTAAAAATAGCGATTTTGCAAACGACCTCCGTTTTTGACGAAACCACATTTGTAGGATCCGGAGTGTCAAGTTATTGCTGGATTCCAATTTTCATAATTTTTGGAATCATTATGTGAGCGTGGCAAAAGAAAACGTGTTTTATCAGTTTCAGTCAATTTGGATCGACCAAACAATGGCCATTTTTCAAACGGTCTTCAAATTTGAGAAATTAGTTTTGTTAGGACTGTATCATCAAAAAATAGCCAGATTTATTTTTCTGGAATATTTAGAGTCCGTATGTGGCCCCAGTAACTGAAAATGTGCGTTTGAATTTACAATATATTGATTTATATTTTAAATTTAACGAAAATTGATTGTAACGATAGAATTGGCTTGTAGGACATATCCCATTGTGTCTGGAATGAGGGTATTTGGTTAGAGGCGACAGTCGTGGGAGTTCGTTTGGAGATCGGGACGTTAAATTTCAATGTTAAGCAAATAAATGGATTAAATAATATTATAAATATATATATATATAGCTTATAACTTAGTCAAACCCTATTCTCCACTCAACCGTGGTCAACCCTCCAGATACAAAGAAAATCGTGCCTCCTTAGTTTTAAACGAACAGAAATTTCTCCACCCAAATCGATTTCGCCTAAATCGAGAACATCCCCGTCGCTCCACAGATCGTCACCGCAGCTCCGGATATTCTTCCCCAACTCCAGCGCCTCCCTGCTTGGTCGCGAACTCCATCACTGTTCAAGACAAGGGCAACGAAGACAACCAATTTCCGGCGAGGCAGGCCTTTCGAGTTCAACGCTTCAAGGTGGCGCTTCTGGATGTGGGTCTGGATCGCTGGTTAATGGCGTGGTCGTGGATGGTGTCTCGCGATAATGGGTTCCCCGAACTGGAGCAGAACGTGGCAAGGAGGGAGGGTGATTAACAGTGTAAAAGATGATTAAGGTAATTTGATTTTAACTAATTTTAATTAAGGAATTAATTAGAAATTAAAATACATGATTGTCATTGGTTTAAAAGTAAAATAACATTTGTTTTAAAAATATAAAAATGCTTTGTTTTGAAAATATAAATATATAGCATTGTAAAATCAGTTTTATTATATAAATAACTTTGATTGTTAAAAATGTGATTTTAAATATATATACTTCGTATGGGAAATGTGAATTTAAATATATATATATATATATACATCGTATTGGAAAAGTGATTTTTATAATAATTAGAGTTATATAAAGATATGAATAACCTCGGATAAGAAAAAAATTTGATGTTTATTTATATGAATAACATATAAAGAGGTGATTTTTATTTATATGACAAACATATAAAAATGAGATTTTTATTCATATGTAGCGAGTTAAAAATATGATTTTTAATTGTATATGGCGATGTTAAAAATGTGGTTTTTAATACAAAAATCATGTGAAACAGATTGCGACGGAACTGTCGGGAAAAGAATCTAAATCCGAACCGTTCAGAAATAAAGAATGGAGGAGTGGATCCCAAAGGTGAGAACTCTCTCGCTGAATTTATTTATACAGTTATTTATTTTATAACTGCATATATGAACTGCTCCCCGTCGTCCACTGACTATGGACGACTTGTTTGGTTTGGTTGATTTGTTTGTTTGAATTGATTGTGATGTGTAATGGAATTTAAATATTCACGTGTTGAAATAAAATACTTTATCGTTAAAAATATAATTTTTAACGTGTACATGAATAAAATAAATATTCATTTGCAAATCGAACGATTTGTTTATGTACACCCATTTGACTGATATTGATTGGGACAATAAATTTTACACCTCACCCAACTACACAAATAAAATCTTTATTTGTTGTTTGAAAACCCCACACGGGTATTGTGATGATATTGGACATACACTAATCCCAATATTTAGTTGCATGTCGATCGGTTGGTTGACAAGCTGTTGTAAGCGTTGATTATTTATATTTAACGCTTATGTAGTTGTGTAATGCACTCTGGATGATGGTTGACAGTGTTTGATTATTGTTGTGTACACGTGTGTATGAAATCCATATAAATAATATTCAGTAAAAGATAAAAATATGATTTTGATGTCCGATTTGGGATGAACACGAATATACTTAAATTTATAAAGCCGTGTTGATTAATTTAACGCCATTTTGACGTGAATAATATTTATATCGATTTTATTCATTTTTATAATGAATATTGAAAAGGAATTGATTTCAAAATCTAATGTTTTGAAAATATTATCATTATATATTAATGATATGGAATTTCCAATTTTGATTAGAAATTGAATATGAAGTTGAAATCGTTTTGAAAACGAATTCAAAATGATTTATAAAATACGTTTTAAATGTAAATCGATGAAATATATATTATATATATAATATAATGGCCTGAATAGAACGCGTCGCGCTGCGGTAGTTCGCGAATTTCGACCATTGACTTCGAATGGACATTACCGGAGATCCGACCATCGGATTCTCCTAAAACTGGAACCGTTGGGTTTGTATCGAAAAGAGCTTTCTAAAGAATATTAGATATTTGAAATCTAACGGTTGGATTTGGAATTATGTCCAAATCAAATTTAGAAAAGGTCGTTGTAAGTGCAGTTCGATGGCCGTTTATGGAAATCGACTATACGAGTCTTGATAAAATTATTAAAAATATCAATAATTTGTGTAAAATTATAATAAATGATTTGGAAAGAATTGGGATGAAAAATCCCATATTTGAAAAGATAAAAACATACTTTTATCGAAATGAATTAGTTATTAACTAGAATTATAATCCAATATTTTTAAATAAATAAATTGGATTTGAAATGGTTTTAAAAATAATCAGAATTTCCAATATATGAATTGGAATGGACGGGAATCAAAATTATCTTCGGAATATTTCGATACTGGATTCCGTGATTATACGGGCATTGTGTAGGAATTTGGAAGATATATATATTGTTATTCCAATACGATGTTTGTTGAGTTCAGAATTTGATATTGAATATAAGACGATATATTTTTTATTCAGAGCCTTGTATTTAATATCAAATAGGATTTTGGGTTTGTCGTGAACGGTGTCTTCACTAACACTGTTCTTAAACCCAATGGAGTTAAGGAAATTAGAAACTAACTGGAGGTTACCTAAGTTGAATGGTTTCCTGGGTATTGATCTGATGTTGGTTTTGGCCTTCGGGATTAATACTTAGGGAATTGTTCTCTTACTAATTTACGGTTAGAGACTAATGGAATGGTGTCTTCATTAACACTATTCTGAAACCCCATGTGAAAAGAATAAGTCTTTTAACTAAGATTTAAAGAAGAATTACCAATTAATGAACATTTAATTGGAATTGAAATGGAATGTAAATCGGGTTTATTGTGAACTATGTTTTAACGAAATTCGTTCTTTAACCCGATTTGCAGTGAAATGCGATTTGGAATTTATAAATCTTTATTCTAAGATTTAATGGAATTTCCAAAGTAAAGTTTTTTTCCAGTTTAATAAAATAAATTGGAATGGAATGGGATTCGTTTTGATAATAATCGAAATGAACTTCTGTGGAGGAAGACTGATAATATATATGGAATTTAAAAGGCTTTGCCGTTATTCCATTTATCATTTTAGTCAGATACGGAAATTGATATTGATTATATATTGGTTTGTTTTTCCATGAAAATTCCATAATTAATGGAATGTGATTTTGGGTTTATCGTGAACTGTGTTTTAAATGACATTAGTTCTTTGACCCAGTTAAAGACAGGATTTATTTCCTAAATTGGAAAAATCATTAAGTAATGATTGTTGGAAATTAAAACTGAATTAGAGTTTTAATGAATCTTTAAATAGATTGAAAGGTGAATTTGATAAATAAAAATATCAAATTCAAGAAATGATCGAAAATGGAGTATCGCCAGTGTTGCTCCAAGCGATAGTTAAATCTTTAATTAGATTTGAACATGAAATGGTAATTAATTTTACTAATAACACCATGGTGTTAGATATGAAGTATTACCAGTTTTGCTTCATGGGATGAGTTGGTTGGGATTGGGAAATTAAACAAATGATTACTTCGGTAAGGTTCGCTAATCCCGACTAGTTTGGAAAACCTTAAAATGGTTTGAAATGATATCCAAAGAAGATTAAAGAATAAATTTAAAGAATTTATCTTTTATAAAATTAATGGGAACCTTTCCCAAAGGATATGAATATTTAAATAAAAGAGTATTCAGAATTGGAATGAGGCGTATGTTGTGTTTTTATAGCACTTGTTTATTATATACGCGAGTTATTCAGAAAGACCGGATTTATCCCATTCTGAATAACTGAATCGGCGATGAGTCGACGATGAAGATGGTGGTTGAAGACCGAAGGTCTTTACATTGTTTGGATGATTACTGATATCTTGATTGGGCTGTACACCCAAGACAAGGTAATAAGTGGTCATCGTCCAGACATACTTGGAGATCGACCGGATATTCGAGGGCCTCTCTCCTGTATTGGACATATGGGACGAGGAATAAGATGCCTTCGGTTTCGTTCAGACCGAGAACGAACTTGTAAATGGATGCATGTCTGACATTGGATTTCATTCTTTGTGATTGAAAGACATCGGTTGCATAGCGTGAATTTCCTCTGTGGCATGCTGAGATGCAAATGATCAAGGCTTCTGTTGAAAAGCAAAGTCTTGTGGTTGATGATCAAAGCACGGCTTTAATATAGCATAGCTTTGTGTAGCGTTAATTCGCGAGCCTCACACCCTGGTGTGAACCAGAAATGAGAGAGGACATCAGGGAGGGCATGCGTTTCCTTCTAGCTAGGAGTGGTGTCTGGGTTTTGCACGCCCAGGCGTTTTACTTATATGGATGATGGATAGCGAGGCACCTCGGTTATATCGGCACTGCGGGGCCGATGGATGATATGGTTTTTATATAGACCAAACTTACACCCCATAGGGCGGGGAAACGCATGTTCAGGCATTTTAATTCACCCTTTACACTTCGGGTGGACCGGCCCTGACGATCCAAGGGCCCACCTGAGTCTGGGTCCTGAGACATGGGCTAGAGCGTCTCGAAGCGGTAAGGACGATCCCTTGCCTTGGTTCACAGATGGAAATCCAACTTCCAATACGACATTTTGCGGTTTGTATTGTAGAGCATAGTATGGCGACATAGTGGGATGGGGCACTATGTCGTCTATGGTTGATACATTTATATTTGAAGTAGTTTTCATACACTTTACACTATAATAGTATCAAAATGATTTGTTTTAAACGTACCAAGCATGTTTGGCTATTATAAGGTAAAACTCTATCCTCCGGATTGCGTTGCATTGTGTGATGGGACCTGAGTCTTATAATAGCTTCATTGTTCAATATTTAGCATTGCGCTGTTGTTTTTATGTACTGGTATTCTTGGGAGGATACCCGTTCCGTGTTATACGGAGTGGTCCCTTGATTTACCTTACTTTAAAACCAAGATAATAACTGTTTTAGTTCTCACACCAGTCACATGACTGACTTGGAGTTTATTGTTTTAACCTAAACTCTGGGTGCCCCTATTTTCCACGCGGGCAGCTAGTAGTTTTGGTTTTGCAGATTTATATTCACAGGATCCTGGTTTACAGCTGGAATGATATTCGGAAAGCTCTGTATCCATGTATTCCTTTTAGTTGTGTTGTATTATTTTCCGCTGCGTTGTAATTTGTAAATCTCTGATACTTTTCTGATGTATAATATTTATTCATACCCTGTATTTTCTTGTACTCTGATGTAAATTGTTGTAATAGCAATGAAATGTTCTTCTGTTTATGTTCTGATTTGTCGTGTTCTCAACTCAATCTGGGCTTTCCTTTACAGGGAATTTTGGGTCGCTTTAGTAGAACTTCGGCTTTATTCCTTTCTAACTGGTGCGATTTCAAGCACTGTCGCTCAAATTTATTCCGCAAGCCAAGCTAGAACATAATCACGCGTTTTAGAGGGGTTCGAGTTTTGTGAGGTGGTGTTCGATAGTTGGTCTGGGTGTTCGACAGGTGGAGGATAAGGTCGACGTTAGTGTTGATTTCGATCTAAAGAAGTAGTGGATTGAAATGGGGCTGAACGCGTTTTGGCTTGTGAGTTGTTGATATCGGAGATGGGTAAAAGGGTAGAGTCCTGCGAGTTGTTGGGAGACAACGTGGAATTGAAGGGGAGTATGGCGATGAAGTTTTGGCAAGGATCGACGCTAGTTTGGAGTTCAATTTTCAGGATCGTGTTGACGCGGGGAGGGCGTTGGGATTGTTTGGTGATGGTGCTGAGATGATTGGATTTTCCAGGTGGAGAGCAGTTCGAACACAGTGGGGATGTGGACTTCGAATTCAACAATTTAGAAAGGGTTGAAGGGGAACGTGTTGAAACAGTATAGGGTATGTTTTAAATGGCTCGAACTTGATGTGAGGTGGGACTATTTTTGTGATAATGGCAGTGAAGTTATTGGGAAGCAAAGGCATTAAATAGTGGGAATGGGATATGAAGGAAATAATGGTTTGAACAAGGCCACTCGGTGATGAAGATGGTAGTAGAAGTGCTGTTAAGTCGGAATGGTGGATGCAGGAAAGAGGAGGTGCATGCTAGGGGTTTAATTTGGGGAGAAGTGGGTTTTTAAACATGAATTAAGGTAACTATTTTTAATTTAGTAATTAAATTTTTTATCACATTTAAAAGTGTTAATAGCTTAAAAATATTGTATTTAATTTATATGAGATCCAAAATAATAACGCATGTTGAGTTAGACTCGTAACGGGAAATGGAATTCGCTGGGAATTTTTGCAATCAACTGGAATCAGAATGAATCGGATATAAATAAATAAAATCACGGTGAGTTAATCTCACCCGAATTTTATACAAAGATTTATTTTTATCATTAAAAATATTTGTTGGTTGTTTGGTTGTGTTTAAATATTACTATGGCTATTTTAAATATATACTAGTTATTTAGGATTGGTGTTTGTGGTTATTATATATATATATATATATATATATATATATATATATATATATATTGGTGGTTGGATTCCCGCATTACCATTAGCGGATGCCCGCAGTATCATTAGCGGATGACCCTATACACCCCACGCTATGATAGTGGATGACCATCTATACCGCGATATCCTGCCTCAAAGCAAGATGGGTATTATTTATGTTGGCTAACGTCTGTGGATACGGGAAAACAGGTTGGAGGAATCCAGCTGGATTCCTCAAAATTTATTATTGTTTGTTTTCATATATATATATATTATCATACATGATGTGTTGATTAATGATTGGGTGGTTTGATTGTTTAAATATCACTGGGCCCAAAAATGTTGATTTATAAAAATACCATGAAAAGGATATTTCGAGATTTGAAATGGAAAATCTATTTTTCAAAAATAGAATTTGAATTTCGAATGAGTTATAAAGATATTAACTTGTTTTGAATAAATAAAACAAGTATTGAATTTATAAACGATGTTTATAAATTAAACAATACAGGAAATTAAAGTGGTGAATTTATAAATGATGTTTATAAATTAAATATTGCAGGAAATTGAAGTTAATTTATAAACGGTGTTTATAAATAAAATGGAATGATTTTCATGGATAATCAGGGAATTGAAGTGTTTGAAAACGATGTTTATAACTGAAATGGAAAAATTATCATTTGGATAATTTAATATTTAAATTCAAATTCAAATATAAATTTAAAGTGAGGTTGGAGAATCTTGTTAGGAAAACGACGAAGTCTATTCTGTTATTCAGAATGTAAATTGAGCTTAAAATAAATCCATATGGATTTACGATTTGAATTCAATTAGATCGAATGTATTTAAATAAATATTTTCAGGAAATATATTAGGATTTTATTAAATTAAAATATGAAAATATATCCTATATTTATATAGATAAGTTATAATAAATAGAATATTCCAAATAAGAGTTTGGTTTTCAAACAGATTTTGATTGTTTTATTATAAAACAAGAAAGTTGGATTTATAAACGATATTTATCTAGTAAAATAAATCATCATTAGGTATTTTAAAGGTTTAAATCCAAGTATGAATTTGAAAATAGAATTTGAAATGGAATCGAAATGGAAACTTGTTTTAATTATAAAACAAGGAAATTAAATTAAAAAAAGTTTATAAATTAAGGAAAATAAATTATCATTTGATAATTTAGAAATTTAAATTCAAATATGAATTTATCTGTGAATTGGAAATCGTTTCAGAAAGGGAAGGACGAGTTTTATTTCGATATTCGGAATATAAAAATGAATTGAGATAAGTCTAAGAAATTTTATTGGGAATTCGATTTCATTGAATTTTATAAAGTAATTTATTCCTAAAGGAATTGGAAATTATATTTAAAATGGAGTTGTGATTGAATTTATAATTAAGTGTTGCAATAATCGACGACTAGGGATAATCGAAGTATTTAAGTTAGATTGGGAAAATTGGTTTAAAATATATTAGAATGGAGTTGAAATTTATTTATAAACGAAGTTTAAATGTTTATATTTAAATATAATTAAAACGAGCTTGTCGCAGCGCTACAGTTCGTAAATTGGCGTTTTGAACTTCAATTGAGTGTATAGAACTCAATTTAAGTCGGAATCCTTTGAAACAAGAATCGTCAGGTCCGACTGAATAGTAGTTTTCTAATGGGAGATAAAAATATGGATTTCTTCTTGTAGATTTTGAGTTATGTCAAATTCAAATTTTCATAAAAACAACACCATGATTGTTTAAAAACCATAACGGCTCATTTAAATGAATAAAAGGATTTTAAGTAAATAAAATCCGAATTTCATTTAGGAAAAATCCAGATTTGAGTTATAAATAATATCTGAACTCGAGTAGAGTAATGAAATGATTTTGAAACAGAATCAAATCAGATGTTTAAGTGTTGAAAAGGATTAACTAATTTGAAGAAAAATTAGTTAATGGAATTTTAAACCAAAATTGGGCTTTGGGTCAGAAAAAGGGTTTTGTAAATTTATATTCGAAATCAAATATGAAACTTGAATTAAAAATGGTATTCGATTGTTTTACAAACAAATTAATATATATTGAACGTGATATGTTCAAATAAAAAGTGAAATAGGCAAAAGAGCCAATTAAAGAATAAATTAGCGAATTGAGTTAAAATGACCGGATTGAGTTGGAATAAATTAGGAATGGAAGTATATGGGTTAGACAGGTATGGAATGAAGTGTATGAAGATTATAATTTAAGTGCCCGACAAAAAGGTACAAGTTTAAATTCCAAATGAGGTTTTATGCACCGAATCGGCAAGCCATTTGGCTTTTTGATTTTCTTTTTGAATGGAAAGGACCTAGAGAGGCGAGTTGAGGTTTGAACTATTGACCAGTACAAAAGAGGTTATGGCAAAATTTTCTGCAAATTTAAGGAGTTAGAGTATTTTTAAGAAATTTTTATAATTAGAAACCAATGTATTAATATATATATATATATATATATATATATATATAGAATTCGATAAGGAAACGAACTTAAAAATAGAATATTATAAACAAAAAGGAAATCTATAATTAAATCTGGTAAAATTAGAAAGAGAAATGTATACACGTTTAAAAGATATGGATAATATTCGTGAAGGGATCCTGATTCATTTGTCTGGTTTAGAAATAACCGAACTAGATCAGTTCTTTCATAAGATGGCAAGCACCTTTGCCCTAATTAATATACTGGCCATAGTCACTTCCTTCCTTCTGGCGCCTAATGCCTGGCTCAACTCCAGCCTCACTTCGCTCGCCTAGAGGTCGATAGACAACGTACCTTGTCCCATAACAAATAGACTAGCTCCCTAAGAATTTTGTTTAATATGATGTTGATTATTCGAGATAAGTAGTCTTGTCCGTTTTGAAGTTAATGATGATTTCAGTCAAGGTTTGAGAGGTAATTATACCCCAACTTTATTGATTTCATTTTAAACTGATAAATAACAAGATTTCAGTATCGAAGATCAATATTTGAATAAGATTTAGTTGAACACAGTATTTTGGGTTGTTGTAACGATGTTTTATACAACATTCGTTTTAACCCAAATAAGTGGAATTTTGGAAATAAAATAATAAATATTTCCTGAGTAGAATTAAATGAGTTGGGAAAGAGATAAGTAATTGGAATGTTTTTCAATTGCAAATAGAATATATTTTCTAAGTATAGAAAATAAAAGAAAGTGATATGTTATCCAAATAATGTGAGAGGCCAAGATGATTATTGAAAATATTTGGGATAACAAATATTGATAAGGAAATGAAGAAGTATTTTAATTAATGAAATATTAATTAACGGGCCCAGTGATTGTTTGATGTTATGGATGAATGTTTATTTGTTTTTCTTCGATAGTTAAATAATCGACTATCGAAGTATTTGCCAATATCATTGTCAATATGGAGAGACCGGTTGGATTATTATCCGAGAACCACTGTGTATTGGCAGTAGCGTTGCGAATCAGATTATATGAAGATAATCGAAGACGGAGTAAAGTGCAAGGGCTTTTACTGTTAATCCTAGGTAGAAATTGCCTAAGGTGGATTAATGGAAATTGTGCCTTCAGTTTGGTTCAGTCCCAGAACGAACGTGTATGGACGAGTGTCTGACAGAGTATTTCCAATGATCACATATGTTGGTCTGTATAATATACATGATGGCGGAGAATTTATTCTTTTAGCATAATGTCTAGAATATATTTGTACAAATAAACTAATGAGTAACGGATTTGACAATGTGGCATTTCAAAGTGATTGTGCTATCAATGAATGGTAAGTAATTGTAGCCTCAGGCCTCAATAACTGGAAAATGACAAAAATCGGGCAGGCAGCATGGCTATATGGGTAGCTTCCATTAGGGTGTATTATCACCTATCTAGAGAAATTCATTTAAATCTTTATTCTATTTGATACTGTCTCGTTTGGGAAAACGGTTGTTGATCCGAACCGTTTGTGATATACATTCGATACACTCAAGCGAAATTAGTGGTCGGTCATGTGTGGCCGGGTTACAAGATTTTCTTGTTGAACCCAGTGTATTCTCCTCTAGAGATACACTATCGAAAGGTGTTCCATACCTTGTCATAGTTGGAAATTCATTACCCAATAAGTGCTCGTGGTTTTGATTGTATATTATGTGTGTGGAGCGTGAGATGAAAGCGTTCCACTAGATTTCTATTTATTTGGTTTAGACACTATTATAATATCAAAAGAGTTTTGATATAAATATTAGCATTTTCTTTCAAAATATTTTGAAAGTTAAATCAAGTGTTTTGGATTCTCATAAGGAAAAACCTCGTTCCGTGTTATACGGCGTGGTCTTATGAGATATCATTTATTTTCTCAAACTGTTTTAAATTGTTTACTCATACCAGTCCCATGACTGACCCAGAGTTTATTTTGTTTTGCCTAAACTCTTGGGTGCCCAAATTTGTACGGGCAGTCAAGTATTTCAGGATTTTACAGATCTATCTAAAGGAGCTAGGAGTAGGAGGCTTCAATGTTAGATATATAGTATTTTTATTTTCGCTCTGTGGTAAATGTTTGTACTCTGATAATTGTGTGTTATACAGTTAAAATTTTGTATTTCAAAAGTTATGATATATTATATTTTGTTCCGCTCCGATGTGAGATTCTGTGTTGTTATTTCTGTTCTTCTTCTACCTTTTTCTTCTTAAAAAAAATGATTCGTATTTCTGTGATATTTGGGTTGGACGTGTTATTTATGTAGTCAACTCTGATAGTACGAAAATTCGGGCCATTACAGTATATCTCTTCAAATCTCGTTATACCATTCCATTTGTAACTTGGATTATGAAAATCCATTTATTGCAACCTTACCAAAACGACTTACATTATATTATAAAAACTAGATTTTTGGATTTTATGATAAAAATCCATTTAACACTCCTTCCTATTATTGCTTAATCGTTTATTAAATATAATTATTCCAAAATATTAACCCGTAGGTTAATTACAGTTTTATTTGCTTATAAAACTGAATTAAATGTCAAATTATTATTATATACTTATTTATACTATTTTATAAAAACAAATTCATAAACATGATAAATCTCTCATGACCTAGCAATGGCGGCGGCGACAACTCATTCATCTTCTCCTATCTCCTCCTCCTTTGCCACCAATACCTTTCCACCTCTCCCTCCACCCCCCAAACCCCCTGATCCACCACCTCCTTCTGGAAATCCCTCTTCTTCGATGGATGTTAATCCAAATCTGGCTATTCCATCTCAACCATCTTTTCCAGTGAAATCCGATTACGCATCTTTATTTAGATCTTCTCCAAGGAATGCAGGATCGTATAAGCCACTCCATTTTGATATACCAAGAGATGGAAAGAACCATATGATACCCGATCTTGTCATCTTGTCAAGCAACAAGGTCTTAATTATTGGAGTAATTTTCTGATCGGATTTTTCCTTGATGATACGTTATCGTTTCACGTTGTATCTAATTATTTGCATAGGCATTGGAAGCTTAATGGTGAGGTTGATATTAAATCCGATGGGTCTCACTTTTACTTTAAATTCTCCAATGACTCTGATAGGGAAAAAATTCTCAGATCCGATCCCATCTTCATACGTGGTAGGATGTTTATCATATCTGTTTGGGATCCAACCATAGGATGTGCCCAATCTCAAATAAAAAAGTCCCTGTTTGGATCCATTTATATAGGATATCCATGGTTTTATGGACTCTTATAGGCATCAATTGTCTTGTGAATCATGTTGGCAGATTGATTTGTTATGATATTAGTACTGAAAGGTTAGATAGGTTCAGATATGCGAAGGCATTGGTCGAAGTATCGCCTGAATTTGAGCTGCCAAATGCTATTGAGATTGATGGTTTGGGAGATGCTTGTCCTATTGTAAAGGTTAGCTATGACTGGAAACCAAAGATTTGTGTCAATTTTAGGGTATTTGTACATGATTCATCGCACTGTGAATTACACGCCAATAACAATAAGGATAATCAGAATCTAGGTAATGTTAATGTGAGGGATTATTGTCCAACCGAGAATGTGCAAGTACAAAAGCCACATATTAAAATACATGCAAATGGTAATCAAGACAATGGACAAATGTTTACAACAAAAAAAAGAAGCATTGGAAGGGAAAGGAGGTAGATACTAATAAGGGTACGACAGATTCTACAGTTACTACTGGCAATGAAAATGGTAACTCTTTTGCATGCTTAGCTACTGATGATACTGGGCAGAATGTTGATATTAATGCTATTGAGCAGAATGTTGATATTGATGGTCATGGTCCTGTTGAGCCTAATATTGTTCAATCTAATCCGGTTACCAATGCTCATTCAGACTAGACAGCTAACGCTGAGATGCTGACCATGTTTGGCAATCTGTTTGATGATATAAAGAACATTTAGAAACTTCAAATAAGGCTACATGTAATGGAACTATTTCTTGTATTTATTTCTTGGGAACTAGTTCATCTTCTAGTGCCACTATTATTGCTCCTTGTTCAGCTCTTTCTTGTTCTATGTCATGTTCATCAACTTATAGTCAGTGTTCTCCTGCTTCTTCTTGTATGAATTTTACTTCGGCTTTGATTGGAACTTCTTCTTCCAGTGCCAAGCAATCTTCTTCCCCATATGCTAATTTAAAGCCACCTAACCATCTAATTCTTCCTCCTCCAGCAATTGAATCTTCCATGTTATCCTCTGCAGTTTCAGTGAGTGTCTATCCATCTGCAATATCCAAAAGCAAGAAACCTAAAGGAAAATTTTGGGCTGATGATAACCTTGATGAGGGACATGAGTTCACACTTGAAGACATGATACCTGTTGGTAGCAAGGTGATGTTGCAGAAACGGCACACTAGGCGCAATTCTGGCCCTTTTTGATAAATTTTACACGTGAGTTTTGACTTGTGCCTTGTGTCAGAACCGAGGGATTATGGTGCGTGCAAGCTTTTCATGGAATGTTTTTTAATCGGATGTTTTAGAAGCAATAACAACTGGAATGTAATTTTGATTACTGGAGATTCTTTTTGTAATCACTTGTGGTTAGCGAGTGAGTATTAGTGATTTTGAAGGGTATAGAGAAAGATGGTTATTAATCATAGCATACTTGTATATGCTAATATGTGTAACGTAAATATTTTGGTGATTAATAAAATTTGCGCTTAACTTTCAAATTCATAAACATTAATATATTTTCAAAAACTTCATTATGTATAAAATATGATTAAAAATCTCATTCCAGTTATAAAATAAAATTTATAACTTATCTTCTTTAATTCCCCTCACGACAAATCAACGTTTAAACAGAAAAGTGGATTTAAGCCAGTTGTTGCCAATCCCTCAATCAATATCATATATTGATTCAAATCACAACAACATTGAATTCTAATTCAACGTTTAACACTCAAACAGGTTTTAACAATAATGGGGTTCAATCAATTCATATATAAACAATATGAAAACAAACAACATACACAATATTTGAGGAATCCGGTTGGATCCCTCCAACCTGTTCTTCCCTGCATCACGGTTCATTATAATATTTCATAACAAAATATAAAATAGAAATTCAACCCAATGACGATGATATAATTAATATCAACCATAGGCATCCAAGGCATCCAAACAACCAATATATATATATAATTAATTAATGATTAAATTTTAATTATATGAATTTAATCACATCATAGGATTCCAGAAAAGTGTTAGAGTTAACTCACCATTTGTTTCGATTGACGGTTCGCGCGTCATTTTGTTTGAGTTTAAACAGACGTTTAAAATTACACGAAATTCCAACTGCTTCCGTTTCTGACCAAACCAACTTGTATGCGTAGCCTCTGTCGCCACGATCCCATTAGATTCAGTTTCACGCGATTCTGATTACGAATGAATTAGTCATACCCATTTCAAGTTATTACATTTATTATATAACCTAAATAATAATTAATTATAAACTAATAACTAATAGTAGTATACCTTAGTTATCCATGCACTAGTTACTGTTCATGCATTTTCTTTTTTCCGGTCCTTGTAAAACCGTTCAAATGAATTATTCCCTTTTATTTTATTTTTATTATTTATTTATTTGCATTAGGAGAAGAGTGTTGCGTTTTGGTCAGGGAACAAATAAACAGGCTGAAGTGTATTTATACACATTATTTATTTTATTTTATTTCATTGATTTGACTGAAGATATTTATTGAAATGACGAACGATATTTTTACGAAGTGACTAACGATTTATATTCGTGTCTATCGCCATTTCAGATCGGCTTTTATTGATTCTTGTGGTCACATACAAATTCCATTTGCGACGAAAATGGACGTCATGGTTTAATTTGACGTTATGGTCCTAATGAAATTTGTTTCGTTTAAAACTGAGTCTGTTTGCTCGAACGGTGCTCGTTCTAGTCCAAATGGTCATTTTATTTGCATTAAATTTTGCTATAGTCACAAAATAACTCCAATTGACGCGAAACTTGAAATCTAGCAATAATTAGCTATTACGGTCTTAATAAAATTTGTTTTGTTGAAAACGGAGGTCGTTTGAATAAAGTCCCTTTTTAAGGGTCCAAATTAAATTAAAATGATATAAAAATACCTTAATATAATAATATTAAAATATTATAATCAGCCGTACTTGACCAGAATTTCATGTATTTTCAAAATAAAATACTTCATGTTGAATTCCAAGCCAAATCGATATTCAAATATTTAAAACCATTTTATTTTATAAAATAAATCGTTATAGTTTATAAATGAATTCCATAGCTACTATTTGAACATAAAACAAAATGTACAACATGAAAACTTGATTTTTCCGTTCCACTAGAAAAATGTTATCTCATAGATTCAAACATGTCATGTTTCAAAGAAATCCGACGTATATTGGATCATATACAACCAATTAAAGTTCAAAACATTATATTACAAACTACTACGCCACTGCAGCTCATTTTATAATAAAATTATAAATTAAATATTCAAATGTCGTTTAGTAAATGGATACGTTAATATAATTCAAAGCAAACTAAAATAAATATTTCTATATTGTCCAATTTACATTATACAGCAAATTCAAGTAATTCTGATTATTTTAGAATTATATTATTATTATGCTATTTATATTAATAAAATATTCAAAAATATTAAATTAAATTCCAAAACAACATTTAAAACCACTTTAAAATATTAAGTAAGACGGTTAAAAATCTGGGTCGTTACAGTGATCCTCATCAACATCACCATAAATCCACAACATCATCATCGTCCTCGGACTCCTCACCATCGTCATCCTCATCCATGTCAACATCATCAGCATGCGGAATATCATCGTCGTCGTCACCACCACCTCCTGATCCTCCTGCACCGCTTGATCCTCCTACACCACCTGATCCTCATGCATCACCAGACCATCCTGCAACACCACCACCTAACGCTGCCAATCAAGCCTGTAGGTCGTCGATCTGCCCCTGTAAACCCTACACTACCGCCTGGTGCTCCTAGTACAGTAACTCAGAATGCAGCAGTGTCATATGCTGAATAGCGGCTATATGTCGTCTGTGCTGGTCTAGCCTAAGTGCAAACTGTAATAGAACAACATTCACACTCACTTTATCTATCTTAAAAACGTATAAGTTAATTAATTTACAAGTATGAATACTACCTCGTGCGCATGATACAATCCAACTGTGGGGACACCACCAACCATGTGATCGAGTGGATAAACAATAGGCTGAGCTATCAATGTACCACTAAGATCGTGTGCCCTGAATGAGTCGTTAAGCGCATAATCCATAGGCTGATCGGAGTACTGTGATGAGATCGAGTCAAAAGTAAATGGTGGTGGATGAACTCTACCCGCATCTACTTGTGGTCCTATGTGATGGGAGCTCACACTCCAACTGTAATATGACAACATGTACTGCTGGGGAGCAACTCTATGCCAATAAGTAACAAAATCTGCTCCCGGTAAGAAAAAAGTCTGTGTATCCACTCACCCTGCCTGTCTAAGATCTTGTATATATTATCTGCCGATAGTGTGACGCAACTCGAACATATCGTCAGACGAAAGTGGAACACCGGGTACACGCAACTCACCTGACCCCTGAAAATAACATCGGTCTCCCAAGTACCAAATAAGCAGGAAGGTCGGTGGGAGTAAAACCACACGTCGTAGAGATAAACGATATGCAATGGCTAAAGAGTGTCCATTAGTGAGCTGGCCTGCCTGTTCAGAGAAATCCAATAAGTCGCCCATGGTGGTTGTAAAATGTTGGTCCTGGACTTCAGATCAATCTGAGATCGGGCCTCTATCAAGTCATGTCTGACACTAGTAGAAGTACGCTGGACTACGTGGCTACTCTCCCATCGACACATGCATGGGAAATATGACTCGGCAGCATGACTGGCGGCCTCAACAATGCGTGGATGCATGTTGGTTGTGTATTCGTATTACTAACACGACAGCATGCACCAAAAACCAAACATTTACGCACCTCTCCAAAAAGCATACGAGTCAAGTGCAGTGTATAGAACCCAAAGTAGCCGAGCCCAGTCAATCATATGGAGATGCCCTAATTCGGCTAGTGATGCTAGGTGGTCCAATCGAAACGTACTCTTTTGGTTCGAAAACAACGTCGAAACAAAGAGATAAAATGGAAGTCCGGAATACAACATCCTACATAACCTCCGTACTCGTGTGTGCTAGAATATACTCATGTAAATACGCAAGCGTAACGGCTCCAGAAGATATTGATTGGCGACGAAATTGGGAAAATACAAGTAAGACTCGGGTGACTCATAGCTAGAGTCAAAAGGGTATGTCACTCTATCAGCAATGCCTATCTCAATTCCCGTAAGCATATAAAAATATGTTGGAGTGATACTTAGCTCAAAATCTGAAAAATGAAAAGTATGCGTCGTACGCCACCATCTTTCAATTAAGGCCCCTAGTAATGGTCGGCCGAAGGACTAAGTTGGTTTAATCTCTAAGAAACGACCAAACGGACTAGCAAGTAGCCTCTCTCAACTACCAAAAGGGAGTACGTCAAAGGTACGTGTAATAAACTTCGCCCAACTCCCACGAAGACAAATGTAGCTCGACCAGTAAAAATAATTTTTGTTGTTGGTTACTATGTAACAGTACATACAACCTAACGAACATTGGTAAACAATTAAGTTGTGCAATAAAAAGTTATGTTAAATTCAGAAAGTTTACCTGAGCGGTGTCCAGAGTTGTAAACATACGATGAGTGAAACCCTGGATTAATTCATGTAGAATCCGTAGATTATGAATCATCGTCTCTGCTATCGGCGGTGTGTGCACGGGACTCACTGTCTCGTCCAACTGTGCTCGAACGGTCCGTCGAACGATCTTTGTAACGTGTGGCGGCTTAACGACGTAAAACTCTGAATAAAAAAAGGTAATTCATGAGGGAATATACTTTTTTTTTTCTTTTTTTTTTACCTATGGCGCTATTTGTTGGTGCCCTAGGTCTGGTGCCGAATTTATCGGTGCCATACGTTAAGGCACCGATAAATGACGCGCTTTGATAAAATCAGAACGCGCCGATAAATTCGGCACGCGTCTATTGGGAGAATCCACCGACTTCCCCTTTAATCTTACGTCTCGTAATATTATAAGACGTAAGATTGTTGGAGTTTCTCTTAGAAGATGATAAATCTCATGCTCCTTCTGCGACTACGGCTTGGCCTTGCCTTTTCATTTGAGCTTCAAATAACGCTCTGAATTTGTGCTTAGCTATTCTTTTGTCACTAATCTGGCATAGCTGGACGTGTATTACTATTGATCGCAAAACTGGATAACAAAATATAGTCCAACGATTTTGATACTTGACGGGCTGCTTGTCCTTTTCAATCGAAACAATATACAATAGCTGCCCTCAAATAACATACTGGCTTAAATTGCATTTTACCTCAAGGAAACCAATGAGTACACAAAGCGTCAAGCGTACGTTTACCTTCATAGATACTGCCCAAGGCGCACATTAATTCCAAACGTATAAATTTCATCATTTTAATTAACGCATATTTACAGTAAATGGTAACAAGTATTTTACCGAGACATTAAAACAGAATATGGATAGAAAGTTATATGAGACATGTCGTCAAACAAAGCATTTAAACAAAACAATTAAAAGAAATAACCAAAAGAAAAACAGAGTAATTAAAAAGAAAAACACCAAAAATTAGAAATTGAATGGATTTTTTTTATTAGAAAAAAGAAATAATGATTGACTTCCGATGCAACCGACTGACGTCCACGGAGCTCCATAAAGCAATTGAGTTTTAGATGGGCGACACATCCAAAACACAACCTGGGCAAATTTGCAGCCCGGAGACTCCTGAATCTCTGCTTCTAAAATGACCATTTGCTATCATGATGCATGCTTCGGAATAAAAATCTCATCAACAATTCCCCAAAAACCGTCCAGAGCAACTAAAACAAAGTTACTACAAAAATAAAGGGCATTTTACCCAAAGATAAGCAGTTTACACATTATTAGCGATTTCCACCAATCGTTTGATGTGTGCTTAACCGACAATCAAAAATACAAACGCAATAAAACAAAAGAAAATTACTTCTCAACGAAGTCCTTCAAATTTTTCAACCACAACAAGTACTCATGGCTATCTTTGTCGATCATATACTCGTGCAAGAAATTAGTAGTGATGGCAGAGATGCCTCTAATCTCAAGATATTTGTGAAAAGCTTTCTGGAGGTTTTCGTCCAGGTCACTGCAAATTATAAATAAATAGAGGTTAGATAAATTATCTGCCGCTTTTAAATATCAAATCCCAAATTGTCGCTTTTATTTTAAAAAGCAAACCTTCAAGCAAATACTGCATGATCATCCACGATGAATTATTCATGATGAATTATTACTCCAATTTTATATTCTACAAACTGATAATCATCCACAATGAGTTATTACTCCATATGCAAAATTTCACATCTATGTACTCTTTCGGCTTTTATGTTCTGATATTCTTCTTCTACTTGTTCATATTTAAATTGGATGGTTTAGATTCGGAAAAGAATGTCTACGGTTACTTGTCACCTTAATGATTCCATGCAGTCGCAACTTCTGAAGCTCACCAGATTTTTATCACATTAGTAACAAAAAAAATGCTAGTGAATTTGTAGTTTGTTGTGCTTGAATAGTTCAAATGTAGTGTTTGTCGGATACAATATTGTTATCATTATTGCTGATGATCTCTTATTTATTATTTTCTTCGAAGGAGGCACAAAGAAACCCCTCAAACGGTAGCTCAATTTACAAAACAGGAAGAAAAAAAATCCACATAAAAAGAAGTGGAGGGAGGACAAGAGAGGAAAGGGAGGGGGGGGGGGGGGGGGGGAGTGTTTAACAGATACTGCTATATAATAATATTGCTGCAAAGAATATCTTGTTTTAAACTGCCATAATTTGGCATAGTATTGTTAATCCAAAATAGTCGTTGATCTTCCATTTACTACTAAAATTTAACCCCAAACAATACATAAACATGCCAAGTATTCAAAGAGCTTATGTATCTAGTAAGCTTTTGGGTGTGAGAATGTGCAAAGAGTAATATATCTAGGTTAGTTCAGTAAAAACTGCTGTTCCAGTTTAGCCTAATCTACCATTTTCTGGGATCAAATAAGTTTGGAACCTATTCGGTTAATCCTCCATTTACTACTAAAATTTAACCCCAAACAATACATAAACATGCCAAGTATTCAAAGAGCTTATGTATCTAGTAAGCTTTTGGGTGTGAGAATGTGCAAAGAGTAATATATCTAGGTTAGTTCAGTAAAAACTGCTGTTCCAGTTTAGCCTAATCTACCATTTTCTGGGATCAAATAAGTTTGGAACCTATGAAAGAAGACTATATATAAATCAAGATGTTCCAAGGAATTTACCAACCATATTGTTCCAAGCAATTTACCAATCATATGGCTGGAATTCCCATACAAATAACTGCTTATAGAACCACACACGACAATTTCCTACAAATGAGCTTAATTACTCAACCACAGTTCAATGATGACAGAATAGCATCTGAAGATGAAGTGAGTCTTGTGATCATAAACATCAAACATATAGAGTTAAGTCTTTACATGACTGTCACTATTAAATAGAAAAATTCAGCTAGCCTTGCTGCACTAGTGGAAGAAATCTTACTACACATGGTATGGTACATGAACACCATAGTCTGAGCTCCACTTACAACACTCTGCATATTACATTTTTACTGTGCAAGGACAACAAAATTATTGCTAATATGTTAAACTGTTATCCGTCATTTTCTAGAGCATATATTAGAGCTCTGTTTTAAAAAACACACCATGCCATGTACTTTTCGAATATGAATAGCACAACAATTTTCTGCTGATATGAATATGACATGCCCTCCACAACACATTCCCTTATTTTGGCATTAAAATATTAAATATTAAGATTACCTCAAATCAAAGGTCCTCACGCTTCCGATTTAACTTACCGGGGATCATAAAAATATCATTTCATTTTATCTTTCTTCTTTTTAGACATATGTTTTTGAAAATAATAACTAAAATTATGGAGAAAAAAATTCTATAGTTGAGGAAATGAACGAGTAATATAATGGCACCAGAAAAAAATTATGAATTCTTGTTCCTGTGGGAAATTTTCCAAAAAAATCGGCTAAATTATTAGCTGATTAGAAATTAAGTGCAAATTGTTAAAACATGAGGAGAGGTGGTACCATGTAAATAAAATCTGCAGGTGAATGTGATATGTCAGATAAACAATACAGTAATTGGAACAGAGCACAGAAGTTCGTGATGGGATAAACTAATGTTTTGCTATTATATATTACATAAATGTTTATTTCTATTTTCAAGTTATCATTTGTAATACTAATATAGCACGTACTTGCATCTAATATCCAAATATATTTATTTTTCATTCAATGCAAAGAACAAGTGGATGAACATGTGTTGTGAGTGCAAAGGCTGTGTGGTAGTCACGACACTTCTATTTCAAGTTGCTTTCTTACTGGTAATTACAAACTGATATTAAAATTCCATTAACGGGTAATCAAAAAGAGAATGACGATGAAGGATGCAAATCGGTGGTGAGCTTCCATTGATAAATGGCGGTATTCCCAGAATTTCAAAAGGACGCCGTTGAATTCATGTTCACTGAATTCTCTTTATTAATACTAGAGACAAGAGATGTAATAAACATAATATAAATATGAGCCACACTTTCAACAGATAAGCAGCGGGTTTTAAGAAAAATGAAGCTTTCAGTAACCAAGTTAAATCATAACACACTTTAATTAGCAAAATTTAAAATAAAGAATAAACATCGTGCTTCAGCAGATAAAAAATGTGCTCTTCATATAAAAGCATACTTCCGAATTTACAGCAATTTTATCAACTAAACACTACTTTTACATCTTAAATATAATGGTTGAGATTCAATGAATTCAAAATTGAAAAGAAAAGAAAAAGGAGAAAAATTAAATAACTTACCTGAAGTCAGGCCCTTCGTATGAAAGCATTTCCTCATCACTAGGTGTTTCTCTAACAGACATAGCATCAATCACAAGTTCATCAGGATAGGCAGTGCAATGGAACTCCAGACTCGGACCTTGACCTTTATTAACACTAACAGTCAAAGGAATGTTTGACTGGCTTGGCCTTTCATCATTGCCGCCATCTTCGTCGTCGTTACCACCTGCATCGTCTTCAAGCTCCTCTCCAGTAACCAAGCTAGGCATTGAAACCCTAACTTCAATGTTCTCGCCTTGGTATGTTCTTTTTAAAAGTATTGTGTTCTTCCCTTCCTCATCTTGAATTTCAAATGGAAATCCTTCAGGTATTTCTTCAACCTATATATCATATAAACTGCTATCTTAGATCAGATACGACATAAAAATTAGTATCTTTTTAAGGTAAAACAACCAAAATAAGACTGTAAGCAAACAAGAAAAACATCAGCGTTGTAGGGCATTCACAGTAACCACAAGATCAATTTCACTTTTTCCTTATACACAAGCATATAATTTGTTGCAACTAGATTAAGTTATTGGTTTCCTTCTACTCCCACCCAGTGCAAATCTTTGTTTCAGATTTTCAATGTTAAAGCCCGCAGAATATATGAAAGATATGAGCATTCCACAATCGTAGTAAAGTCAAGTTAGCTTTAAAATTACAATTGCCAATACAAGAACTAAATCTTGCAAATATCAAGACTAAATTTTCAGAAATTAAATTCAAAATGCATGAAGTGATATAGCAAAATGAACACCTAAATTTACATAAAAAGGAGCAGCTATGACTACAAAATATCAATGTAAAATGTGAAATACTCAGTTTCGCTTAACTTATATTTACTTCCCAATTACAGCTTTGAGCTGGCGTGCGAGACAATACCTCCATCAGTGTACTAAAAACACACAAGGCGTAACCAAAAACACGCCAAGGAATATTCAAAAGGCGTTTTGTTCCGAAGGCATATGTCTCATGTGGTTGAGGTGCAAAAATCGTAAAATATAAACGCCACGAGTTAAAGTTTGTCTGTGAGACTTAAGCCACTCAAGGCTATTTTTTCCCTCTTTTTTTTTTTTTTATGGCAGTATTCAAAACCCTTATTGTTCTATTTATATTTGCTCGTTTGATAGTCATCTTCAACGTAGGTTTAAAAATTTAATACTCAAGCAATTGATTCCATTAGAATCAGGCTCGCTTTCACTTTGGCCTTTTTAAAAACAACGATATCCACAAGGCAAGAAAGTAATGCTAAACTTCCTACTACAGTAGCATTAAGTTCAAAAACAGACAGATTAATATACTCCACACACATATATGTGATAAAATAAGAAATGAAAGAAAAATTACAATACCCGATCATGACCTTCACACTCCTCGGCACATTTGATTTCGGACTCAATAATTTGAACCAGCTCCGAATCCGAACCCTTGTTACGACGTGAAACGGACGAAGAAAATAATCTTTGACCACAGCAATTCCAAGCATTTCTAGATCCAGTTAACTGTTGATTAAGTATCATTTTGTTCGAAGGTCGCCGGGAAAGTACGGCGACCGAAGAGAAATGGTAGTTGCGTCCATATCTGAAGGTGGATCGCGCGGTAGACGCTGAAACACGGCGTATGGCGGTGGAAAACAACATGGTGTTAGGGTTTTGAAATTGGTATTAGGGTTTAAGAACCGTGGCTTGCGGAGGATGTTTATTTAATGAATATAAATTTGGGCGTGTTTTTGCACTTTTATAGCAGAGCTACTTCGGCCTCTGACTGCCAATTTTCTATCCGACCCGAAACCGCGCATAAGTTAGCAGGTCATTTTCGCGTCAATCTGAATTTGACACGATTATAAAGGGTTGAGTTTAGAATTGATCCGCTAACCCGATTTTGATCCGCCAGACCCGATTATAATCAGTATGTTCATATATTCTTGTGTAACTTGTTATGTTTTACTAATTTATTCTTGTATGTTGTTAGTTATATTTAACTTATAACAGCTGTTTTTTTTATACTGTTAGTCTTTTGTTTAGGGCATTGTTATTGATACTCCATTTTCTATTGTGGGGGGTGGGGGGGGGGAGGGGGAGGGTTGGGGGGTCAATTTTTAAGAACACTCCACTTTTTTTTAAATTGTTAAGGGTTGGGGGGGTTAACTCTAACTGATTAACCTACTGGTTAACTCTAACTGGTTAACCCTAACTGGTTAACTCTAACTGGTTAACCCTAACTGGTTAACTCAAACTGGTTAACCCTAACTGGTTAACTCTAACTGGTTAACTCTAACTGATTAACTCAAATCAATTTACTATATTTGATTAACTCTAATCGATTAACTATTTCGGATAACTCCTTTGATTTATTCCTTTTCTATTTGTTTACTTAACAAATAACTATTCCCTTTTCAATTCTACTTATTTAACAAATAAATAATTCTTTTCTCTTTTCCATTTATTTAACAAATAAGTATTTCTTTTATCTTTTCTATTTATTTAACCAATAAATATTTCCTTTTCACTTCTATTTATTTAACAAATAAATATTTCCTTTTCACTTCTATTTATTTAACAAATAAATATTTCCTTTTCAACACTATTGTAAATGGTTTACAATATTTCCTTTTCTATTCTATTTGTAAATGGTTTACAATATTTCCTTTTCTATTCTATTTGTAAATGGTTTACAAATATTTCTCTTTCTATTTGTTTTACAAGTCTTTTCCTTTATATTTGTTTTCACAAAGATTTTCCTTTATATTTGCTTTACAAATAATTTCCTTTATATTTGTTTTACAAATAATTTCCTTTATATTTGATTGACAAATATATCTCCTTTTTAACTCTTTTGATTTTATAATTTTTTTCCTTTATAAAATCCCCTTTTCTTTTATATATAAAATCCATTGATTTTATATAAATAGATTATTTTCAAAATATACTTTGAAAATCCCCTTTTATCATTCTGGTATTTCTTATGGTATTTAACATACCATAAAACAATGATAAATATCGTCCAAAATCCACATAATCAACAACAGATTATATATCACATCATATATCACAATATATGAATAATAGTAAAATAAATGTTGAGGAATCCAGTTGGATTCCTCCAACCTGTTTCCCTGCATCACATATGTTAAACAATATAACTAACATCAATAATATTTCACTATGAAATATTCTGCTAAACAGAATTGATATTAGATTAACGATTTATATATATATATCGTTATCTATAATTTCAACCAATACATAAGCAATTCAATCAAACAGTCAACACATAGCAAATCAACAAATAATTAACAGTTCTAAGAATACGTTATAAAAATATAACTGTTCAGAGTTGGTGAGTTTTACTCACATTGGCAGTTCATCGTTAAAGAATGATAAACTGTTTGTTTCATTTGAATCAAACAATTAATTTCGCCATAAATTCAAACGAGCTTCAATCCACCCCTAGTCAGTCCCATGTTGTAGAGTCCGTCCATACGATCCCAACGGATCTGAATTTGCGCAATTCTGATTTCGTACGGATAAGTTATAAGCATAACAGGTTATTATATTATTTAAAAACAAAACAAGACTAAAATTAAACTTGAGTATATTTTATTCGGGCCTTACCCCTAAACTCCCGGCCCAACTATATTCCACAACCCAAACCGCGTGTGACTCTTTCTTCCTCCGTATGCTTTCAATAATCCAACATCAAAAACATGGCTAATCTTGAATCTTTCTCCTCATCATCCCCCTTCATCAAGCCATGGATCATCAAACCGAATACACCAAACTTCACCTCATCAAAGCCTCCACCACCCCGTACTATCAGACCCAAGCTCGCACCACAGTTCACTTCACGTTCTCCCACAAAACCGACGTCGCCAGGAAAACCCACCGAACCAAATGTTGATCGAACTCCACCAAACATCTCAATGAGATGCCAAATCACCTCAGAACCCTGAATACGGCTTCGAAAATCCCATTCGATGCTTCCAAATCCAATATACCCAAACCCTAGTATTTACTGTGAACAGTACTACGTCGGAAAAATCCGTCACACCCAATGATACTCATCTAGAAATGTAGAGAAACTTCTCAGCACTCCAAATATATAAGTATTTTAATTTATAGTATTTGTTTGCATTTCTTTTGATTTTTCAAAGAGGAGGTTTTCATGTTTTTGCCAAAATTGGTGGCGGCTTGTTTGAGTGATTTTATAAGGGGACGGGATTTCTTGTGTGGCTGAGAAGGAGGATGGGTGGCCTTGTTTTGGTTCACATATTTTAGTTTTATATTTAATTTCTACTTGTTCTTGCCTTCTAAAAATTCGTGTGATCACACACGATACCTAAAAATCACAAAACTGGACATGCAGCTACAGTTCGACATTACGGTCCTAACGAAACTGGTTTCGTCGAATTCCGACTCCGTTTGTTCACACAGCGTATTTTTAAATGTCAAAATACTGACTGTTCTTCACATTAAAATCCCGTATGGCCACATACTGACTTCAAATATCATGGAAACAGAAATCTAGCAATAATTTAATATTGCGGATCCAACAAAATTGGTTTCGTCGAATTCTGAGGTTATTTGCAAAACTGGCTATTTTTAAAGCCCTAAATAACCCTTTTAAATATATAAATATATTTTAAAACATTTTAATTTAATACTTACAATTAAACATTCTCGTATATATTCACACAGAATATTGTTCAGCTCCATAATATTCCTATATGAATTTCTAACTCGATATTTCAAATCCCGATATAAATCGATATTCGATTTATAAGGAAATTCCTTTTATAAATCTAAATAAATCGTTATAAATTATAAAGGAATTCCACAGCGACTTTTCTAAAATATGATTTGGACATATATCTAAATCTACACAATGAAATCCCGATTTTTCTCTTCCACTAGAAAAATATACTTCACCAGCTCCGAACGTTTCTTGTTTCACAGAAATCCGGCTTAAAACGAATTCTGTATATTCAGTTGAAGTTCAAATCGCCAAATCGCGAACTGCCGCGCCATTTCGAGCTCGATTTTAATTATAATATATATTATACGTTCAGACTTCGTTTACATAATATATTCGTCAATATAATTCAATATAAACTGAATTATATATTTTATATCGTTCAATTCACACCATATCGTGGATTCTGTTATTCCCGATTATTTCGGAAATATATATTATTCTATTATTTATATTAATTAAATATAAATATTATTTAATTCTGGTTATCGATATCGCCAACTCGATATTAAATAATTAAATTAATTAATTATTCGACAGCTAAAAATGCCGGTCATTACAATCTTTCCCCTTAAAATAATTTCGTCCTCGAAATTGCTAAGGTAGGGGACGACCCTATCTACTGGGTAAAAATTTATCTGTTTACCACTTAACTTCAGTTTAAACTGAACCAATTAATATCGACTAAAATATTAGTTTATTCCGACTAACTAAATTTTTCAAAAATCCTGAAAATTTTCGAACACCTTAAATTTTCGGAAAATTTCGCCATAACCTCCTTTGTACGGCTCAATAGTTCAAACTCCAAATTGCCTCTCTGGGCCTTCACCAACTCAAAAGAAAATCAAAACGCCAAGCGGCTTGCCACACAGGCTCATAAATCACCAAACTCATATAAAATGAACTTGTACCTTTTTGTTGGTTATACCATTATATCACTTTCACTTGCTTCTACTCAATACCTGTAGACCATATATCCATTTATACCAATCGATTTCCAATCAATTTCAATCAACCAAATCTCAACACAATTATTCGCTTATATCAAAGCCCAATTTCATTCTAACCCCAAATCAAAATTTTCCGAACTCTTAACCTATCCCTCAATTCCAGTTCAGATTATTCTCTGATCAATTTCTTATTTTAAATAATTTTATCAATCTCCTCTTACTTAACTTTACAAGTTAAATTTAAATTCTTTTGAATTCCTAGGTTTTTCTTTCAAATCAATTAGAAATCATAATACCAATTCAAAACCTTTGAATTTCTAAACAACTTGTTTCCTCAAAACAATTCGAAAACAAAATCTTTGGTAGTAATCTGTCACTTACAACTCGAAAACGAACACCGGTGATGCAACTGTCATCATCGGAATCTATTTTCCAGTGATCAAGTGAGTTCAATACTATACCACTTTCAAAATCATTTCCACATACTTCCATTTTTAAATCAGTTCAAAACATCATTTCAATGCGTGTAACAAATTTAAAATCTCCCAGGATTTTAAAATTCACGTATATTTAATCCATGTTCTTTTACAAACACTTCTCCAAATTTTCAGGTTTAAATTTCAATTCTGATTTAATTTCAGATTTAACTCATTCGTAACACTTATACGAATCTTAATTGGTTATTTACATAACCGTTTCACTTTTATAACCTTACTCGATTATAATAACAACCAACACATCCAATATACTAATATTTCAAATATTAATAATACCTTTATATCAAAATATAATCTGGGCAAAATTATTCCTTTTACCCTTTTTATTCAAAACATGCCGTTTCGGTTCATCGTATTCGAGTGTTTAGAAACTCCTATCGATAAAGTGGACCAAACTGATCGACCAGAATTCACAAACAACTCAACCCATAAATCTTCACAATATAAAATCATTTTAATATTGAATAACAAATACGTGCTCATATATATATACACTCAAACTCAATCTAGGGTATTACAAACCCCATCTCTACCGAATCACGCCACAGAGCCAAGGTAAATCGCTTAACCTTATGCTATGATACCAACTGTAACGACCTGGTTTTTGTGTTCAAGTAGGCTTTGCAACCATCCTCCCCCCCCAATCCCCAAATCAGCAAGGTAATACCCCACTGTGGCTTACATTGGTACCCCAATCCATATTTTACGGCCAGCCTTTCGACTTTACAACCAACCCTCATTTTCGGGACATGTAGGGGTAAGAGTCTCCCGTTCGCCACCTAACAAAAAGTGAGAACCCCCTATCATGCACACATGCACTAAGCACGCAACATGGACTAGTATGAGTAAAACATTTTAAAACAGTTTGAGCCATTAAACGATATCTCATAAGACCACGCCGTATAATGGAACGGCCTTTTCTCTTATGAGAATCCAAAATCGATCTTTATATCAAAACTCTCATGATATTATTATAATGTCTATCAATCACAATATAATAATCATCTAGCAGAAACACTTTCATCTCACGTTCTACATATATAGTATACAATCAAAACCGCAAGCACGTATTGGGTAATGGATTTCCAACTATGACAAGGTATGGAACCACCTTTCGCTAGTGTACCTCTAGAGAGGAATACACTAGTTTCAACAAGAACATCTTGCAACCCGGCCACACATGACTGACCACTCATTTCGCTTGAGTGTATCGAATGTATATCACCAACGGTTGGGATCAGCAACCGTTTTCCGAATGGGACAACATTGACAATAGATTTTTAGAAGTAAATGAAACTCTAGATCAGGTGATTATACACCCTAATAGGTGCGACCTACATAGCCATGCTGCCTGGCCGATTTCCGTCATTTCCCAGTTGTGAGGCTAGAAGCTACACTTATCTCTGACAGATCACACGTTTATTCACTTTGAATGTCACATCGTCATACCCGCCAAATCACAAATTGATTTCCCCAAAAATACAACGAGTATACAGCTAAGAGAAACGAATTCCTCCGCCACCAAACGTAAATACGTTTGAAGAGATCAACTTACGCGATCTATTAAATATACTCTGTCAGGCATTCTTCCATACAGGTCGTCCTGGGACTGGACAAACCTAAGATTTATACAACAGCCCTTGCACTTGACTCCGTCTTCAATTATCTTTGGCATATATGATTCGCAACGCTTATGCCAATACGGAGTGGTTCTTTGTATAATAATCCAACCGGTCTCTCCATGTTAACAATGTTAAAATGGTCGAAAACTTCACGATGAGTTAACTATCAAAGAAAAACACGTGTGCAAACAACGATATTATTTCCAGATGGAAATTATATCGATCAATCATCATTTAACAATTTCCTCTTTAGTTCATTGATTTACTTATCTCTTGTTTCCATATAATCTAAATTCTTATTTTCTAATTTTAGAAAATATACGTTATTAACAGCGGAAAACATTCCCATTTCTTGTTTTCTATATTAGAAAACCTTTCTGGTTTCTTATTTGGAAAACATTTCCAAATAAACAGATGTTTAAATAAAACATCGCTATGCTAACTCCAACCATTTACTAAATTCACTTTACCATCATTCACTATCAAACCTTACCATTCCTTAGTTAAGAAGGAAGTCAATCAAGTTGGGGTATAATTACCTCTCAGACCTTAACTGAACAACGTTTTAACTTCGAAATAGTCAAATTTTAGCTTTTAAACCTTTAACAAACTTCCTTACGAACTCTCGGATTCTATTTACGAATCCACTTCTTTATTGAAAACATTGGTTATAATGATAACGTTATAATACCTACTTTCGAAATATCTAACTTCCATTATAACTTTTATTCTTTAATGTGAACAAATAAATAAACACCTGATTTATAAATAAATAAATCTTGATTTAAACATCGGAAAGTATAAGTACTTTCCCGAATTCGATATAATCGAATTCGATAATTAACTCTCTTCGAATAACTAATATTCGATTAACTCACTTCGAATAACTAATATTCGATTAACTCACTTCGAATAACTAATATTCGATTAACTCACTTCGAATAACTAATATTCGATTACTCTTTCTTTCGAATAAACGATATTCGATAATCTCTCTTTTCGAATACTATATTCGATTACTCCTTTTCGAATAACTAAATTCGATTAACTCCTTTCGATTAAACTAACCGATAACTCCTTTTGAATAACTAGATTTGATAACTCCTTTCGATTAAACTAATTGATAACTCCTTTCGAATAACTAGATTCGATAACTCTTTTCGATTAAACTAACCGATAACTCCTTTCGATTAAACTAATTGATAACTCCTTTCGAATAACTAGATTCGATAACTCCTTTCGATTAAACTAATCGATAACTCCTTTCGAATAACTAGATTCGATAACTCCTTTCGAATAACTAGATTAGATAACTCCTTTCGAATAACTAGATTCAATATCTCCTTTCGAATAACTAGATTTTAACTCGATTCGAATAACTAATATTCGATTAACTCCTTTTAACTCGATTCGAATAACTAAATTCGATTAAATCCTTTTAACTCGATTCGAATAACTAATATTCGATTAACTCCTTTCGAATAACTTATATTCGATTAACTCCTTTCGAATAAATTATATTCGATTAACTCCTTTCGAATAAATTATATTCGATTAACTCCTTTCGAATAAATTATATTCGATTAACTAGTACTCGACTAACTCTAACTCGATTAACTCTATTTGAATAACTCTAGTTCGATTTAACTCTAATCGATTAACTCCGATTAATTAACTCTAACTGGTTAACTCTAATTGATTAACCCTAACTGGTTAACTCTAACTGATTAACCCTAACTGGTTAACTCTAACTGATTAACCCTAACTGGTTAACTCTAACTGGTTAACCCTAACTGGTTAACTCTAACTAGTTAACTCTAACTGATTAACTCAAATCAATTTACTCTATTCGATTAACTCTAATCGATTAACTCTTTCGGATTAACTCCTTTGAATTAACTCCTTTGATTTATTCCTTTTCTATTTGTTTACTTAACAAATAACTGTTCCCTTTTCAATTCTACTTATCTAACAAATAAATAATTCTTTTCTCTTTTCTATTTATTTAACAAATAAGTATTTCTTTTATCTTTTCTATTTATTTAACCAATAAATATTCCCTTTTCACTTCTATTTATTTAACAAATAAATATTTCCTTTTCACTTCTATTTATTTAACAAATAAATATTTCCTTTTCACTTCTATTTATTTAACAAATAAATATTTCCTTTTCAACACTATTGTAAATGGTTTACAATATTTCTTTTTCTATTCTATTTGTAAATGGTTTACAATATTTCCTTTTCTATTCTATTTGTAAATGGTTTACTAATATTTCTCTTTCTATTTGTTTTACAAATCTTTTCCTTTATATTTGTTTTCACAAATATTTTCCTTTATATTTGTTTTACAAATAATTTCCTTTATATTTGTTTTACAAATAATTTCCTTTATATTTGTTTGACAAATATATCTCCTTTTTTACTCTTTTGATTTTATAATTTTTTTCCTTTATAAAATCCCCTTTTCTTTTATATATAAAATCCATTGATTTTATATAAATAAATTATTTTCAAAATATACTTTGAAAATCCCCTTTTATCATTCTGGTATTTCTTATGGTATTTAACATACCATAAAACAATGATAAATATCGTCCAAAACCCACATTATCAACAACAGATTATATATCACATCATATATCACAATATATGAATAACAGAAAAATAAATGTTGAGGAATCATTGGATTCCTCCAACCTGTTTCCCTGCATCACAGATGTTAAACAATATAATTAACATCGATAATATTTCACTATGAAATATTCTACTAAACAGAATCTATATTAGATTAACGATTTATATATATATACCGTTATCTATAATTTCAACAAATACATAAGCAATTCAATCAAACGGTCAACACACAACAAATCAACAGATAATTAACAGTTCTAAGAATACGTTATAAAAATATAACTGTTCAGAGTTGGTGAGTTTTACTCACATTGGCAGTTCATCGTTAAAGAATGATAAACTGTTTGTTTGATTTGAATCAAACAATTTATTTTGCTATAAATTCAAACGAGCTTCAATCCACCCCCAGTTAGTCCCATGTTGTAGTGTCCGTCATACGATCCCAACGGATCTGAATTTGCGCAATTCTGATTTCGTACGGATAAGTTATAAGCATAACAAGTTATTATATTATTTAAAAACAAAACTAAACTAAAATCAAACTTTAGTATATTTTATTCGGGCCTTACCCCTAAACTCCCGGCCTAACTATATTCCATAACCCAAACCGCGTGTGACTCTTTCTTCCTCCGTATGCTTTCAATAATCCAACAGCAAAAACGTGGCCAATCCTGAATCTTTCTCCTCATCATCCCCCTTCATCAAGCCATGGATCATCAAACCGAATACACCAAACTTCACCTCATCAAAGCCTCCACCACCCCATACCATCAGACCCAAGGTCGCACCACAGTTCACCTTGCGTTCTCCCACAAAACTGACGTCGCCAGGAAAACCCACAGAACCAAATGTTGATCGAACTCCACCAAACACCTCAATGAGATGCCAAATCACCTCAGAACCCCGAATACGGCTTCGAAAATCCCAGTCGGTGCTTCAAAATCCAATATACCCGAACCCTAGTATTTACTGTGAACAGTACTACGTCGGAAAAATCCGTCGCACCCAATGATACTCATCTAGAAATGTAGAGAAACCTCTCAGCACTCCAAATATATAAGTATTTTAACTTATAGTATTTGTTTGCATTTCTTTTGATTTTTCAAAGAGGAGGTTTTCATGTTTTTGCCAAAACTGGTGGCGGCTTGTTTGAGTGATTTTATAAGGGGATGGGATTTCTTGTGTGGCTGAGAAGGAGGATGGGTGGCCTTGTTTAGGTTCACATATTTTAGTTTTATATTTAATTTCTAATCATTCTTGCCTTCTAAGAATTCGTGTGATCACACACGATACGTAAAAATCACGAAACTGGACATGCAGCTAAAGTTCGACATTTCGGTCCCAACCAAACTGGTTTCGTCGAATTCCGACTCCGTTTACTCACACAGCGTATTTTTAACTGTCAAAATACTGACTGTTCTTCACATTAAAATCCCGTACGGCTACATACTAACTTCAAAAATCACGGAAACTGAAATCTAGCAATAATTTAATATTGCGGATCCAATAAAATTGGTTTCGTCGAATTCTGACAAAACTGGTTATTTTTAAAGCCCTAAATAACCCTTTTAAATATATTTTAAAACATTTTAATTTAATATTTATAATTAAACATTCTCGTATATATTCAGACAGAATATTATTCAGCTCCACAATATTCCTATATGAATTTCTAACTCGATATTTCAAATCCTGATATAAATCGATATTCGATTTATAAGGAAATTCCTTTTATAAATCTCAATAAATCGTTATAAATTATAAAGTAATTCCACAGCGACTTTTCTAAAATTTGATTTGGACATATATCAAAATCTACACAATGAAATCCCGATTTTTCTCTTCCACTAGAAAAATATACTTCACCAGCTCCGAACGTTTCTTATTTCACGGAAATCCAGCTTAAAACTAATTATGTATATTCAGTTGAGGTTCAAATCGCCAAATCGCGAACTGCCGCGCCATTTCGAGCTCGATTTTAATTATAATATGTATTATACGTTCAGACTTCATTTACATAATATATTCGTCAATATAATTCAATATAAACTGAATTATATATTTTATATCGTCCAATTCACACTACATCATGGATTCTATTATTCCCGATTATTTTGGAAATATATATTATTCCATTATTTATATTAATTAAATATAAATATTATTTAATTCTGGTTATCGATATCGCCAACTCGATATTAAATAATTAAATTAATTAATTATTCGACAACTAAAAATGTTGGTCATTACACGACCAATCTGATAACCTGCACTCCAATATCTGCATAACTAGCAAACGATATAGATCTATGAGGGGAGTGTGGGAAAGGGGAAGCTATAGGAAAAATAAACAAAGCTAAATTTAAATAGAGAAATTAAAAAATCAACTAATACCTGCCGTGGAAGTGGCCGATGCCTATGAAACATCAAAGGTCGTAGCCCACCTCCTAGTGCGGGAGATGATGACTCCCCGGAAAGGCGTACCACGAAACGGAAGGAACACATCGTTCCTTACTTTTCAAATAATGGTAGGAGGGTCCATAGCCACTCCGTCAAATACAGCCTTATTCCGCGAGCACCAGATGTGCTAGTAAACAAGACAAGGAATCATACGAAGAAGGAACGACCGAAAAAGAATTTCCAGGAAGACCAACCACTATAAACTCAAAAAACCTACAAGCGCAATTGCATTACCTCAGTAACCCATTAGATTCCCAAAGTAATTCTAGACAGACCTGGCACAAGACTCAGAGAGCAACAAGTGATTAGAGGATTCGGAGTATCCAAAACTGCAGCACCTGCACCTGGACACGAGTCATCTATTCATAAGCCATTATGCAAGGATTTCCACATAAATAGAGAAACCTTCGGTACAATACGGACATTCAAGACAAAGGAGAAAAGACGGAGATGAGGACCTGGAGTTCTTACTGAATTCCAAGCCATCTTAATCGAGAAGGGACTGTTGTCCCAAACGGTGTCACCCCCATGTGCATCCGACAAGGCCTTCACGGATTGCATCCGTTTCCACATCTCACTAGTGTACAATGGAATACCGGAGAAATTCGTGCCTTCCAACATGTGGTACTTGGCATGGAGGAACGTCACCCAATGGGAGTTCTTCTCTCCAAACCTCGTCCATAGCTTGCAAGGGAAGGCCGAGCAGATGTCCTTAGGGTCACGGAGGCCTAGACCTCCCTCACTTTTTGACCGATAAATGGAGTTCCAAGAAATCCAATGGTGACGAGAAGTGTTGTCCTTGTTACCCCAGAAGAAAGACGAAGCCAAGGATCGGTAAGAGCGAAAGAACGAATCAGTAGGAGTCATAGCCGTGAAGATATGGGATCGCATAGAGTCAAGGACAGACTTAATGAGAACCAATCTGCCAGCCTGAGAGAGGAGAGTAGCATTCCACTGAACGATCTTTCCCCTAACTTTGTCAGTTAGAGGATCGAAGATGGTGTTGAGCTTTCTACCTCGATATAACACTATGTCGAGGTAAGGAAGGGGAAGGGAGGCCGCATTGAAACCAGAAGATGACTTGATCCAGGAAGATCTGACAGTAGGAAGGTCTTTCGCGGACACGAAGCAGCTTTTAGACGAGTTAACGAGTTGCCCCGAGCATCTCTCGTACTGCTGAATAAGACCCAACAGGCTCTGAATAGACCGCCGATTACCATTAGTAAAAATGTTGATGTCGTCTATGAAAGAAAAGGAGGAGATAAGAGGACAGTCCCTAGTGATGTCGAATAGTTGAATCTGGCCAGCAATCATGAGAGAGTGCATCCCTCGTACGAAAGCTTCGGCTGCAATGACAAACTGAGTAGGGAGAGGGGGTTTCCCTGTCGAATATCCCTCCCAGATCTTAAAAAAGCGGTGGTCGATCCATTAATGAGAACGAAAAACCAGCAGTTGGAGATAAACCTCCAAACAACATCGATAAGGGGTTCCGAAAACACGAAAGCCCTCGGAACTTTGAGGATGAAGAACCACGACATGCGATCGTAAGCCTTAGCCGTATTTATCTTAATGACCACATTAGAGCCTCGAACCTTCTTATCGATCTGATAAATCAGCTCTTGGGCTAAAAGGACGTTATCAGTGATCAAACGTCCTTTTACAAAACCAGCCTGCGAAGTAGATATAAGATGCTCGAGAAATGGAGCTAGCGTGGTGGTTATAACATTGGAAATGACCTTGTTAGAGAAATTACACAAGCTGATCGGTCGGAAATCCGAACAAGAGACAGGATGGTCGCATTTACGAATGAGGACCAAGTTGGTGGAGGTCCAACCCGTAGAAGCTCTCCACCAGAGAAGAAGGACTGGATGGCAAGGCAGAAGTCCGCTTGAATAACCGGCCACACACTTCTGTAAAAAAAACCGTTGAAACCATCCAGCCCACTTGCACTGTCCTTGCTAAGTGCAAATACGCACGCATGTATTTCTTCCAACAAAGGGGGAGCAACAAGAACAGAGCTATCCGAAGGGAGAACCAGACAGGGGATGAACCCGAGCAGGGATGGATCAGAGACTGACACAGAGGGAGAGCTCAGGAAAGACCGGAAATGGGACGAAATGATATCTTTGACTTCAACCGGTGTAAAAGCCAAAGAAAGATCCGGACGTTGGATTTGGATAATCATGAGAAGTCTATTCTTCTTACGAATGGAAGAATGAAAAAACTTGGAGTTCATATCTCCATCAACAATCCATTTGATCCTCGCCTTTTGGTGAAGATGATCATGTTCAACACGAAGCTCTGAGGAAAAGGCAATCTGGGCCAAATCCCAAATTTCCTTATTAACGGCAGAAGGATCCTCATCAAAAGACGATTCTGCTAGCACATGAGTTTCTTCAGTCGTACGAACTCGGTCGAAGATATTCCTGAAAACCAGGATATTCCTACCCTTGAGGCAAGCCTTAACCCGCTTCAACTTGCGAGAGAAAACCACACACGGGGAGCCACTAACAGGGGAGTTCCAGGAATCTTCCACTGCACCATGGAAAGAACGATGAGATCTCCACATACTCTGGAACCTAAAGGAGGACAACCCAGATAAAGAAAGGAGAGAGAAGCTAAGAAGCAAAGGGGCATGGTCGGAGAAGGTACGGTAGAGAAGGGAGACCGAGAAAGAAAAAGGGAGGCTGAACCACCCTTCAGAAGCAAAGACTCTGCCTAGCCTGGAGAGAATACGGTTTGGCCCGTCTTGGTTGTTACACCAAGTAAAGGCCAAGCCGACGAAAGACACCTCAGAAAGACCAGAGAAAGCATTGAAATCTGCTACCTCCAAGAAGTTAACGGAAAGCCCCCTCGTTTTTTGGCTTGGCTCGCGACAACATTAAAGTCACCTCCCAAAACAGAAACAGAGAAGTCTAATACGGATAGAGATAGAATATCAGACCAAAGGGTCAATCTTTCTATCCTCTTGCACTTAGCGTAGACCGCAGAGAAAAGAAAGGAAGAGTAGACAGAAGAACACGAACAAGCAACCGACAATAGCTGATCCAAATCTAAGATAGGGCGGACGACAACATCTTTGGACCATAGGATCCAAATCTTGTCGGAGGCATTAGCTAAGGCACCACCGAAGCCAAGAGATAAGACAACGTTGGTGACCTCCTCCGGTCCCACTAATTGTTCCAGAAGCGCCACCAGGCAGATAGAGTGCTTCTTAACAATACACTTGAGTCTTGCTAACAACGCATCATTACCTATGCCGCGAACATTCTAGTTGAGAAAGTTTGCCATCTAGAAAAAAGTCAAGAAGAGAAGACACACAAAAAGAAGACAGCCGAAGACAAATACACCTCGCAGATCAGATAAAATATAGGGTATGGCGAGTAGATCTAACGATCTGCTTGGATGCCGCTATAGAGTGTGCGCGAATGGCGTAGGGAGTGTGCGGAACTGGCCGCAGCCTACGACGAGAGGCTCGACCAGTCGGCCTACCGAGAGACTCGAAAGAGACAGAATGCTCAAGAGAGTGGTTAGCATCGCTGTTTGAAGCTGAGACCGAGATGCCAGACCTAGCCGGATAAGAATTCTTAGTAAGACGAGATAGGCGATCATTAATGATTTGCCATCTCATCCTTACTAAGAAGGGGAGAAGATACAAAAGCAACAGACGATAGATAGAGAGAAGCACGGGAAACCAACGCAACCTCAGACACAGTTACATAAGATACAGAGAGAAATGTGGAGTTGCTCAACGGAGACAACGTCAATCGGTGTATGAACTCTACTAATGTCGATCTGTCATCAGATTGGTAGGCCCGCAAATTGGTAGAGTTCGCAGATAGGGACGCCCGAAACCAACAGAAGGAATAGTCAGACATGTGAGGCCACCACTCTGGTACACCGTATAGTGACCCAAAATAGTGTCCATTATACGCCTATGGCAGGGAGGCTACCCATCCTATGAAGACACAATCCAAAAAACTGCCAGAAGCCAACACGAGCCCACAAAAACAAGAACTGTAACACCCCGCATTTTTTAAGAAAATAAAAATGTGGAAATATGTATATATATTATATACATAGATATATTTAAGAGAAAAATTAAATATTGCAACAAAACACGAAAAAGAGGAATGAGAAAAGAATAATGTTTAGCATTGTTCTAAGGTTTGTAAACAAAAGACTTAGTGGCTCATTTGGTTAGAATACATGACTTGTATACAGGAGGTTCTGAGTTCAATCCCCGCCAGCGCCATATTTTTGTTTTAGGGGAATGACTAAAAAGTGGCTTAGTGTGAACGTAGTTCAATTAAAAAAGCGGTTTAGTGTGAAAAGGGTTATTTGGAAAGATAGTTAAAAAGAAAAATAAATATATTTGTATATATATATATATATATATATATGACATGTGGGTGTCAACACCCCTGCTGCTGCGCATCATGTTGCACATATGGCGCATTTTTATTTGTTAATGACGATTTTTGAGTTTTAGGGCTGATGTGGCCTCTTCTGGTTGGCTGAGTAATGTATCTTTTTTATCTGAATGGTTTAGATGAATCCTAGTCAGATCTAAAGGCCCTAATTCATTCACTACAACTATATAAACATACCTAGACCTAAACCTAATTCACAATACACTAATTCATACGCCTCCATGCTGTCGCAACCTAAGCTGGTCTTTCTTCTACACTAAAGCAAATCTAAATAAGAGTAATTCATATTGGAAGATAAGAATAGAATTCTACAACAATGGTTTAGCTAATCAAATTCAGAATACAGGATTCGGATCTACTTTCTCTTCTTCCACTGTGAGTCCACGTTGCTTTCACAAATAATTAATTAAAAGTAATTATGATAAGTTTGTAGATTGGATTTTATGAACATGACAGTGAGATGAATCATACGTTTAATTAGATCTATTTTATGACGCAAGTTCATATGTTTAATTAGATCTATTTTATGATGCAAGTTCATATGTTTAATTAGATCTATTTTATGATGCCAGTTCGCATGTTTAATTATACCTATTTTATGATGCAAGTTCATATGTTTAATTAGATCTATTTTATGCTCAAGTTCATATGTTTAATTAGATCTATTTTATTATGCAAGTTCATATGTTTAATTAGATCTATTTTATGATGCTAGTTCACATGTTTAATTAGATCTATTTTATGATGCAAGTTCATAAGTTTAATTAGATCTATTTTATGATGCTAGTTCACATGCTTAATTAGATCTATTTTATTATGCCAAGATCATATTCTTATTAGATCTATTTTATTAGATCTATTTTATTATGTCAGTTTATATGCTTGTAAGATCTATGCCAGTTCATATGCTTATTACATATATTTATTTATGTTAGTTCATATGCTTATTAGATCTATGCCAGTTCATATGCTTATTAGATCTATTTTATGAGATCTATTTTATCATGTCAGTTCATATGCTTATAAGATCTATGCCAGTTCATGTGCTTATTAGATCTATTTTATTGTGTTTATGCCAGTTTTGGTGCTTTAATTCTCTTTTTTTATGAGATTAGGCTAACTACGAGCCTAATATATTATTATACGTACAAATGACGCGGGAACGTTATGGGAAAGCTTGGGAAAACATTGAATTATATGCAAATGGGCATAAATTGATTTGTAATCACGTAATTGACTTGAGGCATAAAATTGGCATAATTTATATGTATGGAATTATGGGCATATATTTGGATTAAAATGATGAACATAACTTAGATTGGAAATTGTGGGTAACTAATATATTTTAACCCAAGATTTGAAATTGGGGACATAAATTAAGAGAGTAATAATGAACGCCTAAGACACGAGGTTAGACTCGGATTGTGGTATAAGACCGCCTGGAACCGCCTGGCATATCCAGCCATCGCAAACCATAGTCTAATATGAGAGGTCAAAGGCAGAAACTAGATGCGTAATAATGCAAAGACACGAGGTTAGATTCGAATTGCGGTATAAGCCTGCCCGGACCTGCCCGGCAAATCCAGCAACCGCAAAACGGTAATCTAATGTGGGAGGTCTTGCAAGATTGCGGTTTTAATGAATTAATGAACACTTAACCAAGATAAGACATGTAGTAAGACATGGGGGTTAAGTTTGTGACATGGGTGACATGTGAAATATAACTAGAGGCACTTAACCAAGGTAAAACATGTAAGAGGACATGGGAATAAGAAGGGGTTAAGTGGGAATTCCTAGTGGGGACCAAGCTTAGGAGGGAAGCTTGTGTCAAGTGTGTGGATCCTTTTCAACCAGTAACCCATCCTGTATCTATGTGAGCTCGAACTAGGTCGAGGACGGGACATGCTTACTGGGATTGATTGTAAGAGGTCAAAGAGGTAGTGGTGGCAATGCAGGTCCAACGGAGTCACGTGCATGCGTGGGTCCAGGCTGGTAGGTAAGACGTTGTTGCATCGTGTAGATATAAGCCATGCATTTTTAGTAGTATCGGGCTGCCACTTTAGGGAGTCATACACCCTACTTGGGACCAACACGGGTATCTACGAGTTAGGGAGCTGATCGAATAGGGAGGGTAGTGGGTACAACTAGTGGAGATAGGAGCAGAAGGCACCTATGACAACAACTAGGGGTACACGAAGCTACCATCATCGTTATTATTATGATTAGTAAGAGGGATCAACTTCCAGTATGGGACTAGTAATGGTGCGGTGTAGGAATTATCTTATAGTGATTAGAAGCACAATCAACATTATATCTTGCTTATCTTGTCCATCTTGTTACCTTGTCATATCTATTCATGTTACAGTCATTTCTTATATCCAGTTTATGTTCTTATCCTGTTACTTTACTGATTATATGTTAAAGTCACTAGACTCGCCAGACTTTATGTCTAACCCATTTTGTTTCACCTCTTTTCTTTCCCCCCTAGGTGCTTAGGGTGGGATTAGTGGAGCTTGACTCGGCTTTCTTTCTTCTTGAAGTGCTTGGAAGCGTTGAAGTAATGTTTAGCTTTATCTCTTTTCATTATGGCTAGTTGGAGTGGGATTATGCTTTTGTTTTTATGTACTTTGAAAATAAGTTGTCCAAGATGGATATTCGTGTACTTGGCTTTATTATTTGGTTTTGATGTTGTAACCAAACTATACTCAGTTTTCGCTGCAATGAGGTTATTTTGAAATTTGAAGTACCATTTTATATATCTATCTTGTAATATTCTGTTATATACACTTATAATGCTCCATGAAAGTTAATGCATTCCCTTTGTGAGTGACATTAATGGACGTGGGGTTTTACATGTGGTATCAGAGCTGAAGGTTACCAGAACAGATAAAAGATTTTGAAAACCGTTTTCAAAAAGCAATTTTTTAGAAGTATTTTCAAAAACTATGTTTTAATGAGAGTACTTTTAAGAGAAATGTTTATTATGAAAAACATAGTCCCCAAAGGCCATATATCTATCTTTCGATTCTCTGTTTTGAATCTCTTCCTTTTTCCTTTCAGCATGTCTGGGGAACCCGTTATACCCGAGGGCGTACAGATACCAGGATGGTTTAGAAGGTATCTGAAGGCTAAGGCTACTGCCGCAGGCCCACCAGCCGTTCCTCCTCCCCCAGCTGCAGCCGCTCCTCCTCTTCCTCCCCGTGTAGACGCTTTTTCTAAGATATGCAAGGACTTTCAGGCGATGGGTGGAAAACCTTTTCATGGGACTGAGACATTTGTTGAAGCTAGAAACTGGCTTAAGGAAGTGGAGGACTTATTTGGTATCTTTGAGGTAGATGATGGAAGAATGGTTCAACTAGCTGCTTTGTTAATGAAGGACGAGGACTTATTTTGGTGGGAGGTCACAAATGGAGAACGTGTAGTGGAAACTTGGATGGATTTTAGACGGAGGTTCGAGTTGAAATTTCTTTCACGGGTAGAGGAGAGTTTATATATGGAGAGGTTCTTGGCTTTGAAACAAGGAAGTTCGTATGTGAAGGAGTACGTTAGTAAGTTTAACCAGTTAGCAAGATTCGACTTAGAGTTGGTGAATACACCGCATAAGAAGACCCTGATATTTGGTAAGGGTTTGAATGAGCCGCTACACGGATTGGCTATGTCCCACATTCCTATGGGGGCTACTTTCGAGAAACTTGTTGACATGGCGCTTATGCATGAAGAGGAGAAAGGTGCTAATATTAATAAGGCACAGGATAAGAAGGTGGATTCAAAGAAAGCACATCAACAACAAAAGAAAGGTGGCAAGGATAACAAAGGCAAAGGGAAGAAAAGGTGTTTTAATTGTGGAACACCGGGCCACTTAAGCAAGGACGGTAGGAAGAAGAAGAAGACTGGTTGCTTCCAATGTGGTGAGGCAGGACATATGATTAAAGACTGCCCAAGGAGGCAAGGACAAGGGAAAGGGCAGAGGATAGGATCTACTTCTGGAGGGCAGGTTCATGCTCTCATGGCACCAGGACAAGAGAGAGGTAGAAACATTTCTGCTAAAAGTTTGATTTTCCTTTTTGATCATCCTATTTGAACTTTGTTTGACTCTGGCGCTTCACACTCGTTCATATCTTCTTCATTAGTTGAAACACTGCACCTAAATACCAGTTCAATTATGGATCCCATAGTAGTCTCAAATCCTATTGGGGGTACGGCTCATCCACTACTACAAAAGTGGGCATATTCGACACTATTTTACTGTGGCCGTAGATCAAAAAAGCGTTGCAGTAGCCCCTTTTTTCAAATAGGCAACACCAGGGGGGCGTGGCATCCGCGGCCGTTGCATTAGCCATCTAAGGCAACGCTTTAGCACATCTACTGCCACAGAAAGAAAGTGTTGCGTTATAGACGTAATGCAACACTAATTGTACATAATGCAACATTATTCAGCGTTGCTTGAAAATTAGTTAGATCCTGGGTACCAGGTCACGATAGCGGCGGCCACGTCAGCTTTCCATGTCAGCAGCCACCGTGTCACACGACACGTCAGATCTCCACGTCAGCTGCACACGTGTCACATGCCATGTCAGCTGTGGCGTTTACGTGCCACGTGGACTTACTACTATTTTACGTAATGCAACATCACTGTATTATGGAATGCGACACCATTATCTTGAAACACGACATCAGGAAAAAAGCAAATGCAACAGTAAAAGAAGGCAAATACAACGCTTTAATTATAAATTTTGCAATATCAGTTTTTTACATAGAAGAAACACATCCGTTACATTCATCATCACATTCAAACCTTCAATACATACCGCCTTCAATACATCCGATCAAATATATAACACATACGATCAAATACATAATTTAAAAGTAGTAAAAGTGCCAACACATACCACCTTCAATACAAGTGCCAATAAATACGATTAGTGTGCATTCTACAAAGTAGCAATGCCATGAACCAGAAACTCTATCTCTATGTCATTTCAGGTCCTCCACTTGCCGGCTGTATCTCCCCTCGTCATTTCAGATCCTGCAATTTGAATTTACAAGTTATTAATTTGATAAGTGCATATGTGCTGTGTGCATGCATCTGTGCATTTGGCCATCTAATTAACTTATAAATCTTAGTGAGTTACGCATACAATTATAACAGTTGACCAATCAGCATTGGTCACTACGTGCCACCTCATCAGAAATAGAATTGAGTATGCTTCGTCTTCTGTGCAAGCATTTCCAGTTCACATATCTGCCTGACACCATCCATTGGGTCCCTCGCACATCCTTTCCAGCGTCAGAACATCATCTCCTCCATATCCCCTAAACCCCAATCTTCGAAATTTTAAAAAGAAACAAAAACAATGGACTCGTCTCTATACATCACAGCCACTGTTATTAAGGGACATTGGAATTTCGAAGCTGTGCAAGACGTTCTTAAGGTGGCTCTCAATCATAATTCGTGGCCTATACGGGTAATACCCAACAACTCTTTTCTAGTATTATGCCCATCGTACAGAATTCGTGATCATGCCCTAATGTTGAAAGTTTTTACAAAACCTGGTGGTGCTATTTACCTGCAATCATGGTCTGATGAAGAATTTGAGCCCTCACCAGCGTTAGAAGTGGAATCATGGGCTAAAGTTGATGGCTTTCCCGAGTTCCTAAAGAGTAATGTTCCTGCTGTTGAAGAAGTAATGAAGCCAATGGGACTGTGCTTGCAATTGACGACTGTTACTGGTCTCAGTATGACCATACATCTTTCTACCTGAAAATGCAATTTTATGAAGGCATTGGCAATATATATACTTTTGCTGCTCAAATCAATAACAAGGTTTACTTCATTAAGGTTCAGCGCTGTACCCATGCTCATCCTGGGACAAGGCCTGAACTTCTTTTTGTGAGCAATAGGGAGGAAGAGGTGGTTCCATGTTTGCATCATTATGGATGGGAATGGGAAATGGATTCAGATGAAAGATTTAATGCAATGATACAAGAAGCTGCTGAGCTACCCCCCTTGCCAAGCTTATTTCCGGAAGCCTCCCATGACATACATGTTGATAACCAAGCCCCAATGAACCAGAGGAATGATCAGTGGGTAGATATAGAAGTTGATCAGGAATTTGACTGGCCAAACTACCTCACCCCTTGTCCTGATGCTGCGGGTCCATCACATGCGGCTGCTCACTTCGGACCGGCTCTCCCATAGCCGCAAAGCCCTAACGAATCAGTTGGAAGTTCCACTGCCCCGCAACCCTGATCTGGTATGAATTGATGCTACTATAATTTCATTTTTTGGATGTGTATATATTAAGTTAACTTTATGATACTTTTGGATGTGGATGTGTATGTTATTTTTTGGATGTGTATGGTATGAACTGATCAATGCTGCCTTGTTATACTTGTGCGTGTGTATATACTTGTGCGTGTATGGTATGAACTGATCGATGCTGCCTTATGATACTTGTGTGTGTGTGTGTATACTTGTGCGTGTATGGTATGAACTAATGTGTATTGTATGGACTGATGTTGCCTTATAATACTTGTGCGTGCGTGTTAGATACGGGTATTTGTATCACAAAACCGTAGTGCGACACATGTATTTGTATCACAAAACCTCAAGCATACAGTTGTATGTCATTTTTTGGATGTGTATGGTATGAACTGATGCAAAACTGAGCATATGTTTCCAAAATCGAAACATTGAAATTGGTAGTTTCCAAAATCAAATGGAAAATACCTGTGCGTGTTATAAGATACGAGTGAACGACTCGTCCGGATCGGGAAATTGTTAGCCTCAAGCACACCGCAGTGCAAACACACCGCATTACTACACATGTATATGTATCACAAAACCTCAAGCATACAATTATATGTCAGTGTAAATGAATGCAAAGTGCAAATCACTTTCGACTGTACAGTCCCCATTCCTTAACTAGCTGATCTCTATAATAAACCAATGTCTTTTTCATGCCAATAGCCCGGTTCTCATGGTTTATTGCTGGGTACAATTTTCGAATAAACCTCAGCATAATCCCAAATCTCAAATCAATGGTCAAAGTGCAACTAATTACTCATAATCTAATATTTCATCGACTAATCACTCATAAGCGAACGGGTTTCCCTAAGTTTGGGATGTCGAATGGGTTTTCCAAAGTGTAACAAATGAACTACTTACTAATTACTCATAATCCAATCTATAATAAGCGTAACTAATTCACAGTGCTATACAAACTGAACCTGAGTGAAAAAACTGGCGATGTCAATGCCCTGAGCAATCAAAGCTAGAAAGCATTTCAAAGCTTCAACCTTTTCAGAATAGAATTTGCCGTCGAGGAGAGGAGTGATACTGACGTGAATTTAGGTTTAAATTTTTGTCAATAGTAAAAAGGGGGGAAACGATTAGATGATAGAGAAGAAAATAATTTCGTGAAGGGAGAAGATCGCGCCAAAATTTCGTCAAAATAATGCAATGACGTGGTTGTCAATGATTGGATGATGGCTATCGTTAAGATCATCAGACCAACAGATGGTTTGAACCGTTGGATTAATCTTGCATCTACGGTTGGGGTTTTAATATATTGATAAGGCGGATCGCTGAGTTGGATTATATATATGTAATGCTATGCTTTTAACTGGTGTTGCACGTCAAAACACTAGAATTGCCACCGCAACAGTGCATTCACATATAATGCAACAACATATGAATATTGTTGCAGAAGATCAAAGAAAGCATAGCTTTCGCCACAATTTTCATGCAACGCACACAAATTAGTGTCGAATGTGCCCACTTTTGTAGTAGTGATCTTTCTATGTTATGTCGGGATTTGAGAATATTTGTGTATGGCGTTGAGTTTGAATGCAACACTTATGTGCTTGGCTTCACGGGCAATGGTTTGATTCTAGGAATGGATTGGCTAACCAGGTATGGTGCCATTCTCGACTGTGAAAAGAGGGTAGTTAGACTGTTGACTAGTTTGGGTAATACTCTCGATATCTCATGCGACCCTAAGGGTTCTGTTATGCTTAGCAACCTAGAATCTCTTGACACATCTATTAATGATTTGCAATCTGTTTGTGTTGTCCGTGAGTATGGTGACGTCTTTGATGAGGTTCGGGGTTTACCCCCGAGACGCAAGATAGACTTCCGTATATACTTAGTAGATAATGCAAAGCCAGTTGCATTACTAGTGTGCCACATGGCTCCAAGAGAAAGGAGGGAGCTTAATAAACAAGTAAAAGAGTTGCTTGAGAAAGGGTTTGTAAGAAGAAGTATCTCGGAGTGGGGTGCTCTAGTTGTTTTTTCTACGAAGGCAGATGGTTCGCTCAGATTGTGCATGGACTATAGGGAGCTAAATAAGCTCACGAAGAAGAACAGACACCCATTGCCGAGGATAGATGACTTGTTCGATCAGTTGGTTGGCGCTTCGGTTTTCTCATAGATGGATTTAGCTATAGGGTTTCATCAGCTAAGGGTGGTTGAGGACAGCATAGATAAGACTGCATTTAGGACTCCCGGTGGTTTCTTCGAATGGCTCGTCATGCCTTCTGGTTTGACGAATGCACCCGTATATTTTGTAGACTTGATGAGTAGGGTGTTTAGGGAGTTTCTAAACAAGTTCATGGTAGTCTTTGTTGATGATATTTTGATTTACTCTAGAAGCGAGGAAGAGCATGCCCTACATCTTAGGGAAGTCTTAGAGACCCATCGAGCACATCAACTCAAAGCTAAGTTCTCCAAATGCCATTTTTTGGAGGAAGGAGGAGAGGTTCTTAGGGGACGTGGTCTCTAAAGAAGGGATAGCAGTGGATCCCGCGAAGGTGGTGGCAATCCAAGATTGGAAGATACCTAGAAATGCAACGGAAGTAAGAAGTTTTCTTGGGTTGGCGGGCTACTATAGGAGGTTCATTAAGGACTTTGCGAAGATATCAGCCCCACTTACATGATTGACGAAGAAGAACTTGACTTTCTTGGGATGTTGACTGTGACGATGCTTTCCAACGTTTGAAGAGGGCTTTGATGACAGCTCCAGTTTTAGTTTTGCCGGATGGGAGTAAGCCATTCATAGTTTATAACGATGCTTGCAGGACAGGGCTTGGCACAGTTTTGATGCAAGAGGGAAGGGTGATATGTTGTGGTGGAAGGCAGCTGAAGGTCTGAGAAGAATTACCATACCCATGACTTAGAGTTAGCCGCTATAGTTTTTGCGCTTAAGTCTTGGCGCCATTATCTCCTTGGCGAAATTGAGTTGTATACAAACCATATGTCTCTAAAGTACTTGTTCTCTCAAAAAGATCTAAACTTAAGGCAACAGAGGTAGATGGAATTTTTAGCATCCTACGATTTTGAGATTGCATATACCCCTGGCAAGGGTAACATTGTAGCTGACGGCTTGAGTAGAAAGAGGTTGACTTTGAGTCCTTTGTTCATAGAGTGGCAGAGTTTGGAGTACATATCTACCTTTGAATTTAGACCCTCTATCAATTATGTACCCGGTTTGTTGGCATCACTGGAGGTGCGACCTACACTTTTAGGACGGGTTGGAGAGGCATAGCGAGATGACCCACAGCTGGTTGAAATAGTAGATAAGCTCATAAGAGGGGAGTCTTCGAGCCATCTTAGTAGGTATACTATAGATGACAAAGGTTGGTTGCGTAGGGATGGGAGACTTTGTGTACCTTAAGACGAAAGCTTGAGAAATACGATTCTTGAAGAAGCACATAGTTCTAAGATGACCATACATCCCGGTGGTGACAAGATGTATAGGGACATGAAGCAAGTTTTCTTTTGGGATGGAATGAAGAAGGGCGTGGCTGAGTTCGTTTCTAGATGCTTGGTGTGCCAGCAAGTCAAGGCGGAGCAAAAGAAGCTTGGTGGTTTGCTTCACCCCTTAGAGGTTCCATAGTGGAAATGGAAAAGCGTTTCCATGGATTTTGTCAACGGGTTGCCGAGATCAAGGAAGGGTAATATGGGGATTTGGTTAGTAGTGGATAGGCTTACCAAGAGCACCCATTTCATTCCCGTCAAGAGTAAAAGAACAGCGGCATGGTTAGCATCTATTTATCTTCGAGAGATAGTTCGTATGCACGACATACCTTCTAGTATCCTGAGCGATTAAGATTCCATTTTCACTAGTGAGTTTTGGAAGAGCTTGCAAGAGGTGGTAGGAACACAATTGTGTTTGAGCACCGCTTATCACCCACATACGGACGGCCAAACAAAAAGAGTGAATCAGATTCTAGAATATCTTTTGAGATTATGCATCTTGGACTTTGGAGGGACGTGGGAGGAACATCTTCCAGTAGTAGAGTTTGCCTACAACAATAGCTATCAGACTAGCATTGGCATGGCACCTTTTGAAGCTTTGTATGGACAACTTTGTCAATTACCGACTTGTTGGCGGGAATCTATGGGTAAGATTTTATTTGGGCCCGATATGGTGAGAGAAACTTCGGAGAAGATAGACTTGATTCGGAGACGTATGAAGACGGCACATGACCGACAAAAGTCTTATGCTGACAAGAGAAGGATCGATCTTGAGTTCAATGTTGGAGACATGGTCTTTATTAAAGTACCACCGTTGAGGAACGTAGTTCGCTTTGGGTCCGTAGAGAAGTTGGCACCAAGGTTCGTAGAGCCATTCCCCATTACAGAAAGAATTGGACAAATGGCCTACAGAGTGAAGTTGCCTGAGAAGCTTAGTGGTGTTCATGACGTATTACATGTGTCGCATTTGCGGAAATGTTTACATGATACATCAGAGGTAGTAGAGCCGAGCATGCTTAGAGAGGTAGAAGTAGAGCAAGATGCCACGATTAGACGAGCTCCTACATGCATCTTTGGATCGGAGATCAAGAAATTACGCAACCGAGAGGTCAAGTTAGTTAAAGTCCAATGGGGAGATGATCAAGGGAACACGACTTGAGAAACGGAAGACAAGATACGCGCATCGTACCCTTTCCTTTTTGAGGGTATGTTCTTAACTTCTCCTTTTTCTACCGCTTTGTTTATACTTTTTCTATCGTTTAGTATATCCTCTCGATTGTATCTTCGATCTTTAGGTAGGAAAATCCTATGGTTGTAAACATGTGTTTGAGACATGTTATGTTTGGTGGATGCAAGTGTTTGCTAGTGATTGCTCATGGATGCATTTACTCACACATTAGGCACTAGATCAACTCAATCACTTTCATATTGCATATGAATGAGTGTGCATATTTAAATTAATGGATGTATATTGAATGCGTTATCATGTGGATGTTGCATTTGAATGAATGGTTGTGCACTCATATAGAAATGATATGTATCATTAGGATTCCTTTGCATACATGTTAGACTCATGACACTAACATAATTTGCATTAAGGAGGTCAATTGAATCAGTAGACTGCCTGATCTTTGCATTAGATAAGGGACATATACACACACCTTTGCATATGTTCATATAGCATTAGAAATCTTTTAAGGACAATCGATGCTTGTGGATAATGGATGAGTAGATGGATGATGGATGGTAGGATATATTCTTCTTCACATGAAGATTTCGGGGACGAAATCCTTTGAGTAGGGGAGAATGTAACACCCCACATTTTTAATGAAATTAAAAATGTGGAAATATGTATATATATTATATACATAGATATATTTAAGAGAAAAATTAAATATTGCAACAAAGCATGAAAAAGAGGAATGAGAAAATAATAATGTTTAGCATTGTTCTAAGGTTTGTAAACAAAAGACTTAGCGGCTCATTTGGTTAGAAAACGTGACTTGTATACAAGATGTTCTGAGTTCAATCCCCGCCAGCGCCATATTTTTGTTTTAGGGAATGGTTAAAAAGTGGCTTAGTGTGAACGCAGTTCAATTAAAAAAGCGGTTTAGTGTGAAAAGGGTTAATTGGAAAGATAGTTAAAAAGAAATATATATATATATATATATATATATAATATGACATGTGGACCTAAACCTAATTGAAAATACACTAATTCTGTAATTCATACGCCTCCATGCTACCGCAACCTAAGCTAGTCTTTCTTTTACACTAAAGCTAATCTAAATAGGAGTAATTCATATTGGAAGATAAGAATAGAATTCTACAACAATGGTTTAGCTAAATAAATTCAGAATACAAAGTTCAGCTCTACTTTCTCTTCTTCCACTGTGAGTCCACGTTGCTTTCACAAATAATTAATTAAAAGTAATTGTGTTAAGTTTGTGGATTGGATTTTATGAATATGACTGTGAGATGAATCATATGTTTAATTAGATCTATTTTATGATGCAAGTTCATATGTTTAATATTTTATGATGCAAGTTCATATGTTTAATTAGATCTATTTTATGATGTAAGTTCATATGTTTAATTAGATCTATTTTATGATGCTTGTTCACATGTTTAATTAGATCTATTTTATGATGCAAGTTCATATGTTTAATTAGATCTATTTTATGATGCAAGTTCAAATGTTTAATTAGATCTATTTTATGATGCAAGTTCATATGTTTAATTAGATCTATTTTATGATGCTAGTTCACATGTTTAATTAGATCTATTTCATGATGCAAGTTCATATGTTTAATTAGATCTATTTTATGATGCTAGTTCACATTCTTAATTAGATCTATTTTATTATGCCAAGATCATATGCTTATTAGATCTATTTTATTATGTTAGTTCATATGCTTGTAAGATCTATGCCAGTTCATATGCTTATTAGATCTATTTTATTATATATATTTATTTATGTCTGTTCATATGCTTATTAGATCTATGCCAGTTCATATGCTTATTAGATCTATTTTTTGAGATCTATTTTATTATGTCAGTTCATATGCTTATAAGATCTATGCCAGTTCATATGCTTATTAGATCCATTTTATTGTGTTTATGCCAGTTTTGGTGCTTTAATTCTCTTCTTCTCTCTTTTTTTTTATGAGATTTGGCTAACTGCGAGCCTACCATATTATTATACGTACGAATGACGTGGGAACATTATGGGAAAGTTTGGGAAAACATTGAATTATATGCAATTGGGCATAAATTGATTTGTAACCATGTAATTGACTTGGGGCATAAAATTTGCATAATTTATATGCATGGAATTATGGGCATAGATTTGGATTAAAATGATGAACATAACTTAGATTGGAAATTATGGGTAATTAATATATTTTAATCCAAGATTTGAAATTGGGTACGTAAATTAAGAGAGTAATAATGAACGCCTAAGACACGAGGTTAGACTCGGATTGTGGTATAAGACTGCCCGGAACGACCCGGCATATCCAGCCACCAGAAACCGTAGTCTAATGTGAGAGGTCGAAGGCAGAAACCAGATGCGTAATAATGCAAAGACACGAGGTTAGATTCGGATTGCGGTATAAGCCTGCCTGGACCCGCCCGGCAAATCCAGCAACCGCAATACGGTAATCTACTGTGGGAGGTCTTGCAAGATTACGGTTTTAATGAATTAATGAACACTTAACCAAGATAAGACATGTAGTAAGACATGGGGGTTAAATGGGTGACATGTGAAATATAACTAGAGGCACTTAACCAAGGTAAAACATGTAAGAAGACATGGGAATAAGAACGGGTTAAGTGGGAATTCCTAGTGGGGACCAAGCTTAGGAGGGAAGCTTGTGTCAAATGCGTGGATCCTTTTCTACCAATAACCCATTCTGTATCTGTGTGAGCTCGAACTAGGTCGAGGACGGGACACGCTTACTGGGATTGATTGTAAGAGGTCAAACAAGGTAGCGGTGGCAACGCAAGTCCAACAGAGTCACGTGCGTGCGTAGGTCCAGGCTGGTAGGTAAGACGTTTTTGCATCGTGTAGATATAAGTCGTGCATTTTTAGTAGTATCGGGTTGCCACTTTACGGAGTGATACACCTTACTGTGGGACCAACACGGGTATCTACGAGTTAGGGAGCCGATCGAATGGGGAGGGTAGTGGGTACAACTAGTGGAGATAGGAGCAGACGACACCTATGACAGCAGCTAGGGGTACATGAAGTTACCATCATTATTATTATTATGATTAGTAAGAGGGATCAACTTCCAGTATGGGACTAGTAATGGTACAGTGTAGGAATTATCTTATAGTAATTAGAAGCGCAATCAACGTTATATCTTGCTTATCTTGTCCATCTTGTTACCTTGTCATATCTATTCATGTTACAGTCATTTCTTATATCTAGTTTATGTTCTTATTCTGTTACTTTACAGATTATATGTTAAAGTCACTGGACTCGCCAGACTTTATGTCTGACCCGTTTTGTTTCGCCTCTTTTCTTTTCCCCCTAGGTGCTCAGGGTGGGATTAGTGGAGCTTGACTCAGCTTTCTTTCTTCTTGAAGTGCTTGGAAGCGTTGAAGTAATGTTCAGCTTTATCTCTTTTCATTATGGCTAGTTGGAGTGGGATTATGCTTTGGTTTTTATGTACTTTGAAAATAAATTGTCCAAGATGGATATTCATGTACTTGGCTTTATTATTTGGTTTTGATGTTGTAACCAAACCATACTCGGTTTTCGCTGCAATGAGGTTATTTTGAAATTTATAGTACCATTTTATATATCTATCTTGTAATATTCTGTTCTATACACTTATAATGCTCCATGAAAGTTAATGCATTCCCTTTGTGAGTGACATTAATGGACATGGGGTGTTACAAGAACCTAACTGAACTAGCCACCGACGACACTGAAAAGGCCTCGCTAGGACTAAAAAATACGAAAAGCCGAGAAACCGTCAAAAAACCATCAGCTACCCAACCAATACCTAGCACGATAATAAACCAACCATGGCCAAGGAGCAATGACCAGCCCAAAAAAGCCAAAACAAGAATTCGGCAAGGCTCAAAAAAGCCCCATACAAGCACGAAAAACCAATAAACTAGCCAACCTAACTCAACCTGTACCGCATGAATAAAAAACAGCAGCAAAGGGAGCCGGTGACAAAAAGATAAAAGGTAATCAACCCAAGAAGAACAAGAGGTCGAGCTACAACAGGTAAGTCAACCCTAAAACCATAGTCCCACTTAACGTAGAGAGCACAACCATGGAGTGTGTCAACCAACAAAAAACCAGAGAGCAAAACAGCACGGGATAGAGAAGTAGATCGCTCAGATAAAACAACCCCATCAAGCAAAACACACATATGACCTGTCAACTAATCATCCAAACAAGGAAGATCAATGATAGGGAGCACACTGCTGCGAGTGTCATGGATCAAAGCATAATAATCAGCCAAAACCAACGTGCCACAATGGAAAATACTATCCCAAGAAAAAGCTAAAGAGCGCATAAACGCAAGAAAAAGCTTTCAATGATTAACTTTTAATAATTACTTTTATGTAGTTACTATTAAATGATTAAAAACTGATAATTATATAATAATTAAGATTAATATTTAATAATTATTAATTAATATTAAAATTTAAGCATTATAAAGTGATATTTATAATTGATAATTAAATAATAATAATTAATAATTAACAAATAATAATAATTTACATTTAAAAAAATGAAATAGATAAATAATTATAAATTAATAATCAAAAGTTTGATAGTAATTAATAATTAATTTGAAATATGAATATGTTTAAATATTAAATAATAATAAACAATTAATATATTCCTAATAAATAAATGAATAGTAATTGATTAATGTTACCGTTAAGGAGTTATTAATAGTTAATAAAAATTTCTTGTATTAATTAATTTATAATTTGTGTTTGATAGAGGCATTTTTATGAATTAATTAATAGTTTCTTGTTATCATTAATAATTATTTTATATTTCTGATATTATATTTAGTTATTAGTGATTAATAAATTGTGTTTTTTTTACAACTGGTAAAGCTAATTGCGAAAAACAAACTTTTTAATATTATTTTTTGCCCCTACCATTGGTAAGCATAATTATTACTATCAAATACCAAAATACGAAGTAGTAGGTAATATTTAGTTATAATTTGATAAGTATTAAGTAATAATAATAATTAATTAAAATGAATTAATACTTTAATAATTTATCATGGCTAGTTATTAATAGTGTGTAAATTATATTTAACAGTTATTAATTACATTTAATAATTAGGAATTTTAATTAACAACAAAATATTAAATAATTAATAAATGTTCATCATATATTGTATTTAACAAGTAATACTGAATTATAATTAAGAAGTAAAACTATTAATAATTAAACATTATTAAATTTGATAATTAATATTAGTAAGTATTTTTATTACTTGGTATTTAATAATTATAATTGATACTTCATGTTTCCCATTCATAGTTGGAAAAAATCAAAACCTGCGTTTTAAATTAAAGTTAGGAAAACATCAACGCCAACCTGTTACTAAAAAAGAGCGGCATCCTAAAATTTCAGATCCTGCTCTCATTTCTGTTTCACCGCCTATCGTTAAACCTAAATTTGAAACTCATTAAATTGAAATCCCTAAAGCCAATCCCTAAAATCACGAATCATAAATCGCCTACCTAGCAGATTGGAACTTGTCCTGGCTAAAGCATAAGCAACCGAGGTCGTTGCCTATGGCAACAACGAAAAAAGAAAATCGCTTCTTCCCTTCTACAGCGACTTGCGATAATGAAGGAGGAGTGGGCATCGTCACCAAAATTAATAACCCATTGACTGTCTCAGCCTGCACATCTTCGTCATCCACCTAATCCACTTGGGTTTGTTGTATGTCTAATTTTTTTATTCTTCCATTGTTACTTTTGGAGGAAGAAATGGGAGTTACATATAGATTATATCTTTTAACTTTGTCTTTCAAGTGGATAATATCATACAGAGGCGACAATGATGAATAATGTTTATAGACCTATAATGATTTGCGGAACTGATTTACGTTGATGAAGATGATAAGTCCATAATACACAAGTAGCTCATGGTACGACCTTCACATATCTTTCAACTAGTTTCTTATTGTCGACTGTAATTGAACATTCTTTTTTGGTTTAGAGTTTTTAAATGCACCTGCCTTCTTGTAGCTAGCAAATTATTTATCAACTCCAGAGTTAACTTAAGGTCCATAGTAGTTTAGAAGAACATGAAAAATTACTTTGTTTCTGCAATGTTTAACAGAATTTAAGGACGTTGAACTTCGGATTTATAGTTTAATAACATTTGCAAGATGCCACACCATTTCGACCAATTTCAGGGCCTGTAGTAAAATTTATAATGTATATGTCAGTTAGTTCCGTTTCCTATTGAAAACACATCTGATCCACTAATAACTTATAATTTAGTTTATTGGGTAGATCATAAAACTAACTCATTTTTTCACCGTTTCTTCTTTTATTCACATAATTTTGCTCCTGCTGGAAACCAGACTTGTGCCTATCTCTCTAGCAAATAGAATGTGAAAAAATGAAAGCATATTTATGTTACTTTGTTGATGGTTATAGTGAAATCCCTTTATTAATTGTAAAGATGATTGTTTTTTCCTAAGTTGATACAACATTATCTTATCCTACTAAATCACTATGTTCATTTTCTTCATTAGTTGCTTACTAAGTGGTGCTTTGAAAAAGGGACAATTCTTGTTTACTACTTATATCTCAAATTCTTTTCAGTCTCATTTTGCTGTAGTAAATCCTTCTTGGAATTGATGTTCATGGAATTAAGTAAAACTGATCAATGTCGCCAGATGGAATAGTCCAACAGTTAGTGTAAGATTCTCCTTTTCATTGGTGCAAAGAACCAGTAAATTGGCTTAGATCAATGGTAATAGGATAAATTTTACATGATTGTTCATAGGCTATCATAAAATTAGATCATTTAGTTTATCGGGTATATCATAAAAATAAATCATTTAGTTTATCGGTATCTAAGTTTTCCATAAGAAAGGATCTTAGTTGCTGATGTTGTATATTCGTGAAAGCTTATTTGTTATGGCTGAAATTAAATCTGTATACGAAAAAAAAGAGGGTCGTGGCAAAGAAAATGGCGGTGACATGGTTGATATTCATGCTTCTGCTCTGTTCCGAGCACTTCATTTTGAAGAAAAATATTTGAGGATTGAGGTAATATTGCAACTTATATACATATATTTTTTAATGTCATAAGCTTATGCAAGCCGTGATGAATAGGATGATGAGTTAACCGACGACACATCATCCATGGATGTCTCATCGAGAAAAAACTAGCTGGATTTGGTTGATATTGGCCAAGATCTTTTGAACAAACCTTTATCTAGAGTGAATTTGGAAACAGGGTTGTGCAAGCTAGTTGATGAGGGAACAAATGGAGAAGCGCTTATCAAGTTTGCTGTGTGGCTTTCCGAAGAAAGAAAGCTTAGGTGCTCCAATGTAAATAAAGTTGATGGAGATGTATTTATGTCATAATGCTATGTGATATGCAAGGCTTTATATAAAAGTGTGATATGTTGTATGAGTTGCTGAATAAAATTATCTTACAGTGAATTAGTTAAATAAACAGTCAGTTGTGCATGTAAATAATCTATTGCAGTCTATCTTTAATTGGAAGATCACTTTTCTTAAAATGAATGTAGTGTAACTATTATACATCTTGTGTGATTTCTTATCTGTTTATTTACCCTTTTTGTTTTTTGTGAATGTTAAAACTGTGATTTCAACCAATTTGTATAAGACTCTTTTGCAACTGTCATTTGTTGTTGTAAAAGAATTTGTTGCAACAGGAAAGACCTCTTGCAAAAAAGTCTACCGCAACATCTTATTGCAACAGGCGGAAAATGTTGCAAACTTTTTACAACTCCGGTTATACAAATAGGCGTGGACCTGTTGCAATTGGTCTACTGCAACAGATATTGCATATTGCAAAAAGTTTTTTTTGTTGTAGTGCGTTGAACACATCGGTCGGAGGAGAGGCCAGCGTATTAGAGCTAGATCCAACAGCCGTAACTGCAACAACATCAAAGAAGAGAGGCAGATCCAGTGGTGAGACAACATCCCAGCGATTCTTATGTCATCGAGATGTTCGATGATGAGAGGACCCCATTTCCCGTACAGACGGTGGCAAGGGTAATCCTTGGAATATAACACAGAAACAGATAATAGCAGAATAGAATTGAATAAATACACCATATAATGTACAATAGAATACACCGGATAAACGTAATCATCAGAGTTACACAATATACAAGATCATACTTAGTACAAGTACAGTTCAGCTATACATAAATGTCTACAGCGGAAAACAAACATAATATGTACAATAGGAGCTGAACAGCATAAAAAGAGATAAATGATAGAATCCATCTTCAGCTCCAGCTATCCAGAGAAAGAGCCAGCTAATACCTGAATACAAGGCTGCCCGTGAAGAAAAAGGGGCACCCAAGTTTGAAAGTGAAACAAACTACGAGTCAGTCATGGGACTGGTATGAAAAATCAACCCAGCACATTTATAATATGGCTAATCACAGGACCACGCCACTTTCGTGGAACGGGTTTACTCCATTGGATTGCCAGTGCTTTAAAACAAATAATTCTTTTAAACATCGCAATGCCTTTTATAAAAATGAAGCCATTATAAGGCTCAATTCCCATCACACAATGCAACGCAAACCGGAGGATAGAGTTTTACCTTATAATGGCCAAAATATGATTGATACGAATAAAACAAAAGCATTTGATATTATCACTAGTGTTTATAGGTTTCAAAAGCAATTTCAAATCATAACTATCAATCATAGACGGCATGGGTACCATATATCATGTCGCCATATATATATATATAATCAAAACCGCACAGTCACGTATTTGGAAATTGGATTTCCGTCATGAACCAAGGCAAAAGATAGTCCTTACCGACTTCGCGACTCTCTAGCCCGAGCCATAGGGTCAGAGCGCATCGACCCTTGGATCGTCAGGGCCGGTCCACCGATGTGGATTAAAATTCCTGAACACTGCGTTTCCCCGCCCTTTGGGGCGTAAATGAGCCAACGAATGACTCCATCGGACCCGGATCGTTCGATCTAACCGAGGCGCCTCGCAACAGTAACAACCACATAAGTCAAACTCGTCAGGGCGTGTAAAACCACTGACGCCACTTCTAACTAGAAAGAAACGCAGGCCCTCCCTGAGGTCCTCTCCCGTTTCTGGTTCATACCGGGTGTGAGGTTCGCGAATTCACGTTATACACAAAGCTACGCCACACAGGCGGTGCTTTGATCATCACCACAAGACTTTGGTTTTCAACAGAAGCCCTAATCACTGCATCTTAGCATGCCACACAGGCAATTCACACCATGCAACTGATGGCTATCAATCACACATAATAAATTCCAATGTCAGACACACTGTCCATTTGCAAGTCCGTTCTGGGTCTGAACGAAACCGGAGGCACTAAATACCTCGCAAACCCATCGATGACCACGTACGTCTGGACGATCACCACTCATTATCCATATTTCAGGATACCTCCCAATCAGGACCTCAGTTACCATCCAAAGGAGGTGAAGATCTCCGGTCTTCGACCACCGTCTTCATCTTCGATTTCTTATCGTCGATTCAGTTATTCAGAATGGGATAAACCCGGTCTTTCTGAGCAACTCGCGTATATAATAAACAAGTGCAACACTAACATACATACACATCATTTCAATTCATTAGTCACTAACCGTCAATCAGTAAGAGAACGATTTCCCAAATATTAACCCCGAAGGCCGAAACCAACATCAGATCAACACCCAGGAAACCATTCGACTTGGCTAACCTTCAGTTAATTTCTAAATTTCACATCCATATCGTTTATAATATTTTATAATGATTTATCGCTATTTTTATTTATTTTAAAATAGCCAATTTATTCAAAACGACACTTCGGGCCATAACGCGGCCGTGGCGCTGTTTTTCTTCAGATTTGATTTACACATATCTGAAAATTTAACTATTGGATCTTCACAAAATTTACATTATTAGAAAGATATTTTCAAAACGAATCCAACGGTTCCAGTTTCGGGAAATTCCGACGGTCGGATCTCCCGGTATAATCGTTTGAAGTTTCGATTTCAAAATACGAACTGCAGCGTCGTTATTTGATTTAATATAATTATATATATATATATATATAATCGATTCTAGCGCTGTTTTTCTTTAGATTTGAATTAAACATTCCAGACAATCCAACCGTTGGATTTTTACAAAGTTGGTGCCGTTGGAAAGATATTTCCAAAGCGAACCCAACGGTTGCGATTTCAGGAAAATCCGATGGTCGGATCTCCTGGTATAATCGTTTGAAATCACGGTTTCAAAATACGAACTGCAGCATCGTTATTCGATATATTTTAATTCTATTTATATATATATATCGATTCTTCGATTTCAAAGCTATATTCTTTTCATACATTTGATAAAAATGATATTTTTATCTAACTGTCTTCGATTTCAACACTTCACAATATTTAACAATTCATGTATATAATAAAAATGTGATTTTTATTGTAAAACAATTTATTTCAAAACACTATTATTTTATATAGTTCATATAGGTAATAAAAATAGGATTTTTATTATAAAACAATTTCTTTCAAAAGGAGATTATTTTATATAGTTCATATAGATGATAAAAATGTGATTTTTATTATAAAACAATTTATTTCAAAATATGAATACCATTCAACACATGAATTTCAATTCCAACGAATGAATATCGACTCAACACATGAAGGTTTTCTATTCAACGAATAAATATAGTTTCAACAAATAAAAATAATTCAAACACATGAATATTATTCAAAATTTTGGCAGCATAACGGCAGGGTAGTTAAAACCGGGACCGTCCCTAGTACGGCTCCTCGCTCTACCTTAAAACCTCGCGGTTTTTGACAATGGGGAATCATGCATCTAGTTCGCACGCAGGCGGTATATATATATTTCATTTCCACAAACTAATCCTATGTGGTTTCAACCAAATATTTCTCAACCACGAATGGGTATTTTTCAACCACAATCAACCAATATCAACCACAAACAATTCCAATCAACCATTCGCTATCAATCAATTTTCACACCAATCACAATCAATAAATATCGTCCATGGTATGTGGATGAGGGGCGTATATATATATATATATTTTTATATATATATATATAGCATTTCACTTCTATTTCAACACATATATAATTTTTACAACGCAAATACAACTTATACATCGAAAGTACAACTTATACAACGCTTATACAAGGGGTGTACAATGCTTATATAACTCATACATCGACTATATAATTTATACATCGTCGTTTTCCATATCGTTTATAAATTAGAAATCTCACATTGGGTTCCACTCCACCAAAAATAGCAGAAGGCTCAGAAAAATACACGGTCTCTTCTAAAATGTAGAAGACGTCCTCACGGTCCCGGTATTTCCTGTTTCATCGAATTTCGTCAATACACGAAAAAGATATGATTTTTCAAAGTTTTGCAACACTTTAAAGCGTCAAAATCATTTCAAAATATACACAGCCGTACCTTTCAAAATTGCTCAAAACTAGGTTTTAAAAATTCAGGAAATCCGTAGCACTTCGTCCCGATCAGGTTGCGTGACGTCGAAGAGGGTGGAAAGGGCTTCGCGGCGCCGGGGTTTTTGTCCAGATCGATGGCCTGTGGAAACGGCGGCGGCGCTCTCAAGCTGTCGACTTCCTGGGCATCGTTCGCGACACTGGCGAGGAGAGAGAAGGCGGCTGGGGGGGTCGGATTTGAAGAGGAGGAGGAGGCGCGTCGAGGTAGGGTGGTGGCAGCGTTGGTAGATGGCCGAGGCGGCGGCGTTGGTAGATGGCCGAGGTGGCGGAAAAAGGGTCGGGAAGGATTGAAGAATTTTCGCCGTCGATATCGGCTGATACGGGGGGGGGGGGGGGTTACGGATTTTTTTATATTTTTAATTAATGAATGAAAATTTTCTATTGGCCGATATTTATATTTATTCGAAAATTAGGGTTTTCTCCCACGAACTCGAAATCAAAACCAACGACTATCGTCCCTAGTGTTTTACCCCCATTCCGAACACAATGGGATATGTTTCGTAGGCCCATTCGACTGTTTCAGTCAGTTTCCATTCAAATTAAAATATAAAACGTTCCATATTTGATTTGAACGTACTTTTCAATTTGCCAGGGCTACATATTAATTCTAAAAATTCCAGAAAAATAAATCTGGCTATGTTTTGACGATACGGTCCCAACAAAACTAGTTTCGTCGAATTCTGAGACCGTTTGCAAAAAGGCCCATTTCTGGTCGATCCAATTTAACTGTAATTTACCAAAACACGTTTTCCTTTGCCACACTCACATACTAGCTTCAAAAATTATGAAATTTGAAACCTAGCAATAACTTCACATCCCGGTTCCAACAAAAGTGGTTTCGCCGAATTCCGAGGTCGTTTGCAAAATGGCCAATTTCACGGGCTATATAATTTCCATAGCGACCTTTCTGAAAATTCATTTGGCCATAACTTTTGCTATCCGCTATGAAACTTTGATTTTTCAGATTCGTTAGAAAGGTATTCACTAACAGATTTAAATATTTTTGGTTTCACTCAAATCCGTTTTGTTTTGCACCCGGTACAGTCAGTCAAAGTTTGAATTGAAAATTTGAAACTGCCGCGCCATTTCAGGCCATGTTTATAATTAGAATTAATTATATTCCTTTTCAATTGTCGATTCAAACTCAGTTTTCATTGCTATTATTTAAAATATTTATTTTAAATATTTAAAATCCACTATTTTAGACAATTTAAAATTTTAAATTGGTTCAGATTTTCCGGGTCGTTACAATCTCCCCTACTTAAAAATTTTCGTCCCCGAAAAGGAACAAAGTCGAAAGTGGTTTGATTAATCAACTCTACGTTCAATCTGGCTTCCATTCTCCAACTTTTCAGTTTCTGAGAATTTTCAAATTCTTCAAAAAATTGGCTAACACCCGGAATTTTTGAAAAATTTCGCCATAACCTCCTTTGTACGGGGAGTGGTTTGGAAATTTATTGGGCCGTATTAGGTACCCAAAAAATCCTATAAAGCATACACATATTTATAGTGATATATTCTGGTGTTTACAGGGGAGCTTGTATAGATAATAACTCCAAAGAATAAATTCTCGTCACCCTGTCAAAGCCTGAGGGAGTGTGTATTTTAAATGCTCCAGAGGATAAATCCTCGTCACCTCGTCCCATGTGGGAAATAAATAGTCCATGTGCCATATCTAATAACTAGAGAGACGTGATTATTGTCAACTCCAGACCCATGTGGGGTTTTTATTAATCTTGCAATTTTATCGTTACAATTTAAATAGTCCATATCAGTCATCAGTTCAACCTGTAAAATATAGTCATCGCCATACAAGCCTCTCGCTCGTATGGTAAATCTTCCACCTCGTCACACAAGCTCCAAATGCTTATGTGGTATATGATGAAGTATGCCTATCTTCCAGAAGTATGCCATGTAATGTAGTTCAAAAATTAATTGTTACTATCCTATGGCGACGTTTATTATTACACACAGAAAAACCAGCACTCCGCATCCAATGGCATTCACAGGAGTTGATATAATAATAAAATTGCGCATCCAACTCATTAAGGTTTACCTATTTGTCGGGCACGCAAATAAAATCTTTACTCAACAGCTATCCAATTTCCTGTTCAAACATATATATGCACATGTATATATTTCTATCTATTTTCTAATCAGTTCAATGTGTGATTTAAATGAATAAATTCTACCATTCATTCTATTATTGATTAAATTAACTATCGTTTTAATAATTTAATTAATCAAATTCTACTATCACACAACACAAACAACAAGCAATTGTTTTCAACTTTTCAAATATTTACTTTTATATATTCAGAAATCATATTTCTAAAACCAAACTAGATATATAATCACAAATACGTTATTTATAAACATATAACTCTCGACTCCTCGTTCTGGGGCACTTCTGACCCCATCTCTAACGAGTTGTTCTGATTCTGCTTTACTCATACTAGGATATTGCTGATCCTATCTGTAATGAGTTATTCATCCTAGAACACTACTAGTTCTATCTCTGACGAGTTCGTTAATATGTTATATTCCAGCACTAAGCTTAACCAAAGCTCTGATACCAAATTGAGACGACCCCATTTCCCGTACAGATGGTGGCAAGGGTAATCCTTGGAATATAACACAGAAACAGATAATAGCAGAACAAAATTAAATAAATACACCAGATAATGTACAATAGAATACACTGGATAAACGTAATCATCAGAGTTACACAGTATACAGGATCATACTTAGTACAAGTACAGTTCTGCTATACATAAATGTCTACAGCGGAAAACAAACATAATATGTACAATAGGAGATGAACAACATAAAAAGAGATAAATGATAGAATCCATCTTCAGCTCCAGCTATCCAGAGAAAGAGCTAGCTAATACCTGAATACAAGGCTGCCCGTGAAGAAAAAGGGGCACCCGAGTTTGAAAGTGAAACAAACTACGAGTCAGTCATGAGACTGGTATGAGAAATCTACCCAACACATTTATAATATGGCTAATCACAGGACCACGCCACTTTCGTGGAACGGGTTTACTCCATTGGATTGCCAGTGCTTTAAAACAAAAAATTCTTTTAAACATCGCAATGCTTTTTATAAAAATGAAGCCATTATAAGACTCAGTTCCCATCACACAATGCAACGCAAACCGGAGGATAGAGTTTTACCTTATAATGGCCAAAATATGATTGATACGAATAAAACAAAAGCATTTGATATTATCACTAGTGTTTATAGGTTTCAAAAGCAATTTCAAATCATAACTATCAATCATAGACAGCATGGATACCATATATCATGTCGCTATATATATATACAGTCAAAACCGCACAGTCACGTATATGGAAATTGGATTTCCGTCATGAACCAAGGCAAAAGATAGTCCTTACCGACTTCGCGACTCTCTAGCCCGAGCCATAGGGTCAGAGCGCATCGACCCTTGGATCGTCAGGGCCGGTCCACCAATGTGGATTAAAATTCCTGAACACTGCGTTTCCCCGCCCTTTGGGGCGTAAATGAGCCAACGAATGACTCCATCGGACCCGGATCGTCCGATCTAACCGAGGCGCCTCGCAACAGTAACAACCAGGGTGTAAAACCACTAACACCACTTCTAACTAGAAAGAAACGCAGGCCCTCCCTGAGGTCCTCTCCCGTTTCTGGTTCATACCGGGTGTGAGGTTCGTGAATTCACGTTATACACAAAGCTACGCCACACAGGCGGTGCTTTGATCATCACCACAAGACTTTGCTTTTCAACAGAAGCCCTGATCACTGCATCTTAGCATGCCACACAGGCTATTCACACCTTGCAACTGATGGCTATCAATCACACAGAATAAATTCCAATGTTAGACACACTGTCCATTTGCAAGTCCATTCTGGGTCTGAACGAAACCAGAGGCACTAAATACCTCGTAGACCCATTGATGACCACGTACGTCTGGACGATCACCACTCATTATCCATATTTCGGGATGCCTCCCAATCAGGACCTTGGTTACCATCCAAACGAGGTGAAGATCTCCGGTCTTCGACCACCGTCTTCATCTTCGATTTCTTATCGTTGATTCAGTTATTCAGAATGGGATAAACCCGGTCTTTCTAAGCAACTCACGTATATAATAAACAAGTGCAACACTAACATACATACGCATTATTTCAATTCATTAGTCACTAACCGTCAATCAGTAAGAGAACGATTTCCCAAATATTAATCCCGAAGGTCGAAACCAACATCAGATCAACACCCAGGAAACCATTCGACTTAGCTAACCTTCAGTTAATTTCTAAATTTCACATCCATATCGTTTATAATATTTTATAACGATTTATTGCTATTTTTATTTATTTTAAAATAGCCAATTTATTCAAAACGATGCTTCGGGCCATAACGCGGCCGTGGCGCTGTTTTTCTTCAGATTTGATTTACACATATCTGAAAATTTAACTGTTGGATCTTCACAAAATTTACATCATTAGAAAGTTCTTTTCAAAACGAATCCAATGGTTCCAGTTTCGGGAAATTCCGACGGTCGGATCTCCCGGTATAATCGTTTGAAGTTTCGATTTCAAAATACGAACTGTAGCGTCGTTATTCGATTTAATATAATAATATTTATATATATATATAAAAATATAAAAGATTCTGGCGCTGTTTTTCTTCAGATTTGAATTAAACATTCCAAACAATCCAACCGTTGGATTTTTACAAAGTTGGTGCCATTGGAAAGATATTTCCAAAGCGAACCCAACGGTTGCGATTTCAGGAAAATCCGATGGGCAGATCTCCCAGTATAATCGTTTGAAATCACGGTTTCATAATACGAACTCCAGCGTCGTTATTCGATATATTTTAATTCTATATATATATATATCGATTCTTCGATTTCAAAGCTATATTCTATTCATACATTTGATAAAAATGATATTTTTATCTAATTGTCTTCGATTTCAACACTTCACTAAATTTAACAATTCATGTATATAATAAAAATGTGATTTTTATTGTAAAACAAATCATTTCAAAACACTATTATTTTATATAGTTCATATAGGTAATAAAAATAGGATTTTTATTATAAAACAATTTCTTTCAAAAGGAGATTATTTTATATAGTTTATATAGATGATAAAAATATGATTTTTATTATAAAACAATTTATTTCAAAATATGAATACCATTCAACACATGAATTTCAATTCCAACGAATGAATATCGACTCAACACATGAAGGTTTTCTATTCAACGAATAAATATAGTTTCAACAAATGAAAATAATTCAAACACATGAATATTATTCAAAATTTCGGCAGCATAACAGCAGGGTAGTTAAAACCAGGAACGTCCCTAGTACGGCTCCTCGCTCTACCTTAAAACCTCGCGGTTTTTTACAATGGGGAATCATGCATCTAGTTCGCACGCAGGCGGTATGTATATATTTTTCATTTGCACAAACTAATCCTATGTGGTTTCAACCAAATATTTCTCAACCACAAATGGGTATTTTTCAACCACAATCAACCAATATCAACCACAAACAATTCCAATCAACCATTCGCTATCAATCAATTTTCACACCAATCACAATCAATAAATATCGTCCATGGTATGTGGACGAGGGGCGTGTATATATATATATATATATATATATATATATATTTATATATAGCATTTCACTTCTATTTCAACACATATATAATTTTTACAACGCATATACAACTTATACAACGCTTATACAAGGGGTGTACAACACTTATATAACTCATACATCGACTATATAATTTATACATCGTCGTTTTCCATATCGTTTATAAATTAGAAATCTCACATTGGGTTCCACTCCACCAAAAATAGCAGAAGGCTCAGAAAAATACGCGATCTCTTCTAAAATGTAGAAGACGTCTCACAGTCCCGTTGTTTCCTGTTTCATCGAATTTCATCAATACACGAAAAAGATACGTTTTTTCAAAGTTTTGCAACACTTTAAAGCGTCAAAATTATTTCAAAATATACACAGCCATACTTTTCAAAATTGCTCAAAACTAGGTTTTAAAAATTCAGGAAATCCGTAGCACTTCGTCCCGATCAGGTTGCGTGACGTCGAAGAGGGTGGAAAGGGCTTCGCGGCGCCGGGGGTTTTGGCTAGATCGATGGCCTGTGGAAGCGGCGGCGGCGCTCTCAAGATGTCGACTTCCTGGGCATCGTTCGCGACACTGGCGAGGAGAGAGAAGGCGACGGGGGGTCGGATTTGAAGAGGAGGAGGAGGCGCGTCGAGGTAGGGTGGTGGCGGCGCTGGTAGATGGCCGGGGCGGCGGAAAAAGGGTCGGGAAGGATTGAAGAATTTTCGCCGTCGATATCGGCTGATACGGGGGGGGGGGGGGGGGGTTACGGATTTTTTTATATTTTTAATTAATGAATGAAAATTTTCTATTGGCCGATATTTATATTTATTCGAAAATTAGGGTTTTCTCCCACGAACTCGAAATCAAACCGAACGACTGTCGTCCCTAGCGTTTTACCCCCATTCCAAACACAATAGGATATGTTTCGTAGGCCCATTCGACTGTTTCAGTCAGTTTTCGTTCAAATTAAAATATAAAACATTCCATATTTGATTTGAACGTACATTTCAATTTGCCAGGGCTACATATTGATTCTAAAAATTCCCGAAAAATAAATCTGGCTATGTTTTGACGATACGGTCCCAACAAAACTAGTTTCGTTGAATTTTGAGACCGTTTGCAAAAAGGCCTATTTCTGGTCGATCCAATTTAACTGTAATTGACCAAAACACGTTTTCCTTTGCCACGCTCACATACTAGCTTCAAAAATTATGAAATTTGAAACCTAGCAATAACTTCACATCCCGTTTCCAACAAAAATGGTTTCGCCGAATTCCAAGGTCGTTTCCAAAATGGCCAATTTCACGGGCTATATAATTTCCATAGCGACCTTTCTGAAAATTCATTTGGCCATAACTTTTGCTTTCCGCTATGAAACTTCGATTTTTCAGATTCGTTAGAAAGGTATTCACTAACAGATTTAAATATTTTTAGTTTCACTCAAATCCGTTTTGTTTTGCACCCGGTACAGTCAGTCAAAGTTTGAATTGAAAATTTGAAACTGCCGCGCCATTTCAGGCCATGTTTATAATTAGAATTAATTATATTCCTTTTCAATTGTCGATTCAAACTCAGTTTTCATTGCTATTATTTAAAATATTTATTTTAAATATTTAAAATCCACTATTTTAGCCAATTTAAAAAATTTAAATTGGTTCAGATTTTCCGGGTTCGTTACAGATGACGACGATAAGAGCAAGACTGTTGCACACAAACACTGGGGACAAACATCTCTTGAGAGCGGTCATACTGTACTGGGCGAAGCAGAGTGGTCAATTCCCCATCCCCGACCACAGTAGCAGTGACCACCTTCCCAAAATCCGGACCAAAAATGCCTCCACATAGCAAAGAGCAAACAACAAAACCAGGGGAAGTCGTCCAGTGAGAAACGTTCGAGTTCCTGAAAGTCAATGAGGAACAAATTGGGTAGTTAAATCCCTTCTCTGCTCGATTAACTTTCGCATAGCACGGCTCGCTCTCAATAACCAAACCAATAGAGTTGCAACGACTTTCATGCGGGGAAATCCTAGATACCAGAGCATCGAAAAATAGAGGAGAAGTTCCAGAAAGAACCCATCGACGACCAAGTACTTGTGCCTCGTCAACGCAACGAACGCATTCAACGTGTACAGGCAGATCTCGATCGCCTTGGGTCCAAAACAAACGAGAGAAATCAGAGGGGCAGCAACAGACAAAATCGACTTAGCAATCGAGTCGAACGGTGGACAAAGCTGCAGAAAGGAACCTTGCACCACAAATTCACCGTCAGGAAATTTCGACGTCAAAACCCTAGAAAAATCTAAGCCATCAACCGAACAATACCACAAGAGCACAAGCAAGAGAGAAGAGTGCAGTATCAGATCAATAATTCAAGATATAAAAATTAGAGCGATTTTAGCAGATGCACAATTCCAGAGAGGAGCAGTCATTAATTCGACCGTTGCTTTTTATGACCATTCCACAATTTAAGGTAAGATGCTTATATTTGTCACTGACTTTACAGTTTTAGTGGTACTCTTTTATGAGCTGCTAAACTGTTTTTGTTCGCCACTGGAGAATGGCTTTTTTCTCCTTTTTGGTTTATATATGGTTCTTTTGGAAAAAAATATTGTTTGTAGTATACTGATCAAAAATGGAAAATAATTTGTTCTCTTCAAAATATTCGTCAATATTTGAAAAATCTTTTTTTTTATATAGTAGCAATTGTTATTTAGGTATAACTATGGTTTTTAAACGTTATCAAATTTTATAGTATTTTTTATTCTTTTTCTCTAATAACCACAAGTTCTATTATATTTTCTAGTCAAAAAGACAACTTATCTTGTATTTTCTTTTGTTTCACAAATATAGACCTGACTTACAAAATCATTTATATAAAGACTTTTCTTACACCAACATTAAAAATAGAGAATTGTAACTTTTTTCTTGTATAAATTTAGTTTGCTGCTAAGGGCCCTACAACCAAACAAAAAAATTGAAATTAAGAACGTGTTCTTATTTTTAAATTTTGATGCAAGTCACCCTCTTGCAACGACTTACCAATTTAAATGATTCAGAACAACAATAAACCACACATGCCAGATCCAAACCACTCAAATCGGTGAATCATTAATGAGAATTTAATATAAGAAATAAAAGAGGGGAGAAAGAACATAACACAAAATCTCACGGCGAAAGTAGAAAATATGATAAGAACATAATTAAAACATAAATCAGTTTACACAATATCATAGTTAAGTAATCATCAAACGTACCAAATAATGCAGCAGTATAAGTAAATACGATTATTAAGCTCTGTCTTCATCTTCAAACAAGTCTAAACTAAAACAACTCACGTAACTTGAACATAATGAAAACAATACAGTCAATTCAAGACTAAAATATCTCATATAAGTCAAATCAAAAGCAAGATATAAGTGTGCCAATAACTTAAGAGATGCTACGAGAATTTCCATCTCCGAAGGATCCGTTAAACTATTTACATATAATACAATATGCTATTATAGTAATGTCTATCAGTAAGGTATAATATTGAAATATATCGTTAAGGCATTACCATTATTCCCCCTAACACATTTTATAAGCATTGTAGTCTATGTATTACTGTAAATACCACCATAAACTGGTAGCTATCAGAGGACACTCTATAGTGTACAATACATACCAAAATCGTAGTGGGCTCGATCAAGACAAATATAAAACGGCATGCGTGGGAATACCCAAGTTGAGATCTACCGTTTTGCCTCCCCGGATTGATGGTAACGCATAGTCACAAACAACACTCCATAATCACATATGTGCATCAAATCAAATCAAACCGAGGAACTGAGATAATAAAAGAAGAAGTGTTGCCGATAGGGGTAGCTAACTCACAAGGTCTGATATAGCTCTTGTTTTAGTCATTTTAATTAATGTTGACCCACCTTTTTATAAGGGAGTCACACCGTGGAATTCTGGCTAACGGAGTGTTTAGGACTTGAGTACGGACTTGAGAAAACCTGAAAAAACTCACACGAGCTTGGTATGAATCCAATGCGTGATCGGTATAAATCAACTCCTGAGGTTAGTATTACTCCCCAAATATCCTGTAACACCCCATAATTTTACAAAACATTAGAATGATAAATTAAAGAATACTTAATTAAATATTCATAATTAAGTGAAATGGTCTGCACCGTTGCGTTCGTCTCAGAATTCTGGTCAAAATAAACACCTGGTTTGCGTAAAACTGACACCGTATGAAGAAGATTTAAGACTTGAAGTTTGTATACGCATAAGAAGAATATATATATATATATATATATATATATATATATATGTATATATAATAAGTCCAGAATTCAAAAATCAAACAGCGGAAGGGGAGCGGGAAAATTCCCACCCATGGGTGTCGACCCCATCAAGGGGCAGTCGACCCTTGGGTCGACCCCATCAAGGGGTATCGACCCTTGGGTCGACACATTAAGGGGGTGTCGACCCCCATGCAGATCTGGGCAGATTTCTGGTTTCGTACGTGGACCGATTTCTATGCAAGTTTCGTTGGCTAATGGCTATAAATAAGACCCCATTTCACTTGTTTTTACGCACTACAACTGTAACGACCCAGATTTTTCTGGTCGATTTATTTTGAATATTTAATATTATTTTAAATAACGAGCTGATAATATAATCAATCTTTATATTGAATTATCGATATAACTATCGTAATATGAGAATCTTAGGTAATTAAATTTGAAAAGGAGTCAAATTGATTTATATGAAGTTTTATTTGAATTTAAACGATAACAAATAATAATTTATTATCGAAGAATTCATTTGTTTAAAATTTAAATTATATTATATTGATTTAAAATGGTTATTTTATATTACGTTCAAATTAAATTATATAATCTATTTCGTTGAAATTCAAAATAGTGAATAATGTTGAGAACGTCAGTTGTTTTGCTGAAATAGTGGTTCGTGGTTTCAAATTAAAGGACCGCGATATAGTTTAATTTTAAAAATCAAATCAAAACTTTAAGAAGCCGACCTATCTTCTGTTAAACGCAGACCTAAAATTTTCTCGAGCCACAAATTCTGCTCCCCAGCTTCGTTGCAAAGTAAAGCACCATTTTAATGGCGAGTACGAATTGTTCCCTCCCTCTTTTCTATAAATTGCGACACTCCTCCGTCTTCAATTCATTTTGGGTCCTCAGCAAAAATCGAACTCAAAAGCTTCAATGATTATATACCGCACCTACCCTCCTATTTAATCCTCTCTTCTGTTAAAACTAAAATGGCATAACTCCCCTATTTAAATTAAAATCGGTCAACGCAAATTAGGGTCAGCTCGATTTCGATTTCTCGGGTTTAACTCTAGGGTTTGTGAGCGACGTGGGGGGGAGTGTGGAGCTTTTCGCGTTCAAGTATGGATGGGCGACACTGATGTGGAGTCGCGATGGGTTACAGTCGAGCTGATGGTGGCGCGGAGGATCTGGCTTAATGGGAAGGACTTCGGTGATCTCCAGAACAACGTGATGCTTCGATGGTGGAGCGAGGGATGTAGCGACGTGTCTGGAATGGTGCGCGATAGGGTAAAAGGCCATTCGAAGCTCCAGACCGTCGATCGATTTGCTGTAGCACTCATGGGTTCAAGATGGAGTCGCGAGTGGGTGGGAGGTACTGTCGATCTGTGGTAGGGTTCAGGATTGGAGAATTCAAAGTAATCAGAGGTGAACCCTTACTTGAATTTGTTTTACTTATTTTGCTTTGTATATTAGTTAAAAACCAAAATTTAGTATACAGTTAAAGGAAATGTTATTAACTGTTAAGCTAGAATTGGGAAATTGAAAAGGGAAATTTATTCAGCGAATCAATTGATAAAATAATAAATTAGATGAATGAAAAAGGAAATGTATATATATATAAGAAATTTATTTATTCGTTAAATTAAATAAATGTTGATTAGTGAATTTAAATAAAATTATCATAGGTGAAGATTTCATTCGAGAAGGTTCATAGCCGGTTATTTGGAAATAAACAGGATATTTGACAGCTGCAATTTTGGTGAGTAAATCTCACTCACCTTTTATTTTAATTATTTTTATTTCATTAAAAATAATTGCCTGTTGCTTGTGTGAATATTTTCTGGTTGTTATATATATATTAGTTATTTAGGCTATATATATATATATTGGGTTGATTGATTGGTTGGATTCCCGCAGTCTCATTAGCGGATGCCCGCAGTTTCATAGCGGATGATTACCCTATACGCCCCACGCTATGATTAGTGGATGACCTTCTATACCGCGATATTCTGCCACGAAGCAGAATGGGTATTATTTATGTGCTAACATCTGTGGATGCAGGAAAACAGGTTGGAGGAATCCGACTGGATTCCTCAAAAATATATTATCTGTTGTGTTGTTTGTTGTTTGCTTGATTTCATATATTAATATATGACGTGTTAAAAATCCAATGATTGAAAATGGAGTGTTGTGATTGCTTTAAATATCACTGGGCCAAGAGTTAATTTATTAAAATATCATGAGAAAGATATTTGAGGTTTAAAAGAAAATTCTATTTTTCCCAAATAGAATTTGAAAATTCAAGTAGAATTTGAAAATATAGAATTTCAAATGGAATATTGAAATAAAAATTTCAAAATAGAATTTTGAAATGAAATTTCAAAATAGAACTTGAAATAGAATTTTTAAGTGGAAATTTAAATAGAGTTTAAATATTTGAAAGGAGTTGGAATAGTTGAAATTCAAAAGAAAATTTAAATAAGATTTGAAATGGGATTTTAAATATGTAAATAAAATTTGAGTATAATATTTGAATTTTAAAAGGGGATTGAATATTAGAAATTCAAATAAGAAGTTCAAATAGAATTTGAATAGACGAAATTAGAATGGAAAAATAGAATTTTGAATTCAAGGAATTAAAATAAAATTTGAATTCAAAGGAATTCAAATAAAGGAATTCAAAAAGAGATTTGAATGTAGAATTTCAAAATAGAATTTGAAATATAGAATTTCAAAGAAGAATTGAATAGAATTTGAAATATAGTATTTCAAGGAAGAATTCAAATGTGAAATTTGAATAGAGATTTGAATGGAATTTAAATATGAAATTTGAATAGAGATTGAATGGAATTTAAATATAAAATTTGAATAGAGAAGTTGAAATAGCATTTCCAAATAGAATTTGAAATAGATTTTCCAAATAGAATTTTCAAAAGAGAATTTGAAATAGACTTTGAAATAAAATTTCAAAAATAGTATTGAAATGAAATTTGAATTCAAATATAATTGAAAGAGTATTTGACTATAGAAATTCAAAGGGAATTCAAAGAATAGAACTTGAATTCAAAGTAATGTAAATGTGGGGTTCGAATTCAAGGAAATTGAAATAGGATTTGAATTCAAAGGAATTCAAATGAGATTGGGATAAAGGAAATTCAAAAAAATGGAATTTCAAATAAAAGAAGTGTAATTTGAAATATTGAGAATTTCAAAGAAGAGTAAATGGAATTTGAAATATATATGAATATATATATTAGATGAAGTTGAATCCATTTTAAAAGAAGTTTAAAGTTTAAAGTTATATATAAATATAATTAAAACGAACTCGCCGCAGCGCTGCAGTTCGAAAAATAGCGATTCGAACTTCAATTGAATATACCGAGTGCAATTGAAGTCGAAATTCTTTGAAACAAGAAACGTCAGGACCAGTTTGATAATAGTTTTCTAATAAAAGAGAAAAATATGAATTTCATCGTATAGATTTTGAGTTATGTCAAAATCAAATTTTCAGAAAAACAGCGCCATAACCATTATAAAACCATAACGGTTTATTTAATTTTATAAAAGGATTTTTAAGCAAATAAAATCCGAAGTTTCTATTTAGAAAATTTCAGAGTTAAGTTGTAAAATATATGCGAATTCAAGTTGTGTAAATGAATATGATTTTTGAAATAGAAATCAGATTTTTGATTTATTGAATAGAGTTAACTAATTCGAATAGAAATTAGTTAATGAGTTTTCGAATGAATATTGAGCTTTAAATAAGTGAATTCGATTTGAGAATTTATATTCGAAATAGAAAAGGAAGCTAGAATTGAAATTGAAATTCAATTTGGTTATGAACGAGTTAAATATTTTATTTGAACATGTTATGTTCAACAAAGAAGTGAAATAGACAAAAAGGCTAATTAAAGAATAATTGAGCGAAACTGAATTCAAACGATTCAAAATTGAATTCAAACGAATGGATTGAGTTGAGTTGGATTGGAAACAGATGAACAGGTGTTAAACAGATATGGGATGGAGTATATGAAGATTTAAATTTATGTGCCCGACAAAAAGGTACATGTTTAATTCATATATGAGTTTTATGCGCCGTACCGGCTAGCCGTTTGGCTTCTTCTTTTTCTTTTTGAGATTAGAAGATACCGGGATGCTATTTGAAATTTCCCGATGCTCCCGATACAGGGGAGGTTATGGCGAAATTTTCCGGGAATTTAAGGAGTTAGAATATTTTTGAGAAATTTGACAATTAGAAATCTATATATCGATATATATAGAATTCGATAAGGAAACGAAATCAAAAATGGCATAAGAGGCAAGGTGATTATTGAAAATATTTGGTTAACAAATATTGATAGAGAAAATGGAAAAGTGATTTAATTAATGAAATATTAATTAAAGAGCCCAGTGATTTGTTTGATATGTTGGATGAACACTTGTTTTTATTCGATAGTTAAATCACAGACTATCGAAGTTTTGACCATCGTTGTCAATATGGAGAGACCGGTTGGATTATTATCCGAAGAACCACTCCGTATCGGCATAAGCGTTGCGAACCAAGTATGCTGAATATATTGAAGACGGAGTGAAGTGCAAGGGCTTTTCTATTTATAGAAATAGTGCCTTCGGTTTCGTTCAATCCCAGAACGAACGTAAATGGACGAATGTCTGACAGAGTATTTCCAATGATCAATGGGTTGGTCTGTATGAATGTATATGGTTGCAACGGATTTATCCCTTAGCATAATATCCAGAATATTTGTGCAAACTCAACTAATGATTAACGGATCTGACAATGTGGCATTCAAAGTGATTGTGTGATCAAGGAATGGTAAGTATGCGTAGCCTCAGGCCTCAACAACCGGGAAAGGACAAAAATCGGGCCGGCAGCATGGCTATGTGGGTCGCTCCCATTAGGGTGTATAATCACCTATCTAGAGAAATTCCTTTTGTTTCTAAATCTATCGATTCTGCCCATTCGGGAAACGGTGGTTTGAGTCCAACCGTTGGTGATATACATTCGATACACTCAAGCGAAATGAGTGGTCGGTCATGTGTGGGCCGGGTTGCAAGATGTTCTTGTTGAACCCAGGTGTATTTGCCTCTAGAGATACACAGTCGGAAGGTGGTTCCATACCTTGTCATGTTGGAAATCCAATCCCCAATAAGCGCCATGCGGTTTTTGATTTTATAATATATATGTGGAGCGTGGGATGCAAGCGTTCTGCTATTTGGTTATTTACTTGATGTAGACATTATTATAATATCACTGGATTTTGATATCAAAATGTTTTGGGTTATAGTAAGGTAAAAACCGTCCGTGTTTATGTGTGGGCTGGTCTTACTATTATCTTTTCTTTGAAAAGATTTTTTTAAAGTTAAACAAATGGTTGGAGTTTACTCACACCAGTCCCATGACTGACCCAGAGTTTATTTTGTTTTGTTCTTCCTAAACTCTTGGGTGCCCAAATTTGTACGGGCAGTCAAGTGTTTCAGGCTTTTACAGATACACTTGGAGGAGCTTGAAGCTGGAGGCTTCAACGTTAGTTATTTAGAGTTACTTCCGCTGAATCAAATGTTATGTGTACTCTGATGATGGTATGTATGTATGTACAAAACAGATTTGTATTTCGAAGCTTATGTTATATAATATATTTTATTCGTTCCGCTGTGAGTTGTGATCTTCGTTTTCTCCTATTCTAAGTTTTCTATCTTATCTATTCTCACCCTCTATCTTCTTTCTAATAATGAATCGTATTTCTGTGTTATTTGGGTTGGACGTGTGGTGTATTTAGTCAACTCAGATAGCCGGATTTGCGGGTCGTTTCAGTTGGTATCAGAGCTGGTTGCTTAATTGGTACGGATGATAGGGGGTTCTCGCTTCGCGTTTGGTGGCGAACGGGAGACTCTTACCCCTACATCTCCCGACAATGTGGGTTGGTCGAGTCGAGAGGCTGGCCGTAAAAGCAGTTCTGAGGTATCTCTGTAAGCCACGCTGGGAGGTTAGCCCAGTGCCGAGGGAGGAGAGGATGGTTGAAAAGCCTACTCGAATCTCGTGGTCGTTACAGTTGGTATCAGAGCTTAGGTTGAGCGAATACCTAGGCTTGTGTGGCATGTGCTCATTAGAGATAGGGTCAGTAGTACCCTAGGATGAGTTGAGTGTATAGATACGAGAGAGCGTATTTGTAAATTGATATTAAAAATTGTTTTATATTGTGTTGGCTAGTCTGTTGAGTGGTTTATGAATTCTGGTCGAATCGTGGGACGCCACGAAGTCGATAGGAATTTCTACACGCTTGAACAGAGAAATTCGACACAATATTGTTTTCAAGTGGGTGAATGAAATAATTTTACCCGAATTTCTATTTTGATATAGAAAGAATAATTTTCTAGAATTATTATTATATGGATGTGTTGGATGTTGATTTTATAATCAAATGAGATTATAAAATTAAAATGGTTATTTATAACCAAATAGAAATTGTATAGAAATTAAATATACAAATGAGATGAATTAGAATAAAATCCAAACCAGAATTGAGAATTCAAAATCCTGGGAAGTTGACAAATATTTTTCAAAGTAATATAGATTTGTTTTAGAAGGATTTGAAAGAAAATCATGGATTTTGAAATAATAAAGCACTGAACTCACTTCAGTGGCTGGGAAATTATTCTGATAATGATTGCAACATCATCAGTGTTCATTTCCGAGTTTCTAAGTGATGAATTGCTACCTTAGAAAGTTTTTGATGGAAATTTGTTGAAAGAAAACAAATTGGTTTGAAAATTCAAATGTTTTGAATTAGAAATGAAAATAAATATATGTATATATTTATGGGATTTCAAAAGAATTTGAAAAGAAAAACCCTGGGATTTGGATTCTGGAATTGGAATTTAACTTAAGCTGGTTAAATGGATTGAAGTGAATCAATCGACTAGAATCAATTTGGATTGGTTTAATAGAACATAGATTGGACATAAATGGATCGATCGTCGATCATTCGAATTGAATAAAGGAAGACCAAAGGTTTTGGTTGGAGTTAATTTGTTGAAATATGAAGAGGTGAGTTTCAACATAAAGGAGTTATGAAAAGTTAGTGAGTTATAGTATTTTTCCTACCTTAGCAATTTCGAGGACGAAATTATTTTAAGGGGGAAAGAATGTAACGACCCAGATTTTTCTGGTCGATTTATTTTGAATATTTAATATTATTTTAAATAACGAGCTGATAATATAATCAATCTTTATATTGAATTATCGATATAACTATCGTAATATGAGAATCTTAGGTAATTAAATTTGAAAAGGAGTCAAATTGATTTATATGAAGTTTTATTTGAATTTAAACGATAACAAATAATAATTTATTATCGAAGAATTCATTTGTTTAAAATTTAAATTATATTATATTGATTTAAAATGGTTATTTTATATTACGTTCAAATTAAATTATATAATCTATTTCGTTGAAATTCAAAATAGTGAATAATGTTGAGAACGTCAGTTGTTTTGCTGAAATAGTGGTTCGTGGTTTCAAATTAAAGGACCGCGATATAGTTTAATTTTAAAAATCAAATCAAAACTTTAAGAAGCCGACCTATCTTCTGTTAAACGCAGACCTAAAATTTTCTCGAGCCACAAATTCTGCTCCCCAGCTTCGTTGCAAAGTAAAGCACCATTTTAATGGCGAGTACGAATTGTTCCCTCCCTCTTTTCTATAAATTGCGACACTCCTCCGTCTTCAATTCATTTTGGGTCCTCAGCAAAAATCGAACTCAAAAGCTTCAATGATTATATACCGCACCTACCCTCCTATTTAATCCTCTCTTCTGTTAAAACTAAAATGGCATAACTCCCCTATTTAAATTAAAATCGGTCAACGCAAATTAGGGTCAGCTCGATTTCGATTTCTCGGGTTTAACTCTAGGGTTTGTGAGCGACGTGGGGGGGAGTGTGGAGCTTTTCGCGTTCAAGTATGGATGGGCGACACTGATGTGGAGTCGCGATGGGTTACAGTCGAGCTGATGGTGGCGCGGAGGATCTGGCTTAATGGGAAGGACTTCGGTGATCTCCAGAACAACGTGATGCTTCGATGGTGGAGCGAGGGATGTAGCGACGTGTCTGGAATGGTGCGCGATAGGGTAAAAGGCCATTCGAAGCTCCAGACCGTCGATCGATTTGCTGTAGCACTCATGGGTTCAAGATGGAGTCGCGAGTGGGTGGGAGGTACTGTCGATCTGTGGTAGGGTTCAGGATTGGAGAATTCAAAGTAATCAGAGGTGAACCCTTACTTGAATTTGTTTTACTTATTTTGCTTTGTATATTAGTTAAAAACCAAAATTTAGTATACAGTTAAAGGAAATGTTATTAACTGTTAAGCTAGAATTGGGAAATTGAAAAGGGAAATTTATTCAGCGAATCAATTGATAAAATAATAAATTAGATGAATGAAAAAGGAAATGTATATATATATATAAGAAATTTATTTATTCGTTAAATTAAATAAATGTTGATTAGTGAATTTAAATAAAATTATCATAGGTGAAGATTTCATTCGAGAAGGTTCATAGCCGGTTATTTGGAAATAAACAGGATATTTGACAGCTGCAATTTTGGTGAGTAAATCTCACTCACCTTTTATTTTAATTATTTTTATTTCATTAAAAATAATTGCCTGTTGCTTGTGTGAATATTTTCTGGTTGTTATATATATATTAGTTATTTAGGCTATATATATATATATTGGGTTGATTGATTGGTTGGATTCCCGCAGTCTCATTAGTGGATGCCCGCAGTTTCATAGCGGATGATTACCCTATACGCCCCACGCTATGATTAGTGGATGACCTTCTATACCGCGATATTCTGCCACGAAGCAGAATGGGTATTATTTATGTGCTAACATCTGTGGATGCAGGAAAACAGGTTGGAGGAATCCGACTGGATTCCTCAAAAATATATTATCTGTTGTGTTGTTTGTTGTTTGCTTGATTTCATATATTAATATATGACGTGTTAAAAATCCAATGATTGAAAATGGAGTGTTGTGATTGCTTTAAATATCACTGGGCCAAGAGTTAATTTATTAAAATATCATGAGAAAGATATTTGAGGTTTAAAAGAAAATTCTATTTTTCCCAAATAGAATTTGAAAATTCAAGTAGAATTTGAAAATATAGAATTTCAAATGGAATATTGAAATAAAAATTTCAAAATAGAATTTTGAAATGAAATTTCAAAATAGAACTTGAAATAGAATTTTTAAGTGGAAATTTAAATAGAGTTTAAATATTTGAAAGGAGTTGGAATAGTTGAAATTCAAAAGAAAATTTAAATAAGATTTGAAATGGGATTTTAAATATGTAAATAAAATTTGAGTATAATATTTGAATTTTAAAAGGGGATTGAATATTAGAAATTCAAATAAGAAGTTCAAATAGAATTTGAATAGACGAAATTAGAATGGAAAAATAGAATTTTGAATTCAAGGAATTAAAATAAAATTTGAATTCAAAGGAATTCAAATAAAGGAATTCAAAAAGAGATTTGAATGTAGAATTTCAAAATAGAATTTGAAATATAGAATTTCAAAGAAGAATTGAATAGAATTTGAAATATAGTATTTCAAGGAAGAATTCAAATGTGAAATTTGAATAGAGATTTGAATGGAATTTAAATATGAAATTTGAATAGAGATTGAATGGAATTTAAATATAAAATTTGAATAGAGAAGTTGAAATAGCATTTCCAAATAGAATTTGAAATAGATTTTCCAAATAGAATTTTCAAAAGAGAATTTGAAATAGACTTTGAAATAAAATTTCAAAAATAGTATTGAAATGAAATTTGAATTCAAATATAATTGAAAGAGTATTTGACTATAGAAATTCAAAGGGAATTCAAAGAATAGAACTTGAATTCAAAGTAATGTAAATGTGGGGTTCGAATTCAAGGAAATTGAAATAGGATTTGAATTCAAAGGAATTCAAATGAGATTGGGATAAAGGAAATTCAAAAAAATGGAATTTCAAATAAAAGAAGTGTAATTTGAAATATTGAGAATTTCAAAGAAGAGTAAATGGAATTTGAAATATATATGAATATATATATTAGATGAAGTTGAATCCATTTTAAAAGAAGTTTAAAGTTTAAAGTTATATATAAATATAATTAAAACGAACTCGCCGCAGCGCTGCAGTTCGAAAAATAGCGATTCGAACTTCAATTGAATATACCGAGTGCAATTGAAGTCGAAATTCTTTGAAACAAGAAACGTCAGGACCAGTTTGATAATAGTTTTCTAATAAAAGAGAAAAATATGAATTTCGTCGTATAGATTTTGAGTTATGTCAAAATCAAATTTTCAGAAAAACAGCGCCATAACCATTATAAAACCATAACGGTTTATTTAATTTTATAAAAGGATTTTTAAGCAAATAAAATCCGAAGTTTCTATTTAGAAAATTTCAGAGTTAAGTTGTAAAATATATGCGAATTCAAGTTGTGTAAATGAATATGATTTTTGAAATAGAAATCAGATTTTTGATTTATTGAATAGAGTTAACTAATTCGAATAGAAATTAGTTAATGAGTTTTCGAATGAATATTGAGCTTTAAATAAGTGAATTCGATTTGAGAATTTATATTCGAAATAGAAAAGGAAGCTAGAATTGAAATTGAAATTCAATTTGGTTATGAACGAGTTAAATATTTTATTTGAACATGTTATGTTCAACAAAGAAGTGAAATAGACAAAAAGGCTAATTAAAGAATAATTGAGCGAAACTGAATTCAAACGATTCAAAATTGAATTCAAACGAATGGATTGAGTTGAGTTGGATTGGAAACAGATGAACAGGTGTTAAACAGATATGGGATGGAGTATATGAAGATTTAAATTTATGTGCCCGACAAAAAGGTACATGTTTAATTCATATATGAGTTTTATGCGCCGTACCGGCTAGCCGTTTGGCTTCTTCTTTTTCTTTTTGAGATTAGAAGATACCGGGATGCTATTTGAAATTTCCCGATGCTCCCGATACAGGGGAGGTTATGGCGAAATTTTCCGGGAATTTAAGGAGTTAGAATATTTTTGAGAAATTTGACAATTAGAAATCTATATATCGATATATATAGAATTCGATAAGGAAACGAAATCAAAAATGGCATAAGAGGCAAGGTGATTATTGAAAATATTTGGTTAACAAATATTGATAGAGAAAATGGAAAAGTGATTTAATTAATGAAATATTAATTAAAGAGCCCAGTGATTTGTTTGATATGTTGGATGAACACTTGTTTTTATTCGATAGTTAAATCACAGACTATCGAAGTTTTGACCATCGTTGTCAATATGGAGAGACCGGTTGGATTATTATCCGAAGAACCACTCCGTATCGGCATAAGCGTTGCGAACCAAGTATGCTGAATATATTGAAGACGGAGTGAAGTGCAAGGGCTTTTCTATTTATAGAAATAGTGCCTTCGGTTTCGTTCAATCCCAGAACGAACGTAAATGGACGAATGTCTGACAGAGTATTTCCAATGATCAATGGGTTGGTCTGTATGAATGTATATGGTTGCAACGGATTTATCCCTTAGCATAATATCCAGAATATTTGTGCAAACTCAACTAATGATTAACGGATCTGACAATGTGGCATTCAAAGTGATTGTGTGATCAAGGAATGGTAAGTATGCGTAGCCTCAGGCCTCAACAACCGGGAAAGGACAAAAATCGGGCAGGCAGCATGGCTATGTGGGTCGCTCCCATTAGGGTGTATAATCACCTATCTAGAGAAATTCCTTTTGTTTCTAAATCTATCGATTCTGCCCATTCGGGAAACGGTGGTTTGAGTCCAACCGTTGGTGATATACATTCGATACACTCAAGCGAAATGAGTGGTCGGTCATGTGTGGGCCGGGTTGCAAGATGTTCTTGTTGAACCCAGGTGTATTTGCCTCTAGAGATACACAGTCGGAAGGTGGTTCCATACCTTGTCATGTTGGAAATCCAATCCCCAATAAGCGCCATGCGGTTTTTGATTTTATAATATATATGTGGAGCGTGAGATGCAAGCGTTCTGCTATTTGGTTATTTACTTGATGTAGACATTATTATAATATCACTGGATTTTGATATCAAAATGTTTTGGGTTATAGTAAGGTAAAAACCGTCCGTGTTTATGTGTGGGCTGGTCTTACTATTATCTTTTCTTTGAAAAGATTTTTTTAAAGTTAAACAAATGGTTGGAGTTTACTCACACCAGTCCCATGACTGACCCAGAGTTTATTTTGTTTTGTTCTTCCTAAACTCTTGGGTGCCCAAATTTGTACGGGCAGTCAAGTGTTTCAGGCTTTTACAGATACACTTGGAGGAGCTTGAAGCTGGAGGCTTCAACGTTAGTTATTTAGAGTTACTTCCGCTGAATCAAATGTTATGTGTACTCTGATGATGGTATGTATGTATGTACAAAACAGATTTGTATTTCGAAGCTTATGTTATATAATATATTTTATTCGTTCCGCTGTGAGTTGTGATCTTCGTTTTCTCCTATTCTAAGTTTTCTATCTTATCTATTCTCACCCTCTATCTTCTTTCTAATAATGAATCGTATTTCTGTGTTATTTGGGTTGGACGTGTGGTGTATTTAGTCAACTCAGATAGCCGGATTTGCGGGTCGTTTCAACAACAATAGAGAACTAGATGCTTCCTCTGCCCAGATTAAATTAGCCTTCTTCTTCTTCTTCAACAAACAAGTCATTCAAGTTTTGAGATCTGTGATTCAACATCTGCAATTACCCTTCTATTTCTTAATCCAATCACAGTGAGTCTATGTTATTTTTAGATATAAATACTTAAAAGTTATTTTGACATGTCTATGAATTGGATCTAAGCCTGTGACTAATTGAATCATATCAGATCTGCCATAACCTGTATATCTAAGTTATTTTGACATGGCCATGAATTGGATCTAAGCCTATGCCTATTTATCACATCAGATCTTCCATTATTTGTATATCTAATTCACTGATTTGATCTCATCATGCTTGTTTATGATCATGACACTATGCCTAATCAATTCTATTATCATATGTTCATCAGATCTGTTCTTATATGCCAATTTCTGCTATCATATGCCCATTTCTGTTACTTTTGGTTTTATGCTATTCTATTCTTCTCTCTCTCATTCCCTTTTTATTTTTATATCCCGGCTACCTTCGAGCCTAAAATGATATCACTGAAATATGCATACGAACGAAATTGGGTTAAATTGGGAATGATTGGAAATGGTAATTTAGGGGCATAACTTGTACTTTGTATCACGATTGGAATCTGGGGGCATAAACTATATCGTGAAATTGGACTAAAAATTTGGGACATAACTTGAATTGAAAACATGAATATGGATTTGGGGCATAAGCCAACTATGATTAAAAAATTTAATTTGGGGCATATAATACATGATGAATATGACTTGGGAAAGGGACATGAAAACCTATAATGAAATAGGGATAATTGTTAAAAGAATGGAAATGCCTAGAATTACAGTAATTAGAAACTGTAACCATGCTTAGACACGAGGTTATATTACACTTGTGGTAGAAGTCTGCCCGGACCCGCCCGACATATCCAGCGACCACAAGTGGTGAATCTAATGTCAGGGGTCTAAGTGCATAAACATTTAACGTGCTAAGACATGAGGTTAAGTCCGACTTGTGGAAGTGGTCTGCCCGGACCCAACCGGCATATCCAGCATCCACAAGTGGTAGACTTAATGTGGGAGGTCTAGCGCATTATAACCATATACGAATGAATGGTAATGAACTTGTAATACTTAACCTGTTTGAATCCATAAGGATTCTATGAGCCTATTAAATATGTGGGGTTAAGTAAATCCGTTAAGTATGTGGGGTTAAGTAAGCCTGTTAAGTATGTAGGGTGTTACACTTGGTATCAGAGCTGAAGGTTACCAAATTGGATAAAAGATTTTGAAAAATTGTTTTCAAAAAGGTTTTTAAAAGAAAGCATTTTCAAAAGAAAATTCTGTTTTGAAAAACATATTCCCCAAAGCCATATGTAATATCTTTCGATTCTCTGTTTGAATCCCATTTTCCTTTTCTTTTCAACATGTCTGGGGAACCTAATATTCTTGAGCGTGTACAGATACCTGGTTGGTTCCGTAGGCATCTGGGGGTTACGACACCTGCTGGAGGCCAAGCAGACGCTCCTCTCCCAGCTGAAGCCATCTTTCCACCTCCTCCGCGAGCAGATAATTTCTCTAAGATCTACAAGGACCTCTATGCTATGGGCAGAAAGCCATTCCGAGGAACAGAGACTTTCGTAGAAGCAAGGAATTGACTCAAAGAGACGGAGGTTTTTTTGGAATTTTCGAAGTTGACAATCGTAGGAAGATTCAGTTAGCCGTCTGACAGCTGAAAGATTAGGCTTCGTTCTGGTGGGAAGTGACGCAAGCGGGACACCCAGTTGAGACATGGGATGATTTTCGATAGGGGTTTGAAATGAAGTTTCTTTCTCAAGCCGAGAAAAGTATGCAAATGGAAAGATTTTTGGAGCTTAAGCAAGGAGCTATGTCTGTGAAAGAGTATGTTGATAAGTTTAACCAATTTGCGAGGTTTGGTATGGAGCTAGTGAATACCCTGCACAAGAAAGCCTTGAGGCTTGCTAGAGGATTGAATGAACCCCTCCATGGGTTGGCTATGTCTCATATTCCGATGGGAGCAACTCTTGAGAAACTCATTGATATTGCATTGATGCATGAAACAAAGGTGAAAAGAAAGAGGCTAGGGTTGAGGAAACGCAAAACAAGAAACTGTGGCCTAAGAAAGAATAACAACAAGAGGGTGGAAAGAATGACAAAGCTTAAGGCAAAAAGAAATGTCATAGTTGCAGGAACATGGGTCATTTGGTCAAAGACTGCAGAAAAAGGAAGAATGCTTGCTTCAACCGTCGTGAAGTCAGACACTATACTATTGAGTGCCTAAAGAAGCAAGGACAGAGCCAAAAGACAGGACCTTCAGGAGGACAGGTGCATGCTCTCGAGGCTAGTGTATCGAACAGAGGTATGAAAGTTTCTGTTGAAGGTTTGATTTCTCTTTCCGATCATCCAGTTATGACTCTTTTTGATTCTGGCGCTTCTCACTCTTTTATATCTTATTCTGTAGTTAAGTCTCTGCACCTTAGTATTAGTATTGTTTCTGATCCCATTATTATCTCAAACCCCATTAGGGCATGGCTCATCTGTTTATGATTTGTTGGGGTTTGAGGATATATGTCTTGGGGCGTCGAGTTTGAGCACGACGCATATGTACTTGGTTTTATGGGATACTGTCTGATTCTAGGGATGGATTGGCTAGCCATGTATGGTACCATTTTGGATTATTATAGGAGGGTCATTAGACTTCTGACTTGCCATGGGAGGACTCTCGAGATTTCTAGTGATCCAAGGGGGTCTGTCATGCTTAGTTTCCTAGAACCTTTTGATGCTTTTGTCGATGATTTGCTGTATGTACCTGTAGTTTGTGAGTATCCAGCTGTTTTCGAGGAGGTTATGGACTTACCTTCGAGGCACGAAATTGATTTCCGGATATACTTGGTAGATAATGCGAAGCTAGTTGCATTACCTATGCGCTACATGACCCCAAGGGAAAGGAGGGAGCTCAGCAAGCAAGTAGGGGAGCTACTTGAAAAGGTGTTTGTTAGGCGAAGCATATCAAAATGGGGCGCTTCGGCCATCTTTGCAACTAAGGCGTATAGCTCGCTTCGCTTATGTGTGGATATTCATGACGTTTTTCCACACGGAAGTGTCTGCATGATACAACAGAGGTAGTTGAGCCGAGCATGCTTGAGGAAGTAGAGGTAGAACGGGAGGCGACAATTAGACGAGTTCCTACCCGTATACTTAGATCAGAGGTAAAGGAACTACGCAACAGGGAGGTTAAGTTAATAAAAGTGCAATGGGGAGAAGACGACAAGGATGCAACTTGGGAGACTGAAGACAAGAATCGCACTTCATACCCTTTCCTTTTCGAGACTATGTTCTTAACTTCTTTTTCCAAGCTTTTATTCATACTTGCTTCTGTCATTTGTGTGTATCCTATTGATCGAATCTTCGACCTTTAGGTAGAAATCCCATGGATGTAAACATGTGTTTGAGATATGTTTGATGGATGTAAGTGGATGCAAGTGTTTGCTAGTGGTTGCTCGTGGAAACATATACACTCACATTAGGCACTAGATCGGCTCAATCACTTTCATACTGCATATGGATGCGTGTGCATTTTTTCTCTTTTTATGGATGAAAATGGGTGAATCGTCATATGGATGTTCCATTTGGATGGACGATTGTGCACGCATATAGCATTTACATGATATGTTAGGATTATTTGCATACATGTTGGACTCATGGAATAAATATGAATTGCATTGAGGAGGTCGACTGAATCAGTGGGCCGCCTGATCTTTCGCATTAGTATAAGGATATATACACACACCTTTTCATATGTTCATATAAGCATTAGAAATCTTTTAAGGACAATGGATGTCTGTGATTGGTGGATGAGTAGATGGATGATGGATGTTAGGATATACATTCTTCTTAACTTGGAGATTTCGGGGACGAAATCCTTTGAGTAGAGGAGAATGTAAGACCCCATAATTTTATAAAACATTAGAATGATAAATTAAATAATACTTAGTTAAATATTCAGAATTAAGTGAAATGGGCTACGCCATTGCGTTCGTCTCAGAATTCTAGTCAAAATAGACACGTGGTTTGCGTAAAACGGACACCGTATGAAGAAGATATTAAGCTTTGAAGTTTGCATACGTATAAGAAGAATATATATACACATAAAATAAGTCCTGATTTCAAAAATCGAACAACGGAAAGGGGCGGAAAAATTCCCGCCCATGGGTGTCGACCCCATCAAGGGGGTGTCGACCCCTGGGTCGACACACCAAGAGTGGTTGACCCTTACGCAGATCTGGGCAAATTTCTATTTTCGTACGTGGATTGATTTATATGCAAGATTCGTTGGCTGATGGCCATAAATAAGACCCCATTTCTCTTGTTTTTACACACCAAAAACAATGGAGAACTAGATGTTGACTCTGCCTAGATTAAATTAGCCTTCTTTTCTTCAACAAACAAGTCATTCAAGTTTAGATATCTATAATTCAACATTTGCGATTACTCTTCTATTTCTTAGATCCAATCACAGTGAGGCTAAGTTATTTTTAGATACAAACACTTAAAAGTTATTATGACATGTCTATGAATTGGATCTAAGCCTACGACTAATTAAATCATATCAGATCTGCCATAACCTTTATATCTAAATTATTTTGACATGACTATGAATTGGATATAAGCCTATGCCTATTTATCACGTCAGATCTGCAATTATTTGTAAATCTAATTTATTGATTAGATCTCATCATGCCTGTTTATGATCATGACACTATGCCTAATCCGTTCTATTATCACATGTTCATTAGATCTGTTCTTATACGCCTATTTCCGCTATCATATGCACACTTCTGTTATTTTGGTTTTATGCCTATTATATTCTTCTCTCTCTCATTCCCTTTTTAATTTTATAGCCAGGCTACCTTCGAGCCTAGACCGATATTGCTAAAATATGCATACGAACGAAATTGGGAATGATTGGAAATGGTAATTTAGGGGCATAACTTGTACTTTGAATCACGATTGGAATATGGGGGCATAAACTATATTATGAAATTGGACTAAAAATTTGGGACATAACTTGAATTGAAAACATGAATATGGATTTGGGGCATAAACCAAACTGTGATTAAAGATCTTAATTTGGCGCATATAATACATGATGAATATGATTTCGGAAAGGGGCATGAAAACTTATAATGAAATAGAGATAATTGTTAAAAGAATGGAAATGCCTAGAATTACAGTAATTAGAAACTGTAACTGCGCTTAAACACGAGGTTAGATTGCACTTATGGCAGAAGTCTGCTTGGATCCGCCCGGCATATCCAGCAACCACAAGTGGTGAATCTAATGTGATGGTCTAAGTGCATAAACGTGTAACATGCTAAGACACGAGGTTAAGTCCGACTTGTAGAAGAAATCTGCCCGGACCCAATCATCATATCCAACATCCACAAGTTGTAGACTTAATGTGGGAGGTCTAGCACATTATAACCATGAATGAATGTATGGTAATGAACTTGTAATACTTAACCTGTTTGAATCCATAAGGATTGTATGAGCCTGTTAAATCTATGGGGTTAAGTAAACCCGTTAAGTATTGTGGGTTAAGTAAGCCTGTTAAATATGTGGGGTGTTACATATCCGGGGATCGATATTACTCAAGGAAGGATCAAGGAATGGTGCAAAACACCAAGTGTGGCGAGATTGATAGTTTGGGGTTTGGTTTCCCAAAACGGTATTTGGAACTTTGGGATATGGAATAAGGATCGACATTCGGGATAAAAGCTTCGAGGGTTTGGCCAAGGCATTGGGGATCAGTACAAATCTCGGGGTTGGTGCCGATCCCAGTATATTTTTTTGTGCTCTCTTTGATCGTGCTTCCATGCACTCACTAGCCTTTCTCCATTTATAATAGACCTTCCCTGGGCAGAATTTGAGATATTTTGGCATCTTTCGTTTGGCTTGGGATTTTTTGGGTTGTAGGACTTTTTTTTAAAGATTCTTCCATGAGTTCTTGGACTTTTGGGTCCCCTTTGGTTTTTGGATCTTCCTTTTGGCTCTAAGTGAGGACCTTGTCATGTCTAACACTTCACCTCTTTTCTGTACTTCTCTATAATCAAAAGAATGGTATTTGTAATCATACAATATAAATAAATAAGATTACCTTATAGTGGACGCAGGCACACTTGCCGAACCATTATTATTTCTTGGTGCTCTTTACTTTTTATGAACTTTATGTCTGGATTTGCTGCTTTACTTTTTGGATTTAGATTCTAACTTGAGAGGACTAATTTTTTGAGTTAATTTTTCGGTGCGCTAGGAAGGATCAGCTACACAACTTTTAGATCGCTTAAGGAATTTGGATTGCACAGGTCTTTAAGATGGTGAAAAGGAAGAATGTTGATGCTACAACTTAGGTTGAAGGAGTAAGATTGGAAGGAAGCCAAGAGATTTCCTCCACTGGAAACCTCTCTATGTGTCTTGTTAATACCCTAGGTACACTAGATAATGATTTAGTTGACAATAACCATACTAACGTATCTTCGAGTTATGCTGTTACATCAGATATATTATGGAGATATTTTTAGATATAAACAAGAGTACAAAAGAGGGATTATATAAGAAGTTTAATCAGAGCAATGGAAGGATAATCAGAATAATTGAAGAACAAAGTGTATTAGAGAAGAATGCTGAAGAATAGAGGTGTTTGAAGTGATAAGGAGTTGCTTGAACTTTAATCTTGTTAAATATCCCATGGTAATTATACTAAAAGCTCATCAACCATTGACCTCAACTGAATCACCAAAATCCACAAGTATAAGGTAATTTGATATGCTAAAAATTTGAAACACTTATAAGTGTTGCTTACACTTATATGTAGACAAGCATCTTTTTACATATAATGGTTTTTTAGATTTTCAAATTCAAATAAAAGTTTTTCCCCTTCATCCTTTCATACATTATTTAAAGGCTCGTGGTAATGAATTTTAACATCATCTTTTCACATTTTCTTCTATTCCTTCTTCTCCATATATTCTCTATACAAATCCATTGAATACTATTTTATTATTCTTGCAAATCCACTCTCTTTCACTCCTACTCTTCATTAATTTGCAAGCCACACAACATCAGAGAGTTGTACTTGAATTCGTATCATTCTCTCTCTGATTTTATCCTATTTCCTCAAAGAATTCAAAGATATATTGCCATTTGAGGTCAATAGGATCATTGAACCAAATCTGCTAGAATCTATATTGAAGGTGCGACTACTTGACATTGTTTGTTGATGTTGATAAGGAGAAGATGTATCTTGTGGCCCGTGAAATCAAGATTGTAAAGGTGTTCTTGTCACCCGTGGAAAGCAAGCGATTATAGTGAAATTCTGCACGGTGAAGTGCAAGACTAGATGTAGGATTGGATAATCCGAACCAGTATAAAATCCTGGTGTTGTTTACGTTACTACATTTTATTTTATTATTTATTTCTATCTGCTTGAATTTTAATAGATATAGTAAATACACTTCATCTCTCTAGTGTCTGGGTAGCCTTAAGATCCATTAACACTATGTTATAGATACTGTAGTTCCCTAAAAATTGGTATCAGAGCAAAGTTTTCAAAAATTAATCAACTGGTTTTTGAAAATTATGAATGGCTAGTGACACTAGTAACACCATTATTAATTCTTTTATAGAAGGCAAAACTACCACTATACTGCCTCTATTTGATGTAGTAATTATGCTTATTGGGCTTGTAGGATGAAATTTTATTTGCAGTCTAACAGTTTAGATATTTGGAACATTACCAAAATTGAATACATAAAGCCTCAAACTGAATATTCAAAATGGACACTAGACCAAAAGACACAAGCGCTTAATAATTCTAAAGCCATGAACATTTTATTTTGCTCCTTAGATAGAAATGAATTTAATCGAGTGTCTGTTTGTAATTCTGATGTGAAATTTGGAGAATACTAAAAGTCACACATGAAGGCACCAATAAAGTAAAACAGACAAAGATATCTATGCCGATTCACCAGTTTCAACCTTTTCAAATGAAACCAAATGAGTCTATTTCTGATATGTAGATTTCAAGATATTGTACATGCGTTAATATCATTAGAAAAGAAAATTACTGAAGAAGAGTAAGTCAGAAAGATCATAAATTCATTTCTTGGTGAATAGGATTAAAGATCTTTGGCAATCAAAGAAGCCGATGATATTAGTACTATGTCAATAGAAGAATTAATTGGTAATCTAATGTCCTATGAAGTGAAGTTGCAGGTTAGAAAAGAGAATCAAGGAGATGAAAAGAAATCACTGGCACTTAATGCTATGATCGACAATGATGAATCAGATGATGATGCTATTGATGATGATCTCGAGTTTATTACCAAGAAGATCAAGAAATTCTTGAAGTATTGGATAACGTAGAAACTTCAAAAAACTAACAACAATAATTCTAGAAATGGAAATGTAGTTAAATGTTTCGAATGTGATAAGCCGGGAATTCGAAAAGAGATTGTCCCAACGTGAGAAAACCAAAGTACTTTCAAATACTTTCAATAAGGAGAGGAGATAAACATTCAATGCAACATGGAATGATTCAGATACATCATCAATGATCGTGATTCAGAAACGGAAAAGGCTAATGTATGCTTCATGGCAATAAATGACCAGGTATGGAATTTTGATAAATAAATTACGAAAGTTTAAAATGATATGCACTTGGATTATGAAATACTTAGGAAAAAGTACAATAATTGTTTGGTAGAAATAGATTGATTAAAAATATCTAATGAAAAGTTGAGTAAAGAAAAACAATGTCTAGAAGATGAAATTGAAAGATTTAATGCTCATAATAATGGAAAGGATTTAACACTCGGAAGTTTTAAAAAACTGAAAAGTGAAAATGAGTCCTTAAAATTAGAAAATCTTTCAATGAAGTCACAAATCACTGATCTGAGTGACAAAATACCATCTCTAGATAATGTTATTCTTAACCATAGTAAGGATTTCGATAAAATAAAAACTAATATTGAAAAATTTAACAAAGGAAAGGATAATATAGAGAAATTATTGTCTGCATCTAAAAACACTAGGAATAAACATGGACTTGGATATACCCTTAAGGTTAAATCAAAGAAGAAGAATACTCATTGTACTAAGTTTGTTCAAGCCACCAAGTTCAAACCAAAACCTAGGAAATTAAAGTTAAATCTCCAAACAGGCTTCATTAGCTTATGGGTTCTAAAATGGTTTGATAACACTTAAAAAGAAAAATATATTGATAATTTTATTAAGAAGGTTCATTTGTCTAATAATTATATTTTGAAATGGAATTCAAACTCTTCATGGGTTTGGCATTTCAAAATTTAGCCCCATGGACGCTAAAATAAAAAGGGTACCATTGTGCATGTTTTTATAAAGTTTAAGGTACTAAATAACAGATGCTTAAAGCATATAACAAGAAATCTATTGAACCTTGGATAAGCATGAAAAGGATTTTTTAGTGGCATCAGCAAAGTCGGTAACTCTAAAACTCATCTATTTATTTAGTTTATTTCTTGTTTTAAATTAATTTGATTTACCCTCTTGTGTTTTATTTATATGCATATGCAAACTCTACATATTGTACAGAAGTAAAATAAACAATTCTTTTTACCCTTTTTGTTAACGAAAAAGGAGGAGAAAAGGTATAAATACACTAGACAAAATGATAGGGGGAGTGCAGAGTTAGGGGGAGTCAAATATAAAAAGTATTATATTTTATCTCTTAAATATTTATATGGTTGTCATCATCAAAAAGGGGGAGACTGTTAATACCCTAGATACCCTAGGTATTGATTTTGATGACAACAACCATATAACATGACTACTAAAGTATCTTCGAGTTGTGCGGTTACATCTGATATATTATGGAGATATTTTTAGAAATAAGCATAAGTATAAAAGAGGAATTATATAAGAAGTTTAATCAGAGCAATCGAAGGATAATGAGATCAATTGAAAACCAAAGTGTATCAGAGAAGAATGTTGTGGAACAGAGGTGTTTGAAGTGATGAGGAGTTGGTTGAACCTTGGAATATCTTGTAAAAATTCCATGATTGACCTCAACCGAATCACCAAAATCTACAAATATAAGGTAATTTAATATGTTGAAAATTTGAAACACTTATAAGTGTTGCTTACACTTATATGTCGACATGTATATTTTTACATGTCAGGATATAATGGTTTTTCATATTTTCAAATTCAAATTAAGAAGTTTTTCCCTCTGTCTCTTCACTAAAAAACACATACACTATTTAAAGGCTCCTGGTAACGAATTTTAACATTTTCTTCTATTCCTTCTCCATATATTCTATATACAAATCCATTGAATACTATTTCAATTTTCTAGCAAATTCACTTTTTTTCACTCCTATTCTTTATTGATTTGCAAGCCACACAATATCAGAGAGTTGTAATTGAATTCATATCATTCTCCCTCTGATTTTATCCTATTTCCTCAAAGAATTCTGTGATATATTGCCATTGGAGGTCTCTAGGATCATTGTACCAGTATGCAAGAATATGTATTGAAGATATGACTACTTGCCATTGTTTGTTTTTGTTGTTGATAAGGAGAAGGTGTATCTTGTAGCTTGTGAAATTAAGATTGTAAAAGTGTTCTTGCCACCCGTGGAAAGAAAGCGATTATAGTGAAATTCTGCGCGGTGAAGTGGAGGACTGGATGTAGGATTGGATAATCCAAACCAGGATAAAAATCCTGGTATTATTTACTTTACTACATTCATTTTATTACTTATTTCTTTCTGTTTGAATTTGAATAGATATAGTAAATACACTTCATCTCTCTAGTGTCTGAGTAGCCTTAACATCCATTAACTCTGTGTTATAGATACTGCAGTTCCCTAACATATCTAACTCAAGAAGAGATGGATGGAATGGTAAATGATTTGCATACACGCATGGAATGACAAGAAGAACTCCTCAGAAGGCAAGAGGAAATGATGGATGTATTCTTTGCTTGGATGAAAGGATTTGCAAGGCCAAGGAATACTCGCTGGAACAAGGGCAAGTGGATCTCATGGATTGCAATGGGACTTAGGTGCAGTTCCCCCGAATCAGCCTCGGACCGGTACTAACCTCGGGATTGGTACCACACCGGCTAGACCATGTGGTAACCCCCCAATCTTGGTGGAAGAATGGCTCATGAAGCTTTGGTCGATCAAACTTTGGATTCTAGAATTGGTAATACTGCTCAGGTGTAGGTGTACATGGATGTGGATACAAGAAGAGCTTCTACGATTCCAGAAATTAGGTTTGTGCCTGTGGAAGATCCTCAGGTCAGGGACGAAACAGATGTTTGTGTTACGAATCAACATAATCATGTTGGATTAGACACCAGGGACACCGATGCGGTTTGGAAGATTGGCATCAGTTGATTGGAAGTGGAAATCGAATTGCGGATGTGATTTGACATACTTGAGGCGCAACCACTCACTTGGATCTGGACTGTGTTAATCTCAACCCATTCATAAAGGACATCAGGAATTTTCAGAACCCATCAGATTTCGAGTTGTCGGTACTGGATGCCTATGATGGTAGGAAGTATCCTACCATCCACTTGATGTGTTATATGCGCCACACAGAAGTGCTAGCGGCGTCGAACGATGTCATGGCGAAGTGCTTTTCACTTTACCTTACGTATATTGTTGTCATGTAGTTTAGGCAGTTAGAAAAGCATTGGAAGTTGGAATGTTTTGGTCGAAAAGTTTATTGAACAGTTCAGGGTCTACGTTTGTCAACCTAATAATGTTACGACTCTCACAACAATTAAGAAAAAGTCCGGAGAAACTTTGCGAAAGTTTTTGGAAAGGTTTAAAGCAGTTGTGGCATTTGTAAATCGAATGGACCTATCTGTGGTGCTAAAAGTTGCTATTTCTGGAATTTTGGATAAGACACGGTTCAAGATCTCACTCCAGCGGGATCCACCAAGGGACCTTTGCGAATTTTAGTTCAAAGCAGATAGGTTTCTATGGGAAGAGGATGTGAGAAAAGATAAGGGAGTTCTGATATATGAAATCCGATGAGATTACTAGGCATGCTCTTTACAGACAAAAAACTGCCCCTCCTAGTTAATAAATTTGTAATCGAAAACGGCTACGTTGGCTTACTCGTTATGAGATTAGGATGTAATATCCAAGCATGCTCTGTGCCCGACTATAAAGCGTTAGCTCTTCTTTGGACTTATAATAAATTAAAATTTTCGATACTTTAATAAAATTACTTCGTCTGTATAGATTACACTCATGGAATCAGGAATTGGGATTTCAAACTTTAATGACTTATTGAGTATGGACTATACTCATCAAGTATAAAACTCTTACCTTGGTCCCCAAGTATGGACTACGTTTGGGAAGAGTCAAGCCGTCTTGTCAGGACTTGGCAGGATCGCTTGGTTAAGGCTCGAGTATAGAGGGGACCAGTTTTGACCTGCCTTTTTACAAGGCAGTCACGCTGTGGAATTCGAGCTATCGGAGTGCTCAGGACCTAAGAGAGGACTTGGGAAAACCTGGAAAAACTCACAAAAGCTTAGTTGAAGTCGCGAAGTCTTCATAAACTCGGACGTTTTGTTAAGTATCTCAAAGTCACTGTGAATACTAGGCGGGATCAGTATAAATCAACTCCCGGGATTAGTATTACTCCCCAAGTATCTGTGGATCCGATTTTGCTCAAGGAAGGATCAAGGATCGATGCAAAACACCAAGTGTTGCATGCAGCATTTTGGTCTTTGTATCCCCGGATCGGTATTTGGAACTATAGGATACAAAACAAGGATTGGCTTCAGGGATAAAAGCTTCGAAGGTTTGGCGAAGGCATTGGGGACTAGTACCAACCCTGGAGTCGGTTCCGATCCCAATATATATTTTTTGGGCTCTCTTGGGCCATGCTCCAATGCACTCACCAGCCTTTTTCCATCAATGAACATCCCTTCTCTAGGAATAATTCAAGATCTTTTGGCATCTTTGGCCTAGCTTGGGATTCTTTCAGTTGGAGGACATTTTTTAGAGATTCTTCCATGGCTTCTTTGACTTTTGGATCCCCTTTGGTTTTTGGATCTTCTTCTTGGCTCTAAGCAAGGATTTTTCCATGGCCAACACTTCAATTCTTTTCTCTACTTTTCTACAATCCAAAGGACTATACTTGTTATTATGCAGTATAAATAACTAAGATTACCTTATAGTGAACTTAGGCACACTTGCCGAATCACTATAATTCCTTGGTGTTCTTTGCTTTTTCTTCACTCTACATTTGGATTTGCTGCTTTACCTTTTGTGTTTGGGTGTTAACTTAAGAAGACCAATTTTTCAAGTTAACAATTTTGATATGAATGTCAAGGCTAACTATCATCATTCTCTTAATTCATTTCAGTAGAATTCATTGAAAAACATTTAGGGGGAGATCATATATTTAGGGGAAGAAATATTTATTTTAAAGAGTCGTATGGTTGTCATCATCAAGAAAGGAGAATTTTAAAAACCCAATTATTGTGTTTTGATGATAACAACTATACGACAATGGCATAAACATTTTTACTGAGTTATCTTAGGACAATTGGCTATTCGAGGGACGAAACAAACTATTCAAGTCATGTCAAACAATAAAAGATAAAAAGGCAGATTTCAATGATATAACAAAGGTATGACTCGAACTTGTACCACTCATAAGGGAGAGACACGCCTCTACCAACTCAACCACATAACAATTTGAAATATATGTCAGATGTTTGGTAACACAAGTCAGACATGTGACTTAAGGATCTAGAATTTTGTATATACCAGGTCTGATGACTACAAAGCACTAAACCTCCGAGTTTCATCACTGTACTTTTTTTATAACCAGGTCAGATGTCTGACCTTCATCCCCAGACGTCTGAATCTGGATATGGAAATTTAAAAAAATAAGCAACAGTCATTTTTTAAAGATACCTCTTCATCTTTTCACCAAAACTCTTCAATAATGAAAGGTAGCATCTCTAGAACAAAGGGAAACAGAAGCAATTATCCAAGGCAACTCTACAACAAATATAAATGTACTATGATTAAGATCGAGAGATATAACTTCTCGAACTTCTCTAATTCTCTATTCTATATATGGATTCTATTTGTATTGCCTCTTTCATTCAAAAATTGTAATCACGAACTTATATTCTTTCATGTTCCCATATACTTTCAAGTTTATAATTCTCAAGGAGATATTGGAAGATCATTGTACTACTAGTAAAAATCCGTGTTGTGTATAACACATTATCAAAGAAATTTTCTTATATCAAAGCCTATTCCTTTGGGCGAAGCAAAGGCTTTTGGTTAGTGAAAGGCCGAAGGGAAACTTTGGGACTGGACTTAGGACAGGAGGCGCTAACCAGTATAAAAACTCTAGTGTGATTGCACTTATTTTTCTGCATTATTATATTATGTTATTGGTGCTATTATATACATACTTGTCATATTATATATGTAATCCATATATATTTAACACGTCCTACTTCATTTTGGATTCATCCACCACCTACATTGTTGTTAAAGTGGTACCAGGTATCGACAGAAAGTACGCCAATATTTGGCTCTAGTTTATTCAACAACCAAATGATTATTTCACTATTTAAAAATCATATCTAAATATCGTAAATCAATTTACTTCAAGATTGATTGTATTATCATTTACTCAAGTCAATTAAATAATTGATTTTTCTTCAAATCTCATATTTACAAAATGGTTCATAATCAAAATTAACGTTTCGATTTTATATAAGAAATACCGTTATTTAGATGAGAACTTTATATTCAAATTTGGACTTACTACTCGGATTGTAATTAGTCTCTTATTTAAAAATAGTTGAATACAATATAAAATAGTTGTAAAATAGTTTGATTAGAATAGTTATAAAGGTATGATTATTGAATCAATATAAAGTAGTTTTATTAAAATAACTATAAGATATAATAGTTAAATTTAATATATAATCATTTAATTAAAATATATTAGTTATATTTGATATAAAATAGTTTAATTAAAACTGTAATAAAATATGATTGTTAAATTTGATATAAAATAGTTTAATTACAATAACAAGTGTAATAATTAAATTTATCATATAATGGTTTAATTAAAATAATTCTAAAATATATAATAAGTATGAAAATAAATAGTAAAAGATAAACTAGTTTAAATAAGATTATTTAATATAAAATAGTTCTAATTTATAGATATATATCATTTCATCTTAATAATTTAAATATTCAATATCCATGGATTCATATTATCAGCTTATCTTGTTTTAGTGATACATAAAGTGACAACGAGACATCATAAACAATAATCATCAAAAATAACACGCATTCAATCATTATAACAACAAATAAGCATAAGATATAATTTTTATCTAAAACATCTAGCATATATCACAATAGAGTCAGTTATTAAATATTGGTGTTCAATAGCAATTTAATTTCAATACTAAATAAATGCTGATTCAAATAAATGATAATTACCAAAATTCAAATTTAAACTATTTAAGTTCAATTTAAACATATATCAAATTTGCAAATAGTCAATCAAACAACATTTCATATCCATGTCAATTTATCACATATCATTCTAAATTTGCAGTGCAGCTGAATAAATTTCAATGCCAAATTAAATTCTTGAATGTTAGTTAAATGAATCAAAGCATATCATAAATTTAATTTAATTTGCATAATAATTTTAGCACATCATGAGTAGGTTAATACATTCACCTTTGATTTTAGGCCCGATTAAAATCCAAAGAACGCCAAAATTACAACAGTCTTTAAATCTAACCAAGCTAGTTTTATGTTGTCTGGAATTCTGTTATGAATCCAACAGATAAAACCGCATGTCGATCTGAGATCATATGTGAATGTTATTAGCATTTGAACATACGATTTCAAATTATATAGAAAATAAATAAAATAAACTTTATCTACTCAGAAAATGCCATGTCATTATCCCATCTTGCTCCAGCAAAGATGTAAAAACCAAACATATCACATAAAGAAAACTCAATTTTGACCGCCTTTTGTCGCCCTCTCGTCGATCCATGTATGCTTTGACCATCTTCAATCGCTAGCCTTCGTCGAGCTCCACCTTCCTGATCCCACCGACCTTCGTCTGCCTACCCCGATCATTATGTGCTGCTAGCCACAATTCAGGGTTTTCGAACCCTAGAAGCCTAATATCATCCACCTCAGCCAACTCAAGAACTAGCGACCAACACCAGTCGATTCCACATTATGATCTCGCCAATACCCATATGTTAATATCTATGATGCACAGATTGAAAATGCGTAAATTTAGACTTAGGATTTCACGGTTTCTAATTTTAATTGTGAATTCTGAATTAACCGAGCATTGAATTGTATATCTAGATTATGCTTATCGAGAGCTTTTTGGTATATGAAATATGATTGGGTTTGAAGATGAAGAATTTCGATGTTGTTTTTTAGATCTGTTAAACGCCATTTTTCTTATCAGATAAGTATTTTGAGAAGAAATCTAACATTTGAGAAAAGGAAATTATGGCTAGGATCACAGAAAAAAAAAAATAGGTGACAACGTTATTATTGGGCCAAAGTGGTTACAACAGCCCGAAAACCCGCTTTCACCACTAAGCCGAATTACATCGTCCCGTATATCAAAATATAGATTTTTGATATTTTAAATCGTAATGGGACCATCAAAATTCCCTAAAACACAAACATGCTCAAAATTTATTTGTGATGTCAATTTACATTTATGATCACAAGTTAACGACCGTAAATTATTATTTCAAGATTCACTTTTATCTTTTTACTTGGGTTTCACTTATATTAAAAATAAACATTCAAAATTTATTTCTTGCAAAACACTATTTTAGTTCATTATTTTTTATTATTTTGTTCCCAAAAAGAAAGATAAATAACATAAAAGGAGAAAAAACGCCTTTCTCCAATGGGTCACACAAAAACAGCCCAAGAGGATGAAAGGCACACCTTCAACTGAACAACAAAACTCAGCACATGAAAAACAAAAGGAAATACAAAACAAAGACGCCAAGACCCCTTAACTAAAATAATCAACACGAACAACAGCCCCACAAACATCCAAAGGAGACAAACAAGCCAAGACTGGTTTGAGGTAAACTATAAGCCTGGAAAAAATGTCTCAGACCAAATCCAATAATCCAGACAACACACTATTAGCAAAAGCACTCCTACTTGACCAGGTCCAAAGCCTAAAATAACACTGACACCTTTCAGTGGTCTCCCGGCAAGAATCCTGACCCAGTCTCAAAATCCAGACTATGAAATCCAGTCTATAAAGGCAGCATCACCTAAAGAAAATAATCACACTTAGACAAATGGACAGGCCATTAAATCCTTCTAGTATTGTTTGTGATTGAGACCTCATCTTTATGAATAAGTTTTGGAGGAGTGTGCAGGAGGCATTGGGGACATAATTATGACTTAGCACTGCCTATTACTCTTAGACAGATGGACAGATGGAGAGGTTTAATCAGATTCTTGAAGATTTATTATAGCTGTGTATCCTAGATTTTGCAGGGACTTGGGAGAAGCATCTTCCGTTGGTAGAGCCAAGTACTTTAGAGGATATCGAGGTAGAGAAGGAGGGATCAGTCGGGAGAGTTCCTACTTGGGTACTAGGATCTGAGATGAAGAAATTACGGAACAAAGAGATCAAGCTTGTTAAGGTTCAATGGGGAGAGGACGGTGATGACGCGATTTGGGAACACAAAGGATAGGATTCGCACATCTTTTCCGTTTCTTTCTGAGAGTATGCCTTTAATCCCTTCCTAAGTTTTGAATTTGAATATATTTTTCCTATCGTTTGAATCAAAAGTCTTATTTAAAAGCCTATGTATGGTAGGAAATGGTTTAAAACATGTTAATAGAATATGTTATGGTTTAATGGATTCACGTGGATGCAAGTGTTTGCTAGTGGATGTATACACACATACACACTAGGTACTAGTTAAAGATTGGAAAAACTAGTACACTTACATAATTGCATACACTATATCATATCAGCGAATTTGGCACATAAGGATGCGAGTATACAATTCGGCTGATAGCCGTATCAAATTTGATAATGCGCATATCTGTATCAAACAACAGTTTGCGATCCGCACCACCCCAAGTACCCCAAATCTGACCGTCCATCGAGAATGCTCCGGATCGGTTAATTTGATTAGATTGTTGGCCGTTTCAAATTCATGCCTTTTTTGTGTAAAACTTTTGGCCGAAAAAGCACACCCATCCCTCCAATTTTTTAATCCTTTCAGGATCTCTCCCTCCCTTTTTTTTATTTCCCTCGCCTAATATTGTATCCCGTGCCCCATTTCCATTTCTGAAAATTGCTCCCAAAAAAATATAGAAATCTGATAGTTGTCTGCTCAAATCTACTTCTTTGTCATTGTCTGCAAATTGTGCATCTCTATTGTTGGTGAAATTATGGTTTGATTCGGTTTGTAGTAATCCATATTTTTTGCGCTATTGTTTCAATTCATGCTCAACATGTAGGACAGAGAGCTATTTATTGGTTTTTTACCTAAAGGCGGTAACAAAGCAAGGTTGAACGTTGAAGAAAGTTAGGTTTTCACAATTGGTCATATTACACCATGGTTAGTGCACACGTTATTTGATCTATTTCCTTGTATAAAAATGTTATTTTACCCAAATGAAAATAGGGTAAAATACCGAATGTGAGATAAAAATGCAGGGACCACCCATGAATTGCTTGAATTCAGCCTTAAAATTAGGGTGTAGGATCTCATATTTTTATCTCTTGATCAGGTAAAATACCCAAAAGTAGTTCGGGTATTGTAGCAAAGTTGTTCCTTGTATTAACAAGTCATGATATTGGATATGTAGAATATGAACCTTGAATTTTGTTTGTTAAACTTCCATACTCATTCCAGTAAATAAAACTAGTTTTAGGTTAACTAGTTAATTCATGTGCTGAACAATACACAAGAATTAGCTAGTTTTATTTACTTTTCATGCACCGGACTGAGACAAATGTACTGAAACTAACTTGCTAAGGCCTGAAAATGTATTCATGAACCTAGACAAATGTACTGAACCTAGCTAGACAAACTAGGCTCGCTAAGGCCTAAAAATTCCTTTGATGTTTTAATGGAGAAAGATACAGGCATGTGCGAAGGGGGTGGGCCCATTTGTGATCTAGTGATAGATGAAAAAAAACCACTTGCCAATGAAAACATCCAGTGATTGATGAAATTTGTAAGTTGTAACAATTTATGAATTTATAGGCTGGCAACATGCCATTCGGTATAGAAAAAAATTGGATAAGTGAATCTAATCAAAGATCTCCATATTATATTGATGGGGTGAACATGTTTATTTGTTTTGTTGAAGACAACGGTGGTAAGAAAGGAGTGTATTTATGCCCTTGCAATCGGTGCCAAAATATGAAGATGTTCAAATTAGATGAAATTCATTTTCATTTTCTTAAATGGGGTTTTATCCAATCATATAGCGTGTGGTATTTTCATGGGGAAAAAGGGTGGAGATGGGAAAACAGCAACTAATTAGTAATGCCACAAGTACTGACGAGGCTGAACATATTGTGGTGGAAGATCTAGTTAATGATGCAAATAGATTTCATAATTTTCAACCTGGAAATCCGTTGTTTGATCATGATAAAGTTGGAGAGCAGTGTATGGATGATGGCAATTGGTAGGCCAATGAAAGTAAGAAGTATACACCACTTTATGAAAGCGCAAAAAAGCCACTGTATCCTTCATGTCCAAAAGGGATAACGAAGCTGTATGCCATTGTGAAACTGAATAGCTTGAAGACTCAATACAACTTCTCAGATAATGGTGTGACTGCACTACTCGAAATAATGAAGGAGTTACTCCCCGAAGGTAACACGCTGCCGATAAAATACCACGAAGTGAAGAAGTTCATTAAGAAAGTTGGGATGAATTACCAAATTTATGATGCATGCATCAATGATTGCATGTTGTACTGGAAAGATGATGCGAATAGAATTTCTTGTACAAATTGCAATGAACCAAGATACATAACATCTTTTAACGATGAGAGAAAAGGAACCAAAGTAGCACGAAAGACATTAAAACGTTTTCCATTAATTTCTAGATTGAAGAGATTGTATACTGTACCATGGATAGCAGATGCAATGACCTGGCATGGTCGTGCCAAGTCTGATCCAAACATAATGCGTCATCCATGTGACACTTCTCAATGGAAAGCCGTGGATTCTTTTGACAAAACATTCGCAGTCGAGCCACAAAATGTCACACTTGGAATAACAACAGATGGTTTCTGTCTGAATGCTTCTCTTACTAACCCTTATAGTTGTTGGGTGGTAATTGTAGTACCGTATAATCTTCCTCCGTCTATGTGCATGAAACGGGAGTTTTCAATGTTAACATTGTTCATTTCTAGGCCAAAACAACCAGGGAAGGATATTGATATTTATTTAGAGCTGTTGGTAGACGAGTTAAAGCAGTTATGGGAAGAGTTGTTACATATGATTCATCAAATAAATTCGAGTTTACAATGAGAGCTAGGGTGTTGTGAGCGATCCATGATCACCCTGCTCTTGGGACTTTATCGGGATGTACAACTCACGGTTACTTTGCATGTCCTGTTTGTAGGGAAAACACTTATTCTTATCATCTTCCTGAAAGTAAGGAGATGTGTTTTGTGGGACATCGAATGTATCTTCCTAACGGACAAAGATTTCGATACGACAAGACAAATTTCAACAATAAACAAGAACTTAGTCGTCCTAAAAGGTCATTGAATGGTTTTGAAGTTGAAAAGAGAGCAGCGAATGTCAAAACGAAAATCAATAAACACAAAGAAGAAGTTGGTCGAAAAAGGAAAAAGTTGGTCGTTGAAGAAGGTGACAATGTTTTTGCTTGGTATAGATGTTCTATCTTTTTTGATTTACCATATTGGAAAGCAAATATGATTCGACATAATATTGATGTTATGCAAATGGGGAAGAATGTCGCAGAGTATCTCATCAGCACCATTATGGACTATAAAGAGAAGTCAAAAGATGGCATCAATGCACGCAAGGATATGAAAACCATGGCTATAAAACAAAAGTTGTAGGTCATGGTAGATCCCAAAACCAAAAAAACAATCATACCAAAGGCAAATTTCACCTTGAGCAAGAAGAAAAGATAAGATTTTGCACCGTATTGAAAATTTTGAAAGTACCTAACAAATTCTCCTATAACCTCCGCAACAACGTGAGCATCAATCCTTTAGAACTAAGAAATATGAAGTCACATGATTGCCACGTCACAATGCAACATCTGCTTCCGATATTGCTTCAACATACTTATACACAACATAAGGATCTATGAAATGTTATTCATCGTATTAGTCTATTCTTTAACATTTTGTGCTCAAAGGTGATCAATAGGGAACACCTTATAAAAGCAAAGGCTATGTTCGTGGAAGCAATGTGTGTTTTTGAAAAACATTTTCCACCTTCATTTTTTGATATCAGTATCCATGTTATGTTCATTTAGCCGATCAAGCATTGGTTGGTGGCCCTGTCAGATATTGATGGAATTGATCATGTTGACCTATTTGCCTATGTATTTGTTGTCTATGGAATTGTTTCGTGTTGTCGCTTGTTTGGTGTTGTGACCTTCCATATGCCTATTTCTACTTCCTGAACCTGAACTTTGTTTTGACCTTCCATGTAGTCGATCTAAAGTCAGTGGATACCCTGAAAGTAGCAATATATTTGTCAACTATAGTTACATCTTATCGACGAGCCGACTGACTGGACGTCTGTCGACTCGATTACTGCCATAATAATGATGATGCCCTTAAACTTGCACATATATATGCCTATTTGCCCATGTATCTTTGTCGCCATTACTGACCTCTTTGATGCAGCGCCAATTTTCCTAGCTACATGCCATACATGTATTTGTTACACTTAAACTGTGCACATGATTCGTGCATGAACACATGAATATTTAGCATCTAGCTTATGCTTATCAATGCATGCTTTGAAACATATAAATTTTGTACATTCAATATGAACATCTGCTCATCATTGCTTTAATTTACAGCAGTGTGGACTACACAGCATGATCAGCACGCTCAATCTTCCCAGTCCGATTCTGCAGTTTTATCACATATGTTTTTTCTTTGATTAAATTTGCTACTTTCAATAACCAGCTCAGTTTTATCAGACTTTGTAATTAGATGAAACATCTATGACGGTTTCCGTTTAATAATTGTAGGACAGTCTACAAATTGTGTTATGAAAATTCTTTTTATGCTTTGTGTATAATTTGTGCTATATATGCTTTGTACAAATTGTGCTATGGTCTGTGTTATGGAAAATATGTGTTGTAGTTTCTATTTATATATATATATATTATGTATGTATGTATATATATATATACATATGTAATAAGATACAGTTTGAGACTGTGTCTGCCTGACATCATAGATACGGTCTAAAACCGTTTCTAAAATATATTAAAGTAGTGTCCGTCGTAAATTAGCTACGGTTTATATTCGTATCTAGCTGCCCTTTAGATACGGCAATGGGTCGTTTCTTTTTTAACTTTTGATACGACTACGTGGGCATGTCAAATTTTAAGTTGGACACAGCCTATAGCCGTATCTAATAATTAGACACACCCTTTTTTGATACGGCTTACAGGCGTGCCGAATCACTGTAGATACGACCATTAACACAACCTAATTAGCATATATGGTGTAGTGATATGGATGTGTGTGCATTTTAATTTATATGGATGAAGAATGGTTGAATCATCACTTTGATGTTGCATTTTGATGAATGGTTGTTGCACATATGTAAAATTTTATATGTATCATTAGGGTTCCTTTGCATACATATTGGCTGCATGACACATGCATTAATTTCATTAAGGAGGTCAACTGAATCAGTGAAGCGCCTAATTTTTGTATTATCTTAAGGATATATAAACAACACCTTTGCATATGTTCGTGAAAAGCATAAGTAAAATCTAAGGACAGTGGTTGATGGTTGAGTAGATGGGTGTAGATAATGGTTGATAATATTTATAACATTCTTCTAGCCTTGGAGATTTCTAGAACAAAATCCTTTAAAGAGGGGAGAATGTAACACCCCAAATTTTAATAAACATTGATAAAATGTAAAAGATTAATAAAAAAATGTTAATTAGAATAATATTCAGAATTGGACAACGGGACTAGTACCATTGGGTCCATTGAAATTTTCTATTAAAAATGGACACTTGGTTTGTTAAAATCGGAGTTAAAATGAATTAGTTATGAATTAGAGAAGATTTCATAAAATTAAAATAAATATTTATGGAACAAACAATCACCGGGTGACCTAGCCCACTTGGGTTGACCCCTGTATCCACCCAATCCAAGTTGGGTCGATCCATGTGTCGATTAGTAGGTGGGTGGGTCGACCCAAGATGAAAGTTTTGCATGCCTTAACCTGCATGCAAGGCAACGGACGATTATTATAATTTCAATGTTATTTTTGCTGAGTTGGCTGAGTTTTGTTGGCCTATTTTAAACTAAGGGTTGACATGGCGCTTTCTTATTGGTTTAATGACATGGCTGGACCAGATCTATCTTGGATTTGGACAGTTGAGAGAATCCAGTAGACCCTATAAATAGACTAGCAGAGTCTCTCTCATTTCTACACGCATCCATTCTTTCTTTCTTATCCTTCTTCTTTCCCAGGATTATCCTGGAAATTAGGAAGGGCCAAATAATTAAATTTTCATGGGGATAAAGAAGTTCTTAAGTTTTAAATATTTATTTTTCTAAATATTTTTAGAGGCGGAGGTTCTGCTAGATCTAAGAAGAAGGCCACAGGGGAAGTTTTGATCATCTTATTTATGAGTTTTATGTGATTTTTAGATTAGTTATTTACATAGGAAAGTTTAGACAATTAAGTAGTTTTAATTTGCAAATTTTATGTTTACAGTTATTTATAGTACTTATATATATGTATATATATATATATATATATATTTATATAGCTTTTCTGTATGTTATTGTAGTTTATTTACTGTCTATGTCTGTTTTTCAAGTTATTTATTGTTTATAAGTAATTATCCTTCTTCTTATCCCCTTCTCTGTAGTGGTTTTATTTACAGTCAGGTTATGGCCATTTTATTTTTATTTTGAGTCTAAGCCTTACGAGTAGCCTAGACCATTTTCCTTTTTCTTTTAAGCGCTGAGCCTAGGCCTGAAGAGAGTCTAGGCCTTTTATCTTTATTTTTATTTTTTGTAACAACCTGGAAAATCTGAACCAGTTTTAAATTTTTAAATTGGCTATTTTAGTGAATTTTAAATATTTAAAATAAATATTTTAAATAATAACGATGTAAGTGTGATTGAATCGATGTTGAAAATGAATATAATTAATTTGAATTATAAACATGGCCTGAAATGGCGCGGTAGTTTCGAAATTTGAATTCAAACTTTGACTGACTTACCGGGTGCAAAATAAAACGGATTTTAGTGAAACCAAAAATATTTAAACCTGTTAGTGAATATCTTTCTATCGAATCTGAAAAATCGAAGTTTCGTAGCAGGAGTCAAAAGTTATGGCCAAATGAATTTTCAGAATGGTCGCTATAAAATTTATATAGCCCGTGAAAATAGACATTTTTCAAACGAGCTCGAAATTCGACGAAACCACTTTTGTTGGATCCGGGATGTAAAGTTATTGCTAGGTTTCAAATTTCATAATTTTTGAAGCTAGTATGTGAGTGTGGCAAAGGAAAATGTGTTTGGTCGATTTCTATTAAGTTGGATCGACCAGAAAAGGGCCATTTTTTCAAACGGTCTCAGAATTCGATGAAACTAGTTTTGTTGGGATCGTATCGTCAAAACATAGCTAAATTTATTTTTCTGGAATTTTTCGAATCAGTATGTGGCCCCGACAAATTGAAATGTACGTTCAAATTAAATATTGAATGTTTTATATTTTAATTTGAAGGAAAACTGACTAAAACAGTCAAATGGGCTTACGAAACATATCCCATTGTGTTCAGAATGGGGGTAAAACGCTAGGGACGACAGTCGTAGGGTTTGGATTGGAGTTCGTACGAGATAGGGGGTATTTTCGGATTTTTGAAATTAATAAATATAGAAAAAAGGGGCCTGGACCAATCATTTTCTTCCACGCCGCTTTCTCTCTCCCCGATCCAGCAATCGCGCAAGCGGAAACCCCTTCCCCCCTTCTCTCTTCGATAACTCCTCCACCGCGCCACGATAAACCCTGCCACCACCCACGTTCGAAAGCCCTCTCCTTCCTCTTCCAATCCATACCAGCATCGCCCCCTATCGCTTCGCCTCCCTCGAGAACCGCGCCGTCAAAGTCGCCGTGTTTCAAGCTCCGCCGCCGCCACCAGGGTGCACCGTGCCTGACCCCACGACCACGCGCGCGAAGCTCTCTCCTCCCCCTTCGACCCTGCACCGCCCGATCCTCACATCGTTGCTCGGATTTGCCGCAAATCAGAAACCTAGTTTTGAACAGGTTTGAAAAGTAAAGGCTGTGTATATTTTGAACTGTTTTTACACTTTTAAGTGTTGCAAACTTGTAAAAATCATATCTTTTTCGTTTCTTGTCGAAATCCAGTGAAATAGGAAACATCGTGACCGCGAGGACGTCTTCTACATTCTAGAATAGAACGCATATTTTTCTGAGCCTTCAACTATTTTTGGTGGAGTGGAACCCAATGTGAGATTTCTAATTTATAAACGATACGGAAAACAACGATGTATAAATTATATATTCGATGTATGAGTTATATAAGCGTTGTACATCTCATGTATAAGCGTTGTATAAGTTGTATGTTCGATATATAAGTTATATATGCGTTATAAAAATTATATGTGTGTTGAAATGAATTGAAGTGAATCGAAATATATTTATATACGAATATATATACATATATATATATATACTCCCCTCGTCCACAGACCATGGACGATATTTATTGTTTGTGATTGGTGTGAAAATTGGTTGATAGTGAATGATTGATTATAATTGTTTGTGGTTGAAATTGATTGGTTGTGGTTGAAAAATACCCATTGGTGATTGAAACAAAATTAGAATAGATTGTGGAAATGAAAATAAAACAAGCCGCCTGCGTGCGAACTAGATGCATGAATCCCCATTGTCAAAAGCTGCGAGGCTTTAAGGTAGAGCGAGGAGCCGTACTAGGAACAGTCTCGGTTTTAACTACCCTACCGTTATGCTGCCGAAATTTCCTGAAATCTTTCTGTGTTTGGTTTATTTTCATTTGTTGAAACTATATTCATTTGTTGAATAGAAATTCATGTATATAAAATAATCGTGTTTTGAAATAAATTGTTTTATATTAAAAATCACATTTTTATCACCTGTTCGAACTATATAAAATAATCGTGTTTTGAAATATATTGTTTTAAAGTAAAAATCACATTCTTATCACCTGTTTGAACTATATAAAATAATCGTGTTTTGAAATAAATTGTTTTACAATAAAAATCACGTTTTTACTATATACATGAATTGTTGAAAATGGTGATGTGTTGAAATAAATATCTGTTGGATAAAAATATCATTTTTATCGAAAGTATGAAATGAATATGGTTTTGAAATTGAAGAATGAACTATATAGAAATATATAGAATTATAATATATCGAATAACAAAGTTGCAGTCCGTATTTTTAAACCGTGATTTCAAACGATTATTGTGGGAGATCCGACCATCGGATTTTCCTGAAACTGCAACCGTTGGGTTCGCCTTGAAAATATCTTTCCAATGGCACCAATTTTGTGAAGATCCAACGGTTGGATTGTCTGGAATGTTTAATTCAAATCTGAAGAAAAACAGCGTCAGAATCGATTATAATTATATATATAATTATAATTATAATTAAAATAAATCGAATAACGATGCTGTAGTTCGATATTTGAAATCGAAACTTCAAAGGATTGTACCGGGAGATCCGGCCATCGGATTTTCCCAAAACTGAAACCGTCAGATTCGTTTTGAAAAGATCTTTCTAATGATATAAAATTTGTGAAGATCCAACGGTTAGATTTTCAGATATGTGTAAATCAAATCTGAAGAAAAACAGCGCCACGGCCGCGTTATGGTCTGAAGCGTTGTTTGAATGAATTGACTATTTTTAAATAAATAAAAATAACGATAAATCGTGATAAAATATTATAAACGATATGGAATGGAAATAAACTGAATTTGCTCGATTTATTTGATATTTGATGGTTGAATGTGTTTGGTGTGAAAATTACATTAAAGAACAAAATTGGTGTTGTCGAATAATTTAACCATTGAAATGAATTGATTAGAAATTCTAGATATACGTGAATTATTTGAAAAGGCCGAGTTAATTCTCATTTCAAATAATTGATCGACGAGTGAAAGTCGAAGATATGAAGACGGTGCAAGACCGATGATCTTCATGTCGAATGGAGGGGTGCTACTGATGCTCATGATGGGAGTAGCTACCTTGAAGGGGCTGAAGTAGTAGCCGTCCGGACGTACTTGTTGATTGTACGGATATGCGAGGTATTGAGTGCCTCCGGTTTCGTTCAGACCCAGAACGAACGTGTAAATGGACTGTGTGTCTGACATTGGATTTTGTTCTGTGCTGATTGATCTCTATTAAATATATATCTATTTGGCGGCGGAGAATTTATTCTCTTGCTTAACGCCCTTCTCTGAGACGTACGAGCCCAGAGGTTATATATCAATAGAAATCAATCGCACGGGTTGGATTGCCTGTGTGGCACGCCTAAGTGATAGATGATCAAGGCTTTTGTTGAAAAGCAAAGTCTTGTGGTTGATGATCAAAGCACAGCCTGTGTGGCATAGCTTTGTGCATAACGTGAATTCGCGAGCCTCACACCCCGGTATGGACCAGAAACGGGAGAGGACTTCAGGGAGGACATGTGTTTCTTTCTAGCTAGAGGTGGTGTCGGTGCTTAAACTGGCTGACATTTATATTATTTTCACCTGTGTGGTTGTTGCTGTTGCGAGGCGTCGGATATATCGGTCGTTCTCGCACCGATGGAGTCATTCGTTGGCTCATTTACGCCCCAAAGGGCGGGGAAACGTAGTGTTCAGGCATTTTAATCCACATCGGTGGACTGGCCCTGACGATCCAAGAGGCAGTTGCGGCTGTTCCTGAGACATGGTAGGCTAGATTGTCTCGAAGCGGTGAGGACGATCCCTGGCCTCGGTTCATAACGGAAATCCAATTTCTAAATACGACATCGTGCGGTTTTGATTGTATACCTATATATGGCGACATAGTGGTATGGGGCATTAATGCCGCCTATGATTGATAGTTATGATTGAAATTGTTTTTGAAACATATATACACTAGCAATAATATCAAATGATTTGTTTTGCTCGTACCAAGCATATTTTGGCCATTATAAGGTAAAACTCTATCCTCTGGTATGTGTTGCATTGTGTGATGGGAACTGAGTCTTATAATGGCTTCATTTTTGTAAAAAGCATTGCGATGTTTAAAAGATTTATTTGTTTTAAAGCACTGGCAATCCAATGGAGTAAACTCGTTTCGCGAAAGTGGCGTGGTCTTGTGAGTAGCCATATTTGAAAATGTGTTAAGTAGATTTCTCATACCAGTCCCATGACTGACTCGTAGTTTATTTCACTGGCAAACTCGGGTGCCCCTTTTTCTATACGGGCAGCCTTGTATTCAGGTTTTAGCAGGCTCTTTCTGGATAGCTGGAGCTGAAGATGGATTCTATCATTTATCTCTTTTTATGTTGTTCAGCTCCTGTTGTACATATTATGTTTTCTTTTCCGCAGTGGACAGTTATGTATAGCTGAACTGTATTTTGTACTAAGTATGATCCTATATACTGTGTAACTCTGATGATTATATTTATCCAGTGTATTCTATTGTACATTATCAGGTGTATTTAAATATTTCTATTCTGTTGTTATCTGTTTATGTGTTATATTCCAAAGATTACCCCTTTGCACCGTCTTATCGGGAATGGGGTTGTCACAAACGTGGTATAAGAGCTTTTGTTAAGCCTGGAATTAACATATGAACGAGCTCGTTAGAAATAGAACCAGGAGTGTTCTAGGACGAGTAACTCATTATAGATAGGATCAGTAATATCCTAGTATGAGTATAGCAGAATGAAATACACTTCGATAGACACATTTACATACAAGTATATGTCTCTATGTTTCAAGATTACCTTTTATGTTGGCCTAACACTTTGTCTGCTATTTGCAGACATAGAAAATGAGTGGCGGAAGTAGAAGAACTAATCCTATGGTTCAACAAATTCATGAGCCAGTTGTACTCCCTCAGCCAGGATCGGATATAGAAGCTCTATTGAAAAGATATCGAAATCTGGGTGGAGTGCCATTCTCGGGCAATGAATCTATTATTCAAACTCAGGCTTGGATGAGTTCTGCTGAAAGAATTTTTGAAAGTTTCCAGCTGAGAGATGACCAGAAAAGATTGGTGGCATCTTGGGCACTCAAAGAAGAAGCTTTAATCTGGTGGGAAACAATCATTAAAGATAATCCAGAAGGTGATATCACCTGGGATAGATTCAAAGAGCTTTTCAATGCAAAATTTATTCCTCCAGAAGCCACTGAGCGGCTATGTGATGAATTCTACTATTTGATACAAGGTGATATGAATATCCCAGAATATCATAAGAAATTCAATGAACTTTCTCATTTTGCTCCTCATCTAATCCAAGAGCCAAAGATGAAGAATCTGAGGTTTATAAACGGTCTTCAAAGAAAATATCAGGATAAAGTAATGGGGCACGTGAAGCTTCCTTTTCCTGAAATGATATACATGGCCTACCAGTATGAGGATCTTGATAGGAAAGGTATGTTGCGAGACGAAGAGGAAGTCAGTTCTAGCAGCAAAAGAAAATTCGAAACTGATAGCCAAGAAACTAGTGCACAGCCTGAGGCCAGTACGAAGTCTGAGGACAGAAAAAAGCCTAGAGTTGATCAAAAAAAGGTTAAAGCAGTCGTATGTTTAAAGTGTAATCAACAAGGGCATTCGATGAGAAATTGTAGATCTTCGAACAAAGGAGCTAAATCCAAGAACAAGGTTCAAGAAGTTAGAAAGTGCAATCTTTTCCAGCAGGTTGGACACGTAAAGCAGGATTGCCGTCTACTAAAGAAATTTGAAGTAGAACAGGTAAATGAGGTGGCAGAAGTTCCTGCATCCTCGTCTAGTCAGGAAAGGCCAGATGTTTTAGAAGGCACGCTTACTGTCAAAGGTATTCCAATTAAAGTACTGTTTGATACAGGCGCGTCACGAAGCTTTGTTGCAAAGAATGCAGTTAAAAAACTGGAATTGAATTTAAAGAAGCTCAAAGAACCCATGACAGTTCATAATCCGGTCGGGGGTTCTCTCGATCTTAGTTGGGTTTGTAGAGTTCCTGTCTCTTTTTCTCGTTATCGGTTCCCCATTATCGCGATCGTTATGAATTTTACCAAATTCGATCTCATTCTGGGATTGGACTGGTTAACCCAATATGAAGCCGAAGTTAAATGCGCCGAGAGGGTTGTTAAGGCAAAAAAAAAGTACGGGGAATATATAACCATTCCATGCGAAGGACCGAATTCTAATAGAAAAGACTTCTGGGCATCTTTAGAGGTATCTCCTGCTCAGATAGAACCTGTTCATGTTGTCACGGAGAATATTCCGGTCGACATTGAAAACATTCCTGTCGTGAAAAACTATGTGGATGTGTTCGAAGAAGTCGTTAGCTTACCTCTGCAAAGAGAAATTGATTTTAAAATCTCCTTAGTTCTGAATGCAAGGCCAATTGTTCACGCTATTCGAAGAATGACCTTGAAAGAGAAAGATGAGTTAGACAGTCAAACTCGGCAACTAGTATGGAAAGGTCTGATCAGGACTAGTTTCTCTGATTGGGGTGCAGCAGTGGTATTTGTCCCGAAGTCAGACGGTACTCTCAGATTATGTGTAGACTATCGTGACTTGAATAAGCAGACACTGAAGAATAAATATCCATTGCCGCGGATTGATGATTTGTCAGATCGGTTGAATGGCGCACAAGTATTTTCACGAATGGACCTAGCTACAGGTTTCCATCAGCTTCGTATCGCCGAGGAGTGTGTTCCTTTGACAGCGTTCAGAGGTCCAGACCTATTTTACGAGTGGTTAGTAATGTCGTTCGGCTTATGTAACGCTCCAACATATTTTGTCGATCTAATGAACCGGGTATTCAGAGGAATATTGAATAAATTCGTTCTTGTCTTCATTGATGATATTCTAATCTTCTCTAAATCAGAAAGCGAACACGAAAATCATTTGGAACAAGTGTTAGAAATTCTCAGAAAGAATGTGTTGAAAGCAAAGTTTTCCAAATGTATATTCTGGCAAGAAGAAGTCAAATTTCTTGGCCATGTCGTGTCAAAAGAAGGGATTTCAGTAGATCCCAGTAAAATCACTACTATTCAGAATTGGAAACAACCTCATACGCCAACAGAAGTTAGAAGTTTTCTCGGGTTGGCCAGTTATTATCAGAAATTCATTAAGGATTTTGCGAAGGCATCCAGTTCCTTAACGAAACTGACTAAGAAACATTTGAGATTCAATTGGACTCCGGTATGTGAGGAAGCTTTCCAAGAGCTGAAGCTGACAGCTGCTCCAGTGTTAACAATAATAGATGGCAATGAGGACTTGAAAGTCTGGACTGACGCTTCTAGAGAGGGCCTTGGTGCAGTGTTAATGCAAAGAGATCAAGTGATTGCTTATGCTAGCCGTCAGTTGAAACCACATGAGAAAAATTGTGTGACTCATGATCTTGAGTTGTTAGCCATTGTATTTGCTTTGAAAATTTGGAGGCACTACCTTTTGGGTGAGAAATTCAAACTGTATACGGACCATCAGTCATTGAAATATTTGTTCACCCAGAAGGATTTGAATCTGAGACAGCAGCGTTGGCTAGAATTTCTTGCAGCGTACGATTTTGAGATTTTGTACACTCCAGGGAAAGCCAATGTTTTGGCTGACGCGCTGAGTAGAAAGAATGTAATAATCGCCAGCTTTATCGTTACGACTTCCTTGATTGACAAGATCTCCATTCTACAGAAAGATGATAATTTTGTTAAGGAGATGATCAAAAGAATTCAAAAAGGCGACGTATCCAATTTCCAAGTGGATAACGAGGGAATTCTTAGATTAAAAGGAAGGATTTGTGTTCCCGACGTCTCCGAGCTCAAAAGAGAAGTTCTTGATGAATGCCACAAGTCCAAGCTGAGTATCCACCCAGGGGTTAGTAAAATGTACAATGACCTCAAGCGAACTTTCTGGTGGAAGGCAATGAAAAGAGATATCTCCATATATGTTAGCCGGTGTTCCACCTGTCAGCAAGTCAAAAGCGATCAACAGTAGCTCGCTGGATTGTTGCAACCTTTAGAAATTCCAGGTGGAAAGTGGGAACAGATTTCTGTGGATTTCATAGATGGTTTTCCCAGAACCCGGAAAGGAAATGACAGTATTTGGGTGATCGTAGATCGTTTCACGAAGACCGCCCATTTCATACCTGTCAAATTGAATAGAACTGCTCAAAGTCTGGCGCAGATTTATTTCAAGGAAATAGTTGGACTGCACGGAGTTCCTATGAGCATCGTTAGCGATCATGACCCGATTTTTGCCAGTAAATTCTGGGAAGCATTCCAAGCAGAATAGGGAATGAAACTGAATCTGAGCACCGCTTATCATCCTCAAACAGATGGTCAAACTGAGAGGGTGAATCGTATTCTAGAAGATCTATTGCGGGCTTGTATTCTTGATTTTGGCGGATCATGGGAAGACCATTTACATTTGGCTGAATTCTCATATAATAACAGCTACCAGGCGAGCTTGAAAATGTCTCCATTCAAAGTATTGTATGGTAGACCGTGCCGATCTCCTGCTTGCTGGGTTGAACCTAGTAATAGACTTGTATTGGGGCCTGATATGATTCGCGATGCTGCAGACAAAGTCGATTTCGTTAAGAAACGATTACTAGCCGCCCAAAGCCGATAGAAAAGCTATGCAGATAAGAGAAGAAGAGATATATCATTTGATGTTGGCGACTATGTATATTTGAAAGTATCTCCGATGAGAGGAGTCATCTGATTCGGTAAAACAGGGAAATTGGCACCCAAATTCATTGGTCTGTTTCCTATTCTCGAACGGATTGGAACTCTCGCATATCAGGTTCAATTGCTTGATTGGTTTCTTGGAGTGCATGACGTATTTCACGTATCTCAACTGCGAAAGCATGTGCATGATCCAGATCTCGTTGTGGAAGAAGCAGCGCAACAGGATATAGGAATCACTCCAGAATTGGCGGTTAGGAGAGAGCCGCTAAAGATAATTGGCAAAGAAACCAAAGAGCTGAGGAACAAAAAGGTTCACTTAGTCAAAGTGCAATGGAGTGGAGATCCGCGAGATTGTACTTGGGAAACAGAGGAAAGCATTAAGAAAGCCTATCCAAAGTGCAGGGTGGATATCTCTGATTGACTCCGGTGCAAGGTACATTTACCATACTTTGCAATTTCCAATGTTTTCTCTATTTTGTTCTTGTTTTCTTTTCATGAATGTAGAATTTTAATTATATAGTCTGAATGATTTTAAAAGAATATATGAATTAACTAATATATTTGTGAAAAGTAAACAATAAATTGAAAGATGTTTGTGTTGTGTGATGGTGGATTTGATTAATTAAATTATTAGAAAGATAGTTAATTAAATCAATAAGAGAATGAATGGTAGAATTTATTCGAATAAATCACACATTGAATTGATTAGAGAATTAATTAGAAATATATACATGTGCATTATATATGTTTGAACAGGTAAATGGATTAGCTATTGAGTAAAGATTTTATTTGTGTGCCCGACAAATAGGTAAACCTTAATCAGTTGGATGCGCACTTTTATTATTATATCAACTCCTGTGAAAGCCATTGGATGCGGAGTGCTGGTTATTCTGTGTGTAAATAATAAATGTCGCCATAGGATAGTAACAGTTAATTTTGAACTACACTACATGGCACACTTCTTGAAGATAGGCATACTTCATCATATACCACATAAGCATTTGGAGCTTGTGTGACGAGGTTGAAGATTTACCATACGAGCGAGAGGCTTGTATGGCGATGACTATATTTTACAGGTTGAACTGATGACTGATATGGACCATATTTAAATTGTAACGGTAAATTGCCAGATTAATAAAAAACCCACACGGGTCTGGAGTTGACAATAATCACGTCTCTCTAGTCATTAGATACGGCACATGGATTATTTATTTCCCACATGGGACGAGGTGACGAGGATTTATCCTCTGGAGCAATTAAAATACACACTCCCTCAGGCTTTGACAGGGTGACGAGAATTTATTCTCTGGAGTTATTATCTATACACGCTCCCCTGTAAACACCAGAATATATCACTATAAATATGTGTATGCTTTATAGGAATTATTGGGTACCTAATACGGCCCAATAAATTTCCAAACCCCTCCCTGTACAAAGGAGGTTATGGCGAAATTTTTCGAAAATTCCGGGTGTTAGCCAAATTTTTGAAGAACTGGAAAATTCTCAGAAACTGAAAAGTTGGAGAATGGAAGCCAGATTGAACGTAGAGTTGATTAATCAAACCACTTTCGACATTGATCCTTTTCGGGGACGAAAAGTTTTAAGTGGGGGAGATTGTAACAACCCGGAAAATCTGACCCAGTTTAAAATTTTTAAATTGGCTATTTTAGTGAATTTTAAATATTTAAAATAAATAATTTAAATAATAACGATGTAAAGTGTGATTGAATCGATGTTGAAAATGAATATAATTAATTTGAATTATAAACATGGCCTGAAATGGTGCGGTAGTTTCGAAATTTGAATTCAAACTTTGACTGACTGTACTGGGTGCAAAATAAAACGGATTTTAGTGAAACCAAAAATATTTAAATCTGTTAGTGAATATCTTTCTAGCGAATCTGAAAAATCGAAGCTTCGTAGCAGGAGTCAAAAGTTATGGCCAAATGAATTTTCAGAAAGGTCGCTATAGAATTTATATAGCCCATGAAAATAGACATTTTGCAAACGAGCTCGGAATTCGACGAAACCACTTTTGTTGGATCCGGGATGTGAAGTTATTGCTAGGTTTCAAATTTCATAATTTTTGAAGCTAGTATGTGAGCGTGGCAAAGGAAAATGTGTTTGGTCGATTTCTATTAAGTTGGATCGACCAGAAAAGGGCCATTTTTTCAAACGGTCTCAGAATTCGACGAAACTAGTTTTGTTGGGATCGTATCGTCAAAACATAGCTAAATTTATTTTTTTGGAATTTTTCGAATCAGTATGTGGCCCCGGCAAATTGAAATGTACGTTCAAATTAAATATTGAATGTTTTATATTTTAATTTGAAGGAAAACTGACTAAAACAGTCAAATGGGCTTACGAAACATATCCCATTGTGTTCAGAATGGGGGTAAAACGCTAGGGACGGCAGTCGTTGGGTTTGGATTGGAGTTCGTACGAGATAGGGGGTATTTTCGGATTTTTGAAATTAATAAATATAGAAAAAAGGGGCCTGGACTAATCATTTTCTTCCACGCCGCTTTCTCTCTTCCCCCGATCCACCAATCGCGCACGCGGTAACCCCTTCCCCCCTTATCTCTTCGATAACTCCTCCACCGCGCCACGATAAACCCTGCCACCACCCACGTTCGAAAGCCCTCTCCTTCCTCTTCCAATCCATACCAGCATCGCCCCCTATCGCTTCGCCTCCCTCGAGAACAGCGCCCTCAAAGTCATCGTGTTTCAAGCTCCGCCGCCGCCACCAGGGTGCACCGCGCCTGACCCCACCACCACGCGCGTGAAGCTCACTCCTCCCCCTTCGACGCTGCACCGCCCGATCCTCACATCGTTGCTCGGATTTGTCGCAAATCTGAAACCTAGTTTTGAACAGGTTTGAAAAGCTATGGCTGTGTATATTTTGAACTGTTTTTACACTTTTAAGTGTTGCAAACTTGTAAAAATCATATCTTTTTCGTTTCTTGTCGAAATCCAGTGAAACAGGAAATATCGTGACCGCGAGGACGTCTTCTACATTCTAGAAGAGACCGCATATTTTTCTGAGCCTTCTGCTATTTTTGGTGAAGTGGAACCCAACGTGAGATTTCTAATTTATAAACGATATGGAAAACAACGATGTATAAATTATATAGTCGATGTATGAGTGATATAAGCATTGTACACCTCATGTATAAGCGTTGTATGTTCGATATATAAGTTATATATGCGTTGTAAAAATTATATGTGTGTTGAAATGAATTGAAGTGAATCGAAATATATTTATATACGAATATATATACATATATATATATATACACTCCCCTCGTCCACAGACCATGGACGATATTTATTGTTTGTGATTGGTGTGAAAATTGGTTGATGGTGAATGATTGATTATAATTGTTTGTGGTTGAAATTGATTGGTTGTGGTTGAAAAATACCCATTGGTGATTGAAACAAAATTAGAATAGATTGTGGAAATGAAAATAAAACATGCCGCCTGCGTGCGAACTAGATGTATGAATCCCCATTGTCAAAAGCTGCAAGGCTTTAAGATAGAGCGAGGAGCCGTACTAGGAACGGTCCCGGTTTTAACTACCCTGCCGTTATGCTGCCGAAATTTCCTGAAATCTTTCTGTGTTTGGTTTATTTTCATTTGTTGAAACTATATTCATTTGTTGAATAGAAATTCATGTATATAAAATAATCGAGTTTTGAAATAAATTGTTTTATATTAAAAATCACATTTTTATCACCTGTTCGAACTATATAAAATAATCGTGTTTTGAAATAAATTGTTTTAAAGTAAAATTCACATTCTTATCACCTGTTTGAACTATATAAAATAATCTTGTTTTGAAATAAATTGTTTTACAATAAAAATCACGTTTTTACTATATAGATGAATTGTTGAAAATGGTGATGTGTTGAAATAAATATCTGTTGGATAAAAATATCATTTTTATCGAAAGTATGAAATGAATATGGTTTTGAAATTGAAGAATGAACTATATAGAAATATATAGAATTATAATATATCGAATAACGAAGCTGCAGTTCATATTTTTAAACCGTGATTTCAAACGATTATTGTGGGAGATCCGACCATCGGATTTTCCTGAAACTGCAACCGTTGGGTTCGCCTTGAAAATATCTTTCCAATGGCCCCAATTTTGTGAAGATCCAACAGTTGGATTGTCTGGAATGTTTAATTCAAATCTAAAGAAAAACAGCGCTAGAATCGATTATAATTATATATATATATATATATATATATAATTATAATTATAATTAAAATAAATCGAATAACGATGCTGCAGTTCGATATTTGAAATCGCAACTTCAAAGGATTGTACCGGAAGATCCGACCGTCGGATTTTCCCAAAACTGAAACCGTCGGATTCGTTTTGAAAATATCTTTCTAATGATATAAAATTTGTGAAGATCCAACGGTCAGATTTTCAGATATGTGTAAATCAAATCTGAAGAAAAACAGCGCCATGGCCGCGTTATGGCCTGAAGCGTTGTTTGAATGAATTGTCTATTTTTAAATAAATAAAAATAGCGATAAATAGTGATAAAATATTATAAATGATATGGAATGGAAATAAACTGAATTTGCTCGATTTATTTGATATTTGATGGTTGAATGTGTTTGGTGTGAAAATTACATTAAAGAACAAAATTGGTGTTGTCAAATAATTTAACCATTGAAATGAATTGATTTGCAATTCTAGATATACGTGAAATATTTGAAAAGGCCGAGTTAATTCTCATTTCAAATAATTGATCGACGAGTGAAAGTCGAAGATATGAAGACGGTGCAAGACCGATGATCTTCACGTCGAATGGAGGGGTGCTACTGATGCTCATGATGGGAGTAGCTACCTTGAAGGGGCTGAAGTAGTAGCCGTCCGGACGTACTTGTTGATTGTACGGATATGCGAGGTATTGAGTGCCTTCGGTTTCGTTCAGACCCAGAACGAACGTGTAAATGGACTGTGTGTCTAACATTGGATTTTGTTCTTTGCTGATTGATCTCTATTAAATATATATCTATTTGGCGGCGGAGAATTTATTCTCTTGCTTAACGCCCTTCTCTGAGACGTACGAGCCCAGAGGTTATATATCGATAGAAATCAGTCGCACGGGGTGGATTGCCTGTGTGGCACGCCTAAGTGATAGATGATCAAGGCTTTTGTTGAAAAGCAATGTCTTGTGGTTGATGATCAAAGCACAGCCTGTGTGGCATAGCTTTGTACATAACGTGAATTCGCGAGCCTCACACCCCGGTATGGACCAGAAACGGGAGAGGACTTCAGGGAGGACATGCGTTTCTTTCAAGCTAGAAGTGGTGTCGGTGCTTAAACTGGATGACATTTATATTATTTTCACCTGTGTGGTTGTTGCTGTTGCGAGGCGCCTCGGATATATCAGTCGTTCTCGAACCGATGGAGTCGTTCGTTGGCTCATTTGCGCCCCAAAGGGCGGGGAAACGTAGTGTTCAGGCATTTTAATCCACATCGGTGGACCGGCCCTGACGATCCAAGGGGCAGTTGCGGCTGTTCCTGAGACATGGTAGGCTAGATTGTCTCGAAGCGGTGAGGACGATCCCTGGCCTCGATTCATGACGGAAATCCAATTTCCAAATACGACATCGTGCGGTTTTGATTGTATACCTATATATGGCGACATAGTGGTATGGGGCATTAATGTCGCCTATGATTGATAGTTATGATTGAAATTGTTTTTGAAACATATATACACTAGCAATAATATCAAATGATTTGTTTTGCTCGTACCAAGCATATTTTGGCCATTATAAGGTAAAACTTTATCCTCTGGTGTGTGTTGCATTGTGTGATGGGAACTAAGTCTTATAATGGCTTCATTTTTGTAAAAAAGCATTGCGATGTTTAAAAGATTTATATGTTTTAAAGCACTAGCAATCCAATGGAGTAAACCCGTTCCGCGAAAGTGGCGTGGTCCTGTGATTAGCCATATTTGAAAATGTGTTAAGTAGATTTCTCATACCAGTCCCATGACTGACTCGTAGTTTTTTTCACTTGCAAACTCGGGTGCCCCTTCTACACGGGCAGCCTTGTATTCAGGTTTTAACAGGCTCTTTCTGGATAGTTGGAGCTGAAGATGGATTCTATAATTTATCTCTTTTTATGTTGTTCAGCTCCTGTTGTACATATTATGTTTTCTTTTCCGCAGTAGACATTTATGTATAGCTGAACTGTATTTTGTACTAAGTATGATCCTATATACTGTGTAACTCTGGTGATTATATTTGTCCAGTGTATTCTATTGTACATTATCGGGTGTATTTAAATATTTCTGTTCTGTTGTTATCTGTTTATGTGTTATATTCCAAAGATTACCCCTTTGCACCGTCTTATCGAGAATGGGGTTGTCACATTTTTGCTTTAAATTGAAATAATGTTAGAGTTGAATGAAAAGGGATTTTTGGGAATATTGAAACTGAAGGGGTATTGTATTGGACTGTAAATCAGGGATACAACTTAATATGTAATTGAAGAACATGTAAACTGAAATAAATTGGACCTAACTGAACATTAAGTAATGCGGGAATGGGTTGTATAAAAAGATACCATTAACTAGGAATGTTAATGCAACCTATGAATATAACTGAGGTTATATTGGGCTTATTAATAAACTTAAATTCTGTTAAGTTAAATTGCAGACACAAATTAATAAGCTAAGATAGAGGGAGCCCGTTCCAGTAGTGTGGGGCTGATTTGGGAATATAAGTTGCTCGTAGATTAGGTCCTTTCCAGCAGCGTGGGGTTGATTAGGGAAGATAAGAGGCCTATTAACATAATGAAATCCTAGTTTAGGTCAGTTTCGGCAGCGCAGAGTTCATTATGATAACTAAGTGGCCTAATAAAATAATGAAAGGAGACTAATTCTAGGGGTAACTTGTGTCAATTGCATGTTTTCTTAGGGACCTGTATCAGTCAGTAATCTAATTATTATGGAGGTCTCACGCCAGGTACAGGCGAAGGAACGCTTTACTGTACTTGTAGTCAGAGGTCCAAATGAGGTGGGTACGGTCACGTTCCGACGGGACAATGAGCGTGCATCATGTCGATTAGGGGAGATAAACTGTTGTAATGTCTGTGATTAACGACTATGTCCTTTTAGTTAATGGGCTCAGGATTTATAACCCCGAGTACCATAGGTGGCATTGGTTATCACACTATGGGTGTAGGAGCCGATCGACTGGTAGAAATTAGGTAAAGCTTAATTGTGATATCTTAGTAATTTGTGCAGAAATATTGGATATGAATGAGAAGCCTATCTTTATTTGTGTTTACCTTTCCTACTATTTATTTTATGCTTTATGTCCATTGATCTTAGAACTTTTCATTTGTCTAAATGCTTCCTTAAATTATGCTCATGCTAGAAATTACTAGAGCACACCAAACGTACGTCTGAGCTAGTTTGTTTTCTCATTCTATCTTCCTCCCCCCACAGGTTCACAGGGTGGAGCGTCTCAACAGTGATTCTCAATTATTCGATTCAGGTTGGATTCCGACTCTTTCCAGATTCATGTATTGGTTCGCTTCTTGTTTTATGACCGTTATAGTGACATTTGAGAGGGGTGGTTTTTATGGTTTTAATTATATACTCTGATATTACGGCTTCCCACAAGACAGTTTTATGTTAATGGTTATTTAGTATTTATGAAATGTAACAAGCACTGTGATTTGATTTGCTTATTTAAATAATGTTTTAAAGTTTCCACTATGTTTTATATTTATGTCTTGTGGATTTTAGTCTCTGTGTTGTTACTTTACACGTAAGCGCTTCATAAGCCTTAATGCATCCTCATATGGGTGACATTAAGGGGTATGGGTTGTTTATTTGGTATTAGAGCCTAAGGTTACAAGCACTGTTCCAAATCTCCAAAATATCGTTCGAGATCTCCTCCAAGATCTCATTTTGGGATCCTTCCAAAATGAAATAGCAAATATCGTTGTAAATCTCCTTTCAAATAAATCGCTCGAGATATTGCAATATCAAATGATATATCGACCGATACAAAATACTGGAATATCGTCCGAAATCTTAGTTTTTTGTTAAGATTTAAATATGTGCCTGAAGCAGAACAGTAATTAAGCAACTCAAATCTAGCCACGATAATCTCCTACTATTTTACATTTTACAAATGCCTATATTGTATGTTCATATATGTTCTACAATGCTTATGATTTTCAAATTTGTCTTTTTAACATATATGTTACCTATGAAATTATGTATTTTATGGTCTATTTATGCTGTATTATTTTCAATGTTTTGGATCTTTTTAATGTTTTATGTCTAACAATAATTCATTTTCATGGATTATATATTTTAAGCACTAATCTATTTGCATTTTGTTATATTTCTGTTTTAAGTATATTACGATATAGAGTATGAATGATCTTTCATATATTAAGAATATTAAAGTGATTTTGCAATTAAATTTTAAGTTACTATGTTTTTAATAGCATTCATAAAAAATCATTTTGTAAGAATATTATTTTTTAACATATCATGTACCCCGAGATTGTTCTGATATGAACTTTCAGACCCGAGATGGAAATCCGAGACGAACCCCCAAGTTAGACTCATCTCGTCCGAAATCTCCCCCAGTACGAGATCAAGTCTCTAAAATTCCCGAGACGAAACACGAAACTTGGTTACAAGATCAGAGACATTTTTGTGAAAGTGTTTTCAGTAGTAAAGAATTTTCAAGCTAAACCTGTTTTTGAAAAATATTACCTCAAATCAACTGCAATATTTCCTTAGTCCCTTTTGAATCCTTATCTCTTCTCTTTTCAGCATGTTTAGGGCACCCAATTTTTCAGTGGGCATTCCTATTACGTCATGGTTCCATAGGTATGTTGAAGCTACGGCGCCTGTCGAAGGGCAAGGAAATGCCCTGCTTCTAGCAATAGCCGCGGTAGTTCCACTAAATCCAGCGGTTAATTTCTCTAAGCTCTGTAAAGAAGTTTCTGCTAGGGCCTAGAAGTCATATCTTAGATCAGAGAGTTTTGTTGATGCTCGTAATTGGCTTAGGAAGACTTATCGTGTGTTTGGATTATTAATGCTTAATTACAGGAGGAGGATTCAGTTGGCCGCTTGGCAACTGAAAGGAGTGGGTCACATTGGTGGGAAGTAACTAAGGCAGATCGGGTCGTAGAGACATAGGATGAGTTCAAGGATAAGTTCGAGAATAATTTTTTAATCACAAGCTGAAGAAGGAATGCAGTTGGAAAATGTAACGGCCCGGGAGATTTTTGACCTGGAAAATCGACATAAAACTCATGTCAACTATTCAAGCATCGAACACACCAGGTTATTAATAGAAAGAAGTTAGAGGGTGAGAAATAGATAAGATAGAAATTTAGAATAGAAGAAGAAGAACACCAGAATCAGAGTAAACACGAATCTCATAGCGGAACGAATAAAATATATTATATAGCATAACTTTTGAAATACAAACTTATAACTGCATATACATACCATTTCAGAGTACAACGCATAACATCACAGCGGAAATAAACAACAGCTATAAAATCCCGAAGCCTCCTACTCTAAGGTCTCCAAGTATATCTGTTAAATTCCAGCTACTTGACTTCCCAAACAAATTTGGGCAACCAAGAGTTTATGGGAAACAAAACAAAATAAACTCTGGGTTAGTCATGTGACTAGTGTGAGTAAACTCCAACCATTTGTTTAACTTTTAAAATCCTTTTAAAAGAAAGAATAATCATAAGACCAATCCACACATAAACACAGATGGTTTTTACTGTACGATAACCCAAAATATTTATTGAAAATCAATATTCTTCTGATATTATAATAATTTCTAAATCAAATAAATAGCAATCTAGTGGAACGCTTTCATCTCACGTTCCACATATATAATATATAATCAAAAACCGTTGGCGCTTATTTGGTAATGGATTCCAACTGGAAAGGTATGGGATCACCTTCCGACAATGTATCTCTAGAGAGGAATACACTGAGTTCAACAAGAACATCTTACAACCCAGGCAAAACGTGATCGGTCACTCATTTCGCTTGAGTGTACTGAATGCATTATCACCAACGGTTGGGATTAGCAATCGTTTCCCGAAAGGGACATCATCGAAATAGATTATAAAAGAAAATGGATTTTCTCTAGATCAGGTGACAATACACCCTAATTGGCAGCTACCCACTTAGCCATGCAACCTACCCAATTTTTTACCATTTCCTGGTTGTGAGGCTAGAGGTCATAACGTACAAGTCACACCTTTATTTACTTTGAATGTCACGTCATCATACCCGCCAAATCACAAATTGATTTCTCCAAAAATGCCATGGGTATACAGCTAAGAGAAACAAATTTCTCCGCCACCAAACGTAAATACATTTGAGGAGATCAACTTATGTAATCTATTAAGTATACTCTATCAGACATTCTTCCATACAAGTTGTCTTGGAACTGGACAAGCCGAAGGCACTATTCTATAAACCCATCTTAGGCAATTTCTACCTAGGGTTTGCTAGAACAACCCTTGCGTAAACTCTGTCTTCAATTATCATCATCATATTTGATTCGCAATACTAATGCCTATATGGAGTAGTTTTTAGATAATAAATCTGATCCCGGTCTCTTTGTATTAACGATGGAAAAATGGTCAAAACTTTGATAGTCAGTTATTTAACTATCATAGGAAAACATCCATACACATAACGATCTTATTTCCGAATGGAAATTTTATCGATCAATCATCAGTCAACATTTTTCCTTTTTAAATTAATTTATCATTAATTTATTTATTTCCCCATTTCCCGTTTCCATATATTCATAAATACTTATTTTCTAAATTTAGAAAATAAATGTTATTAACATTGGAAAACATTTCCATTTCTTATTCATGCCTCATTATCCTTCCCCATTCATCAGTCCTTAACTGTAAACTAGCGAGAAGTAATTCCTTAAGTACCAACCCCGAAGGCCGAAACCAACATCAGATCGATACTCTGGAAACCATTCAACTTAACTAATCTCCAGTCAGTTTCTAATTTACTTAACTATGTTCCTTAACTTCTTATCAAATTCTTTCTTACGTAATTCTCGAATTCAATTTACGAATCCAAATATTTTATGAAAAACATTTATTATAACAATAGCGTTATAATCCCTACATCCGAAATATCTAACTTAAAAATATAACTTTTATTCCTTAATTTAAATAAATAATTAATAAATTTATTAAATAAATAAATCTTGATATAAAACGGAAAGTAAATAGTACATTCCTACATTCGATATAGTCGAATTCTAATGCATAAGTCTCTCTCAAACACTCTCTATTCGATAACTCTTCGTCGAAAAGTCGCTATTCGATTAACGTTTCGAACTTCGGAATAAATTACCGTTTCAGGTTAACTTAGTTTCCATTTTCATTCTAAATTCTCCTTTGAATTTTTCACTTCCACTTCTTTAATCATTTCTTTTTAAAATCGTTTTAAATCCGTAAAACGTTTGCTTCGACGACCCTTATCCACTTTAAAACGTGAATATTATTGCTTTACAGAAACTGAACTTGTTTTATCAAATCAAAACTTGATTTCAATTTATAAATATTATTACAGGTTCAAATTCTATTTATCGAGTCATTTTATAAGTCCACAGCAAATCTATTTTATCTTAACGCAATATCCTATCTTATTCACAATCCCATTCAAATTCCTATGTCGAAACCCAATTTCCTTTATAAACATTTTTATTTGCAAAATATGTACTTTAATCCATTTTTAACGTCGCATGTGAATAATATTTCTTTTATATAATCAATTCAGTTTGATTTCGCATTTTAAAAACGATATCCTTTTTACTTCTAACACTTAAAATCTCATTTATAATTCCCTTTATAAATGCTTAGCTCAAATTCTATTAACAATATCTGTGTTAAAATCGATTTCTACTTCTCTATATAAATTCAGACTTATATTTTTATTTATCCGGAGACAAATATTTTTCTTAATTTTTAAAACATCATTTATAAATTATTATTCTATATTTATCTATTAAAAACAGATTTCTATTAACTATCATCTTTAAATCAATTTCCCATAATTCTTTCATATCTCGCCAATTCGCTTTTGTAATTTTATTAATTTCCAAAACTATATTTATTCCATAAAGTTCTTTATTTACTTCTTATTATTTCCATTAAGTATTTTAACCAAAAACCATCTTGTACACTTCCATATAACTGTTAATAATTTTATACAGAAGTTCCTTAGTTAATTTTCAAATATCTCCTTTTAAAAAAATTCCATTTGATTTTATAAAATTGTTTAAATTCAATATCCACTGCAAAAATTCCTTTTTATATTCCAATATTACTAATTCTATTTGAAATACCAAAATAAAAGGGATCAATACCATCCAAACACACATAATTAATAACAGATTATATATCACATCATATATCACAATATATGAAAAAAAAACGGTACGCAAATGTTGAGGAATCCAGTTGGATCCCTCTAACCTGTTTCCCTGCATCCACAGATGTTAATCACATAAATTATATCAATTTCATGTCAATATGAAGTTTTATAACAAACGAACTCAATTTTTAAACAACGACTTATATATATAACTATATATATAAATTATCTTAACCAATTATCGACAATTCATCCAAACAATCATCACACACAACATTCAATTATTTTTATCAATATTAAATTACGTTTATAAAAATATAAACGGGACAAAGTTAGTGAGTTTACTCACTTTGGTTGGTTATCGTTAAATAACGATTTACGTCATTGATTCGAATCAGACATTTTATTCCAATATAAATTGAGACGAGCTCTAAATCGTTCCAAATCAGTTCCGTGGTATAGCCATCGTTCATACGATCCCAACGTGACTGACCTCCTTATTTTATGATAATGAATGGACAAGTTATTAATGTTATACATAATACACTATTTAATATAAAATTTAACTTAGATTTAAATTAATCATGGGCTTTACCAAAACAATCCGGCCCATCTCCATCCAGACAAACCCACGTCCACCAGTCCTCCTTCTCCATTCCGATTCGAACCATTCCAGTAAACCGTAAATACCATAGCCGCTGCCTTCCCATTAACGAATATCCATCTCCACCTTTTTAAAAATCAAACAAAATATACCAAAAATTATGTCATCCGCTCCTCTACACACCTATACCAAACTTGCTTATCTAGTTGCCACTTTCCTGTCATGACCTCGAGACAGATCTGGCTTGCACAGTAGGAACGATCGACATTAATATACCCAGAAAGCCCCAAGATTTTGCTCGCAAGTGTGTAAGCTTCACTGAGTCCTAAAATGTATTTCGTTCTTCATATCGATGCATGACTTTTCCCAAAATTCGAACCCTAACTCCACTGGCCTTGCATTTTATCGAACATAAAGGTGATCGAAAGCTCTGATCTTCACGTAGCATGTATAGAAACATCTCGCGAGTCCATATTTTTTTTTTTCATGATTTATAACTTTCAATTTGAATTCTTAGAAATTTTGAAACATACGAGATTTCAAAAGAAACGGCGGCGTAGTTTCTTCTCTGGTTTGACCAGAGAGAAAAAAAGGAATTAGGTTTAGGCAATCGAAAAGGGTATTTATATAGGTTAGTTTAGCTTCTAAGGTAAGTTTCATACATTGTAATAATAATGTTTATTGTATCGTTGTTGATATTGATTGTTTAAAAATCTCTATGATCACATACAATATCCAAATTTGATGAAAATGGACACACAGCTATGTTTTGACATAACGGACCAAACGAAACTTGTTTCGTCGAATTCCGAGTATGTTTGCTCACACGGCGTATTTTTAAAGTCAAATTATTGACTATGTTTCACACTAAAATCCCGTACGGCCACATACTGACCCCAAAAATCATGAAATTTGAAATCTAACAATAATTTAATATTCCGGATCCAACAAAATTAATTTTTTCGAAAACAGAGGTCGTTTGCAAAAATGGCTATTTTCTAAGGTCCAAATAAACCAATTAAATATAAATAGATTTAAAACAATTTAATTTAATATTGATAAATTAATATTATCGTATATATCAAAATAGAATATCGAATGCTCCAAAATAAACAACCTTGGATTTATGACTCAATATTTAAAAATCTAAGTTAATCGATATTCAGTATATAATAAAATCCTTTTATTATATAAATAAACTGTTATAAACTATAAACGAATTCCATAGCGACTTTCTGAAAATTTTATTTGGACATAACTCACAATCTATAAGACGAAATCTTGATTTTTCTCTTCCATTAGAAAAATATAGTTCACTAGATCCGAACGTTTCTTGTTTCACAGAAATCCGACTTAAAACGGATTTTGTATATTCAATTAAAGTTCGAATCGCCAAATTACGAACTACTACGCCATTTCGAGCTCGATTATAATTATAATATAATTTATGCGTTCTAACGTCGTTTACTAAATAGATTCGTTATTAAAATTCGAATCTAGACTTAGCCAAATCTCTTATACTATCCAATTCACACAGTTTTGCCAATCCAACTTAATTCCGATTATTCTGGAATTATATATTATTCTATTTTTCATATTAATTAAATATTATTCAATTCAAATTATCGATATTGCTAAATCAATATTTAAATAATTAAATAAATAAATTATTCAACCATTAGAATTACGGGACGTTACATTCTTCCCCCTTAAAAGAATTTCGTCCCCGAAATTACTAAGGTAGAAAACAAACCCTATTAACTAGGTTAAAAATTATTCGTTTTACTTTTTAATTGAACTAATTTATATCCATTAAAATATTAATTCATTTCTATTAACGAAAATTTTCAAAAATCCTGAAAATTTTCTAACACTTTAAATTTTCGGAAAATTCCGACGGCGTCTCCTTTGTACGGCTCAATTGGTACAATTACAACTCGCCTCCCTAAGCCTTCTTCAATCCAAAAGAAAATCAAACAGCCAAGTGGCAAACAGGCTCATAAAACCACCAAATTCAATATAAACTATAAACTAGTACCTTTTTGTAGGGCATATCATTACATCCTTTCCATTTGTTACCAATTCTGCATATATCAATGTCATCCCAATCAAACTCCAATCAATTTATCTTCAGATCCATCCATTGTCTTATAACTAAGCCAATTCCCATTCTGGACTCAAATTCCATTATCCGTTCCAAATTCTTATGATATTAATCCAACTTACTCGATATCATTATATTCTAATTCAATTCATTTTCCACTTAGTTGACTTCAATTTAAATTCCAATTTGCTTTCACAAATTCAAATTTAATTTGTTTTTATTTCTAACAATCTTTTCCTTGGAGTTTTTAAATAGTTTACCATATCAAAAATCAAACTTTCCTTTTCAGGATCCAAAACAACTCGTTTCCTCAAATCAATTCAAAAACAAAATCTTTGGTAGTAATCCATCACTTAGAACCTCGAAAACGAACACCGGTGATGTCTGGATCATCATCGGAATTATTTTTCGGCGACCGAAGTGAGTTCAATACTATATCACTTTTCAAAACTCATTCTTTAAACACTTTCATTTTGAGATTTATTTCAAATTATCGTTCATAATTCTTGTTAAACAATTTAAAATCTCCCGTTTTAAAATTCTCATATATTTAATCCAAATCCATTTACAAACACTTCTCCAACATTTAGGAATTTTAATTCTAATTATGATTTAAAGTCAGATTTAATTCATCTAGTTTCATATATTACCCTTATACAAATTCAGATTGGTTATTACAATCATTTCAATTATAATCTTATTCGATTATAATAATGACCAATACAACAAATATAATAATTCCAGTATTATATTAAAATATGTTTTAGGTAAACTTATTTCATTACCCTCTTTTCAAAACATACCGTGTCAGTTCATCGTATTCAAGTGTTTAGAAACTCCGACCGATACAGTGGATCAAACTGATCGACCAGAACTCATAAACAACTCAACCAATAAATCTCCACAATATAAAACAATTTTTATAAAATCTAAAAATACGTTCTCTTGTATATATACAATCAAACTCAATCTAGGGTATTACGAGCCCTATCTCTATCAAGTTACACCACAGAGCCAAGGTAATCACTTAACCTTCAGCTCTGATACCACTGTAATGGCCCGGGAGATTTTTGACGTTGAAAATTGACATAAAACTCATGTCAACTATTCAAGCATCAAACACACCAGGTCATTAATAGAAAGAAGTTAGAGGGTGAGAAATAGATAAGATAGAAATTTAGAATATAAGAAGAAGAACACCATAATTAGAGTAAACACGAATCTCACAGCAGAACGAACAAAATATATTATATAGCATAACTTTTGAAATACAAACTTATAACTGCACATACATACCATTTCAGAGTACAACACATAACATCACAGCGGAAATAAACAACAACTATAAAATCCTGAAGCCTCCTGCTCCAAGCTCTCAAGTATATCTGTAAAATCCCGACTACTTGAATGCCCGTACAAATTTGGGCACCCAAGAGTTTAGGGGAAACAAAACAAAATAAACTCGGTGTAAGTCATGTGACTGGTGTGAGTAAACTCCAACCAGTTGTTTAACTTTTAAAATCCTTTTAAAAGAAAGAATAATCATAAGACTAATCCACACATAAACAAGGATGGTTTTTACCTTACGATAACCCAAAATATTTCTTGAAAATCAATAATCTTCTGAAATTATTATAATGACTAAATCAAATAAATAACAATCTGGTGGAACGCTTTCATCTCACGTTCCACATATATAATATATAATCAAAAACCATGGGCGCTTATTTGGTGGTGGTTTCCAACTGGAAAGGTATGGGACCACCTTTCGATAGTGTATCTCTAGAGAGGAATACACCGGTTTCAACAAGAACATCTTACAACCCAAGCTAAACATGACCGGTCGCTCATTTTGCTTGAGTGTACCGAACGCATTACCACTAACGGTTAGGATCAGCAACCGTTTCCCGAAAGGGACAGCAACGAAATAGATTATAGAAGCAAATGGTTTTTCTCTAGATCAGCTAACAGTACACCCTAATTGGAACCTACCCACTTAGCCATGCGACCTACCCGATTTTTTACCATTTCCTGGTTGTGAGGCTAGAGGTCATAACATATAGATCACACCTTTATTTACTTTGAATGCACATCATTATACCTTCCAAATCACAAACTTATTTCTCCAAAAATACCACGGGTATACAAATAAGTGAAACGAATTTCTCCACCACCAAACGTAAATACGTTTGAAGAGATCAACTTAAGTGATCTATTAGATATACTCTATCAGACATTCTTCCATACAAGTTGTCCTAGGACTGGACAAGTCGAAGGCACTATTTTGTAAACCCATCTTAGGCAATTTATACTTAGGAGTTGCTAGAACAGCCCTTGCATAAACTGTGTCTTCAATTATAATAATCATATTTGATTCGCAACGCTAGTGCCTATGTGGAGTGGTTTTCAGATAATAAATTTGATCCTGGTCTCTCCGTATTGACGACGGAAAAATGGTCAAAACTTTGATAATTGGTTATTTAACTGTCAAAGGAAAACATCCATACACACAACGATCTTATTTCCGAATGGAAATTTTATCGATCAATCATCAATCAACATTTTTCCTTTTTAAATTAATTTATACATTTCCCTATTTTTCGTTTCCATATATTCGTAAATCCTTATTTTCTTAATTTAGAAAATAAACGTTATTAACATTGGAAAACATTTCCATTTCTTATTCATCCCTCATTATATTTTCCCATTCATCAGTCCCTAACTGTAAACTAGCAAGAAGTAATTCCCTAAGTATCAACCTTGAAGTCTGAAACCAACATCAGATCGATGTCAGGAAACCATTCAACTTAACTAATCTCCAGTCAATTTCTAATTTCCTTAACTCCGTTCCTTAACTTCTTATCAAACCTTTCTTACGTAATTCTCGAATTCATTTTACGGATCCAATTCTTTTATGAAAAACATTTATTATAACAATAGTGTTATAATCCCTACATCCGAAATATCTAACTTAAAAATATAACTTTTATTCCTTAATTTAAATAAATAATAATTAATAAATTTATTAAATAAATTAATCTTGATATAAATTGGAAAATAAATAGTGCTTTCCTACATTCGATATAGTCGAATTCTAATGCATAATTCTCTCTCGAATACTTTATATTCGATAACTCTTCTTCAAAAAGTCGTTATTCGATTAACGTTCCAAACTTCGGAATAAATTACCGTTTCAGGTTAACTTAGTTTCCATTTTCATTCTAAATTCACCTTTGAATTTATCACTTCCACTTCTTTAGTCGTTTCTTTTTAAAATCGTTTTAAGTCGGCAAAACGTTTGCTTTGACGACCCTTATCCACTTTTAAACGTGAGTATTATTGCTTTACAGAAACTGAACTTGTTTTATCAAATCAAAACTTGATTTCAATTTATAACTATTATTATAGGTTCAAATTCTGTTTATCGAATCATTTTATAAATCCACAACTAATCTATTTTATTTTAACGCAATATCCTATCTTATTCACAATCCCATTTAAATTCCTATGTCAAAACCCAATTTCCTTTATAAATATTTTTATTTGCAAAATATGTACTTTAATCCATTTTTCACATCGCATGTGAATAATATTTCTTTTATATAATCAGTTCAGTTTGATTTCGCATTTTAAAACAATATCCCATTTCCAAATTCTATTTATAGAATTACTCATTCAAAATCTCCCTTTTACTTCTAACACTTAAAATCTCATTTATAATTCCCTTTATAAATGCTAAGTTCAACTTCTATTAACAATATTAGTGTTAAAACCGATTTCTACTTCTCTATATAAATTCACACTTATATTTTTATTTATCTAATGACTAATATTTTTCTTAATTTTTTAAACATCATTTATAAATTCTTCTTCTCTATTTATCTATTAAAAACAGATTTCTATTCACTATCTACTTTAAATCAATTTCTCATAATTCTTTTATATCTCGCCAATTCTCTTTTATAATCCTATTAATTTCCAAAACTATATTTATTCCATAAAGTTCTTTATTTACTTCTTATTATTTCCATTAAGTATTTTAACCAAAAACGGTCTTTTACACTTCCATATGACTGTTAACAATTTTATACAGAAGTTCCTTAGTTAATTTTCAAATATCTCCTTTTAAAAAAAGTCCATTTGATTTTATAAAATTCTTTAAATTCAATATCCACTTCAAAAGTTCCTTTTTATATTCCAATATTACTTATGGTTTTTAAAATACCAAAATAAAAAGGATCAATACCATCCAAACACACATAATTAATTACAGATAATATATCACATCATATATCACAATATATGAAAAAAAAATAGTACATAAATGTTGAGGAATCCAGTTGGATCCCTCCAACCTATTTCCTTGTATCCGCAGATGTTAGTCACATAAATTATATCAATTTCATATCAATATGAAGTTGTATAACAAACGAACTCAATTCTTAAACAACGACTTATATATATAACTATATATATAAATTATCTCAACCAATTATCGATAATTCATCCAAACAATAATCACACACAACATTCAATTACTTTTATCAAGATTAAATTACGTTTATTAGAATATATACCCACGACAAAGTTAGTGAGTTTACTCACTTTGGTCGGTTATTGTTAAATAACGATTTACGGTCACTGATTCGGATCAGACATTTTATCCTACTATAAATTGAGACAAGCTCCAAATCGTTCCAAATCAGTTCCACGGTGTAGCCCTCGTTCATACGATCCCAACATGACTGACTTCATTAATTTCTGATAATGAACAGACAAGTTATTAATGTTATACTTAGCACACTATTTAATATAAAATTTAACTTAGATTTAAATTAATCATTGGCTTTACCAAAACAATCTTGCCCATCTCCATCCAGACAAACCCACGTCAGCCAGTCCTCCTTCTTCTCCATTCTGATTCGAAGCATTAGAGTAAACCGTTAATACAATAGCCGATGCCTTCCCATTCACAAATATCCATCTCCACCTTTTTAAAAATAAAAAAAAATATACCAAAAATTATCTCATCCACTCCTCTACATACCCATACCAAACTTGCTCATCTTGCTGCCACTTTTCTGTCGTGACCTTGAGACAGTTCTGGATAGCACAGCAGGGAAGATCGATATTAATATTCCATGGAAGCACCAAGATTTTGCACGGAGGTGCTAAAAGCTTCGCTGAGTCCTAAAATGTATTTCGTTCTTCGTATCGATGCACGACTTTTCCCAAAATTCGAACCCTAACTCCACTGGCCTTGCGCGACATCGAACAGAAAGGTGATCGAAAGCTACGATCTTCACATAGCATGTAGAGAAACAACTCGCGGGTCCATATATATTTTTCATGATTTATATTATTTAATTTGAGTTCTAAGAAATTTTAAAACACACGAGATTTAAAAAGAAACGACTGCGTACTTTCTTCGCTGGTTTGACCAGAGAGAAAAAAAGGAATTAGGTTTAGACAATGGAAAGGGGTATTTATATAGGTTAGTTTAGCTTCAAAGGTAAGTTTCAGACATTATAATAATAATGTTTATTATATTATTATTGATATCGATCGTTTAAAAATCTCTATGATCACATGCGATATCCAAATTTGATGAAAATGGACGCGCAACTATATTTTAATATTACGAACCCAACGAAACTTATTTCGTCGAATTCCAAGTCCGTTTGCTCACATAGCTTATTTTTAAAGTCAAATTATCAACTATTTTTCAAATTAAAATCCCGTACAGCCACATACTGACTCCAAAAATCACGAAATTTGAAATCTTACAATAATTTAATATTATGGATCCAACAAAATTAATTTTGTCGAAAACGGAGGTTGTTTGCAAAAATGGCTATTTTCTAAGGTCCAAATAAACCAAATAAATATAAAGATATTTAAAACAATTTAATTTAATATTAATAAATTAATATTATCATATATATCGAAATAGAATATCGTATTGCTCCAAAATAAATAATCTTGGATTTATAACTCAATATTTAAAAATCTAAGTCAATCAATATTCAATATATAATAAAAACCTTTTATTGTATAAATAAATAGTTATAAATTATAAATGAATTCCATAACGACTTTCTGAAAATTTAATTTGGAATAACTCACAATATGCAAGACGAAATCTCGATTTTTCTCATCCATTAGAAAAATATAGTTCACCAAATCCGAACGTGTCTTGTTTCACAAAAATCTGACTTAAAACGGATTCTGTATATTCAATTAAAGTTCGAATCGCCAAATTACGAACTACCATGCCATTTTGAGCTCGATTATAATTATAATATAATTTGTACGTTCTAACGTCGTTTATTAAATAGATTCGTTACTAAAATTCGAATCTAGACTCAACCAAGTCTCTTATACTATCCAATTCACACAATATTGTCAATCTAGCTTAATTCTGATTATTCCGGAATTAAATATATTATTCTATTTTTCTTATTAATTAAATATTATTTAATTCAAGTTATCGATATCGCCAAATCGAAATTTAAATAATTAAATAAATTAATTATTCAACTGTTAAAAATTACGGGACGTAACAAAAAAGTTCTTGAGTCTGAGACATGGTAGTATGTCGATTGAGGAGTATGTGAATAACTTCAACGATTTCACGAGATTTGGATTATATCTGAATAACTCTGCACATAAGAAGGCTTTGAGGTTTGCGAGGGGAGTGAACCAACCCATTGAAGGACTAGTAATGACGTATATTTCGATGGGAACTACGTTTGAGACGCTTGTGGATATGGATCTTATGCCGTAGGATGGAAAGGAGAGTAAACAAGAGGACAAGACTGAAGTGGCCAACAGGTACTGGAAAGAAAAGGTGGTGGCCCAAGAAAGGTGCAACTAAAAAGAGAGAAGCCAGATAAAGCACATCAATAAGGAAGAAGTGTCATGGGTGTGGTATGACGGGGCTTTTCAACAAAGATTTCAAGAAGACAACTAAGAAGGGTGCTTGTTTTCAGTGCGGATAAATGTGACATTATAGCAGGCAGTTCCCCCAGAGGCAGGGATAGGTACATCCGGAGCACAGGTTCATGCGCTTGAGGATACTATGACTAGTGGTAGTAGTCAGGACAGAGGTAGGAAAGCCATTGTTGAAGGTTTTATATCTCTTTTCGACTTTCCTATTAGGACCTTTTCAATTTCGTGTTTCGTATTCTTTCATATCTAGTTCTGTTGTTGATAGTCTGCACCTATATACTTCTATAGTTTCTAATCTAGTATTTGTCTCAAACCCAATGGGAGCTATGACTCACCTATCTATGATGTGTAGGGGTTTGAGGATTTCTATTCTTGGCGTTGATTTTGAGTGTGACGTGTATGTATTGGGTTTTAAGGGTTACAGGCTTATTATAGGGATGGATTGGCTGGCTATGTATGGTGCCATCCTTGACTGTTTGCGACCTTTGAGGGTCAGTCATGTTCAGTTTCTTGGATTCCCATATGCTTCTGTCGACGATATCAGTTTGGTGTCCGTAGTTAGAGACTTTCTAGAAGTATTCTAGGAGGTAAGAGAGCTACCTCCCAAGCACGATATAGTTTTCTGGGTATACTTGGTGGAGAATGTTAAGCCTGTTGCATCGCTAGTGTGCCACATATCTTCGAGAGAGAGGAAGGAGTTTAATAAGAAAGTGGGTGAGTTGTTTGAGGAAGGGTTTATTAGGCGAAGTAATTTTGAGTGGGAAGCACAAGCGTCTTTGCAACTAAGGCGAACTGCTCTCTCCGTCTATGTGTGGATTACAAAGAATTGAACAAGCTCACGAAGAAGAATAAACACCCACTCCCAAGGATAGATGACTTGTTTGATCAGTTAGTGGGCGCTTCAGTTTTCTCGCAATTGGATTTAGTTATAGGTTTTTATCATCTTAGGGTGGCAGATGATAGCGTAGACAAGACTTTTTTTAGGACTCCTGACGGATTCTTCTAGCAGCTGGTTATGCCTTTTGGGCTAACCAGTGCACCACCGTAGTTTGTGGATTTGATAAGCTGGGTATTTAGAGAGTACCTGAATAAGCTTGTGGTGATATTTGTTGATGATGTCTTGGTTTTCTCGAGGAGAGAGGAGGAGCACGCCTTGCACTTGGGAGAGGTCCTCCGTACTCTTCGTGCACATTAGTTGAAGGCGAAATTTCTAAATGCCACTTTTGGCGAAATGAGGTAAGAATCTTAGGGCATGTTTTCTTTAGTGATGGTATATCGGTGGATCCTGCTAAGGTTATCGCAATACAGGATTGGAAAGCCCCTAAGAGTACGACAGAGGTGATGATCTTTTTAGGTTTGGCGATACTATCGAAAGTCAATCAAGGATCTTGCGCAGATCTTAGCTCCGCTTACCCGCCTTACAAAGAAGAACCTAGTTTTTGCTTGGTATGTGGATTGCGAGGATGCATTCATGAGACCGAAGAAGGCTCTCGCACCATCTCCAGTATTGACTCTTCCTGATCGTACGACGATGTTCGCCATATATACATATGCTTGCGGAATGAGGTTAGGTGCGGTGCTTATGCAGAAGGGTAGAGTTGTCTACTACGGGAGTAGGCAGTTGAGGGTACATGAGAAGAACTACCATACCAATGACTTGGAGCTAACGGCGATAGCGTTTGCACTTATGTCTTGGAGACATTATTTATTAGGTGAGAAGTTTGAGCTATACACGGATCATAAGTCTCTCAAGTGCTTGTTCTCACAAAAAGATCTTAATTTTCTACAACAACGCTAGATGGAGTTCCTTGCATCTTATGACTTTGAGATAACGTATACTTCGGGGAAGGGGAACGTAGTAGCATACACATTGAGTAGGCAAAGAATAACTTTGTGTCCATTGTTTGTAGAGTGGCAGAGTTTGGATTTTATCTCATCCCTCGATTTTAGACCATCTACGGACTATGCACCCGGATTATTAGCATCGTTGGAGGTACGACCTACTATCTTAGAGCACATTGGATCCAGCCAGCGCGAAGATCAGCAGTTAGCGGATATCATGGACCGACTCAGTAGAAGAAAGACCTCTAGTCACCTTTCTAGGTATTCTGTGGACGAGAGAGGGTGGTACATCATGATGAATAATTGTGTGTTCCTTAAGTTGATGATTTGTTGAGATCAATTTTAGAGAAGGCTTATCACTCTCGGATGTCCATCCATCCAGGTGGTGATAAGATATATAGAGATATGAGGAGGTCTTTCATTGGATAGGGATGAAGAAGGATGTGGAAGAGTATGTGGCTCGACATATGACTTGTCAGCGAGTAAAGGATAAGCAGAGGAGGCTTGATGGATTTCCTCAGGCTCTAGATGTGCCATACTGGAAGTGGGAGAGAGTCTCAATGGATTTCATAGATGCGTTGTCCATATTGAGTAAGGTCAACACTAGTGTTAGGGTTATAGTCGATAGGTTGACTAAGAGCGCTCACTTTATCCCACTTAAGAGTAAGTGGACAACAACTTGGTTGGCATCAATGTATCTTAGGGAAACCGTTTGATTTCATGGAGTTCCCTTTAGCATTGTTAATGGTCGAGACCCCCATCTTTACAAGTGACTTTTGGAGGAGGAATGTGGACACAACTACGACTTAGCATTACCTAGTACCCTCAGACAAATGGATAGATGAAGAAGGTTAATAGGATTCTTGAAGATTTATTATGACTACGTACCCTAGATTTCGGAGGGACTTGGAAGGAGCATCTTCCATTGCTAGAGCCGAGTACTATAGAGAATATCAAGGTAGAGGGGGAGGCATCAGTCAGGAGAGTTCCTACTCGGATACTAGGATCCGAGGTGAAGAAAATACGGAATAAAGGGATCAAGCTTGTTAAGATTCAGTAGGCAAAGGATAGCAATGACGCAACTTGGGAACTAGATGACATGATTCATGCTTCCTTTCCGTTTTTCTTTAAGATTAAGCCCTTGATTCTTTCCTAAGCTTTGAATTTGAATCTATTTTTCCTATCATTTGAATCATAAGTCTTACGTAGAAGCCTATGGATGGTAGGAAATGAATTAAAACATCTTAATAGAACATGTTATGGTTGAATGGATTCACGTGAATGCAGGTGTTTGCTAGTGGATGCAGCAGATGCATATACACACTAGGCACTAGTTAGAGATCGGAAAAACTAAGACACTTACATAATTGCATATGGATGTGTGTGTATTTTAATCTATATGGATGAAAAATGGTTGAATCTTCACTTGGATGTTGCATTTTAATGAATGATTGTTGCATACATATATAATTTTATATGTATCATTAGGGTTCATTTGCATACATATTGGATGCATGACACAAACATGAATTGCATTAAGGAGGTCAACTGAATCAGTGGACCGCCTGATTTTTACATTAGCTTAGGGACATATGCAAAACGGCTCTTGCTATCCACAGTCGCCCATATACACAGTCGCTGCATACTCGCTGAATTGATTGGTTGGCTATAATTTTTTACTTTAAAATTTAATTAAAGTTGGCCCCACTAAAACTGATTTAACCAATCCATTAGCGAGTATTACATCAGTCGCTTGCTGCGCGACTGATGATAGCATTGCTCATGCAAAACACCTTGGCATATGTTCATGAAAAGCATTAGAAAATTTAAGGACAAGGGTGTAGATAATGATTGATGACATTTATAGCATTTTTCTAGCCTTGGAGATTACGGGGATGAAATCCTTTAAGAAGCCGAGAATGTAACATCCTGAGTTTTAGTAAACAATAATAAAATGTACTCGGCTTTCTAAAATTGAAGTTAAAATGAATTAGTTACGAATTAGAGAAGAATTCGGAAAATTAAAATAAATATACTTGGAACAAACAGTCATTGGGGGACCCAACCCACTTGGGTCTAACCTTTGTTGATGTAAGCCAAGTTAGGTCGACCTATGTGTCAACCCTAAGTAAGCGGTCGGTCGACCCAAGGCGAAAGTTTTGTTTGCCTTGGCCTGCACGCAAGGCAGCGAATGATTGTTATAATTTCAAAGTTATTTTTATTGAGTTGGCTGAGTTTTATTGGCCTATTTTAAACTAAGGGCAGACGTGGTGCTTTCTTATTGATCCAATGACATAGCTGGCCCGAATCTAATCTTGGATTTTGTGAGGACCCGTAACTTCCCCGGTAAGGAAAGAGCGGATACTTTGAGAACAACACACAAAAGAACGCAGACAAAAGAACATTTCATTCTATATTACAACAATTCCTTCAGAATACAAGAAAATACAGAGTATAAATAAATATTACATAGAAAAATATCAGAGATTACAATACATTACATAGCAGCGGAAAATAATACAATACACAACTAGAAGTAATACACGGATACCGAGCTTTCCGAGTATCGTTCCAGCTGTAAATCAGGATCCTGTGAATATAAATCTGCAAAACCAAAACTATTAGCTGCCCGTGCAGAAAATAAGGGCACCCAGAGTTTAGGTTAAAACAATAAACTCCAGGCCAGTCATGTAACTGGTGTGAGAACTAAAACAGTTATTAATCTTCATTTTAAAGTTCGGTAAATCAAGGGACCACGCCGTATAACACGGAACGGGTTTCCTCCCAAGAATACCAGTGCATAAAACAAAAAGCGCAATGCTAAATAGAGAAAAATGAAGCTATTATAAGACCCAGGTCCTATCACACAATGCAACGTCGCAAGCCGAAGGATAGGGTTTTCCCTTATAATAGCCAAACATGCTTGGTACGTTTAAAACAAATCATTTGATACTATTATAAGTGTATAGTGTCAAAACAATTTCAAATCATAAGTATCAATCATAGACGGCATAGGTACCATATATCATGTCGCCATACTAGTTCTACAATTAAAACCGCAAAATCACATATTTGGGAATTGGATTTCCATATGTGAACCGAGGCAAAAGATAGTCCTCTATCGATTCGAGACTATCTAGCCCGAGCCTCAGGATCAGAGCTCGAGTGACCCTTGGATCGTCAGGGTCGGTCCACCGATGTGGATTAAAATGCCTGAACACTACGTTTCCCCACCCTTTGGGGCGTAAATGAGCCAACGAATGACTCCATCGGCTTCACATAGTCACCGATATATCCGAGGCGTCTCGCAACAGTAACAACCACATAAGTCAAACTCGTCAGGGCGTGTAAAACCACTGACGCCACTTCTAACTAGAAGGAAATGCATGCCCTCCCTGAGGTCCTCTCCCGTTTTTGGTTCACAACCGGGGTGTGAGGCTCGCAAATCAACGTTACACAAAGCTATGCCACACAGGCCGTGCTTTGATGATCAACCGCAAGACTTTGCTTTTCAACAAAAGCCTTGATCATTTGCCACTTAGGCATGCCACACAGGCAATTCACTCCATGCGTTTGATATCCATCGATATATAACCTCTGAGCTCGTACGTCTCAGAGAAGGGCGTTAAGCAAGAGAATAAATTCTCCACCGCCAAACAGATATATATTTAGTAGAAATCAATCACACAGACTAAAATCCAATGTCAGACACACAGTCCATTTACAAGTTCGTTCTAGGTCTGAACGAAACCGGAGGCACCTACTACCTCGCATATCCATCGATCTCCAAGTACGTCTGGACGACCACTAACTGATTCCCTCCTCTTGGGTGTACGGCCCAATCAAGATCATCAGTAACCACCCAAATGACGTGAAGACCTCCGGTCTTCGACCACCGTCTTCATATTTGACTCATCGCCGAATCAGTTATTCAGAATGGGATAAACCCAGTCTTTCTGAATAACTCGCGTATATAATAAACAAGTGTTACATAAACACAACATACGCCTCATTCCAATTCATCAGTCACTAATCGTAAATTAACAAGAGAATAATTCCCCAAATATTAACCCCGAAGGCCGAAACCAACATCAGATCAACACCCAGGAAACCATTCTGCTTAGCTAACCTACAGTTAGTTTCTAAATTTCACATTCTTAGGGAAAGGTTCCCTGTAACGACCCGCATTCTACGCATCATAGGATCGTAGAATATTTATTTCTTTCACATACAAAGTTGTATGGTCATGTAACTTTGGGAAACGACTATTGGGGTCATTTCCCATGTTCATGATTTTTCCCGATTTTTAAATGACCATTTTACCCCTAGTTGGTACTGTTTTGGCCATAACTTTTGACTGGAAAGGAATTTTGACCTGAAACCACTTCCATTGGCTCCGGATGATGGTTTCTCTTTCCGTAGAGTGGTCATAATAGCCAAACGGACTCACCGTTTGGGAGATATGGCTAAAACAAGTTTCAGATGGCGAAAAACAGCTTAATTGGGCTTAACCGGGTGATTAGCAGTTAGGCCCAGAGGGGAATTTCGGGTTTAGAGGTATAGAAGGACTGACTAGGGTTAGGAAATCACTTTCATTTCAGTTTTGAGCCGCCACAAACCTTCTTAAGACCCTAGTAATGGCTTCCATCCTCTAAAACCACTCCTAAACACATTTTTAGTGAAGATTAAGCCTAGACTACATCAAAACAAGGCCAAATAGCAACAAAGCAAGGTTGGAGCTGCTACTATACATAGGAATTTGACCCAAACAGAGAGTAATTCAGATTTGGTGTTTTATTTTGGGGCCAAGGTGAGTGATAGCATCGTTTTGACACTAATTACAATTAATTAAGGGTAATTAGTGAAGATTAGCGAATTTATACACCAATAAATTCTGGAAAAATGTTTAGAAATTCTTAAATAATATTTTATGCCTCTGTTAGAAATTTGGTTCGATTTAGTTAAGTTTTATTAATTCTATGATTAGTCTTATTTAATCATGCTTAAGGGAAAAATAGGATTTTGGGCATCTTTGATCCATTTTGACATGTAAATTCATGGTTTTGGTGTTTGTGGTTGCTCTTACATGTTGCTATGACTCTATGGTATGTTTTATGATTGATTAGAATAGTTAAATTGGTCGAAAACGTCGTCGAATGGCGTAGAAAGCTCGCTGGAAAGTTGCAGAAATGTGCAGGTTCCGAACCGGTTCGGATCGGAGCAGGGGTCGGATCGGATTAGTGAACTGACCGAGGGAATCCGAACTGGATTGGGATTTGTCACTGGAGGAGGCTTGGCGAGAAGGAAGGCTGTTTACTTAGAGTTGGAGTGGACAAGGGGATCAGATCGGAAGAATAATGGAGGCCAGATCGGATCGACTCAAGAATGGAAGGCTACGACTGGAGTAAGGCGAAGGGAGCGGATCGGATCGGAGTAGATGGAAAACGGGAGCGGATCGGATCGGAGTAGATGGAAAATGAGGGAGCTGATCGAAGAAAACTGGAAGGAAGACAGTAACCCGACCCGACCCGGAGGAGGACACCGACCCGACCCGAAGTGGAGTATCCGACCCGAACCGAATGAAAAGATGACCACCGAACCGAACCGACGAGGGTGATGACTACCGAACCGAACCGAATTCTAGGACTGTTACTGCGCGACAACTCTTCTGAAGACCCACTCCAATTCGACCAAACCCGAGATGCAAAGGAAGTCCAAATGAGAAGTTAGAGCTCAAGATCCAGATGGGAATCAACGAGTTCGCTTCATGGGTGGGCTTTGCTGCGGGACGCGTGCTAAGGGGTTTACGATGTCTATAGCTTTGGACCACTATGGTAGGAGGTACGGAGGCGGATTCAGGGCCATTATGGCATTGGTAGAACCAAGGGCTACGATCAATGAAATGGGTCATTGAAATGTTTGGTCATGACTCCTATGTTTAGCTTGGTCACAACAGGGTTTCTACAAGTCGGGATCCGTCGTTACCTCAATTTGTCTAGTATTCCAAGGTGGTAGATGTCGTATAGCTTTACGCACTGTGTGAAAGATGTGAGGAAGGTTTCTATGGATGGTTTGTTTGCTATCATTATGACATACACACCCCATCCCCGTATTCTTGCACTATTTATTATGGCACCTTAGAGTACTGTACGGTATGTGGTACTAACTCTTTGGTTGCAGGTCCAGGTTCAGGTATGGTTTAGTATACCTGTTATTATTCTGTTTATATGCTTATCGCTCATACCAGGCTTTATGTCTGACCCAGAGTTTTATGTCTCCTCTTATTACTCTGGGTGCTCACACGAGCAGACTAGAGACAGGTTAGCTGGTGATGCACGGGTAGATGATCCAAAGACGAGCAGGAGGCTTCCACGTAATATATATATATATATATATATATATAGTATTCTCCCTGTGTTGTTGAAGACCACTGCTTGGGCATTGGTGGTGCATCTTCCACTTTAGCTTTCTTTTGTTTAGAGACAGTAGATTTTGAAAAGTTGTAATAAGCTGTATTTGGATTTCCGCTGCTCTGATGTTGACATTGATTATTAGTTATCAGCTTATGCACTGTCTCACCTGTTTTATGTCAAGTATGTTATTATTATATTTTATTCCATGCGCTGTGATACATTCTACATGTTCCTCGTTTAGTTAATTCCCTTCTTTCTTTTCTTCTCACGACCCGTTCCGTGCTAACTAGACATGTGTACAGCGCACTTTTGGAGTAAATGTCGGTTGGTGCGGGGCGGGCCGTCACACTTGGTATCAGAGCTTTAGGTTGCGTAGTTAACCTAGGGAAGTTATCAGGGAGAGATAATATACGTATACGAGAGAGCGTATTTGTGATTGTTTTGGTTTTCAAAAGCTATATATATATACTATTAGTAGTATAAGAATGAAGTCGTACTGCACTAGCACCACTATGGAATCGTTAATCGTTTCCTTTTTCAGATTGACGATGAGCCGATATGTTAGAGCTACCGGTAGAGGGGCCAATAATGGGAATGCTGCTGACATGAGGACGATGTTTACTGACCTCATGAGAGAGATGCTTAGAGATGTACAGAGGGCAGCTCCCAATGTTGGAAATGGTGGTGGTCCAATAGTGCAGGCGCCGAGGGTCGACTTCGCCAAGATAAATAAGGATTATACTAGCCTTGGTGGGAAGCCGTTTCACGGAACGGAGTCGGCCACGGATGTTCAAGATTGGTTGGATAGTTGCGAACGTATCTTCGAGGATTTGGGTATCGAGGATGCGATGAAGAGAAAGCTAGCGTCCCGTCAGCTGCAAGGGCGGGCAATGAATTGGTGGAATGCTATAAAGGGAGCTACTCCCGAAGATCAGATTACTTGGGAACAGTTTAAAACTCGCTTTAGCGAGAAGTTCATTCCAGCTGCTCAGAAGTCAGTGCTGTTTAAGAAATTCTTAGAGCTCAAGCAGAATGGCAGAGCTGTCTCGGAGTATATTGCTGAATTTGACACTTTGTCAAAATATGGGTTATCTCTTATTGATACTGCCGAGAAAAAGAATGAGAAATTCATAACTGGTTTGGATCAGTACTTGGGGGAAAGACTTATTAACCACATCAATGAGATGTTTGAATCGATTGTGGGGAAAGCATTAAGATCAGAAAGTCTCTACCCTAAGCCGAAGACTGAGGTTGCATCCGCAGATGAGCCAAATCACAAGCAAGTGGTGGAGGCAAGGGTGGTTCCCAGAATAAAAGAAAGCAGAGTCAGACTAAGGATGGCCAGAAGAAAAGGAATAAACAAGATGTTGAGTGCTTCAGCTGTGGTAAGAAGGGCCATTATGCTAGTAATTTTCGGGCCAAGCCAGCGGATAGGAAGTGCTTCAACTGTGGCCAAATGGGACATCACAAGGACAAGTGTCCGCAACCCCCTAAAGAAAAGCAAATGGTGAAAGCATACGCCCTTAATGCTATTCCTTCTTCGTCGAATGCCCCAACTGCGGCGGAGAAGGGAAAGAATGTCGCCATTCAAGGTATGCTTTCTGTTTATGATGTTCCTGTTAGAGTTTTATTTGATACCGGAGCTTCCAGTTCTTTCATATCTAGTGACCTGGTAGATAGGTTGGGATTGGAGCCCGAGATTGTCGATAGACCTTTAGTAGTGACGAACCCGATTGGTGGTTCGACTAGCCTTAGCATGATTTGTCGTAATGTGGTCCTATCGAGTCATGGATGCATGTTTGTTTGTGATTGTTTTGTTTTGGGTTTTACTGGGTTTGGCATTATTTTGGGAGTAGATTGGCTCCGAAGATACGGGGTGGTGGTAGACTGTGAGGGCTTTTTGGTGACAGCTAGAGCGGATGATGGGTGGAGGATAGTGTTTGGTGGTCTACCCAGTGAGGGGATATTGGCTAGTTTTCTAAACTCCCTCGATATTCCGCATAGTGAGTTGTCAGGTTTGCCCGTGGTTGGCCAGTACCCGGATGTTTTCGAAGAAGTGACCGGACTTCCACCACACCGAGAGATTGAGTTCCGTATTGATTTGGTAAAAGATGCCAGACCTATAGTGATGCCACTTCGTCGTATGGCACCAAGAGAGCAGCGAGAGCTTGAGGTGCAAGTCAACGATCTTTTGAAGAAGGGATTTATCAGAAGGAGTGTTTTCTGAATGGGGAGCACCAGTTGTGTTTGCTACCAAGGCGGATGGTTCCCTTCGTTTGTGTGTAGACTACCGCAAGTTGAATAAAGTGACGAGGAAGAACAAGTATCCTCTACCGCGGATAGATGATTTGTTCGATCAGTTGAGTGGCGCGAGAGTATTTTCTCAGTTGGATCTCGCGACAGGTTTTCATCAGCTTAGAGTGGAAGCTGAGAGTATAGCCAAAACAGCATTTCGAACGCCGTCTGGATTTTATGAGTGGTTGGTCATGCCATTCGGGCTGACCAATACCCCAGCATATTTTGTGGATCTTATGAATAGGGTATTCAGAGATCAGTTGAATAAGTTTGTCCTTGTGTTCGTTGATGATATTTTGGTCTATTCGAGGACAGAGGAAGAACACAAGGAACATTTAAGAGTAGTGATGGAGGTGTTGAGAAAACACCAATTGAAAGCAAAGTTTTCTAAGTGTCACTTCTGGAAGAGGGAAGTGAGGTTCTTGGGCCATGTTGTATCAGAGAATGGTATTGCCATGGACCCGGTGAAGGTGGCCACGGTACAGGATTGGCCTACACCCAAGAATGCAACAGATGTAAGAAGTTTCTTGGGGTTAGCTGGATATTATCGTAAGTTTATCCAAGGGTTCTCCAAGATAGCAGCACCATTGACCCAGTTGACCAGGAAGAATCAAGCTTTTGTCTGGGATAAAAGGTGCGAGAATGCGTTCAAGAGTCTAAAGGACAAGTTGACAAGCGCACCGGTGTTAGTCATTCCTAAGGGGAATGAAGAGATGACGGTATACACGGATGCCTGTGGTACCGGACTAGGTGCTGTATTGATGCAAGGCGGTAGGGTTGTAACTTATGCAAGTCGGCAATTGAAGCCGCACGAGAAAAGATACCCTACCCATGATTTAGAATTGGCAGCAATCGTGTTCGCGTTGAAGATGTGGAGACACTATCTCTTGGGAGAAAGATTTGAGCTATTTACAGATCATAAGTCGTTAAAGTATCTCTTCTCTCAGAAAGATCTAAATCTCCGTCAGCAGAGATGGTTAGAGTTCTTAGCTTCCTATGATTTTGACATCGCATATACACCGGGAAAGGGCAATGCGGTGGCTGATGCATTGAGTAGGAGACATGCCAGCCTAGGGGCTATGTTTCTAGAATGGAAGCAACTGGAGTACATCACTGGGTATGATTTCAGACCAAAGTGCGAATTGGATCCAGAAATGTTAGCAAGTTTTACGATCATACCCACTTTGATTGAGCAGATCGACTCTAGTCAGAGGGACGATCCTAACCTATTGGAAATCATCTCCAAGTTAGATATGGGTATCGATGAGGAGATGAACAAGTATGGGCTTGATCGAGATGGATGGCTTAGAAAGGATGGAAGACTAGTCGTACCCAATGTCAATGGATTGAGGGATGAAGTGCTTAGAGGGTGTCATCACTCAAAGCTGACTATACACCCCGGTGGTAACAAGATGTATCGAGACATGAAGCAGACCTACCAATGGGAAGGGATGAAAAGAGACATTGGGAAGTTTATATCTAAGTGCATGAATTGCCAGCTAGTTAAAGCCGAGCAAAAGAAGCCTAGTGGGTTGTTACAGCCATTAGAAATCCCCGAATGGAAATGGGAGCAAGTCTCGATGGATTTCATCGATGGTTTACCAAGGACTAGATCGGGACATGATAGCATTTGGGTGATTGTGGACCGATTGACTAAAAGTGCAAGATTTATACCAATCAAATCAACTAGAACGGCAGCTAAGTTAGCAGAATTGTATATGAAGTGGGTAGTGAGATTTCATGGAGTACCTAAAAGCATTGTGAGTGACCGAGACCCGTTGTTCACTAGTGGGTTTTGGAAGAGCTTACAAGAGGCTCTAGGGTCAGAGTTACATCTCAGTACCGCATATCATCCTCAGACCGACGGTCAGACGGAGAGGGTGAATCGTATTTTGGAAGATCTCTTGAGAGCATGTATATTGGATTTTGGTGGATCATGGGATGACCATTTGCATCTAGTAGAGTTTGCATATAATAATAGCTACCAATCCAGTATCGGTATGGCTCCGTTTGAAGCATTGTACGGAAGACCATGCAACTCACCATCATGTTGGATAGAGACTGGCGAGAAGTTTATGCTTGGACCAGATGTGGTGAGGGAAACTTCAGATAAGATCAAGATCATTCAACAACGAATGAAAGCTGCCCAAGATAGGCAGAAGAGTTATGCTGATAAGAGGAGAAGAGACCTAAAATTCTCCGTTGGTGACTTGGTGTTTGTCAAGATTTCTCCGTTGAAGAGCGTAATACGATTTGGCAGGAGAGGCAAGTTGGCACCAAGATTCATTGGCCCATTCCCTGTTCTCGAGCTAGTCGGGAATTTGGCATATAGAATTGACTTACCAGAGAAAATGGCGGGGGTTCACAACGTATTTCATGTTTCCCAACTAAGGAAGTTCGTTCACGACCCGGATATGACTATTTCACCTGATCAGTTGGAGGACTTCGAAGTAGAACCCGAGGCGGTTGGGAACTGCAAGCCGGCCCGTATTGTCGAGCACGACATGAAGCAACTTCGAAGGAAGGCGGTTAAGCTAGTCAAGGTTCAGTGGGGCGAGGATGAGAATGATTGTACTTGGGAGACAGAGGAGAACATTAGGAAGACTTATCCAGAACTCTTTATCTGGTAAGATTTTGACTTCGATTTAGTTTTCCGCATGCTAGGATAGGCTCGTTTGCTTGTTTTGCATGTTTGATTGTTGTATGTGGTTGTTAGGCATGCGGGATCCTTTGTATGTTTTAGGTTAAGGAATTTCGGGGACGAAATTTCTTAAGGGGGGGGAGAGTGTAACGACCCGCATTCTACGCATCATAGGATCGTAGAATATTTATTTCTTTCACATACAAAGTTGTATGGTCATGTAACTTTGGGAAACGACTATTGGGGTCATTTCCCATGTTCATGATTTTTCCCGATTTTTAAATGACCATTTTACCCCTAGTTGGTACTGTTTTGACCATAACTTTTGACTGGAAGGAATTTTGACCTGAAACCACTTCCATTGGCTCCGAATGATGGTTTCTCTTTCTGTAGAGTGGTCATAATAGCCAAACGGACTCACCGTTTGGGAGATATGGCTGAAACAAGTTTCAGATGGCGAAAAACAGCTTAATTGGGCTTAACCGGGTGATTAGCAGTTAGGCCCAGAGGGGAATTTCGGGTTTAGAGGTATAGGAGGACTGATTAGGGTTAGGAAATCACTTTCATTTCAGTTTTGAGCCGCCACAAACCTTCTTGAGACCCTAGTAATGGCTTCCATCCTCTAAAACCACTCCTAAACACATTTTTAGTGAAGATTAAGCCTAGAATACATCAAAACAAGGCCAAATAGCAACAAAGCAAGGTTGGAGCTGCTGCTATACATAGGAATTCGACCCAAACAGAGAGTATTTCAGATTTGGTGTTTTATTTTGTGGCCAAGGTGAGTGATAGCATCATTTTGACACTAATTACAGTTAATTAAGGGTAATTAGTGAAGATTAGCGAATTTATACACCAATAAATTCTGGGAAAATGTTTAGAAATTCTTAAATAATATTTTATGCCTCTGTTAGAAATTTGGTTCGATTTAGTTAAGTTTTATTAATTCTATGATTAGTCTTATTTAATCATGCTTAAGGGAAAAATAGGATTTTGGGCATCTTTGATCCATTTTGACATGTAAATTCACGGTTTTGGTGTTTGTGGTTGCTCTTACATGTTGCTATGACTCTATGGTATGTTTTATGATTGATTAGAATAGTTAAATTGGTCGAAAACGTCGTCGAATGGCGTAGAAAGCTCGCTGGAAAGTTGCAGAAATGTGCAGGTTCCGAACCGGTTCGGATCGGAGCAGGGGTCGGATCGGATTAGTGAACTGACCGAGGGAATCCGAACTGGATTGGGACTTGTCACTGGAGGAGGCTTGGCGAGAAGGAAGGCCGTTTACTTAGAGTTGGAGCGGACAAGGGGATCGGATCGGAAGAATAATGGAGGCCAGATCGGATCGACTCAAGAATGGAAGGCTACGACTGGAGTAAGGCAAAGGGAGCGGATCGGATCGGAGTAGATGGAAAATGGGAGCGGATCGGATCGGAGTAGATGGAAAACGAGGGAGCTGATCGAAGAAAACTAGAAGGAAGACAGTAACCCGACCCGACCCGGAGGAGGACACCGACCCGACCCGAAGTGGAGTATCCGACCCGAACCGAATGAAAAGATGACCACCGAACCGAACCGACGAGGGTGATGACTACCGAACCGAACCGAATTCTAGGACTGTTACTGCGCGACAACTCTTCTGAAGACCCGCTCCAATTCGACCAAACCCGAGATGCAAAGGAAGTCCAAATGAGAAGTTAGAGCTCAAGATCTAGATGGGAATCAACGAGTTCGCTTCATGGGTGGGCTTTGCTGCGGGACGCGTGCTAAGGGGTTTACAATGTCTATAGCTTTGGACCACTATGGTAGGAGGTACGGAGGCGGATTCAGGGCCATTATGGCATTGGTAGAACCAAGGGCTACGATCAATGAAATGGGTCATTGAAATGTTTGGTCATGACTCCATATGTTTAGCTTGGTCACATCAGGGTTTCTACAAGTCGGGATCCGTCGTTACCTCAATTTGTCTAGTATTCCAAGGTGGTAGATGTCGTATAGCTTTACGCACTGAGTGAGAGATGTGAGGAAGGTTGCTATGGATGGTTTGTTTGCTATCATTATGACATACACACCCCACCCCCGTATTCTTGCACTATTTATTATGGCACCTTAGAGTACTGTACGGTATGTGGTACTAACTCTTTGGTTGCAGGTCCAGGTTCAGGTATGGTTTAGTATACCTGTTATTATTCTGTTTATATGCTTATCGCTCATACCAGGCTTTATGTCTGACCCAGAGTTTTATGTCTCCTCTTATTACTCTGGGTGCTCACACGAGCAGACTAGAGACAAGTTAGCTGGTGATGCACGGGTAGATGATCCGAAGACGAGCAGGAGGCTTCCTCGTAATATATATATATAGTATTCTCCCTGTGTTGTTGAAGACCACTGCTTGGGCATTGGTGGTGCATCTTCCACTTTAGCTTTCTTTTGTTTAGAGACAGTAGATTTTGAAAAGTTGTAATAAGCTGTATTTGGATTTCCGCTGCTCTGATGTTGACATTGATTATTAGTTATCAGCTTATGCACTGTCTCACCTGTTTTATGTCAAGTATGTTATTATTATATTTTATTCCATGCGCTGTGAGACATTCTACATGTTCCTCGTTTAGTTAATTCCCTTCTTTCTTTTCTTCTCACGACCCGTTCCGTGCTAACTAGACATGTGTACAGTGCACTTTTGGAGTAAATGTCGGTTGGTGTGGGGCGGGCCGTCACATTCCCATTAATTTTATCAAAGATAAATTCTCTTAAATTTATTCTTTAATCTTCCTTTGAATATCAAATCAAACTAGTCGGGATTAACGAACCACACCGAAGTAATCATTTATTTTATTTCCCAATCCCAACCTATTCATCCTATGAAGTAAAACTGGTAATACTTCATATCTAACACCTCGGTGTTATCGGTAAATTCAATTACCATTTCACGTTCAAATCTAATTAAATATTTAACTATCGCCTAAAGCAAAACTGGTGATACTCCATTCTCGATCTTTTCAATCTAATTAAAGATTCATTAAAACTCCACTTAGTTTTAATCTTTAACTGGGTTAAAGAACCGATGCCATTTAAAACACGGCTCACGATAAACCCAAAATCACTTTCCATTCTATCAGCTTTTAACCGTAAAATAGCAAGTGAACAATTCCCTAAGTATTAACCCCGAAGGCCGAAACCAACATCAGATCAATACCCAAGAAACCATTCAACTTAACTAATCTCCAGTTAGTTTCTGATTTTCTTAACTCAGTTAGGTCAAAGAACAGTATTATTGAAGATACCATTCACGACAATCCAAAATCACATTCCATTAATTATCGGGTTAAAGAACAAGTGTTATTTAAAACACCATTCACGATAAACCCATAAATCAATTCAATTCAATTCCAATTAAATATCATTTAATTGGTACACTTCATTAAATCTAAATAAAAAGATTTAATCTTTTCCTCAACTGGGTTTAAGAACAGTGTTAATGAAGACACCATTCACGACAAACCCAAATCACATTTGATATTAAATACAAGGCTCTGAATAGAAAATATATCGGCTTATATTCAATATCAAATTCTACGACCAACAAATATCGTATTGGAAATAACGATATTAATATATCTTTCAAATTCCCATAACAATATCTGTTTCATCACGAAATCCAACATCGAAATATTTCAAAGACTATTTCGATTCAAATCCTTTCAAATTCAATTATTGGAAATTCTGGTTATTTTCAAAACCATTTCAATTTCAATTTATTTATTTTAAAAATAAATAAATTATTATTCTACTTCAAAACTAGTTCATTTCGATAAAAAACTATTTTTATCTTTTCAAATATGGAATTTTTCATCCCAATCCTTCACAAATCATTTCTTATGATTTTACACAAATTATTGATATTTTTAATAATTTTATCAAGGCCCGCACAGTCGATTTCCATCAACGGCCATCGAACTGCACTTACAGCGACCTTTTCCAAATTTGATTTGGACATAATTCCAAATCCGACCATTAGATTTCAAATCTTATTATATTCGTTAGAAAGCCCTTTTCGATACGAACCCAACGGTTCCGGTTTCAGGAGAATCCGACGGTCGGATCTCCCGTTACGTCCATTCGAAGTCAATGGTCGAAATTCACGAACTGCCGCGGTGCGGCGCGTTCTATTCAGGCCATTATATATATAATATATATATTATATATATATTTCATCGATTTCCTTTTAAAACGTATTTTATAAATCGTTTTAAATTCGTTTTCGAAACGATTTCAACTTTATTTCAAATTCAAATCAAAATTGAATTTTTCCTTTTAAATTCGTTTTAATTTCATTTCAAATTGATTTCAATTCAAATCGATTTTTAATTCAATTTTAGTTCGTTTTCAATTCAATTTGAATTTTAAATTTATTTAATTTCAATTCGAATTCATTCTATTCAATTTCAATTCGAATTCATTTCTATTCAATTTCAATTCGAATTCAATTCTATTCATTCGATTTTGAAATCACTTTCATTATAAAATCGACAAAATTCCCGTTCGTGTTAAAATGGCGTGTAACTACTTAACATGGCTTCACATTTCAATATTCAAAGAATATTATTTTTAAATTATTCGATAATTCTGAACTGGAATCAGACACAGTCAATTACCATATAATTTCAGTTATATGGATTTCATCAAATTCATATATTCAACAATGACGATAAACACCCAACCATCATCCAAAGTGCGTTCTACACTATATAAGCATCAAATATAAATATTCAACGCTTATAACAGCCTGTCAATCAATCGATCGACATACAGCTAATTATTGGGATTAGTGTATGTCATATATCATCCCAATACCCATGTGGGGTTTCAAACAATCAAACACAGATTTTCTTTGTGCAGTTGGGCGATGTGTAAAATTTTTCGTCCCAATAAATATCAGTCAAATGTGCGTATATAAACAAATCGTCCGATTTGTTTATATTTATTTATTCACATTCACGTTAAAAATTATATTTTCAACTATAAAATATTTTTAACTACTTAAATATTTTATTTCATTTCACATCACACAATCAACTACACATCAAAATCAAACATACAAGCATACAAGCCGTCCATGGTCTGTGGACGACGGGTGTCGGGTGCTACTAAACACCGTCTGCATCCTAGTATATATTTCAAACTAGAAATAAATTAAAAGTGAGAAGTTCTCACCTTGGGTTTCCACTCCTTCATTCTTAATTTTTCTGAAAGGTTTGGATTTACTCGAAGTTCCCACGAAATCTTTTCCACGCTGTTCATAGTAAAAACCACATTTTTAATATGATGTTTATATATTTAAACATCGCATTTTTATATCGCTCTATATATATAAAAATCATATTTTTATATAACTAAAAATCTTTTCTTTATATTTTTAAAAATCTCTTCTTTATATTTTTAAAAATCTCTTCTTTATAAAACAAGGTCATATATATAATATGTTATATTTTTATCTATTCTATTACTATTTTATATAAAAATTCCACATTTTTTTAAACTATGATATATATTAAAAATCATATTTTGACAATGATATTAATATTATAAAAACCATTCTATTTTTTTTTCTATAAAACAATTCTATATTTTCTTCAAAATCAAAAAAATAAAATTCAATGCGAATTATATTCAAATCTGAAATAAAAAAACACTGTTATATTTATTTAAAAACTGAGTTTAAAATGGTTACCATCTTCTTTAATCAATCAATACCGTAACAAAAGAACTAGGCCGTTTTGTTTTTTTCTTCATTGTATTCACTTCGTTCCAGGTTGGTATCCAAAAAGCTCAGCCTCTAGGGCTTGAATTCACACTCACCTCGACCACCGTAGGTCGATTAGAGCCTCCCACTTCGTCCGGCTATGTAGCGCCTCTTCAGACTCGTTATATAATTAAAATAAATTTATTCGTTTTTAACTTCGCCGAAAATAAATTTTCCGTCGTTATTATTTAAAATTATTCATTTTAAATAATCAAAATCCATTAAAATAACCAAAATAAATTTTTTAAATTGGCTCAGATTTCCGGGTTATTGCAGATTTAGACGGTTGAGGGCATCTAATAAACCCTATTGTTGGCCAACTTTTTGGCCAAAGTTGTCGTAGTTAACAGATCGAAGCCCAATGTCAGAAAGTTCATTCTCAATATTGGTCGATCGACCGATAGAACGACTCACACTCCAGGAAGCCCAAACAAGATTCAGTTCGAGCTAACCTCCTTCAGAAATGGCCCGAGCCTAGGCCGGCCCTAATTGTTCTCCTACAAATAAGCGGCTCATCGATCCCGCAAGAATCGCTCATCTCAACTGACCGAGTTCATTGTTCCCATCAAAGTAGGATCGACCAAATATCTCGGAACTCATTTAGAAATATCCAGCTAAGTCATTCAATACTCGGCCCGACTCTCAAGGCAATAAAAGTAGTCAACCACTCCCAGACAAAGCTCTACTTTTGATACACCTCACCTCGAGTGCCACGTAAGCCACTATTTCTGAGGATACTGTTAATCAACAGTGGACCGGGCCCCACTGCCGCAAGTACAACCAATAATCAAGCTCTACGTGTCCAAGCTCCGAAAAAGAGGAAAGCCACATGGCGGCCCGTTTAGCCCACCTCTTCACCTATATATACCTCCAAGCTCAAAATGGAAAAGGATGACCTTCTGCCCAGATTCCTTTTCAACTTCTGCTCTCAGAACTTCTCTTCCGCGGCTAAGTCTAAAAATAGCTAGTTCTTCGTCTTTTCCCAAAACAAAGAAAAGTGTTGTACTTGTAACGAAAAAAAGAATCAATATATATATATATAAGTGGACGTAGGCACCATCTTTGCCAAACCACTATAAAAAGTCTTGCGTGTTCCCCGTTTTCTTTACTTACTTATACTTTGTGATCAATATTCGTGTGTTCTCCACACGATTGGGGGTTGACTGTCACAAGTGACCAACTTTTTACGTCAACACTTTGGCGCGCCAGGTAGGGGAAGCGCACCGACATACCGTACGATCTTCAGCGAGTTTCAACCCATGGCGAACAAGCGAAAGAAAGATGCTGCATCTTCCCGCCCCACAAACGTCAATGCAGCCGAGACAAACGCTGTAGAAGTAAGTCTAGAAGCCTCCTCTCATGAAAACATGTCCCGATATATTGTCAGGGACGATGTAGACAAGATTCTGGCTAGGTTAAATGACCAGATGACATCTCAGGGTAAACTTCTCGAACAACAACAACAGTTGATGGATCACCTTCTCAGTCGAGTGGAGATGGGATTAAACGCTTCAACATCCATTCCTCCATCGACCGGGATTGGAGCAGCAACTGATCTTTGGTCTGCACCGAATCAGGCCACTGATCAGATCCCACCTCTGCTTCCTTCTGGCTCGGCTCCACCTCCCAACCAATTATAGCAAGGAGTAATACTTCCAGCAACTAGCGCAGCCGCAGCTGCAAATTCACAGGAGGTCCACTATCAAGATCTAGGTCATTCGACCATATTGCCTCCACTTTGAGGACCAACTCGACCCCTCGGATCAATCGAACTACCACCGGGTCCATTAGAATCAATGTCATTTCCATTACAACCCGGTACCTTACCGTAGACTCGTCTAACGATTCTTCCCCTTCAACGAAGAGCTGATGGAGCCTTCACTTCGAACCAGGGAGACCACTCTATCATACAGGTTCTCACCATGGCGTAAGAAAACACTACCGTAAACTCTTCTAACATCGCCCCGACTGGGGGCAACACTGAGCCCTGAACATCACATGCTATGCTAGATCAGACCGCACCTTCTGTCATGTGTACGGCCCAGTCCAACTCTCATCAGGTTCAAGACGAGTCATTTTGCCCAGAACCACCAGCCAGGGATCATCCTCACCTTTCCTCAACTCTCGAAGGTCGAGCCCAACCAACGGCCACCCTTCATAGCATGCTTTCGTTGGACCCTGGTAGTGGAGTTCTCCCGAATGCAGAGCTGGATTCATGGCGATGACTCCTCGGAGATGGAAGCCAGCTTGCAAGCATTATCCGACGTTTCACCCAGGGCAACTCTTCTCAGCAGGATATAGACAATATCCATAGCAGTCCCTTCAACAGGAAGATCATAAACTCCCGCAATCCTCCAGACTTCAAGTTCCCAACTATCAAGGCTTACAATGGTCGGACTGACCCAACCATCCACCTTATGCGATATATGCATCACATAGAGTTGCTCGGCGCATCGACCAATGTTACGGACAAATGCTTCCCACTCTTTCTCACAGATATAGCTGGCATGTGGTTTCGGCAGCTAACAACGGAGTCGATCGACAGTTGGAACACGCTGGTCACCCGCTTCATTGAGCAGTTTAGAGTTCACATCACCCGACCGAAAAGTGTCATGTTCCTGACCTCCATCAAGCAGCGACTGGGAGAGACACTACGATCTTTCTTCGAGAGATTCAACGCGGCCGTAGCGTCAGTCGATCGACCAGAGCCATCGATGGTGATCATGGTCGCCATTGCAAGCGTCTAGAACCGACTAGAATTCTCTATCTCTTAAACTAGAGATCCCCCAAGGATATCAAAGATTTCTATGCAGAGGCCGAGCGATCCCTCTGACAAGAAGATGCCAGCATTAAGATGGAGAGCCTCGAGGTCCTCGCCACCAAACAAGGGGTCCATCTAACGCTAATGGCCAGAATAAAAGAAGAGGAAAGGTCTTAGAAAAGAATGAACGCAACGTATGACCTCAGAGAGAAAGTAAGTACGATCAATATACCGAGCTCAATTCTTATCTGATCGATATCTACCTTGACGTACGAGGATCCTTGCCTTTCCCGAAACCTCCTGGAAGAGAACCAACCTAGAAAGAGCTCGATTCTGGAAAGTACTGCAAGTTCAATAACATAGATGGTCATAGCACCAATGAATGCAGATACCTACGCGATCTCATCGAGTATAGGTTCACGGGAGGAGAACTTCCCGAGTATGTCAGAAAAAACACACCGGCCTTACTGCATCAGTCTTCTGCCCAAGCTCCTCAGGTCGGTCCTCGAGCTCCTAGAAACGGAAAGGACCCTAATCCCAGCACTCGCGACATTATCATCAACTAATAGGATTTAGATTTCTTATTTTTAATGTATTGTTATTTTCTTTCAATAAAAAGGATATGTTGATGCACACATGTACGCAGTTAGGATTTAGCTCCTAGGCATGCTCTACGATTGACAGTTATCCTCTTAGAATTTATTTTTATTTCTTTGTAATATCTCTTGAGAAACAATGATCTTTCTTTTACAAAAATGGATTATGTTTGAATGATTTGAGTCGAGCCTAACTAGTGCTCGCTAACCCGAATATGGTCAGTGGTGAGCCATCGTCCATAGCGCACAATCAAAGCCTACCACCGTATTTGAGCCTACTCCTTAAGCCGAGTATGGATTATACTCGCCCTTCCTCTAAATCAAGTTGACTTCCCACCTGTCGGGTTACGCAAATAATTGTACATGGGTCGAGAATAATTAACACTTGCCATAAGCCGAGTATGGTTAATACTCGCCTTCTCTATAAGCCGAGTATGGTTAATACTTGTCACCCCCGTAAGCCGAGCATGGCTAATACTCGCTATATCCATAAGCCGGGTATGGATAATACTCGCCACCCCTATAAGCCGAGTATGGTTAATACTCGTCATATTCAAAGGCAAGTGTGATAACTGCTCGTCCATATCTTTAAGCCGAGTACGGTCAATGCTCGTCCAATCAAGATTGGAGCCTTCTTTAGACCAAGAGTGGCTCATACATTCTCTAAAGGTGTTGGATCGCACAAACAAAGTTAACAATCAATTTCGCGACCTTAATACGGTCCTCGAGGGTTGCTAGTTTTCTGACCTTAATACGATCTAATTCGATCATCAGTTTTTCGGTCTTAATACAACCATCAGGATCGTCGGATTTCTGGCCTCAAAATGGTTCAGCTTAACCTTCGTTGCCTATACATTGAATTTCGATGCAAGGATCATAACAAACCTCCCTTACCAAGAAAGATGTATTCTGAGGGGCAAAGTGTTGGCCAACTTTTTAACCAAAGCTTTCGCAGTTCAACGGGTCGAAGCCCAATGTTAGAAAGTTCATTCTCAATATCAGTCGGTCGACTAATAGAACGACTCACACTCTAGGAAGCCCAGGAAAGATTCAGTATGAGCCAACCTCCTTCAGAAACGGCCCGAGCCTAGGCTGTCCCAGATTGTTCTCCTCCAAATAAGCGGCTCATCGAGCCCGGAAGAATCGCTCATCCCAACTGACCGAGTTCATTGTTCACATCAAAGTAGGATCGACCAAATATCTCAGAACTCATTTAGAAATATCCAGCCAAGTTATTCAATACTTGGCCCGACTCTCAAGGCAATAAAGGCTGTCAACCACTCCTAGACAAAGCTCTACTTTTGATACACCTCAACTCGAGTGCCATGTAAGCCACTATTTCCGAGGATACTATTAATCAGCAATGGACCAGGTCCCACCGCTGCAACTACAACCAATAATCGAGCTCCACGTGTTCAAGCTTCGAAAAAGAGGAAAGCCACGTGGCGGTCTGTTCAACCCACCTCTTCACCTATATATACCTCCAAGCTCAAAATGGAAAAGGAGGACCTTCTGCCTACATTCCTTTTCAACTTCTGCTATCAGAAATTCTCTTCTACGGCTATGTCTAAAAATAGTCATTTCTTCTTCTTTTCCCAAAACAAAGAAAAGCATTGTACTTGTAACAGAAAAAAGAATCAATATATATAAAGTGGACGTAGGCACCATCTTTGCCGAACCACTATTAAAAATCTTGCATGTTCCCCATTTTCTTACTTACTTATACTTTATGATCAATATTTGTGTGTTCTCCACACGATTGGGGGTTGACTGTCACTGTGACCAACTTTTGATGTCAATACCTATAAATAGACTAGCAGAGCCTCTCTCATTTCTACACATCCGTTCTTTCTCTCTTTTCCTTCGTCTTCCCCAAGCATATCCTAAAAATTAGGAAGGGCCAAATAATTAATTTTTATGGGGATAAAGAAGTTCTTAAGTTTCAAATATTTATTTTTATAAATACTTCTAGAGGAGGAGGTTCTGCTAGATCTAAGAAGAAATCCATAAGGTAAGCTTTGATCATCTGGTCTGTGAGTTTTTATGTAATTTTTAGATTAGCTATTTGCATAGGAAAGTTTAAACAATTAAGTAGTTTTAATTTGCAAGTTTTATGTTTACAATTATTTACAATATTTATATGTTTAGTTTTTCTGTAAGTTACTACAATTTATTTACTATCTATGCCTTTTTCAGTTGTCTATTGTTTATAAGTAATTCTCCTTCTTATCTCCTTCTCTGTTGTGGTTTTATTTGCAGTCAGGCTATGCCTATTTTATTTGTTTTCATTTATTTTGAGTCTAGGCCCTACAAGTAGCCTGACGGTTTCCCTTTTTCTTTTAAGCGCTGAGCCTAGACCTGAAGAGAGCCTAGGCCCTTATCGTTATTTTTGCGTAAAATTGAAGTAATATCAGAGTTGAATGAAAAGGTATTTTTGGGCATATTGAAACGGAATGGGTATTGTAATCAGCATTTTACTGTAAATTAAGGATAAAATTTAACATGTATCTGGAGAACATGTAAACTTGAATAAATTGAACTTAATTGAAAAGTAACGTGGGAATGGGTTGTATAAAAAAGATAACATTATTTAGGAATGTTAATACAACCTAGGGATGTAATATGAGGTTATATTGAGATTATTAATAAGCTTAAATTGTGTTAAGTTAAATTATGGACAAAAATTAATAATCTAAGATAGAGAGAGTCCGTTCCGGTAGCGTAGGGCTGATTGGGGAAGATCAATGGCTCGTAGATTAGGTCTGTTCCTGCAGCGTGGGGATGATTGGGGAAGATAAGAGGCCTAATAGCATAATGAAATCTTAGTTTAGGTCTGTCCGGCAAAGCAAGGTTGTTTGGGGAAACTAAGTGACCTAATAAAATAATGAATGAGGACTAAGTCTTCATTCATTATCCCTACTAAATGACTTGTCTCAATTGCATATTTGGTTGGGGAGCCATATCAGTCAGTATCCCTACTATCACGGTGGGTCTCACATTAGGTAGAGGCGAGGACACGCTTTACTGTTCAGGGTAGTAAGAGGTCCAAACGAGGTGGGTACGGCGCGTTTCGGTGCGACATGAGCATTCTTCATGCCGATTGGGAAAGACAAGCCACTAAAATGCCTGTGATTAACGGCTATGTCCTTTTAGTTGATGGGTTTGGGATTGATAACACCGAGTACCATAGCTGGCATAGATTATCACACTATATGGGTGTAGAAATCAATCGCTAGGTAGAAATTAAGGTAAAGCCCAATTGTGATGTCTTGGTAATTGTTGCAACAATATAAAATATGAATGAGAAGCTTATCTTTATTCGTGTCTATATTTCCTTCTATTTCATTTATGCTTTTATGTCTATTGCTTTTAGAACTATTCATCTGTCTAAATGCTTCCTTAATGCTCATGCTATGAATTACTAGAACTCACCAGACGTATATCTGACCTAGTTTGTTTTTCCTTCTCTCTTCCTTTCCTCCACCCAGGTTCATTGGCTGGAGGGTCTCAGCAGTGATTCGTGATTATTCGGTTCATCTTGGATTCGTAATCTTTCCAGATTCATGTATTGGTTCACTTCTTGTTTTCTGACCGTTATAGTGACATTTAAGAGGAATGGTTTTACGATTTTTATTGTTTTACTTATGTACTCTGATAGTATGGCAATTCACATGATAGTTTTTTTGTTACTGACTATTTAGTATTTATGAAATGTAATAAGCACTTTGATTTGACTTACTTATTTAAGTAATGTTTTTAAGTTTTTGTTGTGTTTTATACTTCTGTCTTGTGAATGTTAGTGCTTGTGTTGTTACTTTATACCTAAGCGCTTCAAAAACCTTAACGCATCCTCGTATGGATGGCGTTAAGGGGTATGGGATGTTTCAATCACCGAGAAAATTGGATGCAACAGGCCCTCTAACGGACCCCAAAACCAGAAAAAAGATTCGCCCACCGCATTACCCAAGCCCCAAACATAGAGACATCCACATAGGGGACATCGACTAATCCCTCGTGTACTGAAACGAGTCACTGCAAAACATGCAAACCATATGAAATGAGAAAATAGCCGAACAACCTTTCGGTTTGAAGGACCCAATCACCCTAAACCAGCAGCAAACAACACAAGGTGACAGAAGAAACGCAAAACACTTATTTTATTTAACACAAAACATACATTTCTAATGCTGCTGGTTAATTACAAATTCATCATGACTATTTTAATTTCAATTTAAATTACAATCAAATTTTAATAGTTGAAATTATCACATATTTTGATCCTAATTTAATAATTCAACAATATTATGTTTTATAAGTTTGTAAATTGCTCCATGAAATTATAATCAAATTGGTCTAAATAAAATTTTAAATCATTGAAACTTACAATTTAAATTTAATTTACATAATTTAAATGGTCAGAATTTTAGATCATTACAATCTCTCCCACTCAAAACTTTTCGTCTTTGAAATGGAATGGGGAAAAATCTAGTAATTTAATTATATTTTCGTAAAAGAGTAAGCTTATAAATTTTTAACTATTTACTTGGTTTTTAATATAACTTAAAAAAAATCCAACCCTTTAAAACCAATTATGTTTACTTAAATTTTGAAATAATTAAAACACCTTTTCTATTAGCTTTCAAAATGTTTATGTATGCACTTGATGCCTTAACTGACCTAGAGTATTTTTCTCACTTTTGAAACTGGAAAGTTAATACCGGTGATGCTGCAATCATCACCAGAACTATCTCCAAGCGACTAGAGTGATATTAGCTAATATTTAACCAAATGCTTACATAATTTTGGCCATGTTTTAGCTAGATGGATGCCCAAAATCTTTATGAATAATTAGGAGATCAGTTTTAAAACTAAGTGAAGTATTTTAAATTATTTTCCTTTAAAATAAATATTCAAGTTTCAAACATTTTAAATTTATATATAACAAAGTTCAATTCAGTTTTTTTTTTGGTTGAGCAAAGTTCAATTCATTTTTTCTTTACCTCATATGATTTCAAAGTAAGAAATCTCTAAAATATATTTACTTATGTACATTACTAAATATCATCTGAATAACATATTTACATCTCATCTATCAAAAACACTAATAACCTCCAAGGTCTTCATAGTTTGCTAATGTTCCATTTATAAATTTCTTATTTCACAAAAAGGGTAATTACATTTATACTACAACTTAAAATTCCCATTACATCTTTATAAACACAATTAATGATTTTTTCTTCAATCATAACTTATGTTTAGAAAGATAGATATTTAAGATGGCAATTCAGCTACTTAAAAATTCAAACCAAATTCCTTTTAAGATGGGGAAAACATACCAACTATGTATATAAAATCACTTTTATATAAAAGATTTCCATATAAATATTAATCTTTATAATCCATTTCATCATTAATTATTTTTTAGTGTAATGCTCACTTACCATTGAATTCAATTTTTGAAACAACCATCAATTTTTATTTACATTATTAGTATTAATTTTTTTACTACCATTTACGCAAGAGCCATTCAAAGTAAAATTTGAAAATTACCTAATTTAAGTTAAATTTATTAACAACCATTTTTAACAAATTGGTTCATATTAGTCTTGCACAAAATCCTATACTTGCATGGATCAAAATTTTGAACTCACTTAACTTTCAAAATTTTGATGTCTATTTATTCCTTCAAATTAGTTGTTTTTTGTACACAACTAATATCGTGTGCTAATTGGTATTAGTATATTTTAAATACTAATTTCATGGTATATGAATGACATTAATTTCATTCCATAAAGTTATTGTCATCCAATTAATTTGTTAAGTCATAAGGCTATATTTTTATTCCAATATAAACATTTTTTTTAACTTTAATAACATCATTTATAAATAATCTCTCTTATAATAATTTACATAAAACCAAGTTATTTATCTTTGTTTAACTATCTTTCTTGTAAAATAAAAATTACTTGCTTACAAACTATCATTTTATAAATCATATTCATATTAATTTTTTTAATATAACATCTTTCAATTTATTAAAAAACTGATTTTTTTTCATAAGTACCTATTTAGAATACGACTTTTTTAAAATCAATAATCAATACTCCAAGTGAAAATTACCAAGGTTATCTAAATATTCCTATAGTTTAATTTCTAAATTTCTTCTTCACGGAGTTTCAAAGACAATTTATGCTTACAATTCTTCTAAATATATTTTATTTAAGCTTTAATATATCTACAAATTGTTAAATTAAGCTTATTCACTAAAGGATAAAATTTAAGAGGGTTAGACAGCTCATCACAATAAGATTTACGAATGTTTTTAAGATAAATTACTTATAATTTGGTTAAACAACATTTCTTTATTATCATTCTAATAGTTAATGTTCATAAAAAGCTAAGCATAACTAATCAACAAATTACAAATTATTATTTCCTAACTAACAAACATATTCCATATAATTATATTAATTATAAAACATTTCTTTTATAAATAAAATTTCATAGGTAAAATTCTTTCATTTACCCCTATCGAAACAAGACAATGTCCATTTACCTTATTTAGGATTTAGAAATTCCTATCGATTCCATGGTATTTCATAAACCGATCAAAATTTATAAATACTCAACATAATAAACTAACACAATATAAAATATTTTACAATGCAAACAAAAATGGACTCTTATATGTACACGCACACTCTATCAAACCCATATAAGCCATTCCATTACCTATCTCTTAGGCTTTGGTATTCCCTCAACCTCGCTTTAGTACCAACTGTAATGACCCACTAATTTAAACAATTCAGATTGATATTAATCCACACATGTCAGACCCAAACCATTCAAATCAATGAGTTCTTAAGGGGATTTATATGAGAAATAAAAGAGATGTGAAATAATATAATATAGAATCCCATGGCGAAAGTACAAAACATAATATGAAAATAATTAAAACATATATTAGTTTACATCATACATGTTTTAATCGTCGAACATACCAAATATGCAATGGAACAATGCTAAATAAATATGACTATCAAGCTCCATCTTCATCTTCAAGCAAGGTCTTCGCTAAACTGAAACAACCCAGACTGACCCTAGAATAATGAAAACAATAAACTCGAGTAATTATTAAAATATCTCATGCAAGTTAAATCAAAATCATAACATAAGAGTGCAAATGACTTAAGATATGTTACATGAAATTTCATCTCCTAAGGATCCATTAAATTATTTACACATAATACACTACGTTATTATAGTAATGTCCATAAGTAAGTTATAATATTGAAAATGATAGCATTAAGGAATTACCATTATTCCCCTTAATACATTTTTATAAGCATTGCAATCTGTACAATACCGTAAACACTATAATAATGGTAATTATTAGAGGGCATTTCATATTGTATACCAAAATCATAATGGGCTCGATCAGAATAAGAATGATAAGGTATATGATGCAATACCCAGGGTGAGATCCACTGTTTCATCCTCCTAAACTAGTGGTAACGCATAACCATGACTAATTCTCACCTTGAACAACATTCCATAACCATGGATATGCATCAAATACAATCAAACCAAGGAACTGGAATAATAAAAGAAGAAGTGTTACCAAAAGGGGTAGCTAACCCACTTGATGCAGTATAACTCCTGTTTTATTCATTTCAATTACGACACGAATTCTAAGGCAAACCATCATCGTTCCCTTATTTTGTTCCAGTAGCATTCGCCAAATTATCCTAGTTCGTTTTGGATTCATCGAACATGTACATGGTTGTTAAAGTGATTCCCGGTACCGACAGAGAGTGTGCCAATATCTGACCACAATCTCTTTAATTAAATATTTTATTTAGCTTCATATCTCACATTTACAAAATGGTTCATGATCAAAATTCACATTTTGATTTTATATCATAAATACTGTTATTCAGTGGGAACTTTATATTCACAAAGAACTCGATGAAAATCCAAATGGAACTATTATAACACCCAACATTTTAATTTAAATAATAAAATAAAATTTGTAAAATTTTATGAATATGGTTAGGGACTTGCACCATTGTTTCCATGGCGATTTTCTTATCAATTTTGACCTATGATTTGTAGATGTCGGACTTAAAATGAAGAAGATATCATTACACGAAGTTTCAGAACAAACACGAAAAAATAAGAGAGTGCAAAATAAAACCAATAGTTTCCAATGTTCTAATTTTGTGAATAAAATCAGTGTTAGGTGGAGTGGTAGAGCATGCACTTCCGAGACTAGAGGTTAGGAGTTCGATTCCCACCAACGTCACATTTTTAAATTTAAAGTGGGCCACTAAAAAAGATGCATGTTCCAAGAGAAAAGTATATGTGTACGTACATATAAGGAAAGATTATATATATAGGTGTATATGTATATATATGTGTATGTGTATATGCATGTGTGTGTGTATATATTTAATTAATTCTTTTAAAAGTGTATACATATAGACATGAATTTTAAAAGTAACACATAATTAATCAAAAAAGTAAGAAATAAATTTCAGGATAGCACTGTTTGAATTTTGAATTAGATGGAGTTGTACTAAATGCATACGTGCAGATTTAAATTCAAAATTTGAATGTATATTAAAAGTGGAAGATAATAATAGTAGAATGAATGAAAATAGGAAAGATGATAACATTAAGGGAACGTTTTAATTGCAACATCAATCAAGATATATGATTTCAAATCAAATCATGTATATGGGTCGACCCATGCTTGAAGTGGGTCGACCCAAGGGTCAACACACTGCAGAGATGGGTCAATCCAGGGGTCAACACACTCCAGACATGTTGAAGCATGGGTTGACTGATTTTTGGGCCCAAGCAGCGTGATTTATTTCGTCCGAATGGCTTGGATTTTATTTGTTTTGATATGAGGGACGTAGTTCTTCTAAGTACCTATAAATAAACCAGTTGGGCCTAGCCTCCAACTCATATTTTCTAAGAGGGCGCCAGAGCTGTCATTTCCTTTCTCCTCTAAATTCTTTAAAAATAAATATATATTAGTTTTAGGATTTATGATTCATAATTTGGAGATAAAGATTGTCGATTTAAGCTATTCACTTATAAAATCTCAAACTTGATCTTTCCAATTCATTTCCTCTTTTATCCTCTTCCCATAAATCATGCAAGTTTTAATATTTCCTTTAACTTCTTTCTATTGAACAGTAACCACTTAAATAATATTTTCAAAATATCTTTTTCCTCAATTCCCTTACATCACTGCATAGCCTTTGAGTGTTAACTATTTCTCGTTCTTACATCTTAATTTCTCCCTTAAGACTTCGCCACTCAAGTTTAAGGTTTACCCAAATGCCAAAATAATTTATCGTACATTTACCAACAGTTCATGCACACTACTGGAACCACTCTCACTAAAAAATTTTTTAATTCAATAATTTTTTTATATTTTCAAAACTCTTCTCAAAAGTTAAAACTAGGGAAGATAGGATTATATGCTTTAACTTAGTTGGAGCTCTAATTCATTTAATATATATTTCTTTTTCAAGAGGAATTAATAAAATTAAGTTTCCATGAATCTTTTCTAAAGAGGACTTTTGTTTTCTGTGTAAAGTAACAAGGAAACTTCAATTTTTTTTCATTTCTTTGTTGAAATAGGTAGCACAAAATATGGTGTTACACCTATATTTCGTACACCTCTTTCGCTGCACATTTCCTTGTCACTTTAATAAAATATACTTACTTACAAACTTATTGATTCACAAAATCTTATCTTATAATTATTCTTATTTTAATAAGTTAAAGTGTGTCACAATCCGTCATTTATGAAAAAAAAAATATTTTATTTCACTCAAAGTCACCTATGCACCACATATGGTTAATTCATTTATATTCTCGGTTTCAACTAACCACATATATCGCTTAACCCCATAACTTGTTTACGCACATGATTCTTTTTGGAACCATGTTTGCACAATTTTTCCAAAAGTTATTTTAATAAAACTCTTAATATTACAAACCAGCAAATTTCTAAAATTGTAAACTTTTAAACTTTTCTAAAAATCGTTTCCTACACTTATATCCTTTTTTCAAGTTCTTTCTAAAATTTGTAATTGTGGGGCTAAGTACAAAGTGGTTTCTAACTTTTACATTCCTAAATCCTTTGCACGAAATTAAATTTCTTTATCCAAAATTTCTCTTTTGCACAAATTCCCCCAGAACTATGTCTAAACTGAAAAATGAGACTAGCGTCACTTTTGCGCCAAATGCACGCACACACACACACACACACACACACACATATATATATATAATTTCCTTATTCATTTTTCTTCTTATTCTTTCTCAATTTACAAGGCCTACTACCAAATCCACTAATATGAAATACTAAAATTTCGGATATTAACACATGCAATCTTTTTTTCCTCAGAACATATAGTACACTTTTCTCTCTAGCCACTCATGGGCCTACTATTCTCAAATTTTCATAACCAATTCCTTAGTATACAAAACTAATATTCCAACTTTCTTCATGTGTTGCTGTACTTAATTATTGGGTTCCTCTATGGATATAGGTATGTATATATAAAATATTTATATTTTAAAATTACAAATACGTTCACTCACTATCTATATAGGAATCCTAAAGCTTAATTCTAATACCAGATCTAACAACCCAAATTTCAACAGGCCCGAATTTTCAAAAAATGCTAAAAACCAAGTCCATTGAAACCTGAGTTTGTTTGTCTGGTATCCTGTAGAAAGACAAAGATAAAATATAACATAGATCACAATAAAATATCTCAAAGCGAAACCAATAAAATATAATAGTAAGGAAATACTTACCCTAATAATGACACCGTCTAATAAGTGTCTCTGTTGGCACCAAAAATGGCACAACACCCAAGAAATGGGAATGTAGGGAATGAAAACGAAGATGACTAAATGCAAAATGAAAGGAAGTACGATCAGACATGAATTTATAGTGGTTCGGCGTTAATGATACTACGTCCACTTTATAACCTTTTTTATATATGTTAAGATTATATTACAGAGTTTTGTCACAATAATGTTTTTATAAGAGATTCGCCAAAAAGTCCTTTCTTCAAAGTCTAAAAGGTCTATTTATAGATGCTACAGCGTTCAAATCGTCCAGGATGCATGTCAGCTATTCCTGGTCCGTAGGAGAATACGAAAAGCATTCTTTTCATAGGATTCGTCCATTAATCTGACAGGTGGCGGTTGATTCGATCTTCATGAATGGGGGGAAGTAGTCAAATAGGAACATGAGAAAATCCTTAGGAAAATATCTGGCGCATAAACAGACTTAGTTCTTGTAGATTGGCAAAAAAGTGATCTGACACCGTAGCTTTACATGTTAGACTACTTCATACAAGGAAGACCCAGATCGAGCTATTTACTAATCGGCCCGATCATACATTGAGTCGAACGCAGATGGCCCAATCGTCTAAGGTCCTCGGTATCAGCAATCTGGGTCAGGCTGTACTTCTGCTGAGAATAATACATTTTTGACGACCTTACCAAAAGGTTGGTTAATACTTTGCCCCCCAAAGTATGTCATGTTAAGAACGCGACATGCTTTGAAGTTTTGGTATATGAATTATTTTATCTCATCATCAAAGGATTGATAATTGCTGCAGTTGAGGCACTGGAAAGTTGTATGCAAGTTGGGTTGGAGATGCTTCCATGAATCGTCAAAATTGTAAGTTAACAGTTTCACAATTAATCGTTTGGGAACGATGTCAGTTCCTGAAGAGATAATATTTTGTAGCTGCACATTAGTTTATTCTGGGCCGACGAGGTGTTGAGTCGACAAGCCAGTCCAATAGTCATAGTCAGTAGTCATGTCAAAAGGAACACAAAGAGTCCCCTTATTTCACTATAAAAGGCTGGCCCACTCTCATTATTTTAATTTTACTTTTCACTGCAGTTGAACCCGTAATTTTTTTAGAAGATTAAAATAGTTTCCTTCTTCCGAAGAACAAGATCGTCTATTCCGGTTACCCTTCAAGTAGGTTTTAATTCTTTTCTTCTTGTTTTTAAAGCATATTCTTGCAGATTTAGCATATGAATTCTTCCTTTTTTTTCCTTTTCTTTTATCTGTATTCGATGTTACTCTTGACTTGAATCACCAACATTGAGTTGTCGGAATAGTAACTAGATGGCGAGGCAGTGGTTACTGGCAGCGCTCGTAGTTGAGCGGCGATTGCTAGTAAAGGAAGTGAAATGGTCTTTGGGAAGAGACGAAGAGATGACATGGATTCTCTTTTTTTTAAATATTTTGAATTTCGAGGCGTCATTAATTCCGAGGACACGTGGCAGAGAAAGAAAATGCAACGAGACTGGTTTGGTCAGATAATGGTGCCGGTCCTTGATGTTGACAGGTAGAAAAAGACAAAAATGACTCCAAACCCGATGCTTGACAACATAATGTTGTAGAATGGGTGATCCAATCGTCCAACTAAAAAAACCACACTACTGGCTATAAGTTTGATCGATAATGACAAATGTATTCAAGATGGGATCAAGTCTTAGATCGGTAGCCCTTCTAGTCAATCCTCATAATCCCGGGTCGATCGGACCAAGAATGATCGACCCAATTCTCAGGGTTACACATAAGTCTGTGGTATAACTGACTTCATCTGCTCATCTTAGTTAGGAGGGAGTATCCTGAAACTGAGCATGTTCTTTGCCATTGCTTTTAACTTATGATTTCATTCCACCATACATACATGCGTTGATACACACACTGAGGAGTTATGATCTTATCAATATAACCGATAGTCTTTTATGAATGGCATAACTAACAATGGCCGGACGATACGAGACTAGCGACACTAGAGCAGGTAGGGGAAAGGATCTATCCATATGTATGGATCAGAGAGTCACTCTTTCTCCGAGTCTTAGTCGAATCGGAAGCCAACCTTAATACTGAAATTCAGACCCGATCGGTAAACCCTCCTCCTGCAATGGAAACAGGAGAGACAAGTGGGGTGGCAGCTGTGACTGATGCACCCGATACTCTTCCTGGTGCCATATTTCTAAGAGATCCTCTAGATACTTTGCCTTGCACGATGAGTGTGAAACAACTAAAAAGGTTGAGCGTAAAACGCAAGATTCCATGGGTCGATATCCGCGTCCTAGAAAGAGACAACCATCCCCAAAATCTGCCAAGTGGCTTTATGGCGCTACCCCGTCCGATGTGCATAACGGAGCTATCCCCCTGTTTCCTCCATTTATAATTGATTTTCTAAGGCAAATGAATTTGGCGTCGATGCAACTTCACTCGATTGCATATGCCAATCCGTTGTCACTATACGTCATGTACACGAAGTATTTACACCAACCTCCAACACTTGATGACATAGTATTTTTCTTCAACTTTAGACATCGAAATAAACACACTCCTTTTCTTTTCTTTAAGGTTTTCTGTGGACGAAAAATTATTGAGGACATCCCCAACAAACTGGGGTATATCTAGCATGACTGATTTTATGTTACGCAACAATCGGGAAGCGCTCGTTGCTGCCTTCAAAGTTGTAAGTCTTTCATCTTAACTGGTTCGACCATAAGGAGGCTTCTAACATGAATTGTTTCCATGTAGTTGATGAACCCGAAAGGCCCATAGGGGAAGTGTTTTGGGAGTGTCTAGATACCTTGGCCTCTCTTAATCTAGAATGTTGAAGCATCAAGGAGTGTCTGATTGATGTATGCTTACACTGCTACCGTCTTTTGGATGAGGGGAGAACATTAGGATCTCCAGATGGTCGAGCTTCTTGCTCACTTGTTGTTCAAATCTACATGCCCCCAGCTCAAAAAATATCGACCATTGTTAGGAACGTGCCCCAATCGAGGGGTCGTTCGTCCAACCCTCGATTGGGGAGAAAACGACCATTTATCCCGGGGGTGAAGCGAAGAGACCTAGCAGGAAGAGACTTATTTTAGAGACCGACAAATTGAGAATGCAGAAATGCTCGGTTGCAAGTTCTTTGAAGAAGACCCCAGAGGAGGCAATTGAGGAGGAGCCTCATGATCGTCAATTGAAAGATTATGATGTCAGAAGGATCCTACTCAGGATCCACATGAGGAAGAAGTGGATTCTCTCTATCATGACATACAAAATTTGGAAATCCCTAAGAAACTCGTCTATTCTCAAAACCAGATTCGGCTTCTTTCTTCCCCAAGTCAAGGGAGGATAATCTGTCTGTTGACCTAAAAGACATAGTGGAGAGAGCCACGTCCCAGGCTCGAGTATGTTTTCGGGAAGTACTTAGGACATATAATGCACAAGCACTGCACATCACTATTTTCTCTTGTGTACATTGAATATTGATTAAAGTTTCTTTGTTGTAATGAGGGTAATATGAAGAGCGGGTATTATCACAATAACTTCGGCTCTCTATTGAAAAAAAGGTGGACCTGTTAGATTGACCCCACAGTAAGGTATGCAGGATAGTGGACATGGAAAGGACGATCATGAGAAAAAGGAGAAAGAGATAAAGGAGAGAAAGAAAAGAAAGAGACTGAAAAGAACGGGAGAGAAAAGAATGAGAGAAACAAAAGAGGGAAAAGCGTAAGAGGGATAAAGAGGAGAAAGGGACAGAGAAGGAAAAGTCCCAAGAACGAGATAAGGAGCATGAGACTCCCAAGCGTCGGTCTTCGTCTCATTCTCGGGATAGGACTCCCAGGGTGATAGCAAGACAGCCAGTGAACATTCACAAATCGCTCTCCCCCATTTCGGACCTTCAACCGACCCTCTTTCCAAGACACAATCAGTTGGCATCCATGGTCAGGGCCTCAAATATCGATCTCCTCAGCTCAAGAGAGTACACCCGCCGAACGAATTAAAGAAATGGAGGAGATTTTCCATCGCCTTCGCTTTAATAGTATCAAGTTCGCCCTGATCTTCAACCGTTTCCACCAAGTGATCGTGACCTTGTCAAGTCCGGTGTTGACTTTTCTTTATGTCAATATGAGGCCATGTTCACATATGCAAGGTGCATATGTAAGGTTGCTAGAAATACGGAGATAGAAAATGAAGGCATGCTGACGGAGCAAGATTCTAACAAGAAAGCTCTCGAGACAGTGAAAAAAGAAATGGAGGAATGTGAGGCTCAAGTAGTTGTCCTTAAAGGTAAGTATGGGAAAACTATAAAGGGTTTAGAGACTTGAGTAAAGTCAATGGATCAGGAGTGTGCATCTCTCAGAGCTGAAAACGAAGTCTTGAAGAATGATAAGGAGCCTTTAGATCGGGAGGTGCAAAACGTCAAAGCCAAACTCGCTTCTACAAAGGTAGCCATAAAACAGGCTGAGGAAAATGTTGAGGCTGCGATTGAGAATGCTAGCAACTCTCGAATCCAACATGATGTTGAGATCCAAACACTCAAGGACGAACATGCATCGAAGGTAGAAGAGATGCGTAATAGGTTCGATGATAATGTACCACTGTTCTTTGCTCAAGTTCTCCGCCATAGAGATCTGTCTTGGATGGAGAACTATCCACGGATATTGACTGATGTCTGGGAAGTGTTTATAACGGAAGAGGTCGAGACAGCGAAGGGATAGCCGATGGATGAAGAAGCTTTGATATCCCAAGTTTTGCGTGGTGGTGAATCAAAAGCGTTTGTTGAAGGGAAGAGAATGTTATGTGAATCAAAAGATACCGAACGATATAAGGCGAAAGAAAAAGTCGACCTTAAAGGGGGAGACTGTAACACCCCATGCTTTTCTACACCCAAATTTCGACAAAAATCAAACCTTGAACACATCCAAGCATGGAGCATGTATATCTGGCACCTGCAATAAATGAGCATGAGCATAATTAGAGTATGATAAGATAACTCATAATGGAATCAAATAGGATAAACTGGTATTAACTCAAGCAACTACCTTTTTCAAAGTAAGCCACTTTGTCAACACCGAGCATGAGAGAGAACGAGAACCGAAAGCCAAACTGAAACACGTGTGAGACCCCGACCTTCTCTAGCAAACCTGGGGTTGTAATGAGGAGGGAGTCAGAACAACAAAATTCTGGTGAACAGAAAATGTACAACACATATTATAATACACGGATGTATCCCGTTTGGTTCGACCCAAGATGTATGTCTATCAAGGTAAGTGATTCTAACATAACCTTATAGATGTTTACACACGACCCTACTACTCTTTCCAAAGTAGTGTTCCTAAAGTATAATACCAAGATAGGACGTTTACACATATTTTTATGAAGCCTTTACACCATAGCTTGGCTGGTGACTATATCAATATTAGACCCTTAATTACGGAGTTTCTATATCCATATACTTTCATTCTCTTATACTTCATCATTTATTACCTCACTATCAATGATAGAAACGTTGGATTCTTCCTGATCGCTTAAGACCCTGGGCAGACCGATCGGTCACTTATTATTTCTCAATAATTTACTTAACGTTAACCAGAACTAGAGAGCACTAGCTACGTGCCTTACTAGTTAAGGCTTCCGTCATTCACGCATATACCCTTGCCCCGCATAAGGTGAGAGATGGTATTTTATCATTCGTTATACCTTCTACCTGACCTTATAAGATAACCCCCTTAGTCGCTTATTACTTCCCATAGGATAACTAGCCATATATGACGTTTTTACTTTCCAGGTTTGGGTAGGCCCACACACACCTTCCATTTAAGACCCATAAACTGAAAGACCTATTCCCAGGTGGACTCCTCAACCCTAACCTCTTAAGACCCAAGGAAGTGGGCTATACAGGAAGGTTATTGGATTCATACCTCACTTTCCTTTAGCACCTTTTCCTATTGGGGTAAAGCAGGTTACGCTATTAAGTTATTACCATTTAGTCCCTCTACACGGAAATACTAAATGTATACAATTCATTATCGTTATGGGTTTATATGGTTAATAATATTTTACATTATTAACCTACTAATTCTAACTATTTATTATATTTTGATCTCTATATTTATTAACATAAATAAGGAAGGTTGTATCCCCTTTTTTCCCTAGGATATTTATCTGGTTTCTTCCCTAATTTGTACTTAGTATTTAAACGACAATCAATATCTATTAATCCCCCTTTTGACACCCATTTTCTTTGGTTTCTCTTTTTATTGCCCTTTATGACCATAACGGTCATATTCTCCTAAGACAACCATTTATCAGTCCCAAGGTATCTACTTGTTGTACCCCAAGAGGCAATTACCATTCTTATTCATTTATCTATCTTTTTAATTATTTGTTGGTTGACTGTTATACATATATATATGTAACAACCCTGATTTTTGGGCCAATTTAAAATTTATTTTAAGTGATTTTAATGAGTTTTCGATATTTAAGATAATTTATTTAAAATAAAAATGATTGAAAATTGATCTAAATCGAAGTTAGAATGAATAATTTAATTTTAATTACAAAAAGAGTTAGAAATAGCGCGGTAGTTTGAAAAGTCAAACTTGAACTTTGACTGACCATACAGGATGCAAAATTTAACGGATTTTAGTGAAACCAAAAATATTAGAATCTATTTAAAAATATATTTCCAACGAATCCAAAAAATTGAAATTTCATAGCAGGAATCAAAAGTTATACCCAAATTAAAATCTAGGAAGGTCGCTATGAAATTAATAAAGGTCAAAATGCTACTTTTTGCATACGAAGGAATTTGAACTCGAATCAGAATGATGTTTCTACATTGAAAAACAGTAAACACTTATATATTTTGAGTTTCGGGATTTATTTGATTAAAAATGTATTTTAATATTAAATACACTGGCCTTAAAAATAGTCATTTTTCAAACTACCTCTGTTTTCGCTGAAACCACTTTTGTTGGAACCGGAATGTCAAATTATTGCTAGATTTCAATTTTCAGAATTTTTCGAATTAATATGTGAGCGTGGCAGGAGAAAATGTGTTTTGACTATTTCAATTAAATTTAAACGCCTCAAAAATAGCCATTTTCAAACAGTCTCAGAATTCGATGAAAATAATTTTGTTGGGTTCGTATCATCAAAACAAAGCTAAAAATGATTTTTCGGTAATTTTTAGAATTAATATATAATTATAATTGATTTTTTTAGTGTAAATGGACAATTTTTGACTTTAAAAATTCATTAAAAATTCATACGAGCTCAGAATTGAACGAAATTAATTTTTCTAGGTCCGCAGCGTCAAAACATAGCTAAATATATTTTTCGGGAATTTTTGAAGTTAATTTGTGGCCTCGGTGAATTTTCATGTACGGTCAATATTTAATTAATTAATTTTTAATAGGATTTTAAATAAAAAACGCTACAGTCATCAGAATTTGGGCCCGAGACATAGCCCATCGCGTTCGGAAGGCGTCAAAACCTTAAGAACGACAGTGAGCAGGCCAAATTTCGAGTTAGTGGGTAAACGGACCTTTATTGGATAATAACCTAATTAAATAATAATATAAATAAGAGAGAGTACGGCCTCCTTTTCTTCCCCGTCGTTCTACCCGTCCATAGCCGCTCAAAAACAACCCATCATGGCCGAAACTTCTCTCCTCCTTCTCTCCCAATCCACAAAGAATTAGCTTAGGTCGTAGTTAAACTTTTTGAAGCTCTTCTCACTCTCTTTAATCTCCAACAAGTTTCATCCCTTTTCATCGACCGTAGGCGAAGAACGAGCACCGCAAACCCGCGGCCTTTACACCCAAACCGCGTCTCCTCCTTGCAGCCGCACCCTCCCATCTTCCCGGTGAAGATAGCCCTCTCGTAGCTCTCCAATCTCCCGCAAACCGTTCGTAAAACCGTCGACTACAGCTCCCGAAATCCGCATTTGAAGATTTGAACAATTCTGAAAATTAAGGTATAATTATTTCAGATTTTGTCACGCTTATTCCCGTTACTATGTCAGTTGTTAAAGGCTGAATTTTGATTTTTCATATGAATTTGAATTGGAATCATTTCAGATCCGAAATCGTTTTGAATTCAAACACAAGATCTGATCAAAGTTGACAATTCATTTCAGATCCAGCCTAGGTGAGAATTTATTTTTAATTTAATATTAATTAATTTAATTATTATTCTTTTGTTGTTTAATGTTGAATGTTGAAAATGAATCGTTATGCGATGGATGTTATTCTATGTTGTGAATTCGATTTGCGTTTAGATGATGTGATGTTTATCGTTTGTGATGGAATTGGATATTAAAACGTTGGACAGAAAATTAAAGTTGACAATTTTAGGATGATCAATAAAAAGATCCTCTTTTTATATTGAAATTTAGAAGATGGCAAATTTTTTGTTGATAAATAAGAAGATAATTTTTTTTTTATGGTAAAATTTAAAAGATGAAAACTTTATGATGTAAATAAAAAAATAATCTTTTTATAGAAAAAAATTAAAAGATGAGACTTTAGGATGTTAAAAAAAAAAGACAATCTTTTTATATTGAAAACAAAAAAAAATGAAATTTTGACGATGAAAATAAAGAGACGATCTTTTTACATTGTAAAATAGTAAAGTTGATATTTTTACATTGTAAAATAGAAAAGATAACATTTTTACATTGTAAAATAGTAAAGTTGATATTTTTACTTTGTAAAATAGAAAAGATAATAATTTTACATTGTAAAATAGTAAAGTTGATATTTTTACTTTGCAAAATAGAAAAGATAATATTTTTACATTGTGAAATAATAAAGCTGATATTTTTACTTTGTAAAATAGAAAAGATCATATTTTTACATCGTAAAATGGTAAAGTTAACATATTATAAATATAAAAAGATGATATTTTTGCTTTGTACATAAAAAGAAGTTGTTTTTACATTGTATGAAATAAAATATATTTTATTATGGAATTTATGAATGAATTTCCACAGCATGAAGTAAACAACATTTTTATCCCTAATTTATGAATGAACTTTCATCACATGAAATAATTAACATTTTTATATGTATTTATAAATGAATTCACACCGTATGAATAAAATTACATTTTTATACGTAATTTAAATGTGAATTTACTTTGCATAACAAAAGTTACATTTTTATATGTAATTTATATATGAAGTTACACCGTATGACAAAAATTGCATTTTTTCTATGTAATTAAAATTGAAATTTACATTGTATGATTAAAATTACATTTTTCTATGTAACTTGTATATGAATTAGCACTGTATGATAAAAAATACATTTTTCTATGTAATTTAATTTGATTTTGTGTCGCATGAGAAAAATTACATTTTTCTATGTAATTTAGATGTGAATTAGAACGGTAAAATAAAAATGACATTTTTCTATGTAATTTATATATGAGTTATAACGGTATGATAAAGATTACATTTTTCAATGAAATTAAAATATGAATTTGTATTGTATTATGAAAATTACATTTCTTTATGTAACTGGGACATGAATTTATAATGAAGAATAAAAAAATACATTTTTATAATGTAATAAAGAAGTAAGATTCACAAATAAATTAAAAATTACATTTTTATGTAATTGGATAAGAGGATTTGCATCGTAAATTAAAAGTTACATTTTGATGTAATTAGAAATGAGGATTTACAATGTAAATTAAGAAAATTACATTTTATATATAATTAGAAAAGTGGACTGGCATTGTAAATTAAAATTTTCATTTTTATATGAAATTAGGAATAGGGATTTGCGTGGAAAATTAAAAATTACATTTTTTTTATATGTAATTTGGGATGAGATTTACATCGTAGAATAAAATTTACATTTCTTATATGTAATTAGAATTCACATTATATAGAAAATTACATTTCTATGTAATTAAAAGACGTGAAAACTTGCATCGTATGAAAAATTACATTTTAATGTAATTAGGAAGGAGAGTAGGTCATAGAATCAAATTTATCTTTTTAATATAAATTTATAGGATAAAGATTGGAACAGATATGAAAATTACATTTTTAATGTAATTTAAAAAGTTAAAATTTCTCACTATATTATTAATTACATTTATAATGTAAATAAAAAGGAAATTTTGCAATGTAATTGAAAGATAGAAATTTTACATTATAATGTTGATTATAATTTTCAGTGTAGTAAAGAAAGAGAAATTTTACGATATAAGAAATAAAGGGAATGCCATATAAATTTATATCTCAAGAAAGTTATATTTTATTTCGACATTGGGATTAAATAACCTGCTCATAATCATCAATTGTTAGCATAATTTAAATTGGTTAAATCCATTAACCAATTATTTATTTATTTGTATATCTATATGAAGTGTGTTGGCTGAAAACCCCACATGGGTATTGGGATGATATTTAACTGACACAAATCCCAATGTTAAATGGTATGTCTATCGTTAGATCGGCAGGCTGCGTTAAGCGTTATTATTAAATTTTAACGCTTACACAGTGAAATTTACACACTGGATGTAAATGGATGACTTGATGAATATATTGTTATTGAAATATATATGATGCGTGTGAAATCCATATAATCCAAATTATATGGTGAATGATTGAGTCGCACTCCGATTCAGGTGTTCTTTTAAGAAGAATATTTGTACATTAAAAATCTTTTTATATAAAGAATATTTTTAATAATTATTTTAAAATATGTTTTCTTTATAATGAATTAACATTTAAAGAGAAATCTTTTAATTAAGATTATTAGATTTTGAAATTATATTTAGTGATATGAAATAAATTGAGATGTGAAGTGGATTTATCGTGGACGATGTTTTTAAATGACATTTGTCCTTTAATCCAATTTACATTGAAATTATTATTTGGAATTTATAAATCTAGCTTATAGATTTTAAAAAGGGCATTTTCTAAAAATCAAGTTTTCCAATGTAATATATAAAATTGGAATTAAGTGGAAATTCGATTGGTAATAATCAAAATAGGCTTCTGTAATAGAAGACCAATATTATATATGGAATTTAAGAGGCTTTGCCACTATCCCATTTATACTGTTAGTCCGATACAGAAATTTATAGCGATTATGTATTGATTTGATTTCTGTGGAGTTCCATATTTTGAAAATTGATTTGCGGGTTTTATCGTGAACTGTGTTTTAAAGGACACTAGTTCTTTAACCCGTTTAAGACAAGATTTATTTCTTCAAATAAATAACCTTGTAATAATGACTTTTGATATCAAATTAAAAATTGGAGTTTTGATAAATTTTTTAAGAAAGATTTAAAATTTATTTTCATAGTTTATCCTTGATAAAATTAATGATAACCTTTTAATATGAGTATTCTATTTAAAAGAATATTCGGGGTTGGAATGCAGCGAAATGTGTGATTTTCCAATATTTGATTTTTAATCACAAATTACGCGAGATACTCAGAAAGACCGGGTTTAATCCATTCTGAATAATCATCACGACGACCAAGAGTCGAAGATGAAGACGGTGGTAGAAGACCGAAGGTTTTCACATCGTTGGGATGATGATGACTGGTATCTTGAATTGGGACTGGACACCCCAAGGCAAGGTATTTGGTAATGATCGTCCAAACGTATTTGGAAATCGACGGACACGTTGTTTCGCTCAGACCCAGAGCGGACATGTAAATGGATTGTGTGTCTGACATTGTATTCTTTTCTACTGTATTTGTTGAACGCTACTGATTATATATTTCTGTTTGGTGGTGAAGAATTTATTCTTCACTTAACACCCTTCTCTAAGACGTATGAGCTTAGAGGTTATATATATATATATATATATATATATATATATATATTGGTAGATGATCAACGATATGGTAGGGTCTGACAATGTGGCATGCCAAGATGCAATTGATCAAGGCTTTGTTGAAAAGCAGGCCTTGTGGTAGATGATCAAAGCATAATCTATTTAGGCATAGCTTTGTGTATATCGTGACTTCGCGAGCCTCACACACCGGCGGAGTCTAAAACGGGAGAAGGGAACGCAGGGAGAGCAGCACGTTTCTTTCTAGCTAGAGTGGTGTCAGTGACCTACCAGCCCTGACATTTTACTTATGTGGATGATGGAATGAGGCGCCTCGGATAGGTCCTATAGGACCGGGAAACGTGTGTTCAGGAATTGCCAATCCACGAAGCTGTATGTGTGGACTGGCCCTGCAGCTTTCCAAGGGTTCACTGCGGGGGATCCTGAGACATTAGCTAGAGTGTCTCGAATCGGTAAGGAGCTCCTCCCTAGCCTTGACTCATGTTGGAAACCCAATTTCCAATACGCCCCATGCGGTTTTGATTGTATTACTAGTATGGAGGCATAACATATGGTACCTATGCTTCTAGGATTGATACATTTACTTTGAAATGTTTTGAAAATATATACACACTAATAATAATATTGTTTTTATCGTATCAAGCATCTTTGACCATTATAAGGTAAAACCCTATCCTCCGGTTTGCGTTGCATTGTGTGATGGGAACTGAGTCTTATGATGGTTTCATTTTTCTAAAAAGCATTGCACTGTTTTGACGATTAACTTTAATTTATGCACAGGTAATCCATTGGAATAAAACCCGTTCCGCGTTAGTGGCGTGGTCCTTGGATTTGCCTTATTACTATTAGTTATGTTAGTTAAGAATTCTCACACCAGTCCCACGACTGACCCGTTGTTTGTTTCCACTTTTGCAAACTCGGGTGCCCTCTCTTCCACAGGGCAGTCGAGTAGCTTTTGCAGATAATTATCACTTTAGCAGAATCCTGGATTGAAGCTTAAAGCTGTGTCCAGAGCATAGAAAAGTCTTCCGCTGTACTAAGTCTATTTGTTTCCGCTGCAATGTATTAAAGTAATGTAAAATTATCCCGCTGTAAATTTATTTAATGTACTCTGATATATATATTCTGTACTCTGATGTAACATTTATTATGATGTTATAAAAGTCTGGTGTATTTGTTTTAATGTGTTGTATTCCCAAAGTTAACGTATGCGGGTTTTGAACGGTCTTGGTCGATTTTGCGATCGATTAAGGTCGGGCGAAATCCTTGCCGTTACAATATATATATATATATATATATATATATACTTATGCACTAGGCCTCTCACATTAAGTTGACTACCTGTGGATGCTGGATATGCAAGTCGGTTCCGGGCAGACTTCTACCACAAGTTGACCTTAACCTCGTTCCTTAGTACATTTATCTTTACGCATTCGACCCATCGTATTAAGATGACCACCTATGGATGTTGGATATGTCAGTCGGTTCCGAGAAGACTTATTCCACAAATTAAGCTTAACCTCATGTCTAAATGCGGTTTTCAAATTTCCTAATTGGGGAGCACAACATTAATCCTAATTAATTTAGGTATTGTAATCATTATCCTTTATTTTTTACTTTCCCCAATCAACATTGGTTACAATTGTTTTTTATTGATTTGTGGTCCTATTTATAGCAATTAATTATATTGATTGCTACAAATGGTCACCACGAATATATTAATTCAATATGGATTATATTTACATACAATTCCATAATCAAACCTTATCCAACCACTTAAACATTCCATACAATGTATATTTTACCGTTTTACGCTGATTTGGATGGGTAATATGTATATATTTATATTTTATGTTTTCGCGCGGTTAACGTAGTTATTATTTTTATTTTTATAATTTTTCTTATAAATCAAATGATTTGGTTAAGTAAAAAACCAAACATTCCTTTTTGCATTCAATCTTGCCAAACGGTTCCAATCTTACCAAAAAGACCTTTAGCCGTAATCATTGTAAATTATGCCTAATTAGTGGAGTTGGCACATGTTAAAATCGCAAGAAATATATGTTTTGGAATAGTTGATGCAAATTATGCACAAATATATATATATATATATATATATATGTATATATATATATACATATATATATATATATATATGTACATTTGTACCACTTTTCCTATTTTGATCATTTTATCACACCTCTTGTGATTTAAAAACGATGCCTTTTTATGCAAAAGGTGGAAAACGACATATTTACAATAACTAAGAAAAAAACCCAACAATATTGAATTCAAATCGGCATATTTCTTTTAACATTACAATCACATAATTTATCAATTGTACCTTTTTGTCCAAATTCACATAATTTATTTTTCAACACTGAACTAAAGATCTGTAATGTAACTACATCTGATTTGTGTATAAATGAGACTGATTTCCAGATATACAGTGCTTCACAATAATTATAATATATTTTTCAACATAATTGTAGGAATATGTGTAAACAAGTTTAAGAAATCCTACAATTCATACTCGGTTTGAACCTCTAGGTATGGTTGATGCCTAGAAGGTCATAACCCTCGCCAAGACTTGGCATGATAACTCAAATTTCTCTTGAGTATGGTTTATGCTCATTAGGCGTCAAAGCATGGTTTATGCTCGGCAAGGTCGAACAATGCTGTCAGCATTTGACACATCCGTTTCACCTCGTTCTCTTTACAGGTATGGATTATACTTGCATATGGAAGGACCCGGTGAGGTCTGGGCATTCCTGAACTTCCATGGCTTGTGGGCTTCTCGGATTATCCAGAACACATCATCCTTCAGCCAGCAAGATGTGTTCTGGGGGGGGGGGGTAAACTTGTTGACATGCCTTTTGGTAAAAGATGTCACACCTGGAATATCTGGATAGTATCGCGCTCGGGTGCGGAGAACATCATCAGAAGACAGGAAGCAATTTGGTTGAAGTCGCATCATAAACAAAGAATGGCCCGAAACTCCTATCAGACGACCTCTTTTAGGCCCGAAAACATCATTTACGGAGCTCCGCTTAGTAACTTTTGTAGCCCTTTGAATTAGCTTTAGGTAGAGCTTTCGTTTGGGCAAAACGGACTTACGGTTTGGAAGTTACGATCATTTCCGTAAACGTGCACAGAGCCTGGATTTTGGAATTGGTGACATCCCAGGTCGGATCGGCCCCTCGGCTTGTGGGACCACTTTTGGCTCGTGGGACCCACCTCGGCTCACCCAAGACTCCGTTCGCCCACGAACCAGTTCGCCTACATTGGCTCGGCCACGACCCGCTCGTGATGCACCTTCGGGACTACGACCCGCTCGTGACACACCCCTAGATCACGAACCGCATGTACTAGAACAGCAACAACACTCGGTTTTGTCCTATTCTCAAGGCTATTTTCGCTCCAACTCGCATGGATCTGATTACACATGCCATATAACGACTTGAAGAGGATCTCTAGACGTTTTCCATCACATTTCGAGATTTTTGGGATGCGTGCCACTTGTCTCATGAACCGGTATCAGGAAATGGCTATAAATACACCATTTGGAGGATTTTCAAAGGACTTTTGGCCATTCTTCTTCACGGCATCCTCCATTATCAACACAAGAACTTTGCGTGCTTCTCAAGGCTAATTCAACTCAGTCTAACATGAGGATTTCATGTATAAAATCACTCTCTTTTCTCCACTTCTTGGTAAAACACAAGGCTATTGTGTATAAACAGATCTCAAGGTTAGTGAGACGACATTGTAATTTCTTAGGATTTAAGAAAATATAAAGTGGACGTAGGCTTGGTTTGAGCCAAACCACTATAAAAACCTCGTGTGTTCCCTGTTTTTACTACTTTATCTGCATTCTGTGATCTGTGATTTGTGATTGTGAGGACTTCAGACCGTATTTTGGTGTTAGGCCCAGATTTTGGTCTGATATTGATATTCTTAGTGCATCTCTAGGAAGTATCGGTTCAGTTCTCTTTGCGCTTTACATATTCAGAATAGTAAGTAACTGAAAGATTATCTCTAGGAGAGAATGAGAGATTTGTTTTCGGATCTGCATTTATGGCAATGCTAAGTTAGTGGCATTTTTGATAAAGCGTGTGGTGTAAGAGTGTAACGGCCCGACTTTCGATGACCTCGGAAGTCATGTCGTTATTTAAGAAATGGAAATAGATAAAGAATAGAACTAAGCAAGAACATCAGAATCTCACAGCGGAATATAACAAAATATAAAATCATATAATATATTACATATCAGAGTCTATTACATCATAGTACATCATTAGAATACACATCATATGTGATACTGGCCCAATACATCATACAAACTGGATACTTAGATATAGATAAAACTAACAAGCCGACTCCGGAACTTCCAGTCCAATATACTCCAAAGCTTTCCATTGACTACCTGGATCACTTGTCTATTCATAACAATTGTTATGAGTACCCAATAGTTTAGGAAAACACAGAAAAATAAACTCTGGGTTAGTCAGGGGACTGGTGTGAGTAAATAGTTTTAAAACAGTTCAAATGATCAATTCTTAACACAGAACGGGTTATTCTCTTATGAAAACAGATTGATTTAACGTTAGAAAACCTTTCGAAAGAAAAGATAATAGTAAGACCAGCCCAAACATAAACATGAACGGTTTTTACCTTACTATAACCCAAAAAAAATTTGATGTCAAAATCATCTGATATTATAATAGTTTTTATCACATAAATAACCATCTAGCAGAACGCTTGCATCTCACGCTCCACATATATATAATATAAAATCAAAAACCGCGGGCTCTTATTGGAGATTGGATTCAAACAGACAAGGTATAGGACCACCTGCCGATCAGTGTACTCTAGAAGGGATACACTGGGGTTCAACAAGAATGTCTTGCAACCCAGCCACATATGACCGCCCACTCATTTAGCTTGAGTGTAGCGAATGTATTATCACCCCACGGTTGGGATCAGCAACCGCTACCGAATGCTGCACCAACAAAAAGAGATTAAGAAGACAAAAAGGAATTTCTCTAGATGGTGATAATACACCCTGCTTGGGAATGACCCACCTAGCCATGCTAGCTGCCCGATTTCTGTCATTTCCTGGTTGTGAGGCTTAAGGCTACGTTATCTTCTATAACACTTGTCCACTATTCACTGTGAATGCCATATTATCAAATCCGTAATCACATATTGATTATACAAATACACACTGGGTGTAAAATAAAGAGAAGTTACCTTCTCCCCACCAACTTGGTATATTCGTAAAAATCAACGGGCGTGACCGTTAAAAATACTCTGTCAGACATTCGTCCATACATGTTGTCTCGGGGCTAGACAAACCGAAGGCACTATTTTATAAATAAAATAGCCCTTGCATATCTCCATCTTCGATTATCTCCAATAATTTCTGACACGCAACGTATAGATCGAATCGAAGTGGAATATAAATTCCGGACTCTTCGAAACGATCAACGTAATGTCTTTTAACGTTATACGATATCTTGAAATAAAATATTTACTTTAATTTCTAAATCATAAGCTTCTACCAAATAGAATCACATATTTCTGTATTGTTTATAATCCAGATATTTGACTGTCTTCTGTAAACAACTACAACTAGCATTTAATTATATAACTAGAAGGCACGTGCTTCACACATGACACTCAATATAATAATGTTACGACAATTATTTGTAATTAATACCTTTGTCTCACTTTATAAATATATTTAAATCGTCATTTTATTTCTAAATACACGGTTATCAACTTAAACTGATCAGTTAAAAATAACTGATCCGATATTCTTAATTACCGAGTTATGATTATGGATCACTTCATTTTCTTCTTAAACAAACCATTCATTTCTATTATGTGTATTTTTAAAATTTCTTTTTCATTTCCTTTTCTATTTTATTCTTTTCCTTTTTAATTAATCTAAACTTGCTAAAACCCTTAAAGCCCAACCACTTTGGCCTTTCCTTCTTCTCACATTTTCTTTTCCCTTTTTCCCGCCTAATATGTTTGGCCCTTTCTTCCTTAAATCTTATTTCATTTCTTTATTCTATTTAAAATTTGCTGGCCCAATTATTTTAGCCCAAAGGCCCATGCGCCCCTTATTTCCCAATCTACTCTTCTTTGGTTTCTGTTGCTTTACTTCTTTCACTGGTGACACAAACCATGCTGTCGCATATAATCCAATTTGGTTCAAACATATTTCATTGTTTTACTTTTGTTTTTCTACTGTAGAATACCACGGCCAGTATGTCTCTCTTCTTCTTCTTGATTAGTTGCATTCCACTTCTGTTGTCTTTTTACCACTCTACCACTATTACTTCTATTCCTTTACATGCCGCACCTATTTACTATTCTTGCTGTTGTTACAGTCTTTGCTCAACATATTATGCCCACCTCTCTTTGCTATAATATGATGTGTACAATATGATGTATACAATATGACGTATACTTGTCATGACACAATATGATGGATACTGGCATGCCAAGCTTTCTCATTCTTTTCCCCATTTCATTGATTTCAATGCTACACTTCTCATTTTCACTACTGCAATCCTCCCAGCCTCTTCTCTTTTTTCTCAATCCAGTGCACGTTTGAGTGTCCGTGCACACGCACGTATGTTATACTGGTCATTACACTATTCTAATCGCTTGCACACATCACACATTGCTCACTTGTTCCATTTCCAGACTCACATTTGCCTTGACCCTCTGTTCCTCGGGTTAACAGCTGCATCCTCATACTATCATGTTTTACAATGACCTTTTCATCTTCATTGAAATCTCAAGTTGTGAATAAACAATTCGTTCTTGTGTTAAACGGTACTTCTTATAGGTTATTAAGTTGGAATATATTAGCTCTCTTATGTATATAATACTTATATATGACCTACTATGCCCTTACACCCTATTTGGTACTCATGTACACCCCCAAGCCTCCACACTTCACAGCGTATATGGGAACTTCTATACTAGTCCATGTATAATACATGCACTCTTTTCTTCCTAACTTATTCTTGCCGTTCTTCCTAATCTCCTGCTACCTTTCCCTTACCTTTATTTCTACTGTCACTTCTATTAATTTCCAAGATTCCCTCCTTTGTTTAGAAACATTACCTTATACTAGTTAACTTTTGAACTAACCATACCCCTCTTTTTAATTTTACACGCATCTTTTTTTTTCATTAGTTTTCCACGTGAAAATTTGCACAGGGATTTGCCACCACACAAACCATGATCTCCTGAGTGATCACTCTCTCCACTTTCCTATCTTGTTAACTTGTGCGCCCTTTCTCTTTTTCTTCTTGTATTTGTTCTTCTTTACTGTTGTCGTCCGCCCCCACATCTTCTCTTCTTCTTTGGTTAACTCATTTCCGAACCTTACATATACTTAGTATAGATCCTATGGCCGTACTTTAACAGTACACAAAGTAAGTTGCATCAATAATTATTTCACCTCCTCTTTTTCGTTGGTTTTGGGCCAACTTGAACCCAGTATTTTCACGCACCAATTTCCAGTGATGAAAACTTGCTGAAATTCTACATCAGGTTGAAACCATACCATGCTTAGTGATTAAATACAACCGAGCCCAGGTTACTAACAATTGGCATACTGGTTTCTAAAATTCTTTGCATCATCTAGTGATGGGTTTACAAATGGAGACAAGTTATATATTCATATGTGTACTCTCATATTTAGTCTACACACAGAACAAAATTTTAAATGGCATACAAGTGAAATATACTCTGTTTTCATTTATTTATTCCTAGTTTTGTTATTTTAGCTTTCTGTTTTCATTATAGTTTTTAGCATGATATAATTATAATTTCAGGAACATATACTTATGTATATATGTCGCATAATAACCAGTAATTAACAGGGCTATTTACTCACCAAATACTCCTTGTTTTCCTGTGTCTTCATTTTTGGTTTTTACTTTTGTTTTGGCCTTAAGTAAAGGTATAATGATTCAACAAGCATATACATTTATATATGTAAGCATTATCATGTACAATCAAAAGATAATGTAAAGTTTTACTCACTTATGTCTCTACTGGTCTTAGTTCAGTTTATTCCATTTCAAGTTTTAGTTAGTTTGAAGATCAAATTAACACATTCATATGTGCATACATTTATCTAAATGTACTTTCAAAATCAATAAACAAATGGGGAATTCACTCATATATATACACAGTTTCAGGTTTCCACCTTTAAGTTCTCTTTAGATATAAAGTATTAAACTAACTACACAAATGCAGAATAATTCATGCACATATATATGGTTATAACATAATTAGATAATAGTTTACTCACCTTAAAAGCTTCGCTATCCTGTTCTTAGAATGCTTTAAGTTTTTTTTTTTTTTTTTTTTTTTTTTTTTTTTGCAGATTTTAGTTTACTTGTCGAATGATTTGTGTGAGAAAAATCTAAGATGCAAGATGTGTATTTATAGGCATAATGTAGCATTAAACAATTTGTTAAATTAAATGCATGTAGGCTTACTACTCTACAGATTAAAACAATTGATTTTACAGCACCTTTAAACTTGATCAGGTCCTTGTTTTGATATTACAACACAGACAGGCTTCAGACTTTCCAGCCTTAGTTTGATTTGGTTTTAGAAACACATGTTAGATGGAAATAAAAATATACCATACTTAGTACGATTATGTGTCTTTACACAGCATAATATCTTTTCATATGGTTGATCAAATAAATGCATGTTGCGAGTAATTTTCAAGATTGTTTTTTTTGTTGAAATTATAAAATGGGTTGGTATTATTTAAATCGATTAATTGCAATACTTAGGGAATAGACTAGGTTAGGCCAAACACCCTATTTGACTTTGTAGCACATCTCATAAATATTTGTACTTTTTGTTTACGGAAGGGCATACATACTTTGGAGCCATGTCTTCTCTTTTGGTTTTGCAGTCATTTCAATGTTTAAAATGGTTCAATTCTTTTTGTATGTTGCTTATATATGCAGTAAGGAAAATCTGTCTAATGGTAACACTTTGTATTAGAAAAGAATCATTTTTCTATATTATACACACCTTAGCTATATAAGGCTTAACTACATATATAGATACAGGTTATATACAGGTAATGTACATGTTGCATTGTTTTAAAACATGACCATACACATGTTTTTACACTCAACAACATATATTGAATTTTAATATAAAAGGTTATCTTTAATATTCTTAAGCAATAAAGAATCAAATTCTAATTACAATAAATTTAAATATTTACTTACTATTCTATTATATATTCAATAAGTAATATTATTCTCCTATAATATGTTCACACATATATATTCATAAATAGTTTAAGATAAAAGTTATTTAAGCTTTGTTCATACATTAATTTAATTCATTTTATTTTAATTAACCCATTTATAATGAATATTTGTTATTAACAAGGTTGTGAAAAAAACCTGGGACATTACAATCCACCCCCCTTAAAAGAATTTCGTCCCCGGAATTAAAGAATAACAAGTAAATTTCGGTTTTAATCAAAGTCAAACACATCCATAATTATCTATCACATCTTCCGGATAGATTCCTTATTTATTTAAAAGTTTGTTGTCTTTACTTCTAAAATTCAAAAATATGATTTTATTACAAAATCAGTTTACTTCAGTCACATGAGTTCATATCTAATTAATATTTTACGTTTGATTTTTATGTCTGGGAAAAACCAATTTTATTCACTGGATATTATTCTAAATCTAATTCAAAGTTATTTAATTTATCCTGAGACTGATCCTAATCAGTTGACTCCTCTCATTGGTTGTCATGGTTGTCCAACTTGCTCGTCGGCCTCTTATTCCACGGAAACTCATTTTCAACTATTTGATTATAATAGTTTGATAATCGATACTTAATACGAGGATATTTTTGAAGATGACTTAAGTCGATACCTTAAGTTGATCTATACTAAGTATATATATAATTTATTTTATAGTTTTTAAAATTAAAAATACGCTCTCCCAATACTCACCCAGAGCCTAGGTATTCGATAAACCTTATGCTCTGATACCAACTGTAACGGCCCGACTTTCGATGACCTCGGTAGTCATGTCGTTATTTAAGAAATAGAAATAGATAAAGAATAGAACTAAACAAGAACATTAGAATCTCACAGCGGAATTTAACAAAATATAAAATCACATAATATATTGCATATTAGAGTATTGCATCACAGTACATCATTAGAATACACATCATACGTGATACTGGCCCAATACATCATACATATTGGATATTTAGATATAGATATAACTAACAAGCTGACTCCGGAACTTCCAGTCCAAAATACTCCAAAGGTATCCATTGACTACCTAGATCACTTGTCTACTCATAACAATTGTTATGAGTACCTAAGAGTTTAGGAAAACATAGCAAAATAAACTCTGGGTCAGTCAGGGGACTGGTGTGAGTAAACAGTTTTAAAACAGTTCAAATGATAAATTCTTAACAAAAAACAGGTTATTCTCTTATGAGAACAGATTGATTTAACGTTCGAAAACCTTTCGAAAGAAAAGACAATATTAAGACCAGCCCACACATAAACATGAACGGTTTTTACCTTACTATAACCCAAAACATTTTTGATGTCAAAATCATCTAATATTATAATTGTTTTTATCATATAAATAACCATCTAGCAGAACGCTTGCATCTCACGCCCCACATAGGTATCTTATAAAATCAAAAACCGTGGGCTCTTATTGGAGATTGGATTCCAACAGACAAGGTATAGGACCACCTGCCGATCAATGTGCTCTAGAGGGGATACACTGGGGTTCAACAAGAACGTCTTGCAACCCGGCCACACATGACCACCCACTCATTTAGCTTGAGTGTAGCGAATGTATTACCACCCCACGGTTGGGATCAACAACCGCTATTGAATGCTGCAGCAACAAAAAGAGATTAAGAAGACAAAAAGGAATTTCTCTAGATGGTGATAATACACCCTGCTTGGGAATGACCCACCTAGCCATGTTGCCTGCCCGATTTCAGTCATTTCCTAGCTGTGGGCTTGAGGCTACGTTATCTTCTAGAACACTTGTCCACCGTCACTTTGGATGCTACATTGTCAAATCTGTAATCACATATTGATTATACAAATACACACTGGTTGTAAAATAAAGAGAAGTTACTTTCTCCCCACCAACTTGGTATATTCGTAAAAATCAACGGGCGTGACCGTTGGAAATACTCTGTCAGACATTCGTCCATACAAGTTGTCTCGGGGCTAGACAAACCGAAGGCACTATTTTATAAATAAAATAGCCCTTGCATATCTCCATCTTCGATTATCTCCAATAATTTCTGACACGCAACGTATAGATCGAATCGAAGTGGAATATAAATTCCGGACTCTTCGAAACGATCAACGTAATGTCTTTTAACGTTATACGATATCTTGAAATAAAATATTTACTTTAATTTCTAAATCATAAGCTTCTACCAAATAGAATCACATATTTCTGTATTGTTTATAATCCAGATATTTGACTGTCTTCTGTAAACAACTACAACTAGCATTTAATTATATAACTAGAAGGCACGTGCTTCACACATGACACTCAATATAATAATGTTACGACAATTATTTGTAATTAATACCTTTGTCTCACTTTATAAATATATTTAAATCGTCATTTTATTTCTAAATACACGGTTATCAACTTAAACTGATCAGTTAAAAATAACTGATCCGATATTCTTAATTACCGAGTTATGATTATGGATCACTTCATTTTCTTCTTAAACAAACCATTCATTTCTATTATGTGTATTTTTAAAATTTCTTTTTCATTTCCTTTTCTATTTTATTCTTTTCCTTTTTAATTAATCTAAACTTGCTAAAACCCTTAAAGCCCAACCACTTTGGCCTTTCCTTCTTCTCACATTTTCTTTTCCCTTTTTCCCGCCTAATATGTTTGGCCCTTTCTTCCTTAAATCTTATTTCATTTCTTTATTCTATTTAAAATTTGCTGGCCCAATTATTTTAGCCCAAAGGCCCATGCGCCCCTTATTTCCCAATCTACTCTTCTTTGGTTTCTGTTGCTTTACTTCTTTCACTGGTGACACAAACCATGCTGTCGCATATAATCCAATTTGGTTCAAACATATTTCATTGTTTTACTTTTGTTTTTCTACTGTAGAATACCACGGCCAGTATGTCTCTCTTCTTCTTCTTGATTAGTTGCATTCCACTTCTGTTGTCTTTTTACCACTCTACCACTATTACTTCTATTCCTTTACATGCCGCACCTATTTACTATTCTTGCTGTTGTTACCCTCTTTGCTCAACATATTATGCCCACCTCTCTTTGCTATAATATGATGTGTACAATATGATGTATACAATATGACGTATACTTGTCATGACACAATATGATGGATACTGGCATGCCAAGCTTTCTCATTCTTTTCCCCATTTCATTGATTTCAATGCTACACTTCTCATTTTCACTACTGCAATCCTCCCAGCCTCTTCTCTTTTTTCTCAATCCAGTGCACGTTTGAGTGTCCGTGCACACGCACGTATGTTATACTGGTCATTACACTATTCTAATTGCTTGCACACATCACACATTGCTCACTTGTTCCATTTCCAGACTCACATTTGCCTTGACCCTCTGTTCCTCGGGTTAACAGCTGCATCCTCATACTATCATGTTTTACAATGACCTTTTCATCTTCATTGAAATCTCAAGTTATGAATAAACAATTCGTTCTTGTGCTAAATGGTACTTCTTATAGGTTATTAAGTTGGAATATATTAGCTCTCATATGTAAATAATACTTATATATGACCTGTTATGCCCTTACACCCTATTTGGTACTCACGTATACCCCCAAGCCTCTACACTTCACAGTGTATATGAGAACATATATACTAGTCCATGTATAATACATGCCCTCTTTTCTTCCTAACTTATTCTTGCCGTTTTTCCTAATCTCCTGCCACCTTTCCCTTACCTTTATTTCTACTGTCATTTCTATTAATTTCCTAGATTCCCTCCTTTGTTTAGAAACATTACCTTATACTAGTTAACGTTTAAACTCACCTTATCCCTCTTTTTAATTTTACACGCATCTTTTTTTTCACCAGTTTGCCAGGTGAAAACTTGCGCAAGGATTTGCCACCACACAAACCATGATCTATTAAGTGATCACTCTCTCCACTTTCCTATCTTGTTAACTGTTGCACCCTTTCTCTTTTTCTTCTTGTATTTGTTCTTCTTTACTGATGTCGTCTTCCACCACATCTTCTCTTCTTCTTTGGTTAACTCATTTCTGAACCTTACATATACTTAGTATGGATCCTGCGGACGTACTTTAACAGTACACTAAGTAAGTTGCGTCAATAATTATTTTACCTCCTCTTTTTTGTTGGTTTTGGGCCAACTTCAACCCAACATTTTCACACACCATTTTCCAGTGATGAAAACTTGCTGAAATTCTACATCAGATTGAAACCATACCATGCTTAGTGACTAAATACAACTGAGCCCAGGTTACTAACAATTGGCATACTGGTTTCTGAAATTCTTTGCATCATCTAGTGATGGGTTTACAAATGGAGACAAGTTATATATTCATATGTATACTCTCATATTTAGTCTACACACAGAACAAAATTTTAAATTGAATACAAGTGAAATATACTCTGTTTTCATTTATTTTTTCCTAGTTTTGTTATTTTAGTTTTCTGTTTTCATTATAGTTTTTAGCATGATATAATTATACTTTCAGGAACATATACTTATGTATATATGTCGCATAATAACCAGTAATTAACAGGGTAGTTTACTCACCAAATACTCCATGTTTTCCTGTGTCTTCATTTACTGATTTTTACTTTTGTTTTGGCCTTAAGTAAAGGTATAATGATTCAACAAGCATATACATTTATATATGTAAGCATTATCATGTACAATCAAAAGATAATGTAAAGTTTTACTCACTTATGTCTCTACCGGTCTTAGTTCAGTTTATTCCATTTCAAGTTTTAGTCAGTATGAAGATCAAATTAACACATTCATATGTGCATATATTTATCTAAATGTACTTGCAAAATCAGTAAAAAAATGGGGAATTCACTCATATATATACACAATTTCAGGTTTCCAGCTTTAAGTTCTATTTTGATATAAAGTATTAAACTAACTACACAAATGCAGAATAATACATGCACATATATATGGTTATAACATAATTAGAGAATAGTTTATTCACCTTAAAAGCTCTGCTATCCTATTCTTAGAATGCTTTAAGCTTTTTTTTGTAGATTTTAGTTTACTTGTCGAATGATTTGTGTGAGGAAAATCTGAGATGCAAGGTGTGTATTTATAGGCATAATGTAGCATTAAACAATTTATTAAATTAAATTCCTGTAGGCTCACTACCCTACAGATTAAAACATTTGATTTTACATCACCTTTAAACTTGATCAGGTCCTTGTTTTGATATTACAACACAGACTGGCTTCAAACTTTCCAGCCTCAGTTTGATTTGGTTTCAGAAACACATGCTTGATGGAAATAAAAATATACCATACTTAGTACGATTATGTGTCTTTACACAGCATAATATCTTTTCATATGGTTGATCAAATAAATGCATGCTGCGAGTTGTTTTCTAGACAGTTTTGTTTATTGAAATTATAAAATAGGTTGGTGTAATTTAAAGCCATTAATTGCAATACTTAGGGAATAGACTAGTTTAGGCCAAACACCCCATTTGACTTTGCAGCACATCTCATAAATATTTGTACTTTTTGTTTATGGAAAGGCATACATACTTTGGAGCCATGTCTTCTCTTTTGGTTTTGCAGCCATTTCAGTGTTTAAAATGGTCAATTCTTTTTGTTTGTTGCTTATATATGCAGTAAAGAAAATCTATCTTCTGGTAGAACTTTTGATTAGCAAAGAATCATTTTCCTATATTATACAAGGCTTAGCTATATATATATATATATATACACACACACACACACAGGTAATGTACATGTTGCATTGTTTTAAAACATGACCATACACATGTTTTTACACTCAGCAACATATATTGAATTTTAATATAAAAGGTAATCTTTAATATTCATGAGCAATAAAGAATCAAATTCTAATTACAATAAATTTAAATATTTACTTACTATCCTGTTATATATTCAATAAGTAATATTATTCTCCTATAATATGTTCACACATATATATTCATAAATAGTTTAAGATAAAAGTTATTTAAGCTTTGTTTATACATTAATTTAATTCATTTTATTTTAATTAACCCATTCATAATGAATATTTGTTATTAACAAGGTTGTGAAAAAAACCCCGGGACATTACAATCCACCCCCCTTAAAAGAATTTCGTCCCTGAAATTAAAGAATAATGAGTAAATTTTAGTTTTAATCAAAGTCAAACACATCCATAATTATCTATCACACCTTCCGGATAGATTCCTTATTTATTTAAAAGTTTGTTTTCTTTATTTCTAAAATTCAAAAATATGATTTTATTACAAAATCAGTTTACTTCAGTCACATGAGTTCATATCTAATTAATATTTTACGTTTGATTTTTATTTCTGGGAAAAACCAATTTTATTCACTGGATATTATTCTAAATCTAATTCAAAGTTATTTAATTTATCCTGAGACTGACCCTAATCAGTTGAGTCCTCCCATTGGTTGTCGTAGTTGTCCTACTTGCTCCTCGACCTCTTATTCCACGACAACTCATTTTCAACTATTTGATTATAATAGTTTGATAATTGATACCTAATAGGAGGATATTTTTAAAGATGACTTAAGTCAATAACTTAAGTTGATCTATACTAAGTATATATATAATTTATTTTATAGTTTTTAAAATTAAAAATACGCTCTCTCAATACTCAACTAGAGCCTAGGTATTCGATAAACCTTAAGCTCTGATACCAACTATAACGGCCCGACTTTCGATGACTTCGGAAGTCGTGTCGTTATTTAAGAAATAGAAATAGATAAAGAATAGAACTAAACAAGAACATCAAAATCTCACAGCGGAATTTAACAAAATATAAAATCACATAATATATTACATATCAGAGTCTATTACATCATTAGAATACACATCATACAAGATACTGGCCCAATACATCATACAAACTGGATACTTAGATATAGATATAACTAACAAGCCGACTCCGGAACTTCCAGTCCAAAATACTCCAAAGTTTTCCATTGACTACCTGGATCACTTGTCTACTCATAACAATTGTTATGAGTACCCAATAGTTTAGGAAAACACAAAAAAATAAAAACCTGGGTCAGTCAGGGGACCGGTGTGAGTAAACAATTCTAAAACAGTTTAAATGATCAATTCTTAACACAGAACGGGTTATTATCCTATGAGAACAGATTGATTTAACGTTCGAAAACCTTTCAAAAGAAAAGATAATAGTAAGACCAACCCACACATAAACATGAACGGTTTTTACCTTACTATAACCCAAAACATTTTTGATGTCAAAATCATCTGATATTATAATAGTTTTTATCATATAAATTACTATCTAGCAGAACGCTTGCATCTCACGCTCCACATATATATAATATTAAATCAAAAACCGTGGGCTCTTATTGGAGGTTGGATTCCAACAGACAAGGTATAGGACCACCTACCGATCAGTGTACTCTAGAGGGGATACACTGGGGTTCAACAAGAATGTCTTGCGACCCGCCCACACATGACCGCCCACTCATTTAGCTTGAGTGTAGTGAATGTATTATCACTCTACGGTTGGGAATAGCAACCGCTACCGAATGTTGCAGCAACAAAAAGAGATTTAGAAGACAAAAAGGAATTTCTCTAGATGGTGATAATACACCCTGCTTGGGAATGACCCACCTAGCCTTGCTGCCTACCCGATTTCTGTCATTTCCCGGTTGTGAGGCTTAAGGCTACGTTATCTTCTAGAACACTTGTCCATTGTTCAATGTGAATGCCATATTATCAAATCCTTAATCACATATTGATTATACAAATACACACTAGGTGAAAAATAAAGAGAAGTTACCTTCTCCACACCAACTTGGTATATTCGTAAAAATCAACGGGAGTGACCGTTGGAAATACTCTGTCAGACATTCGTCCATACAAGTTATCCCGGGCCTGGACAAACCAAAGGCACTATTTTATAAATAAAATAGCCCTTGCATATCTCTATCTTCGATTATCTTCAATAATTTTTGACATGTAATGTATAGATCAAATCGAAGTGGAATATAAATTCCGGACTCTTCGAAACGATTAACGTAATGTCTTTTAAAGTTAGACGATATCTTGAAATAAAATCTTTACTTTATTTTCTAAATCATAAGCTTCGACCAAACAGAATCACATATTTTTGTATTGTTTATAATCCAGATGTTTGACTGTCTTCTGTAAACAACTACACCTAGCATTTAATTATATAACTAGAAGGCACGTGCTCCGCACACGACACTCAATACAATAATGTTACGACAATTATTTGTAATTAATACCTTTGGATCACTTTATAAATATATTTAAATCGTCGTTTTATTTCTAAATATATAGTTATCAACTTAAACTGATCAATTGAAAATAGCTGATCAGATATTCTTAATTACCGAGTTATGAGTATGGGTCACTTCATTTTCTTCTTAAATAAACCATTCATTTCTATTATGTGTATTTTTAAAATTTCCTTTTCGTTTCCTTTTCTATTTTATTCTTTTTCTTTTTAATTAATCTAAACTTGCTAAAACCCTTAAAGCCAAACCACTTCGGCCCATCCTTCTTCTCACATTTTCTTTTCCCTTTTTCCCGCCCAATATGTTTGGCCCTTTCTTCCATAAATCTTATTTCATTTCTTTATTCTATTTAAAATTTTGTAACGACCCGCATTCTACGCTTCGGAGGATCGTAGAATATTTATTTCTTTCACACATGAAGTCGTATGGTCATGTAACTTTGGGAAACATCTATTAGAGTCATTTCCCATGTTCATGATTTTTGTTGATTTTTAAATGACCATTTTACCCCTAGTTGGTACTGTTTTGGCCATAACTTTTGATTGGAAAGGAATTTTGACCTGAAACCACTTCCATTAGATTCGTTTTGTGGTTTACCTTTCCGTAGAGTGGTCACATGTGAAAAACGGACTTACCGTTTGGGAGATATGGCTGAAATAAGGTTTGGAAGGTGAAAAACTGCTTAACTGGGCCAAATAGGGTGATTAGTGAATAGGCCCATAACCCATTTCGGGATTAGGGTTACGGGGAGGCTGAAATGAGTTAGAAAATCATTCCATTTCAGTTTCCTAGCCTCCACTTATCACCAAAGAACCCTAAAAATGGCCTATAACCTCTAAATCACCTCCAAATCCTCTTTTGATCAAGGATTAGGCTTAGCAACATCTAATCAAGGGAGATCTACACCAAATAAACATTGGATCTGCTGTTTAGCATTGGGATTCACATCAAATCAGAGATTTATTTCAGATCTTAGTTTTGTTTGTGGCTAAGGTGAGTGATTTGCATAGTTTTGCACTAATTATGGCTAATTAAGGGTAATTAGTGTTAATTAGCGAATTTATACACTAATAAATTCGGGGAAAATGTTCATAAATTCTTTAATGATGTTTTAGACCTCTGAAATGAATTTGGGTTAATTTGGTTAAGTTTTGCTAATCCTATCATTAGTTTCACCTAAACATGCTTAAGGGAAAATATGGGGTTTTAGGTATGTTTGATCCATTTTAACATATCATATTGATGTTTTGATGTTTGTGGTTGATTATGCATGTTGCTATGACTGTATGAGATGCTTTGTGATTGATTTCAATAGTTAGAATGGTTGAAAACGTCGTCAAATGGCGTAAAACACTTGCTGGAAAAGCTTCAGGAAATAGTGCAGGTTTCGGATTGGATCGGATAAGGGGGCTCGGATCGGATATGTTGAACTGGGCAAGGGATTCGATCGGATCGGAACCTGACACTTGAGAAAATTGGTAAAAAGGAAGGCCACGCTAACTGAACTGGGATCAGATCGGATAAAGGAGGAGGGATCAGATCGAATAAAGGAGGAGGGATCGGATTGGAGCACGTGAAGAACAAGGGAACGGATCGGAGCGGAAGCACGAACTGGATGGGAGATGGCACCCGACCCGACCCGAACCGACGCGATGAAGAGGACCCGAACCGAACCGTTCCAGAGGAGGACCATGGGCTAACGCAACGCAGACACCCGACCCGAACCGATGGTTTGAAGAGGATCCGACCCGACCCAGTATTTGACCAATAACTCGAGATACAAAGGTAGTCCAATATGGGAAGTTAGAGCTCGGGATCCAGTTGGGAACCAATGAGTTCACTTCATGGTTGGGCTTTGCTGTGGGACGTGTGCTAAGGAGTTGTCGACGTTCATAACTTCGATTCACCACTAAAAATGGATGATAGGCTACTTATCAGTGCAGTAGAGTCATTGCGACTCGAGGGGCAAGGTGATGGTAGCAAGACTACGTTATCAGTGCAGTAGAGTCATTGCGACTTGAGGGGCAAGGTGATGCGTAGTAAGACTATGAGCCAGCGCAGATGGGGTGAATAACTCCATGGGGCAAGTGGACATAGTAAGGATTAGTAAGGCTATGAGACAACGCAGATGGGGTGAATAACTCCATGGGGCAAGTGGACATAGCAAAGGATTAGTGGCTACGTTATCAGTGCAGTGAAGCCATTTATGACTTCATGGGGCAAAGTGATCGTAGCAAGGTATGTGGGGTGATCGAAGTGGTGAATATCGTATGCTTTACACACTGAGTGAGAGATGTGAGGATGGATGCTATGTTTGATTGTTTGCCATCACTATGACATGCACACCCCCACCTCTGTATCTTTACACCATTTGATATGGCACCTTAGAGCGTTGTACAGTATGTAGTGCTAACTCTTTGGTTGCAGGTCCAGGTTCAGGTATGTTTCTAGTCTACCTGTTATTGTTCACTTTAGATGCTTATCGCTCATACCAAGCTTTATGTCTGACCCAGAGTTTTATGTCTCCTCTTACTACTCTGGGTGCTCACACGAGCAGACTAGAGACAGGTTAGCTGGTGATGCGCGAGTAGCTGATTCGGAGGCGGGCATGAGGCTTCCACGTATTATATAGATATTCTCCATGTGTCGTTGGTGGTCGCTACTTGGGCATTAGTAGTGTGCCTCCTTTATCTTGCTTTTGCTTTGAGACAGTTTGAAAAGTTGTAATAATGTTTAACTTTGGATCATAAGATGTACTTACATTTTCCGCTGCCATGTTAGTTATTTCAGCTTATGCACCGTCTCACCTGTTTTATGTCAAGTATGTTATTATTATATTTTATTCTATGCGCTATGAGACATTCTACAGGTTCTTTGTTAGTTCATTTCCTTCTTCTTTTTTCCTTCTGACGACCCGTTCCATGCTAACTGGACATGACTACATCGCACTTTTGGAGTAAATGTCGGTTGGTGCGGGGCGGGCCGTCACACTTGGTATCAGAGCTCTAGGTTGCGTAGTTAACCTAGGGAAGGACACTAGGGAGAGATAGTACGTATATGAGAGCGCGTATTTGTGATTACTTTGGTTTTCAAAAGCTATATATTTATATATACTATTGGTATTATAAGAATGAAGTCGCATTGCATTAGCACCACTATGGGGTCGTTAATCGTTTCCCTTTTTCAGATTGACGATGAGCCGAGACACGAGGGGTGTTGGTAGAGGAACCAACCATGGGAATGCCGCTGACATGAGGGCGATGTTTACTAACCTCATGAGAGACATGCTTAGAGAAGTGCAAGGGGCAGTTCCCAATCCCGGGGTTGGTGTTGGCCCAGTAGTGCAGGCGCCTAGGGTCGATTTCGCCAAGTTGTGCAAGGATTACACTAACCTTGGTGGGAAGTCGTTCCACGGGACGGAGTCGGCCACAGATGTTCAAGACTGGATGGATAGTTGTGATCGTATCTTCGATGACTTGGGTCTTGAGGATGCGATGAAGAGAAGGCTAGTGTCTCGTCAGCTGCAAGGGCGAGCGATGAATTGGTGGAATGCCATTAGAACAGCTACTCCAGAAGATCAGGTTACATGGGATCAGTTCAAGGCTCGCTTTAGCGAGAAGTTCATTCCAGCTGCCCAGAAGTCAGTGTTGTTTAAGAGGTTCTTGAAACTCAAGCAGAGTGGTAGGGCAGTTTCTGACTATATTGCTGAGTTCGACACATTGTCAAAGTATGGACTATCTCTTATCGATACTCCTGAGAAGAAGAATGAGAAGTTCATTACTGGTTTGGATGGATACTTGGGGGAAAGGCTTATCAATCACATCGATGAGACTTTTGAATCGATTGTGGGGAAAGCTTTGAGATCAGAGAGTCTTTACCCCAAGTCAAAGGCTGAGGCTGCATCTGCAGAAGGGCCAAAGCCGCAAGCAGGCGGTGGAGGCAAGAGTAACTCTCAGAATAAGAGGAGGCAAGACCAATCTAAAGGTGGCTAGAAAAAGAGCAAGAAAGATGTTGAGTGCTTCAGCTGTGGTAAGAAGGGCCATTATGCTAAAGATTGTCGGGCCAAGCCAGCGGATAAGAAGTGCTTCAACTGTGGTCAAGTGGGACATTTCAAGGATAAGTGTCTGCAACCTCTTAAGGAGAAGCAGATTGTGAAAGCATATGCTATTGATGTTGTTCCTTCTTCGTCGAATGCCCCAACTGCGGCGGAGAAAGGAAAGAATGTTGTTATTCAAGGTATGCTTTCTATTTATGATGTACCAGTTCGAGTTTTGTTTGATACTGGGGCTTCCCGTTCCTTCATATCTAGTGACCTGGTAGATAGGTTGGGACTGGAACCCGAGATAGTCGATAGACCATTGGTTGTGACGAACCCGATTGGTGGTTCGACTAGCCTAAGTATGATTTGCAGAAATTTGGTCTTATCGAGTCATGGATGTATGTTTATTTGTGATTGCTTTGTTTTGGGCTTTACTGGGTATGGCATTATATTGGGAGTCGATTGGCTCCAAAGATACGGGGTGGTGGTAGACTGTGAGGGCTTTTTGGTGACAGTGAGGGCAGATGATGGGCGGAGGGTAGTGTTTGGTAGTCTACCTAGTGATGAGGTTATCGCTAGTTTTGTAAATTCCCTCGACATCCCGCAGATGAGTTGTCAGATGTGCCCGTGGTTGGCCAGTATCCGGACGTCTTCGAGGAGGTGACCGGGCTTCCACCACACCGAGAGATTGAGTTCCGTATTGATTTTGTGAAAGATGCCAGACCTATAGTGATGCCACTTCGTCGTATGGCACCAAGGGAGAAGCGAGAGCTCGGGGTGCAAGTCAGCAATCTTTTGAAAAAGGGATTTATTAGAAGAAGTGTCTCTGAGTGGGGAGCACCAGTTGTGTTTGCCACTAAGGCAGATGGTTCCCTTCGTTTGTGTGTGGACTATCGCGAGTTGAATAAGGTGACGAGGAAGAATAAGTATCCTCTACCGCGGATAAATGATTTGTTTGATCAGCTGGAAGGAGCAAGAGTGTTCTCCCAGTTGGACCTCGCGACAGGATTTCATCAGCTTCGAGTAGCAGATGAGAGTGTTCCGAAAACGGCATTTAGGACGCCGTCTGGATTTTATGAGTGGTTGGTCATGCCATTTGGGTTGACCAATGCACCAGCCTATTTTGTGGATCTTATGAATCGAGTATTCAGAGATCAGTTGAATAAGTTTGTTCTTGTGTTCGTGGATGATATCCTTGTTTACTCAAGGACAGAGGAGGAACACAAGGGACACTTGAGGATAGTGATGGAGGTGTTGAGGAAACACTAATTGAAAGCGAAATTCTCTAAGTGTCATTTTTGGAGAAGGGAAGTGAGATTCTTGGGTCATGTTGTTTCCGAGAGTGGTATTGCCGTGGACCCTGCGAAGGTGGCTACGGTACAGGATTGGCCTACGCCCAAGAATGCAACAGATGTAAGAAGTTTCTTGGGATTAGCTGGATATTATCGTAAGTTTATCCAGGACTTCTCCAAGACAGCAGCACCGTTGACTCAGTTGACTAAGAAGAATCAGTCCTTCGTCTGGGACGGAGTGTGTGAGAATGCCTTCAAGAGTCTAAAAGAGAGGTTGACGCATGCGCCAGTGTTAGTCATTCCTAAGGGGAATGAAGAGATGACGGTATACACGGATGCTTGTGGTACCGGACTGGGTGCTGTATTGATGCAAGGAGGTAGGGTTGTAGCTTATGCTAGTCGACAGCTAAAGCCGCATGAGAAGAAGTATCCTACCCATGATTTGGAATAAGCAGCGATCGTGTTTGCGCTGAAAATGTGGAGACATTATCTCTTGGGAGAAAGATTTGAATTGTTTACCGATCATAAATCGTTAAAGTATCTCTTCTCCCAGAAAGATCTGAATCTCCGTCAGCAGAGATGGTTAGAGTTCTTGGCTTCGTATGATTTTGATATCGCATACACACCTGGGAAAGGTAACGCGGTAGCCGATGCCTTGAGTAGGAGACATGCCAGTTTAGGGGCAATGTTTCTTGAATGGAAGCAACTGGAATATATCGCGGGGTTTGATTTCAGACCAAAGTGCGAATTGGATCCAGTTATGCTAGCTAGTTTGGCGATCAGACCCACTTTGATATAGCGGATCAGTTCCAGCAAGAGGGACGATCCTAATCTATTGGAAATCATCTCCAAGTTAGAGATGGACATCGAAGGTGAGGAGATGAGTGTGTATGGGCTTTGATCTAGATGGATGGCTTCAGAAGAATGGAAGACTAGTTGTGCCCAACGTGAATGGTTTGAGAGATGAAGTGCTTAGAGAATGTCATCACTCAAAACTGACTATACACCCCGGTGGTAATAAGATGTATCGAGATATGAAGCAGACTTACTACTGGGAAGGGATGAAAAGAGACGTTGGGAAGTTTATATCCAAATGCATGAATTGCCAGCTAGTTAAAGCCGAGCAAAAGAAGCCTAGTGGTTTGTTGCAACCATTAGAAATTCCCGAATGGAAATGGGAGCAAGTCTCGATGGATTTCATCGATGGTTTACCGAGGACTAGGTCGGGATACGATGGCATTTGGGTAATTGTGGATCGATTGACTAAGAGCGCAAGATTTATACCAGTCAAATCGACCAGGACGGCGGCCAAGTTGGCAGAATTGTATATGAAGTAGGTAGTGAGATTTCATGGAGTACCTAAAAGCATTGTGAGCGACCGAGACCCGTTGTTCACTAGTGGGTTTTGGAAGAGCTTACAAGAGGCTATAGGGTCAAGATTACATCTCAGTACCACATATCATCCTCGGACCGACGGTCAAACGGAGAGGGTGAATCGTATATTGGAAGATCTCTTGAGAGCTTGTGTACTGGATTTTGGCGGATCATGGGATGACTATTTGCATCTAGTAGAGTTTGCATATAATAATAACTACCAATCCAGTATCGGTATGGCTCCATATGAAGCTTTGTACGGAAGACCGTGCAACTCACCATCATGTTGGATAGAGACTGGCGAGAAGTTTATGCTTGGACCAGATGTGGTGAGAGAAACTTCGGATAAGATTAAGATCATTTAACAATGAATGAAAGCTGCCCAAGATAGGCAGAAGAGTTATGCTGATAAGAGGAGAAGAGACTTAAAATTCTCCGTTGGTGACTTAGTGTTTGTCAAGATTTCTCCGTTGAAGAGCGTGATACGATTTGGCAGGAGAGGCAAATTGGCACCAAGATTTGTTGGCCCATTCCCTGTCCTTGAAACTAGTCGGCAATTTGGCGTATAGAGTTGGCTTACCAGAGAAGATGGCGGGAGTTCACAATGTATTTCATGTTCCCCAACTAAGGAAGTTCGTTCACGACTCAGATGTGACTATTTCACCTGATCAGTTAGAGGACTTCGAAGTAGAACCCGAGGCGGTTGGGAACCGCAAGCCGATTCGTATTGTGGGGCACGATACGAAGCAACTTCGAAGGAAGACGGTGAAGCTAGTCAAGATTCAGTGGAGCGAGGACGAGAGTGGCTGTACTTGGGAGACAGAGGAGAGCATTAGGGAGGCGTATCCAGAACTCTTTGCCTGGTAAGATCTACTTCGTAATTTAGTTATTCTGCATGCTAGGATAGACTTATCTTGCTTGTTTTGCATGTTTGATTGTTGTTTTATGGTTGATAGGCATGCGAGACCCTTTGTGTGTTTTGGTTAGGGAATTTCGGGGGCGAAATTTCTTAAGGGGGGGGGGGGGGGTGAGAGTGTAACGACCCGCATTCTACGCATCGGAGGATCGTAGAATATTTATTTCTTTCACACATGAAGTCGTATGGTCATGTAACTTTGGGAAACATCTATTAGAGTCATTTCCCATGTTCATGATTTTTGTTGATTTTTAAATGACCATTTTACCCCTAGTTGGTACTGTTTTGGCCATAACTTTTGATTGGAAAGGAATTTTGACCTAAAACCACTTCCATTAGATTCGTTTGGTGGTTTACCTTTCCGTAGAGTGGTCACATGTGAAAAACGGACTTACCGTTTGGGAGATATGGCTGAAATAAGGTTTGGAAGGTGAAAAACTGCTTAACCGGGCCAAATAGGGTGATTAGTAAATAGACCCATAACCCATTTCGGGATTAGGGTTATGGGGAGGCTGAAATGAGTTAGAGAATCATTCCATTTCAGTTTTCTAGCCTCCACTTATCAACAAAAAACCCTAAAAATGGCCTCCAACCTCTAAATCACCTCCAAATCCTCTTTTGATCAAGGATTAAGCTTAGCAACATCTAATCAAGGGAGATCTACACCAAATAAACATTGGAGCTGCTGTTTAGCATTGGGATTCACATCAAATCAGAGATTTATTTCAGATCTTAGTTTTGTTTGTGGCTAAGGTGAGTGATTTGCATAGTTTTGCACTAATTATGGCTAATTAAGGGTAATTAGTGTTAATTAGCGAATTTATACACTAATAAATTGGGGGAAAATGTTCATAAATTCTTAAATGATGTTTTAGACCTCTGAAATGAATTTAGGTTAATTTGGTTAAGTTTTTCTAATCCTATCATTAGTTTCACCTAAACATGCTTAAGGGGAAATATGGGGTTTTGGGTATGTTTGATCCATTTTAACCTATCATATTGATGTTTTGATGTTTGTGGTTGATTATGCATGTTGCTATGACTGTATGAGATGCTTTGTGATTGATTTCAATAGTTAGAATGGTTGAAAATGTCGTCGAATGGCGTAAAACACTTGCTGGAAAAGCTTCAGGAAATAGTGCAGGTTTCGGATCGGATCGGATAAGGGGGCTCGGATCGGATATGTTGAACTGGGCAAGGGATTCGATCGGATCGGAACCTGACACTTGAGAAAATTAGCAAAATGGAAGGTCACGCTAACTGAACTGGGATCGGATCGGATAAAGGAGGAGGGATCGGATCGAATAAAGGAGGAGGGATCGGATCGGAGCACGTGAAGAACAAGGGAGCGGATCGGAGCGGAAGCACGAACTGGATGGGAGATGGCACTCGACCCGACCCGAAGGGGGACGCCCGACCCGAACCGACGCGATGAAGAGGACCCGAACCGAACCGTGCCAGAGGAGGACCATGAGCTAACGCAACGCAGACACCCGACCCGAAACGATGGTTTGAAGAGGATCCGACCCGACCCAGTATTTGACCAATAACTCGAGATGCAAAGGTAGTCCAATATGGGAAGTTAGAGCTCGGGATCCAGTTGGGAACCAATGAGTTCACTTCATGGTTGGGCTTTGCTGCGGGACGTGTGCTAAGGAGTTGTTGATGTTCATAACTTCGATTCACCACTAAAAATGGATGATTGGCTACTTATCAGTGCAGTAGAGTCATTGCGACTCGAGGGGCAAGGTGATGGTAGCAAGACTACGTTATCAGTGCAGTAGAGTCATTGCGACTTGATGGGCAAGGTGATGCGTAGTAAGACTATGAGCTAGCGCAGATGGGGTGAATAACTCCATGGGGCAAGTGGACATAGTAAGGATTAGTAAGGCTATGAGCCAGCGTAGATGGGATGAATAACTCCATGGGGCAAGTGGACATAGCAAAGGATTAGTGGCTATGTTATCAGTGCAGTGAAGCCATTTATGACTTCATGGGGCAAAGTGATCGTAGCAAGGTATGTGGGGTGATCGAAGTGGTGAATATCGTATGCTTTACGCACTGAGTGAGAGATGTGAGGATGGATGCTATGTTTGATTGTTTGCCATCACTATGACATGCACACCCCCACCTCCATATCTTTACACCATTTGATATGGCACCTTAGAGCATTGTACAGTATGTAGTGCTAACTCTTTGGTTATAGGTCCAGGTATGTTTCTAGTCTACCTGTTATTGTTCACTTTAGATGCTTATCGCTCATACCAGGATTTATGTCTGACCCAGAGTTTTATGTCTCCTCTTACTACTCTGGGTGCTCACACGAGCAGACTAGAGACAGGTTAGTTGGTGATGCGCGAGTAGCTGATTCGGAGGCGGGCAGGAGGCTTCCACGTATTATATAGATATTCTCCCTGTGTCGTTGGTGGTCGCTACTTGGGCATTAGTAGTGTGCCTCCTTTATCTTGCTTTTTCTTTGAGTCAGTTTGAAAAGTTGTAATAATGTTTAACTTTTGGATCATAAGCTGTACTTACATTTTCCGTTGCATGTTAGTTATTTCAGCTTATGCACTGTCTCACCTGTTTTATGTCAAGTATGTTATTATTATATTTTATTCTATGCGCTGTGAGACATTCTACAGGTTCTTTGTTAGTTCATTTCCTTCTTCTTTTTTTCTTCTGACGACCCGTTCCGTGCTAACTGGACATGAGTACAGCGCACTTTTGGAGTAAATGTCGGTTGGTGCGGGGCGGGCCGTCACAAATTTGCTGGCCCAATTATTTTTGCCCAAAGGCCCATGTGCCCCGTATTTCCCAATCCACTCTTCTTTGGTTCCTGTTGCTTTACTTCTTTCATTGGTGACAAAAACCATGCTGTCGCATATAATCCAATTTGGTTCAAACATATTTCATTGTTTTACTTTTGTTTTTCTACTCTAGAATACCACGGCCAGTATTTCTCTCTTCTTCTTCTTGATTTGTTGCATTCCCCTTCTGTTGTCTTCTTACCCCTCTACTACTATTACTTCTATTCCTTTACATGCCACACCTCTTTATTATCCTTGTTGTTATTACCCTCTTTGCTCAACGTATTGTGCCCACCTCTCTTTCCTACAATATGATGTGTACAATATGATGAATACAATATGATGTATACTTGGCATGACACAATATGATGGACACTGGCACGCCAAGCTTTCTCATTCTTTTCCCCGTTTCATTGATTTCAAAGCTACACTCCTCATTTTTACTACTGCAGTCCTCCCAGCTTCTTCTCTTTTTGCTCAATCCATTGCTCGTTTGTGTGTCTGTGCACATGCACATACGTTATACTGGTCATTACACTGTTTTAATCACTTGCACACATCACACATTGCTCACTTGTTCCATTACCAGACTCACATTTGCCTTGACCCTCTGTTCCTTGGGTTAACAGCTGCGTCCCCATACTATCATGTTTTACAATGACCTTTTCATCTTCATTGAAATCTCAAGTTAAGAATAAAAAATTCGTTCTTGTGCTAAATGGTACTTCTTATAGGTTATTAAGTTAGAATATATTAGCTCTCTTATGTATAATACTTATATATGACCTGTTATGCCCTTGCACCCTATTTGGTGCTCACGTACACCCCCAAGCCACCACACATCACATCGTATATGAGAACCTGTATACTAGTCCATGTATAATACATGCACTCTTTTCTTCCTAACTTATTCTTGTCGTTCTTCCTAATCTCCTGCTACCATTCCCTTACCTTTATTTCTACTATCACTTCTATTAATTTCCTAGATTCCCTCCTTTATTTAGAAACATTACCTTATATTAGGTAACGTTTAAACTCACCTTACCCCTCTTTTTAATTTTACACGCATCTTTTTTTTCATTAGTTTTCCAGGTGAAAACTTGTGTAGGGATTTGCCACCACACAAACCATGATCTCCTGAGTGATCACTCTCTCCACTTTCCTATCTTGTTAACTATTGCGCCCATTCTCTTTTTCTTCTTGTATTTGTTCTTCTTTACTGTTGTTGTCCACCCCACATCTTCTCTTCTTCTTTGGTTAACTCATTTCCGAACCTTACATATACTTAGTATAGATCCTATGGCCGTACTTTAACAATACACTAAGTAAGTTTCGTCAATAATTATTTCACCTTCTCTTTTTCGTTGGTTTTGGGCCAACTTGAACCCAGTATTTTCACGCACCATTTTCCAGTGGTGAAAACTTGCTGAAATTCTATATCAGGTTGAAACCATACCGTGCTTAGTGACTAAATACAACCGAGTCGAGGTTCCTAACCATTGGCATACTGGTTTCTAAAATTCTTTGCATCATCTAGTGATGGGTTTACAAATGGAGACAAGTTATAAATTCATATGTATACTCTCATATTTAGTCTACACACAGGAAAAAAATTTAAATGGCATACAAGTGAAATATACTCTGTTTTCATTTATTTGTTCCTAGTTTTGTTGTTTTACTTTTCTGTTTTCATTACAGTTTTTAGCATGATATAATTATACTTTCAGGAATATATACTTATGTATATATGTCGCATAATAACCAGTAATTAACAGGGCAGTTTACTCACCAAATACTCCCTGTTTTCCTATGTCTTCATTTACTGGTTTATACTTTTGTTTTAACCTTAAGTAAAGGTATAATGATTCAACAAGCATATACATTTATATATGTAAGCATTATCATGTACAATCAAAAGATAATGTAAAGTTTTACTCACTTATGTCTCTACTGGTCTTAGTTCAGTTTATTCCATTTCAAGTTTTAGTCGGTACGAAGATCAAATTAACACATTCATATGTGCATACATTTATCTAAATGTACTTGCAAAATCAGTAAACAAATGGGAAATTCACTCATATATATAAATAGTTTCAGGTTTCCAGCTTTAAGTTCTCTTTTGATATGAAGTATTAAACTAACTTCACAAATGCAGATTAATACATGCACATATATATGGTTATAACATAATTAGAGAATAGTTTACTCACCTTAAAAGCTCTATTATCCTGTTCTTAGAATGCTTTAAGCTTTTTTTTTTTGCAGATTTTAGTTTACTTGTCGAATGATTTGTGTGAGGAAAATCTGAGATGCAAGGTGTGTATTTATAGGCATAATGTAGTATTAAACAATTTATTAAATTAAATTCCTGTAGGCTCACTACCCTACAGATTAAAACATTTGATTTTACAGCACCCTTAAACTTGATCAGGTCCTTGTTTTGATATTACAACACAGATACGCTTCAGACTTTCCAGCCTTAGTTTGATTTGGTTTCAGAAACACATGCTAGATGGAAATAAAAATATGCCATACTTAGTACGATTATGTGTCTTTACACGACATAATATCTTTTCATATGGTTGATTAAATAAATGCATGTTGCGAGTTGTTTTCTAGACAGTTTTGTTTGTTGAAATTATAAAATGGGTTGGTGTTATTTAAATCCATTAATTGCAATACTTAGGGAATAGACTAGGTTAGGCCAAACACCCCATTTGACTTTGCAGCACATCTCATAAATATTTGTACTTTTTGTTTACAGATGGGCATACATTCTTTGGAGCCATGTCTTCTCTTTTGGTTTTTCCACCATTTAAATGTTTAAAATGGTTCAATTCTTTTTGTATGTTGCTTATATATGCAGTAAAGAAAATCTGTCTTATGGTAACACTTCGGATTAGCAAAGAATCATTTTTCCATATTATACAAGGCTTCGCTATATAAGGCTTAGCTACATATATAGATACAGGTTATACACAGGTAATGTACATGTTTCATTGTTTTAAAACATGACCATACACATGTTTTTACACTCAACAACATATATTGAATTTTAATATAAAAGTTTATCTTTAATATTCTTATGCAATAAAGAATCAAATTCTAATTACAATAAATTTAAATATTTACTTACTATCCTATTATATTTTCAATAAGTAATATTATTCTCCTATAATATGTTCACACATATATATTCATAAATAGTTTAAGATAAAAGTTATTTAAGCTTTGTTTATACATTAATTTAATTCATTTTATTTTAACTAACCCATTTATAATGAATATTTGTTATTGACAAGGTTGTGAAAAAAACCCGGGACATTACAAAGAGATAATTGAGTTTCTTAGTTTTGAGTTAAATCTTTCCTAACTATGGGAATATATCGTTAATGGATAAGGTTGGAAGCTTAGACATTGAAAGGAAAATGGGTTTTCGTAGGGGTACTCAAAATAAAGTATTTACTTGTGAAGGATTCGTTTTATCATAATATTCTACCCCCTAAACCCTACCTTTTGATATATATATATATATGTGTGTGTGTGTGTGTGTGTGTATATATATATATAGTGTGGCCTTTATATTGGAACTTTCCGCTTGTGTTTTAAGGAAGCAGTTGGACTTTAGTTGTATTGGAAAGGTTTTCGGAAGAAGCCAAGTAAAAGAATTTTTGAAATAAATGTGTTCCTAGACAAGAGTATAACATGGAAGAGTTTTAAGGACACTTGTGGGACCACTTTGAGTTGAAACCCCAGATGTGTTAAGTTTCATAACGTTTTGGAAGGCTAATATATTTTGATACGAAAATTGTATTTTTCGGAAATTTCATAAAAACAATAATTTGTGTTTAAAAAAAAAGGAAATTTTTGTAACTAAAAATTTCCACCATTAAGATTTTGGAAAATTATGTATATATGAAAAGGTGGGGTGATAAGTAAGTCTTTATGGGGTTGGACAATATAAGTGGAATGAGCTAAGAAACACAAGATGGGTAGAGTAAAGACTAGAAAAATGGAAAGGAGGAAAAAAATGACTTTACTTATAAGACTAGGGTAAGCTTTTGGATTAGTTCACTTGAGAGTTTTTCTCCGAAGTAGCTATGATGAGTAAGATTAAAGAGTTTCACTAAGGGATTCAAGTTTCTTACCTACATTCTTTTGAGAAGTTTTTTTCTTCCTCTTTTGATATTCTATCTATCACTTCATCCTTTGATTAGTGGCTTCCCTCTTTTATATTCTTGGAAAGAGTAGATCTTAAGATTTGAACTTATAAGTGGTAAAATATGGTTGAAACATCCGTTTGAGACATGTTATGATTGATGGTTGCAAGTGGATGCAAGTGTTTGCTAGTGGCTGCCAGTGGATACATAAACATACACATTAGGCACTAGATCGGATCAAACACTTACATATTGCATATGGATGTGTGTGCATTTTAATTTTTTTATGGATGCAAAATGGTTGAAGCATCACATGGATGTTGCATTTTGTTGAATGGTTGTGCACTCATATAGAACTTATATGTATCATTAGGATTCTTTATCATACATATTGGATACAAGGCACAAGCATATATTGCATTAAGGAGTCCAACTGAATCAGTAGACCACCTGATTTTTCGCATTAGTGTAAGGACATAAACACACACTTTTGCATACATTCATAAAGGCATTAGAAGTTTTCTTAAGGACAATGGATGTCGTGAATGGTGGATGAGTAGATGGTTGTGGTCGTTAGGATTGTACATTCTTCTTAACTTGGAGATTTCAGGGATGAAATACTTTAAGTGGGGGAGAATGTAACACCGCGAAATATTAACACACTATGACCATAAACTAAAGATAATAAATTGGGATTAGTTTAATTTAATATTCAAAATTAAGTAAAAGGACTGCACCATTGCATTCGTCTTGGAATTCTTCTTAAGTTAGACTCCGAGTTTGCGTAAAATGAACATCGTATGAAGAAGTTATTAAGCCTAGAAGTTCGTATACGTACAAGAGAATTATATATATAAAATCAAGTCCAGAATTCAAAACAATTCCAAAAATGAAGCGGGAAAGAGACACGGGATTCAGACCCGTTAGGGGGCGACCCACGCCCCGGGGGGGTCGACCCACTCAAGGGGGTGTGGACCCTAGGGTCGACCCTGGGGTCGACCCACCCCAGATCTAGGTGGATTCGTCCGTCGAACCTGGACTGTTTTTCGACCCTATACACTGTTGACTCAGCATTAGGTATATGGACTAGATTAAAACCCTAAATCTAACGGTGATGGATTGTCCTAGGTAGTCTATATAAGGGCATGAACCTCGGTCATTCTAAACTACAGGCAAAACTATTTCTCCCTCCTCCTACCTCCAAATCTTTTCTAAGAAAAATATGTGCATAGAACTATTGAGGTGCTGCCTAAACATATATTAACAAAGGACAATTCGGACTACCTACACCAATACAAGATTAAAATGGACCTTCTACCACAACTATCTTAGAAGATACTTCTAGATCTGCGACTATGGTGAGTACACTGTGATTATTCAGATTTCTTCTAAGTTTAAGTTAAATAGATGTAATAGTTGTTGAAATAACCTAAAGAAAAAGAACATTGATAGTAAATATATTTTGGATCTGAAAATAGCAACGTTTAAGAATATTATTCTTACATGTTCTTTACTGTCACTTGCCTATTCATTTTCAGTTAATTTACTTGTATGTACATCTCTTCCTTACCCTTTTATCAATTGGTTGTCTTATCTACTATGACGACTCCATTTCCCGTATGGACGGCGACAAGGGTAATCTTTGGAATATAACACATAAATAGACAACAGCAGAACAGAAATAAATAAATACACCAGATAATGAACAATAATACACTGGATAAACAATAATAATCAGAGTTACACAGTATACAGGATCTTACTTAGTACAAATACAGTTCAGCTATACATAAATGTTTACAGCGGAAACAAACATAATATGTACAATAGGAGATGAACAACATAAAAAGAGATAAATGATAGAATCCATCTTCAGCTTCAGCTATCCAGAACAAGCCTGCTAAAAACCTGAACACAAGGCTGCCCGTGTAGAAAAAGGGGCACCCGAGTTTGAAAGTGAAACAAACTACGATTCAGTCATGGGACTGGTATGAGAAATCTACTCAACACATTTATAATATGGCCAATCCCAGGACCACGCCACTTTCGTGGAACGGGTTTACTCCATTGGATTTCCAGTGCTATAAAACAAATCATTCTTTTAAACATCGCAATGCTTTTTATAAAAATGAAGCCATTATAAGACTCAGTTCCCATCACACAATGCAACGCAAACCGGAGGATAGATTTTTTACCTTATAATGGCCAAAATATGGTTGATACGAATAAAACAAAAGCATTTGATATTATTACTAGTGTTTACATGTTTTGAAAACAATTTCGAATCATAACTATCAATCATAGACGGCATGGGTACCATATATCATGTCGCCATATATATATACAATCAAAACCGCACGATGTCGTATTTGGAAATTGGATTTCCGTCATGAACCAAGGAAAAAGATAGTCCTCACCGAATTCGAGACTGCCTAGCCCGAGTCTCAGGCAAGCGCGCATGCAAGCCTTGGATCGTCAGGGCCGGTCCACCGAGGTGGATTATTATGTCTGAACAATACGTTTCCCCGCCCTTTGGGGCGTAAATGAGCCAACGAATGACTCTATCGGACCCGGATCGTCCGATCTAACCGAGGCGCCTCGCAACAACAACAACCACATAAGTCAAACTCCTCATGGCGTGTAAAACCACTGACGCCACTTCTAGCTAGGAAGAAACGCATGTCCTCCCTGAGGTCCTGCTCCCGTTTCTGGTTCACACTGGGGTGTGAGGCTCGCGATTTCACGTTATACACAAAGCTACGCCACACAGGTTGTGCTTTGATCATCACCACAAGACTTTGCTTTTCAACAGAAGCCCTGATCACTGCATCTTAGCATGCCACACATGCAATTCACACCATGCAACTGATAGCTATCAATCACACAGAATAAATTCCAATGTCAGACACACTGTCCATTTGCAAGTCCGTTCTGGGTCTGAACGAAACCGGAGGCACTATATACCTCGCAAACCCATCGATCATCACGTACGTCTAGACGATCACCACTCATTATCCATATTTCGGGATGCCTCCCAATCAGGACCTCGGATACCATCCAAACGAGGTGAAGATCTCCGGTCTTCGACCACCGTCTTCATCTTCGATTTCTTATCGTCGATTCAGTTTCAGAATGGGATAAACCCGGTCTTTCTGAGCAACTCACGTATATAATAAACAAGTGCAACACTAACATACATACGCATCATTTCAATTCATTAGTCACTAATCGTCAATCAGTCAGAGAACGATTTCCCAAATATTAACCCCGAAGGCCGAAACCAACATCAGATCAACACCCAGGAAACCATTCGACTTAGCTAACCTTCAGTTAATTTCTAAATTTCACATCCATATCGTTTATAATATTTTATAACGATTTATCGCTATTTTATTTATTTTAAAATAGCCAATTTATTCAACACGACGCTTCGGGCCATAACGCGGTCGTGGCGCTGCTTTTCTTCAGATTTGATTTACACATATCTGAAAATCTAACCGTTGGATCTTCACAAAATTTACATCATTAGAAAGATCTTTTCAAAACGAATCCAACGGTTCCAGTTTCGGGAAATTCCGACAGTCGGATCTCCCGGTATAATCGTTTGAAGTTTCGATTTCGAAATACGAACTACAACGTCGTTATTCGATTTAATATAATTATATATATATATATAAATATAATCGATTCTGGCGCTATTTTTCTTCAGATTTGAAATAAACATTCCAGATAATCCAACCGTTGGATTTTTACAAAGTTGGTGCCATTGGAAAGATATTTCCAAAGCGAACCCAACGGTTGCGATTTCGGGAAAATCCGATGGTCGGATCTCCCGCACTAATCGTTTGAAATCACGGTTTCAAAATACGAACTGAAGCTTCGTTATTCGATATATTTCAATTCTATTTATATATATATATATATATATATATCGATTCTTCGATTTCAAAAACTATATTCTTTTCATACATTTAATAAAAATGATATTTTTATCTAACTGTCTTCTATTTCAACACTTCACTATTTTTAACAATTCATTCATATAATAAAAATGTGATTTTTATTGTAAAACAATTTATTTCAAAACAAGATTATTTTATATAGTTAATATAGATGATAAAAAATAGGATTTTTATTATAAAACAATTTATTTCAAAACGAGATTATTTTATATAGTTAATATAGATGATAAAAAATAGGATTTTTATTATAAAACAATTTATTTCAAAACGAGATTATTTTATATAGTTAATATAGATGATAAAAATAGGATTTTTATTATAAAACAATTTATTTCAAAACGAGATTATTTTATATAGTTAATATCGATGAAAAAAATAGGAATTTTATTATAAAACAATTTATTTCAAAATATGAATACCATTCAACACATGAATTTTATTCAACGAATGAATTTCAATTCAACACATGAAGGTTTTCTATACAACCCACGAATATAGTTTCAACACAGGAAAATAATTCTAACACATGAATATTATTCAAAATTTCGGCAGCATAATGGCAGGGTAGTTAAAACCGGGGCCATCCCTAGTACGACTCCTCGCTCTACCTTAAAGCCTCGCAGCTTTTGACAATGGGGAATCATGCATCTAGTTCGCAAGCAGGCGGCATGTATATATTTTCCATTTCCACAAACTAATCCTATGTGGTTTCAACCAAATATTTCAACCACAAACGGGTATTTTTCAACCACAATCAATCAATATCAACCACAAACAATTCCAATCAACCATTCGCTATCAATCAATTTTCACACCAATCACAACCAATAAATATCGTCCATGGTTTGTGGACAAGGGGCGTATATATATATAGCAATTCACTTCTATTTCAACACATATATAATTTTTACAACGCATATACAACTTATATATCGAACGTACAACTTATACAACGCTTATACAAGAGGTGTACAACGCTTATATAACTCATACATCGACTATATAATTTATACATCGTCGTTTTCCATATCGTTTATAAATTAGAAATCTCACATTGGATTCCACTCCACCAAAAATAGCAGAAGGCTCAGAAAAATATGCGGTCTCTTCTAGAAGGTAGAAGACGTTCACACGAGTCCACTGTCTCTTGTTTCACTGAATTTCGTCAACACATGAAAAAGATACGATTTTTCAAAGTTTGCAACGGTTTAAAGGTGTTAAAACTGTTGAAAATATATATAGCCATACCTTCAATAAAACGTTCAAAACTAGGTTTGCAATTTTCGATCAAACCGTGAATCGATAGGAGGATCAGCCGGTGCAGCGACGAAGAGGGGGGAGGCGCGCGCCTACGCGTGGTGGTGGGGGCCCACTCGGTGGTGCTAGGCGGTCGGGGCGGCGAATTGAAGTCGTCGACTTCAGGGCTTCGATTCTCGACGGATACAACTCGATGGAGGGCGCCACCTATATGGATTTGAAGCTGGAAGAGAGCTCTTCAAAATCCCCAACAGGAGCAGGGTTTAATTCGTAGTGTATCGGCCGGAAAAGAAGAGAGAAGGAAAGAAGGGGTAGCCGCCGTCGAATCGGGGAGAGAGAAAAGTGTGTATATATATATATATTATAAAAATCTGATTGGTCAGGAGGTTTTATAAGGAGTTTCCTGACACGACCTCTAATCCAAACCCAACGACTGTCATCTCTAGCGTTTTACCCCCATTCTGAACACAATGGGATATGTTTCGAAGGCCCATTCGACTGTTTCGGTCAGTTTCCATTCAAATTAAAATATAAAACATTCAATATTTAATTTGAACGTACATTCCAATTTGCCAGGGCCACAAACTGATTCGAAAAATTCCAGGAAAATAAATCTGGCTATGTTTTGACGATACGGTCCCAACAAAACTAGTTTCGTCGAATTCTGAGACCGTTTGCAAAAATGCCCATTTCTGGTCGATCCAATTTAACTGTAATTGACCAAAACACGTTTTCCTTTGCCACGCTCACATACTAGCTTCAAAAATTATGAAATTTGAAACCTAGCAATAACTTCACATCCCGGATCCAACAAAAGTGGTTTCGTCAAATTCCGAGGTCTTTTGCAAAATCGCCAATTTCACGGGCTATATAAATTCCATAGCGACCTTTCTGAAAATTCATTTGGCCATAACTTCTGCTTTCAGCTATGAAACTTCGATTTTTCAGATTCGTTAGAAAGGTATTCACTAACAGATTTAAATATTTTTGGTTTCACTCAAATCCGTTTTGTTTTGCACCCGGTACAGTCCGACAAAGTTTGAATTCAATTTTTTTGAAACTGCAGCGCCATTTCAGGCCTTGTTTATAATTAGAATTAATTATATTCGTTTTCAAACGTCAATTCAAACTCACTTTTCATTGCTATTATTTAAAATATTTATTTTAAATATTTAAAATCCATTATTTTAGCCAATTTAAAAATTTTAAATTGGTCCAGATTTTCCGGGTCGTTACAATCTCCCCCACTTAAAACTTTTCGTCCCCAAAAAGGAACAAAGTCGAAAGTGGTTTGAGTAATCAACTCTACGTTCGATCTGGCTTCCATTCTCCAACTTTTCAGTTTCTGAGAATTTTCAAATTTGGCTAACACCCGGAATTTTCGAAAAATTTCGCCATAACCTCCTTTGTACGGGGAGGGGTTTGGAAATTTATTGGGCCGTATTAGGTATCCAATAAATCCTAATAAGCATACACATATTTATAGTGATATATTCTGGTGTTTACAGGGGAGCGTGTATTGATAATAACTCCAGAGAATAAATTCTCGTCACCCTGTCAAAGCCTGAGGGAGTGTGTATTTTAAATGCTCCAGAGGATTAATCCTCGTCACCTCGTCCCGTGTGGGAAATAAATAGTCCATGTGTCGTATCTAATAACTAGAGAGATGTGATTATTGTCAACTCTAGACCTGTGTGGGGTTTTTATTAATCTGGCAATTTATCTTTACAATTTTTATTTTTTTATGGTCCATATCAGTCATCAATTCAACCTGTAAAATATAGTCATCGCCATACAAGCCTCTCGCTCGTATGATAAATCTTCCACCTCGTCACACAAGCTCCAAATGCTTATGTGTTATATGATGAAGTATGCCTATCTTCAGAAGTATGCCATGTAGTGTAGTTCAAAACTAATTGTTACTATCCTATGGCGACGTTTATTATTACACACAGAATAACCAGCACTCCGCATCCAATGGCATTCACAGGAGTTGATATAATAATATTTCGCATCCAACTCATTAAGGTTTACCTATTTGTCGGGCACGCAAATAAAATCTTTACTCAACAGCTATCCATTTACCTGTTCAAACATATATAATTCACAAGTATATATATTTCTATCTATTTTTAAATCCATTTCAATGTGTGATATAATCGAATAATTCTACCGTTATTCTCTTATTAATTAAATTGACTATCATTCTGATAATTAAATTAATCAAGTCTACTATCACACAACACACAACACAAACAACAATCAAATTGTTTTTAACTTTTCAAATATATACCTTTTATATATGTTCAAAAATCATATTTCTAAAACCAGAATATAATCACAAATACGTTATTTATAAACATATAACTCTCGACTCGTTCTGGGGTACTTCTGACCCCATCTCTAACGAGTTATTCTGATTCTGCTTTACACATACCAGGATAATACTGATCCTATCTGTAATGAGTTATTCGTCCTGGAACACTACTGGTTCTATCTCTGACGAGTTCGTTAATGTGTTATATACCAGAGCTAAGCTTAACCAAAGCTCTGATACCACGGTGTGACGACCCCATTTCCCATACGGACGGCGACAAGGGTAATCTTTGGAATATAACACATAAATAGACAACAGCAGAACAAAAATAAATAAATACACCAGATAATGAACAATAATACACTGGATAAACAATAATCATCAGAGTCACACAGTATACAGGATCTTACTTAGTACAAATACAGTTCAGCTATACATAAATGTTTACAGCGGAAAACAAACATAATATGTACAATAGGAGCTGAACAGCATAAAAAGAGATAAATGATAGAATCCATCTTCAGCTCCAGCTATCCAGAACAAGCCTGCTAAAAACCTGAACACAAGGCTGCCCGTGTAGAAAAAGGGGCACCCGAGTTTGAAAGTGAAACAAACTACGAGTTAGTCATGGGACTGGTATGAGAAATCTACTCAACACATTTATAATATGGCCAATCCCAGGACCACGCCACTATCGTGGAACGGGTTTACTCCATTGGATTGCCAGTGCTTTAAAACAAATCATTCTTTTAAACATCGCAATGTTTTTTATAAAAATGAAGCCATTATAAGACTCAGTTCCCATCACACAATGCAATGCAAACCGGAGGATAGAGTTTTACCTTATAATGGCCAAAATATGGTTGATACGAATAAAACAAAAGCATTTGATATTCTTACTAGTGTTTACATGTTTTGAAAACAATTTCGAATCATAACTATCAATCATAGACGACATGGGTACCATATATCATGTCGCCATATATATATATATACAATCAAAACCGCACGATGTCGTATTTGGAAATTGGATTTCCGTCATGAACCAAGGCAAAAGATAGTCCTCACCGAATTCGTGACTGCCTAGCCCGAGTCTCAGGCAAGCACGCAGGCAAGCCTTGGATCGTCAGGGTCGGTCCACCGAGGTGGATTATTATGCCTGAACAATACGTTTCCCCGCCCTTTGGGGATTAAATGAGCCAACGAATGACTCCATTGGACCCGGATCGTCCGATCTAACCGAGGCGCCTCGCAACAGCAACAACCACATAAGTCAAACTCGTCAGGGCGTGTAAAACCACTGACGCCACTTCTAGCTAGGAAGAAACGCATGCCCTTCCTGAGGTCCTGCTCCCGTTTCTGGTTCACACCGGGGTGTGAGGCTCGCGATTTCACGTTATACACAAAGCTACGCCACACAGGCGGTGCTTTGATCATCACCACAAGACTTTGCTTTTCAACAGAAGCCCTGATCACTGCATCTTAGCATGCCACACAGGCAATTCACACCATGCAATTGATAGCTATCAATCACACAGAATAAATTCCAATGTCAGACACACTGTCCATTTGCAAGTCCGTTCTGGGTCTGAACGAAACCGGAGGCACTATATACCTTGCAAACCCATCGATCATCACGTACGTCTGGACGATCACCACTCATTATCCATATTTCGGGATGCCTCCCAATCAGGACCTCGGTTACCATCCAAACGAGGTGAAGATCTCCGGTCTTCGACCACCGTCTTCATCTTCGATTTCTTATCGTCGATTCAGTTATTCAGAATGGGATAAACCCGGTCTTTCTGAGCAACTCACGTATATAATAAATTAGTGCAACACTAACATACATATGCATCATTTCAATTCATTAGTCACTAACTGTCAATCAGTCAGAGAACGATTTCCCAAATATTAACCCCGAAGGCCGAAACCAACATCAGATCAACACCCAGGAAACCATTCGACTTAGCTAACCTTCAATTAATTTCTAAATTTCACATCCATATCATTTATAATATTTTATAACGATTTATCGCTATTTTATTTATTTTAAAATAGCCAATTTATTCAACACGACGCTTCGGGCCATAACGCGGCCGTGGCGCTGTTTTTCTTCAGATTTGATTTACACATATCTGAAAATCTAACCGTTGGATCTTCACAAAATTTACATCATTAGAAAGATCTTTTCAAAACGAATCCAACGGTCCCAGTTTCGGGAAATTCCAACGGTCGGATCTCCCGGTATAATCGTTTGAAGTTTCGATTTCGAAATACGAACTGCAGCGTCGTTATTCGATTTAATATAATTATATATATATATATATATAAATATAATCGATTCTGGTGCTGTTTTTCTTCAAATTTGAATTAAACATTCCAGATAATCCAACCGTTGGATTTTTATAAAGTTGGTGTCATTGGAAAGATATTTCCAAAGCGAACCCAACGGTTGCGATTTTGGGAAAATCCGATGGTCGGATCTCCCGCACTAATCGTTTGAAATCACGGTTTCAAAATACGAACTGCAGCTTCGTTATTCGATATATTTCAATTCTATTTATATATATATATATATATCGATTCTTCGATTTCAAAAACTATATTCTTTTCATATATTAGATAAAAATGATATTTTTATCTAACTGTCTTCTATTTCAACACTTCACTATTTTTAACAATTCATTTATATAATAAAAATGTGATTTTTATTGTAAAACAATTTATTTCAAAACGAGATTATTTTATATAGTTAATATAGATGATAAAAAATAGGATTTTTATTATAAAACAATTTATTTCAAAACGAGATTATTTTATATAGTTAATATAGATGATAAAAAATAGGATTTTTATTATAAAACTATTTATTTCAAAACGAGATTAATTTATATAGTTAATATAGATGATAAAAATAGGATTTTTATTATAAAACAATTTATTTCAAAACGAGATTATTTTATATAGTTAATATCGATGAAAAAAATAGGATTTTTATTATAAAACAATTTATTTCAAAATATGAATACCATTCAACACATGAATTCTATTCAACGAATGAATTTCAATTCAACACATGAAGGTTTTCTATACAACCCACGAATATAGTTTCAAAACAGGAAAATAATTCTAACACATGAATATTATTCAAAATTTCGGCAGCATAATGGCAGGGTAGTTAAAACCGGGGCCGTCCCTAGTACGGCTCCTCGCTCTACCTTAAAGCCTCGCAGCTTTTGACAATGGGGAATCATGCATCTAGTTCGCACGCAGGCGGCATGTATATATTTTCCATTTCCACAAACTAATCCTATGTGGTTTCAACCAAATATTTCAACCACAAACGGGTATTTTTCAACCACAATCAATCAATATCAACCACAAACAATTCCAATCAACCATTCGCTATCAATCAATTTTCACACCAATCACAACCAATAAATATCGTCCATGGTTTATGGACGAGGGGCGTGTGTGTATATATATATATAGCAATTCACTTCTATTTCAACACATATATAATTTTTACAACGCATATACAACTTATATATCGAACGTACAACTTATACAACGCTTATACAAGAGGTGTACAATGCTTATATAACTCATACATCGACTATATAATTTATACATCATCGTTTTCCATATCGTTTATAAATTAGAAATCTCACATTGGATTCCACTCCACCAAAAATAGCAGAACGCTCAGAAAAATATGCGGTCTCTTCTAGAAGGTAGAAGACGTCCACACGAGTCCACTGTCTCTTGTTTCACTGAATTTCGTCAACACACGAAAAAGATACGATTTTTCAATGTTTGCAACGGTTTAAAGGTGTTAAAACTGTTGAAAATATATATAGCCGTACCTTCAATAAAACGTTCAAAACTAGGTTTGCAATTTTCGATCAAACCGTGAATCGATAGGAGGATCGGCCGGTGTAGCAACGAAGAGGGGGGAGGCGCGCGCCTGCACGTGGTGGTGGGGGCCCACTCGGTAGTGCCAGGCGGTCGGGGCGGCGAATTGAAGTCGTCGACTTCAGGGCTTCGATTCTCGACGGATACAACTCGATGGAGGGCGCCACCTATATGGATTTGAAGCTGGAAGAGAGCTCTTCAAAATCCCCTAAAGGAGCAGGGTCTAACTCGTAGTGTATCGGTCGGAAAAGAGGAGAGAAGGAAAGAAGGGGTAGCCGCCGTCGAATCGGGGAGAGGGAAAAGTATATATATATATATATATATATATATATATATTATAAAAATCTGATTGGTCGGGAGGTTTTATAAGGAGTTTCCTGACACGACCTCCAATCCAAACCCAACGACTGTCGTCCCTAGCATTTTACCCACATTCCGAACACAATGGGATATGTTTCGAAGGCCCATTCGACTGTTTCTGTCAGTTTCCGTTCAAATTAAAATATAAAACATTCAATATTTATTTTGAACTTACATTTCAATTTGCCAGGGCCACAAACTGATTCGAAAAATTCCGGAAAAATAAATCTGGCTATGTTTTGACGATACGGTCCCAACAAAACTAGTTTTATCGAATTCTGAGACCGTTTGCAAAAAGGCCCATTTCTGGTCGATCCAATTTAACTTTAATTGACCAAAACACGTTTTCCTTTTCCATGCTCACATACTAGCTTCAAAAATTATGAAATTTGAAACCTAGCAATAACTTCATATCCCGGATCCAACAAAAGTTGTTTCGTCGAATTCTGAGGTCGATTGCAAAATGGCCAATTTCACGGGCTATATAAATTCCATAGCGACCTTTCTGAAAATTCATTTGGCCATAACTTCTGCTTTCCGCTATGAAACTTCGATTTTTCAGATTCGTTAGAAAGGTATTCACTAACAGATTTAAATATTTTTGGTTTCACTCAAATCCGTTTTGTTTTGCACCCGGTACAGTCCGACAAAGTTTGAATTCAATTTTTTTGAAACTGCAGCGCCATTTCAGGCCTTGTTTATAATTAGAATTAATTATATTCGTTTTCAAACGTCGATTCAAACTCACTTTTCATTGCTATTATTTAAAATATTTATTTTAGATATTTAAAATCCATTATTTTAGCCAATTTAAAATTTTTAAATTGGTTCAGATTTTCCGGGTCGTTACATCTACATATTATATGCCTTTTTGAAAAGTACGGAATACTGTTAAAAAGTGAAAATTGGGTATATTAGAATCTGCACTGTGTAAATAAAAATTATTAGAAAAAGGAAGAATATGTAAATATGAATAAGAAAAACTTAATTTTATATTAAGTAGGAATGTCATTTGTAAACATGTAATTGATATTAATATGATGTTGAATAAGATGGTTTTCTGACATAACCTGTAAACATATTAATATGACATAAATGTGGCGAACATTTGGCATTAATTTGTCCACATATTAACATGACATTTACTTGACAAAAAAATCGTAGATATGTCAATAAGACATTTATTTGGAAACATGTACTTAACATTAGCTTGTATATGTTAATTTGAAATGACATGTTAGCATTAAAAAGGATATGTCATATTAGTTAGCATTAAAGAGGTTTTTGTTAATTTGAGAAAACATATCAATTAAGGAAAAACATGTAATTGAACGATTATGTTTATGACAATGGTCAATAATGGTACTAAGACACGAGGTTAAGTTTAACTTGTGGTAGAAGTCTGCCCGGAACCGCCCGGCAAATCCCGCATCCACAAGTAGTCAACTTAATGTGAGAGGTTTGGTTCCTAGACATATCTAAATATGTGTATAACGGGAAATAAACGGATGACATTAATTATGATAAATAAATGTTAAAAAGAAATAAGAATTGGAGTAAACAGGGAATGATAATAACCTATTTAGAAACATTCATATTAATTGGATGTTTGTGTTTATTTCACGATAAACTGGGAAAGACATGACAATTAGAAATTTTGTTCATTTAATGTTAATTTGGACATTTATGCTCATTTGTTGTTAATTTTCATTTACCTTCCTTTTTTTTTTCTGTTTCTATGTTTTAAATTATATGCCTATGTGATTTGATCTTATTTCCTCAGTTCTCCCTTTATTTTACGCTAAGCCTAGGCCTTTGGAAGCCCAGGCTATGCCCGATTTGAGTGTGTGTATATTGGGGCAATACTGAATGACATAAAAAGAGGAATATAGGCATGCTATTAAACTGAGTTTGTTTAAATTATAAATTTGGGAAAAAGGATAATATACACATGTTTAGACTTGTTGTAAACCGATAAAAGGGGTTAATGTGTATATACTTACGGTAAATGGATAATATGCATAAGCATGGATATGTTGTAAACTAGGAAAGTAACTGATGAAAATATGCTTGTGCATTTGACATGTTAGATTAGACTTAATACAGATTTTAAGTAATGAGCATGTTATAAAAATGGAAGTACCAGATGTAAGTTAAGTAAACTGAATTACTGTAATCTATATGTACATCTGGGCAGGTGCTTGTCTGGGGGAAAAGGTTGTACACTAATAACATTTAGATAAATGTAATTTGACAACCAAGCTTACTATTGAACTTAAACCTGCTAAGTTACACTTGTTAAATAATAAGCTAAAGAGGTCCCAAGTCTAGTTGTTGTGTATCAGGTTATCGGGACTCTTAAATCCTAAGTACATGGAGACACATGCCTGGGTGTTGACTTGTGCCAAGAGATGTGGAACCCATATCAGTCAGTATCCTTGTTGGTATCATGGTATGTACCCCACACTAGGTAAGGGTAATGACACGCTTTACTGAATTTGATTATAAGAGGTTCAAGGTTTTGGGGGTGGTAAGGGCGCGTTTTTGATGGAGTCATGAGCGTGCATGGGTCTGGCTTTGAAACCATGGTTCAACGACGTTGAAAGGGACTTAGGATCTTGTTTCAGACTTGGAAATCCAAAAGTAAAGCAAAATCCTTCGAATGCTAAGAATATCACTTCTCAATGAAAGCACCAAAGTGTTGACACCAAAAAATGTCATAACACCCAAGAAATGGGAATGTAGAGAATGAAAACGATTAAATGAAAAATGAAAGGAAGTACGATCACACACAAATTTATAGTGGTTAGGTGTCAGTGAGCCCACATACACTTTATAACCTCTTATATATGTCAAAATTATATTACAAAGTTTTATCACAATAATGCTTTTATAAGAGATTTTCCAAAAATTCCTTTCTTCAGAGTGCAGAAGGTTTATTTATATATACGACAGTGTTCAAAGAGAATACGGAGAAGCGTTCTTTCCGTATGATTCGTCCATTGGTCTAACAGGCAGCGGCTGATCTAATCTTCATAAATGGGGAAAGCGGTCAAATGGGAATAAGAGCAAATCCTTAGGAGAATATCTGGCGCATAAACTTGCTTGGTTCTTGCAGGTCGGTCCAAAAGTGATCTGACCCCGTAGCTTTACTTGTTAGACTACTTCATGCATGGAAGACCCAGATCGAGCTATTTAATAGTCAACCCGATCATTCATTGAGCCGAACGGAGATGGCCCAATGTCTAAGGTCCTCAGTATTAGCAATCTGGGTCGGGTAGTACATCTGTTGAGATTAATACATTTTTGATGGCCTTGCTAAAAGGCTGGTCAACATTCTCGAAGCTGAATAATCTCTATCATCTGTCTAACCTGCGGGTTTGTAATGAAGTGGGGGTCAAAACAAAAGTTCTGGTGAATGAACAAATTATACTTTCTATAAATAACATTCCATACACCGTTTTATCACTGGTTTACCTTTATTAAGTTATTTAGGTTTGTTACACATTACACTTCCGATTTCACACGTAAATCATACCCACTTACTCCCAATTACATTAAGCTAATAAGTCATATATATGTAGCTACATGCTCAATATATCGATGTACTCCCCATAGCTATATGGTGGTTAAGGCCCCACCTGCCCCCAACTAGTGAAAAAACACTCAAAGAGCTAAGTGATTGTCCCTAACAAATAATATAAACATCCATATGGTCCCTTATTCAATGACACGATAGTGAAAGATTATTGGCCTATTAGTTTAGCTCCAATCTTTCCCGTACTCGCTCCGACTGATGATGACAGGTATCCGATGACCTATTATCCTTTGTTGGGTCTTGACATGAAGCCTCACCGTCTGTGAGCCGAGCCAGCCGCCGAATCATCCTAAAATCATCCCAGTCAGTCTTTAGACTGCTTACAACGACAAATGCAGCCAAGGCACATTCATCAGATGGGATCGCACAGACCATTCCTCTATAGGTACAGCTTCGCTTAGGCCTTCCATAGAGGGCCATCAAGGAGTATCCTCGCATCCTGTGGAATTCCCGCACTTTCTTCTAGTTCCACCGAATAAGCTGGACATGCTTCCACTGCAACTCTGAATGCCTATGATGATTGGCCCCGTTAGGCTCTTCGTATCCATGGACTGGTTCAAACGCATATCGTTGTATTAATTGGACTGTATGTATAATTTACAATTTTTCATTGCACTTACTTTCGTTTTCACTGATTTATCAATATTCATTAATCTATGTAATCGAATATTATTTATTCAAAATCAACTTTACTTGTTACCATAAAATCACCTAGCCGTAAAGTCAACATAGAACATCACCTAATTACAAGGCCACTATAGAATATCTTCTGGCTTATTATACTTAATTTCCAATTTCCTATTTATTTATAATAGGCTTTGTTCATTTATTTCACTTTCCAAATTACAATCTTTATGTTTTAATCTTTCTTATATGTTATTTCCACTAAACTGTGCTTATTATATTCTAGTTATAAGTTTACATTAAGCCTTTGTCTCAGTTATGTTATTTTTTAGGAAACTAGACCTATTCCTAATTGATTGGATATTAAAACTATACAAAAATCTATTTCCAATGCTTAAGGTAGCCGCTGTCATAGAAATCCATAATTGTAAGGCATCGTTTTCAATTATTTTTGGGTTATTGAATAGTGCGTAATACGACGAAATCCTTATTTCACACTAATCCACGCCTTTATTTATTTTAAACTTATAATTACGTTTTCCACTTATTTTCAAACCGAACTACGGAATATATTCTCTTTTCTTAACAAATTAGATCAATCTACACTATTTCTGACTTTCTATTTTAATCGATATACATCAATTCCTGTTTTTAACTTATTCCCCCCCCCCTTTTTTTTACATAATTACAGTAAATTTGGATGCAATTGGTTTATGTCCTTTTTTTTAATCCCAATAATTTCTATATTCATTCCATTCTAAATTTGAAAGGTAATCTTTTCAATTAACATAGAAATTCTTAGATTTAACATTTAACTGCAAATTTACTTTCTGTAATATTAATAATGTCACGCCCACAATTATCCAATCCTCTTTTGTTCATAATTCCAATTAAATTATGTTTTCCAACGTGCGCAAACAAAAAGGATTATAATAAGTCATATAGATTAGGCGCATAATTTAGTCGTATATATGTATCTCGACGTTTCCGGTTTTGTATATTTTGCGGATAACCAAAATTCAACACAAAACTATATATTTCGATGCTGAAAGAGGGGAAAAGAGGAAGAAGAGAACATATTATAAATTTTACAGGGATCAAACGATATCATATACCACTATAAGGAAATATAATTTAAATCCACCCACCTGAGATTTGCGCTCTAAGTTTTGGATCTAATTTGGATCTGCATTTATTTTCTGTTTACTCTTCAATTCGGATTTACAGATCTATAGGATTTGGGCATCTGCATCTTGAATCTACTATATTTTCCTCCAATTCTCGAATCAGAAATCATAAATCTAAAATATAATTTATTTCTGAAGAGTCTGGAGGAGAAAGAAAAATGGCAGAGCTCTGACGCCCTCTCATAAATTATGAGTTAGAAGCTAGGCCCTACAAGTTTATTTGTAACTACCTAGAAGAACCATGTCCGTCAGATTCACGAAGATTAAATTCGAGCTGTTAAAAAAATATAAAACACGTCATCTTTGGCTCGAATGGGTTGACCCATGCTCCAGTTGGGTTGGCACAACTTATAAATGGGTTGACACACTCCAAGTTTTGGTTGACCCATACACGTTATAAAAACGTGTATCAGGTCAATTTTTGATGTGTGATTTGCGCTGCTTTAAACGCTAACTTAAGTTATTATTTCTTGATTGATTTATGAATATTATTTCCCGTTTTGACGTGCGTTTTTATTTCAAATTTAAATGGGTAATCAATGTGTGTATTAATAATTCTTTCATTTTTTTTAATTCTTGTGTGTTTAATTCTTGTAAACGTTATTTTAACATTTATTTCTATTCCCAATTTTATTTGATTTTCTACTATTTTTTGCATGCATTTACTTTCAATTTCAAACGTGCACACTCAATTAAATTTATGATGCGTTTATTTTTACTTCTGTAGTTTATGTCTAAATATTTATATACCGATACGTGTGTTCACACTCCAAAATTAATTATATTCTTTTAAATTTTGACGTTATATCCATTACTTCTCTTTTAATGTCCTTTATGACATGCATTGTCAAATTAAAGGAAATATTGCCATTTTAATATTAATTACTTTCTATCACACGCATTTGCTTTCCTATTTTATCAAATGGTTAAGTATGTTAATATGTTAACGTTAATATTCTTGTTACTTTCAAATTCAAATGCACATTATTTAATTATTTTGTGCATATATTTTCTGATTATTTTATAACATATCATTTATTAACTTCCATGCATTCTTCTATTTCTTTTTATTTAATTATGTATATACCATTGCAATGTTATATTTATATAATGACAAATTATTATTTATTGTTCCTTTTATAAAATGCGTTTATTTTCGAATTTCAAACACACAGTACTCCCATAATTATTTGATAATTTTGTTATTAAAATGTGATGTGTTACACAGTGGCACTATGGAGTACCGTGAAGGCACCCTGCAGCACCCCGAAATATTAACACACCATAACCATAAAATAAAGATAATAAATTGGGATTAGCTTAATTTAATATTCAGAATTAAGTAAAATGGACTGCGTCATTGCGTTCGTCTCAGAATTCTTCTTAAGATAGACTCCGAGTTTGCGTAAAACAGACAATGCATGGAGAAGTTATTAAGCCTTGAAGTTTGTACACGTATAAGATAATTATATATATATAATCAAGTCCAGAATTCAAAACAATTCGAAAACTAAAGCGGGAAAGGGACGCGGGATTTAAACCCGTTTGGGGTCAACCCACGCCCTAAGGGGGTCGACCTACTCAAGGGGGTGTCGACCCACCCTATATATGGGTGGATTTGCCCACCGAACCTGGACTATTTTTCGACCTTGTACATGGTTGACTCCGCATTAGGTGTATGGACTAGCACTACACCAAAACAGGGGATTCCCAACAAGTATAGGTGTTAAAAATAATTTCTGTAACACTTTTAAGTGTCACCAACGGCCTGTGAGGAATTTCCTATAACACTTATAAATGTTACAAACAGAGAAGCTGCTAACACTTATAAGTGTTACAAACATATTCATTGCTAACACTTATAAGTGTTACAAACATATTCATTGCTAACACTTGTAAATGTTGGAACTATAAGGTATGGTAACACTTATAAGAGTTTCAAACATATTCATTGCTAACACTTATAAATGTTGGAACCATCAGATATGGTAACACTTATAAGAGTTACAAACATATTCATTGCTAACACTTATAAATGTTGGAACCATAAGATATAGTAACACTCATAGATGTCAGTATCATCATCCTACTAACACTTATAAATGTTGGCATATATAAATTGCTAACACTTATAAATGAGTATAACATGTCTTTATGATTTTCAATCACATATATAATTCAATATAAGATTTGGTACACTTCCATATTTCAAATTCAACAATGTCACATTCCTATAGTATGCTCAAGTATTTGTTACATGCTTCTAATTTCAAAATACCATAATATCATGTTCAAATTATAAAAAACAATACAAAGTTTTACCAAAGATACATAGAATTTTAGATACTGTGAAGAAGAAACGTGGACTATTGTCGAAAATCTTGATTTTTTAATTCCATAGACCATTGATGAAAATCTTCCTTGTAATTCTTGTCGGCAATTACTTTTGAAGCTTGTATCATCTTTACTTGCTTTACGGAAGTAGTGGAGCTAACTGCACGACAATTGTTCTTTTTATCAGAACCAAAAACATTGTAGATAGGATCATTGTCAAGGTCACACATATTTGCTTTCTCGTTGCCATTACATTCCATATTCTAGTTTTTGCCTCCTCCTCCACAAGTGCCTACAAAATATAAATGCACTCAGTTTTACAGAAATAACAAATTGCAAAATTGATAAAAAAAAAAAACATGTGTATTTATAAACAACAAAACTAAGTCGTCGACCCAGCTTGTAGAAACTAAGTCGCCGACTTAGTTTGCACTGCAAAAGCCGAGGCTCAACTCAGTTAGCAAAAGCTGAGGCCCGACTCGGTTTGCAAACCGAGTCGCCTCAGCTGCGACTCAGTTGGCAAAAACCGAGGCGCCGACTCAGTTCGCAAACTGAGTCGCGAGTCGCTGCGACTCAGTTCGCAAAAACTGAGTCACTACGACTCATTATTTACGAACTGAGTCGCTGTGACTCAGTTTGCAAACATTCATTTGTGAATGTTTGCAAAATGTGGACAGTTTTATATTTGTTTGAAAAATGTGGCCAGTTGCAAAACTCATTTTTGCAAAACCTAAACCAAATTTATTCTTTTTAATTTTTAAATTTCCAACAGCAAGGAGAATGTTTCTCAACAAGAGTCACATTGTATGGCATCTTCACACTGATGAACCAACAAATAAAATGCACATAATGACTATCATTCTATAGTAACGGCAATAAAGTTGATGTCTGAATTTCTGGTGTGTGAAACATTTTCCACTTCTTATTAATTTCTTTTCTAGCATATACTTCTTATGTCATAACATTATATCAAATGCATATGAAATGGAATATACCTTTTGAAAACCTTCCAAAATATGGCTGTCCTTCTGAGAAGCTGTTAATTCCTCAACCTTTTCCAAACCTTTTTATATTCTGGAAGTTTTTCAACAACCACTTGCAAAGACGAATCCAAAATTTAGTTAGTTTGTTTAGTATATTCTAGAAATTTTTTTGGCTAATTGATAAGCAAAATTAGTATTTCCATGAAGTTTCATACGCCATAATTTTTTCTAACGGAGCTAAACAAAGGTTGATTACATCCATATCAACCTGGGTATTTAGAAAAAGAAAATTATGCTTTATTTGAGGATATATAATAAAAATAACAAATAATAAGATGAACATATATCTTTCATGTCCTTACCTGTGAACCTGGTATTTCCTTGATCTCAACTAAGACATCTTCATGGAGCTTTATACACTAAAAAAAATTCAAATATTAGTAACTTCTTTCAGTCGCAAGAATATCACCAACTGTCAATCAAGTAGAGTGCCACCTAACATGGCACCAGAAGAACCTTCATTCCTGTTACGAAAAAAATATTAGTCATTCTGCAAGTTAACAGTTATGATTATTTTAAACAATGAAAAGTATATATATTTGCATCAACTTACCCCTTGATCCTCACAGTTAAACAGACTACCAGGTTTATCATGATTCATCAAGCCTGTTATAATATTTTTAAAAACTGTTCATTGTACAGTTTTACCTTGTTTGAGATTGCTTTGTGCTGGATGCATCAAACTGAATTGCATTCAGTAATAAATTAGACTTCGCACGACAGATGTATTGCATTCAGTAATAAACTGGCTAGAAGTCGATTTAGCCTAATGAGTCTTCCTCTTCAAGCATAAATCCCAATGAGTCTGTAAGACAGGTGTACATATCAGAGCAGCCCTCTTAAATCATCCGTAAGAAAATATAAAGGTAAATTATTGTACTAAGTAAAACAAATGATGATATAGCAGTAAGAAATTTGGAATTTAAGTGTCAATGCAAGAAATTATTTCCTTTTCTGTCAATACGTTGTTTCCTTTTCTGTTTCCTACACAAGTGTCAATGCAAGAAATTATTTTATTTGTAGCTATACTTTTACTTCCCTTTTGGAAATCGTAAAAGGTTGTATTGACCAAGAAGATGAAAATGTACCCAACTACTTCGCTGAAAACATCTTTGTCGTCAGTTGTTCCCATTTCCTATTAAAAGTTCAAAAGAAATTGGGAACGTAAGTTGCCAAGGACCTATTGATAAAGCTAAGAATGGTTGAAACACCTCTCTGATGCAGACATCCTTGTTTATTTTGCAAATGAAATGCCAAAGTGGTTACATGCTATATGCACAAACATAAATGGAAACCCCCATCTGATGACGATCTTTTAGTCATCCAGTCAGGAACCAACTTTTCCAGTAACTGGAAATTTTCCTCCACTTCTCCTGACAGGGAATATGTGATTGATGTTATTTACTCATGAGACACATAAAAAACAATAAAATAAATCGTATCAGTTACCGCACTCTTCTGTGTCGAATTTGTTAGCAATAATCTTGGGCATGAGCTCCTGTTTTGTAATAAGAGTGCTATCAGTTGATCTCAGTAAAAAGAAGATTGTGTCAACTATGCTTAGCAGATTGGTTGGAAAGGCATTTCTTTTATTCTCTTCTTTTCTTTTCTTTTCACTACATCAGTTTAGTCTCTGGTGTCTGTTAAAATTTGATGTGCATTGCAAACATACACACTGTTAACTGAATTGAATGATCTAGACATGTAGTAGAAACAATAGGATATAATAGCAGATAATCATTTTAAAACAACTTGAGATGATTGATTTCCTTAGTTATATGAACACAATAAAAATAAAACATGTAATATAACAACTCGCTAAATTGTATATTTCACTATATTGATTGATGAACATGGCTTAGAAAGGGCCATTTTGGGGGGAAAAGATGAAAACATTGAAACTTAGCTTAGACGGGCTTGGTTAAATGAAACCCTTTCAAAATGAGTAAATCTGATATGCTTTTGATCTACCAACATCATACGTACAATAATGGATAAGGGGTCACTTCAGAAAATGGATATGTTCTTCTACTTTTTTTTTTATTGGGACCCTTTAATTGCAAAGGATACACTCCAAAATGTATCGTATGCTGCTTAAAAATGGAGGGCATGCTGTATTCTTTAGTAAAAGGCAAAAGAATAGTTCCTTTGTGCCCACCACACAGCTGCGACTATGGATATGTTCATCTCCTAAGGGACATGTATGAAATGCACCAACCAAAACAAACTCCTTAGAACGTGATATAAACGTAATATTGCATTGCTAGAGTAAGGAAATTGTAATATTTCAGAAAATGGTTTAACAAGAATAACAAAATAAAATTCCGCTACCAGCCTAATTAATTAGTATACATCCAAACAGAGCCGGCTGGAGGGCAAGGCCCAGCAGGCGGTGGCCTAGGGCAACCCCCCGGAAAGGGGCAGCAGCCGTCGGAAGTTGTCAGCGGCAAATGTTCAAATTATATAAATAACTGCTAATGCACTTTGTAACACAACTCACTAGTAGCTTGGTTGGTTATATGCGTGGTTGCTAACTTTGAGGTGGCAAGATCAAGTCTTGGTGCTTTCAGCTTTCCCGTTTTTGCCTTCTGCAAGGGCAGCAAACTTTGGTGGCTTCAGCTTTTCAGTTTTCACATTGCAAGGGCAACATATTTCTGCTATTCATGCTGTTATACATGTTATGCGCCTAGGGCAACCCAAAGCATGGAGCCGGCTCTGCATCCAAAAAACATCATCGTCAAAGTTTTATATTCTAATTCAGGCATCTCATGCAGCGTTTAACAAAGCAAGTGTATTATTTGATTCGAAATTTTTAACAAAGAACGGGTACTATCAATTTTTAACAAAGAAGGTGTATTTATTTAGGCATCTCATGCAATATTTAACAAAGACAGTGTATTGTCGAAGTTTTGGATTCTAATTCAAGCATCTCACGTGCTATATTTATTGAAACATGACATGAGCAATATTATTTGAAAAGCATATTTCTGATACCTTCTGGACATCAGTGACTATAAAAGAATGTCATCCAAAAATAAAAGTCCGAAAAACTAAAGATCTTTAGCCACTTCCTAAAGAAACTTCAATAAGTCCATTATAGGCACTAATTCAATTTTTTTAGAAAAAGCTTTAAATTTACCGTATTGGCGGACCCAATAGCATCAACACCGAGCATATATGCACATCCAGGTCGATTTGCATTGGATTGTCGAGCCATAATTTATAGCATAAGTTATACAAATGAATTTATGTTATTTACTTATGTTCACTTATAACAACAAACTTAAACTTATTTGATTGTAGAAATATCCAAAAATATACCTTAATGATATTCTAGAAATATCATTATTAATTACTGCTAAGGGACTGGATGAATTCAAAAAAATGTGTGTGCAAGAGATATATTATTTTATGTTCATAATAGTTTTCATAACATACATACTCATTCATAAACAAATTGAGTGTAAGATAATTTTTAGTTAACTAACGTTAGACGGGATCACATCAAAGTGGGAAGGTTCACATAAAAAATAATACTTCAGATACAAATAAAGAAATATGTTTATGAACGGCGGGAAGTAGTTCTAACAAACAGAGAGACGACAAAAATTAATAACAGTAAACAACATTGGTGGAAGCTGTGTTTGAGTCTAATAAAGCAGCAGATAGTGCAGTAGTAAAGTAACTTTTCATGGCTTGGGTCTTACTTATGATTCCTCTAGTATGCGAAGCGGATATATTATTACATAATTACCAGTTATTAGCTAGTTTACATAATTTCCAGTTATCAGCTATCCAAATAGTGTTATGGTTAAATAATCCAAATAGTATTATAATATATTATTTTCAAAGTTTTCTGTGAACATAAAATTTCTACAAATTTTGTCTATGCATACTAGACTATTTTTTCATTTCTATGCATGTTTTCCCTTTTCGCTTTAATTTTCATCACCGATCCATACACTGATTACAATTTCAATTAGTTATATGCATGAAATTCTCTATTTGGCTGTACAAACTCAATTTATAAATCAAATTATCAAGACTACTAAGCAAAATGTCTTATGAACTACTAATAAATTAACAATAAATACACATACACCTTCTAAATCAAAATATATGTTAGAAAATAAAGGCATTAAATTAAATTAGAACATAGTAGTCTTACCTGCAATTTGCATCTGAAATCATATAAACATGTCTTCATTATTAAATGTTTTCCCCAATTCCTATAAATGGAAACCCCCATCTCATGAACAGCGTTTGCCATTTCAGTTACAAGTTTTGTCCAATGTTAAAATGACATGGTTTTCCAAACCGGATTTGTAACAACCCGTATTTTCAATAACCTGTTGTAACATAAATCGAGGCAGAATTTAATTCAAAAATATGAATTAAGGGAAACGGGCTATGCCATTGCGTTCGTCTCGGAAAAATACGCGAAATAGAGTCCGAGTTTTCGAAAATCGGAGTCCGTATGACCCAGTTAAGGCCCATTGAAGTTTTCAGAAATTTCTATGTTAAAAACAAATTTAAATTTCAAATTAAAAACAAGGATTAGGGCTAATTGGCGTCAGGCGGGAAAACTCCCGCCAGGACCCCCATGTCGACAGGCATGTCGACAGGGGTCTTAGGGTGTCGACTGCCCTGTCGACAGCCCTGTCGACACGGGGTGGCCGGGCAGTTTTGCCTGGCGCACCATTTTGATTTGGGGCTTGGTCTTGTGGCTTGGTTCTAGAGAATTCCTAAATCTGACGGACCTAAACTAACCTAGGGTTAATCCTAGGGCTAAAAACACTCTAATCTTCTATAAATAAGCCCCTAATCCTACCCTAAAACCTCATTATTCAATCTAGCAACCAAACTATGTCAAATTGAATTCTCAAATGGCCTCCACCTAAAAACCCTAGCCTCCACCCTCTTCAAAAATCAATTCTATGAAGATTTTGATGTTCATACAAGCTTTTCTAAGTTGTATGAATGATCATTAGCTTGCATACATCATCAAGTTGCAAGCTTTATTTGCTAAGCTAGAGTTTTTGGGGTTTTTGTTAATTGGAGCTTTGTTTTGGGTTTTTATATGCTTGCATAAAAGGGCTTCTCAATCTTTATTAGTAGATTTGTGTCTTCATAATATTTGTAAGCCCTCTTACCTTCATTTTAGAAACTCTAAAGTTAATATGTGATGAAAGTTGGGATTTATGCATGTTTAATAAGTTATGCATGCTTATGCGAGTTCACTATGCTATGTTATGCATGTTTAATGAGTTTTGCATGCTTATGCAAGTTCACTAAGTCATGATTTGCAAGTTTAACAAGTTATGCATGTTTATGCAAGTTCACTAAGCCATGATTTGCAAGTTTATTGAGTTATGCATGTTTATGCAAGTTCACTATGCCATGATTTGCAAGTTCAACAAGTTATGCATGTTTATGCAAGTTCACTATGCTAAGTTATGCAAGTCCAACATGTTATGCATGCTTATTATGATATGTAAGATTTACCATGTATGTTGTGCCAAGTTCCCTCTTTCTATCCTTTATGCGTTATGACGAATATGTAAGCGATAGAATGACGTTGGGGGGTTTTTGGGTAAAACTTAAAATACATGAAAATATAAGATTGGGAATTTACCTATTAAGTTAGGTCTACCTCTTGGGAATTTACCTATTAAGTTAGGTCTACCCAAGTATTTGTTAAACTTGTAATTATGGTTTGAAATAAAGTGGACATGACACTTAGAAAACATGTGTGGCCAACTCGAGGTTGGGTTGAGTTTGTAGCGTAAACCTACCCGGAACCGACCGGCTTAACTAGTTGCTACAAACAATAGGACCCAATGTGAGAAGTTGGTCATGAGTACCTGGGACCCGAGGTTAGACCAAGTTGTGGTGTAAAGCTACCCGGACCCGCCCGGCTTAACTAGTAACCGCAACAAAGTCTAATGTGAGAGGTTAAGGTATAATTAAATTAATGCCTCATGATTAGGGTTAAGTCATGGCCCACTAATACTTAACCAATTTTGGGGATACGAGGGATTAAATGGGGCTAAGTGGTGAACTGTTGGTTACACTTAACTAATTTAATCCATGATTAGTGAGGGGTTAAACCACACTTAACCCTCTTAGAAAACCCTAGCAACGTGGTCTGTTCCAGCAGTAATCCCAGTTTGGTATCATTCACAACCCTAGAGGCTAGGCTAGGGCGGGGCACGATTACTGGACTGATGTAAGCGACCAAAGCGACGGCTGAGTGGTACAGCGGTGCGGGTCCAGGCGGGCTACAGACGTGCACGTAGTCCGGTGTTGGACAAACTCGAGGCACGGGTACCAGTAGGTTTAGACTGTGCATTATTGCTTAGGTGTCTGGGGTTGACACCCGAGGGCTTGATACACCCAAAGGTGGACCCAGCACCGTCTGACTACAACCATATGTGGGCCGTATGGACACCAACACTTGACGTGTTAGGTTTATAGGGAGCCGATCGACTAGACCGTTGGGCTGGACCTTGCATTAAGGTCACCTCATGCTATTGGGCCAAAGTTTGGGCTGAGGGATCAATACCTGTTATGTTAGTTTGCTAGTACACTGTGGTGCAAAGCTTAATCTTCTTTATGTGATGACACCTTTATCTATTGCCAGTATATTCATCTCAGTTTCCATCATGATGTTAGCTTTATTAGTTTATAGACTGATCGTAGTAGGGCTTACCAGTCTTTTTTGACTGACCTGTTTTCTTTCGCTTCTTTTCTTCCGTTTCCCCCCCCCCCCCAGGTTCTCAGGGAGGGAACAGTGGTGCTTAGCTTGGATCGCTTGCTTGTTCGCTGGATAGCTCATGTATGTCTGGACATTGAGCTCGCTATGGTTTATCACTTTTATTTTTGGGGATAGCACTATGTATTTCAGTATTTCTGTTTATGTTGTACTAGACATATTTATTTTGGCAGATGACTTTATGATGTACTAGACTTGTTTTGAGATGGTTTGAGATATTCCGCTGTTTTATTCTCACTTACTCTGTTTTACATATATATTTATGTTCCTGTTCTGCCTTGATATATCATTATGCATGCTTACCCAGTTCTAACGCCCCCCCAGAAGCTAGTGCCCCCGAAAGAGTGACCCTAGCGGAGGTGGGGTGTTACAAATTTGGTATCAGAGCATATGGTTTGCAAGAAAGGACAAAAAGTTTTTAAAAGACTTTTGAAAAACTATTTTCAAAACAAGTATGAAGTATTTTCCAAAGAAAAGTCTAGTATTTTAAAAGGGCTATTCCCCAAAAAGCCATTAGCGTTATCCTTCGTTCCCTTGACCTAATCTTATCTTATCCTTCGTTTCAGTATGGCTGAGGATCTTGCCATCCCCGATGGAGTAAATGTGCCACTCTGGTATAGGAGACTTCTAGAAGCTAGGGCGGCAGCCGGCCCCGCAAAACCTACTCCCACTCCCCCTCCTGTAGTTGAGAATCCTCCCCCTAATGTTCCTCCTCCGGTGGTTCCTGTTCCCCCTCCTCCAGCAGTTAATATTCCTCCTCCCGTTGCTAATGTTCCTCCCCCTCCTGTTGCTGAGGCTCCTCTTCCTCCTCCTCCCCCTCAGCATCCTCAGGTTGAGTTCACGAAGGTTTGTAAAGACTTCAAGGCGATGGGAGGCAAGAATTTCCTAGGCACGGAATCTTTTGTTGAAGCTAGGAATTGGCTGAAAGACACTGAGGACTTGTTTGCTATCTTTGGGATTGATGACGAGAGGAAGATCTTATTGACAGTATGGCTTTTGAAGGATGAAGCGGCCTATTGGTGGGAGGTCACCAATGGGACGAGGCCCGTTGAGACTTGGGCCGATTTGAGGGCTAGATTTGTGGCCAAGTTTCTATCTTCTGCTGAGGCGAATTTACAGATGGAGAAGTTCATTGCATTAAAGCAAGGTGATATGTCTGTTAAGGAGTATGTGAACAAGTTTAATCAGCTGGCCCGTTTTGGTTTGGATATGGTGAACACTTCGGAGAAGAAGGCTCTTCGATTTGCTAGAGGGTTGAATGAGCCGCTGCAGGGCTTGGCGATGTCACATATTCCGCATGGGGCTACTTTTGAGAGTTTGGTCAATATGGCTCTACTTCAGGGAGATGGAAAGAAAGAGGTCAAGACGAGTGATACTCAAGTAAAGAAGACTGATTCTCAAGGCAAAGGCAATCAAGGTGGTCAAAGCAGTCAGGGGAATCAGAGCAAGAACAAGAAGGGGAACAACAACAAAGGCAAGGGAAAGTGCAATTACTGTGGTGTGCCTGGACACTTTGCTAAGGATTGTAGGAAGAAGAAAAGGAAGCTTAGTGGTGGATGTTTTTCCTGTGGTGAGACTGGACACTTCAACAAGGAGTGCCCGAAGAAGAAAGGACAGGCTGGACCTTCAGGAGGGCAAGTTCATGCTCTCAATACCGCTCCAGTTCCCGACCGAGGTAGTGTTTCTGTTGAGAACCTTGTTTATGTTTCTGATCTTCTAGTTCGTACCTTGTTTGATTCTGGTGCATCACATAGCTTTATTTCATCTGATCTTGTTGATAGCTTGCACCTTAGTACTAGCTTAGTGGATGATCCCGTTTGTGTTTCGAATCCCATTGGGGGTTCTGCTCATCTATCTATGATATGTGAGGATCTGAGGATCTCTATACTTAGTGTAGAGTTCTTGTGTAGTGCATATGTTCTTGGTTTCAGGGGATACGGATTGATACTGGGCATGGATTGTCTGTCCCGATATGGAGCCATTCTTGATTGTGAGCATAGGGTTGTGAGGCTTGTGACTCGCATTGGCAACACCTTAGAGATTTCATGCAATCCGAAGGATCCCGTCATGTTGTGCTATCTTGAATCTCTCGACTCGTCAGAGGAAGCCCTTCAGTCTGTAAGGGTGGTCCGAGACTATCCAGATGTTTTTGAAGAAGTTAAGGGGTTGCCCCCTAAACGAGAGATTGATTTTCGCATTTATCTGGTGGATAATGCTAAGCCTGTTTCTTTGCCCGTTCGGCACATGGCTCCGCGTGAGAGACGGGAGCTGAGCAAGCAAGTGAAAGAGTTGCTTGAGAAGAACTTCATCAGACGAAGTATATCCGAATGGGGAGCGCCTGTGGTGTTTGCTACTAAGGCAGATGGTTCTCTTCGACTCTGTGTGGATTATAGAGAATTAAATAAGCTGACTAAGAAGAACAGACACCCGTTACCGAGGATCGATGATCTCTTTGACCAGCTCGTTGGTGCTTCTGTTTTCTCTCAGCTTGATCTTGCTACCGGATTTCATCAGCTCAGAGTGGCTGAGGATAGTATAGACAAGACTGCATTCAGAACTCCAGATGGATTCTTTGAATGGCTTGTTATGCCGTTCGGTTTGACGAATGCACCCGCGTATTTTGTGGACTTGATGAGTAGGGTGTTTCGGGAGTTCTTGAACAAGTTTGTCGTGGTCTTTGTGGATGATATTCTGATCTTCTCCAAGGATGAAGAAGAGCACGCGAGGCATCTTGTAGAGGTGATGGACACGCTTAGAGCACATCAGTTAAAGGCCAAGTTCTCCAAGTGCCACTTTTGGAAAAGGGAAGTCAGATTCCTTGGGCATATCGTATCCAAGCAAGGCTTAGCGGTGGATCCCGCTAAGGTGGTTGCAGTTCAGGATTGGAAGACTCCAAGGAATGCAACCGAGGTGAGAAGTTTTCTGGGTCTTGCGGGTTTTTACCGGAAGTTCATCAAGGACTTCGCGAAGATATCCGCTCCTCTTACTAAGTTGACGAAGAAGAACTTAGTTTTTGCTTGGGATATGGACTGTGAGCTTGCTTTTCAAAGACTCAAGAGAGCCCTTACCTCAGCACCAGTTCTAGCTTTACCCGATGGTGGTAAGATATTTACCGTGTACACTGATGCTTGTGGCACGGGATTGGGCGCCGTTCTGATGCAAGAGGGCAGAGTTATATGTTTTGGTGGGAGGCAACTTAAGGTGCATGAGAAGAATTACCCCACTCATGATCTAGAGCTGGCAGCAATTGTATATGCACTCAAGGCTTGGCGTCATTATCTTCTGGGAGAGAGATTTGAACTGTATACTGATCATAAGTCTTTGAAGTATCTCTTTTCGCAGAAGGATCTGGACTTGAGACAGCAGAGATGGATGGAATTCTTGGCGTCCTATGATTTTGATATAGCCTATACCCCTGGCAAGGGGAATGTTGTGGCGGATGCGTTGAGTAGAAAAAGGTTGACACTAAGTCCTCTATTTGTTGAGATGAAGAATTTAGAGTTCTTGGCAACCTTTGATTTTTCTTTGACAGTTGAGTCGATGACCGGTTCTTTAGCATCTCTAGAGCTCAGGCCTACCCTTCTGGATCAAGTTGGGGCTTCGCAGAAGGAAGACCCTCAGATAATTGAGATCATGGATAAGCTGATTCGAGGGGAGACATCTAGTCACCTTGCTCGATATTCTATAGACGATAAGGGTTGGCTGAGGAGAGACGGAAGGCTTTGTGTTCCGATGGTAGAAGACTTGGTGAGGAAAGTTCTTGATGAAGCACATCGCTCCAAGTTGACTATACATCCGGGTGGAGATAAGATGTATAAGGATATGAAGCGCATTTTCTTCTGGCCTGGAATGAAGAAAGATGTGGCAGAGTTTGTCTCCAGATGTGTTGTTTGTCAAAGAGTAAAAGCCGAGTCGAAGAAGCCCGGTGGGCTATTGCATCCTCTAGAGGTCTCGCTATGGAAGTGGGAGAGTATTTCTATGGACTTTATTGATGGGCTTCCAAGGTCAAGGAGAGGGAATACAAGCATATGGGTCATTGTAGATAGGCTTACGAAGAGTGCTCATTTCATTCCGGTGAAGAGCAAAAGGACCGCATCTGGACTAGCATCAGTATATCTTCGTGAGATAGTACGACTACATGGAGTCCCTTCCAGCATAGTCAGTGACCGAGACCCCATCTTTACTAGTCAGTTCTGGCACAGTTTGCAGGAGGCTATGGGCACAAGGTTGAACCTGAGTACGGCCTATCACCCACAAACAGACGGCCAAACAGAAAGGGTGAATAGGGTACTTGAGGACTTGTTGAGGCTTTGCATTCTGGATTTTGGTGGTGCTTGGGAAGACCATCTTCCTCTTGTTGAGTTTGCATATAATAACAGTTATCAGGCGAGCATAGGGATGGCACCATTTGAAGCTTTATATGGGAGGCCGTGCAAGTCACCCACATGTTGGTGGGAGACTACAGATAAGTTTATACTTGGACCCGACATGATTAGAGATACATCTGAGAAGGTCGAGTTGATTAGAAGACGGATGAAAGCGGCCCAAGACCGACAGAAATCCTATGCTGATAAGCGGAGATCCGATTTGGAGTTTGATGTTGGGGACATGGTTTTCGTAAAGGTTTCTCCTTTGCGGAATGTGGTCCGATTTGGAGCTGTTGGGAAGTTGGCACCGAGATTTGTTGGACCCTTCCCTATCATAGAGAGAATTGGGAAGATGGCTTATAAGGTGCAATTGCCCGAGAAGTTGTCCGGAGTGCATAATGTCTTTCATGTCTCGCATCTCCGAAAGTGCCTACATGAGTCCGCTGAGGTGGTTGAACCTAGCATTCTTGAAGACGTGGAGGTAGAGAAAGAGGCAACTTTGAGGAGAGCTCCGATTCGTATCTTGGGGACGGAGACCAAGAAGCTAAGGAATCGAGAGGTCAAGCTGGTGAAGGTTCAATGGGGTGAAGCCGAAGAAGACGCAACTTGGGAAACCGAGGAGAAGATGCGTGGGCTTTATCCATTCCTTTTTGAGGGTACACTCTCAATCTCTTTCCTTTGTTAGCATATCTTTCTCTTTGCTATCCATGTTTATCTAGTTATCGTGCTAATCTTGTCATGAGAATCTTAGGTAGAAACCCTTTGGATGAAACATGTGTTTGAAACATGTTATGTTTGATGGTTGCAAGTGGTTGCAAGTGTTTGCAAGTGGTTACTCGTGGATGCATGATACACATTAGGCACTAGATCGGCTCACACACTCCTCATATTGCATGTGCATGAGTGTTTATGCTTATTCTTGGATGAAATTTGTATGCAATCACATGGATGTTGCATATGGATGTATGATTGAGCACGCATGTAGATATTATACATTATGTTAGGGATTTGCATACATATGGATACATTTCACTAACATATTTTGCATTGATCTTTGCATTAGATAAGTACATACACACACACTTTTGCATATGTTCATACAACATTTAGAACCTTTTAAGGACAATGATTGCTCATGGATGATGCTTTGAGTAGATGGATGATTGGATGGTAGGATACGTTCTTCCTAACTTGAAGATTTCGGGGACGAAATCCTTTAAGGAGGGGAGAATGTAACAACCCGTATTTTCAATAACCTGTTGTAACATAAATCGAGGCAGAATTTAATTCAAAAATCTGAATTAAGGGAAACGGGCTATGCCATTGCGTTCGTCTCGGAAAAATACGCGAAATAGAGTCCGAGTTTTCGAAAATCGGAGTCCGTATGACCCAGTTAAGGCCCATTGAAGTTTTCAGAAATTTCTATGTTAAAAACAAATTTAAATTTCAAATTAAAAACAAGGATTAGGGCTAATTGGCGTCAGGCGGGAAAACTCCCGCCAGGACCTCCATGTCGACAGGCATGTCGACAGGGGTCTTAGGGTGTCGACTGCCCTGTCGACAGCCCTGTCGACACGGGGTGGTCGGGCAGTTTTGCCTGGCGCACCATTTTGATTTGGGGCTTGGTCTTGTGGCTTGGTTCTAGAGAATTCCTAAATCTGACGGACCTAAACTAACCTAGGGTTAATCCTAGGGCTAAAAACACTCTAATCTTCTATAAATAAGCCCCTAATCCTACCCTAAAACCTCATTATTCAATCTAGCAACCAAACTATGTCAAATTGAATTCTCAAATGGCCTCCACCTAAAAACCCTAGCCTCCACCCTCTTCAAAAATCAATTCTATGAAGATTTTGATGTTCATACATACAAGCTTTTCTAAGTTGTATGAATGATCATTAGCTTGCATACATCATCAAGTTGCAAGCTTTATTTGCTAAGCTAGAGTTTTTGGGGTTTTTGTTAATTGGAGCTTTGTTTTGGGTTTTTATATGCTTGCATAAAAGGGCTTCTCAATCTTTATAGTAGATTTGTGTCTTCATAATATTTGTAAGCCCTCTTACCTTCATTTTAGAAACTCTAAAGTTAATATGTGATGAAAGTTGGGATTTATGCATGTTTAATAAGTTATGCATGCTTATGCGAGTTCACTATGCTATGTTATGCATGTTTAATGAGTTATGCATGCTTATGCAAGTTCACTAAGTCATGATTCGCAAGTTTAACAAGTTATGCATGTTTATGCAAGTTCACTAAGCCATGATTTGCAAGTTTATTGAGTTATGCATGTTTATGCAAGTTCACTATGCCATGATTTGCAAGTTCAACAAGTTATGCATGTTTATGCAAGTTCACTATGCTAAGTTATGCAAGTCCAACATGTTATGCATGCTTATTATGATATGTAAGATTTACCATGTATGTTGTGCCAAGTTCCCTCTTTCTATCCTTTATGCGTTATGACGAATATGTAAGCGATAGAATGACGTTGGGGGGTTTTTGGGTAAAACTTAAAATACATGAAAATATAAGATTGGGAATTTACCTATTAAGTTAGGTCTACCCCTTGGGAATTTACCTATTAAGTTAGGTCTACCCAAGTATTTGTTAAACTTGTAATTATGGTTTGAAATAAAGTGGACATGACACTTAGAAAACATGTGTGGCCAACTCGAGGTTGGGTTGAGTTTGTAGCGTAAACCTACCCGGAACCGACCGGCTTAACTAGTTGCTACAAACAATAGGACCCAATGTGAGAAGTTGGTCATGAGTACCTGGGACCCGAGGTTAGACCAAGTTGTGGTGTAAAGCTACCCGGACTCGCCCGGCTTAACTAGTAACCGCAACAAAGTCTAATGTGAGAGGTTAAGGTATAATTAAATTAATGCCTCATGATTAGGGTTAAGTCATGGCCCACTAGTACTTAACTAATTTTGGGGATACGAGGGATTAAATGGGGTTAAGTGGTGAACTGTTGGTTACACTTAACTAATTTAATCCATGATTAGTGAGGGGTTAAACCACACTTAACCCTCTTAGAAAACCCTAGCAACGTGGTCTGTTCCAGTAGTAATCCCAGTTTGGTATCATTCACAACCCTAGAGGCTAGGCTAGGGCGGGGCACGATTACTGGACTGATGTAAGCGACCAAAGCGACGGCTGAGTGGTACAGCGGTGCGGGTCCAGGCGGGCTACGGACGTGCACGTAGTCCGGTGTTGGAAAAACTCGAGGCACGGGTACCAGTAGGTTTAGACTGTGCATTATTGCTTAGGTGTCTGGGGTTGACACCCGAGGGCTTGATACACCCAAAGGTGGACCCAGCACAGTCTGACTACAACCATATGTGGGCCGTATGGACACCAACACTTGACGTGTTAGGTTTATAGGGAGCCGATCGACTAGACCGTTGGGCTGGACCTTGCATTAAGGTCACCTCATGCTATTGGGCCAAAGTTTGGGCTGAGGGATCAATACCTGTTATGTTAGTTTGCTAGTACACTGTGGTGCAAAGCTTAATCTTCTTTATGTGATGACACCTTTATCTATTGCCAGTATATTCATCTCAGTTTCCATCATGATGTTAGCTTTATTAGTTTATAGACTGATCGTAGTAGGGCTTACCAGTCTTTTTTGACTGACCTGTTTTCTTTCGCTTCTTTTCTTCCGTTCCCCCCCCCCCCCAGGTTCTCAGGGAGGGAACAGTGGTGCTTAGCTTGGATCGCTTGCTTGTTCGCTGGATAGCTCATGTATGTCTGGACATTGAGCTCGCTATGGTTTATCACTTTTATTTTTGGGGATAGCACTATGTATTTCAGTATTTCTGTTTATGTTGTACTAGACATATTTATTTTGGCAGATGACTTTATGATGTACTAGACTTGTTTTGAGATGGTTTGAGATATTCCGCTGTTTTATTCTCACTTACTCTGTTTTACATATATATTTATGTTCCTGTTCTGCCTTGATATATCATTATGCATGCTTACCCAGTTCTAACGCCCCCCAGAAGCTAGTGCCCCCGAAAGAGTGACCCTAGCGGAGGTGGGGTGTTACAGGATTAATAAAAGCTTTGCACAACCATTTTCCTTACTGCGGTTTAGTTATCTAAACGTGCAACGATAAATTGAAGAATAGCCTAGCGCTCCTTCAAATCTAATTGTTTTGTCACATGAATACGGTTTAAAATAATTTCCAATGTCACTTATTTTGACAATAAGAGTTATATTATCCCAGCCATCATTAAACAGATATAATAAAAGGAAGATATTTGTTTCTTAAGTAGCAAATGAGATAACATTTAGGTTGTTTATTACCACCCTTCACGACAATGACAAATTTTGATGAACAGAGATGGGCTTATCCAAAGACATCACCTGCCACCATGATCATGCAACAAGGAAAATAGTCTCATTTTGTTAGGGTATCTTAATGGTCTACTGAAAATAAAACCTTTACTACTCATAAGTACAGAGCTCATAATAGATCATGTAACAAACTGAAATTGAAATTAGGAATTTGGAAACATAGCGACTTAGAAAATTAGATAGATATCAATTTAGATTATCTTACTGAGTATCTAAATAAAAATTAAAGTGAAAGAAAGTCCACCTAATAATGCACACGATTGCAAGCAGATTCATTAGGCATAACACTACACCATAATGGCCATTTGGCAACTCTTATTTTTTTTCAACTGCCAACACTTATATGTGTTATAGACTAGCGACACTAATATGTGTTGCCATAGCAAATATGTGTCACCAAAAATGTGCTAACACTTCTATGTGTTGGTAGGTCTAGTCAACTTTTCTTTTCTAAGGGCAAAATGGTAAACTATCACAAATAACCCTAATCTTACCTCAACACTTATTCCTCAACACATATTACTTTCACGGCCGCTTCATATGTAAATAAAAAAATGGGAAATTCAGACGGCCGCTTCATATGTAGCTAATCCTCTCTTCACTACTTCGATCCTCTCAATTCCGCTCTCCATCACTTCGATTTGGGGCTTCTACGATTTGGGTTTGGGGGCTTCTACGAATTGGGGATTATACGAATTGGGGCTTCAGGTATTTGGTTATGTATATCTGTGAAAATTCAATTGTTGGATTTGAATTCAATTGGGGCTTCTACGATTTGATTGCTACAAGTATAAATCTGTAATAAGTTTGTAATGCAATTGGGGCTTCTACGATTTAATTGCTACAAGTATAGAACTGTTCCATGTCAGGCTTAAAATTATGCATTTTGATTGCTACAAGTATAAATCTGTAATAAGTTTGTAATGCAAATACTTGATTGCCAAATTTTTTGGTGATACTAGTTTTCAATCACTTTTAATGACAATACTTGGTTCATGTAATTGAAAAAATTACAACTTATTCAACTTTTTCTTACAGGATAAGTGCTTAACATCCTTAATTTTAGGAATCCATTAATTTCATTTAATGCCATGGGCTGTCTTTATCATTCAGTCCTTGACAATAAGTTTTGGTTCATACATACACGAATCAATTAACTTCATTTAATGCCATGGAGGGTCTTTATCCATCCATCCTTGACAATAAGTTTTTGTTCATATATATTAAGTGATGTGTGTATTCTCTATCACCAACTTACTACTTTATGCAAACTTACACCAAATCAGCAAATAATTCATGAATAATATTACTAAGAAATATTAACATATTTATTGATTTAAGTTCTAAAATATTTATTTGTAAGTAAATATTTTTATTTGTTCACTTTTAAGTTCTTCCTGCTATAAAGCATTAACTGAAGCCTCTACTTTATTACTTTTATCTTCAAAATATATTTATTTCTTATATGTTTTCTTAGTTTTATGAAGATTTGTTAAAATATGAAGATCATGGAGATGTCTCAAAGACATAATAAGAACAAGCTAATTTTGTATGCGTTCCGAAGGGGAGTTCCAAGGGAACAATTCATCAGAATAAAGTTAAATTATATTGTTTAAATTGTGAAAATGCTTCTTGGTGGATAATATAAATTTCCATGTAAATCACTTATATTTGAATACAATATGCATACTTGTTTATTTAACATGACCCTAGAAGTGAATTGGATTATTTATTAGTGATCCGCTTTGCCAATATTAAACTCTGGAAAATAACATTTACCTTTTCTGTATTGATGTATTTGTATATCTAGAATTTTTAAGTTATATTTATCATCAGTTTTGTAAGTTATAAAATTATATTTTATGTATCAGTATGCAAAATAATATTCAGGTGTAATGCTAGTGCATTTAAATTAAAAGTTCACCTGTCAAAATCCACATTTTGGTTAAATTTAGAAATATTAAAGCTATTCTTCATCAAACTTGATTTTTTTAGAAACCTTTTAGAACATCTGAATTTAGAAGAAAGTAAACAAACATAATATGTATGGGACTGCCTATGAGAACTTTGATATGAAGTTCATTTTGCCTACAGTCAAATCATATTTGTGTTTTTGTTACAATATTGTTATCAAAAGAGTTTAAAATCTTACGATTTACATTCCGATTAAAATAAGATCTTCCGCACTATGATTCAGTCTATATTTCAGCTCAAACTTTATTTAAAATTGAATTTATTAACTCTCAGTTAACTAAATAAAAAGTTTCAGCACTGCAGTCCCTTTTTTAGTTGCATGCAATGCTTATTTTTTGAAAACGATAGCCCTTGAAGCTTCGATTATGATTTTGAGTCCAAGTTGGAATCAGTTAACCACAAATTTTTTATCTAATGCAAACAAATTGTATTTTGACTCAAATCTGGTCCTGACATAGAAATGAAATAAGTAAACAAAGTTGGACTAAGTACCGATTTAAGGATAATGCGCTCAATTCTACATGTTGGGTACCATTTTCTATTTTAAATCAGTTACATTTACAAGTATGTAATAATATGTTCAAATCACTATCTGATTTCCTAAATCACTATTCAATATCTTGTCACTATGGGAGCTACATTAACAATTTGAAACCGTTGCATCTTTGGTTTACAGTTTCCACTATTGCAAGGCCTTCATGCAATTTTTGAACGATGATTCGTTTATATGCCATAATTTAAACAAGAAAGAGTTAAAAAATACCTGAATGACCTTAATTTTTTCTTCTTTTTTTCATCTTTGATTAACCAATCAACTTTGAATTTCATAGTCAAATGATAATTATGGCTAACTCTTTTTTTATCCCCATGTCTAAAAATATTTTAATGTCTAATGCTATGAAAGTATAAATCATTTGCATGTCATAATCTTCTCAGGTACTTTATCTGTATATCCAATGACTATGTCTACCTTGTGTTTTAGACATTTACATTATTAATACCTTGTGTTTTAGACAGCCTGAAACTGTCATTTGTACATGCGTCTTTTGCAACTTTTACAACTTTTAGACAGCCTGAAACTGTCATTTGCAACTTTTGCAACTTTTACGCCCTATCATTTGCATCTCAACAGTTTTAATTGAAGTGTGGGTTTAAAAAAAAATGAGCTGAAAGATATATGCTCCAAATTTTGTCATGATACCTTTATTATTATTTTTGCAATTCTTATCTAAGTAAGAAACCAATTATAATTTTGCTCCCAAGCCAAAGTTTTAATAGCTTTGGTATGTATCAACCTAGCAGCTAGTGCTTTTATGAACCCTTTGTTGTATATTTCAATTTGGGTTAATAGAATGTAGTTCCCGTCTTTCATTATAGAATTCATGATGTATTACAACTTACTGTGAACTGAATGGATGTCTGGTATTGATATTCAATGTGCCTTAGGATTAAAATATGTAAAGTGAAGTAGAAGAGTACAAAGATTCTCTTTTTTTTTAAAAAAAAAAGAATAATTGATGCTAACTTTATCTTTTTGCATTTTAGATAAGCTTAAACAAGCGAAAATATTTTCATTGTATAGTAGAAGATTACATTCATTATTTCGGTACATACATCCTTAAGGCCACATTATATTTGTATGCACCTGTGTATGTATCTATATTTAAAAAAAAATCACCGATTGCTGATTATAAAACTAAATGAAAGAGATGTAATTTTGAAATGAATATTTGTATTATTTTTCTTATTTAGGTGAAATGCATTAAATGATTTTGCTTTTTGGATTTTGCTTTGTTCATATTCATCATCCATTTGTAAAATCAAATCAAGCACGCATATTAGTTTCAATATGCATATTAATTCTTTTTAATGCAGAATGTCGAACAATTGCATTGGTAGTGCAAATGAAGTTACAAATGAGGAGCTTGAGGCAAATAACTGTCCTCCACCAAGTGATAAAAAATACTCAATAATAGTTGACTTCGATGGTGTTAAAGGTAATGATGAAGCTAAATGGGGCACCAGATGCGGAGCGCTAATTCGTTGTCATATACCAATTGGCTATGGCGAGTGGAGAAATGTTGATGGTTACTATAAAGATATTTTGTGGCGAGAACTATTGGTATGTCACAAATTCACCTTATTTAATTATTTACTTTCTGCATAAAATTTATTCTTCGTATTGAAATTTCTTTGTTAAAACAAAATGAATTTGACATGGACATCGATCCTGATATAGCTCGGCCAATTTTAGAAAAAACGTTTCCACGATATTTTCATACGGTAAAGTCTACTTTGCGAAACATATTGCTTAGAGTCAAAGGAACCATCATACCCAAGAATATCGCTATCACTAAATGTCCTTCAGACATTGATAAAGTATGGTGGGAGAAGTTTGTAGACAACGAATACACTGATAAGAAAAAAGAGCAATGTAAGAGAAACGCCCAAGCCAAAGCTAATAATACTATCACTCACACGCTAGGAAGAAAATCATACCGTAAAGTTTATGATGAAATGTTAAGCAATCATAGTAAAAATATTTCTTGTGAATACTATTAATAAATAGTTAATTATTTTAATAATATTTCTTATTGCAGGTTAAGAAAAATCCGGAGGTGAAAGTTACGAGGACAATGGTTTGGAAGGAGGGACATAAAAATAAGAAAACTGGACAAGTTATTCCATCAGCAGCAAAAACCTATGTAAGTTTACACCAATCCAACTTTTTATCAAGGTGAAAACTTTTTTATTGGGTAATTATTATGATCGAGATGTTTAAAAGAGAAAACAATTTTTTGTGCTTAGTTTAATTCTCTCATTTTCGAAAAAAAAAATGATGGCATGTTGACGAGTACTCGAAACTGAGCAATGTTCAGTTCAGTTTCGAGAACTCGAAACTGAAACTGAGCAATGTTCAGTTTCAGTTTCGAGAACTCGAAAATGAAACTGCGCAATGTTCAGTTTCAGTTTCGAGTTCTCGAAACTGCGAAACTGAAACTGAGCAATGCTCAGTTTCGAGTTCCGAGTACTCGAAACTGGGCAATGCTCAGTTTCAGTTTCGAGAACTCGAAACTGATCAGTTTCAGTTTCGAGAACTCGAAACTGCGAAACTGAAACTGAGCAATGCTCAGTTTCGAGTTCCGAGTACTCGAAACTGGGCAATGCTCAGTTTCAGTTTCAAGAACTCGAAACTGGGCAACCCTCAGGGATCAACAACGTTTAGCTAGTTTATTAGATTGATTTTAGTTGAATTTTCTAGTTTAGTCATCGTCTATGCAAGAGCTCTTTCATCAAACACTGGGATTCATCCTTGGTAATGGTATCACTAGGATTTTCAATAGAGTTTAACATTTAACAATTGCTTGGGTATTTTGGTTAACTTGTTAAAACGCCGAGACATTAATTACCTAGAGCGCTTCACTGGATTGCACTTTAGCTTCAGACATGCACAAACATATTGTGTTACCATTTATAATTGTTTTACTATCGAGACTGAGCAATGCCACTAGAAACTGAAACTGTTCACTTTCAGTTTCGAGCTCGAAACTGAAACTCGAAACTGAAACTGTTCAGTTTCAGTTTCGAGCTCGGAATTCTATTAAATGGATCCATTGGGAACTACTGACTATATCCACTATATAGTTTCTGTTTTTGATTTCAAACCTATCTATTTTTCACCGCTTAGGACCAACATCCAAGTTAAGCATCTTTACAGTGGAACGATAAATTGGATGGTAGATGTGCGATAGATATTACATGTGTAACTTTGCTAGCCGGACTTTTTTTATTTAAAAAAAAAAGAAACTTATCTAATTTTAATCACTAAAAAATTATATACTTGCGGCATGTGAACCACATATGCGTTTGAATGAAAAAATTGTCGTTAAATTACACAGAGTGGTATATATAAGTGAATCTAAACTTTAGTGGTATCCTAAGCACTTGCCTAATTAGATCTCGTATTTGAGCCAGCTCTGTTTCACATTTAGGATTAAATAATCATAGCTTCAACTTTTATTCAACAGGTAAAACAACTAAATTTCTGTATGTCATAATTTTAGGGTCCGTTTTGGATTTTGTTCGCGTTTTCAACTTCGACTAAGAAATATGAGAACATGTATAATTCTTAGTCATTGCGACAATCAACGGATGGATTATTTTTCATAACTTTGTTACCTTAACACAAAAAATAAAATAAACTTGTTATTTACTTTACATGTTAATTAGATTTTTCAAAATTATTTGTTTTCCTACAATCCACACGGAGGCTGCACTTCTGTTTAGACGAAAACGCAAAACAAAAAATGACAAGCCAAACGGGGTATTGTCTTTTATATTTTTGTTTAACTTCTAATGCATAAGTTGTCTTATTGTCATGTTTTATATTTTATCAAGCACAATGAGGAAAGGTTAGATCGGTTTAAGTTATTGTTAGTTTTCTTACCTGTCATGTTTTATGTTTTATGCTCAGTTTCAAGTTCTCGAAACAGCAAAACTGAAACTGAGCAATGCTCGGTTTCGAGTTCCGAGTACTCGAAACTGGGCAATGTTCAGTTCAGTTTCGAGAACTCGAAACTGATCAGTTTCAGTTTCGAGAACTCGAAACTGAAACTGAGTAATGTTCAGTTTCAGTTTCGAGTTCTCGAAACTGCGAAACTGAAACTGAGCAATGCTCAGTTTCGAGTTCCGAGTACTCGAAACTGGGCAATGCTCAGTTTCAGTTTCGAGAACTCGAAACTGGGCAACCCTCAGGGATCAACAACGTTTAGCTAGTTTATTAGATTGATTTTAGTTGAATTTTCTAGTTTAGTCATCGTCTATGCAAGAGCTCTTTCATCAAACACTGGGATTCATCCTTGGTAATGGTATCACTAGGAATTTCAATAGAGTTTAACATTTAACAATTGCTCGGGTATTTTGGTTAACTTGTTAAAACGCCGAGACATTAATTACCTAGAGCGCTTCACTGGATTGCACTTTAGCTTCAGACATGCACAAACATATTGTGTTACCATTTATAATTGTTTTACTATCGAGACTGAGCAATGACACTAGAAATTGAAACTGAAACTGTTCAGTTTCAGTTTCGAGCTCGAAACTGAAACTCGAAACTGAAACTATTCAGTTTCAGTTTCGAGCTCGAAACTGAAATTCGAAACTGAAACTGTTCAGTTTCAGTTTCGAGCTCGAAACTGAAACTGAGCATTGCCCAGTTTCGAGTACTCGGAACTCGAAACTGAGCATTGCTCAGCTTCAGTTTCGTAACTATGGTACCATATAAGTTTTGTAACATCATTTTTAGATGTTTATTTTCCGAAATTATAATTTTCATTTTCAGAAATTTGACTTGCAATTTGTTATTTCTTTAAAACTGAGTGCGTTTATATTTTGTAGGCACTTGTGGAGAAGGAGGAAAAAAAACAGGAGTTGGAATGTAATAGCAACGAGCATGCAAACATGTTTGATTTTGACAATGATCCTATGTAACGACCCAGAAAATCTGAACCAATTTAAAATTTTTTTATTGGCTAAGATAATGGATTTTAAATATTTAAAATAAATATTTTAAATAATGGCGATGAAAACTGAGTTCGAATCGACATTTTAAAACCAATATAATTAATTATAATTATATATAGAATTGAAAATGGCGCGGTAGTTCGATAAATTCGATTTCAAACTTAAATTGAATATACCGGGTGCAAAACAATCCGGATTTTAGTGAAACCAAAAATATTTATATCTGTTTGTGAATATCTTTCTAGCGAATCCAACCAATCGAAATTTGATAGCGGGAATCAAAAGATATGTCTAGTTGAAAATTCTGAATAGTCGCTATGGAATTCAGGCCCTTAAAAATGGACATTTTGCAAATGACCTCGGATTTCGACGAAACCACTTTTGTTGGATCCGCAGTGTCAAGTAATTGCTAGGTTTCAAATTTCATAATTTTTCGAATCAATATGTGAGCGTGGCATAGGAAAACGCGTTTGACCAGTTTCTGTTGATTTTAATCGACTAGAAATTGGCCATTTTTCAAACGGTCTCAGAATTCGACGAAACTAGTTTTGTTAGGACCGTATCGACAATACGAAGCTGGAAAATATTTTTCTGGAATTTTTCTAGTTAGTAGGTGACCCCGGTAATTTGAAATGTGCGTTTAAAATTCAATATAGTGATTTAAATGAAAATTCAAAAGGAAACTGATTGTAACGATCAAATCAGCTTGCGATACATATCCCATTGTGTTCGGAATGGGGGTTAAACGCTATGGACGACAGGCGGTGAGCCTCGTTTCGAGGTCGTGGGTAAAAGTCAACTTTATGCAATTAAATAAAAAAAATATATATATACTTTTCCCTCCTATACCCTGCCCCCCCCCCCCCCCCCCGTTCATTACCGATTTCATTTATACAGAAAAAAAAAAAGAGAAACCCTAAATCAAATCGCGCGCCTCCCTCCAGACATCGCCGCCCCCCACCTCGTCTCGACGCCGACGAAGAACCCTACCCCCCCTCCATCGATCGAAGCATCGCGACACCGATTAGCCCCCCCCCCCCCCCCCCGTCGAATCCCATCGCGAAGCCACCAAACCCCCGACCTTGACACCGACGAAGCAGCCCCCCCCCTCGAGACATCACCGACGAAGCAGCCCCCCCGCTCCTCTGTAAGTTTTAATTTTATTTATCTATTTTATTTTAAAACTGATTTTATTTTTAAAAGTATAAACTGATTTTATTTTTAAAAGTATAATACTGATTTTATTTTTAAAAGTATAAACTGATTTTATTTTTAAAAGTATAATACTGATTTTATTTTTAAAAGTATAATACTGATTTTATTTTTAAAAGTATAAACTGATTTTATTTTTAAAAGTATAAACTGATTTTATTTTTAAAAGTATAATACTGATTTTATTTTTAAAAGTATAATACTGATTTTATTTTTAAAAGTATAAACTGATTTTATTTTTAAAAGTATAATACTGATTTTATTTTTAAAAGTATAAACTGATTTTATTTCTAAAAGTATAAACTGTTTTTTTTAAGAAGAAACTAAAACTGCATTTCATAAAAATAAAAACTGCATTTTTTATAAAGATAAAAACTGCATTTTTATAAAAGAGAAAAACTGATTTTATTTTGAACTTTAAAATAGGAAAAAGGTTTAATCTTTTAGTAGAAAAAGATTTGAACTTGCAAATGTGAAAATCATATTTTTATATGTTGAAAGCAAAAGTAAAAATCATATTTTTATATGTTGAAAGCAAAAGTAAAAAAATCATATTTTTATATGTTGAAAGCAAAAGTAAAAATCATATTTTTATCTTTTGAATAGCATAGTAAAAATTCTATTTTTACATATGTAGAGAATATGGGCGAAAGCGACAAAAGGCGAAGATTTCTATTAGGAAGAGTCGTGCAGTTGGATAGCTATTGGTGAGATTTCTGATTTAAAATTTATATATATATGTGTGAAGTAAAAGTGAATTGCTATATATAAATATATATATATATATATATATATATATACGCCCCTCGTCCACAAACCATGGACGATATTTATTGGTTGAAATTGTTGTGGAAATTTGATTGATAGCGAATGATTGTTTGGGATTGTTTGTGATTGATATTGGTTGATTGTGGTTGAAAAATACCCATTTGTGGTTGTGAAATATTTGGTTGAAACCACTTAGGATTAGTTTGTGGAAATGAAATAAATATATACATGCCGCCTGCGTGCGAACTAGATGCATGATCCCCATTGTCAAAAACCGCGAGGTTTTAAGGTAGAGCGAGGAGCCGTACTAGGGACGGTGCCGGTGTAACTACCCTGCCGTTATGCTGCCGAAATTTTGAATAATATTTGTGTGTTTGAATTATTTTCATATGCTTAAACTATATTTATTCATTGTATAGAAAACATTCATGTGTTGAATTGATATTCATTCGTTGTTTAGAAATTCATGTGTTGAATGGTATTCATATTTTGAAATAAATTGTTCGATAATAAAAAATCACATTTTTATCTATATATAGAAACTATTGAAAACATTCATGTGTTGAATTGATATTCATTCGTTGTTTAGAAATTCATGTGTTGAATGGTATTCATATTTTGAAATAAATTGTTCGATAATAAAAATCACATTTTTATCTATATATAGAAACTATTGAAAACATTCATGTGTTGAATTGATATTCATTCGTTGTTTAGAAATTCATGTGTTGAATGGTATTCATATTTTAAAATAAATTGTTTGATAATAAAAATCACCTTTTATCGACTATATGAACTATATAGAAAAATAGTGTTTTGAAATGAATTGTTTTACAATAAAAATCACATTTTTATTGTATGCATAAATCGTTGAAATGCGAAGTGTTAAAAATAGCCACTTGTTCAAACTAAACATATATGAGTTGAAATATTCATTAATTAGCTAATGAAATGATTTGCACCTATCTATGTAACATTAGAATGAATGGTGTTTTTAAACCAAATTGAAATCAAATATGAAGTCGAATAGAAAAGGATAAATGATAAGAACTGTATATATATGTACATGCATATTCATTGAACAGGTTATAGCAAAGGGGCTAGAGAAGAGGAATAAAATTTGTGCCCGACAAATAGGTACACATTTACTGATTTGTTTGGGTGATGATTTTGAGCCTATTGGCTAGCCGCTTGGCTTTTTCTTTTTCTTTTTGAGATTAGAAGGACCGGGAACGCTATTTGCGATTTCCCGACGCTCCCGGTACAGGGGAGGTTATGACGAAATTTTTCCAAAATTTAAGGTGTTAGAAATTTTTTTGAAGTGAAAACGATATAGAAATCATTGAATGAACTATATTTATATAACTATATAAATATAAATAAAATTAAAACGAAACGAAGCCGTGCAGTTCGTATTTCGAAACCGTGATTTCAAACGACTAGTACGGGAAATCCGACCATTGGATTTTCCCGAAACCTCAACCGTCGGGTTCGCCTTGGAAATATCTTCCCAACGGCACCAACCTTATGAAAATCCAACGGTTGGATTGTCTGGAATGTTTAATTCAAATCTGAAGAAAAACAGCGCCAGAAACGATTATATTTATATATATATAAATATAATTATATATTTAATCGAATAACGACGCTGCAGTTCGTAATTTGAAATCGAAAATTCAAACGATTGTACCGGAAGATCCGACCGTCGGATTTTCCCGAAACTGGAACCGTTGGATTCGTTTTGAAAAGACCTTTCTAATGATGTAAATTTTGTGAAGATCCAACGGTTAGATTTTCAGATAAGTGTAAATCAAATCTGAAGAAAAACAGCGCCACGGCCGCGTTATGGCCCGAAGCGTCGTTTTGAATAAATGGGCTATTTTAAAATAAATAAAAATAGCGATAAATAGTTATAAAATATCATAAGCGATATGGAATGGAAATAAACTGAAATTTGCTTGATTTGTGTGGCTTTTGATGGTTGAATGTGTTTGGTGTGAAAATTACATTAAAGAACACAATTGGTGTTGTCGAATAATTTAACCATTGAAATAAATCGATTTGAAATTCTAAATATACGTGAATTATTTGGAAAGGCCGAGTTAATTCTCATTTCGAATAATCGACCGACGATTGAAATTCGAAGATGAAGACGATGGTCGAAGACCGGAGATCTTCACCTCGTTTGGATGGTAACCGAGGTCCTGATTGGGAGGCATCCCGAAATATGGATAATGAGTGGTGATCGTCCAGACGTACGTGGTGATCGAAGGGTTTGCGAGGTATTTAGTGCCTCCGGTTTCGTTTAGACCCAAAACGGACTTGTAAATGGACTGTGTGTCCGACATTGGAATTTGTTCTGTGTGATTGATAGCCATCAGTTGCACGGTGTGAATTGCCTGTGTGGCATGCTAAGATGCAGTGATCAGGGCTTCTGTTGAAAAGCAAAGTCTTGTGGAGATGATCAAAGCACCGCCTGTGTGGCGTAGCTTTGTGTATAACGTGAATTCGCGAGCCTCACACCCCGGTATGAACCTAAAACGGGAGAGGACATCAGGGAGGGCATGCGTTTCTTCCTAGCTAGGGTGGTGTCAGTGACCTACCAGCCCTGACATTTATATACTTTTCACCTATGTGGTTGTTGCTGTTGCGAGGCGCCTCGGTTTGGTCGAACGATCCGGGTCCGATGGAGTCATTCGTTGGCTCGTTTACGCCCCAAAGGGCGGGGAAACGTATTGTTCAGGCATAATAATCCACATCGGTGGACCGGCCCTGACGATCCAAGGGGCAGTTGCGGCTGTTCCTGAGGCTCGGGCTAGGCAGTCTCGAATTCGGTAAGGACTATCTTTTGCCTTGGTTCATGACGGAAATCCAATTTCCAAATACGTGATCGTGCGGTTTTGATTGTATATATATATGGCGACATGATATATGGTACCCATGCCGTCTATGATTGATAGTTATGATTTGAAATTGTTTTCAAAACATATAAACACTAGCAATAATATCAAATGCCTTTGTTTTATTCGTATCAAGCATATCTTGGCCGTTATAAGGTAAAAACTCTATCCTCCGGTTTGCGTTGCATTGTGTGATGGGAACTGAGTCTTATAACGGTTTCATTTTTATAAAAAGCATAGCGATGTTTAAAAGAAAGATTTGTTTTAAAGCACTGGCAATCCAATGGAGTAAACCCATTCCACGAAAGTGGCGTGGTCCTGTGATTAGCCAATTATATATGTGTTGAGTGGATTTCTCATACCAGTCCCATGACTGACTCGTAGTTTGTTTCACTCTCAAACTCGGGTGCCCCTTTTTCTACACGGGCAGCCTTGTATTCAGGTTTAGCTGGTTCTTTCTGGATAGCTGGAGCTGAAGATGGATTCTATCATTTATTTCTTTTTATGCTGTTCAGCTCCTATTGTACATATTTTGTTTATTTCCGCTGTAGACATTTATGTATAGCTGAACTGTATTTGTACTAAGTAAGATCCTGTATATTGTGTAACTCTGATGATTACTTTTATCCAGTATATTTTGTTGTTCATTCTGGTGTATTTATTTAATTCTGTTCTGCTGTTATATGTTTCTGTGTTATATTCCAAAGATAACCTTGTTTCCGTGAGAACGGGAAATCGGGTCGTCTCAACGTGGTATCAGAGCTTTGGTTAAGCTTAGTTCTGGAATATAACATTTGAACGAACTCGTCAGAAATAGAACCAGTAGTGTTCTAGGACGGGTAACTCTATACAGATAGGATCAGTAATATCCTAGTATGAGTAAAGCAGAATGATTACACCTCGATAGACACATTTACATTGAAGTATGTGTTTCTATATTTTAAACTATCTTTTCTGTGACCTGACACTTGATCTGCTAATTGCAGAAGTACTAGAAAAATGAGTGCCAGAAACAGAAGGAATACAGAACCCGATCTAGAGGCTCTATTAAAGAAATATCGAAATCTGAACGGAGCGCAATTCTCGGGCAATGAATCTATTATTCAAACTCAAGCCTGGTTGAGTTCTGTGGAAAGAATCTTTGAGCATATCCAGCTGAGAGATGACCAGAAATGGTTAGTAGCATCTTGGGCGCTCAAAGAAGAAGCTTTAATCTGGTGGGAAACAATCATCAAAGATAATCCAGAAGGTGATATCACATGGGACAAATTTAAAGTGATTTTCCTAGAAAGGTTTACTCCTCCCGAAGCAACCGAGAGATTGTGTGAAGAATTTTCTTATCTAATACAAGGTGACATGACCATTCCGGAATACCATAAGAAATTCAACGAACTTGCTCACTTTGCTCCTCATCTAATTCAAAATCCGAAGAGGAAAAATATGAGATTTATTCACGGACTTCAAAGGAAATACCAGAATAAGGTATTGGGGCATGTGAAGCTTCCTTTTTCTGAAATGATATATATGGCCTATCAGTATGAAGATCTCCATAAGAAAGGAATGTTATGCGACGAAGAAGAAGTTAGTTCTAGTGACGTAGCAGAGTCGGAAACTGATATTCCTGAGGCAAGTTCAATGTCTAAAGTCGGTAAGGAGCCCAAAGTAAGTCGGAAAAGGGCCAGACCTGAGAAAGAATCAGCAATGACCGCTATGTGCTTAAACTGCAATCAAAAAGGTCATTTGTCCAGGAAATGTAAGTCCTTGAAATTGCAAAAGAGGGAGGGATCTAAATCAAGGAGCAAGGTTAAAGGCAATAGTAAATGCAATCTCTGCCATCAGGCTGGTCACGTAAAGCAAGACTGCTGGCAGTTGAAAAAGACTGAAATAGTTCAAGTGAATGAAGTAGCAGAAACCTCAGCACCCTCAGATAGTCAAGAAAGGTCTGATGTTTTAGAAGGCACGCTCAATGTCAAAAACATTCCAGTTAAAGTACTGTTTGACACAGGCGCGTCACGAAACTTTATTGCAAAGAGTGCAGTCAAGAAGTTGGATTTGAATTTGAAAAAGCTCAAAGAGCCAATGACAGTCCGAAATCCAGTTGGAGGTTCCATCGATCTCAGTTGGGTTTGTGCAGTACCCGTCTCTTTTTCTTGCTATAAATTCCCTATTATCTCTGTCGTCATGAACTTTGATGAATTCGATCTTATTTTGGGATTGGATTGGTTAACCAAATACGAAGCAGAGGTTAGATGCGCCGAGAGAGTTGTTAGAGCTAAGATCAAATCCGGAAGTTATATAACCATTCCCTGTGAAGGTCAGAATGCTAATAGAAAAGACTTCTGGGCGGCTTTGAATGTTTCTCCAACCCAAATAGAAAATGTTCCTGAAGTCACAGAGAATATTCCTGACCTCATCAAAGATATTCCTGTCGTCAAAAACTATGCGGATGTGTTCGAGGAAGTTGTTCGCTTACCTCCGCAGAGAGAAATAGATTTCAAGATTGCTTTAATTCGCAATGCAAGGCCGGTAGTTCACGCTATTCGAAGAATGTCCTTGAAAGAGAAGGAGGAATTAGACAATCAAACACGACAGCTAGTATGGAAGGGTCTAATCAGACCTAGTTTCTCTGATTGGGGTGCAGCCGTGGTATTTGTCCCAAAATCTGACGGTACTCTACGTCTTTGTGTGGACTATCGTGATTTGAACAAGCAGACTATAAAGAACAAATATCCATTGCCGCGGATTGATGATCTGTTGGATCGATTAAATGGAGCACAAGTATTCTCAAGGATGGACCTAGCTACAGGTTTCCATCAACTTCGTATTGCCGAAGAGTGTGTTCCAATGACAGCGTTTAGAGGCCCCGACTTATTCTACGAGTGGTTAGTAATGCCGTTCGGCTTATGTAACGCTCCTGCTTACTTCGTCGATCTAATGAACAGGGTACTCAGAGGAGTATTGAATAAATTTGTTCTGGTTTTTATTGACGATATTCTAATCTTCTCTAAATCAAAGGCCGAACATGAAAAGCATCTGGAACAGGTTTTGGAAATTCTCAGACGGAATGTACTAAAAGCCAAATTTTCCAAGTGTATCTTCTGGCAAGATGAAGTAAAATTTCTGGGCCATGTCGTATCGAAAGATGGAATCGCTGTGGATCCAAGCAAAATCACAGCTATTCAGAATTGGAAACAGCCCAGTACTCCCACTGAAGTCCGCAGTTTTCTCGGATTGGCTAGCTATTACCGGAAGTTCGTTAAAAACTTTTCGAAGATATCTGGTCATTTAACAAAGCTTACAAAGAAGCATTCTAAGTTCAAATGGACTCAAGAAAGTGAGGAGGCTTTCGAAGAGCTAAAGTAAAGATTAACAACTGCTCCAGTGCTAACCATCATCGATGGCAACCAAGATTTAAAAGTATGGACTGATGCTTCTAGAGAAGGCCTTGGCGCAGTGTTAATGCAAAGAGGCCAAGTAATTGCTTATGCTAGCCGTCAACTTAAGCCACACGAGAAAAACTATGTAACTCATGATCTTGAGTTATTGTCTATCATATTCTCTTTGAAAATCTGGAGACACTATCTTCTCGGTGAGAGATTCGAACTATTTACAGATCATCAGTCATTAAAGTATCTGTTCACTCAGAAGGACCTAAATCTGAGACAGCAACGTTGGCTGGAGTTTCTTGCAGCATATGACTTTGAAATTATATATACTCCAGGAAAAGCCAATGTCGTGGCCGATGCATTAAGCAGAAAGAATGTAATGATCGCCAGTTTTATTATCACGACTTCATTACTAGATAAGATATCTGCTCTTCAGGAGGATGATCGCTTCATTCAGAAGATCAGAGGGATAATTCAACAAGGCGAGCCCTCGAGTTTTCAAGTAGACAATGAGGGGATTCTAAGGCTCAAAGGTCGAATATGCGTTCCTAACATTCCTGAACTTCGAAAGGAAGTACTGGATGAATGCCACAAGTCGAAACTCAGTATCCATCCGGGAGTAAGCAAAATGTATAATGACATCAAACGCACTTTCTGGTGGAAGTCGATGAAAAGGGACATTTCCTTATATGTTAGTCGGTGCCCTACTTGCCAGCTAGTCAAGAGCGACCAGCAGAAACTAGCTGGATTATTACAACCGCTAGAAGTTCCTGGCTGGAAGTGGGAACATATTTCTATGGATTTCATTGATGGTTTGCCCAAAACCAGAAAGGGAAATGACAGTATTTGGGTGATCATAGATCGCTTCACGAAGACCGCCCATTTTATACCTGTCAAATCAAATAGAACCGCTCAGAGTCTGGCACATATTTACTTCAGGGAAATAGTTAGACTGCATGGAGTGCCACTCAGTATAGTCAGTGATAGAGATACAATATTCACTAGTAAATTCTAGGAGGCATTTCAAGTCGAGCTGAGAACGAAGTTAAACCTAAGCACCGCTTATCATCCTTAGACAGATGGTCAGACTGAGAGGGTGAATCGCATTCTAGAAGATCTATTGCGGGCTTGTGTTATAGATTTCGGTGGATCATGGGAAGACAATCTACATTTGGCTGAATTCTCTTATAACAACAGCTACCAGGCGAGTCTGACAATGTTGCCATTCGAAGCATTGTATGGTAGACCGTGCCGATCTCCTGCTTGTTGGGTCGAGCCTGGAAATAGACTTGTGTTGGGTCCTGATATGATTCGAGAAGCTGCCGACAAAGTCGATTTTATTAAGAAGAGATTACTCGCCGCTCAAAGCCGACAAAAGAGCTATGCCGATAGAAGAAGAAGAGATATATCCTTTGAAGTTGGCGACTATGTATATTTGAAAGTATCGCCGATGAGAGGAGTTATCAGGTTCGGTAAAACTGGAAAGTTAGCGCCTAAATTTATTGGTCCGTTTCCTATTCTGGAACGGATTGGTACTCTCGCTTACAGGGTCAAACTGCCTGACTGGCTGCCTGGAGTTCATGATGTATTTCATATATCTCAACTTCGAAAGCACGTTCATGATCCAGACTTGATCGTGGAAGAAGCAGCTCAGCAGGATATTGAAATTACTCCAGAATTAGCTGTGAGGCGTGAGCCGCTGAAGATCATCGGCAAAGAAACCAAAGAGCTGAGGAACAAGAAGGTTCACTTAGTCAAAGTGCAATGGAGTGGAGATCCGCGAGATTGTACTTGGGAAACTGAGGAGAGCATTCAGAAAGCTTATCCTAGATGCCGAGTAGATATCTTTGATTGACTCTGGTGCAAGGTACATTTAACCTACTTTGCATTACCTTTTAATTCTCTATTCTGTTGCTATTTTCTTCCCATGGATGTGCATTGTTTATTCTATACTCTGAATATTAAAAACAAATTGGTTGTTGTATTGTGGGATTGTAGATTTATCAAACCACTTTCGACTTTATTCCTTTTCGGGGACGAAAAGTTTTAAGTGGGGGAGATTGTAACGACCCAGAAAATCTGAACCAATTTAAAATTTTTTTATTGGCTAAGATAATGGATTTTAAATATTTAAAATAAATATTTTAAATAATGGCGATGAAAACTGAGTTCGAATCGACATTTTAAAACCAATATAATTAATTATAATTATATATAGAATTGAAAATGGCGCGGTAGTTCGATAAATTCGATTTCAAACTTAAATTGAATATACCGGGTGCAAAACAATCCGGATTTTAGTGAAACCAAAAATATTTATATCTGTTTGTGAATATCTTTCTAGCGAATCCAACCAATCGAAATTTGATAGCGGGAATCAAAAGATATGTCTAGTTGAAAATTCTGAATAGTCGCTATGGAATTCAGGCCCTTAAAAATGGACATTTTGCAAATGACCTCGGATTTCGACGAAACCACTTTTGTTGGATCCGCAGTGTCAAGTAATTGCTAGGTTTCAAATTTCATAATTTTTCGAATCAATATGTGAGCGTGGCATAGGAAAACGCGTTTGACCAGTTTCTGTTGATTTTAATCGACTAGAAATTGGCCATTTTTCAAACGGTCTCAGAATTCGACGAAACTAGTTTTGTTAGGACCGTATCGACAATACGAAGCTGGAAAATATTTTTCTGGAATTTTTCTAGTTAGTAGGTGACCCCGGTAATTTGAAATGTGCGTTTAAAATTCAATATAGTGATTTAAATGAAAATTCAAAAGGAAACTGATTGTAACGATCAAATCAGCTTGCGATACATATCCCATTGTGTTCGGAATGGGGGTTAAACGCTATGGACGACAGGCGGTGAGCCTCGTTTCGAGGTCGTGGGTAAAAGTCAACTTTATGCAATTAAATAAAAAAAAAATATATATATATACTTTTCCCTCCTATACCCTGCCCCCCCCCCCCCCCCCGTTCATTACCGATTTCATTTATACAGAAAAAAAAAAGAGAAACCCTAAATCAAATCGCGCGCCTCCCTCCAGACATCGCCGCCCCCCACCTCGTCTCGACGCCGACGAAGAACCCTACCCCCCCTCCATCGATCGAAGCATCGCGACACCGATTAGCCCCCCCCCCGTCGAATCCCATCGCGAAGCCACCAAACCCCCGACCTTGACACCGACGAAGCAGCCCCCCCCCCCCCCTCGAGACATCACCGACGAAGCAGCCCCCCCGCTCCTCTGTAAGTTTTAATTTTATTTATCTATTTTATTTTAAAACTGATTTTATTTTTAAAAGTATAAACTGATTTTATTTTTAAAAGTATAATACTGATTTTATTTTTAAAAGTATAAACTGATTTTATTTTTAAAAGTATAATACTGATTTTATTTTTAAAAGTATAATACTGATTTTATTTTTAAAAGTATAAACTGATTTTATTTTTAAAAGTATAAACTGATTTTATTTTTAAAAGTATAATACTGATTTTATTTTTAAAAGTATAATACTGATTTTATTTTTAAAAGTATAAACTGATTTTATTTTTAAAAGTATAATACTGATTTTATTTTTAAAAGTATAAACTGATTTTATTTCTAAAAGTATAAACTGTTTTTTTTAAGAAGAAACTAAAACTGCATTTCATAAAAATAAAAACTGCATTTTTTATAAAGATAAAAACTGCATTTTTATAAAAGAGAAAAACTGATTTTATTTTGAACTTTAAAATAGGAAAAAGGTTTAATCTTTTAGTAGAAAAAGATTTGAACTTGCAAATGTGAAAATCATATTTTTATATGTTGAAAGCAAAAGTAAAAATCATATTTTTATATGTTGAAAGCAAAAGTAAAAAAATCATATTTTTATATGTTGAAAGCAAAAGTAAAAATCATATTTTTATCTTTTGAATAGCATAGTAAAAATTCTATTTTTACATATGTAGAGAATACGGGCGAAAGCGACAAAAGGCGAAGATTTCTATTAGGAAGAGTCGTGCAGTTGGATAGCTATTGGTGAGATTTCTGATTTAAAATTTATATATATATGTGTGAAGTAAAAGTGAATTGCTATATATAAATATATATATATATATATATATATATATATACGCCCCTCGTCCACAAACCATGGACGATATTTATTGGTTGAAATTGTTGTGGAAATTTGATTGATAGCGAATGATTGTTTGGGATTGTTTGTGATTGATATTGGTTGATTGTGGTTGAAAAATACCCATTTGTGGTTGTGAAATATTTGGTTGAAACCACTTAGGATTAGTTTGTGGAAATGAAATAAATATATACATGCCGCCTGCGTGCGAACTAGATGCATGATCCCCATTGTCAAAAACCGCGAGGTTTTAAGGTAGAGCGAGGAGCCGTACTAGGGACGGTGCCGGTGTAACTACCCTGCCGTTATGCTGCCGAAATTTTGAATAATATTTGTGTGTTTGAATTATTTTCATATGCTTAAACTATATTTATTCATTGTATAGAAAACATTCATGTGTTGAATTGATATTCATTCGTTGTTTAGAAATTCATGTGTTGAATGGTATTCATATTTTGAAATAAATTGTTCGATAATAAAAAATCACATTTTTATCTATATATAGAAACTATTGAAAACATTCATGTGTTGAATTGATATTCATTCGTTGTTTAGAAATTCATGTGTTGAATGGTATTCATATTTTGAAATAAATTGTTCGATAATAAAAATCACATTTTTATCTATATATAGAAACTATTGAAAACATTCATGTGTTGAATTGATATTCATTCGTTGTTTAGAAATTCATGTGTTGAATGGTATTCATATTTTAAAATAAATTGTTTGATAATAAAAATCACCTTTTATCGACTATATGAACTATATAGAAAAATAGTGTTTTGAAATGAATTGTTTTACAATAAAAATCACATTTTTATTGTATGCATAAATCGTTGAAATGCGAAGTGTTAAAAATAGCCACTTGTTCAAACTAAACATATATGAGTTGAAATATTCATTAATTAGCTAATGAAATGATTTGCACCTATTTATGTAACATTAGAATGAATGGTGTTTTTAAACCAAATTGAAATCAAATATGAAGTCGAATAGAAAAGGATAAATGATAAGAACTGTATATATATGTACATGCATATTCATTGAACAGGTTATAGCAAAGGGGCTAGAGAAGAGGAATAAAATTTGTGCCCGACAAATAGGTACACATTTACTGATTTGTTTGGGTGATGATTTTGAGCCTATTGGCTAGCCGCTTGGCTTCTTCTTTTTCTTTTTGAGATTAGAAGGACCGGGAACGCTATTTGCGATTTCCTGACGCTCCCGGTACAGGGGAGGTTATGGCGAAATTTTTCCAAAATTTAAGGTGTTAGAAATTTTTTTGAAGTGAAAACGATATAGAAATCATTGAATGAACTATATTTATATAACTATATAAATATAAATAAAATTAAAACGAAACGAAGCCGTGCAGTTCGTATTTCGAAACCGTGATTTCAAACGACTAGTACGGGAAATCCGACCATTGGATTTTCCCGAAACCTCAACCGTCGGGTTCGCCTTGGAAATATCTTCCCAACGGCACCAACCTTATGAAAATCCAACGGTTGGATTGTCTGGAATGTTTAATTCAAATCTGAAGAAAAACAGCGCCAGAAACGATTATATTTATATATATATAAATATAATTATATATTTAATCGAATAACGACGCTGCAGTTCGTAATTTGAAATCGAAAATTCAAACGATTGTACCGGGAGATCCGACCGTCGGATTTTCCCGAAACTGGAACCGTTGGATTCGTTTTGAAAAGACCTTTCTAATGATGTAAATTTTGTGAAGATCCAACGGTTAGATTTTCAGATAAGTGTAAATCAAATCTGAAGAAAAACAGCGCCACGGCCGCGTTATGGCCCGAAGCGTCGTTTTGAATAAATGGGCTATTTTAAAATAAATAAAAATAGCGATAAATAGTTATAAAATATCATAAGCGATATGGAATGGAAATAAACTGAAATTTGCTTGATTTGTGTGGCTTTTGATGGTTGAATGTGTTTGGTGTGAAAATTACATTAAAGAACACAATTGGTGTTGTCGAATAATTTAACCATTGAAATAAATCGATTTGAAATTCTAAATATACGTGAATTATTTGGAAAGGCCGAGTTAATTCTCATTTCGAATAATCGACCGACGATTGAAATTCGAAGATGAAGACGATGGTCGAAGACCGGAGATCTTCACCTCGTTTGGATGGTAACCGAGGTCCTGATTGGGAGGCATCCCGAAATATGGATAATGAGTGGTGATCGTCCAGACGTACGTGGTGATCGAAGGGTTTGCGAGGTATTTAGTGCCTCCGGTTTCGTTTAGACCCAGAACGGACTTGTAAATGGACTGTGTGTCCGACATTGGAATTTGTTCTGTGTGATTGATAGCCATCAGTTGCACGGTGTGAATTGCCTGTGTGGCATGCTAAGATGCAGTGATCAGGGCTTCTGTTGGAAAGCAAAGTCTTGTGGAGATGATCAAAGCACCGCCTGTGTGGCGTAGCTTTGTGTATAACGTGAATTCGCGAGCCTCACACCCCGGTATGAACCTAAAACGGGAGAGGACATCAGGGAGGGCATGCGTTTCTTCCTAGCTAGGGTGGTGTCAGTGACCTACCAGCCCTGACATTTATATACTTTTCACCTATGTGGTTGTTGCTGTTGCGAGGCGCCTCGGTTTGATCGGACGATCCGGGTCCGATGGAGTCATTCGTTGGCTCGTTTACGCCCCAAAGGGCGGGGAAACGTATTGTTCAGGCATAATAATCCACATCGGTGGACCGACCCTGACGATCCAAGGGGCAGTTGCGGCTGTTCCTGAGGCTCGGGCTAGGCAGTCTCGAATTCGGTAAGGACTATCTTTTGCCTTGGTTCATGACGGAAATCCAATTTCCAAATACGTGATCGTGCGGTTTTGATTGTATATATATATGGCGACATGATATATGGTACCCATGCCGTCTATGATTGATAGTTATGATTTGAAATTGTTTTCAAAACATATAAACACTAGCAATAATATCAAATGCCTTTGTTTTATTCGTATCAAGCATATCTTGGCCGTTATAAGGTAAAAACTCTATCCTCCGGTTTGCGTTGCATTGTGTGATGGGAACTGAGTCTTATAACGGTTTCATTTTTATAAAAAGCATAGCGATGTTTAAAAGAAAGATTTGTTTTAAAGCACTGGCAATCCAATGGAGTAAACCCGTTCCACGAAAGTGGCGTGGTCCTGTGATTAGCCAATTATATATGTGTTGAGTGGATTTCTCATACCAGTCCCATGACTGACTCGTAGTTTGTTTCACTCTCAAACTCGGGTGCCCCTTTTTCTACACGGGCAGCCTTGTATTCAGGTTTAGCTGGTTCTTTCTGGATAGCTGGAGCTGAAGATGGATTCTATCATTTATTTCTTTTTATGCTGTTCAGCTCCTATTGTACATATTTTGTTTATTTCCGCTGTAGACATTTATGTATAGCTGAACTGTATTTGTACTAAGTAAGATCCTGTATACTGTGTAACTCTGATGATTACTTTTATCCAGTATATTTTGTTGTTCATTCTGGTGTATTTATTTAATTCTGTTCTGCTGTTATATGTTTCTGTGTTATATTCCAAAGATAACCTTGTTTCCGTGAGAACGGGAAATCAGGTCGTCTCATCCTATCGCCAAAGTTTTTGGTTCTGATAAAAGGAAAAATTCTTGTCGTGCAATTAGCTCCTCTTCTTCCGTAAAGCACGTAAAGATAATGCAAGCATCAAAAGCAATTGCTGACAAGAATAAAAAGGATGATTTTCGTCAATGGTCTATGGAATTACAAAATCAAGTTGCAAGTCAAGTGGCGAGTCAAGTGTCAATCTAAATCAACGATGCTCTTAAATCATTTGCTTCATCCTTTCTTACTATGGTACCGGGATTGCAACATAACGTTAATGGCGGTGTTATGACGCCTATGACAGAAACCGCTTCTAATTTGGATAAATCTACACCGAACGTTGGAATTGCTAATTCGGTTATTCCGACAAATGATGTTGGATCATCAACAAAAGGAAAACAATTTGTAATGCTATTATCACAAGATATGAAGAATGTAGCAAAAGCTTATATTGGTATGCAAACCATGTGTCATTTTAGAGAGATAGTGCCAGATGTTGAGAAAGTTGTTTGGATAACAGAAGTTTAGATCCGGAAGCACCAATTTACGATGATCCTCAAAACGGACACTACAAGCTTTGTGAATTTTCAGATGGAGGCTTTGTGATATGGTCCCTGCTTCGCCTTCATAATATCTAAAATTCTATGTATCTTTAGTAAAACTTTGTATTGTTTTTTGTAATTTGAACTTGATATTGTGGTATTTTGAAATTGAAAGCATATGCAAAAGTGACATTATTGGAATTTGGAATATGGAAGTGTACTAAATACTTTTATTTGAATTGGTATGCTGAGTTATATATGTGATTGAAAATCATAAAAACATGTTATATAAGTGTTAGCAATTTATGTATGCCAACATTTATAAGAGTTAGTAGGATTATGATACTGACATTTATAAGTGTTACCATATCTTATGGTTCCAACATTTATAAGTGTTAGCAATGAATATGTTTGTAACATTTATAAGTGTTACCATATCTTATAGTTCCAACATTTATAAGTGTTAGCAATGAATATGTCTGTAACTCTTATAAGTGTTACCATATATTATAGTTCCAACATTTATAAGTGTTAGCAATGAATATGTCTGTAACTCTTATAAGTGTTACCATATATTATAGTTCCAACATTTATAAGTGTTAGCAATAAATATGTTTGTAACACTGATAAGTGTTAGCAGTTACTCTGTTTGTAACACTTATAAGTGTTAGCAGTTGGTCTTCTTGTAACACTTATAAGTGTTAGCAGTTACTCTGCTTGTAACTGCTTGTAACACTTATAAGTGTTGGCAGTTACTCTGCTTGTAACACTTATAAGTGTTACAGGAAATTCCTCACAGGCTGTTAGTGACACATAAAAGTGTTACAGAAATTATTTGTAACACCTATACTTGTTGGGAATCCACTGTTTTGGTGTAGTGTAAACTTCTATTTCAAAACCTGAAAGGAACTTAAATTACGCTAATTAACTTCATCATCCCTAATTCAAGATTCGCGTCGTTTTATGTCGTGAGTATCAATTTCAATTGTGCACGTTGTTCGAATTCGATCCTATGTCAATGGCGTATCCTATTACGCCATCGCCAAGGCATAACTTTTTCGCTTTTGACGACGTTCACCAACCGCTACCTTGAGTCCAGCCCTTTCAATTGCATGTATTTTTTTACTTTTGAAATAGAAAACGTGGTTTTTGAAAATGAAATTGGTGTTTCAGGCATGACTAATTTGCAGCAAAAGGGAGAGTAAAGGAAGAAAAATCTTACGGAATAAAGAATGATGCTTTAACTTTAGAATGCACATGGCATACTCTCCATGGTCAAATTAGAGTAGGTTTGATAGCTCACAAGTGCGTAATCAGTTTCAATGTAATAATATATCGATTTTATTTCCTTGTAATGATTTTTATTTCAATCCCTCATTCATCTTGATTACCATCTTCAAAAATCAAATCAACACTCTACAAAATTGCATCTCAATAATATCACCTACAGATTAACATATCTTTTATCTAATTTTGTCTTGCAAGTGTCCATTAATTTTTCAATATGATTACTTTATGAAAAAGGTGGACTTTCAGCTTAATGGTTTTGAAATCTGAGTAAAAAAAAACGTTTCTGACGCTTCGAGGAAAACTGTCTCATCATATGTTTCCATGATAACAAGCATTTTTATTATTTGAGACCAATGAGATAAGCCTTGAACCTTAGCACCTGAAAAATTATAGACCTTCCGCTTGGAAAAAAAATGAAGCCGCATCATAGAACAAATAGTCATTCAATCAAGAAACCAAAACAACATACATTCAATCAAGAAACCAAAACAACATACCTGTAATTGCAGGGTAATAATTTATTAATAGGAAAAAATGAGCTCCGTAAATCCTTTATCAACATAGTTGATTCACTGACAAATTTTACCCAATTAGTAAATTGGTAACATCATTAAATAAAATACAGGTAACAAATCAGAAACAAGTGGTCATTCCAGAGACTATATCCCCAATATGTAAACTGTGTGGAACATGGGTACTTGTAACAGATGAGTGCAGGTGAAATAAGGGGAAAAGTCCTCATCTCTACCAAGTACACAAAAAATTTCAGACGCTTGTTAGCAAGCTCACAAAATGATCTTATGAAGAAAGTAAATTCGGAAGCAACGAAGTAAGAGGTTCAAAACTCAATTTAAACCATACAATCACACACTCATTCACAGTATCATAGTAACCGCAACTTTGTACATTCTACATCTATTTTATTTTAGAAATCTACAGCAAAAATTCACATTTATAGTCCAAACACAACGAAAGTGAAATTGATTTCTTTACCTCTTATCGTAATTCCTGGAAGCCGCCGATTCCTGGAAGCCCCAATTCGGAGTCATGATTGAGAAATGGGTGGAGAGAGGATTTGAGAGGCTAACAACGATTTGACAAATCCAAAATCCTTAGTATTTGATATTGATATCGATTAGGTAATCGCTGGTATCAATTCTTCGAAGTCCTTTTTTTTATTTGATTATGTCGCGGCCTTCGTAGGAATAAGCGTTGGGGAGAAAGAATTGAGGTACCGATTAGGTTATGAGTGAGAGCTTACCATTTTGCCCTTAGAATATAAGGATTGACTAGGCATACCAACACAAATAAGTGTTGGCACATTTTTGGTGATGCATTTTTACTATAGCAACACATATTAGTGTCACTAGTCTACAACACATATAAGTGTTGGCAGTTGAAAAAAATAAGAGTTGCCAATTGACCATTATGGTGTAGTGTAGATTAAAACCCTAAATCTAACGGCAATGGATTGTCCTATGTATTCTATATAAAGGCATGAACCTCAGTCATTCTAAACTACACGCAAAACTATTTCTTCCTCCTCCTGCCTCCAAATATTTTCTAAGAAAAATATGTGTATAGAATTATTGAGGTGCTGCCTAAACATATAATAACAAAGGACAATTCGGACTGCCTACACCAATAAAAGATTAAAATGGACCTTCTACAACAACTATCTTAGAAGATACTTCTAGATCCGCAGCTATGGTGAGTTAACTATGATTATTCAGATTTCTTCTAAGTTTAAGTTAAATAGATGTAATAGTTGTTGAAGTAAACTAAAGAAAAAGAACATTGATAGTAAATATATTTTGGATCTGAAAATAACAATGTTTAAGAATAATATTCTTATATGTTCTTTACTGCCACTTGCCTATTCGTTTTCAGTTAATTTACTTTTATGTACATCTCTTCCTTATCCCTTTTATCAACTGGTTGTCTTATCTACATATTATATGCCTTTTTGAAAAGTACGGAATAATGTTAAAAAGTGAAAATTGGGCATATTAGAATCTGCACTGTGTAAATAAGAATTATTAGAAAAAGGAAGAACATGTAAATATGAATAGGCAAAACTTAATTTCATATTAAGTAGGAATGTCATTTGTAAACATGTAATTGATATTAATATGATGTTGAATAAGATGGTATTCTGACATAACTTGTAGACATATTAATATGACATAAATGTGGCGAACATTTGGCATTAATTTGTGCACATATTAACATGACATTTACTTGGCCAAAAAAAATCATGGATATGCCAATAAGACATTTATTTGGAAACATTAGCATGTATATGTTAATTTGAAAAGACATGTTAGCATTAAAAAGGATATGTCACATTAATTAGCATTAAAGAGGTTTATGTTAATTTGAGAAAACATATAAATTCAGGAAAAACACATAATTGAGCGATTATGTTTATGACAATGGTAAATAACGGTACAAAGACATGATGTTAAGTTTAACTTGTGGTAGAAGTCTACCCGAAACCGCCCGGCAAATTTAGCATCCACAGTAGTCAACTTAATGTGAGAGGTCTAGTGTCTAGACATATCTAAATATATGTGTATAATGGGAAATAAAAGGATGGCATTAATTGTGATAAATAGATGTTAAAACGGAATAAGAATTGGAGTAAACAGGGAATGATAATAACCTATTTAGAAACATTCATATTAATTGGATGTTTCTGTTTATTTCATGATAAACTGGGAAAGACATGACAATTAGAAATTTTGTTCATTTAATATTAATTTGGACATTTATGCTCATTTTATTTTAATATTCATTTACCTTCCTATTTTTTTTTTCATGTTTCTATGTTTTAGATTATATGCCTATGTGATTTGATCTTATTTCCTCAGTTTTCCCTTTATTTTATGCTAAGCCTAGGCCTTGGAAGCCTAGGCTATGCCCGATTTGAGTGTGCGTATATTGGGGCAATAATGAATGACATAAAAAGTGGAATGTAGGCATGCTATTAAACTGAGTTTGCTTAAATTATAAATTTAGAAAAAATGATAATATACACATGTTTAGACTTGCTGTAAACCGATAAAAAAGGGTAATGTGTATATACTCACGGTAAATCGATAATATGCATAAGCCTGTATAAGATGTAAAATAGGAACGTAATTGATGAAAATATGCATGTATATTGGACATGTTAGATTAGACTTAATACAGATATTAAGTAATGAACATGTTATAAAAATGGAAGTACCAGATGTAAGTTAAGTAAACTGAATTACTGTAATCTATATGCACATCTGGACAAGTGCTTGTTTGGGGAAAGGGTTGTACACTAATAACATTTAGATACATGTAATTTGACAACCATGCTTATTATTGAACTTAAATCTGCTAAGTTACACTTATTAAATAATAACAAGCTAAAGAGGTCCCAAGTCTAGTTGTTGTGTATGAGGTTATTGCCGATTAAATCCTAGGTATACGGGGACACATGCCTAGGGGTTGACTTATGTCAAGAGGTGTGGAACCCATATCAGACAGTATCCTTGTTGGTATCATGGTATGTACCCTACACTAGGTAGGGGTAAAGGCACGCTTTACTGAATTTGATTATAAGAGGTTCAAGGTTTTGGGGGTGTTAGGGGCGCATTTCCGACGGAGTCATGAGCGTGCATGGGTCCGGCTACGAAACCTAAGACGTCAAAATACCTATGAATATTTTCTATGGATGGAAGTTGCAAGGTTTGGAGTGATACACCCTACTATCAGGGCAGACACAGGATATTCAGGTAATAGGGAGCCGATCGTTTGGGTAGTAATCAAGGTATGCCTAATCCAATTGTTATATTCTTGATATGATACATGCATGTCTGCTATGGGTGGTGTATCATAGGGGTCTGTTATGTAATTAGGCTACACCTAATCTTTCTTTTATATTCTGCTGTAATCCCGATATTCTAGTAGAAGTGCAAAACAGTCAAAATGTCTGATCTAATTTCTAGTACTGTTGATATCATCATTTTATGTTTATACGAATAAGCCAGTCCTTGTTATTAGTCCATATCAACTATTGTTCACCTTTATACATGTATAAGACACTTATCCTTTTATGTTACTAAAACCACCGTTTATCTATTTTACTTAACTTAGTAAGTCGGGCTGTTAATTCCAGCAACTCACCAGGCTTAATGTCTGACCCATTTCCTTTCTTCCTTTCTCTTTCTTTTGCTCAAGCTTATCAGGAGAAAGTGTATAGCCCTGATTTCTTTTTTAGCACTGTCATGATGAGATTCTACAAGTTGGATTTCTACTTATCCTCTTTCCTAGGTTAGGTTGTATCTTTTTTTACTATATTCGGGGATAATATTTATTTTACTTTGATGTTGTTTTTGACTAAGGTTTTGAGACATGACATTTTGTAACTGTTTGGTTAAATGAAAGTTTTTCTTCTGCTGTAAATTTATTTTCATGTCTTGCGAAATCTTAGTCTCTGTGATGATTTTCTGTCTTTATACCGACAATGCTCCATACTTTCTTAATGAAATCCTCATACGAGTGACATTAACAAATGTGGGGGTGTTACACACCCCCACACTAGCACTACGTGGTGCTTTCAGTGAATCTCGCAATGCCACCGCGAGATACCTTCAAGGTACCCCGCAATGCCACAATGATAGGAAGTTGAAGCTAGAAGGTAGAACTGCAAAAGAGAAGAAGTCAGTTTAGAGGAGAAAGAAGAAGGAAGAAGTCACAGAGAGAAGAATTAACAAAAGAAAGGAAAATTTCATTCATTCATACCTATTCATTACAAATAACATGTATACATAAATCCTAAATTATAGCAAATAGTGCCAGCTAGCTACTAGAATCCCAGACAATTGTAATATTGGTCGTATGTTTGTAAAGGCAAAAAGAAATAAAGCAAGGTCGTTATAACTAATTCAATTCATCGTGCAGCTTTATTACTACAGCTTGGGAGATGCACAAGACAAGTTGATCAACGGTAAACATGATCGTAACATTACCGACCCCTCAAAAATGACCTTGTCCTCAAGGTCGAAGACGTCCTCTATGTTGAATGTATCGCCGGGATCGAAGATGAGAATTTTGCTTGCACTTTTCATCTTGTTCATTTCAACAAACACACTGGATGCATCAGTCCATTTCCACTCTAGTTTGTTCATTTCAACAAACATGTTGTGTGCGTCAATCCATTTCTGCTCAATACGCCATGTAGAATTCAGTGCTACTGTGGCACACAAAGCCTTATAAAGTGCAGCTGTCAAGCAGTACTCATCAGACTGGTAATGAACACTATTTTTTGTAGGCATAAACATAGTATACTGTGGCGGTGGAGGTAGATTCGGTGGCGGTGTGAGAGGTATAGAGCTAGTAGCAACTACAATAGGTGGAGATGTAAGGGACTTAGGAGAGGAAGTGTTTGGTAATAGTGTTGCAGCAACCATAGTAGATGTAGACTTACCAAACAGTGAAGCAATGACGGAAATTGTTGTAGTTGCAACAGTGGTTGTCGGAGCAGCCAGACAAGCTAATCTGAATTGTCACTGTTGGTTGCTACGACAAGAGGCATGAATTAAGGGGGAGCAGCAGTGGTAGCGTGATTTGGAAGCCAAATTTTGTAGCAATCTCAGACAAGGAATGAATGATTTGATTAATGGAGCTTGCATTGTCGGCGAGGATGGTTTTGATGTTGATGATGTTATTTTCTGGAGCATTAATGATAGATTGGTGGTTGACGAGGGTGGCTTGGATGTTGTGAATGCTGATTTGTTGATGGTTGAGTTGGGTGGTGAGTTTGTCCATCCTGATCATGGTATGAGCCAAAGGAGATGAGGTCATCGGTGAAAGCACCAATTGATAGGAAGTGAAGCTAAGTCATAGGAGTAAGCAAGTTTATATAGATCCTAAATTATAGCAAATAGTGTCAGCTGGCTACTAGAATCCTAGGCAGTTGTAATCTTGGCCGTCCATTTGTAATGACAAATAAAATCTTGAAGGAAAAAAAAAAACCGTTAAATAGTGCCAGGTGCACAAGACAGGTTGGGTCACCGTTAAATATAACCGCATCGCATTGCGAGATAGTTATAAAATCTTGAAGGAAAAAAAAAAAAAAAAAAAAACCTAAAATGATATTTTCGTCCTCATGTTTTTATATAGAATTTGCCATTAAGATGGCAAATGCTGATTAAAACATGTGGCCGTGGACCTGAGAGTGGGAAATAATATACTCAAGTCAAACATTTTTCAGATGATATTATTAGGCATTCCGTCTCTCTCGTCCCATTTTCACTCCCTCCCGCTTTTTTCTCAATGGCCAACTTTTTCCTATATAACACCCGCCTTCCTTTATCGCCCCATATACCTTATTCTTCCCCAAAACTCCCTCACAGCTGTGTTGCCCTTTACAACTTTACATCAATATCATTTTCAAATAAGGCAAGCACTTTTCTCTTTCCTTTTTAAACTTCGGCTAACTTTCTGAGCTATTCTTATTCCGTTTCTTTTAACATTACTGTGTTTATAAACCTTATTTAATTATTTCAAACCCTAGGTCGCGGCGGCTTGGAAAAGTAGAAATAGGGGCATTTGTTGTGCTATGAGATCCGATACTTCCATGGAGAAGGATAAGGTCGCCACGGACGAAAGGATGCTGGTATTATTTTTATCTTTTATAGTTCTTTCGTCTAATTTTTGGTGTTCGAAACTTTTCTTTTGTTATTATAAAACTTGAAATTGAATTCGTTTAGGTGATGGTGCCCCCGCATCCTTTGATTAAACATTGGATTTCTGTGCTGAGAAATGAGCAGACCCCCTGTGCAGTTTTTAGTAAGTGTTTTGTTATATGAGGTCCCTTTTTCTTCTTTTTTGATTATATGCATGTGTGGTTGAATTGCCAGCCGCAATTTGTGGTTTGATACTTATATCATGTCCTTTTAATGAAATCATCCTCATCCTTGCCCTTTCCTAGTCGGCTGCATGATTGATTGTGTAGCTCGGCAGGAGTATTTAATTTCTAAGTGATGCCTCTGTATTCTTAAATGACCCTTGGCTTGCATATGCTTCTTAAAACCTAGATGGTTGCAGTACACTACTCTGTATTGCTTCGCTCTCCAAATTTATTTCCATAATAATGTGTTGCACCATTAACAAAAAATATTTGCGATATTGAGCTCATGCAGTTTAAGAGGCACTGGGATTATGTATTTATGTGCACTTTCAGTTATACCTTTTTATAATATCTTTTGGTATTCTGCTTCATTTTGATGTGCTTAGACCTCTAACATATGTATTACCTTCGTGTTTGTAGAAAATGCTTTGGCAGAACTTGGTAGACTCCTCATATATGAAGCCTCAAGAGACTGGCTGGTAAGTTAATAATATTTACCTACTTCTTCTAGACCCATCATCTTGTTTGCTGCTTTCATCAGATGGCTCACTAGAAATGCAGAAGTATCATCATATATTTCCAATCATGATTCAATCACTATTGTAAAGCGTATAATTACCAATACAAATTGCAATCTTTTTTTGCTTGTCAACAACGCAAAATGTTTTTATTACGTTAGCCCAGAAAATTGTTTGGCATTATGTTGTATATCAAGAAGAATAAATCAATTGAGTTTGAGATTTGAACTTAAGTTAATATTAAGACGGATTTGTAATGTTCGATATTGGATCGAATTGAATCGGATTGGATTGAAATGCTTAAATTAATATTATTTTATATTAACTACTCTATATTTCCAAATGTATAAACTCTTTTATGTATAACTATTTTAAATTAAAATATCTTAACAACCCACATTTTCGGACGGTTATAAATCGACAATAAACCACATGTTCGATTCAACCCATTCAGAAAGATAGATTATTAATGAGTTTGTTTTAAAGAAATAAAATTCAGAAGATGATGGTGGATGGAAACCCTATTTATAAAACGGTACACATTATCCTTCTTCCCCATTTTTTCTATCCAACTTATTGGTACTAAAATATTAGAAAATGCATTAAGAGCGTAAGTGGTATAAGGTAGGGTTGCACAAAGTATGGGTTTGGTTGGATTGGACCAAATACTTCATCCGACCCGCATAGGTATGGGTTTAAGGTAGTTCAACCCGTATCTGACCCTATATGAGGTTGGATATGAGTTGGATTGGTCGGGTTTAGTAGGGTTGGATTGGGTTGCTTGATTAAAATAAAAAGTGGGAATATAAGGGATTTTTTTTAAAATAATATTAAAATATTCAGCATAACATATTAGATTTTAGCTAGCATAATGCATTTAAAACAACTGATTCATTATGAGACACATTTTTATTAAATTTTCATTGTAAAATACATCATATGAAATTAATATACAACATAATAGAACAAGTGTTTCATTTTAATATATATTAAAATGCTCTTTAAAATATATTTGCCTAATTCTATCTAGTTTGGATTGACATGAAATATGTTTTTCTACATATTTACTATAGAATACATAAACATTATTCTAGGATTGTACTATTTTAATTTTAAGTGGACGGATATTAAGTTAGTTTTTTAATATAGGGTTGGATTGTGTTAAAGTAAGGTTGGGTTGAACAAAATATCAAACCCAACCCTTATATAGTATGGGTTACAAATTGTAACCCATATCCGACCCGAATTAGGATGGATTGGGTTGGGTTTATGTGGGTTGGGTTGGATTGGTGGGTTGGGTCGGTTTGAGTATGGGTTATGTGCAGCCCTAGTATAAGGGGGGAAGGCAATGATGTCATCGTAATTATTTAGTGCAATTCAATTTAATCAGTACATATAGTATATGTTTCATGCGTACAATATAAAACGATTAATACAAATGAGGCACACTTCACACATAAAAGGCAAATGAATAAGAAAATTGTACATAATCTGCATATGAAATATGATAATTGTTCCAACACAATCCACAAGCGAAAGAAAAAAGAATACAATTTGAAACTTAAATGCTTAAGTGTTGATTTTTAACATCGTAACATCAATTCAATTCAATATAAAAGTACAATATTGTAAAGGTTGCTATGGATGCAGTTCGGTGACCGAAATTGAAAATCAACTGTAAGGGCTTTAATAAAATTATTAAAAATAGGGAAAAATTATGTTAAATCATAATAAATAATTAGAAAGAGTTATGAACTAAATATACTTGGTTTTTTATATTTGTTGTTGTCGATTGATTGTTTGGATTGTGCTCGACCAGTTTATGAGCAGGCACTGTTATTACGGCGCTCGACTAGTCGATTAGTTAACATTGAAGCATCGACTAGAAGAATCGACTTGCCATTGGTTGAGCTCGAACCCTAAATCATGAAATTGAAGCCCTAAATTAGGAAATGGAAGCCCTAAATCAGGAAGTCGAAATCACGAAGTCGAAACCCTAAATCACAAAGTCGACCCCAAATCACGAAATTGAAGTCAAGCACGAAGTTGAACCATGGTGGCAACGATTTAAAAAAATTGCAATATAAAGACTGCGATTATCTGTATTTATAATACGAAGTGGTAGACTTGCAATTATCTATTGTAATCAAACATAATACACTGCAAGTCGAATACGAAGTGGTATATAAATGTTTTATAAACTGCAATTATCTATTAATACACTGCAAAGATGCATTTATTTATTTATATAATGCAATTATGTATTAAGATATACATATATATTTATTTATTTATCGACTAGTCCGACTAGTTGACTACTTGGACCTCTATTGACTCGACTCGACTTGCCGTCGTAATAACCTTGTGAGCAGGTATGTTTTTATATTTAGCATTGAGTTGGGTAGAAAATACTTGAATGTTAACACTTTGTGGTTTATTTCACGATTTGACTATGAGGTGTTCAGCGATGTTTGGTTCATTTCAATTCAATGAATGGTTTATGAAATGAGATTTTCATAAGAGAAAGGAAATGTTTTCCCGATTTTGGATAGGGAATGTTTTATAAAAATGCTTTGAACGAAAAATATGAATAGTAAGCAGTCAAACTTTTGCATATGGTATTTGTTACTAATATTCTAATAAAAAATTGGTTAAAATAATAGTTAAGTATAGTTTTTGTTGTTTTTTGAATTACCTAGAGAACTAAACTTTGCTTGTAAACTTTAGGGAGCTATGTGCCTGCCTAGCGCATATTTTGGGTATTTGTTGTCAATTTTTTGTTTCGAACCCATGGCCTTTAGTTTTGCAGCTCGGACCATCAACCAATTGTGCCAAACATTTCGGCTTAAACTATAGTTATATAATCTTAATTTTCAATTTTAATATTTTTTTTAAGGTAGAGTTTACTTTTTTTTTTTTTTAATGTCATACAAAATACTAGTTGAACATAGCAATTTATTTTTAATTATATAGAATCGTCTTTCGTCAAATGTTAAAAAGTCCTGTTTTCATGAAGTTAAGATCGTACAAAACTCAAAATCAAAAACAATATTTGATATAAATCTGAAATAAAAGAAATGTTAATTATTTATTGACGTTGAGAATAGAAAAACATTTAAAATGGAAATAAAATATTAAATATATAAAAACTTGTCATAATCGGGATTTGAACCTATGACCCTAATATTATTTCAAAATTCAAACATTGTAATTAACAATGGAGATTGATTTTCGTCATGGTCAGGATTCAGACTTGTGTGTATAGTCAGGGTATATTTGAAACTCCATCGTCAAATAAAAAACTGTTAGCTTCACCTACATATTCTAAGCACAATTGTCTACAACCGGATGTAAAAATGCAGTTGCTTTTTTGTTGACTAATGCAGAAAATGTGGGATCCATTTTCAACTAAAAAGGGCCAAAAAATACGTCAGTGTTTCCTCTAATCAACTAGCAAGCATCAAGTACGATTGTTTTATAGCTTAATTGTATTTTAGAAGATCTCTTCCGACTATTTCTAAAGATGTTGTCAACATATTGTTAATGAAGGTTCGTTAAATAAATATCAGTTGTAGAGTATCAACAATGACAATTAATGATGTAGTAGTGATTTAATAGCCACTGATCAGTTTAATCTAATGGTGCCATTTTAGATGCAAATAATTTGTTGTGTATGTGCCTGTATGTATGCCTGTACTAAGCTAATGATGTCGGCATAAAATGCAAAAATTAAAACTTGAGTCATGGTAAATTTCATGATCCCTTTTTTTTATGGGATTAAACTAATATTTTTATGCATATTGTTTATGTAACATACATCATCTCTACAAAGTTTTGATCATTTCAAAATTTCATAGTCCTCTGAAACTATATTCTAAATCAATGGTTAAAATAAGTGTATTAAGCACTTTAAATGGTTCATATTCACTTGTGATTTTGAATGGGTGAAAATTGTGTAGCGGTATGTTTTTTTTATCAGGAGTTGATCAACATGGTAGAACAGTTATATATACAAAAATTATCATAAACCTGAATTTTCTAGATGAGAAATTATCATAAGTAGAATAATTAATAATTTCTTCACTTGTGATTTTGAATAGACGAGAATTGCGAAATGGTCAGATGCTGATTAACACAGTGGGCAGTTTATATCCACACAAAATTATCATAAACCAAACTTTTTGAATGAAAAAAATAGATAGGGATCAATGGGAGAATGAAGACATGGGTATGTGGAGAGGGCCTCACACACATGCACCCCTATATAATAAGGAATGATGGTATCACTTACCTGTGCATGGGTGCATATTAATGAAGCGACTATGCGTAGGTAAGTCATACCACCTAATCTAGGGATCTAAATGAGCATCTAGTCTCATGTACAGACTATGTTTTTGTTTTAATCTCCATTAGCTATTAGATTTGTTTAATTTGAAGCACAAAGCAAGTAGTTATATAAAAACTAAAATTTTAGCCTATTATATGACTAAAAGTAAAACTACTTGAAGTTTTAGAGAAAAAAATTTCCCTTGAAAGTAGAAATATAAGGCCTTAGCAGAAGCTGTTTCTATCATACAACTGATCTTTTGGAGTTTTGATTATTAACAGCAAATATGTGGTGATTAATGGAGTTTCTAAACACATCAATTTATTATTCATTAGTTGAAAAACTAATGAAAATGATTAAAATGCTGGTTATTGACGAGTAAATCCATGTCTTGGATCAGCATACAACCAACTGGTTTTTGAATTGTAAATAATAGATACTAACATGTGAATATTTTTGTTGTAGCCTTTAATGAGTGGGGAAATTCAGTCTCCAATGGGTGTTGCAACTATTGAATTTGTTGATCCACGTGAGCCAGTGCTGGTCTGAACTGAATATGGTTGCTACTGCTATTCTCTGATTTTGTAATAAATTCAGACATGATGACTGCTAAACATGGCAGGTTATTCCTATTCTAAGAGCTGGTCTAGCTTTGGCAGATCTTGCCTCATCTGTCCTCCCTGCGACGAAAACATACCATCTGGGTAAGCATAATTTGCTTTTTTTTTTTGAATAACGAGTCATTGAATGTCAGATGATCATGCCTTGTATAGGTTTTCAAAACTCGACTTTGCCTAGATGATCAGTTATTGCTTCTCAAGCATTATTTCATGTCTTGAGTCACTGGCCTTATTTACATGTCTAACTGGCTTTATATGTTTGATTTTTTTTTTTTTTTTTTTTTTTTTTTTTTTAATTTCTAAAACCAGGCAAAACGAAAAAAAACCAAGCAATTTGGCTCTTGAAATGACCTAACTTGTGGTATTTAACAGTTCACACATTGACATTTAGAGATCTATGTAACTTTAGGCATCATAATAAAGTTGATGTGCATGAGGCATAGCTCCATAAGTTACAGGGATTTTTTCTTTTTCTTTCTTTTCTTTTTTCCTTTTGTTGCATGCTGATTTCTGATCTGTTTATGAAGGTATGCGCAGGGATGAAACAACACTTCAGCCATCGACATACCTGAATAAGTAGGAACCTATTCCTGTCCGCTCTTAATACTCCTATATTGCAAATTATTTATTCACTGTTTCTGGCTTATGTATAATCCTTTTCTGTCGATTAAATATGGCTCATTTCATGCCATAAATCATCATTAAATTTGATTTCGTTGTTTCACTATCTACTCATGTGACCAATATTCTACCACAGTGCTGTTTTTTTTAAATCACCAAGGTTCACGTAGTTATTGTTAAGCAGCCGAAACAAACTCAAGGTACTTCAGTCTGTTTCTAATACATAGGCTGAAGCAATATATTTATCCTTTTTCTTTTCTTTTGATCAATTACATTATTTATCTCATTCACTTCATTCTATTTTACTTTCACCGTGATTTTTCTTCTTTAATTTCTAAAGTTTTCCACACCTTCCATTAAATTCTCGTGGCTTTTCCAAAAGTTTTTGGTTTCTTCCTATTAGAATATTAATTCAATTCATTTGGGTATCTCCCTCCCAAACAAATGTTTATGATGTAAAATACAATGAAATTTTTTGGTTGTGTAAATATGCCATTTATTTTCCAAATTTTTACAGTGTTCTTTAATATTCCATGTGATCGATCAAATATGCCTATGGCATCGTTCATATTCATACCAAGCTTGTAATGTTGTTGGAATTTTCTTCTTCATGAATGTGTCTTTGTGAACTGATCCATTCCTTTCAATGAAAAGTTCCTGTCAATGATCAGTTGTATACCATATACACTTCCATACTTCGAAATATACAACATTTCAGATGTATTTCCATCTTCATATTTGTAGCAACATAGAATGGTCTTTTGGTTTATTGAATTGAGTAGTCACAATGCTTCTGTTGTATCTTATAAAAGACTATCAGATCATCCCATTGTGATCTTGTGAAGAGAGAGGAAACATCACTAAAGATAGAATAAAATTTATGAAAATACACTCAAACGCATTGCACAGCTGTGAAGTCCAGTACTCAGATGCATCTTTATTATATCCATTTTTTACAATTATATTTTAGGATACGTATGTTCCATAATTATCTTCATGTACGATGTCTTATTTGAACTATTCATTGGTAAGTTGTTCTTATACGACTTTGGACTTCGATAGAATGAAATCTGTAAAATTTTAGAAATTGGAAGCCTTAAAGTTACTTCTAAATCTATTTATCATTATTTAGCAATTCTAGATTAAAATTTTCATAACAAGGATTTTAATTCGATTGAAAATATTTATTTCCTGAAAGTACGCTATTTTCAGGCACGTTTATTGTGCATGCCAATGAACTTTATTACCAAATTAACCTTATGCTTGATCTAGTGAATCTAGAGTAAATATTTCTCATTCCTAATTTTTTAAAAATTATTTCACTTCTTTTATATAAATTAAATTCTTTCAGATGTTCTATAATACTTATCCTTTCAAATGTTTTATATATTTTCATTTGAATCCTACATTAAAAAAAAAAAAATCAAATGGTAAAAAATTTAAGTTAATCTTCAATTATTACAAAATTGATATTTTGGTTTGCTTAGACGATTTTTTTCCAATCATTTTATTATATAATCCATTCGACTTCGGTCCCCAGTAGAAAAATCTGATATTACATTTTTTTTTTGTTTTTTTGAAATGTTGCTAAACTAAATTTACATAAAGGAAAAGTAGCAAAAATGTTGAAATCGAATAGAAAACATACACTCAGCCACGAATGTCTTATTTCATCATTCACTTACTGCACCAAACCAAACCTATTAGCACGCTCTTCTTGTGTTCCAACTAAATATATAAATGGTTAAGATCTTGAATTTGTAAAACGTTTATTTTCCAAGTTTGAGTTGTCATAAAGTTGTGTTTTTATCTGTGCCGTCTATAAATTCATTGGTAACGTCGAAAATATATGTATTTTTTGTTGCATTCAAATTTTAATCCTGATTGTTTTTGTTTAATTCTTTTTCAACTAGGTTTCAGAAGGATTATTTATGTTGATATTAATGTAGTTTAAACTTTTTTCTTTAGAAAGGTTATCTTTGTGGTTTCTTCAAAATACAAATAAATCAATTTATTTGTAAATAAAATTGATATTTTTAACGACTTGCAGTTTTTTATAAATAGAATTTGGATTTCTGTGTAAGAATCAATTTAGTGAATTTGAATTTCTGTGTAAGAATCAATTTAGTTTTTACTTTTGTTGAATTTTTATCATGAATGCAACAGTCTTTAAATATTTATAAATGTAACTTTTTATATCTTATTTTTTGCCAGATTAAAAACAATCAATATTGCAAGCAAAATCAGGTTTTGGTTATTTCAGTTCCATATGTGTTTTGTTCAAAACATATTTTCCTGTACATGTGCATTCAATGTGCCAAACTGAAAGTACTTGAAATATGATTATTACTGTATCTTGGAAGTGCACAAATCAGCTGTAGTTCACCAAAACCCAGTTTTGCAACAGCTGATTTAGAAGATAATTAAGCTTTCATCTGATATTAGAGGATGATGCAAAATTAATAGTTTTTATGAATGAAACATTTCATGCTCTATAATGTTCTATATGATATGCGAACTGCATGTACATATTGTTCTCTTGTTGGCCACTAAAGAACGAAATTCAATAGTTTAATTTCCAACGAGAACGACAAAAATAAATGTTGCTTATGTTGCAGAAAATATTCTATGTACGTTGAGCAGAAAATATTATCAAGTTTAGAGGGATTTAATTCATTTTTCTCCAAAAAGATCCATGTTACTAATATTGTATTTTATTTACTCTGCAGCTTACCTGATAAATTCCCTGATGGAGCACGGCTACTTGTTGTGGACCCTATGTTGGCAACTGGTATATTCTCATTCATCAGTGTTTTTTTCCCTCTGAAATCCGGATATCTGGTATAGTGTTTTTCTTTTTCCTCCAAAATCTGAAGTAAAAAACCCTACCATCTAAAGTTATGGAAATAGGTGCAAAAGAAGCTCGAGCTAGATATTCTTTACTGTTCTGGAGGATCAACAGTCATGAACCTGTCAAATAAGGGCATTCCAAAATCAATATGATTTCTGCAGCTACAACTTGATATTTTTAACTACATTTTTTGTAATGCAGCTAAATGAAATATTGTTATACACTTCTGACATTATTGAGTCTGCTGCAAAGAAGAGATGCATCACGCTCTTATCATCCTTGAGATGTACCTATAATTCTAGCTGAGTGTGTTTTGCTACATCCTATGCGAACAAAGCTGGAAAATCATTCTTCTATCTACCCAAATTACCTTTTTAGTTGCCTGGCAGGACAACATTTGAAGTTTTTAATTATCTTTACTTACCTATGATGATTTTATTTTCTTTTTCCTTTTATATAAATAAATAAACCTAGTTGAATAACTTGCATTAGCTAGATTATGATGTTCAATTATGTGTTTTGAAATTCAGAGATGGTCTTCATAATTGCACCTAATCTCTACTTGATAATAGGTGGGACAATGTGCGCAGCAATTGATTTATTGAAGGCTCGAGGAGCGGAAAACAAGCACATTAAAATTGTAAGTGGGCTCAATATATTTCCTAATGTTTGGAATATAAACATGTTGCTCACTGTATTCTGCTTGTTTTTAATTCCAGATATCTGCTGTTGCTGCTCCTCCAGCATTGGAAAAGCTGAGCAAGAAGTTCCCCGGGTAATTTTGATTTGCAACTCAATTATAATTGTCAAGTTAGCTTCCTATTGTTAATCAGTGCCTTCTGTCTTTTGGGTTTTCAGGCTTCGTGTATACACAGGGATGATTGACCCCATTGTGAATGAAAAAGGGTGAGAACATATTCCTGTTTAATGCATAAAATTTGTATATACATTCTCTTACCTTTCGGTTTGCATTTTATCTGTTTTCATATGCTATTATTTTAATCTGCATATTGCTTCTATGCTACTATGTTGGAACGGTTATGTGATATGGAAAGACTTACAACTGGTTATCTTGTACGAACATATTGTGTTTGTTGCGGGCTTCTATCTTTTCTTTTCATTTCCAAAAGAAAAAAATTAGATTAACTACTAAAACATAGCCATAGATGATATTGGAGAAAATAAGCATACATGCTAATTCTTGATGACTAATATGCATTTCACACTCAGATAACTGACTATTTGCCTCATATTTTGACACAACCAGATTCATAGTTCCTGGACTAGGTGATGCTGGGGACAGGAGCTTCGGGACATGAGAGTATATGCATTTGGTTTTTCCATTGGCTAAATATATCATTCTGAGCATGTTTTAGGTGTAATCTAGCTGCTTTTCCATTCACAATACTTGAGCATTCCTTGCCATTGCAATGGGATGTGATCTTCCTAGTATTTTATATTGGAAAGGTTTTTTGGACTCATATGTTATATTGGTTTCTTGAGTTTATGAAGTTTATTTGTTTTATTGATAATTGGAATTTTTTTAAAGCATTTGTCTGCAATATGTTACCAATTTTACCCAATACTACATTATTTTGAATGGCATTAAGGAGCAGTGCATATGATGGTCTGGTTGAACACACAGCTGGCTACTCCAGGGAATATACCTAAAAACAAGTACAGCACCCAACACAACATACATGTAATCAAGTAATTCTAACTGCACCTTTAAAAGCTACAACCAACATTATGATGTTTGTATAAACTAAGCGCCTGAAAAATTATATTTATCAATGGTTGGAAGTAACGAAGCCTGATCTTTTGATCCGACCGTGAATTTTTTAAAATGTCCTTCACTTATATAAGTATTCTTTATTATTTCATGTTTATTCATCTAAAAACAATAGATAAATCCTAACGTTGACATTATTCGTATTAATTTTAGCCTGCTATTTTTTGCAATTTTTAAGTTAGTTTGAAATTATTCAAACTAAGTTAAAACATGAGTATTTGGCTGCATGTTCATTGAAACGAGAGTAAAGTAAATACTACTATTGTACACTAGATAATAAAAGATTTTCCTACATATCATTAGTAATGGTTGGAATAACTTTAGCGTCACACTTATTTGGTGTTAGCGTGAAATACAAAAATGCTCTTCAATATATATTATCAAATCTAATATCAAATAAAATTAGGATTTAACAAATTAATCTATTTTACTAATCAGAAATGTCTCCACTAATATTAGTAAGTGGAAAATAAGCATAAGGACAAACTTTGGAAAAAAATTAGTCTGAAGGACATCAAGTTTTATTTTTAGGCTGAAGGACAAACTTTAAAAAAATTAGGCTGAAGACAATGCTAAATATAATTAGCATTTTCTACAGTGTAAAACTGAATAATGCTAATTACATTTAGCATTTTCGTGTAGTGTAAAAAAAAATGAATATAATGCTAATTACATTTAGCATTTTCCTTTAGTTTAATTTTGGTTCAAAGTTTGTTTTTCAGACGAAAAATAAAACTTGGTGTCCTTCAGCCTAATTTTTCGGTAAAATTTGTCCTTCTCCCTAATTACCTCTATTAATAAATCTTGATATTGGTTAAAAATAAAATCTAATAAATAATTCAAAACATCGGTCTACATATATAATCAAATCTTATTGTTATCAAGAAACACATTCTAAGAAATGAAGTTTATTTGCAAAATTATTCTTTATTAACTAATGAAAATAGAAATTCAAACTAACAAAACGTTAGATATTATAGCTTTAAAATAAAAATATACATGATTTTAATGTAAAAATATGGCTACACACACACAAACACACACACAGAGAGAGAGAGAGAGAGAGAGAGAGAGAGAGAGAGAGAGAGAGATATGATGAGCGTTCTATCATCCTCAAACAGTGCAACTAAATGTTCTTGATTTTCAGTCCACAATCCTTTTGCTCTTATCATTCACTCACTCTCTCTTTCACTTATTATTTAGAAATAAATAAGTGGTTGCAGTCCGGATGCAAAAGGAATACACACACACACACACGTGTGTGTGTGTGTGTATAGCTTGAATGCGTTAACCGTATAAATTTTGTAGAAAAACAACTCACGTGCAAAGCGGTGAGCCGGTGACGTATCGCTCTTAATAATAAATAAACAATTTCGTAAATCAGTTTGTTAAAAGCATTACATTAGGTTTCAAGTAACATGACCACTCTTCTTAATTGGATTTTAAATTTTGCTGCACTTGTTTGAGTTATGTCATATTAGTTCCAATTTATATATTTCTTTCAGAGGGATTTGTAATCATTAGTGATGAACTTTGAACCAAATTTAATTGAATAATAATTTAACTTCAGACCAGTAATACTGATGAAACAAAACAAAAGGAAATTAAAGTTTGATTAACATATTTTAATGTTACTATAATTTAATTATGCGCGAATAAGCTATGGTTAGAGCCACAAATTTTATTGAGATGGCCCTGGTTAAACATAACAGTCTAACGTAATGCTAGTTACCTTGTAACAGTTTACAAAGGTGTTGATGTTAAGTAATACTGTTGCTAATTGCCATGTAATAGTGTGCACAATTAAGAAAGAATGGCAAGCAAAATAGTAAAATTGGGTTAACTTTCAGTTGGTTCTAATGTAGAAAAACATTAAACTAAACCGAAACTGAAAGAAGTCAAAATCGAATCGAGCCGAACATAATTAATTTTGGTTAACTCAATTTGGCCAAACTGAAAAAGCAAGTAAGAGAAATTGACGTATGTTAATATTCAAGTCATTTACCCAAATTATAACATAAATTTGGACTTATATCAGGTAGAGTAATATTTTTAAGTATTTAAGAAAACCTATTTTCAATTGATAAGGTGCATTTTTTTTTAAACTAAACCAACTATTCAGAGTTTAACAATATCGTGAATTTGGATAGTATAACAAAAGTTTGGTTAATTTAACTAAATCAATAACTAAAGTAAAATTATTTTACAAATCAATAATTATTTAGGTTTACCACTCCGTCATTCTTTAAAAGTAGGACCTTTAGGCTACCAAACACTCCAAACTTCCACTTAGAAAACAAACTGTCACCTTTTCTATTTCGAACACTTCGCGGACTCAACTATAATAGTATATATATTTTAACTTGTATTTAAGAGAAGAAAAGTAGGATCTTTAAGCGTTTTAGGCTCGGTTAAGGGGTGTGGGACCCACGACCAATATGGGTAGGGTTGCCACGTGGCAAGGGGGTGGTGTAGGGGTCGGTGGTGGTTCACGTGGTGGTGGTTGTGTAGATCTAAGGTTCTAAAGTGATTTTAAGGCATAAAACTGTGATTTTTGAAGCAAAGGTGAGATCTTTAAGAGGTGAGGCCCACTTGAAAGTTTATGGAGGCGTTGGTGGGGCTGTGTGGGGGTGGTTGGGTGCTGATGTAGGGTCCGGTGAGGTGGTGATGGTGGTAGGGAGTGCTAATGTCTTGGTTAGTGTTAAAATAGGTTAACAGAAGGAGTTTTGGACATTTAAAGGAGAAAGGAGGGAGCTTTGGCAATGGAGGACCCACATGGGGGAAGGGGGAGGTATGGATGGGCTGGAGGAGTTGGTAGGGGATGCGGGTTGGTGGGTGGGGCCCATGATCATGAGGAGAGGAGAATGAGGGAAGGAGGAAGAAAATGAAAGGAAGAGGGAATGGAAAGGGAAGGAAAGTGAGGGAGAGGAGTCTTATTTATAGAAAAGAGCTAGGGTGTTGGGTGCAAAATGTCGCCTATGTGTCGTCACATAAGAGAATAACTTCATGGTGAAGTGAGGACTTAACAACAATTTTCCCTTCCATGGTTTATAAATTAATTCCTTTTCTTATTTTAAGTGCAAAGACACAATTATTGCTTAGAATCATCATGGAGGAGTAAAAAGACATAATTACGGAGGAGTACAAGTGAGGTGGCATAGAGGGAGTGATTTAAGGAGTCTTGTCTCCTAATAAATATCAGCTTCGTTTAATTAAACGACCTTTTACGTTTTCAATTCGTATGATCAAACCGTAAGTCCGATCAATATGAAATTTGAAATCCTACTATATATCATCGATACATGTCCAATGAAACTGATCTTGCTGAATTCGGAGACCATTTGAAAAATGGCCTCTTTATGAGTTTTTATTAAATTCCAACATATTTTTCGATATGCGTTTATATTACGTATGCTCACATACTAAATTCGATTGATATGAAATTTGAAACCTTATCATATTTTAATGTTCCGGATCCGATGAAACTAGTTTCGTTGAAATCCGAGGTCATTTGCAAAATGTCCATTTTTAGGCTATTAAAATAATATTAAATTATCGAAATTTAATATATTTACTTTTAAATCAATTTTAAAAGTTCAATAACCTCATTTTAACTTCAACGAGACATAAATTAAACTTAGAATTCATTTTCCATAAATTTTCAAGTCTAGATTCAATATTTAATGAAAGTTGAAAGTGAGCTAGAATCATCCGTTTAAAAATCCTCTTAAGTGTATTAAAATCCATATTTTAAATTGACTAAAAATCTGGGTTGTTGCAATCTCACCCACTTAAAAAGATTTCGTCGTCGAAATCGAAGAAAAAACTGAAGGCCGTTTACTTAACCAACAAAGCCATATCCTATCAAACTTAACCTCAAACTTAACTCCATAAGTTATACATAGATGATCTATGTGGAATATTTGATTCGATTCTCATTCGAACACACAACTTAACACCGAACTAGTATTTATCCTTCGATCCCTTAGTACGGACACTGATCAGGCCCTTGATTAGAAAACTCTTGCTTTTCTTACATAGCTCACAACTATGATAGAAAACTCAAGCAACTAACCACAAACTCTCATCCAGGTTTGTCTTCAAACATCAAGTGATAAATCCTTTCCCGGATCGATGTAAATACACCTCTAACTTCTGCACTCAAACAGAATCTATTTGAGGAAATGATCCACATAAACTCATATAGTTATTCCTACGGTTTTCCCTTCTTTACCTTATCCAAATATTTCACCTGCACTTAAGCATATCTTAGAATTTATTGACTGTCCAAAATCATCGAGAATTCCGATTTCTTACCTTAACCCGATTGGTTTTTACTTAACCTTATGTTTTTCATCTTTTTAGCTTCCTAAAAATTCCTCAATAATCAACTTCTTTAACGCCTTAAATTTTCAAAAAAAATCGCCATAACCTACTTTGCATGGCTCAATCGGTACAACTACGACTCACCTCTTTAGGCCCTCATCAATCAAAAAGAAAATCAAAAAGCCAATCGGCTTTCCAACTAGGCTCATAAAATCATAAAACCCAATTAATACAGTGATTATGTACCTTTTAGATTAGCATTCTATTTTATTCTCCACATTAGCTTCCATTCAGTTACCTGTTCAATATATATATATATATATATATATATATATATATATATATATATTTGAAAATGGGTATAATTTTAGTACAGGCTTTACAGCCCAAGACGTGATGCTACAAACAACGCAGCCCAATTATATACAACATAGTTGATATAGACAAAATTCCACTAACACATTCTCCCATGCAAAAGACTCATCGTCTTCTCAAACCATGGGAAATACTTTTCTCTTCAATGATGCGTTTATGGCGGCTGCAGGCTTTCATCTCCTCGCCGTAATCCCTGCCAACCCTCTCGATCCCTTCTTGTAGTATGAGACTGTGATTCTCCCTGTGTTGAGGTAAGCTTCCGCCCTCTTGTTCTCAAAATCAAGTTGATTTCCACTTCAATTAGTTTGCTTAACTCTCTAATTGTTCTCCTCTTGTTGTTAAACACACGATTATTCCTCTCCTTCCAAATCCACCAACATGCAGTAGCTACGTAAATGCTGTGTATTTTAACTTTTGCGTTTACATTCGACCAGTTCAGAGCCAAGTAAGTAATTTCCTCTTGCAGATTGTTGTTATGGTTCCATTGATTATCTTGATTGAATCGTGCTCGAATATTAGATAGAATTTATGTAGAAAAACCATACTGAAAAAATAAGTGATGATGGCTCTCCTCTTGAGTTTCACAAAATGAACATTGATTTGAGGGAATAATTCCCCAATTTTGCAATCTATCCTTTGTAGGAAGTCGATACAACATAGATTTGTACACTGTATGTGCTATTTTTGGGGGGAATTACTTTAAACCACACTACCCAATGCCATGCAACAGTGTTTTCAGCAGATCGACATGCTTCCCATGCTTCTTTTAATTTGAATTTGTTGCTTGGTGCCCATTTCCAAATGTCAAACTCTCTGTCTATGAATAAAGGCATATACTGTATGTTTGTCTTCATTTCATTAGAGCATGGCAGAGAGTCACAATTCCAGCTGCTGTTGTTTATGACATGACTTACAGTTAATTTTGGGCATCCATAACCCGAGTAGGTATCCCAGCCCAATGTGTCAATCATCGATTTGCCTTTAATCCATGGATCTTTCCATAAGTCTGTTTCTCTTCCACTCGCAAATTCATGCTCACAATTAGCTGCTAAAATACCTCTCATTTTGAGAATAGCTTTCCAGGTAGCAGAGGCATTGTTATCAGTAGCCATCAACCAGAAATTATCTTTCAGATATCTCTTTCTCATCCACTTGGCCCATAAGCCTTGAGCATTGATGATTTTCCACGCTTGTTTTAAGGTGAAAGCATCTCTCATGTCTTTAAGTCTTCTCAGTCCAACACCTCCTTCTTCCTTAGGTTTACACAAATCAGCATACTTGATTTTATGTAGTCCTCCTTTCCATATAAAATCCGCACAAACACTTTCAATTTTAGCAATAGAGGCTACTGGAATTTGAAATGTTTGCAACCAAAAATTGACTTTGGCTTGTATTACCGTATGCACAAGTTCAATTCTCCCTGCAAACGATAATAATCTTGAATTCCAGCCTTGTAACTTCTCTCTAATCTTAGTTACAAGCTCCGCACATTCACGGTCAGTAATTTTATTTGAAGATAAAGGAACACCAAGGTATTTAACTAGTAATTCACCTTCCTGCACCCCAAAATATCAAGCACATTACTTTTATTCACACAGAATTTGTTGAAGTAACATTTAGACTTTTTCTCATTCATCTTTAGGCCAACATATTTCCCTAAGTTATCAAATAGCTTAGTGATCTGAAGCGCAGCTTTAACATTTGATTTGACACAAATTATCAGGTCATCCACGTACAACAAATGGCTAATGGACGGTTGGAAATTATGAGTTGGCTGAATCATTTTCTCATTCTCTGCTATTTCCATCTGAAGAGTAAAATACTCCATTGCAATTGCAAAAAATAAGGGGAGAGAGGGTCCCCTTATCTAATCCCCCTGTTGCTGGTAATGAAACCTTTTGGCACACCGTTAATCAAGATAGAAAAAGTAGGAGATTGAATACATTCTGAAATCAGTCTAACAATCTTTCCAGGAAAATTCATCGCCTTTAACATGTGCACAATGAAGTGTCTATTAATTTTATCATAAGCCTTCTACAAGTCCACTTTCAAACAAAATTTATCAGCTCCTGTTTTGTTAAAGTTTCTAACAAGCTCATGCGCCAATAAAGAATTATCCGAAATATTTCTTCCTTTTATAAACGCACTTTGACATTCTGCTATCAAATCAGTCAAAACCATTTTTATTCTATTACAAATAATTTTACTCAAGAATTTGTATAGGACATTACAGCAAGCTATAGGCCTATAATCAGCAATTCTAGTAGGTTTTTCATGCTTAGGAATCAGACAAAGAAAAGTGTGGTTTATCTCTTTGATAATTTTACCTGACCTAAAAGATTCTTGAATTGTTGATAAAAAATTATGTTTCAGGTCACTCCAGTGGGCTTGGTAGAAACAGGACCCGAAGCCGTCGGGCCCGGGGGCGGAATCGACGCTGATGGACCAAACAACTTCCTTCAGCTCCTCCTCGGAGATTCTCCTGCACATCATTCCCCTGCCCCTAGCATTAACCAACTTACGTGGAACAACGGCGGGTAAGTCCATCATTTGTTCACCATTATAAAGTTCATTGAAGTATAAAACAACTTCTTCTTCAAACTTGTGCAAATCCAAAATTGAATTCCCATCCTGGTCAAGAAGTTGAAAATAATTTACAATCCAAAATTATATATATATATATACACACACGCACACACACGTCCAATTCCAACTAATTTCCTAAATCAATTCAACACTAACATTCAATTTACTAATTATCTCTTAGTTAGTTCACTTTTAATTTGGCTCAGTCATATTTGAATATATTTTACTTTCCTAGAAACACGTCGATTTTTAGTTAGAATTCAAGTTACATATTCATAACTTAACCAATTCTTTACTTCTTTCTTAAGTATACTTATACTTTTCTTAACTAGTTTGGACTAATTATCACATGTCACATCAAGCAATCAATTGGTTGATTAACTTTTTAAGTACATCTTTTCATGTTGTCAAAACATATACCATTTTACCTATTCAAAATACATTTTCAAAAACCAAAATCATTTGTATATATGAAAATCACATATACGTCTCTCATATATAATACTGTCAACTCATTTTAGGGCATTACTAACTCTATCTGTAATGAGTTATTCGTCATAGGATACTATTAGTCCCATCTCTGACGAGTCTTTACTCCATAGAGCTAAGGTTTATCGCTAAACCAAAGCTCTGATACCACGTGTGACAATCCGTCTTTTTGTCCGATTCAAATCGATGATTAAACTACTTAAATCGATTGATAAGACGTACCGCTTAGGGTTACAACGCATATGAACTAACCAAAGAACTTTCTCATTAATATCATTACAATATTACATAAGAATACAAGAATATATCATAGTACAACAAATATCAGAGTATCCGAAAATACATGCACAACGGAAAACAAATCTCTCAGCGGAAGACTAAGAAATGATCCAGAGTATAGCTCCAACCATAATCCAGAATCCTGCTTTAAAATTTGCAAACCAAAACTACTAGGCTGCTCGTGTGGAAAAATATGGGCACCTAGAGTTTAGGTGGAAGAACAATAAACTCCGAGTCAGTCATGAGACTGGTGTGAGAATTAAAACGGTTATACCTTTATTTTAAAGTTAGGCAAATCATAAGACCAGGTCGTATATCACGGAACAGGTTCCCCTTATGAATACGAATCATAAAAAGTCGAAACTAAAATAGTTACATCTTCCATATTTAGATTTATCAAATCCAATCAACTTCATTTATTTACAAAATCCATTCTTTTGAAATTAATCTCTTAGAATTTAAAATACCGGTTTCATTTCAAATCACTGAAATAATATATATACGTACATATACATATATATATATATATATATCTTTCATATCAAATCATACTTCACTTTGCGATTTAAAAACAAACCACTTTTGAAAATCTCAAATATCTACAATACAAGCATATCAATATATATGCCACCTGTTGGATCTAGATTAACCCTAGAGGGGGGGGGTGAATAGGGTTTATTACAGTTTTGAAGTGTTATTAAAATAAATCGCAGCACAGATAATCATCAGAGAAATAAATGCAGTAAATAAATAACACACAGATATACCCAACTTCGGCAGACTCTGCCTACTGCTGCATTCACTAAGGTTTCTACTAGGTGTTAATAACATATCCCGCTTACAGACCTTGTAAACTCGCACTCCTTGCTCCTGTACTAACCCTATGCTCAAAACCCTAGACTGACCGATATCCCCTCGATCAGATTTCCCCTGATTACGACCCCGTAACCAGTAACCTAGATTTTTCAGACTCTAGCAACTGTCAGTCAACACCCTGACTGATTCCCCTAGATTTTACAGACTCTAGAACTGTTCGATGATCGGTTTTACAAATGAAATTGAAACAACACAAAGTTAAAAAATAATTAAAACCCTTGGAGTTAAATTAAAAGGTTCATCCCCTTTTCAAATGAAAACATGGCCGACCCATTAGTTATTTTTGTTTCCCCGTTAGCTTTGCTTCCTTTGGAAAAAGAAATGGCCGTGGCGATTGCTAGGGTTTCTGAAATCCTCCTTGAATCGATGCTTTGATTGATGAAATTGTAATCTCTGATTCCCGAGTCCTTGTGGCTATGCAATTCTTCGATGTGGGATTGCTTTTCCTCTCGATCGAAACCTTCAGAAAATTGTGAGTGAATTTGAATCTATGTTCTTGAATTTTGACTTGTGTTTTTTGATAATTTCTCTTTGAATTGTTGCGTGATTTTTCCTCTCACCTGCCGATGATGTAACGTGGTGTATAAATATGGTAAATAGAAAACCCTAGCCTCTGATTTCACTCGATAATGGCTTGACTAATTTGTCTCGTGTTTTCCTCTTTTGGTTCTCGGTTTCAATTGATTTGTGTTTGTGAAAATTTTGTGTCTCCCTTGACAAATTCTCCTGCGTGATTTGTAGTATGATTCCTTGCTAAAAAGTTCACTGTGGTTTCTAGAAATGATTTGAATTAGAAAAGGAACCATTTGCCAAATATGGACTCCTTGATTTCATACTTGTCAGACTTTGCCCTATGATTTCTAGCAATACAAAATTCTTTCTTGCCAAAAATAAACATGCCCAATACTGGAAACATAATTTTTCTTTGCAAAACCAGTTTGCAAAATTTCTGAAAATTGCCAAACATGATTTTTGCCTAATGTAAAAAACTGAAAATATTTGAATGCTTTCCCATTTTCCCCTCTGTCAATTTGTGAGATTCTGGAAACAAATTTGAGACTTGCCAAAAAAATCCATGCGTGATTATTGCCATAAAGGCTGATTGCCAAATTATTTGTTTCCTCCATGCTGCTTTGTGAATATTTGTTGAACCTGACTGCTTCACTGCTTGCATTTGCCATTGTCTTTGTTTGATCATACACACTGACTTGCTACCATGCACTTTGATGCCTCGACACCAGTTGAACTATTTTCAGTTGTATTAGCAAGAAACACTTCCCTGTTGCTTATCATATATGTTCATATTCATGTTGAGGTCCATTGTTGAGCTTGGGCTTGTTATGCTGATCCATTTATTTATGTGTACACACATCCTTGCTTACTGTCTTGAGCATTTGCTGTCATTCATTTCAATTGCACCATTACTTTGTGCTGATCCATACCTTTGCATGTACACTGCTGCACCAATGTTCATCACCCATGCTTGCACCATAGTGTCATGCATATACCAGTACATAATCATGGATATTTGCTTCATACAGTTTCCATCATATGTGATCTTGTATATGCTGCATGACACATAAGCTTGTGCAGCCCTTATTGTCTGCACTATTTGCTTATACTGCCGCCACTTTCCTTGCTTGCTCCACTGCCATGCTACTGCCTTGTACCACTTGTAATATGCTTGTGCTATATTGCATGATTCATCACTGTTCATGCTAGTTTACACACTTGTGTTTGCAGACATGTTTTGCCTAATAGGTTTTCATTTTTGAACTCGCACAATCTATCTTGAATTATATATTGTAGTGCTGCTATAACACTTGAATTATGAACCTGCCTTGAATATGAGTTCGACCATTTGTACGTGCTTTGGCCATTTTGCTGCTGCCATATATCTGGTGTATGTAAACACTGATTGCTGAGCTGATTTGCTAAAGATTTGCTGTTTTGAAAAAAAACCTAATTTGCCAATATAAATCACTTCATTTGGAGTGATCTTGCCACTTGCTTTGCCTGATGTGTTCTCTACCATATATGTTTGCGTCACAATGAACATACATGCTTCATGCTTCTTTGCTGCATTGCTTAGTATTGCTGAGCTGTTATGGCTCGACCAATTTGACATGAGTTGACTATGTTGACCATGCTGCACTGAGTTGAGATGGTCCATGTGGCTACTTCTCAGTTGCACACTGATTAGCGAGGTAGTGCACACGTGTATATTTATACACGTGTGTATATGCAGCTATTCAACATAGATTTTCCTGTCCCTGCACCGTATATACATACTGTCTACCTTGTGGTATTTACAGTGTGTCACTGTGAATATCACAAGCTATCTAGACACAGTCGGATGAATATGAAAATCAGATCAAGTCAGAAAAATGATGAGAAAACACACCAGAAAACTGAAGTAAATAATTAAAATTTCAAAAATAAAATTCAAATCTGTATGTATTCCCGTTTTTATTTCTATCGTAGTGTACTCTATGTGTGTGTTTCTGTATATGACAGGTGTAGATGACTGGACTGACAGTGAAGATGCTGTGAAGACAGAAGAATGAAGACAGAAGGCAGAAAACAAAACAGAAGAATGAAGACAGAAGAAAGAAGACAGCATGTGTCATTGTATAAAATGAATGTATGAGTGTATCTGTAAAACAAAGTAATATGTATGAATGTTGTAGTGATTCTGTAGTAAAGGAGCTGTTTATATGAAAAAATTGTACTGTTTATATGTAATAAACAAGTTTGATTGAAATAAAATATTATTTCATCGTGTTCAAACAAATTTGTCTATCATATCCAGTTTTATTTACAAGTACAATATTCTGTGAATATATGTGAAAATTGATGTGTTCAAATAGTGAAGTTATAAATAGTTGTACTGTTCGAATGTTTGAAATAAAATATTATATTTAAATAAAATACTGTGTGAATATTTGAATGTCTGTACAGTCGTATTCTATTTAAATATAAATATTATATTCCTGTCTGTGATTTATATATGAAACAGTACGGTAACAAACACATTTATAATAAAATATATTTGGTTGTTATCATCAAACAAAAATCATATAATTGTGTATATAACTACGTCATATACAACACCACCAGATCGGGAGGTTTCTCCCGATAACAAGGCAATAGGGTCCCGGCCTTCATCTTATCAATAATATAATTATGTCCCTCTATCTCAACAGCGAACCATACCTACACACATGTGCCTACTTTTTAGTTACGGGTTACCCGAATTATCAATAACATAATAAATCATTAAGCATCCCGAAGTGATAAATCATTTTGCATTAATAAGCACAAATATCTTCAAAACATAGTGTTGTTGCTTTCTAAATCATTTAAACATTGAGATTTAAGCCTCCGAGATTTTCTTCGTGTATAAGACAATTTTTATAATCCATTTAACATCTTCAAAATATTTTTTTTCCAAGAATTTTCTACTTGTTTGAAATCATCATTTCATTTCATTTTCTTTTATGAAAACAATGTTGAAAAAAATTCATTTAAATTTACGTTCACAATTTAAATGAATCAATATTGTTGCTAAACTCCTTTAAGTTAAATCGTGAAACAAATTACAATGTGTTAACAAACAAATATTTTCTCATATTTTTATTTATTTTAAAGTAGTCGTTTTCCGTTACGGTCAAAGAACTGCACTTATAACGACCTTTTCAAAAATAGATTTAAACATAACTTGAAATCCATAAGTTGAAATCCAAAATTTCTTCTTTCATTTGAAAGTTACTGTCAATAGAAAACAAACATTTTTCGGTTCGAGGAAATCTGATTAAATTTGCTTATGTTATGAGCGCTCGAAGTTTATAGTTGAAATTCACAAACTGTCGTTGTGCGACTAGTCCTATTCAGACTAAATTAACGCTTATATTTTTGTCAGTCAACTAATTAACCATAATTATACTATCATTAATCAACGAAATGTTTTTTTCCGTATCTTTTTCTTCATTTCCAATGAATCATTTCTTCAGACTGAAGAAGATTCTGTAGCCAAAGCCAAAGCAAGCCACTCCTGAGAGAAATAAATGAATTCCAAAGATTTTGGGCAAATCCAAAGAAGATTTTCCCGTAATCATCCATCTATAACAACCACATTATCACCTAAGCCAAACAATCATTTATTTATGGTTTAACTTTATAACCATTTAGGTAACAACTTTAATTACTAACTACCAAGTAACCAACTTACTAACATAACCATTAACATCATTAAACCCAAATCTACTTAACCACTTAGCAATTTCCAAACGTGAGCAAAGTGTTCTCACTATTTATACTTAAAGATCATATCTTTACTTCACTGACTTAATGAAATTGTTAACTAACTTTTTGTAAATTCCAAACCAAACTTTATATAAGAAATATGCTTACATATATTAACTATTAACATCTTAACAATCATAATAATATAAGAGATTATATCAAAACATAATCATAAGTTAAAAACTTATGTAAAGTGTGAGTTTTTCTCATAGAGGGATCCACTCCTTCGTTCTTTAAGGCTAAATGTCCTAGCTTTCTTACTTTAAAGTGATTTCGATTACTTTCAATCTTCAAGCGGATGGTAATCTGGTGTCACAAATTATTTTTCACTTGAGATTTCAGCAAAATATTTCTATGCTTACTAACTCTAAACAAAATTTAAAAAGGAGGCATCCTTATGTTTGAAATGGTTTAAAGGTTGGATTTTTATGGTGTATAAGCTTTTAGATCTTTGAAGGAAAGAGGTGTGTTAGTGGTTTAGTAGTGAAAATGATGAAGGAAGCGGAAGGAATAGTTTCAGCCGAAACTTAGGGAGAGGAGGGGAGAGTAATAGAGGTAGAGATAAAGAAAGGAGAAGCGGAAAATGCAAAGGAAAGAAAATTGAAGGGAAATGACATCTATTTATACACATGAGCCAACGTGCTATGTGCAAAGATGCCTACTTAGGTGTCGCCATGAGAGGCGATAACTTCATGGTGAAGTATGGACCTTATAGCAATTTTCCCTTCCATGGTTTATTAATTAATTCATGTATTAATCTTTGTGCCATTCTCTTATTTTAAGTGCAAAAACATAAACATCACATAGGCTAGCCATCATGGAAGAGTGCACACAATGGTTGGTGAGGTGTCATGGAAGGAGTGAATTAAGGAAATATGTCTTTGATTTGTTTAAGCTTGCATTTAATTAAACAACCCTTTATGCTTTCAACTCTTACGATCAAACCGCAGGTCTGATCGATATGAAATTTGAAATCCTACTATATTTCATCGATATGCATCCACTGAAACTGTTCTCTTCGGATTCGAAGACCGTTTGAAAATTGACCTTTTTCTGTGCTATAATTAAATTTTAGTAGATTTTTAACATGCGTTTATATTGTGCATGCTCACATACTAACTCCGATTGATATGAAATTTGAAACCTTACCGTACTTTAACGTTTCAGATCCGATGATAGTGGTTTCTTTAAAATTCAAGATCATTTGCAAAATGACTATTTTTCTAATATTAAAATAATATTAAATTATCGACTTTTAATATATTTACTTTTAAATCAATTTTAAAAGTTCACTAACCTTATTTTAACAAAAGTAAGATATAAAACAAAGTTAGAATTCATTTTCCATAATTTTTCAAGTCTAGATTCAATATCGGTGAATAGTGTAAAATTCTCATTTTTGACGACATACGATAAATTGTTTTGAACTGGTAACTTGATAAAACTGATATAAATAACTTATATGATCGTTATACTTTTTGAAATCATATTAAAAAATGAGTGTATGTATCCAGAACCATGCGCGGTTATTCCAAATTCTTAAAAACTCGAATTTTCAAAATATCAGAAATTCTGGGTCATTACACTCAACTTCAGTCTCTTAAATTTTATTTTCTAGGGCTATGGTGGGTGTCCTTCATCTGCTGTCTAAAATCAATAACCGTGCCTCGAAACCCTAAAACTATGGATTTTGAAGCCCAACCGATATGGATACTGCTTACGGGATAGTAAACATCCTTTTGGTTTGGTCCTCAAGAGTCTTCTTCAAAAGCTCGTTTTCTCCTGAGACAGCATGAATGTTAGCACCCAGTTTGTGGCTATATTAGCCTAGTTTTCTTATCATCAAGACTTAAATGCGTGAAGGCAAAATCTCACTTTAATCTTAAATGGTTAGGATGTGATTGCCTTTATTTAGATTTTCAAGTCAATACTATAATAGACATATCATCTCAAAGGTATTTTTACTTCATCGCAAAAGGTCGGTACAAAACATTAAATATGTGTACAAAATTTATTGCTCTTGCAAGTTGACCAAATTATCCTTAGTAGCTAAGACAATCTTAAAAGCTCTATTTCTAGTGTAAATAAAAGACCCAAAAGCATTCCTTATCATAAAAGTAAAACCCTTACCTAAACCACTGTAACGACCCAGAAAATCTGAACCAATTAATTTTTTTTAAATTGGCTAAAATAATGGATTTTAAATATTTAGAATAAATATTTCAAATAATAGCAATGAAAACTGAGTTTGAATCGACAATTGAAAACAAATATAATTAATTATAATTATAAACAAGGCCTGAAATGGCGCTGTAGTTTCAAAAATTGAATTCAAACTTTGTCGGACTGTACCGGGTGCAAAACATAACGGATTTTAGTGAAACCAAAAATATTTAAATCTGTTAGTGAATACCTTTCTAACGAATCTGAAAAATCGAATTTTCATAGCGGAAAGCAATAGTTATGGCCGAATGAATTTTCAGAAAGGTCGCTATAGAATTTATATAACCCGTGAAATTGGCCATTTTGCATACGACCTCTGAATTCGACGAAACAACTTTTGTTGGATCCGGGATGTGAAGTTATTACTAGGTTTCAAATTTCATAATTTTTGAAGCTAGTATGTGAGCGTGGCAAAGGAAAATGTGTTTTGGTCAATTATAGTTAAATTGGATCGACCAGAAATCGGCCTTTTTGCAAATGGTCTCAGAATTCAACGAAACTAGTTTTGTTGGGATCGTATCGTCGAAACATAGCTAGATTTATTTTTCTGGAATTTTTCGGATCAGTTTGTGGTCCTGGCAAATTGAAATGTACGTTTAAATTAAATATTGAATGTTTTATATTTTAATTTGAATGGAAACTGACTATAACAGTCGAATGGGCCTTCAAAACATATCCCATTGTGTTCGGAATGGGGGTAAAACGCTGGGGACATCAGTCGTTGGGTTCGAATTGGTGTTCGTGTGGGACAGGGGTATTTTAGAGATTTTAAAAATTATAAAATAAAATAAAAAAATCCTATTGGCTAATCTATTCTCTTTCTTCCCCGATCCCTCGCAACCGACGGCGAAAACTCTTTCTTCCCTTCTCTCCTCCTTTCCTCCTCCTACATGCATCGAAACCACATGCTTCTTTGGAGTTTTTCGTAGAGCCGAGCCTCCTCTTCAAATCCATACTCGTTGCCACCCTCCTCGTGCTGTAAATCGCCAGAATCGCGCCCTGGAAGTTGAGGACTTCTCGCCGCCGCCACGAACACCAGGGACCACCAAACTGGCCGTGACCCCCCTGCGCCTGGAGCCCTCTCCATCCTCTTCGTCGTGGTGCAGGTCGATTTCAACATCGTGCAACGGTTTGATCGAAAGATCAAAACCTAGTTTTGAACCATCGTGAAAGGTGCGTCTTTTATTTCGTCTGAACTTTGAAAAATCGTATCTTTTTCGTTCGTTAACGATATTCGATGAAACAGGAAACATCTTGACCGCATGGACGCCTTCTACATTTTAGAAGAGACCGCATATTTTTCTGAGCCTTCTGCTATTTTTGGTGGAGTGGAACCCAATGTGAGATTTATAATTTATAAACAATATGGAAAACGACGATGTATAAATTATATAGTCGATGTATGAGTTATATAAGCATTGTACACCTCATGTATAAGCGTTGTATAAGTTGTACGTTCGATGTATAAGTTATATATGCATTGTAAAAATTATATATGTGTTGAAATAGAAGTGAATTGCTATATATATATATATATATATATATATATATATATATATATATATATATATACGCCCCTCGTCCACAAACCATGGACGATATTTATTGGTTGTGATTGGTGTGAAAATTGATTGATAGCGAATGATTGTTTGGGATTGTTTGTGGTTGAAAAATACCCATTTGTGGTTGAGAAATATTTGGTTGAAACCACATAGGATTAGTTTGTGGAAATGAAATAAATATATACATGCCGCCTGCGTGCGAAATAGATGCATGATCCCCATTGTCAAAAACCGCGAGGTTTTAAGGTAGAGCGAGGAGCCGTACTAGGTACGGTCCCGGTTTTAACTACTCTGCCGTTATGCTGCTGAAATTTTGAATAATATTCATGTGTTTGAATTATTTTCATTTGCTGAAACTATATTTATTCATTAAATAGAAAACCTTCATGTGTTGAATCGATATTCATTCATTGATTAGAAATTCATGTGTTGAATGGTATTCGTGTTTTAAATATAAAAATCACATTTTTATCTATATATAGAAACTATAGAAAACCTTCATGTGTTGAATCGATATTCATTCGTTGAATTGAAATTCATGTGTTGAATGGTATTCATATTTTGAAATAAATTGTTTCATAATAAAAATCACCTTTTATCAACTATATCAACTATGTAAAATAATCTCGTTTTAAAAGAAATTGTTTTATAATAAAAATCCTATTTTTATCACCTATATAAACTATATAAATAATAGTGTTTTGAAATGAATTGTTTTACAATAAAAATCACATTTTTGTTATCTACATGAGTTGTTGAAATGTGAAGTGTTAAAAATAGCCACTCGTTCAAATAAATATATATGAGTTGAAATATTCATTAATTAGCTAATGATATGATTTTTGCCTATATATGCAACATTAGAATGAATGGTATTTTTAAACCAAATGGAATCAAATATGAAGTTGAATGGAAAATGAGAAGTGATAAGAACTATACATATGTACATGCATATTTATTGAACAGGTTATAGCGAAGGGGCTAGAGAAGAGGAATAAAATTTTGTGCCCGACAAATAGGTACACATTTACTGTTTTGTTTGGGTGATGATTTTATGAGCCTGTTGGCTAGCCGCTTGGCTTTTTCTTTTTCTTTTTGACATGAGACGCCCGTGTGGCTATTTGGGAATTTTCCCAGCCTCTCCCGTACAAAGGAGGTTATGGCGAAATTTTCCAAAATTTAAAGGCGTTAGTGAAATATTTGAAGTGAAAACGATATTGAAATTGTTGAACGAACTATATTTATATAAATATATAAATATAAATAAAATTAAAACGAAACGTGGCCATGCAATTCATGTTTTGAAACCGTGATTTCAAACGATTATACCAGGAGATCCGACCATCGGATTTTCCTGAAACAGCAACCGTTGGGTTCGCCTTGGAAATATCTTTCCAACGGCACCAACTTTGTAAAAATCCAACGGTTGTATTGTCTGGAATGTTTAATTCAAATATGAAGAAAAATAGCGCCAGAAACGATTATATTTATATATATATAAATATAATTATATATATATATAAATATAATTATATTTAATCGAATAACGATGCTGCAGTTCGTATTTTGAAATCGAAACTTCAAACGATTGTACCGGGAGATCCGACCGTCGGATTTTCCCGAAACTGGAACCGTTGGATTCGTTTTGGAAAGACCTTTCTAATGATGTAAATTTTGGGAAGATCCAACGGTTAGATTTTTAGATATGTGTAAATCAAATCTGAAGAACAACAACGCCACGGCCGCGTTATGGCTCGAAGCGTCGTTTTGAATAAATTGGCTATTTTAAAATAAATAAAAACAGTGATAAATCATTATAAAATATCATAAACGATATGGAATGGAAATAAACTGAATTTGCTCGATTTATGTGGTATTTGATGGTTGAATGTGTTTGGTGTGAAAATTACATTAAAGAACAAAATTGGTGTTGTCGAATGATTTAACCATTGAAATAAATCGATTTGAATTCTAAATATACGTGAATTATTTGAAAAGGCCGTGTTAATTCTCATTTCAAATAATTGACCGACGATTGAAAATCAAAGATGAAGACGGTGGTCGAAGACCGGAGATCTTCACCTCGTCTGGATGGTAACCGAGGTCCTGATTGGGAGGCATCCCGAAATATGGATAATGAGTGGTGATCGTCCAGATGTACGTGGTGATCGATGGGTTTGCAAGGTATTTAGTGCCTCCGGTTTCGTTCAGACCCAGAACGGACTTGTAAATGGACTATGTGTCTGACCTTGGATTTTATTATGTGTTGATTGATCTCTATTAAATATACATCTATTTGGCGGCGGAGAATTTATTCTTTTGCTTAACGCCCTTCTCTGAGATGCAAGAGCTCAGAGGTTGTATATCGATGGACATCAGTCGCATGGCATGAATTGCCTGTGTGGCATGCTAAGATGCAGTGATCAGGGCTTCTGTTGAAAAGCAAAGTCTTGTGGTGATGATCAAAGCACCGTCGGTTTGGCGTAGCTTTGTGTATAACGTAGAATCGCGAGCCTCACACCTCGGTATGAACCAGAAACGGGAGAAGGACCTCAGGGAGGGCATGCGTTTCTTTCTAGCTAGGGTGGTGTCAGTGACCTACCAGCCCTGACATTTATATACTTTACATCCATGTGGTTGTTGCTGTTGCGAGGCGCCTCGGTTAGATCGGACGATCCGGGTCCGATGGAGTCATTCGTTGGCTCGTTTACGCCCCAAAGGGCGGGGAAGCGTATTGTTCAGGCATTTTAATCCACATCGGTGGACCGGCCCTGACGATCCAAGGGTCACTCGAGCTCTGATCCTGAGACATGGGCTAGATTGTCTCGAATTCGGTAAGGATTATCTTTTGCCTTGGTTCATGACGGAAATCCAATTTCCAATTACGTGACTGTGCGGTTTTGATTGTATATATATGGCGACATGATATATGGTACCCATGCCGCCTAGGATTGATAGTTATGATTCGAAGTTGTTTTTGAAACATATAAACACTAGTAATAATATCAAATGCTTTTGTTTTATTCGTATCAATCATATTTTGGCCGTTATAAGGTAAAAACTCTATCCTCCGGTTTGCGTTGCATTGTGTGATGGGAACTGAGTCTTATAACGGCTTCATTTTTTATAAAAAGCATTGCGATGTTTAAAAGAATGATTTTTTTTAAAAGCACTGGCAATCCAATGGAGTAAACCCGTTCCACGAAAGTGGCGTGGTCCCGTGATTAGCCATATTATAAATGTGTTGAGTAGATTTCTCATACCAGTCCCATGACTGACTCGTAGTTTATTTCACTTTCAAACTCGGGTGCCCCTTTTTCTACACGGGCAGCCTTGTATTAAGGTTTAGCTGGTTCTTTCTGGATAGCTGGAGCTGAAGATGGATTCTATCATTTATCTCTTTTTATGCTGTTCAGCTCCTATTGTACATATTTTGTTTGTTTTCCGCTGTAGACATTTATGTATAGCTGAACTGTATTTGTACTAAGTAAGATCCTGTATACTGTGTAACTCTGATGATTACTTTTATCCATTATATTCTATTGTTCATTATCTGGTTATTTATTTATTTCTGTTCTGCTATTATCTGTTTCTGTGTTATATTCCAAAGATAACCCTTGTCTCCGTCAGTACGAAAAATGGGGTCGTCACAACGTGGTATCATAGCTTTGGTTAAGCTTAATTCTGGAATATAACATTTGAACGAACTCGTCAGAAATAGAACCAATAGTGTTCTAGGACGGGTAACTCTATACAGATAGGATCATCAATATCCTAGTATGAGTAAAGCAGAATGAAATTACACCTCGATAGACACATTTACATTTGAAGTATGTGTTTCTATATTTTACATTATCTTTTCTGTGACCTGACACTTGATCTGCCATTTGCAGAAGTACTAGAAAAATGAGTGTCAGAAACAGGAGAAATGCAGAACCCGATCTAGAGGCTCTATTAAAGAGATATCGAAATCTGAACGAAGCACAGTTCTCGGGCAATGAATATATAATTCAAGCTCAAGCTTGGATGAGTTCTGTCGAAAGAATATTTGAGCGTATCCAGCTGAGGGATGACCAGAAACGGTTAGTAGCATCTTGGGCGCTCAAAGAAGAAGCTTTAATTTGGTGGGAAACAATCATCAAAGATAATCCAGAAGGTGATATCACCTAGGACAAATTCAAAGTGATTTTCCTAGAAAGATTTACTCCTCCTGAAGCGACGGAGAGATTGTGTGATGAATTTTCTTATCTAATACAAGGGGATATGACCATCCCAGAATATCATAAGAAATTTAACGAACTTGCTCACTTTGCTCCTCATCTGATTCAAGATCCAAAGAGGAAAAATTTGAGATTTATTCATGGCCTGCAAAGGAGATATCAGAATAGTGTACTGAGGAATGTAAAGCTTCCTTTTTCTGAAATGATTTATATGGCTTATCAGTATGAAGATCTCCATAAGAAAGGAATGTTGCGCGACGAAGAAGAAGTCTGTTGTAGGGACAAAGAAGAGTCGGAAACTGATATTCCTGAAGCCAGTACGAGGTCTAAGATCAATAAGAAGCCCAATGCCAAGAGGAAAAGGGCCAGATCTGGGAAAGAACCCGTAACGACCGCCTTATGCAATAACTGCCATAAGCCAGGGCATTTTCAGGGGAATTGCAAACCCTCGAAAAAGCGAACAAAGAGTGGATCTAAATCCGAGGAGAGATTTCAAGAGAATAGAAAATGTGGCGGATGTCATCAGACGGGTCATCTTTTAAAGGCCTGCCCGCTATTCAGAAAACCTGGAACAGTACATGTAAATGAAGTGGCAGAGGTGCTTGCATCTTCGTCTGCTCAAGAGAGGCCGGATGTTTTAGAAGGCACGCTAACTGTCAAAGATATTCCAGTTAAAGTGTTGTTTGACACAGGCGCGTCACGAAGCTTCATTGCAAAGGATGCAGCTAAGAAACTGGATTTGAATTTGAAAAAGCTCAAGGAACCAATGACTGTCCAGAATCCGGTTGGGGGTTCCATTGATCTCAGTTGGATTTGTGGAGTGCCGGTTTCTTTCTCTCGTTATCGGTTTCCTACCATCGCAGTCATCATGAATTTTAAAGAGTTTGATCTTATCTTGGGGTTAGACTGGTTGACTAAATATGAAGCTGAAGTTAAATGCGCCGACAGAGTCGTAAAGGCGAAGATCAAATCAGGTGATTATATAACCATTCCCTGTGAAGGATAGAATGCTAATAGAAAAGACTTCTGGGCAGCTTTGAATGTTTCTCCAGCCCAAATAGAAAATGTCCCTGAAGTCACAGAGAATATTCCCGACCTAGTGAAAGATATTCCTGTCGTCAAGAATTATGCGGATGTGTTTGAGGAAGTTGTTCGCTTACCTCCGCAGAGAGAAATAGATTTTAAGATTGCTTTGATTCCGAATGCGAGGCCGGTAGTTCACGCTATTCGAAGAATGTCCTTGAAAGAGAAAGAAGAACTTGACAATCAAACACGACAGCTAGTATGGAAAGGTCTGATCAGGCCTAGTTTCTTTGATTGGGAAGCAGCAGTGGTGTTTGTCCCAAAATCTGACGGTACTCTACGTCTATGTGTGGATTATCGTGATCTGAACAAACAGACAATAAAGAACAAATATCCATTGCCGCGGATTAATGATTTGTTAGATCGATTAAATGGAGCACAAGTATTTTCACGAGTGGACCTAGCTACAGGCTTCCATCAACTTCGAATTGCCGAAGAGTGTGTTCCATTGACAGCATTCAGAGGTCCCGACCTATTCTACGAGTGGTTAGTAATGCCGTTCGGCTTATGTAACGCTCCAGCTTACTTCGTCGATCTGATGAATAGAGTGTTCAGAGGTGTTTTGAATAAATTTGTTCTGGTTTTTATTGACGATATTCTAATCTTCTCTAAATCAAAGGCCGAACACGAAAAGCATTTGGAACAGGTTCTAGAAATTCTAAGACGGAATGTATTAGAAGCCAAATTTTCCAAATGTATTTTCTGGCAAGATGAAGTAAAATTTCTGGGCCACGTAGTATCGAAGGAAGGAATTGCTGTGGATCCAAGCAAAATCACAGCTATTCAGAATTGGAAACAGCCCAGTACCCCCACTGAAGTCCGCAATTTTCTCGGATTGGCTAGCTATTACCGGAAGTTCGTTAAAAAGTTTTCGAAGATACCTGGTCATTTAACGAAGCTTACGAAGAAGCACTCTAAATTCAAATGGACTCCAGAAAGTGAGGAGGCTTTTAAAGAGCTAAAGTTAAGACTAACGACTGCTCCAGTGTTAACCATAATCGATGGCAACCAGGATTTAAAGGTCTGGACTGATGCTTCTAGAGAAGGCCTTGGCGCAGTGTTAATGCAAAGAGGCCAAGTGATCGCTTATGCTAACCGTCAGCTGAAGCCACACGAGAAAAACTACGTCACTCATGATCTTGAGTTATTGGCGATAGTATTCGCTTTGAAAATCTGGAGGCACTATCTACTGGGTGAGAGATTTGAACTGTTTACAGATCACCAGTCGTTAAAGTATCTGTTCACTCAGAAAGACCTGAATCTGAGGCAGCAACGTTGGCTGGAGTTTCTTGCAGCATATGACTTTGAAATTATATACACTCCAGGGAAAGCCAATGTTGTGGCCGATGCGTTAAGCCGAAAGAATGAGATGATCGTCAGTTTTATTATCACGACTTCATTACTAGATAAAATATCTACTCTTCAGGAGGATGATCACTTCATTCAGAAGATCAGAGAGATAATTCAACAAGGCGAACCCTCGAGTTTTCAAGTTGATAATGATGGGATCCTAAGGCTCAAAGGTCGAATCTGTGTCCCTAACATTCCTGAACTTCGAAAGGAAGTACTGGATGAATGCCACAAGTCAAAACTCAGTATCCATCCGGGAGTAAGCAAAATGTATAATGACATCAAACGCACTTTCTGGTGGAAATCGATGAAAAGGGACATTTCCTTATATGTTAGCCGATGCCCTACTTGCCAACTAGTCAAAAGCGACCAACAGAAACTAGCTGGATTATTACAACCGCTAGACGTTCCAGGCTGGAAGTGGGAACATATTTCTATGGATTTCATTGATGGTTTGCCCAGAACCAGAAAAGGAAATGACAGTATTTGGGTAATCGTAGATCGCTTCACGAAGACCGCCCATTTCATACCTGTCAGATCAAACAGAACTGCTCAGAGTCTGGCGCAGATATACTTCAAGGAAATAGTTAGACTACATGGAGTGCCGCTCAGTATAGTCAGTGATAGAGATACAATATTCACTAGCAAATTCTGGGAAGCATTTCAAGTCGAGCTGGGAACGAAGTTGAACTTGAGCACCGCTTATCATCCTCAGACAGACGGTCAGACTGAGAGGGTAAATCACATTTTAGAAGATCTATTACGGGCTTGTGTTCTAGATTTTGGTGGATCATGGGAAGACCATCTACGTTTGGCTGAATTCTCATATAACAACAGCTACCAGGCGAATCTGACAATGTCGCCATTCGAAGCATTGTATGGTAGACCGTGCCGATCTCCTGCTTGTTGGGTCGAACCTGGAAATAGACTTGTGTTGGGTCCTGATATGATTCGAGAAGCTGCCGACAAGGTCGATTTTATTAAGAAGCGATTACTCGCCGCTCAAAGCCGACAAAAGAGCTATGCCGATAGAAGGAGAAGAGATATATCCTTTGCTGTTGGCGACTATGTATATTTGAAAGTATCGCCGATGAGAGGAGTTATCCGGTTCGGTAAAACTGGAAAGTTGGCGCCCAAATTCATTGGTCCGTTTCCTATTTTGGAACGGATCGGGACTCTCGCTTATAGGGTTAAATTGCCAGATTGGTTGCCTGGAGTTCATGATGTATTTCATATATCTCAACTTTGAAAGCACGTTCATGATCCAGACTTGATCGTGGAAGAAGCAGCTCAACAGGATATTGAAATTACTCCAGAATTAGCTGTGAGGCGAGAGCCGCTAAAGATTATCGGCAAAGAAACCAAAGAGCTGAGGAACAAGAAGGTTCGCTTAGTCAAAGTGCAATGGAGTGGAGATCCGCGAGATTGTACTTGGGAAACTGAGGAGAGCATTCAGAAAGCTTATCCTGGATGCCGAGTAGATATCTCTGATTGACTCCGGTGCAAGGTATATTTATCATACTTTGCATTATCATTTAATTCTCTATTCTATTGTTATTTTCTTTCCATGGATGAACCCTTTTAACTCTATAGTCTGAATGATTTTAAAAGGAGAATAGGAATTAATTTAAATGGTTTTGAAAAGTTAAACACAAATTGCTTGTTGGTTGTGTTGTGTGTTAGTAAATTTGATTAATTAAAATTATTGAAACGATAGTTAATTGAATCAACAATAGAATAATGTTGTAATTTATTCGATTATATCACACATTGAACTGATTTAAAGATAGATGGAAATATATATACTTGTGCATTATATATGTTTGAACAGGTAAATGGATTAGCTGTTGAGTAAAGATTTTATTTGCGTGCTCGACAAATAGGTAAACCTTAATGAGTTGGATGCGAAATATTATTATATCAACTCCTGTGAATGCCATTGGATGCGGAGTGCAGGTTTTTCTATGTGAAATAATAAACGTCGCCATAGGATAGTAACAATTAATTTTGAACTACATTGCATTGCATACTTCTAGAAGATAGGCATACTTCATCATATACCACATAAGCATTCGGAGCTTGTGTGACGAGGTGGAAGATTTACCATACGAGCGAGAGGCTTGTATGGCGATGACTATATTTTACAGGTTGAACTGATGACTGATATGGACTTTTTAAATTGTAACGATTAAATTGCCAGATTAATAAAAACCCCACACGGGTCTGGAGTTGACAATAACCACGTCTCTCTAGTTATTAGATACAACACATGGACTATTTATTTCCCACACGGGGCAGGGTGACGAGAATTTATTCTCTGGAGTTATTATCAATACATGCTCCCCTGTAAACACCAGAATATATCAATATAAATATGTGTATGCTTATTAGGATTTATTGGGTACCTAATACGGCCCAATAAATTTCCAAACCTCTCTCCGTACAAGGGAGGTTATGGCAAAAAATTTCGAAAATTCCGGGTGTTAGCCAAATTTTTGAAGAATTTGAAAATTCTCAGAAACTGAAAAGTTGGAGAATTGAAGCCAGATCGGACGTAGGGTTGATTAATCAAACCACTTTCGACTTTGTTCCTTTTCGGGGACGAAAAGTTTTAAGTGGGGGAGATTGTAACGACCCAGAAAATCTGAACCAATTTAAAATTTTTAAATTGGCTAAAATAATGGATTTTAAATATTTAGAATAAATATTTTAAATAATAGCAATGAAAACTGAGTTTGAATCGACAATTGAAAACAAATATAATTAATTATAATTATAAACAAGGCCTGAAATGGCGCTGCAGTTTCAAAAATTGAATTCAAACTTTGTCGGACTGTACCGGGTGCAAAACATAACGGATTATAGTGAAACCAAAAATATTTAAATCTGTTAGTGAATACCTTTCTAACGAATCTAAAAAATCGAATTTTCATAGCGGAAAGCAAAAGTTATGGCCGAATGAATTTTCAGAAAGGTCGCTATGGAATTTATATAGCCCGTGAAATTGGCCATTTTGCATACGACCTCGGAATTCGACGAAACCACTTTTGTTGGATCCGGAATGTGAAGTTATTGCTAGGTTTCAAATTTCATAATTTTTGGAGCTAGTATGTGAGCGTGGCAAAGGAAAATGTGTTTTGGTCAATTACAATTAAATTGGATCAACCAGAAAAAGGCCTTTTTGCAAACGGTCTCAGAATTCGACTAAACTAGTTTTGTTGGGACCGTATAGTCGAAACATAGCTAGATTTATTTTTCTGAAATTTTTCGAATCAGTTTGTGGCCCTGGCAAATTGAAATGTACGTTCAAATTAAATATTGAATGTTTTATATTTTAATTTGAATGGAAACTGACTGGAACAGTCGAATGGGCCTTCGAAACATATCCCATTATGTTCGGAATGGGGGTAAAATGCTAGGGATGACAGTCGTTGGGTTCGAATTGGTGTTTGTGTGGGACAGGGGTATTTTAGAGATTTTAAAAATTATAAAATAAAATAAAAAAATCCTATTGGCTAATCTATTCTCTTTCTTCCCCGATCCCTCGCAACCGACGGCGAAAACTCTTTCTTCCCTTCTCTCCTCCTTTCCTCCTCCTACATGCATCGAAACCATATGCTTCTTTGGAGTTTTTCATAGAGCCGAGCCTCCTCTTCAAATCCATACTCGTTGCCACCCTCCTCGTGCTGTAAATCGCCAGAATCGCGCCCTGGAAGTTGAGGACTTCTCGCCGCCGCCACGAACGCCAGGGACCACCGAACTGGCCGTGACCCCCCTGCGCCTGGAGCCCTCTCCATCCTCTTCGTCGTGGTGCAGGTCGATTTCAACATCGTGCAACGGTTTGATCGAAAGATCAAAACCTAGTTTTGAACCATCGTGAAAGGTGCGTCTTTTATTTCGTCTGAACTTTGAAAAATCATATCTTTTTCGTTCGTTAACGATATTCGATGAAATAGGAAACATCGTGACCGCATGGACGCCTTCTACATTTTAGAAGAGACCGCATATTTTTCTGAGCCTTCTGCTATTTTTGGTGGAGTGGAACCCAATGTGAGATTTCTAATTTATAAACAATATGGAAAACGACGATGTATAAATTATATAGTCGATGTATGAGTTATATAAGAGCTGTACACCTCATGTATAAGCATTGTATAAGTTGTACGTTCGAATTATAAGTTATATATGCATTGTAAAAATTATATATGTGTTGAAATAGAAGTGAATTGCTATATATATATATATATATATATATATATATATATATATATATACGCCCCTCGTCCACAAACCATGGACGATATTTATTGGTTGTGATTGGTGTGAAAATTGATTGATAGCGAATGGTTGTTTGGGATTGTTTGTGGTTGATATCGATTGATTGTGGTTGAAAAATACCCATTTGTGGTTGAGAAATATTTGGTTGAAACCACATAGGATGTAATGGCGCGTTTTGTTAGCTGTCGAATAATTAATTTATTTAATTATTTATATATCGATTTGGCGATATCGATAACTTAAAGTAAAACGTTCAAACTTATAATTTATAATTATAATTAAAAACAAACCTGAAACGTCGCGGCAGTTCGCTATTTGGCGATTCAAACTTCAACTGAATGTACAGGATTCGTTTTAAGCCGGATTTCTATGAAACAAGAAACGTGTGGAGCTGGTGAAGTATATCTTTCTAGTGGAAGAGAAAAATCAGGATTTCGTCGTGTAGATTTTGAGTTATGTCCAAATCAAATTCTGAACTAGTCGCTATAGAATCTTTTATCGACCGTGTTCGATATAACTAGAGATCGGGTTTGAATTTAGACAAGGTTCTTTTGGGAAGTAGTGATAATTTAATTTTTAGAATTTTACTGTAATTTTTAATAAATTAAATAAGCAACTTTTATTTGGGGTATTTTGCACCCTTAATCAGCGATTTTGGGGTTTCACAATATAAGTTAATCTACCGATATTATTATATTTTTGGGACCGTGACACCTTGATTGTCATAATGGCGTCTTTATCCCAGTCTACGACGCTTGGACATTAATGTAATTGTACGTAGCAGGTATGTAAACTTTTGAGTGCTTTAAAATATAGAAACGTGGTTCCTTCCGTGCTAAGTATACGTCTGTGCCCCCTGATTACACGCGATTGAATGAGCCACCACACATTTAACCTACCAACAGCTACCGTGTTCCCTTAACCACCAAGTACCCTCTTCAATAAAAATCACAATCTCCTGAACCAATTAGGCCTCCACTTCCTTCATCTTTTTTTCAGCAAAATGAAAATTCTCAAAATCAAAACGAGAAGAACCAAGTAAAAATCTGAAATGAACCCATATAAACGTGCGACGTTTTCCTCTTCACAGGGATATAATCTTTGGATAGTTCCACGTCCAACAGCAGCTCAGGGTTCGAACAATATATGAAGAAAAAGGAGAATAGAAGCAGCTAACGCTGCATTTTGATGAGAAGAGCATGGCGTTGGTTTATTAGGTGCATTCGAGAAAGAACAAGAGCTGCGTTGTTCAAAAGTAAAGAGGAACGTCTAGCGAGCTATTTGAAAACTGGAAACGGAGAAGGAAGCCTACATTTGGCAGTTGGTGATTGTCAGTTTAGTGAGGAATGGTGGACCGGGAAGGAGCATTGTCCGTTTAAGGGAAGACGTGATTCACAGCGAAGGGTTCGAGTTCAACTTTTGGTGGTGGTTGGAAACCATCCGATGTACGATGGCGGCCTGGGTGGCATGTTGAACTACGTTCGATTGTGTGGGTCTGCTGGGCAAGCAGCGGGTCAGTGGGATTGTTGGTGACCGGAGGTGGAGCATCTCGGAGAGGTTGAGGCTGTGGGAAAGGCGGCCGTCCTCCGGCGAACTGGGAAGGAGACAGCGCCGGATTTGAGGTGGGAGTCACGTACAAAAAGGGACTGTTCGACGGAATCATGAAGTGGTGTGCGGTCTGATCAAGATTTGTATGAAGTGAAGAGTTAGAGAAGAGGAGAACATTGGTTGTATTTATTTGGATTTTGATGAGGTGTTGAGTGGTAAAGGTTTTGCTGTGTTAAAGGAGAAAAGGGGCGGATTGATTTCCGTTAATAGCTGTTGAAGGGAGCAGCGTGATTGGGGAGGAAGGAGAAAAGAAGCGGACGGGTTTTCTAGTTGGGCCAAGGTATAGTGGAAAGGGCCCAAATGTAAAAAGGGGCTTTAGTTTAATTTAATTTAAATTTGTTAAAAGATTGTAATCTAAATAACTTTGTGGTACGTGATCAGAATTCCGTGAAACAAGTTGCGTTGGGATCGTATGGACGGGAGCGTCACAATGGAACTGACTGGAAGTCCATCGGAGTTCGTTACAATTTATGGCGAAATAAATTGTCTGACTGAATCAAATAACGCAAACCGTTATTTAACGATTACCGCGCCAATGTGAGTAAATCTCACTAATTCTGAACAGTTTATAATTTCATGTTACATTGTTAGAACTGTTAAAATTGTCTATTTGACTGTGTGTTGATTGGTTGATTGAACTGCTAGTCAGTTAGTTAAATTTCTATATTGATTCTGTTTAACAGAATATATCATATGGAACTGAAAGTGATGTTATCTATATTGTCTAACATCTGTGATGCAGCGAAACATGTTGGAGGAATCCGACTGGATTCCTCAACAGTTATTTTATTGTTTTTCATATATTGTTATATGATGTGATATAAATCTATGGGCGATTATATGTGCTTGGACGATATTGAATATCTGATTTGATATGATTGAATACCATAACATACCGAAATGTTGATAAGGGGATTTTCAATGTTTATATTGAAAATGAATCTTATTTATAAAATCGATAGGATTTTATAAAAGGAAAACATTTATTTAATTAGGAAATAAATAAATGAAAAAGGAAACATTTATTTAGATTATCAATAAATGGAATAAAGGAATATTTATTTAGGAAATAAATAAAGGAACATTTATTTAGATTATAAATAAATGGAATAAAGGAATATTTATTTAGGGAATAAATAAAGGAACACTTGTTCGGAAAATAAATAGAATTATACAAGGATAGATTTAAACACGTGCTTCGCACACGGTATAACACGATATGGATTTAAATGAGATATTAAATAGGAAATCTGTTTTAAACAGATAAATTGAAGTAGATTAATTTATAAATAATGTTTTATAAATTAAATAAATTATTTATCGTTGATAAATGGAATATATATAAGTCTGGACTTATATAGAGAAGTAGAAACGTTATTAAAAGGACATTTATAAAGGGAAGAACCGTTACTAAAAGTAAATCTTTATAAATGGATAAACGTTGTAAAAAGTAAATCTTTATCAATGGATAAACGTTGTAAAAAGGAAATCTTTTGAAATGAATAAACGTTAATAAAAGGAGTTAATCGAATTTAGTTATTCGAAATGAGTTATTCGAATTTGATATTTGAATAGAGTTAAACACATTAGAGTGATTCGAATTACTTATTCGAATAGAGTTAAACAAAGTAATGTGTTAGGTTAACCAAAGCAAGTTAGTCGAGTTAATCAAAGTAATTGGTTAAGTTAACCAAAGTAAATTAGTTAAGATAAACTAAGCGGTTAATCGAAGTGAATTAGTTAAGTTAAACTAATTGGTAAATCAAAGTGAATTAGTTGCGTCAAACTAAGTGAATTAGTCAAGTTAAACTAATTGGTTAATCGAAGTAAATTAGTTGGGTTAACCAAAGTGAATTAGCTGAGTTAAACTAAGTAAATCGGTTAGAGTTAATCAAAGTGAATTAACTAAGTTAAACTAAGTGGATTAGTTCAGTAAATCGAGACAAGTAAATCAAGTTAGGTTAAACCATTTGAGTTAACCAGTTAAAGTTTACCAGTTAAAGATAAACAGTTAAAGTTGACCAGTTAGAGTTGACCAGTTAGAGTTATCCAAGTGGAGTTAATCGAGTAGAGTTGTCGAATATCACTTATCCGAAGTAGAGTTATCGAATATAGTGTATTCGAGAGAAGAGTAATCGAATATAGTTTATTCGAGTGGAGAAATCAAATGTTATTCATTTGAGAAGAGTTATCGAATATAGTTTATTCGAGTGGAGAAAATCAAATGTTATTCATTTGAGAAGGGTTATCGAATATTATTCATTCGAAGAGTTAATCCGAAGGAGTTATTCGAAGTTAGTTAATCCAAAGGAGTTATTCGAAGTTAGTTAATCCAAAGGAGTTAGTCGAAGAGTTAATCGAATATAGTTATTCGAAAGAAGGTGTAAATCGAATATAGTTATTCGAGTAAAGTTAAAAGAGTTAATCGAATTTAGTTATTCGAAATGAGTTATTCGAATTTGATATTTGAATAGAGTTAAACACATTAGAGTGATTCGAATTACTTATTCAAATAGAGTTAAACACGTAAGAGTTAATTGAATATTAGTTATTCAATTAGAGTTAAATCGAATTTAGTTATTCGAAAGGAGTTAATCAATTTGAGTTAAGTTAATCGATTTGAATTAAGTTGAATCGAAATGGAGTAAATCGATTAGAATTAAGTTAATCGAGTTAGAGTAAATCGAATATTGGTTATTCGAAGGTAAGTTATTCGAATTAGTTATTCGAAGGAGTTAATCAAATGAGTCGATCCAAAGGAGTTAGTCGAATATTAGTTATTCGAATAGAGTTAAAGGAGTTATCGATTTTAGTTTGATCGAAAGGAGTTATCGATTAGTAAATCGAAAGGAGATTTTCGAATATAGCATATTCGAAAGAAAGAGATCGAATATTGTTTATTCGAAAGAGAGAGATTTCGAATATGAGTTATTCGAAGAGAGATAATCGAATATAGGTTATTCGAAGAAGAGTTAATCAAATAGAGATTACTCGAAAGAGAGTTATACGTCGAATTCAATTATAGCGAATTCGGGAAAGTACTATTTACTTTCCAGGGTTTAAATCAAGATTTAGTTATTGATTTAGAAATTAGGTGTCTGTTAAATTATTCGAGTTAGGAGATAAAGTTATAATTTAGGTTAGATATTGCAGAAGTAGGAATTATAACGTTATAGTTATAATCAAACGTTTTCATATAAGAAGTAGATTCGTAACCTGAATCCGAGAATTTGCGTAAACAGATGATTGGAAAAAGTGAGTGACGAGCTTCATCTATTTCACAGTAAAGGACGTTGTTTCAATTAAGGCCTGAGAGGTAATTATACCCCAACTTGATTGACTTCAGAATTGACAAATGAATAGTTGTGGTTCGATCTAAAAGGTTGATTTGAAATAAAGCTAAGGAATAAGCGATAAATGGATTAAGCGAAACGATGTTTTATACAACGTTCATTGGAAATCCGTAAATGAGTTTTGGAAACGTTTTCCAAATATAGTCAGATATGTTCTCTAAACATAGAAAATGAAATGTTTTCATGATAAGAATTTAAGAAATAGAGTTAAGCAAATTCAGAAACTGACTGGAGAGGGTAAGTTGAACGGTTTTCTAAGTGACGATCTGATGTTGGTTTCGACCTTCCGTATTGATACTTAGAGAATTGTTCTCATACTAGTTACAGTTAGGGACTGATAGTTGCGAAATAATAGTGATGTGAAAATAAACTATGGAAATGTTTTCCAATGATTAATAACATATATTTTCTAAATATATGAAAAAGGGAAATATGAACATATGATGATTGATCGATCGAATTTCCATTTGGAAATAAGATCGTTGTTTGTACACCGACATGTTTTCATTTGATAGTTGAATCACAGACTATCAAAGTTTTTACCATTTTAACGTTGTTAATATGGAGAGACCGGTTGGATTACTATCCAAAGAACCACTCTGTATTGGCATAAGCGTTGCGAGCAATATCTGCCAAAGATAAATTGAAGACGGAGTAAAGTGCAAGGGCTGTTGTATAAATCTTAGATAACAGTGACTAAGATGGATATACTGAATAGTGCCTTCGGTTTGTCCAGTCCCAGGACAACGTATATGGAAGAAGGTCTGACAGAGTATATCAAATGGATCGCGTAAGTTGATCTGTTCAAACGTATTCATGTTTGGTGGCGGAGGAATTCGTTTCTCTTAGCTATATACCCGTGTTATTTTTGGATAAGTCAATTTGTGATTTGGCGGGTATGACGATGTGGCATTCAAAGTGAATGGTGATCAGATGTTCTGAAGATAGACGTAGCTTCTAGCCTCACACCGGGAAGTAACAAAAGTTGGGCTAGGCAGCATGGCTAGTTGGGTCATCCCCAAGCAGGGTGTATTGTCACCGATCTGGGGAATATTCATATTTATACTTCTTTTTGATTCTGTATCTTCGGATGACGGTTTGATGGCATATAATTGTGGTGGCAATATATTCGCGACACTCAAGCTAAATGAGTGAGCGGTCATGTGTGGCCGGGTTGCAAGACGTTCTTGTTGAACCCTGAGTGTATCACCTCTAGAGTACACTATTCAGAAGGTGCTCCCATACCTTGTCTGTTGGAATCCATTCTCCGATAAGCGCCCTGCGGTTTATGATTTTATACTATGTATGTAGAACGTGAGATGCAAGCGTTTCTGCTAGATTGATACCTATTTGTACTTAGACATTATTATAATATCACAATGATATTGTTTGTCAAAGTTGTTTAGATACTCATAAGGAAAAACCCGTTCCGTATTCACGGCGTGGTCTTATGAGATATCATATACCTGTTCAATTGTTTTAAACTGTTTTACTCACACTAGTCCCATGACTGACCCGGAGTTTACTTTGTTGTTTTCCCTAAACTCTTGGGTGCCTAAATTTGTACGGGCAGTCAAGTAGTCGGGATTTACAGATATACTTGGAGAGCTTGGAGCAAGAGGCTGCAAGATTCTATAGCTATAGTTATTTCCGCTGTGTTGTAAGTGTTGTACTCTGATAAGTGCTATTGTATATATATAACTGTTTACTTCAAAGTTATGTTATATATTATATGTTATTCGTTCCGCTGTGAGATTCGTGTTACTCTGATGATTCTGATGTTCTTCTTCTTCTTCTATTCTATTAGTTCTATCTTTTCTTTCTCACCTTCTAAATTCTTTCACTAACGTCTCGGAATTTTCGACTCTCGAGGAGTCGAAAATTTCCAGCCGTTACAGTTGGTATCAGAGCTTAAGTTAAGTGATTACCTTGGCTCTGTGGCATAACTCGATAGAGATGGGATTAGTAATATCCTAGATTGAGTTTGAGTGTATATATATGAGCGCGTAATTGTTATTCAATATAAAATGGTTTTATATTGTGGAGACTCATTGGTTGAGTGGCTTATGAATTATGGTCGATCAGTTGATCCACTGTATCGATAAGGGTTACTAAACACTCGAATACGATGAACCGTCATGGTATGTTTTGAAAGAGGGTAAATAAAATAATTTTTCCAAAATATATTTGTTTATAGAAGAAATATATATCTTGAAATTATTATAGTATATTGATTGTGTTGGTTGTTATTATAATCGAATAAGATTATAGAAGGGTGAAATGGTTATAAATGACCAATCAGAATTCATATGAATGTAATATATGAAATAGTTTGAATTAAATATGAATTTAAATCAGAATTTGGAATTTAAAATAAGGAAATTTTAAGTTCCTGGGAGATTTTGAAAATGTTGTTCAAATTGAAAATGATATAGTATTGAACTCACTTCGATAGCTGGAAAATAGATTCTGATGATGAATCTAGACATCATCAGTGTTCATTTTCGAGTTCTAAGTGACGGATTACTACCAAAGGTTTTGTTTTGAATTGTTTTGAGAAAACAAGTTGTTTAGAAATTCAAAGGTTTTGAATTGGCATTATGATTGCAAATTGATTTGAAAGAAACCCAGGAACTTAAGTTCTGGAATTAAAATTTAACTAATGAAGTTAAATAAAATGAGATGGTAAAAGTAAATTGAAATTTAACTTGAACCGAGTTAAATAAAATTTAATTGGATTAGAGATAATCTAGAATGAAACCAAATTGATAAGTCAATAATTTGGAATTTGATATTAGAGTTCGAATGAAATTCGATTTGGATTTGAGGATATAAACTGAGTGGAATGACCATGATTTATGCAGAAGTGATAACAGATCAAAAGGATATAATGATACGACCGACAAAAAGGTACAAGTTTATATTATATATGAGTTTGGATTTTATGAGCCGAATTGGCAAGCCGCTTGGCTGTTTGATTTTCTTTTGGATTGGAGGAGGCCTAGAGAGGCGAGTTGTGGTTTGACGTATTGACCAATACGAAGGAGGTTATGGCGAAATTTTTCGAAAATTCCAGGCGTTAGAACATTCTCATGATTTATGGAAATTCAGTTAGCCAGAATGAATTAATAATTTAATTGAAAATTTAATGGTTCAGTTGAAACTGGAGTTGAGAAGTAAACTAAAAGATTTTTAAATCTAGTTAGTAGCGTTAGTAGCATTTTTCTAACTTAGCAATTTCGAGGACGAAATTATTTTAAGGGGGGAAGTCTGTAATGGCGCGTTTTGTTAGCTGTCGAATAATTAATTTACTTAATTATTTATATATCGATTTGGCGATATCGATAACTTAAAGTAAAACGTTCAAACTTATAATTTATAATTATAATTAAAAACGAACCTGAAACGTCGCGGTAGTTCGCTATTTGGCGATTCAAACTTCAACTGAATGTACAGGATTCGTTTTAAGCCGGATTTCTATGAAACAAGAAACATGTGGAGCTGGTGAAGTATATCTTTCTAGTGGAAGAGAAAAATCAGGATTTCGTCGTGTAGATTTTGAGTTATGTCCAAATCAAATTCTGAAATAGTCGCTATAGAATCTTTTATCGACCGTATTCGATATAACTAGAGATCGGGTTTGAATTTAGACAAGGTTCTTTTGGGAAGTAGTGATAATTAAATTTTTAGAATTTTACTGTAATTTTTAATAAATTAAATAAGCAACTTTTATTTGGGGTATTTTGCACCCTTAATCAGCGATTTTGGGGTTTCACAATATAAGTTAATCTACCGATATTATTATATTTTTGGGACCGTGACACCTTGATTGTCATAATGGCGTCTTTATCCCAGTCTACGACGCTTGGACATTAATGTAATTGTACGTAGCAGGTATGCAAACTTTTGAGTGCTTTAAAATATAGAAACGTGGTTCCTTCCGTGCTAAGTATACGTCTGTGCCCCCTGATTACACGCGATTGAATGAGCCACCACACATTTAACCTACCAACAGCTACCGTGTTCCCTTAACCACCAAGTACCCTCTTCAATAAAAATCACAATCTCCTGAACCAATTAGGCCTCCACTTCCTTCATCTTTTTTTCAGCAAAATGAAAATTCTCAAAATCAAAACGAGAAGAACCAAGTAAAAATCTGAAATGAACCCATATAAACGTGCGACGTTTTCCTCTTCACGGGGATATAATCTTTGGATAGTTCCACGTCCAACAGCAGCTCAGGGTTCGAACAATATATGAAGAAAAAGGAGAATAGAAGCAGCTAACGCTGCATTTTGATGAGAAGAGCATGGCGTTGGTTTATTAGGTGCATTCGAGAAAGAACAAGAGCTGCGTTGTTCAAAAGTAAAGAGGAACGTCTAGCGAGCTGTTTGAAAACTGGAAACGGAGAAGGAAGCCTACATTTGGCAGTTGGTGATTGTCAGTTTAGTGAGGAATGGTGGACCGGGAAGGAGCATTGTCCGTTTAAGGGAAGACGTGATTCACAGCGAAGGGTTCGAGTTCAACTTTGGGTGGTGGTTGGAAACCATCCGATGTACGATGGCGGCCTGGGTGGCATGTTGAACTACGTTCGATTGTGTGGGTCTGCTGGGCAAGCAGCAGGTCAGTGGGATTGTTGGTGACCGGAGGTGGAGCATCTCGGAGAGGTTGAGGCTGTGGGAAAGGCGGCCGTCCTCCGACGAACTGGGAAGGAGACAGCGCCGGATTTGAGGTGGGAGTCACGTACAAAAAGGGACTGTTCGACGGAATCATGAAGTGGTGTGCGGTCTGATCAAGATTTGTATGAAGTGAAGAGTTAGAGAAGAGGAGAACATTGGTTGTATTTATTTGGATTTTGATGAGGTGTTGAGTGGTAAAGGTTTTGCTGTGTTAAAGGAGAAAAGGGGCGGATTGATTTCCGTTAATAGCTGTTGAAGGGAGCAGCGTGATTGGGGAGGAAGGAGAAAAGAAGCGGACGGGTTTTCTAGTTGGGCCAAGGTATAGTGGAAAGGGCCCAAATGTAAAAAGGGGCTATAGTTTAATTTAATTTAAATTTGTTAAAAGCTTGTAATCTGAATAACTTTGTGGTACGTGATCAGAATTCCGTGAAACAAGTTGCGTTGGGATCGTATGGACGGGAGCGTCACAATGGAACTGACTGGAAGTCCATCGGAGTTCGTTACAGTTTATGGCGAAATAAATTGTCCGACTGAATCAAATAACGCAAACCGTTATTTAACGATTACCGCGCCAATGTGAGTAAATCTCACTAATTCTGAACAGTTTATAATTTCATGTTACATTGTTAGAACTGTTAAAATTGTCTATTTGACTGTGTGTTGATTGGTTGATTGAACTGCTAGTCAGTTAGTTAAATTTCTATATTGATTCTGTTTAACAGAATATATCATATGGAACTGAAAGTGATGTTATCTATATTGTCTAACATCTGTGATGCAGCGAAACATGTTGGAGGAATCCGACTGGATTCCTCAACAATTATTTTATTGTTTTTCATATATTGTTATATGATGTGATATAAATTTATGGGCGATTATATGTGCTTGGACGATATTGAATATCTGATTTGATATGATTGAATACCATAACATACCGAAATGTTGATAAGGGGATTTTCAATGTTTATATTGAAAATGAATCTTATTTATAAAATCGATAGGATTTTATAAAAGGAAAACATTTATTTAATTAGGAAATAAATAAATGAAAAAGGAAACATTTATTTAGATTATCAATAAATGGAATAAAGGAATATTTATTTAGGAAATAAATAAAGGAACATTTATTTAGATTATAAATAAATGGAATAAAGGAATATTTATTTAGGGAATAAATAAAGGAACACTTGTTCGGAAAATAAATAGAATTATACAAGGATAGATTTAAACACGTGCTTCGCACACGGTATAACACGATATGGATTTAAATGAGATATTAAATAGGAAATCTGTTTTAAACAGATAAATTGAAGTAGATTAATTTATAAATAATGTTTTATAAATTAAATAAATTATTTATCGTTGATAAATGGAATATATATAAGTCTGGACTTATATAGAGAAGTAGAAACGTTATTAAAAGGACATTTATAAAGGGAAGAACCGTTACTAAAAGTAAATCTTTATAAATGGATAAACGTTGTAAAAAGTAAATCTTTATCAATGGATAAACGTTGTAAAAAGGAAATCTTTTGAAATGAATAAACGTTAATAAAAGGAGTTAATCGAATTTAGTTATTCGAAATGAGTTATTCGAATTTGATATTTGAATAGAGTTAAACACATTAGAGTGATTCGAATTACTTATTCGAATAAAGTTAAACAAAGTAATGTGTTAGGTTAACCAAAGCAAGTTAGTCGAGTTAATCAAAGTAATTGGTTAAGTTAACCAAAGTAAATTAGTTAAGATAAACTAAGCGGTTAATCGAAGTGAATTAGTTAAGTTAAACTAATTGGTAAATCAAAGTGAATTAGTTGCGTCAAACTAAGTGAATTAGTCAAGTTAAACTAATTGGTTAATCGAAGTAAATTACTTGGGTTAACCAAAGTGAATTAGCTGAGTTAAACTAAGTAAATCGGTTAGAGTTAATCAAAGTGAATTAACTAAGTTAAACTAAGTGGATTAGTTAAGTAAATCGAGACAAGTAAATCAAGTTAGGTTAAACCATTTGAGTTAACCAGTTAAAGTTTACCAGTTAAAGATAAACAGTTAAAGTTGACCAGTTAGAGTTATCCAAGTGGAGTTAATCGAGTAGAGTTGTCGAATATCACTTATCCGAAGTAGAGTTATCGAATATAGTGTATTCGAGAGAAGAGTAATCGAATATAGTTTATTCGAGTGGAGAAATCAAATGTTATTCATTTGAGAAGAGTTATCGAATATAGTTTATTCGAGTGGAGAAAATCAAATGTTATTCATTTGAGAAGGGTTATCGAATATTATTCATTCGAAGAGTTAATCCGAAGGAGTTATTCGAAGTTAGTTAATCCAAAGGAGTTATTCGAAGTTAGTTAATCCAAAGGAGTTAGTCGAAGAGTTAATCGAATATAGTTATTCGAAAGAAGGTGTAAATCGAATATAGTTATTCGAGTAAAGTTAAAAGAGTTAATCGAATTTAGTTATTCGAAATGAGTTATTCGAATTTGATATTTGAATAGAGTTAAACACATTAGAGTGATTCGAATTACTTATTCAAATAGAGTTAAACACGTAAGAGTTAATTGAATATTAGTTATTCAATTAGAGTTAAATCGAATTTAGTTATTCGAAAGGAGTTAATCAATTTGAGTTAAGTTAATCGATTTGAATTAAGTTGAATCGAAATGGAGTAAATCGATTAGAATTAAGTTAATCGAGTTAGAGTAAATCGAATATTGGTTATTCGAAGGTAAGTTATTCGAATTAGTTATTCGAAGGAGTTAATCAAATGAGTCGATCCAAAGGAGTTAGTCGAATATTAGTTATTCGAATAGAGTTAAAGGAGTTATCGATTTTAGTTTGATCGAAAGGAGTTATCGATTAGTAAATCGAAAGGAGATTTTCGAATATAGCATATTCGAAAGAAAGAGATCGAATATTGTTTATTCGAAAGAGAGAGATTTCGAATATGAGTTATTCGAAGAGAGATAATCGAATATAGGTTATTCGAAGAAGAGTTAATCAAATAGAGATTACTCGAAAGAGAGTTATACGTCGAATTCAATTATAGCGAATTCGGGAAAGTACTATTTACTTTCCAGGGTTTAAATCAAGATTTAGTTATTGATTTAGAAATTAGGTGTCTGTTAAATTATTCGAGTTAGGAGATAAAGTTATAATTTAGGTTAGATATTGCAGAAGTAGGAATTATAACGTTATAGTTATAATCAAACGTTTTCATATAAGAAGTAGATTCGTAACCTGAATCCGAGAATTTGCGTAAACAGATGATTGGAAAAAGTGAGTGACGAGCTTCATCTATTTCACAGTAAAGGACGTTGTTTCAATTAAGGCCTGAGAGGTAATTATACCCCAACTTGATTGACTTCAGAATTGACAAAGGAATAGTTGTGGTTCGATCTAAAAGGTTGATTTGAAATAAAGCTAAGGAATAAGCGATAAATGGATTAAGCGAAACGATGTTTTATACAACGTTCATTGGAAATCCGTAAATGAGTTTTGGAAACGTTTTCCAAATATAGTCAGATATGTTCTCTAAACATAGAAAATGAAATGTTTTCATGATAAGAATTTAAGAAATAGAGTTAAGCAAATTCAGAAACTGACTGGAGAGGGTAAGTTGAACGGTTTTCTAAGTGACGATCTGATGTTGGTTTCGACCTTTCGTATTGATACTTAGAGAATTGTTCTCATACTAGTTACAGTTAGGGACTGATAGTTGCGAAATAATAGTGATGTGAAAATAAACTATGGAAATGTTTTCCAATGATTAATAACATATATTTTCTAAATATATGAAAAAGGGAAATATGAACATATGATGATTGATCGATCGAATTTCCATTTGGAAATAAGATCGTTGTTTGTACACCGACATGTTTTCATTTGATAGTTGAATCACAGACTATCAAAGTTTTTACCATTTTAACGTTGTTAATATGGAGAGACCGGTTGGATTACTATCCAAAGAACCACTCTGTATTGGCATAAGCGTTGCGAGCAATATCTGCCAAAGATAAATTGAAGACGGAGTAAAGTGCAAGGGCTGTTGTATAAATCTTAGATAACAGTGACTAAGATGGATATACTGAATAGTGCCTTCGGTTTGTCCAGTCCCAGGACAACGTATATGGAAGAAGGTCTGACAGAGTATATCAAATGGATCGCGTAAGTTGATCTGTTCAAACGTATTCACGTTTGGTGGCGGAGGAATTCGTTTCTCTTAGCTATATACCCGTGTTATTTTTGGATAAGTCAATTTGTGATTTGGCGGGTATGACGATGTGGCATTCAAAGTGAATGGTGATCAGATGTTCTGAAGATAGACGTAGCTTCTAGCCTCACACCGGGAAGTAACAAAAGTTGGGCTAGGCAGCATGGCTAGTTGGGTCATCCCCAAGCAGGGTGTATTGTCACCGATCTGGGGAATATTCATATTTATACTTCTTTTTGATTCTGTATCTTCGGATGACGGTTTGATGGCATATAATCGTGGTGGCAATATATTCGCGACACTCAAGCTAAATGAGTGAGCGGTCATGTGTGGCCGGGTTGCAAGACGTTCTTGTTGAACCCTGAGTGTATCACCTCTAGAGTACACTATTCAGAAGGTGCTCCCATACCTTGTCTGTTGGAATCCATTCTCCGATAAGCGCCCTGCGGTTTATGATTTTATACTATGTATGTAGAACGTGAGATGCAAGCGTTTCTGCTAGATTGATACCTATTTGTACTTAGACATTATTATAATATCACAATGATATTGTTTGTCAAAGTTGTTTAGATACTCATAAGGAAAAACCCGTTCCGTATTCACGGCGTGGTCTTATGAGATATCATATACCTGTTCAATTGTTTTAAACTGTTTTACTCACACTAGTCCCATGACTGACCCGGAGTTTACTTTGTTGTTTTTCCTAAACTCTTGGGTGCCTAAATTTGTACGGGCAGTCAAGTAGTCGGGATTTACAGATATACTTGGAGAGCTTGGAGCAAGAGGCTGTAAGATTCTATAGCTATAGTTATTTCCGCTGTGTTGTAAGTGTTGTACTCTGATAAGTGCTATTGTATATATATAACTGTTTACTTCAAAGTTATGTTATATATTATATGTTATTCGTTCCGCTGTGAGATTCATGTTACTCTGATGATTCTGATGTTCTTCTTCTTCTATTCTATTAGTTCTATCTTTTCTTTCTCACCTTCTAAATTCTTTCACTAACGTCTCGGAATTTTCGACTCTCGAGGAGTCGAAAATTTCCAGCCGTTACAGTTGGTATCAGAGCTTAAGTTAAGTGATTACCTTGGCTCTGTGGCATAACTCGATAGAGATGGGATTAGTAATATCCTAGATTGAGTTTGAGTGTATATATATGAGCGCGTAATTGTTATTCAATATAAAATGGTTTTATATTGTGGAGACTCATTGGTTGAGTGGCTTATGAATTATGGTCGATCAGTTGATCCACTGTATCGATAAGGGTTACTAAACACTCGAATACGATGAACCGTCATGGTATGTTTTGAAAGAGGGTAAATAAAATAATTTTTCCAAAATATATTTGTTTATAGAAGAAATATATATCTTGAAATTATTATAGTATATTGATTGTGTTGGTTGTTATTATAATCGAATAAGATTATAGAAGGGTGAAATGGTTATAAATGACCAATCAGAATTCATATGAATGTAATATATGAAATAGTTTGAATTAAATATGAATTTAAATCAAAATTTGGAATTTAAAATAAGGAAATTTTAAGTTCCTGGGAGATTTTGAAAATGTTGTTCAAATTGAAAATGATATAGTATTGAACTCACTTCGATAGCTGGAAAATAGATTCTGATGATGAATCTAGACATCATCAGTGTTCATTTTCGAGTTCTAAGTGACGGATTACTACCAAAGGTTTTGTTTTGAATTGTTTTGAGAAAACAAGTTGTTTAGAAATTCAAAGGTTTTGAATTGGCATTATGATTGCAAATTGATTTGAAAGAAACCCAGGAACTTAAGTTCTGGAATTAAAATTTAACTAATGAAGTTAAATAAAATGAGATGGTAAAAATAAATTGAAATTTAACTTGAACCGAGTTAAATAAAATTTAATTGGATTAGAGATAATCTAGAATGAAACCAAATTGATAAGTCAATAATTTGGAATTTGATATTAGAGTTCGAATGAAATTCGATTTGGATTTGAGGATATAAACTGAGTGGAATGACCATGATTTATGCAGAAGTGATAACAGATCAAAAGGATATAATGATACGACCGACAAAAAGGTACAAGTTTATATTATATATGAGTTTGGATTTTATGAGCCGAATTGGCAAGCCGCTTGGCTGTTTGATTTTCTTTTGGATTGGAGGAGGCCTAGAGAGGCGAGTTGTGGTTTGACGTATTGACCAATACGAAGGAGGTTATGGCGAAATTTTTCGAAAATTCCAGGCGTTAGAACATTCTCATGATTTATGGAAATTCAGTTAGCCAGAATGAATTAATAATTTAATTGAAAATTTAATGGTTCAGTTGAAACTGGAGTTGAGAAGTAAACTAAAAGATTTTTAAATCTAGTTAGTAGCGTTAGTAGCATTTTTCTAACTTAGCAATTTCGAGGACGAAATTATTTTAAGGGGGAAAGTCTGTAATGGCGCGTTTTGTTAGCTGTCGAATAATTAATTTATTTAATTATTTATATATCGATTTGGCGATATCGATAACTTAAAGTAAAATGTTCAAACTTATAATTTATAATTATAATTAAAAACGAACCTAAAACGTCGCGGTAGTTCGCTATTTGGCGATTCAAACTTCAACTGAATGTACAGGATTCGTTTTAAGCCGGATTTCTATGAAACAAGAAACATGTGGAGCTGGTGAAGTATATCTTTCTAGTGGAAGAGAAAAATCAGGATTTCGTCGTGTAGATTTTGAGTTATGTCCAAATCAAATTCTGAAATAGTCGCTATAGAATCTTTTATCGACCGTATTCGATATAACTAGAGATCGGGTTTGAATTTAGACAAGGTTCTTTTGGGAAGTAGTGATAATTAAATTTTTAGAATTTTACTGTAATTTTTAATAAATTAAATAAGCAACTTTTATTTGGGGTATTTTGCACCCTTAATCAGCGATTTTGGGGTTTCACAATATAAGTTAATCTACCGATATTATTATATTTTTGGGACCGTGACACCTTGATTGTCATAATGGCGTCTTTATCCCAGTCTACGACGCTTGGACATTAATGTAATTGTACGTAGCAGGTATGCAAACTTTTGAGTGCTTTAAAATATAGAAACGTGGTTCCTTCCGTGCTAAGTATACGTCTGTGCCCCCTGATTACACGCGATTGAATGAGCCACCACACATTTAACCTACCAACAGCTACCGTGTTCCCTTAACCACCAAGTACCCTCTTCAATAAAAATCACAATCTCCTGAACCAATTAGGCCTCCACTTCCTTCATCTTTTTTTCAGCAAAATGAAAATTCTCAAAATCAAAACGAGAAGAACCAAGTAAAAATCTGAAATGAACCCATATAAACGTGCGACGTTTTCCTCTTCACGGGGATATAATCTTTGGATAGTTCCACGTCCAACAGCAGCTCAGGGTTCGAACAATATATGAAGAAAAAGGAGAATAGAAGCAGCTAACGCTGCATTTTGATGAGAAGAGCATGGCGTTGGTTTATTAGGTGCATTCGAGAAAGAACAAGAGCTGCGTTGTTCAAAAGTAAAGAGGAACGTCTAGCGAGCTGTTTGAAAACTGGAAACGGAGAAGGAAGCCTACATTTGGCAGTTGGTGATTGTCAGTTTAGTGAGGAATGGTGGACCGGGAAGGAGCATTGTCCGTTTAAGGGAAGACGTGATTCACAGCGAAGGGTTCGAGTTCAACTTTTGGTGGTGGTTGGAAACCATCCGATGTACGATGGCGGCCTGGGTGGCATGTTGAACTACGTTCGATTGTGTGGGTCTGCTGGGCAAGCAGCAGGTCAGTGGGATTGTTGGTGACCGGAGGTGGAGCATCTCGGAGAGGTTGAGGCTGTGGGAAAGGCGGCCGTCCTCCGGCGAACTGGGAAGGAGACAGCGCCGGATTTGAGGTGGGAGTCACGTACAAAAAGGGACTGTTCGAAGGAATCATGAAGTGGTGTGCGGTCTGATCAAGATTTGTATGAAGTGAAGAGTTAGAGAAGAGGAGAACATTGGTTGTATTTATTTGGATTTTGATGAGGTGTTGAGTGGTAAAGGTTTTGCTGTGTTAAAGGAGAAAAGGGGCGGATTGATTTCCGTTAATAGCTGTTGAAGGGAGCAGCGTGATTGGGGAGGAAGGAGAAAAGAAGCGGACGGGTTTTCTAGTTGGGCCAAGGTATAGTGGAAAGGGCCCAAATGTAAAAAGGGGCTTTAGTTTAATTTAATTTAAATTTGTTAAAAGCTTGTAATCTGAATAACTTTGTGGTACGTGATCAGAATTCCGTGAAACAAGTTGCGTTGGGATCGTATGGACGGGAGCGTCACAATGGAACTGACTGGAAGTCCATCGGAGTTCGTTACAATTTATGGCGAAATAAATTGTCCGACTGAATCAAATAACGCAAACCGTTATTTAACGATTACCGCGCCAATGTGAGTAAATCTCACTAATTCTGAACAGTTTATAATTTCATGTTACATTGTTAGAACTGTTAAAATTGTCTGTTTGACTGTGTGTTGATTGGTTGATTGAACTGCTAGTCAGTTAGTTAAATTTCTATATTGATTCTGTTTAACAGAATATATCATATGGAACTGAAAGTGATGTTATCTATATTGTCTAACATCTGTGATGCAGGGAAACATGTTGGAGGAATCCGACTGGATTCCTCAACAGTTATTTTATTGTTTTTCATATATTGTTATATGATGTGATATAAAATCTGTGGGCGATTATATGTGCTTGGACGATATTGAATATCTGATTTGATATGATTGAATACCATAACATACCGAAATGTTGATAAGGGGATTTTCAATGTTTATATTGAAAATGAATCTTATTTATAAAATCGATAGGATTTTATAAAAGGAAAACATTTATTTAATTAGGAAATAAATAAATGAAAAAGGAAACATTTATTTAGATTATCAATAAATGGAATAAAGGAATATTTATTTAGGAAATAAATAAAGGAACATTTATTTAGATTATAAATAAATGGAATAAAGGAATATTTATTTAGGGAATAAATAAAGGAACACTTGTTCGGAAAATAAATAGAATTATACAAGGATAGATTTAAACACGTGCTTCGCACACGGTATAACACGATATGGATTTAAATGAGATATTAAATAGGAAATCTGTTTTAAACAGATAAATTGAAGTAGATTAATTTATAAATAATGTTTTATAAATTAAATAAATTATTTATCGTTGATAAATGGAATATATATAAGTCTGGACTTATATAGAGAAGTAGAAACATTATTAAAAGGACATTTATAAAGGGAAGAATCGTTACTAAAAGTAAATCTTTATAAATGGATAAACGTTGTAAAAAGTAAATCTTTATCAATGGATAAACGTTGTAAAAAGGAAATCTTTTGAAATGAATAAACGTTAATAAAAGGAGTTAATCGAATTTAGTTATTCGAAATGAGTTATTCGAATTTGATATTTGAATAGAGTTAAACACATTAGAGTGATTCGAATTACTTATTCAAATAGAGTTAAACAAAGTAATGTGTTAGGTTAACCAAAGCAAGTTAGTCGAGTTAATCAAAGTAATTGGTTAAGTTAACCAAAGTAAATTAGTTAAGATAAACTAAGCGGTTAATCGAAGTGAATTAGTTAAGTTAAACTAATTGGTAAATCAAAGTGAATTAGTTGCGTCAAACTAAGTGAATTAGTCAAGTTAAACTAATTGGTTAATCGAAGTAAATTAGTTGGGTTAACCAAAGTGAATTAGCTGAGTTAAACTAAGTAAATCGGTTAGAGTTAATCAAAGTGAATTAACTAAGTTAAACTAAGTGGATTAGTTCAGTAAATCGAGACAAGTAAATCAAGTTAGGTTAAACCATTTGAGTTAACCAGTTAAAGTTTACCAGTTAAAGATAAACAGTTAAAGTTGACCAGTTAGAGTTGACCAGTTAGAGTTATCCAAGTGGAGTTAATCGAGTAGAGTTGTCGAATATCACTTATCCGAAGTAGAGTTATCGAATATAGTGTATTCGAGAGAAGAGTAATCGAATATAGTTTATTCGAGTGGAGAAATCAAATGTTATTCATTTGAGAAGAGTTATCGAATATAGTTTATTCGAGTGGAGAAAATCAAATGTTATTCATTTGAGAAGAGTTATCGAATATTATTCATTCGAAGAGTTAATCCGAAGGAGTTATTCGAAGTTAGTTAATCCAAAGGTGTTATTCGAAGTTAGTTAATCCAAAGGAGTTAGTCGAAGAGTTAATCGAATATAGTTATTCGAAAGAAGGCGTAAATCGAATATAGTTATTCGAGTAAAGTTAAAAGAGTTAATCGAATTTAGTTATTCGAAATGAGTTATTCGAATTTGATATTTGAATAGAGTTAAACACATTAGAGTGATTCGAATTACTTATTCAAATAGAGTTAAACACGTAAGAGTTAATTGAATATTAGTTATTCAATTAGAGTTAAATCGAATTTAGTTATTCGAAAGGAGTTAATCAATTTGAGTTAAGTTAATCGATTTGAATTAAGTTGAATCGAAATGGAGTAAATCGATTAGAATTAAGTTAATCGAGTTAGAGTAAATCGAATATTGGTTATTCGAAGGTAAGTTATTCGAATTAGTTATTCGAAGGAGTTAATCAAATGAGTCGATCCAAAGGAGTTAGTCGAATATTAGTTATTCGAATAGAGTTAAAGGAGTTATCGATTTTAGTTTGATCGAAAGGAGTTATCGATTAGTAAATCGAAAGGAGATTTTCGAATATAGCATATTCGAAAGAAAGAGATCGAATATTGTTTATTCGAAAGAGAGAGATTTCGAATATGAGTTATTCGAAGAGAGATAATCGAATATAGGTTATTCGAAGAAGAGTTAATCAAATAGAGATTACTCGAAAGAGAGTTATACGTCGAATTCAATTATAGCGAATTCGGGAAAGTACTATTTACTTTCCAGGGTTTAAATCAAGATTTAGTTATTGATTTAGAAATTAGGTGTTTGTTAAATTATTCGAGTTAGGAGATAAAGTTATAATTTAGGTTAGATATTGCAGAAGTAGGAATTATAACGTTATAGTTATAATCAAACGTTTTCATATAAGAAGTAGATTCGTAACCTGAATCCGAGAATTTGCGTAAACAGATGATTGGAAAAAGTGAGTGACGAGCTTCATCTATTTCACAGTAAAGGACGTTGTTTCAATTAAGGTCTGAGAGGTAATTATACCCCAACTTGATTGACTTCAGAATTGACAAAGGAATAGTTGTGGTTCGATCTAAAAGGTTGATTTGAAATAAAGCTAAGGAATAAGCGATAAATGGATTAAGCGAAACGATGTTTTATACAACGTTCATTGGAAATCCGTAAATGAGTTTTGGAAACGTTTTCCAAATATAGTCAGATATGTTCTCTAAACATAGAAAATGAAATGTTTTCATGATAAGAATTTAAGAAATAGAGTTAAGCAAATTCAGAAACTGACTGGAGAGGGTAAGTTGAACGGTTTTCTAAGTGACGATCTGATGTTGGTTTCGACCTTCCGTATTGATACTTAGAGAATTGTTCTCATACTAGTTACAGTTAGGGACTGATAGTTGCGAAATAATAGTGATGTGAAAATAAACTATGGAAATGTTTTCCAATGATTAATAACATATATTTTCTAAATATATGAAAAAGGGAAATATGAACATATGATGATTGATCGATCGAATTTCCATTTGGAAATAAGATCGTTGTTTGTACACCGACATGTTTTCATTTGATAGTTGAATCACAGACTATCAAAGTTTTTACCATTTTAACGTTGTTAATATGGAGAGACCGGTTGGGTTACTATCCAAAGAACCACTCTGTATTGGCATAAGCGTTGCGAGCAATATCTGCCAAAGATAAATTGAAGACGGAGTAAAGTGCAAGGGCTGTTGTATAAATCTTAGATAACAGTGACTAAGATGGATATACTGAATAGTGCCTTCGGTTTGTCTAGTCCCAGGACAACGTATATGGAAGAAGGTCTGACAGAGTATATCAAATGGATCGCGTAAGTTGATCTGTTCAAACGTATTCACGTTTGGTGGCGGAGGAATTCGTTTCTCTTAGCTATATACCCGTGTTATTTTTGGATAAGTCAATTTGTGATTTGGCGGGTATGACGATGTGGCATTCAAAGTGAATGGTGATCAGATGTTCTGAAGATAGACGTAGCTTCTAGCCTCACACCGGGAAGTAACAAAAGTTGGGCTAGGCAGCATGGCTAGTTGGGTCATCCCCAAGCAGGGTGTATTGTCACCGATCTAGGGAATATTCATATTTATACTTCTTTTTGATTCTGTATCTTCGGATGACGGTTTGATGGCATATAATCATGGTGGCAATATATTCGCGACACTCAAGCTAAATGAGTGAGCGGTCATGTGTGGCCGGGTTGCAAGACGTTCTTGTTGAACCCTGAGTGTATCACCTCTAGAGTACACTATTCAGAAGGTGCTCCCATACCTTGTCTGTTGGAATCCATTCTCCGATAAGCGCCCTGCGGTTTATGATTTTATACTATGTATGTAGAACGTGAGATGCAAGCGTTTCTGCTAGATTGATACCTATTTGTACTTAGACATTATTATAATATCACAATGATATTGTTTGTCAAAGTTGTTTAGATACTCATAAGGAAAAACCCGTTTCGTATTCACGGCGTGGTCTTATGAGATATCATATACCTGTTCAATTGTTTTAAACTGTTTTACTCACACTAGTCCCATGACTGACCCGGAGTTTACTTTGTTGTTTTCCCTAAACTCTTGGGTGCCTAAATTTGTACGGGCAGTCAAGTAGTCGGGATTTACAGATATACTTGGAGAGCTTGGAGCAGGAGGCTGCAAGATTCTATAGCTATAGTTATTTCCGCTGTGTTGTAAGTGTTGTACTCTGATAAGTGCTATTGTATATATATAACTGTTTACTTCAAAGTTATGTTATATATTATATGTTATTCGTTCCGCTGTGAGATTCGTGTTACTCTGATGATTCTGATGTTCTTCTTCTTCTTCTATTCTATTAGTTCTATTTTTTCTTTCTCACCTTCTAAATTCTTTCACTAACGTCTCGGAATTTTCGACTCTCGAGGAGTCGAAAATTTCCAGCCGTTACATAGGATTAGTTTGTGGAAATGAAATAAATATATACATGCCGCCTGCGTGCGAACTAGATGCATGATCCCCATTGTCAAAAACCGCGAGGTTTTAAGGTAGAGCGAGGAGCCGTACTAGGGACGGTCCCGGTTTTAACTACCCTGTCGTTATGCTGCCGAAATTTTGAATAATATTCATGTGTTTGAATTATTTTCATTTGCTGAAACTATATTTATTCATTGAATAGAAAACCTTCATGTGTTGTATCGATATTCATTCATTGATTAGAAATTCATGTGTTGAATGGTATTCGTGTTTTAAATATAAAAATCACATTTTTATCTATATATAGAAACTATAGAAAATCTTCATGTGTTGAATCGATATTCATTCGTTGAATTGAAATTCATGTGTTGAATGGTATTCATATTTTGAAATAAATTGTTTCATAATAAAAATCACCTTTTATCAACTATATAAAATAATCTCGTTTTAAAAGAAATTGTTTTATAATAAAAATCCTATTTTTATCACCTATATAAACTATATAAAATAATAGTGTTTTGAAATGAATTGTTTTACAATAAAAATCACATTTTTGTTATATACATGAGTTGTTGAAATGTGAAGTGTTAAAAATAGCCACTCGTTCAAATAAATATATATGAGTTGAAATATTCATTAATTAGCTAATGATATGATTTTTGCCTATATATGCAACATTAGAATGAATGGTATTTTTAAACCAATTGGAATCAAATATGAAGTTGAATGGAAAATGAGAAGTGATAAGAACTATACATATGTACATGCATATTTATTGAACAGGTTATAGCGAAGGGGCTAAAGAAGAGGAATAAAATTTTGTGCCCGACAAATAGGTACACATTTACTGTTTTGTTTGGGTGATGATTTTATGAGCCTGTTGGCTAGCCGCTTGGCTTTTTCTTTTTCTTTTTGACATGAGACGCCCGTGTGGCTATTTGGGAATTTTCCCAGCCCCTCCCGTACAAAGGAGGTTATGGCGAAATTTTCCAAAATTTAAAGGCGTTAGTGAAATATTTGAAGTGAAAACGATATTGAAATTGTTGAACGAACTATATTTATATAAATATATAAATATAAATTAAATTAAAACGAAACGTGGCCGTGCAGTTCGTGTTTTGAAACCGTGATTTCAAACGATTATACCGGGAGATCCGACCATCGGATTTTCCTGAAACCGGAACCGTTGGGTTCGCCTTGGAAATATCTTTCCAACCTCACCAACTTTGTAAAAATCCAACGGTTGGATTGTCTGGAATGTTTAATTCAAATCTAAAGAAAAACAGCGCAAGAAACGATTATATATATATATATATAAATATAATTATATTTAATCGAATAATGACGCTGCAGTTCGTATTTTGAAATCGAAACTTCAAACGATTGTACCGGGAGATCCGACCGTCGGATTTTCCCGAAATTGGAACCGTTGGATTCGTTTTGAAAAGACCTTTCTAATGATGTAAATTTTGTGAAGATCCAACGGTTAAATTTTCAGATATGTGTAAATCAAATCTGAAGAAAAACAGCGCCACGACCGCGTTATGGCCCGAAGCGTCGTTTTGAATAAATTGGCTATTTTAAAATAAATAAAAATAGCGATAAATCGTTATAAAATATCATAAACGATATGGAATAGAAATAAACTGAATTTGCTCGATTTATGTGGTATTTGATGGTTAAATGTGTTTGGTGTGAAAATTACATTAAAGAACAAAATTGGTGTTGTCGAATGATTTAACCATTGAAATAAATCGATTTGAATTCTAAATATATGTGAATTATTTAAAAAGGCCGAGTTAATTCTCATTTCAAATAATTGACCGGCGATTGAAAAACGAAGATGAAGACGGTGGTCGAAGACCGGAGATCTTCACCTCGTCTGGATGGTAACCGAGGTCCTGATTGGGAGGCATCCCGAAATATGGATAATGAGTGGTGATCGTCCAGATGTACGTGGTGATCGATGGGTTTGCGAGGTATTTAGTGCCTCCGGTTTCGTTCAGACCCAGAACGGACTTGTAAATGGACTGTGTGTCTGACCTTGGATTTTATTCTGTGTTGATTGATCTCTATTAAATATACATCTGTTTGGCGGCGGAAAATTTATTCTTTTGCTTAACACCCTTCTCTGAGACGCACGAGCTCAGAGGTTGTATATCGATGGACATCAGTCGCATGGCATGAATTGCCTGTGTGGCATGCTAAGATGCAGTGATCAGGGCTTCTGTTGAAAAGCAAATTCTTGTGGTGATGATCAAAGCACCACCGGTGTGGCGTAGCTTTGTGTATAACGTAGAATCGCGAGCCTCACACCCCGGTATGAACCAAAAATGGGAGAAGGACCTCAGGGAGGGCATGCGTTTCTTTCTAGCTAGGGTGGTGTCAGTGACCTACCAGCCCTGACATTTATATACTTTACATCCATGTGGTTGTTGCTGTTGCGAGGCGCCTCATTTAGATCGGACGATCCGGGTCCGATGGAGTCATTCGTTGGCTCGTTTACGCCCCAAAGGGCGGGGAAGCGTATTGTTCAGGCATTTTAATCCACATCGGTGGACTGGCCCTGACGATCCAAGGGTCACTCGAGATCTGATCCTGAGACATGGGCTAGATTGTCTCGAATTCGGTAAGGACTATCTTTTGCCTTGGTTCATGACGGAAATCCAATTTCCAATTACGTGACTGTGCGATTTTGATTGTATATATATATGGCGACATTATATATGGTACCCATGCCGCCTAGGATTGATAGTTATGATTCGAAGTTGTTTTTGAAACATATAAACACTAGTAATAATATCAAATGCTTTTGTTTTATTCGTATCAATCATATTTTGGCCGTTATAAGGTAAAAACTCTATCCTCCGGTTTGTGTTGCATTGTGTGATGGGAACTGAGTCTTATAACGGCTTCATTTTTTATAAAAAGCATTGCGATGTTTAAAAGAATGATTTGTTTTAAAAGCACTGGCAATCCAATGGAGTAAACCCGTTCCACGAAAGTGGCGCGGTCCCGTGATTAGCCATATTATAAATGTGTTGAGTAGATTTCTCATACCAGACCCATGACTGACTCGTAGTTTGTTTCACTTTCAAACTCGGGTGCCCCTTTTTCTACACGGGCAGCCTTGTATTAAGGTTTAGCTGGTTCTTTCTGGATAGCTGGAGCTGAAGATGGATTCTATCATTTATCTCTTTTTATGCTGTTCAGCTCCTATTGTACATTTTTTGTTTGTTTTCCGCTGTAGACATTTATGTATAGCTGAACTGTATTTGTACTAAGTAAGATCCTGTATACTGTGTAACTCTGATGATTACTTTTATCCAGTATATTCTATTGTTCATTATCTGGTGTATTTATTTATTTCTGTTCTGCTATTATCTGTTTCTGTGTTATATTCCAAAGATAACCCTTGTCTCCGTCAGTACGGGAAATGGGGTCGTCACAACCAACTTCCGGTACCAATAGTTATAAAGGAGAAAACATTGCAAGGGGCAATTCAATGTTAGCTCATGGAACATATTCAGAAACATGTTCGCTTCAGGGAGATCTCCCTTTATTAATGGATGAAGGAGATGAAGTTACACTTCAAAAACTAGGAATAGCGTTTTAACACCCCACACTTTTTTTAGCATGAATTTCGACAAATATTGAAACTCAAAGCCATTCAAGTACGGTAAGTATAAATCTGGTACCTGCAATAATGAGCATGAGCATCATCAGAGTAAAATAAAACTAACTCACAGCGGAAACAAAATAAGATAACTAATACTGACTATGACGACTACCTTAAGCATCTCGCCACATCGATATCGAGCATGGGAGAATGAGAACGAAAAACCAAATTGAACACCCGCTAAGACCTATCTTCCCCGAGTTAAACATGAGAGTTGTTATGCGGAGGGGGTAAGAAAAACAAATCCTGGTGAGTAGAAGATGTTTAACACTATATACAATACACAATAGTATCTCGTTTGGTCAGAACCAAAACATATGTCTAACAAGGCTAGTAATCTAACTAACCTTGTGAAGATCTATGCACGACGACAAACTACCATTCCCAAGGTAACATTCCCAAAGACAACGATGTCGCAGTACTGAGATAGGTTGTTTATGCATAAAATGAAGCCTTTAGACCGTCGTTCAACTAATTACCAATGATTAAGAGACGGGCTCCCAACTACTCACTAATCCATAAGGAGGTTAATTATTTCTATATAGCCACTTAAGATCTCACTATAAATATAAGATAAGGGTAGATCCTTTCAATCACTTAAAACCCAAGGAAGTCGTATCAATCACTTAATGCCTTACTCGGTGGTTTACCCTACACTAATATAAATTAGAGGACATTAGCTACTAAATCCTACTAATTTAAGGCTTTCGTCATTCATGCATACCCCCAAGCCCCACATAAGGCAAGAGATAGTACTAGTCACTTAATACCAGGTTTAGGTAGAAGCTCAACACCATTTAAGACCCTCTTGGCGAACCCCCATACTACTATCTAGCTGACCTTATTAGATAATTTCCTAGCCACTTAATACTTCCTACAGGATAGGCAAACTCATGGTACCTCCTTAACGGTAAATTTATACATAATCCCAAGGTGGACTCTCACCCAAGCACTTATTATCTAGAGGAAGTGGGCCTACGCAAGCATTACCAAGCTCGTACCCAATAGTCATTTAATACTTCTTATTTATGAGGAGGCGACCTATGAGAGCACTTAATACCCGACTATTTAATACCTCTAACCCCGAAGCAGGCTACACTTACAAATTTCCCTTGATGGTTTCTCTTTTTGGAGAACCTAATATAAGAAACAATTCTCGCTACGCAATTAACTATCATCACAGGTACCTATGGTCAATGATATCTCACATCAGTTGTACATATATCCGACTACTTGGAAGTGCAAACTTCTGTCGAATAAGGCAACCGACCTTGCATCATTAACCTACTAAGTCCAATATTTATTCTTGATTATATTAATTCTAGATTACTAGAAATAATTTAGGAAAACATATAACTTCCTATCGTAGGATGTTTATTTATTAATTTCCTTATTGGACTTAGCATTTACTATGCCAATCATTATCCATTAATTCCCCTTTTAATTCCATTTTTTCTATTATCTAAACAATATGTCATTTATGACACTAACGGTCATATTTTCCCAAGGCATTCATTATCCTATTAAATGCCATTTATATCAGTCCCTGTTTGAATTCTAATCTAATTATTGTAACACCCAAATATTAGTGAATTTAATGCCAATTAGTTCTTGTATGAATATATGTACACACATACATACAAACAAACAAACATACATACACATATATATATATTTTCTATTTATTTATTCCCAAGTAGAGTTACAATCGCTATTCCTAAATGCTAATTTTAATTATAACCATTTAGGCATATCTGTCTTATTCAATTAATTCCCTAAAACGTTTATCGTTATAATAATTATTGCCTTACTTATGACCCTTTCTATTTATAGCAATTCATTTTCTTTTATTGCTAATTGCTATAATGGTCATAATATTATTTCCATTCAACACGGGTTATATAATTTTCATATACTTACTCATAAAATCAGAAATTATTCAAACACATAACAATAAACATTTATTATATAATGTTTCTTACGTAGATTTGGACGGATAAGATTATAATATATAAGTATAGTTATTTATATTTTAAATGCATACTCAACATAGTTATTAATTTTATATATTAAACATTTATTATTTATACTTTCGTCTAAACTAACGACCAAAACAACCCTTGTTGTGCTCAATATGGTTTTAAAATTCAAAACCTTATAAAAAGTTTATTTACTGTAATTATTGTATATTTTGTCCAAACTTATTTTAAAAAAAGAAAAATTGTCACTTTTCAAATCATAGGAAACAGGTTGACGTTATGTTCCTTGTAGATTTCAAATAATGTTTTTATTGCATAAAGAACGAAAAGGACAAAACTACAATAACCAAGTAAAACTACAACCAATACCAAACAGGATTTTTTAACCAATACTGCACAAATCACAAATTAACACCAAATTCTATAAATGCAGAATAAAACTGCAAATCAAATAATGGTTTTGGGACTGATTTCCATATCCAAGGTGTTAACAATAAGCACAAATAATTCTAAGAACAATTGTAGGCTATAAAGTTCTATTACAAGAGGCCAACAAAACTATATCTAAACTTACAACATATTATTTCAGACTTTGACAAAATAAACAAATTTGATAACTTTTAGGCATGTAATTCAAAATCAACACAAACGAATTATATAAATTTATTATAAACAATGTATAAATAATTTTGCACTTACTTGAAAGCTATCAAAATCCAAATATGATACAACTTTTGGGGTTGAAATTCCCAAATCCTACAGATCTACAATTTATTTATAAAGGAGATTTATAAACAAAGATTTAGATTTGTAGATCTGAAAGAGAAATAAGAAAAGAAGAAGGAAATTTGATAATATAAATTACCCTAGCGAATAACCACTATTTTCATAAATCTGAAGCTAATCTCTCCAATTCTTGTCAATCTGATTGTATGTGTTTATAATTTATGTTTTAGAAGAGATTAGAGAATTGGAAATGACAGAGCTTCACTGCTGCCATCGGAAAATACGAATAAGAGAATGTGGGTCTAGCCCATTATTTATAGGCGTAGAAATACCCCTAGACTGTTAGATTTACTTTAATAAATATCCATCCGTTAATATATAATAAATATATCACAAAACCCTTGCCACCACTATTTGAATAGACCTGGGGTCGATCTAGCGGTCGACCGCCTGGGTTAACCTGGCAATGGGGCAGGGGTAACTATTTATTTTTATATATTATAGATTCTGTTTATTTATTTCCCGTCCATTTTCATATTTCATCTATAACTTTTTCATATGGACTCCTTTCGTGAAGTTCCAAACTTGAAAGCTAACCAGAATTCAGTCACGAATGCAACGATGCGAGTTTCATGGTCAAATACCATCATTTTCGAAAATTCCATTTTTGGAACCTAATTAAATAACTAAATTAATTATTTCCATAATTCCGGGTTGTTACAAGCATCTGGAATAAGGGTTAGGCTTGGATTATGAAACCATATGAGGAAAGAAAGTATTTTGTTTCTCAAATATAGATCCCTCAGATCAATGCAGTTTAGAGAGTCGGGAAAATTGTTAAAAAGTCTCATCTTGGTCTTCTATGGTAACTTTTAATTGGCCTATAAGGTCTAAAATCTAATTAGTTGACCTAGGTTTCCTAAGCTTGAGACACCTAATTAATTTGATGTATGATTGTCACGAGTTTATGTACCTCTGTGGCTTCATTGGATAACTCTACATTCTTTAACCTATCAGACTTAAGTTGAGTTTTAAGGGTGCCTATGGTCACTAGAAATTTTGAGATTTTGATTTGTCTCCTTTTTATAATACTTCATAATGGAAGTGAAATTGGACCATTTTTGTTTAACCATAACAAAGGGATAATGTACTTTAGAGTAGACAAATGTAGCAAGGAAAATAATTTATCCACAACCCCAAGCCAAACCAAAACCCAATCAAAAACATTATGCAAATTGTTGTCATAAACACCACAACATGAAGCAAAGTGTTTAAAATGAAGAAAATTTATATAGACCGAAAATTCAAGCATTATGACTAGAGGTTCATAAAAGTCAAAGTCAATGTTGGTTCCATGGATGGTAATTTTGATGAAAACGACCTTAGATAATTACGTAAATTATATTTACACATGTATTAATGGTTATCGGGATTTATATTGCTTATTGTACAAGATATTAGACTGGTGTTGTGAATAAAGACTATACAGTATTAAAATAGAGATTGAGATTGATGTTGGTATGAAGATTCATGAGTTAGAGAATAAAGACTGATGAGTACCGAAGAGTTTAAGAATTCAAGATGTTCCAGATAAATTACCAAGCCTTAGATTAAATGTTAAAACTTAGTTACGCTTACTTGATATCTTTTTACCTTTCTAAAAAATGTTTTCAAAGTATTCATGTTGACCCGCCTTTTGGCAAGGCACTTACATCATGGGATTTTGGTTATCAAATTGTTTGGGATTTGAACATAGGCTCAAGAGAGCTTGGATTCACTCACTCAACGCATCAAAGCACTCAAATACATGTGTGTGGAAGGCTTGGATTTTGGTTCAACATTGGTCGGATTGAACTATATTAATAACACTGATTTCAAATCGGCGTGGCTTGGGTCGGTATACTCGGCTCGACAAAGAAATACTATCATTTCGTCTCACACGAATCAACTCGAGGGATGTCGGATCGACATGGGGCCACGTTATTTGCTTGGCATAAATGAAGAGTGGGTCACCACATCAGATCGGCATGTCGAGCCCTGGTTGGTTCGACCTTGTCGAACCGAGTAATTGGCTTAGTTATACGACCTATTCTTTCAGCTAGAAAGATGGTCAACTACTCCTACAAGATCGGATCGAGCAACACGTGTCCATATTCGACTCGAGGTGGATACTTTCAAAAGACTAAAGATGTGATCAACAACTACACCATCGACCCAGATCGTATGCCACATGAAATACCGACCCGAGCCTGACCTCCAATTATAAATATAGCATTTTCGAACATTTTAAAAAGGGGGTATTTCTATGATCACTTCCTACGCAAGGACATTGCACATAGGAAAGATAAAACTCTACTTTTACAATTATACCACGCAAGGACTTTGCATACAAAGAAAAGATCACTTCTTATCTCTTCTTTTTTTCATACAAACAACTGTATCTTGTAATCTAACGGTATAAAAAAATAGATTATAAAGTGGATGTAGGCTCGTTAACGCCGAACCACTAAAAAAATATTGCATGTCCCTTTTTTATTTATGTTATCTATGATTGGAATTATCTATTATTATCTGTGATTTGTTTGCGGTTTGTGCATTTTGGGGTCGATTTTCAAATGACCACCTTTTGACATGAACACTTTAGCATGCCAGGTAGGGGGAACGCACTAACCTTTCAATAGCTTAAGGATTTGCTTTGCTTGCTTCAAGATTTAAAGATGGTGAAACAAAGAAAGGATGAAACGCTTTTCTGTACTGATTGTTGGCACTGAAGGCACTAGGATTGAGGAAAGTTAGGAGGCTTCTTCCTTTGGAGATCTTTCCATTTATCTCATCCAGGAAGAGATGGATGAGTTCTAGATGAACTGAGGTCGCGTATGGAACGACAAGATGTACTTCTCTACAAGCAGGAGGAGATAATGAATATGTTTTTCGCAAGATTTAATGGATTCGAAAGGCAAGGAGGTCAAATCTCGTTGGCTAGAGCAGGACCTAGTGGCATGGCAGCATCTCCCCTGGAGATTATATAACAAACTGGCTTGGGGGCAACCTCGGTTCGACCAGGAGCTTGTGTCGAACTGAGCATGACGGGGGGCAATTTCCCTGGACTTGGAGACTTAAGTCACGATTCATCAACTTGCGCAGGATGGAAACACTGAAAATGTTGGTCGAGCTTAGACCAAAGTGGCTTTCAACGCAAATATTGGACACACTAGCCAGGCTCGTACTAGTACAATTGTAGATAAAAATGTTGTAGGAGTAATTGGAATTTGTGGAGCTCGATTCGATAATACCAAACCAACCTGGTTCGACTATATCAAATTAAGGACAGGGGGCTTAGTCGAACCAAGTCTGGAAGATATAAATAGACACCAAACAACTACAGCTTTGCATGTTAGGGGCACCAACATGGGATTGGACGATTAGCAACAGTTTCTCGGAGATGGAAATCAAATTGCTGATGTGACAATAGGAGGGGAATCCCATGATGACATGGATCGCGTTAACCGAAGCCCTTTCACTGGGGAAATCCGAAAATCCGTAATCCTCCATACTTTATGTTACCGACTTTGGAGGCATACGATGGTAGGAGGATCCTACTGTACACTTGTGTGACGACCTAAATGTAACGTGTGACGATCCCAAAACCCCATGCCACGGCATTAAGGATAATCATTGGAATATAACACATTAATCATCATAAGCAGAGTACAGATAATAGCATAAACAAGAAATAGAATAATTTACACAAATATGACAGCGGAATCATATATATATATATATATATATATATATATATATATATATCACCACATCAGAGAGCACAGTGCAGGATACAACTTAGTGCATAACAATACATAATCAGTCTACATCGCCTGTGACGGAATCATAATACATATACAATAATGGCGGAAAAGTCACAGTCATCACAATGTAGTCAAGCCTCGCCATGAGTCCAAAAGTGCACCTCTACTACGGTGCCAAGCCAAAATATGTCAGCTACCTATAACTAGGCTGCCGTGTGAAAATGAGGGCACCCGAGTTTGCAAGGTGAAACAAACTATGAGTCAGTCATGGGACTGGTATGAGAAATCTACCTAACTTATTAAACAACAATAATAAGGCAAATCAAAGGACCACGACACTTTCACGGAATGGGTTTACTCTAACGAGTGCTAGTGCATGAAATAAAGTAAATGATTAAATCATCGCAATGCTTTTTATAAAAATGAAGCCATTATAAGACTCAGGTCCCATCACACAATGCAACGCAAGCTGGAGGATAGAGTTTTCCCTTATAATGGCCAAAAATACTTCATACTTATAAAACAAAAGTGTTTGATATTATTACTAGTGCATATATGTTTCAAAAGTGATTTCAATCATAAATATCAATCATAGACGGCATAAATGACCCATACCACTACGTCGCCATACTAGTAATACAATCACATCCGCAATTACGTATCGGAAATTGGATTCCATCATGAGTCGAGGCAAGGGGCAAGCTCCTCTCTGTTCGAGACACTCTAGCAAATGCCTCAGGATCGCACACAGCGGTCCTTGGAATCGGTTGGGCCGGTCCTCTCTTACTTTTGAGGATTAGTTATTCCTGAACACACGTTTTCCGGTCCATACAGACCTATAATCGAGGCGCCTCGCATTCCAACAACCACACAGGTGAAAAGTATATATAAATGTCAGGGCTGGTAGGTCACTGACACCACCGTAGCTAGAAAGAAATGTCGTGCTCTCCCAGCGGTCCTTCTCCCTTTTTGACTCATACCGAGGTGTAAGGCTCGCGAATCCACGTTATACGCAAAGCTACGTCACACAGACCATGCTTTGATCATCAACCATGAGACTTTGCTTTGCAACAGAAGCCTTGATCATATGCCACTTCGGCGTGCCACACAGGCAATTCACTCCACGCTACTGATTTCTATCGATATATAACCTCTGAGCTCGTACGTCTCAGAGAAGGGCGTTAAGCAAGAGAATAAATTCTCCGCCGCCAAACAGATATATATTTAATAGAGATCAATCAGCACAGAACAAAATCCAATGTCAGACACACAGTCCATTTACAAGTTCGTTCTGGGTTTGAATGAAGCCGGAGGCACCATATTCCTCGCATATCCGCACAATCAACAATACGTCTGGACGGCTACTACTTCAGCTCCTTCAAGGTAGCTACTCCAATCACGAGCATCAGTAGTGCCCATCTATCCAATGTGAAGATCGTCGGTCTTGAACCGTCTTCATCTCTTCGACTTCTCACCGTTGATCGATTATTTGAAATGAGAATTAACTCGGCCTTTTCAAATAATCCACGTATATTTAAATTTTCAAATCGATTCTTCACATGGTTAAATTACTCAACATTCACATTTCAGCTCCTTAATATAATTTTCATGTTAAATACATTCAACCATCACATATCAAGCAAACCCAGCAAAATCGGTTTATTTCCATTCTATATCGTTTATAATATTTTATAACGATATATCGTCATTTTTAATTAAACGACGTTTCAGGTCGTGCCGAGGTACTGGCGCTGTTTTTCACTAAATTTGTTTTACACATATCTGAAAATCTAACCGTTGGATCTTCCCAAATTTTATTTCATTAGAAAGATCCTTTCAAAACGAATCCAACGGTTTCAGTATTGGGAAAATCCGACGGTCGGATTTCCCACACTAGTCGTTTGAAGTTACGATTTCAAAATATGAACTGCAGCGTCGTTATTCGATTTAATTTAATTATATTTTTATTTATATATAAATATAATCGATTCTGGCGCTGTTTTTCTTTAGATTTGAATTAAACATTCCAGAGAATCCAACCGTCGGATCTTTACAAAGTTGGTGCCGTTGGAAAGATATTTCCAAAGCGAACCCAACGGTTGTGGTTTCGAGAAAATCTGATGGTCGGATTTTCCGCACTAGTCGTTTGAAATCACTGTTTCAAAACACGAACTGCACGGCCACGATTCATTTTAATTATATATATATATATATAGTTCATTCGACGATTTCAATATCGTTTTCACTTCAAATATTTCACTAACGCCTTTAAATTTTGGAAAATTTCGCCATAACCTCCTTTGTACGGGAGGGGCTGGGAAAATTTCCAAATAGTCACATGGGCGTCTCATCTCAAAAAGAAAAAGAAAAAGCCAAGCGGCTAGCCAATAGGCTCATAAAATCATCACCCAAGCAAAACAGTAAACATGTACCTATTTGTCGGGCACACAATTTTATTCCTCTTCTCTAGCCTCTTTGCTATAACCTATTCAATAAATATGCATGTACATATGTGCAATTCTGATCACTTATCATTTTCCATTCAACTTCATATTTGATTTAATTTGGTTTAAAGTCACCATTCATTCCAATGGTTCATACACAAGCAAAAATCATATCATTAGCTAATTAATGAATATTTCAACTCATGCATATTTATTTGAATAAGTGGTTATTTTTAACACTTCACATTTCAAAAATGATATTTTTGGCGAACTAAAATATATTTCAACACATGACTATTTCATTTAGTTCCTATACATGTTAAAAATAATATTCATAGCACACAAATATTTATTTCAACACTCGTATATTTTTAGCAAATCACATATATGATAAAAATGATATTTTTATCATCTAAAATATTTATTCAACACATGAATGTTTTTAACACTTCATAATTTCAATAAAAATGTAATTTTTATTGTTCGATCTTTTTATTCAACACATGAACCTTTTCAACACACGCACTTCTCAACACATGAGCATTTCCACACATGGATATTTTATATAGTTTGTTCATATAAGAAAGATGAAATTTTTATTGTTGAAACAATTTATTTATAACACGAATATTTTACATACTTCATATATATTATAAAAATGTGATTTTTATTGTTTAAACACTTATTTCATTCAACACATGAATTTAATTTTCAACACACGACTTCTCAACACATGAGCATTTTCCACACATGGATATAGTTTTAACACATGACTTTGCTTTCAACACATGACTTTGGTTTCAACACATGACTTTGGTTTCAACACATGAAAATAATTTCAACATATGAAAATAATTCTAACACATGAATATTATTAAAAATTTCGGCAGCATAACGACAGGGTAGTTAAAACCGGCACCGTCTCGAGTACGGCTCCTCGCTCTACCTTAAAACCTTGCGGTTTTTGAAAATGGGGATTTCATGCATCTAGTTCGCACGCAGGCGGCATGTTTTATTTTCATTTCCACAATTATTTCAAATTCGTTTCGATCACCAATGGGTATTTTTCAACCACAACCAAACAATATCAACCACAAACAATTATTTTCAACCATTCATCATACCACATATTTTCACGCCAATCACAAGCAATAAATATCGTCCATGGTTTGTGGACGAGGGGAGTGTATATATATATATATTATTTCTATATTTCACTTGCATTTCAACACACATATCATTTAAACAATGCATGTATAATTCATATTTCGCTCATATATCTTACACAACGCATGTACATGAGGTATACGACACGTGTATAATTTATATTTCGCTTATATAATTTATACATGACATTTCCATTCACATTTTAGTTAGAAATCTCACATTGGTTTTCAAGGTGCTAAAAATCGTAGATAGCTCAGAAAAACCCGCGGTCTTTTCTAGGTGGTCGAGAGCCTCCTTGCGGTCACGATGTTTCCTGTTTCATCAAATTTCGTTAACACATTATAAAGATATGATTTTTCAAAGTTGGTAACACTTAAAAGTGTTAATTTCTATTTAAAATAACTAAAGCCGATACCTTTCAAAGTTATTCAAAACTAGGTTTTGAAAATTCGTGAAATCCGTAGCACTTCGTCCCGATCAGGTTGTGTGACGTCGAAGAGGGTGGAAAGGGCTTCAGGCGCAGGGGGGTTTTGTCGGGATCGGTGGTCAGATCTGGTGGTGGCGGCGCTGGGAAGTCGCCGACTTTGAGGGCGTCGTTCTCGTCGATGGGGCGACGAGGGGGGGGTCGAGGGTTGGTCGGATTTGAAGAGGGGAGGCGGCGCTGTTGAGTCTGGGTGGTGGCGAGGTCGGGCGTGGGCTGTGGCGATCGGAAATTGCCTGGAAAGTGAGGAGCGACGTGCGTCGTCGATGTCGAGGGGGGGCGGGGGTTTTCTGAGATTTTTTTTTATGAATGGAGAAGTTTGATTGGTCGAAGGATTTATTAAATTTTAAAATAGCGTTTCTCCACACGGACACCAATTCAAATCCAACGACTGTCGCCCCTAGCTAAATACCCCCATCCCGGACACAATGAGATATGTTTCGTAGGCCAATTCGACTGTTACAGTCAGTTATTTTTCAAATTAAGGTATAAAACATTTTATATTCAATTTGAACATACATTTCAATTTGCCAGGGCCACAAACTGATTCGAAAAATAAATTTAGCTATGTTTTGACGCTGCGGTCCCAACAAAACTAGTTTCATCGAATTCTGAGGCCGTTTGAAAAATGGCCTTTTTCTAGTCGATCCAATTTAACAGAAATTGACCAAACACATTTTCTTTTGCCATGCTCACATACTAGCTTCAAAAATTACGAAATTTGAAACCTAGCAATAGTTTGACATCCCAGATCCAGCAAAAGTGGTTTCATTGAATTCCGAGGTCGTTTGCAAAATGTCTATTTTCAAGGGCTATATATTCTCTATAGCGACCTTTCTGAACATTCATTTGGCCATAACTTTTGATTCCCGCTATGAAACTTCAATTTTTCTGATTCATTGGAAAGATATTCATAAACAGATTTAAATATTTTTGGTTCCACTAAAATTCGTTATATTTTGCACCCGGTGTTTTCAGTCAAAGTTGGAATTCAAATTTTCCAACTGCCACACTATTTCTAATTCACTATTTTATTGAAATATTCTATTTCAATTGTTTAAATTCCTTTGAAATAACCAATTTAAAATTTTTAAATTGGCTCGTATTTTTCGGGTTGTTACAATCTCCCCCACTTAAAACTTTTCGTCCCCGAAAAGGAAACAACAGTAAAGTAGGAAACAAAAATGTAAATGCAAAGTATTGTGAAGGTACCTTGCACTGGAGTTAGTCAGAGATGCCCACTCTGCATTTGGGGTAAGCTTGCTTAATGCTTTCCTCAGTCTCCTAAGTACAGTCTCTAGGATCACTACTCCACTGCACTTTCACTAAATGAACCTTCTTGCTCCTTTGCTCTTTAGTTTCTTTTCCCACAATTTTTAATGGCTCTCTTCTGACAGCTAATTCTGGAGTGATTTCCAAGTCCTGTTGCGCTGCTTCTTCTACAACAAGGTCCGGATCATGCACATGTCTTCTAAGTTGAGATACGTGAAATACATCATGCACTCCAGGCAACCAATCTGGTAATTGAACCTTATAAGCAAGAGTTCCAATTCGTTCTAGTATAGGAAAGGGACCAATAAACCTGGGTGCTAACTTCCAAGTTTTTCCAAATCGGATCACTCCTCTCATCAGAGAAACTTTGAAATAAACATGATCACCAACAGCAAATGTCAAATCTCTTCTTCTAGAATCTGCATAACTTTTCTATCGGCTTTGTGCGGTTTTCAATCGCTTCTTGATGAAATCGACTTTATCAGATGCTTCTCTAATCATATCGGGTCCCAACACAAGTCTTTTGCCAGGTTCTACCCAACATGCTGGAGATCTGCACGGTCTGCCATATAATGCTTCAAATGACGACATTCCCAAACTTGCTTGATAGCTATTGTTATATGAGAATTCTTCCAAATGCAAGTGATCTTCCCACGACCCACCAAAATCAATAATACAAGCCCGCAGTAAATCTTCTAGAATTCTGTTCACTCGCTCAGTTTGGCCATCTGTCTGAGGGTGATAAGCGGTGCTCATGTTCAGTTTTGTTCCCAATTCTATCTGGAATGCCTCCCAAAATTTGCTAGCAAATATTGGGTCTCTATCACTGACTATGCTGATGGGAATTCCATGCAGCTTAACAATTTCTTTGAAATATATCTGTGCTAGAATTTAAGCGATTCTATTGGATCTGACAGGTATGAAATGGGCAGTCTTCATGAAGCGATCTACGATTACCCAAATACTGTCATTACCTTTCCTGATTCGAGGCAAACCATCTATGAAATCCACGGAAATCTGTTCCCATTTCCAACCTGGGACTTCCAACGGTTGCAACAATCCGTCTAGCTTTTGTTGGTCGCTCTTGACTAATTGACAAGTAGGGCATCTGCTAACATATAAAGAAATGTCCCTCTTCATCGCCTTCCACCAAAAAGTGCGTTTGATATCGTTGTACATTTTACTTACTCTAGGACGAATGCTAAGCTTGGATTTATGGCATTCATCGAGCACCTCTCTTTTGAGCTCAGGGATGTCGGGAACACAAATTCTTCCATTCAATCTCAGAACTCCCTCACTATCCACTTGGAAACTGGAGCCTTCGCCCCTTTGAATCCCTTTAATCATCTCTTTAACAAAATTGTCGTTTTTTTGAAGAACAGAGATCTTGTCATTCAATGAAGACGTAATGATAAAACTGGCGATGATTTCATTCTTTCTACTGAGTGCATCAGCTAAAACATTAGCCTTTCCCGGCGTATACAGGATATCTAGCTCGTATGCTGCAAGAAATTCTAGCCAACGCTGCTGCCTCAAGTTCAGATCTTTCTGGGTGAATAAATACTTCAATGATTGATGATCTGTATACAGTTCGAATTTCTCACCCAATAAGTAATGCATCCAGATTTTCAGAGCAAAAACGATAGCTAATAACTCAAGATCATGAGTTACATAATTCTTCTCATGCGGTTTTAGCTGGCGGCTTGCATAAGCGACTACTTGGCCTCTTTGCATTAACACTGCACTAAGACCTCTAATAGAAGCATCTGTCCAAACCGTCAAATCCTGATTGCCATCGATAATGGTTAACACTGGAGCAGTTGTCAGTTTCAATTTCAATTCATGGAAAGCTTCCTCACAGTCGGAAGTCCACTTGAATTTCTCGTGCTTCTTCGTAAGCTTTGTTAACGGACCGGATATCTTCGAAAAATCCTTAATGAACTTTCGATAATAACTAGCCAATCCCATAAAACTTCTGACCTCTATGGGTGTAGTAGGCTGTTTCCAGTCTTGAATTGCTGTAATTTTGCTCGGATCTACAGAAATCCCTTCCTTTAACACGACATGGCCAAGGAACTTCACTTCTTCTTGCCAGAAGTCACATTTAGAGAATTTGGCTTTGAAGACGTTCTTTTTTAGAATCTCCAATACTTGTTCTAAGTGTTTTTCATGCTCAGGTTTTGATTTGGAGTAGATTAAAATATCATCGATGAATACGAGGACAAATTTATTCAGAACTCCCTTGAACACTCTATTCATTAGATCGACGAAGTATGCTGGAGCATTGCATAGGCCGAACGACATTACTAACCATTCATAAAATATGTATGGACCTCTGAAAGTTGTCAAAGGAACACACTCTTCTGCAATTCTTAATTGATGGAAACCTGTAGCTAGGTCCATTCAGGAAAATACTCTCGCCCCATTTAATTGGTCTAGCAGATCATTGATTTGGGGTAACGGGTATTTGTTTTCGAGCGTCTGTTTGTTGAGGTCTCGGTAGTCAACACACAATTGAAGAGTACCGTCTGACTTTGGGACAAACACTACAACTGCACCCCAACTAGAAAAGAAAGGTCTGATCAGACCCTTCCATATCAGTTGACAAGTTTGATCGCCTAATTCTTCCTTTTCCTTTGGAGTCATTCTTCTAATTGGATGTACCACTGGTCTGGCATTGGGAATTAGATCGATTTTGAATTCTATTTCTCTTTGCGGAGGTAAGTTTTCGACTTCTTCAAACACATGCGCATAGTTTCTAACAACATGAATCCTTTCTAAGGAAGTGGGGATAACTTCTAACGCATACCAAAATTCCTTTCTATCTGGATTTGAACCATGAGATGGTACAGTAATATATCCAAGCTTCGTTCTAATTTTTACTATCCTTTCCGCACACTTTACTTCAGCTTCATATTTCGTTAACCAATCTAGCCCGAGAATGATATCAAATTTGGGAAAGTCCATAACGACTAGATTAAAAGGAAACTGGTATCGAAAAAAGGAAGCATGTACTTTACAATACGAACCGAGAATAATAGAACCCCCTATTGGATTATGAACTTTAACCGACTCTGTAAGCTTTTTCTGTTTTAACTTCAATTCGTGAACTGTATTACTAGCAATAAAACTGCATGATGCACCCGTGTCAAATAATACAGAAACAGGAATATTTTTAATTGTAAGGGTACCTCCCAAAACATCGGGTTTACCTGATCCATCGAAAGCAGCCGGCGGGTTCGTCCCGTCATATACGTGAGCAACCTCAGCCTTCTTAAGCAAAGGACAGTCTTTGACAAGATGACCTATCCTACGACAGTTAAAGCATGAGCGAGGGTTCTGAGAGCCCTGGCTTGAACCTTGAGAGTCGGTCTTCTGCCTTTTCAGGGCTGTGCAAACATTTGAGTAGTGCCCCACCTTGCCACAATTGTAGCAGCTTCCCTTTGGCGGCCTGCTAGTCTGCTGATTCGAGGACGCCGCGTTGCTTGATTCTGGCTGGTTTGTAGTGGGCTTGCGCTTATTCCCCTCCTGGCTTTTAGCACGATCCTGATCCTGGTGCCTTTGATCCAGGTCCTCATAGTTGCACGCCATCTCCACTAATTCATTAAACGCCAGCTTGATGTGGGCCATTGCCTTGTCTTGGTACTTTCCTTCAGCCCGAGAATGAACCTCTTGTTCTTGGACTTTGCGGTGGCGATGAGCTCAGGAGCATAGCGAGATAATTGTGTAAACTTGTTCAGATAGTCTTGCACCGAGAGATCCCCCTGTTGGAGGTTTGAGAATTCGTCGTGCATACGCTTAAGGGTCTGCTCTGGGACATACTTCTCTTTGAATAATTCTTTGAATTCGTCCCATGTCCTACCAGCATTTCTGTTTGTTGCGGTAAGAGCTTCCCACCATAGTTCGGCTTCCTCTTGTAGAAGCCAAGCGCCCATGAAAGCTTTGTCCTGATCACCCAGCCTTAGGCCTCCTAGTATCTTCTCGCATGTTTTCAGCCATGCTAGGGCCTCAATTATAGTGCCCATTCCAGAGAAGGTTTTGCCTCCTAGGTTTTTGTACCTTTTAGCCACGCGGTCCAGGTCGAATGGTTGAGCGGTCGGGGGTTGTATTAAGGGTCCTTCAGCTGGGACTTCTCCTCATCCTCTGCCACGGCCAGCTCATCCTCCTCTACCAGCGACTGCTCGGGTAGCCATTGTTCAAGTACTGTATAAGCAAGAAAAGAGTCAGCCTACAGAAATGATCATTTTATCATATGGTAAAGCAGAAGAAATTAAGAAAATACAACGATGTACTGATCAAATTGTTTTTTCTATTCTGCTTAGCTCATTCTAGGACATTACTAGTCCTATCTCTAATGAGCTACTCGCCTTAGAATACTACTGATTCTATTCTGACGAAGTGTTTAATGTGTTAAATTCCAGAACTAAGATTAACCAAATCTCTGATACCAGCTGTGACGATCCAAAAACCCCGTGCCACGACGATAAGGAAAATCATTGGAATATAACACATTAATCATCATAAGCAGAGTACAGATAATAGCATAAACAAGAAATAGAATAATTTACACAAATATGACAGCGGAATCATACATATATATCACCACATCAGAGAGCACAGTGCAGGATACAACTTAGTGCATAACAATACATAATCAGTCTACATCGCCTGTGGCGGAATCATAATACATATACAATAATTGCGGAAAAGTCACAGTCATCACAATGTAGTCAAGCCTCGCCATGAGTCCAAAAGTGCACCTCTACTGCGGTGCCAAGCCAAAATATGTCAGCTACCTGTAACTAGGCTGCCCGTGTGAAAATGAGGGCATCCGAGTTTGCAAGGTGAAACAAACTACGAGTTAGTCATGGGACTGGTATGAGAAATCTTCCTAACTTATTAAACAACAATAATAAGGCAAATCAAAGGACCACGCCACTTTCGCGGAACGGGTTTACTCCAATGAGTGTTAGTGCATGAAATAAAGTAAATGATTAAATCATCGCAATGCTTCTTATAAAAATGAAGCCATTATAAGACTCAGGTCCCATCACACAATGCAACGCAAGCCGGAGGATAGAGTTTTCCCTTATAATGGCCAAAAATGCTTCATACGTATAAAACAAAAGCGTTTGATATTATTACTAGTGCATATATGTTTCAAAAGCGATTTCAATCATAAATATCAATCATAGACGACATAAATGACCCATACCACTATGTCGCCATACTAGTAATACAATCACATCCGCAATTACGTATCGGAAATTGGATTCCATCATGAGTCGAGGCAAGGGGCAAGCTCCTCTCCGTTCGAGACACTCTAGCAAATGCCTTAGGATCGCACACAGCGGTCCTTGGAATCGGCTGGGCTGGTCCTCTCTTACTTTTGAGGATTAGTTATTTCTGAACACACGTTTCCCGGTCCTTACAGACCTATAATCAAGGCGCCTCGCATTACAACAACCACACAGGTGAAAAGTATATATAAATGTCAGGGCTGGTAGGTCACTGACACCATCGTAGTTAGAAAGAAACGTCGTGCTCACCCAGCGGTCCTTCTCCCGTTTTTGACTCATACCGAGGTGTGAGGCTCGCGAATCCACGTTATACACAAAGCTACATCACACAGACCATGCTTTGATCATCAACCACAAGACTTTGCTTTGCAACAGAAGCCTTGATCATATGCCACTTAGGCATGCCACACAGGCAATTCACTCCACACAACTGATTTCTATCGATATATAACCTCTGAGCTCGTACGTCTCAGAGAAGGGCGTTAAGCAAGAGAATAAATTCTCCGCTGCCAAACAGATATATATTTAACAGAGATCAATCAGCATAGAACAAAATCCAATGTCAGACACACAGTCCATCTACAAGTTCGTTTTGGGTTTGAACGAAGCCGGAGGCACCATATTCCTCGCATATCCGCACAATCAACAATACGTCCGGACGGCTACTACTTCAGCTCCTTCAAGGTAGCTACTCCAGTCACGAGAATCAGTAGCGCCCATCCATCCAATGTGAAGATCGTCGGTCTTGAACCGTCTTCACCTCTTCGACTTCTCACCGTCGATCGATTATTTGAAATGAGAATTAACTCGGCCTTTTCAAATAATCCACGTATATTTAGATTTTCAAATTGATTCTACACTTGGTTAAATTACTCAATATTCACATTTCAGCTCCTTAATATAATTTTCATGTTAAATACATTCAACCATCACATATCAAGCAAACCCAGCAAAATCGGTTTATTTCCATTCTATATCGTTTATAATATTTTATAACGATATATCGCCATTTTTAATTAAACGACGTTTCAGGTCGTGCCGAGGCACTGGCGCTGTTTTTCACTAAATTTGTTTTACACATATCTGAAAATCTAACCGTTGGATCTTCGCAAATTTTATTTCATTAGAAAGATCCTTTCAAAACGAATCCAACGGTTTCAGATTTGGGAAAATCCGACGGTCGGATTTCCCACACTAGTCGTTTGAAGTTACGATTTCAAAATACGAACTGCAGCATCGTTATTCGATTTAATTTAATTATATTTATATTTATATATAAATATAATCGATTCTGGCACTATTTTTCTTCAGATTTGAATTAAACATTCCAGAGAATCCAACTGTTGGATCTTTACAAAGTTGGTGCCGTTGGAAAGATATTTCCAAAGCGAACCCAACGATTGCGGTTTCGGGAAAATCCGATGGTCGGATTTCCCGCACTAGTCATTTGAAATCACTGTTTCAAAACACGAACTGCACGGCCATGATTCGTTTTAATTTTGTTTGTATATATATATATATATATATATATATATAGTTCATTCGACGATTTCAATATCGTTTTCACTTCAAATATTTCACTAACGCCTTTAAATTTTGGAAAATTTCGCCATAACCTCCTTTGTACGGGAGAGGCTGGGAAAATTCCCAAATAGCCACACGGGCGTCTCATCTCAAAAAGAAAAAGAAAAAGCCAAGCGGCTGGCCAATAGGCTCATAAAATCATCACCCAAGTAAAATAGTAAACATGTACCTATTTGTCGGGCACACAATTTTATTCCTCTTCTCTAGCCTCTTTGTTATAACCTGTTCAATAAATATGCATGTACATATGTGCAATTCTTATCACTTATCATTTTGCATTCAACTTCATATTTGATTCAATTTGGTTTAAAGTCACCATTCATTCCAATGTTGCATACACAAGCAAAAATCATATCATTAGCTAATTAATGAATATTTCAACTCATGCATATTTATTTGAACAAGTGGTTATTTTTAACACTTCACATTTCGAAAATGATATTTTTGGCAAACTAAAATATATTTCAACACATGACTATTTCATTTAGTTCCTATACATGTTAAAAATAATATTCATAGCACACAAATATTTATTTCAACACTCGTATATTTTTAGCAAATCACATATATGATAAAAATGGTATTTTTATCATCTAAAATATTTATTCAACACATGAATGTTTTTAACACTTCATAATTTCAATAAAAATGTAATTTTTATTGTTCGATCTTTTTATTCAACACATGAACCTTTTCAACACACGCACTTCTCAACACATGAGCATTTCCACACATGGATATTTTATATAGTTTGTTCATATAAGAAAGATGAAATTTTTATTGTTGAAACAATTTATTTATAATGTGAATATTTTACATACTTCATATATATTATAAAAATGTGATTTTTATTGTTTAAACACTTTATTCATTCAACACATGAATTTAATTTTCAACACATGACTTCTCAACACATGAGCATTTTCCACACATGGATATAGTTTCAACACATGACTTTGGTTTCAACACATGACTTTGGTTTCAACACATGACTTTGGTTTCAACACATGAAAATAATTTCAACATATGAAAATAATTCTAACACATGAATATTATTAAAAATTTCGGCATCATAACGACAGGTTAGTTAAAACCGGCACCGTCTCGAGTACGGCTCCTCGCTCTACCTTAAAACCTTGCGGTTTTTGAAAATGGGGATTTCATGCATCTAGTTCGCATGCAGGCGGCATGTTTTATTTTCATTTCCACAATTATTTCAAATTCGTTTCGATCACCAATGGGTATTTTTCAACCACAACCAAACAATATCAACCACAAACAATTATTTTCAACCATTCGTCATACCACATATTTTCACGCCAATCACAAGCAATAAATATCGTCCATGGTTTGTGGACGAGGAGAGTATATATATATATATTATTTTTATATTTCACTTGCATTTCATCACACATATCATTTAAACAATGCATGTATAATTCACATTTCGCTCATATAGCTTACACAACGCATGTAAATGAGGTATACGACACATGTATAATTTATATTTCGCTTATATAATTTATACATGACATTTCCATTCACATTTCAGTTAGAAATCTCACATTGGTTTTCGAGGTGTTAAAAATCGTAGATAGCTCAGAAAAACCCGCGGTCTCTTCTAGGTGGTAGAGAGCCTCCTTGCGGCCACGATGTTTCCTGTTTCATCAAATTTCGTTAACACATTATAAAGATATGATTTTTCAAAGTTGGTAACACTTAAAAGTGTTAATTTCTATTTAAAATAACTAAAGCCGATACCTTTCAAAGTTATTCAAAACTAGGTTTTGAAAATTCGTGAAATCCGTAGCACTTCGTCCCGATCAGGTTGTATGACGTCGAAGAGGGTGGAAAGGGCTTCAGGCGCAGGGGGGTTTCGTTGGGATCGGTGGTCAGATCTGGTGGTGGCGGCGCTGGGAAGTCGCCAACTTTGAGGGCGTCGTTCTCGTCGATGGGGCGATGAGGGGGGGGGGGGTCGAGGGTTGGTCGGATTTGAAGAGGGGAGGCGGCGCTGTCGAGTCTGGGTGGTAGCGAGGTCGGGCGTGTGCTGTGGCGATCGGAAATCGCCTGGGAAGTGAGGAGCGACGTGCATCGTCGATGTCGGGGGGGGGGGGGGGGGGTTCTGAGATTTTTTTATTATGAATGGAGAAGTTTTATTGGTCGAAGGTTTTATTAAATTTTAAAATAGCGTTTCTCCACACGGACACCAATTCAAACCCAACGACTGTCGCCCCTAGCTAAATACCCCCATCCCGGACACAATGGGATATGTTTCGTAGGCCAGTTCGACTGTTACTGTCATTTATTTTTCAAATTAAGGTATAAAACATTTTATCTTCAATTTGAATGTACATTTCAATTTGCCAGGGCAACAAACTAATTCGAAAAATTCCAGAAAAATAAATCTAGCTATGTTTTGACGCTGCGGTCCCAACAAAACTAGTTTCGTCGAATTCTGAGGCCGTTTGAAAAATGGCCTTTTTCTGGTCGATCCAATTTAACAAAAATTGACCAAACACATTTTCTTTTTCCACGTTCACATACTAGCTTCAAAAATTATGAAATTTGAAACCTAGCAATAGTTTGACATCCCGGATCCAACAAAAGTGATTTCGTCGAATTCCGAGGTCGTTTACAAAATGTCTATTTTCAAGGGCTATATATTCTCTATAGCGACCTTTCTCAACATTCATTTGGCCATAACTTTGGAAAGATATTCATAAATAGTTTTAAATATTTTTGGTTTCACTAAAATCCGTTATATTTTGCACCCGGTGCAGTCAGTCAAAGTTGGAATTCAAATTTTCCAACTGCCACACTATTTCTAATTCACTATTTTATTGAAATATTCTATTTCAATTGTTTAAATTCCTTTGAAATAACCAATTTAAAATTTTTAAATTGGCTCATATTTTCTGGGTTGTTACATAACGACCCATGTTTTTAGTCAATTTAAATATTGACTTTTTATTATTTTTTAGTTGATTTTTTTCGAAAGCCAGCGGAATTTTTTTTATTACTCATCAAAATTATTGCAAAATAAACACCCCTACATACATCAACATGCATACAACACTTACCACAATTATTACTCACTACAACCTAATAACAAAGACATACAAATTTCAAAAATAGTATTCATGCAACATGTACAAACCATATTTACCACCTTAAAATCTCAAAAAATAGATTTAACTATTCTTGAAGCATCAGTGCATAATCAAAACAAGGCCAGTTGCTTCAATGAGTATGCATATGCTTCAACACAAACTATGCAGAAACACAACATAGAAGTCATGATTTCGATCACCAACCAAGATTGAGCAAAATAAAATCAAACTGGAATACAGTTTCTTACCAAAAAACCAAAGCAGAAAATATCAAAAAGCAAAATCCACTGTAAGAACACCATCCGAACTTCCAGGTAAGAAAGGAACAAACGGGGTTCCTTTTAGTATGTATTTTGCCCGATTTCAAATTACTACTTAAGGGTAGTACATCCTCTAGCTTAAAATCAATTCCTTCATCTAAATCATCCTAAAATTTGCCTTTCAGTTTAATGCTCTTAGATTTAGACAAGGAGAGTGAGCTTGAAACACTAGAAGTAAAGATGCTGAAGAAAAATTTACAACACGAAAAGTCAGACCCGAACATGTTACATTAGAAGGTGTAGCTGTATACTTGAAGGAGGTTTCAAATGGGAATAAGGTGACTTTGATTGTGCAGGAGATGAACCAGACAAAGCTCCAGTACTAGTCCCTGTGTTAATAACAGAAGATGGTATATTGAAGCTAAAAGAAGACGAGCAGGACATAGAAACATTTGGAGATGAGCTAGTTGTTGAAGAATTATTTACTGTGTTTCTCAAACCACAAGAAAAGCTTGAAGCAGCAATATTTGATGAGCACTTGCCAGAATTAACCTTAGAAGATTTTTGGATTCTATCAATATTTTCAATACTTTCGTCAAATAAATTTCCAATCAAATTTTCCTCGTCATCCACAGAAATGAGCTTATCCACTTTCGATCTATACTCAAAATTAATCTCAATATCATTACCCATAGAAATGTCTTTAACAAGCCTATCAAACTTACTACCATTTGAAAACTTACATAATTCATCAACTGGTTTATCACTATGTACTGCTGCTTCCTTATTACCAATCTCCTTCTTTTTCCAGATCATCTTCTTCTAATAAGCAACATTAGTCTAAGCGTTATTATTATTTGTGGAAAAGATCTTGTTCATGTTCTGTTTATCATTTATCACTTCCTTGTCCTGTTTCCTTTCAAAAGCATCATCATATTGATAATCATCATTAATGTCATTTTTTTACAAAAGAATCACATTCGACTATCTTATGTCCAAAGCAATTAAAAATTGTGCAAATGCTTGGTTTTCAATCATATGAAAGTTTAATCGGTGGACAATCACCTAAACCATCTAATTCAATATACTCAGGTAGATCAACATCTAGAGTAATTTCTACAAGAACTTTAGCATACCTAAATCTCTGTAACTTCTCTGTACTGGTATCAAAACAACTAAATCTTCCCACATGACATGCTAGCCAATTGATTCATACTAATGTCCAGAGAATTAAGGGAACTCTATATATGTGAATCCAGACTGGAATCTTTCTTATTTGCGACTGTGTATTACCAATTGTTGGATCCCATTGAGTAAGAATAGTCATTCTACCATAAATGAAAATTGGATTTGAATGCAGGATTTTATCTCAATCCAAATCATTTAAAAACTGAAAAAAGAAATTTACACCATCGTATTTTGCACTAAAATCACCTTGAAATTTCTAGTACTTCTTAAGAAAATTAACAATAGAAAGATAAGATAGTGTACCATCCAAAAAGAACCCTACCAGATGATTCCTCCAGAATTTAAGAAACCCATTCTTCACAAGATATGGTGGCTTCATAGGCTTACCGTCTTTAACAATGTCAAAATGAATAGGCTTGAAAATGCTAGCATTCCTTTGAAGAGAATTAAAGAGTGACGCATAGTCTACTTTTGTAGTAGAACTACTAAGAAGTGATGGATTCTGAACTGAGGCCAAATTATCAGCAGCATGTGTCAAATTTTGGTTTACATTGGGATGAGTTTCATGAGAAAGACAGAAGAAGAGTGAGGAGGTTATTGAATCTAGACTTGAAAAACCATTGACATAGAATTCTAACTTGGTTTTATATTTTATTAAAGATAAAATAAGGTTATTGAACTTTTAAAATTCAAGATAAAATAAGTCAGTCTCAGAATTCGATGAAACCAGATTCGTTGGATCCATGTTACTGAAACATAGTATGATTTCAAATTTCATATTGATTGGACTTATGGTCCAATCATTCGAGTTGAAAATGCGTGGGGATCGTTTATTGAAATTCGAGTGAAATCAAGTAGTTTTGTGTAATATTGGAAAATTTAATATATTGATAAAATGGACTTAAAATGATAAATAACAACCTTAATGACCTATTAACATGTACTAATTATTTCATAGAGTTTAAATAATTCAAGAAGAGATAAGACCTTTCTCATATAAGCCTTAAGTGAATTAAAATTTCAATAAAAAGCCTTAACCCTTAAGCTACCGAAACCCTTCTCCCTTAGACAACTCATGCACTCCCCTAAATACATGTTAACCACTTCCATAATTCAACCTTTCCATGGTACTTTAACATGTGAATTACTTTTGAGGTGTCATTTTCCTATGCATTTCACCTTTTTATATAAAAAGAATCTCCTCCTTCTCCACTTCATTTATTTTCCTCTTCCTCTTCTTCTCTCCTTCTTTTCTCCATTAATGGCTTCCCTCTTATGAAAACTCATGGCCAAGGCCTTTTCCCCTCCTCCTCCGCACAAACCACCTCAAAACCACCTTAAATCTCCTTCTTTCTTTCATACTAGCCCACATCTGCAACCTCTTCCCCTCCTGCATGTTTATCGTCCCCAAACATCCATGGACTAACCCAAAAGCATTACAAAATCCCATCTTTCCTCATTTAAAATACTCCCACCTCTCATTCCTTCAAAGATCCAAGCCTTAAGCCTAAAAAAATCCAACCTTTAGCTCCTAAAACCCAAAAAGACCTCACCTTTTGCATAAGAATCCAAGCTTTCTCTTCCTAAATGCTAAACAAAAGTATATATGCCTATATATTCCAGTTTGTGGTGATTCAAAGTGCTAAAGTTGCTATTTTAATTATTTAAGTGGAATAGGAAATAAAAGGTCTTGTGTTTTAAAGATTGGTGGGGTGGATCCCTCGGTGAGAACTCCTCACTCACATTTCGATAACTAGATAGCTATTTATGTTTCTAATGATGTTCATAGATTGTTTATGATGTTAGTAGCTTGATAATGATGTTTGGTGTTGGCTAATGATGGTTATGTTTGTTACTAATGTGATTTGAGTTTGTTTGGATATTAGTGAGTGCTAAAATGTTAACCCTTAGTTCAAAATGTTAAAAATGTTGCCTTTAAATGTTAATGATGTAAACACTTAGCTTGAAGTGTTAAAAAGGTTGCCTTTAGGTGTTAACTATATAAACACTTAGTTTAAAGTGTTAAGGATATTGCCTTATGAGTTAACAACGTGGACACCTATTTTAAGTGATAAAAATGTCATTTTAGGTGAATATGGTATGAACACTTGTGTAAATGACACTCTATGACGTTACTTGATGTTTGTACGATGTTATTCGATGTTGTACAATGTTATTGGATGTTGTATGATATTATTGGATGCTAAGATGAATAGTAAATGGGTTACTGGACATGATATTGTGTCGTTGATTTTAAGTGTTAAGGGTATTAACACTTATGTTAAACTATACCCATTTGGAAAATTAAGTGTTAATGTTATGAATAATTAAGTAAATGACACATATGTATAGATACAAATAAATAAATGAGGTCACTTTTATAAATGATTTGAATTTAGAACTGATTTGAATTTAAGATTTAATTTAAATTGAATATTTTATTAATAAAATATAAGCAAAAAATTAAATTTAAAATTTAAATCTAAAATAATTTAGAAAGGTATTTTAAGTAATTACAAATAGTTTTTGTAAGAATGAGTATCTATTTTGAACTGGTTTTAAGTATTAAAGGCATTTTTTCAAATTTGAATTGAAAATGAATAGTAACTTTTAAAAGTGAAGTTTGGTTTGGGTATCCAGGAAGTGATTTAATAAGATTTTATTATCCAAACTATCTTATTTAATTTTATAATGTAATTCAAATAATAAGATTTGAAAATTTAATATTATTATATTGATCTAAATAATATTATACTAATTAAATAATGAAATATTTGATTTTTAAGTGAAATTATTAAAAATAGTTTCCAAAATTAATTATATATGTTTTATATAATTAATAAGATATTTTAGAAGTAATTTTATTTAATTTTAATTATAAATCGAAACTTGGTCTGAACAGGACTAGTCGCGCAGCGGTAGCTCGTGAATTTTGGCCATTAACTTTAAATCGACGTACCGGGAGATCCGATCGTCGGATGTTCCTGAAATGAAAAACATTAGGTTCGAAAAGAAAAGAGCTTTCAAATGATATGTAGAGTTTTGAAATCCAATGGTTAAATCTTGGGGTAAGTATAAATTTTAAATAAAAATAGCGTTAGTGCTGTTATTGACCCAAAAACGGATTTCAAAGAAAAGAGCTATTTTTACATTATTAAAAATAGGGATAAATCATAATAAATGGTTTGAAAGTGATTTGAATAGATAAAGTGAAGTTTTGGATAAAATAAAAATCTTATTGATTAAACTAGCTAATACAAGCCTATTCGTAGTGCTTTTTTGTAGCACTATTACAACATTTTCTGAAAAAGGTTATTTAAAGGTTTTAAAATCAATTGTTTTCATTTTTGACTTGAGTAATCATTTTTGAATGATTTATAAATTAAATTTAAAATTTAGTGGAATCAATTTTGTGATAATCGACATAAGTATCTGTAGATGAAGACGAATATTATTTGAGGAATTTAAAAGGCTTCGCCCTTATTCCGCTTATAATGTTAGTTTGATGTGGAAATTTATGTCGATAGTGAGATAATGTGATTTCTGTAAAGATTCCATTACAAATGGAAGTATAATTTTGGGTTTGTTGTGACCAATCTCTTTAATAACATTGTTCTTGACCCATTTAATGAATAGATTGGTTTTGAAGATTAAAACTAAGTTAGGATTTTAATAAATCTTGGAGTAAAGATTTGAATGAATGAAATGATAAAGGGATCAATGAAGGTAATTAGAACTTACCAAAATAAATGTGGGTATGGGGTTAAGGGTAAGGAGCTAGTTACATTATATCGTAGGTAGAAATTTCCCTAGACTGGTAGAATGGAACGAGTGTCATCCTCTTTGTTTCATTTGCGAAATGGGTTAGGATTAGGTAAGTAAGTTTTCCCATCAAGATTAATCGATTCTTTTAACTAAGATTGGGAATTAATGAATGGGATCAATAAGGTAACGTTTAGTTGAAATCAAGGAATAATCCAAAATAGGATAAAATGTACGATATCTCTATATGTTCTCCACATGTTTTAAAAGTACGTTAGTTATTCGAAAAGACCAGGTTTCAACTCATTTTGAATAACTTTACGGCGTGATAGAGGAATTGAAGATTTTGAAGATGGTGGTTGAAGACCGGAGATCTTCATATCGGTTGGATTGATCATTGATGTCTCATAGGGCCGATCCACCATTACGAGGTTATATTGTGACAAGCAATCTGGTCATACTTGAATTGATTCGGATTGCAAGGGCTTTCACACCCAGACGACACCATGGAATAAAGCGCCTTCAGTTTCGTTCAGACCCAGAACGAATTTGTAAATTGATGTGTGTCTGATGTTGTATTTATGGCATAACTAATTTGTAACGACCCACCTTTTCCATATAGTTTAAGCCTACATCTAACAACCCATGTTAACTCAAATTGCACAGAAAAGTAAATATGTTAATAGAAATAAATTAGAGGGTGAGAAAAGAAAGAAATATTAGAATAAAAGAATAAGATGATCAGAGTCTCACAGCGGAATGGACAAAATATAATAATAAAAAATACTTTATACAAACGAAACTATATATATTACAGCATCAGAGTATACATGCATCTCAATAGATCAAATAGTGAAATAGACTAGTACAAGTAAGGACATCTCGACTTCAACTCCTCTTCTGAAACTCCAAGCGAAATCTAAACTGGAAATATACTCGGTCTGACCCGAGCACATTTCAAGCAAAGCGAAATTCACTCGGATCAGTCTGGAATACTATCATGATAAATTCACATAACAAACAACTGGCTTAACTTTAAGAACCCTTTGAAAGAAAAGGATAATAGTAAGACCAGCCCACACATAAACAAGGATAGTTTTTACCTTACTATAACCCAAAACATTTTTATATATCAAAATCCGGTGATATTATAATAGTGTCTATCAATGCACAAATAAATAGCCAAATAGCAGAACGCTTGCATCTCACGCTCTACATATATAGTATAGAATCAAAAGCCGCAGGGCGCTTATTGAAGATTGGATTCCAACTATCACAAGGTATGGGACCACCTTCCGATCAGTGTACTCTAGAGGGGATACACTAGGGCTCAACAAGAACATCTTGTAACCCGACCACACATGACCAACCACTCATTCAGCTTGAGCGTATCGAATATATTGTCTTCAACGGTTGGTACCGACATGACCGTTCCTGGGAGATACAGAAATGTAAGAAGAATGAAATGAATTTTCTCTAGATCAGTGACAATATACCCTGCTGTGTGCGACCCAACTAGCCATGCCGCTTGCCCGATTTTTGTCATTTCCCGGTTGTGAGGCTTGGGGTTGCGTTTATCTTCTTAGAACATTCAGCCACCATTCACTTTGAATGCCACATCGTCAAACCCATCAAATCACTAGTTGATCTTCACAAAAATATTACAGGCATAAAAGCTAAGAGAAACGAATTCCTCCACCACCAAACGTAATACTTTGAAAAGATCATCGTACGTGATCCATTAGGCAGACTCTGTCAGACATTCGTCCATACAAGTTGTCCTGGGTCTAGACAAACCGAAGGCAATATCTTGTAAACAGAATAGCCCTTGCATTTACTCCATCTACATACATGCCCCTGCAAATTAATTTCGTATGCAACATTGATTCGAAGTGGTTTTGGTCTAGTTCCCATCCCGGTCTCTTTGAAACAACACGTCGAAAAGGTCCAATAATATATCATTGATCAAAACAATGTAAAATCATACGCTATTAGCTTAAAACCACAATATCTTATTTATATTTTAATACTTAGCAACTAGTGTTGCATTGTTTTTTATATTTCAATTCTTGCAACTACTGTTGCAATATCCCTTTATGAAAAATATTAAATTAATCTCAATATCTTTGCCATTACAAACTAATACCATTCCTTGATAATAGTGAAGCCGTTCAAGTTAGAGTATTTTATTTACCTCTCAGACCTTGATCGACAATGTTCTTATCTTATGAAATCCAGAATTTTTATCAAAAACCCTTCATAAATTCTTTCAAAATTCACTTACTCGATTTCTTCTTAAATAAGTCTCGTTTAACGAGAAATCGCTTTCACCGGTTGTTGAAGTAATAGGGGTTTACTTCTTTATTAACCAAATAGATAGTTAATCATTTTTAATATTATAAATAATAATTAGTTGCATTAATTATTTTCAATAACTTTTAAACATTATAATAAAAGTAAATTATAATTTAAGAAATCTTATTAACTTAAACGACTATTCATTAGTAACCACTTTTAATCATGCAGTTGACTTAGTCAACTCCTAATCATTGGTTAATTTGTTAACCAATTTCAATTACCTCTTCTTATTAGATTAATAATATTAATCTAATAATATTACTTAATTACTTACTTAAAAATATTTATTTGGAATGGGCATCATGGCAAAGAACATGAAGAAAATGACAAAAGAAATTTGTCCAATAGTCACCATTTTCTTTAACGAAATTGTTAGGAAGCTCGCTTCTCTCTCATCTGATGTCGATAACATCGATGCTTGTGCGTTTGATCCATAAAAGATCGCTAGCAAACAAATCAAGATCACTAACAAGCGAGTGTGCATCTTCGATGAGAATGGGAAGTGGATCAACACCAGACCTAGATGGATTAAGAACTACGATGAGAAAGGTTCAACCAAAAAATCATCGACCAACAGGTGTGTAGCGAATCAGAAGGCTGGAGCAAGGTGCTTGCATACCCCAAGCCAGACCAGTATGAGAAGAAGCTCCTTAGGAGATTGGAGTAGTATCGTACTAGTAGGCTTTCTTTGAGTTATTGAATGGGACTTAGTTGTAAGAGGAGCCCGAAGGAGCCGCCCGCTTCCGCTCTTAGCCCGAAGGAAGCAGGTAATTGCATTGGCTGCCAATTTCGGGCCAATCCTAGACCAGGGGTGCATCGCACATAACCAAGATTGCATACCTCATTGAACCTGTTGCAAATACCCGTAGGGAGCCAAATCTTCGGCATATATTTTATGATCATAGTGCAAAAAAGCAGTACTGGAGCTCCAGCTGCCTTGACTTGCCGAGGAGGATAAACTCATGTGGGCTCCGTATAGAAAGGGTGTGTTTTCGATCAAATATGCAAACCTGGTTGACCAAGCCGATAGGTTTAAGGATCACGACCCCTACGGAACAGTCAACTAAGAGTGAACAATTCGAATTAATTGACTTGCAAAGTCTTAACTCTAGTAGCTTGGCATGACAGGTTTCGTTTGGGACATTTGGAAAAAGGCGCAGCACTGCAACATGAGTTCACCACCGCTGACGCAAATGACCGGTCAAAGAAGGCCTGAAATACTTCAAAGAGGAAGTACAATGGCCACCTATCTGTAGTCGACTTCAAGTCGAAGGAGCGGAGCGAGGTCAAACCCCTTTCGGGTCCAATAAAATAGAGAGATGCTAACTCCATTAGACAAGTGCGAATGGTTCCAAAATATTAACCCGAAGGTTAATTATAACTTATTTCGCTTACAATAGAATTAACAATCGAATATTCATTTCATACTATTTTATAAACTAGTTTATAAACATCATTTTATTTATTTATTTAAATTATAATATGTAAAATATTATTAGAAATCTAACTTCAGTTATAAAATAAATTTTATAACCTGACTTCGTCAGTTCGTCGGATGGCAAATCAACGTTTTTAACAAAAATATGGATTCTAGGACTATTTACTGCCAATCCCTCAATCAATACCATTATTGATTTGAATCACAAAAACGTTGAATTACAATTCAACATCAACATCCAACAGGTTTTCAATGTCATTGGGGTTCAGTGAGTTCATATATAAATAATATAAAAATAAATAACACATATAATATTTGAGGAATCTAGTCGGATCTCTCCAACATGTTCTTCCCTGCATCACAACTTGTTAACAATTTATAATATCATATGAGATAGGAATTAAGCTTGTTATAACAATTTATAATATCATATGAGACAGAAATTTAATTCAATGGTGCCTATGTAATTAGCATCAACCAATAACAAACGATAACCAACCAATAGCATCCATAACATCCAATCATCCAATCATCCATTTTTTATATGATCGATTACAAATTATAATGATAGGAATTCAACGCATCACATAATTCCAGAAATGTGTGAGAATTAATTCATTAATTTATTTTAATCAGCGATTTCCAGTTGATTTATATGATTTCAAAAGAGCGTTTGAAATCATATAAAATTCCATTTGGCTCTAAATCCTTCCATTCCAGCCCATACGTGGAGTATTTTTAGATACGATCTCATCGACACTTGTTTCATTGAATTCTTTTCACAAACGACCGAGTTATAGTGATTACAAGATTAAGCATTGACTTGAAATAATAATATTTAATTTAATAAGCTGATTATCATTATAAGTTTTAATACCATAATTAATTTAATTCTTCCTTATCCTTCATTAAAACGATTATATTTAAAATGTTATAAATATGAATATAATTTTTCCCCAAATTCTGGCCTATATGCAAAGTTGAATGTGAATGTGTGTGTGTACACACACACACACATTATTTACTATAAATAAATTATATAATTACGTTGATTAACGTTATCTTAATCACGTTATTGTCGGCTAAAATATCTTCTCCATGCTCTAATTCCATCCTCCCCCATCATTCATATCATCCCTGAGCATCCTAAAATCTGATGCCATCATCTTTTTTTCCTTTTTAGCTTCAAGGCCCAAGCCCACTATTTCCCTCTCAGCCCATCTACCCCTTCTTCCCTTACATCCTCCACGTTTCTTTCTTCTTCCATCCAGCAGTAGAACCCGCCACTCCCTGTAATACGCACCATCACCAAAGCATCTCCTCTACCATAATTCATCCCTTCCTCCACTAACTCCACCACCGATGACGACCCTAAACCCGAGGCCTGCCTCCAGCTGAAAACACGATTCCAACTGCTGACTTCAAACTTAACACAGTTGACCTTCCTACCCTTTTTCTCCCAGGTTGCTGACCACCACGCTACACAAAATCGCGCTCTGACACCTTTGGCCTCCTTCTCATTGAACTCCCTACCACCTCAACACCTTCAATCCCAACTCGCAACGTCCCCTTCGATCGCGACTTCGTGATCCGATAACCCATGCTACGGTGACTAGCGTCACTTATGTAACCAAACCCCACGAAAAAAAACATAAATGAAGCTCTCTAATGTCACGAACTCAATCAGTATCTGATTTTCGCCCAACATCCACCGCTTCGACAGATTTCTGAAGCCCTAGCTCCGCTGTTGGTTGTAGGAGATTTTCAGAAAATTTGGCGAGCCTCAAAAGAATTATGTCAGCGTAAGCTCCCAAAAACAGATGATCAACGAATATGAAATTTCGAATTTATGTTGAGGAATCAATTTGATTTTAAATTTTGTAGATCACAATTTATTTCCTGTATTGATTTGTAAAAAATTTGGTTGAGATAAAGCCGAGAGGAGTATTAGGGAATTAGGGATTTCTGAGTGAGATGATTTCTTATACAAGTAAAAATATATTATTTTATTTTTGATTTGACTAGCGATATTTTTCTGAAGTGACTAACGATTTTTATTCGTGTCTATCGCCAATTCTGATCACGTTCAATGATTCCTATGTCCACATATAAACTCTGTTCATGACGAAAATAGACGTCAAGGTATAATTCAACGTTGCGGTCATATTGACTCTTGTTTCGTCGGAAACTGAGTCCATTTGCAAAAATAACGTTCATTTATGTCCAAACAGTCGATTTATTCACATTTAAATTTGTTGCTCTAAAAAAATAACTCCAAATGGCGCAAAACTTGAAATCTAGCAATAAAATTTGAATAAAGTCCCTTTTAAGCGTCCAATTTAAATTAAAATAAATCAATTTAAAAATACCTCAACATAATAATATTAAAATATTATAATCGGTCATATCCAAGCAGAATTTCATGTATTTTCATAATAAATTATCTCGAGTTGAAATTTAAGCCAAATCGATATTAAATATATTAAAAAATCCCTTTGTTTAATATAAAAAGAACGTTATAATTTATAAACGAATTCTATAGTGACTATTTGATTTGGACATAAAACAAAATCTACGATATGAAAATCAAATTTTCTCTTTCGTTAGAAAAATATTATAAAATATATTCAGACGTTTCTTATTTCGAAGAAATCCGACTTATATTGGATCCTGTATAACCATTTAAAGTTCAAAACGCAATATTACGAACTGTTGTTCTGCTGCAGTTCGTTTTATAATTAAATTATAAACTAAACGTTTAAACATCATTTAATAAACGAAATCGTGAATATAATTCAAAACCGAACAACATTAAACCCTTTTAAATTGCTCGTTCACATTATATTGCAAATCCAACAAATTCCAATCATTTTAGAATTTAAATTATTATTTATTTAGATAAAAATATTCAAATTTATTGAATTCAAGCTAATTAAATTTTAAAACAACATTTAAAACCATTTTAAAATATTAGATCAAACGGTTAAAAATCTGGGCCGTTACACAATTGGTTTCTATTAATGTTATATACTTTGGTGGTGGAGAATTTATTCTGTTAGCTTAACATCCTCCCCTAAGACTTATGTACTCAGAGGGTTATATATTAATAGACATCGATTATATGTTGGGAATTGACAATGCGACATGCTGATTGATGAGATATTAATGATCAAAGCATGACTTGGTTAAGCATAGCTTTGTGTAACTAGACTTCAACAAGCACCACATCCCGAAAATGACCGAAACAGGAAAAGATGCAGCAAGGTTATGGGGGTCGCACCCCTTAGGGAATGACCATTTCCTTCTGGATTTTTGAAGCAACACTATGGTATGGAGCCCAGGTGTTTGCTACATGGCTTTGATAAGGTAATGCTATAGTATGGAGCCCTAGCATTCTACTAATGTGGTTTTGTTGGAAACTCGGGTGTCCGTAGAAACGGTCGGTAACGACCGGGAAATGGTGTACTCATGTGGCATGGCTTAGAATCGCACCGACGACCTTGTGTTGGCAGAGAAGGGTTTACTTCTCAGGACATCCCTCTGAAGGCATGCCCATTCGGTAAGGAAGTTCGTTAGCCTTGGTCATTTGTTGGAAAAACCCACTTTGTGAACGGTTTGGGTCTGTATGCAATTCTGAACCCGAATCATCCGCTACGTGCCCATACAGTTTTCTATTGTAGATCCTGCGTAAAACGCGCAGGAAGTCAGTTTAATATTATGGTACATATGCTGGCTAAGATTGATACATTTATTTGCGGAAGTAATTTTTATACTATGCACTAATAATAATATAAGAGAATTTTCCATGTATCAAGCATATTTGGTTATCATAAGGGAAATCTCGCCTAAATGTGCGTTTGCATTGTGTGTGTGGCGCAAGATCTTATGGTAGCTTCATTTTCTAAAGAGCGTTTCAATTTCTCTAATGCACAGGTATTGATATGGTGGAAACCCGTTGCATGTTATACGACGTGGTCCTATGATTTACCTTACTTTAAAATGAATGTAACTATTTTTAGTTCTCATACAAGTACCATGACCGACTCAGAGTTCATTGTTTCCCACTTAAACTCTGGATGCACATATTTTCCACAAAGGCAACCTGGTATTTTTGGTTTTGCAGACTTGGCCTTGGATTCATGTTTAGAGCAGTGTTCCGGATTATGGCTGGAGCTATACTCTAGACAATTTCTTAGTCTTCCATTGAGAGTTTTATATTTCTATTGTGTATGTATTTTCATTATTCTCTGATATATTCTTGTACTCTGATGTAATATTATGACGATTTTAATGAAAAAGTTCTTTTGTTTAGTATTGATGTGCTGTTGCCCCAAATAAGTCTTACAATATGAACTTCGACGGTTGAATCTTTGATATTTGAACACTTGGATGTATTAAGTGTCAATATTCAAAGGTTGAAAGTTCAAGTCATTAGTTAAAGTTCGAGGATTTTTGCCATGTGGATCGAACTTGTGTAGTTTATGATCGATTCAAAACATAAGAATTTTTGGATCTTTACACCAAAAGTTCATACCATTCGAATCGAGTATAAACCACACAACTCTGATCCAAATGTATAAGAACTCTCGACCGTCCACTAGCGATGCAGATTTTCAACCTTAGAACATCGAAAATTACTGTATCCGAAGATAATCATTATCTTAAGTCCAAATATCTGAATCCTGCTCGTTAGTGTTTTTGGGGTAATAACAAATCAGAATACAGGTACAAACACAACGAAAATATAAACTTCCCATGAAATTACAACAATTTCAGAATATAATAGAGTCACACCAGAGAAGTACACGAACTGATACATGAAATATTTTACAATAACATATGTCCTTTAAAATGATACATGAACTACATTAAAAAAACCTAAGCAATGGGAAAAGCAGAAGACTAGGGTCTTCAAAAAGATAAGTTCAAAAGATCAGCAGCTCCATGATATGCATCTATCCATTATCCTAGCTCCAGCAGTTAACTGAAAAACCCAAAACACTAGGCTGCCCGTGGAGAAAATATGGGAATCTAGAGTTTAGGTGAGGGAAACAATAAACTTTGAGTTGGTCATGGGAATGTTGTGAGAAAAATAAACTGTTATTTTCATTTTTAAAGTAAGGTAAATCATAGGACCATGTCAAAAGACACGGAACGGGTTTTCCCCTATGAACGCAGTGTAGTAAAATTTGCAACACTCTTTAGAAAATGAAGCTACCATAAGATCTTGTGCCACATACACAATGCAAACGCACACTTGGGCGAGGTTTCTCTTATGATAACCAAAATATGCTTGATACGTAACAAACAATTATATGATCATCAGTGCATAGTGCAAAAATTTCTTTTGTAAATAAATGTGTCAATCTTAGCCAACATTGGTACCATAATAAAATACCGACCTCCTACGTGTTACACAGGATCCATAATTGAAAACCGTATAGGCATGTAGCGGATGATCCGGGTTCAAAATCATATATCGACCCAAACCATTCTCAAAATGGGTTTTCCAACAAATGACTAAGGCTAAGGAACTTCCTTATTGAATGGGTATGCCTCTAGAAAAACTCCCCGAGAAGTAAACCATTCTCTGCCAACACAAGGCCTTCGGTGCTATCCAAGCCATGCCGCATGAGTATGCCATCTCCCAGTCGTTATCGACCTTTCCTATGGGATCCGAATTTCCAACAAGATCATAATAGTAAATACCAAGGCTCCATACCATAACACTACCTCATAAAAGCCACATAGAAAACACATGGGATCCATACAATAGTGTTACTATAAAAAATCTAGAAGGAAATGGTCATCCCCTAAGAGTAGCAAACCGCATAATCTTATTGCATCTTTTCCTGTTTTCGGTCATTTCTAGGATGTGAGGCTTGTCGAAGTCTTGTTACACAAAGCTACACTTCAATAAGCCATGCTTTGATCATCATAGCACATCACTTAGCATACCATAATGTCAATTCACAACATATAATTAGTGTCATTTAATATGTAACCCTCTGAGTACATAAGTCTCAAAGGAGGGTGTTAACCTAAGAGATTAAATTCTCCGCCACCAAACTGATATATCATCAATGGACATCGATTTATTATGTCGTGAAGTACAATGTCAGGCATACATCCATACAAGTCTGTTTAGGGTTTGAATGAAACCGAAGCCACCTTATTCCTCATCCAATAAAGGAGTGAGGCCCTTTCATATCTGCAATTCCTTCAAATATGTCCGGACCACTACCACTTGTATGATATAAAATCCATCTTCAAATGGGAGCAAACCATTTAATACATTCAGCAAGCACTCCTTTTGACGTGAAGGTTTCTGGTCTCTTCACTAGCATTCGACTTGCTTCAACATGTTGTTTTATTATTCGAAATGTTTTACGGATACAAACACGATTCTTAGTCTTTCTGAATAATAAGCACAAGTTTAAAAGGAATTTTCATTCTTCCAACTTAAATCAATTTCACTTGATTTAAAATGATTTTACGATAATTTTCCATACTTTTATTCAATTTCATTTTAACTTTTTCCGAAAAATCCTATTTTGACCTGTAAGCTGCAAATTCAGGATTTTTATTGAAATCCGATTTTGACTTATTTCAAAATCTGACCGTTGGATCTTAAATTTTTCTTTTGCATTTGAAACCACTTTTTAATTTGAACCAAACATTGTCAATTTCGAGAAAATACGACGGCCGGTTCTCCTATTACGTCTATTTAAAGTTAAAGATTCAACTTCGCGAACTACCATTCCGCAACTAATCTTATTCTGATTGTTTTGTGATTCGGACTTAGAATTCATCCGATTCATTTCTAGTTGGTCTATATTTGATTTAAAATACCTATAATACCTTTGAAAAACTATATTTTTTAATTTTCAAACTTAAACATTATTATTTTAAATAATAAATATTATTATTATTCAAAAATCAACCTTTTGCTTTCAACCTTTTCATAACTCAAATTTAGTAATTTATATAAAAATATTAAAACACAAATTAATTTTCAAATTAATTTCAAATCAAATCTTTTATTAACCATCCCGTTTGCTGAACAAGTTAGGGGTAGTCAGAGAGAGTAGGAAACTATGTTTTCCACACCCAAGCCTAGACACTATCCTCTATGTCGTCCTAGAACGTTCCGGTATTTTTCGAAAGAGAATTTGCAAATATATGTATCCATATAGGTGTCATTCACTTAACTGTAGATAAAATTAATATTTAATTTCTTAAATGGGTATCCATTAACATAAGTGTTAACATTCTTAACGCTTAAGGTTCACTATCCATAACACATCCAGTAACCCACTTAAACATCCAATAACCCAATGTAAAAATTCAATAACCAAATTAAACATTCAATAACCAACTTAAACATCCAATAACCACATAGAGGTTCATTTTCTAAAATGTTCACACCGTTAACTCATAAGGGTGATCTTTTTACACTTTAACTAAGTGTGTACATAGTTAACACATAAAAGCAACATTTTTAACACATTAAACTAAGTGTCCATGCTTAATATACTTACAAATGACATTTTTAACACCTTAATGTAAGCTTTTTCACTTAACATACTCAAAGATGACATTTTTAACACCTTAGAGTAATTATTTTCATAGTTAACACATAAAGTCCACATTTTTAACACTTTAAGCTAAGTGTTTACACCTTAAACATACAAAGGTGATGCTGTTAACTTTTTACACAAAGCATGCATAGTTTCCATACTTAGTTACAACCAAATCTACTCAAATTCAAACCAATCATCATATCCAAACCATACGTATAAGCAACTACGTACTATATTAACACAAAAAGGTTAAATTTTCCTCATCAATTGTTCCATCCTTCACTCTTTAAATGATAGAACTTTAATCTTTTAAAACAAACACCAAGTTGAAATCTTTTGAGTTCAAACTTAGTAAAAGTTGGATTTTTATGTAATATAGGTTCTAGTAAGGTGGAAAGGAGGCGAAATAAGATGTTTTGGAGTTATAAAAGTGGAGAGAAGGGGTAGAACATATTATGGACGAAAGTTTTCATGGAGGATGCTATGACTTTGGAGTTTTGGAGAGAAGTAGGAAGTGAAATGAAAAAGAAGGAGATGTTTTTATTGTAAATAGAAGGAGAATGGACATAATTTTGATAACTCAAAAGTTATTTTTAAAGGAAAAGAGACACCTCAAAAGGAAGAGAGAAGATGCACATGGATGTGTTTTCTAAGTGGAATTATGACATGGCGCACTTGTATTTATTTTGTTAATTAACTTAGTGTTTTGTTAGTTTAGCCTATTTGCTTCATTTCTTGGCTAATGTTATTAACTAAAATATTAACTAATTTCTACATCAAATTTTTAAATCAATAATTAATTTTCCAAACAATATTTGATCCATTATCTAAATAAATTTGAAATCAAATAATATATTCTCATAATTAATTATATATACATATTCAAAAATCCATTTAAATTGTATTTCAAATTCGTAATTTAAAGTGACTACAAATACGGATCGTTACAATCGCCCCTACTTAAAAGAATTCCATCCTCGAAATTGGACGAAGCAAAAGATGGGCTGAAAGAGAAAAGATACTGAAAATTAAGCTTACTGGATAAGAGTTAGGGATGGATATCAGTCCTACACCTAGGGTAGGATTTCCTCATGTTTTCCTTTGTTTCCCAGGTAGAGTTCTTTAGATTTTCGTTCCACTGGACTTTAACCAATTTTATCACTTTGTTTCACAGCTTTCTCTCTTCCCAATCGACAATCTTGATCGTTTCTTGTCTTATTGCCAAATTTAAGGTAATCTCTAGATCCTGGTGAGTTGCTTCCTCAATGATTTGATCTGGACCGTGAATGTATTTTCTCAAGTGGGATACATGAAAGACATCATGCATGCCAGATAACCATTCTGGAAGTTGAAGATGATAAGCTAATGGACCAACTCTCTCAACGCTAGAGAAAGGTCCAATTAATTGAGGTCCTAATTTTTACGTCTTCCCAAATCTAATGACTTCCCGCATTGGAGATGTCATCAAGAATATTGAATTACCAATGTTGAACTCCAAAGCTTGCCTCCTCTTATCGACATAACTTTTTTGTTGATTTTGAGCGGTTGTCATCCTCTTTCTAGTGAGAACAACTTTTTCCGAAGCTTCTATTATCATATCGGGGCAAAGAACTAATCATTCTCCTTTTCCTACCCAACACAGCGGAGATTTGCATTGTTAACCATATAATGCTTTGAGCAGAGCCATTTTAATGCTAGCCTTATAATTGTTGTTGTAAGAAAATTCAACTAAGGCTAGATGGTCTTCCCATGAACCACCAAAATCAAGAACACAGGCTCGTAATAAATCTTCAATAATTCGATTTAATCACTCAGTTTGCCCATTAGTCTGTGGATGGCATGCGGTGCTGAAATTGAATTTGGTTCCCAATACTTTGTTGAAAGCCTCCCATAAATGACAAGTGAAGATCAGATCTGGATCACCCACTATACTACTCGGTATACCGTGGAGTCGAACACTTTCTTTAATATACAGATGTACCAAACTTGTTGTAGTTCCATTTGGCTTGACTGGAATAAAATGAGTTGTCTTCGTAAGACGATCCACAATCACCCAAATTCCTTCATTTCCCTTTTTGGGTCGTGGCAACCCATCAATAAAGTCCATCGAAACTAGGTCCCACTTCCAATCTGGAACTTCTAAGGGTTGAAGTAATCATGCCGCCGTTTTTTTGATCACTCTCTGCCTGTTGGCATGTAGCACATTTATTAACATAAATATAGATATCTCTCTTCCTTATTCTCCACCAAAAAGTATGATTCAAGTCACGATACATTTAGTTTACTCCCGGGTGGATGGAAAATTTTGACTTGTGGCATTCCTCCAGAATTTCTCTTTTAAGTTCCTTAATGTCCGGAATGCAAATTCTTCTTTCTAACCTTAGAACCCTTTTATTATCAATCTCAAAACTTGATCTTTTATTTTATGGTATATCTTTAAAGATCTCCTAAAGAAACCCATCTTCCTGTTGCTTACTAGAAATGTTTTCAATTAGAGTAGGAGTGACAACAAGATATGCCAGGAGGGTATATTTTCGGGTTAAAGCGTCAGCTACCACATTGGCTTTTCTAGGCATATAATGAATATTTAGTTCGTAAGACATAAGAAATTCTAACCACCATTGCTTCCTCAGGTTTAGATCCTTCTTGGTATGGAGATATTTCAAAGATTTATGGTCGGTGAATAATTCAAATTTCTCACCCAATAGATAATGCGTCAATATCTTCAAGGCAAATATTATTGCTAGCAATTCTAGATCATGGGTGAGATAATTCTTCTCATGTAGTCATAATTATCTACTGGTGTAGGCAGTTACTCTACCATTCTGCATTAGAACCGCACCGACACCATCGCCACTCGCATTTGTATATACGGTCGGTCCTTGATTTCTGTCTATAATGGCTAACACAGGAGCAGTGGTCAGCCTCTTCTTTAACTCTTGAAATGCTTCCTCGCATTTAGGAGTCCAATCAAACTTTGCATTTTTCATAGTCAGCTTTGTTAGAGGATTAGCTAACCTAGAAAAATCTTGCACAAACTTGCGGTAATATCCAGTCAATCTTAGGAAACTTCGAACGTTCATTGGCGTTTGGGGTTGCTTCCAATCAAAATTGTAGAAATCTTACTTGGCTCCACAACGATACCTTCTTTTGACGCTATATGGCCAATAAATTTTACCTTATCATCCCAAAAGTGGCACATCGACAATTTTGCAAATAAGACGTTTTTCCTTAGTATCTCCAGCGTAGCTCTCAAATGCTCGGCATGCACTTCTTTCGTCTTAGAGTAAATTAGAATGCCATCAATATACACTATTACGAACTTATTCAACACTTCCCGAAATACCCTCGTCATCAAGTCTACGAAGTACGAAGGGGCGTTGGTTTATCCAAAAGGCATAACTAACCATTCATAGAAGATATCGGGCCCTCGGAAAGCTGTGAGATGAATACAGTCTTTAGCAATCCTCAACTGATGATAGCCTTGGGCTAAGTCCATCTTGGAAAAGTATCTGGAACCATGTAGTTGATTGAAAAAATCATCAATTCTGCATAATGGAAATTTATTCTTGAAGGTCTACCTATTTAAGTCTCGGTAATCCACGCACAACCTCAGCGATCCATCTAACTTTGTGGAAAACACTACGACCGCTCCCCAGTTTGAAAGACTAGGTCGAATAAAACCTTTTTCCATAAGCTTTTGGGTTTGTTTCATTAGCTCTTGCCTTTCCTTCGTAGACGTACACCGACTAGCATGCAGAACAGGCCTTGCACACGGCATAAGATCAATTCTGAACTCGATTTCTCAATGTGTAGGTAAAGATTTAACTTCTTCGAAAACATCAGAAAATTCTCTTACAATAGGAATGGTGTTCAGATCAGCGTTAGGAAATCCTATGGTGTACATCAAACTATCCCTTTTCGAACTTGGATCATCGTAAGGGATCTCAATACGATATTAAACCTTTGCTTCTACTGATGTTACCCTTTCCGCACAACCCAATTTAACATTATACTTATGCAACCAATCCAAGAAAAACCTAAAATTCTTTAAAATCGAGGACAATAGGATAGATGGGAAATTTGTGAGAAGGATAAGAAATAGGAACTTGATTAATTACAAACTAAACAATGAGTCGCTGGTCTTTTTACGGGATTTGTGACATAAATAGAATTCTCAACAAACCTAACGTTATGTTTAATTTATCTACAATATGTTGGCAGATAAAACTATGTGATGCACCGGTGTCAAATAAAACTCTTACTGATTTATTATTAATGAAAAGATTATCTTCCATGACTTTCTTCCCTTTGTCTAGCTTAAAAGTGGAGGGTTTATCTTTCAAAGAATAAACCTTGGTGACTACAGCTGGTTTGGTTAGGGGGAATTCCTTTGCAAAGTGTCCGGGCTTATGGCAGTTATAGCATTCTGACTTTTTAGATTAGTCAAACTTACCTTCTTTCTTTGGCTTCTTACATGTATTTTCATAGTGGCCCTTCTTTTGGCAATTGTAGCAAGTGATGCCCTTCACCATTTCTTCTAAAACTGCCTTCTCGTTTTTCTTAGGCCAAGGCTTCTTGCCATTGAACTTCCTTTTCTTTCCATCCTGGTTGTTATTCTTCTCTTCCTCCGACTCCAGCTGATCCAAGGTATCGTATCTATATCCCATGTCAACCATGTCCACAAAGTATTTCTTCACGTGTGCCATCATTTCTCTTCTGCACTCCTTTTTAAGTCCCTTTATAAACTTCACTTTCTTCTTGATAGATGTACTTACCAACTCTAGGGGGAGACGAGAAATTTCATTGAACTAGTATAGATATTCTTCAAAGCTCATATCCCTTTATTTTTAATCGACAAACATTTTAAACATCCTATGGATTCCTTCCGCTCACATATATCACTCTTCAAAGACCTCCTTGAATCTTGCCCGTGTAAAATCATCTTCTGGTTCCCCATGTATAATGGTTTCCCACCAAACTAAAACCCCGTCTTCAAGTTTCCATGAAGCTATAACCCTTTTTTGTTCATCATCTAGGTGCAAACCCTTAAAAATTCTTTCATATGATTTCATCCAAGCTTGTGTTTCAATAACAGACTCGGTCCCTTTGAGTGCCTTGCCTCCGAGTTTGGTGAAGTTCTTATAGAGATATGGCAAGTCATTTTGAATTTGTACTTGCCCCTAAGCTTCATTTGCAATAGCCGGGCCACACCTATTGGTATTGGTATTGCCTTGTCCCCTATGTTGTCCTTCATGGTTGCTCATTTCTTAAGAATCTACTATTAGGAAGAAAAATCAAATTAGGGCATATGGATGAGATATCTTAGGGAAAAGCAATAAAGATTGATAAGAAGTAAAGGTGTATGGGTTTCTCTCTCTCTCAGATCTACACTCGTTCTAGGGTATATGTAACCCCATCTCCAATGAGTTATCCAATGGTTATACCCTTAGAGCTAACCTTCAGCTCTGATACCAAACTGTGACGACCCGAAAATTCATACCGTTCGAATCGAGTATAAACCACACAACTTCGATCCAAATGGGTAAGAACTCTGGCCCATCCACTAGCGATACAGATTTTCGAGCTTCGAACATCGACAATTATTGTATCCGAAGATAATCACTATCATAAGTCCAAATATCTAAATCCTACTCGTTAGTGTTTTTAGGTAATAACACATCAGAATACAAGTACGAAAACAACGAAAATATAAACTTCTCATGATATAACAACAAGTTCAAAATACAATAGAATTACACCAGAAAAGTACACGAACTGATACATGAAATATTTTACAATAACATATGTCCTTTAAAATGATAGACAGACTACATTAAAAAACCTAAGCAATGGGGAAAGAAGAAGACTAGGGTCTTCAAAAAAGATAAGTCTAAAAGATCAGCAACTCCATGATAAGCATCTATCCATAATCCTAGCTCTAGCAGTTAACTGAAAAACCCAAAACACTAGGATGATCGTGTGGAAAAAATGGGCGCCCAATGTTTAGGTGAGGGAACAATAAACTTCAAGTCTAGGCTTTTCAACCATCAACCAGTGGCTAACCTCTACCATGGCATCACAAAGGTACCTCAGACACCTTGTTTTACATCCGCCCTTTTGAACAATAGCCAACCTTAATTAGGGACATGTAGGAGTAAGAGTCCACTGCTCGTCACTAAACCACATGGCGAGAACCCCCTATCATGTTGCATCCTATTACCAGGCATGCCAAACAAGGATTGGTGTGAGAAAAACAAAATAGTTATTTTCATTTTTATAGTAAGGTAAATCATATGACCATGCCATAAAACACAAAACGGGATTTCCCTCTATGAATACTAGTGCAATAAAACTCACAATGCTCTTTTGGAAATGAAGCTGCCATAAGATCTCGTGCCACACACACAATGCAAATGCACATTTGGGCGAGGTTTCTCTTATGATAACCAAAATATGATTGATACTTAACATTCTATTATATTGCCATTAGTGCATAGTGTGAAAATTTTATTTTGCAAATAAATGTATCAATATTAGCCAGCATAGGTACCATAATATTATACCGACCTTCTACGTGTTACGTGGGATCTTCAATAGAAAACTATATGGGCTCGTAGCGGATGATTTCGGTTCAGAATCGTATACCAATCCAAACCATTCTCAAAATGGGTCTTCTAACAAATGACCAAGGCTAAGGAATTTCCTTACCCAATTGGTAAGCCTATAGAAAAACGACCCGAGAACAAACCCTTCTCTGCCAAGACAAGGCCATTGGTGCTATCCAAGCCATGTCGCTTGAGTATGCCATCTCCTGGTCGTTGCTGACTTTTCCTACGTGATCCCGAATTTCCAACAAAACCATAATAGTAAAATGCCAAGGCTCCATACCATAGTGTTGCTTTAAAAAAATCTAGAAGGGAATGGTCATCCCCTAAGGGTCACGAACCACTTAACCTTGCTGCATCTTTTCCTGTTTTCGGTCATTTCTGGGATGTGAGGCTTGTCGAAGTCTCATCACACAAAGCTACGCTTCAATAAGCCATACTTTGATCATCATAGAACATTACTTAGCATACCACATTGTTAATTCATAGTATATAACTCGTGTTTATTAATATATAACTCTCTGAGTACGTAAGTCTCAAAGGAGGGTGTTAAGCTAAGAGAATAAATGCTCCGCTATAAACTAATATATCATCAATAGACATCGATTTAATATGTCATGAAGTACATTGTTAGGCATACATCCATACAAGTCCATTCTAGGTGTGAACAAAACTGAATGCACCCTCGTATAATAAAGGAGAGAGGCCTTTACAAATCCGGAATTCCTTACGTTTAGAGCACTGCCACTTATATGATATAAAATCCTTCTTCAAATGGGATCTAACCATTTGAGACATTCAGCAAGCAATCCTTTTGATGCGAAAGTTCCCAGTCTTCACCATCGTCTTCACTTGCATTCAACTTGCGTCAACACGTCGTTTTATTATTCGAAATGGTTTACAGATTCAAACACCATTCCTGGTCTTTTCGAATAATAAGCGCAAGTTTGAAAGGAATTTATATCGAACATATATGTGCCTAAGTCCCTTTCTTTCAAATTAGAACTTTTTCCACTTAACTTTGTAGATCAAAATCTATAAGTTTCCTAAATTCTTGAGTAAAATTTCAGCTTTCCAACTTAAATCAATTTAAAATGATTTTACGATATTTTTCCATATTTTCACACAATTTTATTTTACCTTTTTCCGAAAAATCCTAGTAAGCTGCAAATTGAGGATTTTTATTAAAAACTGATTTTGACTTATTTCAAAATCTAACCGTTGGATCCTAATTTTTTTCTTTTGTATTTGAAATCTCTTTTTAATTTGAACCTAATGTTTTCATTTTCGTGAGAATCCGATGGTCGGATCTCCTGGCACGTCAATTTAAAGTTATTGGTCGAACTTTGTGAACTATCACTGCACGACTAGTCTTATTCTGACCATTTTGTTACTTGGACTCAGAATTTGCCCGATTCACTTCCAGTTGGTCTATATTTGACTTAAAATACCTATAAGACCTTTGAAAAACTATATTTTTAAATTTTCAAGCTTAAAATCAAATATTCAATTTTATGGATATTATATTATTATTTTTAAAAAATCAACTTTTGTTTTTTAACCTTTTCATAAACTCAAATTTAGTAATTTATATATAAAAATAAAACCCAAATAAACTCTCCAATTAATTTCGAGTCAAAATTTTCATTAACCGTCCCGTTTGCCGGATCAGTTAGGGATATCCAGGGGGAGCAGGATACTATATTTTCAAAACCCAAGCCTTGATACTATCCTCTATGGCATCCTAGAACATTCCGGTATTTTCCAAAAGCGGCTTTACAAATATATGTATTCATATAGGTGTCATTCACTTAATTATTGATAAAATTAATATTTAATTTCTCAAATGGGTATCCTTTAACATAAGTGTTGACAACTCTTAACACTTAAGGTTCACCACCCATAACACATCCAATTACCCAATTAAACATCCAATAACCCAACATAAAAATCCAATAACTAAATTAAACATCCAGTAACCACATAGGGGTTCATTTGCTAAAGTGTTCACATCGTTGACAAATAACAGTGATCTTTTTACACTTTAAAATAAGTGTGTACATAGTTAACACATAAAAGCAACATTTTTAACACATTAAACTAAGTGTCCATGATTAACATGCTTACAGATGACATTTTTAACACCTTAAATTAAGTGTTTTCACTTATCACACTCAAAGATGACATTTTTAACACCTTAAAGTAAGTGTTTTCATAGTTAACACATAAAGTTCACATTTTTAACACTTTAAAGTAGGCGTTTACACCTTAAACATACAAAGATGATGTTGTTAACCTCTTACACTAAGTATGCATACTTTCCATACTTAGTTACAACCAAATGTACTCAAATTCAAACCGATCATCATCATATCCAAACCAAACATACGTATAAGCAACTATGTACTATATTAACACAAAAAGGTTAAATTTTCCTCATTGAGAGTTCCACTCCTTTACTCTTTAAATGCTAGAACATTTGTCTTTGAAAACAAGCACCAAGTTGAAATCTTTTGAGTTTAGACTTAGTAAAAGTTGGATTTTTATGTAATATAGGTGCTAGTAAGGAGGAAAGGAGGAGAACATATTATAGCCTAAAGTTTTCATGGAGGAAGCCATGATTTTGGAATTTTGGAGAGAAGAGAGAAGTAGGAAATGAAATGGAAAAGAAGGAGATATGTTGTCTTGTAAAGAGAAGGAGAATGAACAAAATTTTGACAACTTAAAAGTTATTTTAAAGGAAAAGAGACACCTCAAAAGGAAGAGAGAATGTTCACATGGATGTTTTTTCTAAGTGGAATTATAACATCAACCCGGAAAATCAGAACCAATTTAAAATTTTCTATTTTGTTGGTTTTAATGGATTTTGAATATTTAAAATGATTTATTTTAAATAATAAGGACGAAAATTTAATGGTCGACGAAGTTAGAATGAAGAAATTTATTTTAATTATAAAACGAGCTAGAAATGGCGCGGCAATTCGAAAATTCGATTTCAAATTTCAAATTTCAAATGAATATACAGAATTCGGTTTAAGTCAGAATCGGACGAAACCAAAAATATTTGAATCCGATTAACAATATCTTTCTAACGAATGTAAGGAACTGAGATTTTGTTTTATAAGTTGAGAGTTACATCCAGTTTAAAATCTAGAAAAGTCGCGGTGGAGTTTATATATATTTTAATATATATAATGCCCTTGAAAATAGCCATTTTGCAAACGACCTCTGCTTTCGTCGAAACCACTTTTGTTGGATCCGGGATGTCAAATTATTGCTAGATACTAAAATTTATAATTTTTAGAATCAATATGTGAGGGTGGCGCATTTAAACGCGTTTGACCTGTTTCAGTCAATTTGGATCGACCAAAAAATGGCCATTTTTCAAACGATCTTCAAATTCAACGAAATTAGTTTTATTAGGACTGTATTGTCAATACAAAGCTGGAAATAATTTTTTTGGAATTTTTGGGGTCAGTATGTGGCCCTGACAAATTAAAATGTACGTCCAAATCTAAAATTGAATGTTTTATATTTTTATTTGAAGAATAACTAATCGTAACAGTCAAATTGGCTTACGAAACATATCCCATTGTGTTCGGAATGGGGGTATTTCGTTAAGGGCGACAGTCGTTGGGTTTGATTTGGGGTTCGCTTGTGAAAACAACTTTTAAAATTTAAATTTATAATGGGCCAATAAGATTTTTCCTTTCATAATTATATTTTCCAAAAAATATCGAAAACACCCCGACACTCTACAGTTCGACGGTGGAAACGGGTTAAAACCTTCTCTCTTCGATTCCGACTGATCCTCACTATGAAATTCAATGGTCCTTTAGACGTTTTTGTAGATCTCCCCCTCCTCTTCAAATCCATACTTGTTTCGCCCTCCATCGTTCAGTGTGCCTCGAGAATCGCACCCCCAAACTTCCATCGCCTCGCGCCGGATTCCGCTCGCCATGTCAGCTCGAGTTGAACGTTGCTGGCATCGACAGGAAGCTCTCTCGAAGCACTACCATGTGGCGCAACCCGAACGTTACCAAGTGCCTCGGATTTCACGAGAAATCTAAACCTAGTTTCGAACAATATGGAGAGGTAACGACTTAGTTTTATTTAAGAGATTATAACACTTTAAAGTGTTGCAAAGTTCAATTTATGAATAAAAATCATATATTTTTCGTATGTGGTCGAAATCGAGTGAAACAAGAGATACCGGGGCCGTGACGACGTCTTCTACATTCTAGAAGAGGCCGGGGAATTTTTAGAGCTCGCTATAATTGTAGGCGAAGCCGAAACCCAATGTGAGAACTCCTCACTAAAATTTTCTGTTCAGTTATTTATTTTATAACTGCATATATATAAACTGCTCCCCGTCGTCCATAGACCATGGACGACTTGTTTGTTTGATTGTGATATGAAAATTGATTGTGGTGTGAAATGGATTGTATAAATATTCATGTGTTGAATAAAATAAATATTCATGTGTTGAAATAAAATAAATATTCATTTACAAATCGGGCGATTTATTTATGTACACCCATTTGACGGATATGGATTGGGATGATAAATTTTACACGTCGCCCAACTACACAAATAAATTCTGTGTTTGTGAATTGAAACCCCACACAGATGTTGGGATGATAGTTGACTTACACTAATCCCAACTGTTTAGTTGTTTGTCAATCGATAGGTTGACAGACTGTTGTAAGCGTTAAATATTTATATTTGATGCTTATACAGTGTAGAATGCACTCTGGGTGGTGGTGGATTGTTTATCATGGCTGTTGTACACATATGTTGTATAAAATCCATGTAATAACATTATATGGCAATTGGCTGTGTCTGATTCCAGTTCAGAAAGAATGAATATTTTAAAATAAAGAAAATTTTAAAATAATGAATATTTTAAAATAGTATCCAGTAAAAGATCAAAATATGATTTTTGATGTCCGATTTTGGATGGACACGAAAATATTTAAATATATAAAGCCATGTTGATTAGATTAACGCCATTTTGACATGAAAAATATTTATGTCGATTTTATTCATTTTTATAATGAATATCGAAAAAGAAGTGATTTCAAAATAATGTTTTGAAAATATTATCATTTATATATCGGTGATATAGAATATTCAATTTTGATTTAAAATTGAATCTGAAGTTGAAATCGTTTTGAAAACGAATTTAAAACAATTTATAAAATACATTTTACATGGAAATCGACGAAGTATATATAATATATACATTATATATATTTAATGGCCTGAATAGAACGCGCCGCGCCGCGGTAGTTCGCGAATTTCGACCATTGATTTTGAATGGACATTATGGGAGATCCGACCGTCGGATTCTCCTAAAATCGGAATCTTAGGTTCGTATCGAAAAGAGCTTTCTAAAGAGTACAAGAAATTAGAAATCTAACGGTTGGATTTGGAATTACGTCCAAATCAAATTTGGAAAAGGTCGATGTAAGTGCAGTTCGATGGCCGTTTATGGAAATCGACAATACGGGCCTTGATAAAATTATTAAAAATAGCAATGATTTGTGGAAAATCATAATAAATGATTTGGAAAGAATTGAGATGAAAAATTTCATATTTGAAAAGATAAAAATATATTTTTATCAAAATGAACTAGTTATGAACTATAATCCAGTATTTTTAAAATAAATAAATTGGATTTGAAATGGTTTTAAAAATAACCGGAATTTCCAATATATGAATTGGAATGGATTTGAATCGAAATTATCTTCGGAATATTTCGATATTGGATTCCGTGATTATATGGACATTGTGGAGGAATTTGAAAGATATATATATATATATATATATCATTATTCCCAATACGATATTTGTTGGTTTTAGAATTTGATTTTTAATATAAGTTGATATATTTTCTATTTTGTGCCTTGTATGTAATATCAAATTGGATTTTGGGTTTGTTGTGAATGGTTTCTTCATTAACACTGTTCTTAAACCCAGTTGAGAAAAGATATAAATTTTTTTATTAAGATTTAGTGAAGTTTACCAATTAATTAACATTTAATCAGAATGAAAATTGAAATTGGTTTTTGGGTTTATCGTGAATGGTGTTTTAAATAACACTTGTTCTTTAACCCTATTAACAATGGAATGAGATTTTGGGTTTGTCGTGAATGGTATCTTTAATAATACTGTTCTTAAAACCCAATAGAGTTAAGAAAATTAGAAACTAACTGGAGATTAGCTAAGCTGAATGGTTTCCTGGGTATTGATCTGATGTTGGTTTTGGTTTTCGGGATTAGTACTTACGGAATTGTTCTCTTACTAATTTACGGTTAGAGACTGATAGGATGGGGTCTTCAGCAACATTGTTCTTGAACCCCGTGTGAAAAGAATAAATCTTGTAATTAAGATGTAGAGAAGAATTACCAATTAATTAGTATTTAACTGGTTTTGAAATGGAATGTGAATTGGGTTTATTGTGAACTGTGATTTTTATCACATTCGTTCTTTAACCCGATTTACAGTGAAATGAGATTTGGAAATTATAAATCTTTTTATTAAAGATTTAGTGGAGATTTTCCAAAGTAAAGTTTTCCAATTTAATACAATAAATTGGAATGGAATAGAATTCGATTTGATATTAATCGAGGTGAGCTTCTGTGGAGGAAGACTATTACTATATATGGAATTTAAAAGGCTTTGCTGTTATTCCATTTATATTATCAGTTGGATATGCAAGTTTATATCGATTATACATATTGGTATGTTTTCTATGAAGATTCCTGTAACACCCTACGTCCATTAATGTCACTCACAAAGGGAATGCATTAACTTCTATGGAGCATTTTAAGTGTGTATAGAACAGAAACTTAACAACAAGACAGATATAAACAGTACTAAACTTTAAAATTTTATTCATTGCAGCGGTAAACACATAAGTTTGATTACATCATCAAATACCAGAGTCAAAGTACATAATATCCATCTTGACTAAATCAAAGTACATAAATTGAAAGACATAACCCCAGTACAAAATAGCCATAAATAAGAGAGGCTGAAATTTACTTCCGCGATCCAAGCAACTTCTAAAAGGAGAGATACAACTGTCCAAAATCAAGCTCCACTGGTGCTAGTTCCACCCTGAGCACCTGGGGGGAGGGGGGGAGGGAGAAGGAATAAAAGAGGAGGAAACAAAGGGGGTCAGACATAAAGTCCGGCGAGTGCGATAACTTTAACAATATAATTACCAAAATAACTAGGCTAAGGCATAAGTTGGAAAATGAGGAAATGACTGTGAACAATTGAGTATGGCAGAGTGAAAAAGGAAATAAGATGAACAAAGATAACGTTAAAGGTGCACCTAAACCACTATAAGATAATTACTACACTGCACCACCACTAGTCACCCTAATGTTGATCCCACCTACAAAACTTAATAATGATAATGGTAGTTTCGTGCACCCCTAGTTGCCTTCATAGGTGCCGCCTGCCCCTGTCTCCACTAAGTGTACCCACTACCCCAAGCGATTGGCTCCCTAACTCTTAGATACCTGTGCTGGCCCCATAGTGGGGTGTATCACTCCCCAAAGTGGCAAACCGATACCACCAAAAATGCACGACTTATACCTACATGATGCAACAACATCTTACCTACCAGCCCCGGCCCACACACACATATGAACCCGTTGGACTTGCGTTGCCACCGCTAACCCGTTTTGGCCTCTTACAGTCAAGCCCACTACGCGTGTCCCATCCTCGACTTGGGTCGAGCCCACAAAGATACTCATGGGTTACTGGTTGAAACGGGCCCCCATTACTTGACACAAGCTATCCACCTAAGCTTGGTCCCCTCTAGTACATCCCACTTAACCCTCTTCTTATTCATGTTCACTTGCATGTTTCAATTTTGGTTAAGTGTTTCTAATCGTATTTCAAATGCCCCCCAATGCACCACTTAATTCCACATGCCACCCAAGGCACCCACTTAACCCCCTCATGTCCCACTACATGTTTATCTGGTTAAGTGTTCCTTAATTCATTAAGACCGTGACCTTATAAAGACCTCCCACATTAGACTGGCATTTGTGGCAGCTGGATTTGCCGGGCGGGTCCGGGCAGTCTTACACCACAAAAGAGCCTAACCTCGTGTCTTTACAACTGTTACGCATTTAATTTATGCCTAAAACCTCTCACATTAGACTGGCATTTGTGGCAGCTGGATTTGCCGGGCGGGTCCGGGCAGTCTTACACCACAAAAGAGCCTAACCTCGTGTCTTAGGCGATTAATTACACAAAATTAATTATCCCCTAGTTTGAATTAATTTCCCTATTCAAATTATCAATCAATTCCAAATTTAACTATGGCCATAATTGACTCAATTATGTCCATCTATTTATGGTATGCAAAATCATCTAATTATCTTCACATATTTATTTCTATGCCATTTAAGGCATTTATGCCAATTCTCAATATTAAATCTTTTAATATTATCCCATTACCCCACGTTGTACATTCGTTCGTTTAACGTAAAATATACGTTAGACTCGAGTAGTCTAACTTATGGAATAATGAAAAAACATCACAAAATACATATATATAAAACTAGATCTAAACATAAGGGGTAAACTTGCATGTGTGAATGAGGTTCTACATCTAAAACTTGCATAGGCCAAAGTTACAAACTTGCATAAAACTACATGTGTGATAGATCCAAATCTAAAGGTGTGAACTTGTTTAGGCAATAGTCATGAACTTGCATAAATCATGTATGTCATAGATCTACATCTAAAGGTGTAAACTTGCATAGGCAATAACCACAAACTTACATAACATGATTCATACTCCAAACACATATATTTATATAAACTTGCATATGTGATTTATGCAACATAACGATGGTGTAAACTTACATCTGAACATATAAACTAGCATGTAAAATTTAGCATATAACTCACACATGTCACAGCCTAAATTTAGATCTAAAATAGATGTTATGAAACATGTAAAGTTATGCATAAAATTTCCACTAACTTGCATATGATCTATGTCTCAATTAATATCCTAACTTGCATACATACATGTGATTTATCATATGAATTAGTTCCAACAACATAACCAAACTAACATATGAAACATCATAATGAATTGATTATACATAATCATAGAATTACAACATGGATGATAACATCACAACTTTACAACATAGATGATAACATCATAGAATTTACAACATAAATGATAACATCATAATTTTACAACATAGATGATAACATGCGGTCAATAATTCACAACATAACCATATAATCCGCATCATAACTTATTCCAATTAAATTGTTAATTATTTTATTAAAGAAATCGAACTCATAACTAAAAGAAGGTCTTGAGTTCTGAAACCTGAGTTCTGAAGTTGAATTAGCTTTCCTTTGAAGTAGATTCGTTGTTAGAGTTGAATAGATTTGAATTTGATTAGCTTTCTTCCTCTCCAATTGGTGGCGGCTATTCTAGGTTGCAAGGTGACGGCATGGAGGCCATGTATCTAATTTTAATTTGATTTTAGGGTTTGAGTCTGCATGTCTTTTTATAGAGTTTAGGATTAGTTTAGGCCGTCAGATCGACCCAGAATTAATCCCATCCAATCAGAGCAGATCAGAAACCCTAATGAGTCAGCACACAGTCATAAACAGGCCATCAAACAAATCTGTCTTTGGGGGGGGGGGAGGGGGGGCAGGTCGACCCCTAGGTCGACCCTATGGTCGACCAGGTCAGGGTAGGTCCCTGGCGGGAAATTTCCCGCCTAGCCCATTCTGACTCTGAAATTTGAATTTTCGAAATCTGTTTAAATTTTTCTGAAACTTCCGTTGGCCATAACTTCTTCATACGAAGTCCAATTCACGCAAACTCAGACTCTATCTCAACCAGAATTCCAAGTCGAACACAATGGCGCAACCCTTTCCCTTAATTCTCACATCTGAGATTAGTTATTCTTTAATTTGTGAACTTTAGTGTTAACAGAAATACGGGGTGTTACAATTCCATTGTTAATGGAATGTGATTTTGGGTTTATCGTGAGCTGTGTTTTAAATGACATTAGTTCTTTAACCCAGTTAAAGATAAGATTAATTTCTTAACTTTGGAGAAAATCATTAACTAATGATTTTTGGAGATTTAAACAAAATTAGAGTTTTAATGAATCTTTAATTAGATTGAAATGTGAATCTGATAACTAAAATTACCAAATTCAAGAAATGATCTAGAATGGAGTATCACCAGTTTTGCTCTAAGCGATAGTTAAATCTTTAATTAGATTTGAACGTGAAATGGTAATAAATTTTACCGATAACACCGTGGTGTTAGATATGAAGTATTACCAGTTTTGCTTCATGGGATGAATAGGTTGTGATTAGGAAATTAAACAAATGATTACTTCGGTAAGGTTCGCTAATCCCGACTAGTTTGGATAAACCATAATTTGGTTTGAATTGATATCCAAAGGAAGATTAAAGAATAAATTTAAAGAAATTATCTTTGATAAAATTAATGGGAACCTTTCCTAAAGGATATGAATATTTAAATAAAAGAATATTCAGAATTGGAATGAGGTGTATGTTGTGTGTTTATAACACTTGTTTATTATATACGCGATTTATTCAGAAAGACCGGGTTTATCCCATTCTGAATAACTGATTCGACGATAAGTCGAAGATGAAGACGGTGGTTGAAGACATGAGGTCTTCACATCGTTTGGATGATTACTGATGTCTTGATTGGGCTGTATACCCAAAACAAGGCAATAAGTAGTGATCGTTCCAGACGTAATTGGTGATCGACTGGATATGCGAGGACCTCTCACCTGTATTGGACATACGGGATGAGAAATAAGGTGCATCCGGTTTCGTTCCGACCCAGGACGAACTTGTAAATGGATGCGTGTCAGACATCGGATTTCATTCTATGTGATTGATGGACATCGGTTGCATAGCGTGAATTGCCTATGTGGCATGCTGAGATGCATTTGATCAAGGCTTCTGTTGAAAAGAAGAGTCTTGTGGTTGATGATCAAAGCATTGCTTTAATATAGCATAGCTTTGTGTAGCGTTAATTCGCGAGCCTCACACCCTGGTGTGAACCAGAAATGGGAGAGGACATCAGTGAGAACATGCGTTTCCTTCTAGCTAGGAGTGGTGTCTGGGTTTTGCATGCCCAGACGTTTTACTTATGTGGATGATGGATAGCGAGGCGCCTCGGATATATTGGCACTGCTGGGCCGATGGATGATACGGTCTTTATACAGACTAGACTTACGCCCCATAGGGTGGGGAAACACATGGTTCAAGCATTTTAATCCACATCGAGTGGACTGGCCCTGACGATCCAAGGGTCGATGCGTTCTGACCCTGAGGCTCGGGCTAAAGAGTCTCGAAGCAGTAAGGATGATCCCTTTCCTTGGCTCACAGACGGAAATCCAACTTCCAATATGTGACTATTGCGGTTTTGATTGTAGAGCCTAGTATTGGCGACATGATATATAGTACCCATGCCGTCTAGGATTGATATATTTATATTTGAAGTTGTTTTAAACACTATGCACTTATAATAGTATCAAATGATTTGTTTTAACGTACCAAGAATGTTTGGCTATTATTAGGGAAAATCCTATCCTCCGGCTTGCGTTGCATTGTGTGATGGGACCTGGGTCTTATAATAGCTTCATTTTTCCAAAAAGCATTGTGCTGTTTGTTTTTGCACTGGTATTCTTTGGAGGAAACCCGTTCCGTGTTGTACGGCGTAGTCCCTTGATATGTCTAATTTTAAAGTAAAGTTTTAAATAACTGTTCTAGTTCTCACACCAGTTACATGACTGACCTGGAGTTTATTGTTTTAACCTAAACTCTGGGTGCCCCTATTTTCCACACGGGCAACTAGTAGTTTGGTTTTTGCATATTTATATTCACAGGATCCTGGTTTACAGCTGGAATGATATCTGGAAAGCTCTATATCTGTGTATTACTTTCAGTTGTGTTTTGTATTATTTTTCCGCTGTTATGTAATGTATTTTATTCTCTGATGTTTATCAAATGTAAATTATTTGTTCATACTTTGTATATTCTTGTACTATGACGTAAATTGTTGTAATAACAATGAAATGTTCTTCTGTTTGTGCTATGATTCGTCTTGTTCTCAATTCAATCCGTTATTTCCTTTGTGGGGAATTTCGGTTCGTCTCAGTTGGTATCACAGCTTTGGTTTACAGAGCTCGAGAACAAGATAGATTAGAACCACACGAAAGAATTCGTCAGAGATTGGATTAGTAATATCCAATGAGAATGACTCGTTAGATATAGGATCAATAGTACCCTAGAATGAGTCTGAAGAGTGTTATTTTTAAAAATAAAAATGAAAACCGATTTTGTTTTGAAAATTTAATCTAATTATACGTACTTGAGTATATTATTTTATTTTATTTTGGACAATCGAGTATATGAGATTTTGCGTATACACGTCATGAACATATATTTGAAGTTTTAATATACTGGATAGATATAGAATCACACTCTAGATGCCCAGAGATGATTCTGATTATTGTAGCTACATCATCAGAATTTGTGTTCGAACTTCGAAAGTGAGATATCTATATATTTCCAACTAGCCGGTGTGAGAACCAAAACTAGATAGGATTTATTGCTGTGAATTGGCACCAAAAACATGATTTTTGTATATATATCTAAAGTTATGAATTTGAAAATTTATCAACAAATTGATTGTTGGTTGTGTTGTATGATTATTGGTTTGATTAATCAAAATTTTGGACCGTTAGCCAAATCAAATCAAAATATTGAACTGAATTGATTTTTTTTGCATTTGCCTATATATACATGCATATACATTGAGCAGGTAAATGGATTTGCTATTGGGTAAAGAATTTATTTGCGTGCCCAACAAATATGTAAACCTTAATGAGTTGGCTACGCAATTTTATTTATATATCAACTTCTGTGAATGCCATTGGATGCGGTGTGCTGGTTGTTCTATGTGAGATTATAAACGTCTCCATAAGATAGTAACAGTTAATTTTGAACTACATACATGGCATACTGTGCGAAGATAGCATACTCTATCATATACCACATAAGAATTTGGAGCTTATGTGAAGAGGTTGAAGATTTACCATACAAGCGAGAGGCTTGTTTGGCGATGAGTATATTTCAGGTTGAACCGAAGACTGATATGGACTATATAAAATGTAACAGCAAATTGTCAAATTAATAAAAAAAACCACACGGGTCTGGAGTTGACAACAATCACGTCTCTCTAGTCATTAAGGTATAAAAACTTTTTATAGGGCGACGATAATTTATCCTCTGGAATTATGATCTATACACACTCCCCTGTGGACACAAGAATATATCAATAAAAACATGTGTATGCTTTTTAGGATTTATTGGGTGCCTAATACAGCCCAATAAATTTTCAAACCCCTTCCTGTACAAAGGAGGTTGTGGCGAAATTTTTCGAAAATTTAGGGTGTTAGCCAAATTTTCGAAAAACTAAAAATCTTAGAAACTGAAAAGTTGAAGAATGAAAGCCAAACTGAAAGTTGAGTTGGTTAGTTAAACAACTTTCTGCTCTGTTCCTTTTCGAGGACGAAAAGATTTTGAGTAGGGGAGATTGTAACAGCCCGGAAAATCAGAACCAATTAATTTTTTTTTATTTTGGCGATTTTAACGGATTTTGAATATTTAAAATGATTTATTTTAAATAATAACGGCGAAAAATTTATGATCAACAAAGTTTGAACGAGGAAATTTATTTTAATTATAAAATGAGCTCGAAATGGGGCGGCAATTCGAAAATTCGATTTCAAATGAATATACAGAATTCAATTTAAGTCAGAATCGGACGAAATCAGAAATATTTGAATCTGATTAACAATATCTTTCTAACGGATGTAAGGAACTGAGATTTCGTTTTATAAGTTGAGAGTTACGTCCAGTTTAAAATTCAGAAAAGTTGCTGTGGAATTTATATATATTTTAATATATATAAAGCCCTACCCGACACTCCTAGCTCAGTTGTTTAGAGGTGGGCGAATTGGGATGAGGCATAGGTCTCAGGTTCGAGGGCCACCTATGCCAATTTCTAGGGGTGACTACCTGGGTAGTGTGAAGGCATTGAAAAATCGGGGTATATCACTACCCGTGGGGTTTACTAAGATCGACAAGCAATGGCTTGAGTGAAGTCTTAGGTTCCAAACGTATATATATATATATATATATATATATATATATAAAGCCCTTGAAAATGACCATTTTGCAAACGACCTCCGTTTTCGACAAATCCACTTTTGTTGGATCTGAGATGTCAAATTATTGCTAGATCCCAAAATTTATAATTTTTAGAATCAGTATGTGAGCTTGGCACATTTAAACGCGTTTGACCAGTTTTAGTCAATTTGGATCGACCAGAAAATGGCCATTTTTCAAACGGTCTTCAAATTCGACGAAATTAGTTTTGTTGGGACCATATTGTCAATACAAAGCTAGAAATAATTTTTCTGGAATTTTTAGGGACAGTGTAAGAACCCGTAACTTCCCCGGTAAGGAAAGCACGAATTGCTTTGAGGACAAGACCAATCAGAACACAAAAAGAAGAACATTTCATTGTTTATTACAACAATTCCATCAGAATACAAGAATATACAGGGTATGAATGAATATTACACATTCGAAAAATATCAGAGATTACAATAAATTACATTGCAGCGAAAAATAATACAAAGCATAACTGAAAAAAATACGCGGATACAGAGCTTTCCGAATATCACTTCAGCTATAAACCAGGATCCAGTGAATATAAATCTGTAAAACCCAACGACAAACTGCCCGTGTCGAAAATAAGGGCACCCAGAGTTTAGGTTAAAACAATAAACTCCAGGTCAGTCATGTGACTGGTGTTAGAACTAAAACAGTTATTAATCTTTATTTTTAAAGTTAGGTAAATCAAGGGACCACGCCGTATAACACGGAACGGGTTTCCTCCCAAGAATACCAGTGCATAAAACAAACAACACAATGCTAAATAAAGAAAAATGAAGCTATTATAAGACCCAGGTCCCATCACACAATGCAACGCAAGCCGGAGGATAGGGTTTTACCTTATAATAGCCAAAGAAATCTTGATACGTTTAAAAATAGATTATTTTGATATTACTATAAGTGTATAGTTTCAAAACAATTTCAATCATAAGTATCAATCATAGACGGCATAAGTGTCCCATACAACTATGTCGCCAATACTAGGTTCTACAAATAGAACCGAAAGTCACGTATTGGAAATTGGATTCCATCATGAGTCGAGGCAAGGGGCAAGCTCCTCTCCGTTCGAGACACTCTAGCGAATGTCTCAGGACCACATACAGTGATCCTTTGATCTACAGGGTCGGTCCTCTCTTACTTTTGAGGATCGACAATTCCTGAACACACGTTTCCCGGTCTTATAGGACCTATATAATGGTCTGTACGTCGGCTCACATAGTGCCAGTTATCGACCATATATTCGAGGCGCCTCGCATTCCAATAACTACACAGGTGAAAAGTATATAAATGTCAGCCAGTTTAAGCGCTGACACCACCACTAGCTAGAAAGAAACGTCGTGCTCTCCCTGCAGTCACTATCCCGTTTTTGACTCATACCGAGGTGTGAGGCTCGCGAATTAACGCTATACACAAAGCTGCGCCACACAGGCCGTGCTTTGATCATCGACCACAAGACTTTGCTTTTCAACAGAAGCCTTGATCATCTGCCACTTAGGTGTGCCACATAGGCAATTCACGCCATGCGACTGATGTCCATCGATATACAACCTCTGAGCTCGTACATCTCAGAGAAGGGCGTTAAGCAAGAGAATAAATTCTCCGCCGCCAAACAGATGTATATTTAATAGAGATCAATCACACAGAATAAAATCCAATGTCAGACACACAGTCCATTTACAAGTTCGTTCTGGGTCTGAACGAAACCGAAGTCACTTTCCTCGCATATCCATCGATCTCCAAGTACGTCTGGACGATCACCAACTGATTCCCTCCTCTTGGGTGTACAGCCTAATCAAAATCATCAATAATCATCCAAACGATGTGAAGACTTCCGGTCTTCAACCACCGTCTTCATCTTCGATTTATCGTCTAATCGGTTATTCAGAATGGGTATAAACCCGACCTTTCCGAATAACCCGCGTATATAATAAACAAGCGTTACACAAACCCAACATATGCCTCATTCCAATTCAGAATATTCTTCTATTCAAATTTTCACATTCTTAGGGAAAGGTTCCCATTAATTTTATTAAAGATAAATTCTTTTAAATTTATTCTTTAACCTTCCCTTGGATATCATTTCAAACTGTGTTAAGGTTTTCCAAACTAGTCGGGATTAGCGAACCACACCGAAGTAATTATTTATTTTATTTCCCAATCCTAACCTATTCATCCCATGGAGCAAAACTGGTAATACTCCATATCTAACACCATGGTTTTATCGGTAAATATTAATTACCATTTCCCATTCAAATCTAATCAAAGATTTAACTATCGCTTTGGAGCAAAACTGGTGATACTCCATTCTCAATCACTTTTCAATCTAATTAAAGATTCATTAAAACTCCACTTAGTTTTAATCTTCTCAAAAATCAATTTCCTGCCTTTAACTGGGTTAAAGAACCATTGTCACCTAAAACACGATTCACGATAAACCCAAAATCACATTCTATTGTTAATCGGGTTAAAGAACAGGTGATATTCAAAACACCGCTCACGATAAACCCAAAAACCAATTTAAATTCAATTCCAATTAGATACAAATTAATTGGACAATTTCACTAAATCTTGATTAAAAGATTTATTCTTTTTCTAAATTGGGTTCAAGAACAGTGTTATTTAAGACACCATTCACAGCGAACCCAAAATCCCATTTGATATTAAATACAAGGCTCTGAATAGAAAATATATCGGCTTATACTCAATATCAAATTCTGAAACCAACAAATATCGTATTGGAAATAACGATATAAATATATCATTCAAATTTCCACAACCATATCTGTATAATCATGAAATCCAACATCGAAATATTCCGAAGATAATTTCGGTTCAAATCCATTCCAATTCACGTATTGGAAATTCTGATTATTTCAAAACCATTTCAAATCTAGTTCAAAACTAGTTCATTTCGATAAAAATCTATTTTTATCCTTTCAAATGTGGAATTTTTCATCCTAGTTCTTTCCAATTCATATATTATGATTTTACACAAATTATTAATATTTTTAATAATTTTATCAAGGCCCATACAGTCGATTTCCACAAACGGCCATCGAACTGCACTTACAACGACCTTTTCCGAATTTGATTTGGATATAATTTCAAATCCAACTGTTAGATTTCAAATTTCTAATATTCATTGGAAAGCTCTTTTCGATACGAACCCAATGGTTCTGGTTTCAGGAGAACCCGATGGTCGGATCTCCCGCAACGTCAATTCGAAGTCAATGGTCGAAATTCGCGAATTGCCGCGGCGCGGCGCGTTCTATTCAGGCCATTATATATATAATATATGTATATTATATATATATTTCGTCGATTTCCTTTTAAAACATATTTTATAAAACGTTTTAAATTCGTTTTTGAAACGATTTCAACTTCATATTCAATTTCGAATAAAAATTGAATATTCCACATCATTGATATACAAATGATAATATTTTCAAAACATTATATTTTGAAATCACTTCCCTTTTCTATATTCATTATAAAAACGAATATAATCGATATAAATATCGTTTGCGTCAAAATGACGCATCTCTAATCAACACGGCTTTATATATTTCAATAACTTCGTTATCCTATTCAACAAATGAACATTTTCTTCTATTCAACACATGAATCTATATATCTTTCAACACATGAATATTTTCAACACATGAGTACCATCAACACATGACTATTTTTGTTACTTAATATATTTTATAAACTTATGATAAAGATGTAAATTTTATTGTTTAAAATATTTTACTCAACACATGAATATTTTCAACACATGAATATATATTTTATTCAACACATGAATATTCTTTATTCTATTCAACACACGAATATTCTTTATTCTATTCAACACATGATATAAAAATCATATTTTTAATTAGTTTAAAAATATAAACTTCCTTCTAATAAAAATATAAACTTTCTCTTATTAAAAATTAAATCCTTTTTATTCTATAAAAATTCGATCTTTATATATGAAGTAGAAATAGTTTGTCGATGATGTGGAATATTCAATTTTGATTCGAAATTGAATATGAAGTTGAAATCGTTTCGAAAACGAATTTAAAACGATTTATAAAATATGTTTTAAAAGGAAATGGTAATTAATATTTACCGATAACACCGTGGTGCTAGATATGGAGTATTACCAGTTTTGCTCCATGGGATGAATAGGTTGGGATTGGGAAATAAAATAAATAATTACTTCGATGTGGTTCGCTAATACCGACTAGTTGGAAAACCTTAACATGGTTTGAAATGATATCCAAAGGAAGATTAAAGAATAAATTAATATTCATTTACAAACCGTCCAGCTCAGTATGTGGCCCCGGCAAATTAAAATGTAAGTTCAAATCTAAAATTGAATGTTTTATATTTTAATTTGAAAAATAACCAATTGTAATATCGAATTGGCTTACGAAACATATCCCATTATGTTCGGAACGGGGGTATTTAGCTAGGGGCGACAGTCGTTGGGTTTGATTTGGGGTTCGGTTATGAAAACACCTTTTAAAATTTAAATTTATAACAGGCCAATAAGAATTTTCCTTTCATAATTATATTTTCCAAAAAAATATATCCCATTATGTTCGATTTCAGCCGATCCTCACTATGAAATTCAATGGTCCTTTAGAAGTTTTTGTAGATCTCCTCATCCTCTTCAAATCCATACTTGTTTCTCCCTCCATCATTCAGTGTGCCTCGAGAATTGCGCCCCAAAACTTTCACCGCCTCGCGCCGGATTCTACTCGCCACGTCAGCTCGAGTTGAACGTTGCTGGCATCGACAGGAAGCTCTCTCGAAGCACTACCAGGTGGCGCAACCCGATCGTTACCAAGTGCCTTGGATTTCACGAGAAATCTAAACCTAGTTTTAAACAATATGGAGAGGTAACGGCTTAGTTTAATTTAAGAGATTATAACACTTTAAAGTGTTGCAAAGTTCGATTTATGAATAAAAATCATATCTATTTCGTATATGGTCGAAATCCAGTGAAACAAGAGACACCGGGACCGTGACGACGTCTTTACATTCTAGAAGAAGCCGGGGAAATTTTAGAGCTCGCTATAATTGTAGGCGAAGCCGAATCCCAATGTGAGAACTCCTCACTAAAATTTTCTGTTCAGTTATTTATTTTATAACTGCATATATATAAACTGCTCCCCGTCGTCCATAGACCATGAAGGACTTGTTTGTTTGATTGTGATATGAAAATTGATTGTGGTGTGAAATGGATTGTATAAATATTCATGTGTTGAATAAAATAAATATTCATGTGTTGAAATAAAATAAATATTCATTTATGAACCAGACGATTTGTTTATCTACACCCATTTGACGGATATGGATTGGGACGATAAATTTTACACGTCGCCCAACTGTACAAATAAATTCTGCATTTATGGATTGAAACCCCACACGGATGTTGGGATGATAGTTGACGTACACTAATCCCAACTGTTTAGTTGTATGTCAATCGATAGGTTGACAGACTGTTGTAAGCGTTAAATATTTATATTTAATGCTTATACAGTGTAGAATGCACTCTGGGTGATGGTTGATTGTTTATCATGGCCATTGTATACATATGTTGTATGTTATCCATATAATAACATTATATGGTAATTGGCTGTGTCTGATTCCAGTTCAAAAAGAATGAATATTTTAAAATAATGAATATTTTAAGCTAATGAATATTTTAAAATAATATTCAGTAAAAGATCAAAATATGATTTTTGATGTCCAATTTTGGATGGACACGAAAATATTTAAATATATAAAGCCGTGTTGATTAGATTAACGCCATTTTGACGTGAACGATATTTATATCGATTTTATTCATTTTTATAATGAATATAAAAAAGGAGTTGATTTCAAAATAATGTTTTAAAAATATTATCATTTATACATCGATGATATGGAATGTTCAATTTTGATTTAAAATTGAATATGAAGTTGAAATCTTTTTGAAAACGATTTTAAAATGATTTATAAAATACGTTTCTAAATGGAAATCGATGAAATATATATAATATATACATTATATATATTTAATGGCCTGAATAGAACGCGCTGCTCTGCGGCAGTTCGCGAATTTCGACCATTGACTCCGAATGAACATTATGGGAGATCCGACCGTCAGATTCTCCTAAAACAAGAACCGTTGGGTTCGTATCGAAAAGAGATTTCTAAGAATACAAGAAATTAGAAATCTAACGGTTGGATTTGGAATTATGTCCAAATCAAATTTGGAAAAGGTCGCTTTAAGCGCAGTTCGATCGCCGTTTATGGAAATTGACTGTACAGGCCTTGATAAAATTTTTAAAAATAGCAATAATTTGTGTAAAATCATAATAAATGATTTGGAAAGAATTGAGATGAAAAATTCCATATTTGAAAAGATAAAAATATATTTTTATCAAAATGAACTAGTTATGAACTAGATTCCAGTATTTTTAAAATAAATAAATTGGATTTGAAATGGTTTTAAAAATAACCGGAATTTCCAATATATGAATTGGAATGGAATTGAATCGAAATTATCTTTGGAATATTTCGATATTGGATTCCGTGATTATACGGACATTGTTGAGGAATTTGGAAGATATATATATCGTTATTCCCAATATGATATTTGTTGGTTTCAGAATTTGATATTGAATATAAGCCGATATATTTTCTATTCTGAGCCTTGTATGTAATATCAAATTGGATTTTGGGTTTGTTGTGAACGGTGTCTTCATTAACACTGTTCTTAAACCAAGTTGAGAAAAGATATAAATCTTTTTATTAAGGTTTAGTGAAGTTTACCAATTAATTAACATTTAATCAGAATGAAAATTAAAATTGGTTTTTGGGTTTATCGTGAACGGTGTTTTAAATAACACTTGTTCTTTAACCCAATTAACAATGGAATGAGATTTTGGGTTTGTCGTGATTGGTATATTTAATAATACTTTTCTTAAAATCCAATGGAGTTAAGAAAATTAGAAATTAACTGGAGATTAGCTAAGTTGAATGGTTTCCTAGGTATCGATCTGATGTTGGTTTCGGCCTTTGGGATTAATACTTAGGGAATTGTTCTCTTACTAATTTACGGTTAGAGACTGATGGGATGGGGTCTTCAGCAACACTGTTCCTGAACCCCGTGTGAAAATAATAAATCTTTTAATTAAGATGTAGAGAAGAATTACCAATTAATTAATATTTAATTGGATTTGAAATGGAATGTGAATTGGGTTTATTGTGAACTGTGTTTTTAACATCATTCGTTCTTTAACCCGATTTACAGTGAAATGAGATTTGGAACTTATCAATCTTTTTATTAAAGATTTAGTGGATATTTTCCAAAGTAAAGCTTTCCAATTTAATACAATAAATTGGAATGGAATGGAATTCGATTTGATAATAATCGAGGTGAGCTTCTGTGGAGGAAAACTGTTACTATATATGGAGTTTAAAAGGCTTTGTCGTTATTCCATTTATATTATCGGTTGGATATGGAAGTTTATATCGATTATATATATTGGTATGTTTTCCGTGAAGATTCCATTGTTAATGGAATGCGATTTTGGGTTTATCGTGAGCTGTGTTTCAAATGGTATTAGTTCTTTAACCCAGTTAAAGATAAGATTAATTTCATAACTTTGAAGAAAATCATTAACTAATGATTTTTGGAGAGTAAAACTGAATTAGAGTTTTAATGAGTCTTTAAATATATTGAAATGTGAATCTGATAACTAAAATTACCAAATTCAAGAAATGATCGAGAATGGAGTATCACCAGTTTTTCCCCTAGCGATAGTTAAATCTTTAATTAGATTTGAACGTGAAATGATAATAAATTTTATCGATAACACCGTGGTGTTAGATATGAAGTATTACCAGTTTTGCTTCATGGGATGAATAGGTTGGGATTGGGAAATTAAGCAAATGATTACTTCGGTAAGGTTTGCTAATCCCGACTAGTTTGGATAAACCATAATTTGATTTGATATCCAAAGGAAGATTAAAGAATAAATTTAAAGAATTTATCTTTGATAAAATTAATGGGAACCTTTCCCAAAGGAAATGAATATTTAAATAAAAGAATATTCAGAATTGGAATGAGGCATATGTTGTGTTTTTATAACACTTGTTTATTATATATGCGAGTTATTCAGAAAGATCGGGTTTATCCCGTTCTGAATAACCGATTCGACGATAAGTCGAATATGAAGACGGTGGTTGAAGACCGGAGGTCTTCACATCGTTTGGATGATTACTGATGTCTTGATTGGGCTGTACACCCAAGACAAGGTAATAAGTGGTGATCGTTCCATACGTACTTGGAGATCGACCAGATATGTTAGGAGCTCTCTCCTGTATTGGACATACGGGACGAGGAATAAGGTGCCACCGGTTTCGTTCCAACCCAGAAAGAACTTGTAAATGGATGTGTGTCAGACATCGGATTTCATTCTATGTGATTGATAGACATCGGTTGCATAGTGTGAATTGCCTGTGTGGCATCCTGAGATGCAATTGATCAAGGCTTCTGTTGAAAAGAAGAGTCTTGTGGTTAATGATCAAAGCACAGATTTGATATAGCATAGCTTTGTGTAGCTTAATTCGCAAGCCTCACACCCCGGTGTGAACCAGAAATGGGAGAGGACATCAGGGAGGACATTTGTTTCCTTCTAGTTAGGAGTGGTGACTGGGTTTTGCACGCCCAGATGTTTTACTTATGTGGATGATAGATAGCGAGGCGCCTCAGATATATCGACACTACGGGGCCGTTGGATGATATGGTCTTTATACAGACTAGACTTATGCCCCATAGGGCGGGGAAACGCATGGTTCAGGCATTTTAATCTGCATCGAGTGGACCGGCTTGACGATCCAAGGGTCAATGTGTTCTAACCCTGAGGCTCAGGCTAGAGTGTCTCGAAGCGGTAAGGACGATCCCTTGCCTTGGTTCACAGACGGAAATCCAACTTCCAATACGTGACAATTGCAGTTTTGATTGTAGAGGCTAGTATTAGCGACATGATATATGGTACTCATGCCGTCTAGGATTGATATATTTATATTTGAAGTTGTTTTAAACACTATGCACTTATAATAGTATCAAATGATTTGTTTTAACGTACCAAGCATGTTTGGCTATTATTAGGGAAAATCCTATCCTCCTGCTTGCGTTGCATTGTGTGATGGAACCTGGGTCTTACAATAGCTTCATTTTTCCAAAAAGCATTGCGTTGTTTGTTTTTGCACTGGTATTCTTAGGAGGAAACCCGTTCCGTGTTATATGGCGTAGTCCTTTGATATATCTGATTTTAAAGTAAAGTTTTAAATAACTGTTTTAGTTCTTACACTAGTCACATGAATGACCTGGAGTTTATTATTTTAACCTATACTCTGGATGCCCCTATTTTCCACACGGGCGGCTAGTAGTTGGATTTTTGCAGATTTATATTCACAGGATCTTGGTCTATAACTGGAATGATATACCCGTGTATTACTTTCAGTTGTGTTTTGTATTATTTTTCCGTTGCTATGTAATGTATTTTATTCTCTGATTTTTGTCAAATGTAAATTATTTGTTCATACTTTGTATATTCTTGTACTCTGAGGTAAATTGTTGTAATAACAATGAAATGTTCTTCTATTTGTGCTCCATTTCGTCTTGTTCTCAATTCAATCCATTCTTTCCATTACGGGGAAGTTCGGGTTATCTCAGACATGTCACACTTGTATTTTTTTGTGAATTAACTGTGAAAACCCGTAACTTCCCCGTGAAGGAAAGAGCGGATACTTCGAGAACAACACACAAAAGAATGCAGACAGAAGAACATTTCATTGTATATTACAACAATTCCATCAGAATATATAGAGTATGGATAAATATGACGCAGAAATATTAGAGATTACAATACATTACATAGCAGCGGAAAATAATACAATACACAACTAGAAAAGATATACGGATACAGAGCTTTCTGGATATCATTCCAGCTGTAAACCAGGTTCCTTTGAATATAAATCTGCAAAACCAAAACTACTAGCTGCCCGTGTCAAAATAAGGGCACCCAGAGTTTAGGTTAAAACAATAAACTCCAGGTCAGTCATGTGACTGGTGTGAGAACTAAAACAGTTATTAATCTTTATTTTAAAAATCAGGTAAATCAAGGGACCATGCCGTATAACACGGAACGGGTTTCCTCCTAAGAATACCAGTGCATAAAACAACATCGCAATGCTAAATAAAGGACAATGAAGCTATTATAAGACCCAGGTCCCATCACACAATGCAACGCAAGCCGGAGGATAGGGTTTTTACCTTATAATAGCCAAGAATGCTTGATACTTTTAAAACAAATCATTTGATACTATTATAAGTGCATAGTGTATAAAACAACTTCAAATCATAAGTATCAATCATAGACGACATAAGCGACTCATCCCACTATGTCGCCATATATAGGATTACAACTAAAATCGAAACGTCACGTATTGGAAGTTGGATTTCCATCTGTGAACCGAGGCCAGGGATCGTCTTCTACCGATTCGAGACTGTCTAGCCCGAGCCTCAGGCAAGTACTCAGTCAAGCCTTCGGATCGTTAGGGCCAGTCCACCGATGTGGATTAAAATACCTGAGCACTGCGTTTCCCCGCCCTTTGGGGCATAAATGAGCCAACGAATGACTCCATCGGCTTCACATAGTCACCGATATATCCGAGGCGCCTCGCAACAGCAACAACCACATAAGTCAAACTCGTCAGGGCGTGTAAAACCACTGACGCCACTTCTAGCTAGAAAGAAACGCATGTCCTCCCTGAGGTCCTTCTCCCGTTTCTGGTTCACAACCGGGGTGTGAGGCTCGCGAATCAACGCTACACAAAGCTATGCCACACAGGTCATGCTTTGATCATCAACCACATGACTCTACTTTTCAACAGAAGCCTTGATCATTTGCATCTCAGCATGCCACACAGGCAATTCACGCTATGCAACCGATATTAATCACACAGAATTAAATCCGATGTCAGACACACATCCATTTACAAGTCCATTCTGGGCCTGAACGAAACCGGAGGAACCTTATTCCTCGCATATCTATCGATCTCCAAGTACGTCTGGACGATCACCAACTGATTTCCCCCTCTTGGGTGTACAGCCCAATCAAGATCATCAGTAATCACCCAAACGACGTGAAGACCTCCAGTCTTCAACCACCGTCTTCTTCTTCAACACCACATCAAATCAGTTATTCAGAATGGGATAAACCCAGTCTTTCTGAACAACTCGCGTATATAATAAACAAGTGTTACACAAACACAACATACGCCTCATTCCAATTCACCAGTCACTAATCGTAAATTAGTAAGAGAACAATTCCCCAAATATTAACCCCGAAGGCCGAAACCAACATCAGATCAATACACAGGAAACCATTCATCTTAACTAATCTTCAGTTAGTTGTTAAATTTCACATTCTTAGGGAGAGGTTCCCATTAATTTTATCAAAGATAAATTCCTTAAATTTATTCTTTAATCTTCTTTTGAATATCGATTCAACTAATTGGGATTAGCGAACCACACCGAAGTAATCATTCGTTTTAATTTCCCAATCCCAACCTATTCATCCCATGAAGTAAAACTGGTAATACTTCATATCTAACACCACCGTGTTATCGGTAAATTAAATTACCATTTCACGTTCAACTCTAATTAAAGATTTAACTATCGCCTGGAGCAAAACTGGTGATACTCCATTCTCGATCATTTCAATCTAATTAAAGATTCATTTAAACTCCACTTGGTTTTAATCTTTAACTGGGTTAAAGAACCGATGTCACTTAAAACACGTTTCACGATAGACCCCAAAATCACATCATATTTCAATCAGCCTTTAACCGTAAAATAGCAAGTCAATTCCCTAAGTATTAACCCCGAAGGCCTAAACCAACATCAGATCAATACCCAAGAAACCATTCAACTTAACTAATCTCCAGTTAGTTTTTGATTTTCTTAACTCGGTTGGGTCTAAGAATAGTACTATTGAAGATACCGTTCACGACAACCCAAAATCACATTCCATTAATTATCGGGTTAAAGAACAAGTGTTATTTAAAAAACCGTTCACGATAAACCCAAGAATCAATTCGAATTCAATTCCAATTAAATACTATTTAATTGGTACACTTCATTAAATCTAAATAAAAGATTTAATCTTTTTCTCAACTGGGCTTAAGAACAGTGTTAATGAAGACACCATTCACGACAAACCCAAATTACATTTGATATTAAATACAAGGCTCTGAATAGAAAATATATCGGCTTATATTCAATATCAAATTATACGACCAACAAATATTGTATTGGAAATAATGATATAAATATATCTTTCAAATTCCCATAACAATATCTGTATCATCACGAAATCCAACATCGAAATATTCCAAAAGCAATTTCGATTCAAATCCATTCCAATTCAATTACTGGAAATTCTGGTTACTTTTAAAACCATTTCAAATCCAATTTATTTATTTAAAAATAAATGGATTTTAATTCTAGTTCAAAACTAGTTCATTTCGATAAAAATCTATTTTTATCTTTTCAAATATGGTTTTTTCATCCCAATTCTTCACAAATCATTTGTCATGATTTTACACAAATTATTACTATTTTTAATAATTTTATCAAGGCCCGTACAGTCGATTTCCATCAACGACCATCGAACAACACTTACAGCGACCTTTTCCAAATTTGATTTGGACATAATTACAAATCCAACAGTAAGATTTCAAATTTCCAATATTCGTTAGAAAGCTCTTTTCGATACAAACCTAACGGTTCCGGTTTTAGGAGAATCCGACGGTCGGATCTCCCGTAATATCCATTCGAAGTTAATGGTCGAAATTTTGCGAACTGCCGCGGCGCGACGCGTTCTATTCAGGCCACTATATATATAATATATATTATATATATTTTGTTGATTTCCTTTAAAACGTATTTTATAAATCGTTTAAATTCGTTTTCAAAACGATTTCAACTTCCATCTCAAATTCAAATCAAAATTGAATCTTTCCAATATAAATTCGTTTTTAAATTCATTTCAACTCGATTTCAATTCAAATCGGTTTCAATTCAAATCAATTTCAATCCAAATCGGTTTCAATTCAAATCGATTTCAGTTCAATTTCAATACGTTTTAAATTCAATTCAAAACGATTTCAATTCTATTTCAATCTAATTCGAATTTCAATTCTTTTCATTTTAATTCAAATTTCAATTCATTTCAATTTAATTCGAATTTCAATTCAATTCAATTCAATTTGAATTTCAATTCATTTCAAAATATCAGATTTTGAAATCACTTTCGATATTCATCATAAAATGAATAAAATCGATATAAATATCGTTCACGTCAAAATGGCGTCAATCTAATCAACACGGCTTTTATTCAACACATGAATTTATTTTCTATTCAACATATGAATTTATTTTCTATTCAACACATGAATTTCTTTTCTATATTGGAATGAGGCCCAATCAATTACCATATAACGTTTATTATATGGATTTCCATACAACACATGTATATAATAGCAACGATAAATAATCAACCATCATCCAGAGCGCACCACACAAGTGCATAAGCATTAAATATAGATAATTAACGCTTACACAGTCTGTCAACCCATCGATTGACATACAACTAAACAATCGGGATTAGTGTACGCCAAATATCATCCCAATACCCGTGTGGGGTTTCAAATCAACAAACACATATTTTATTTGTGCGGTTGGGCGATGTTTAAAATTTATCGTCCCAATCAATATCAGTCAAATCAGTGTATATAAACAAATCATCCGATTTGTTTATAAATATTTATTTTATGTACATGTTAAAAATTATATTTTTAACTATAAAATATTTTATCTCATTCTACATCACACAATCAAATTTCACAACACAGCAACCAAACAAACAAGTCATCCATGGTCTGTGGACGACGGGTGTCGGCTGCTACTAAACACTGTCTGCATCCTAGTATATATTTCAACTAGAAATAAATTTAAAAGTGAGGAGTTCTCACCGAATAGCAAATCCAAACGCCACGACCCTTCTTATGTAGGAAACCTTCGTCGTGCTCACCCTTTGTCACTTTCGTTGTACGTATCCACTACATATATAAAAATCACAATTTTATATTGTTGCTATGTATATAAAAATCACATTTTTATATTGTTGCTATGTATATAAAAATCACATTTTTATACGGCTACTATATAGATAAAAATTCTATTTTATCACTTCGTTTGCATTATAAAAATCACATCTTATAAATGCCGTATGCAATGAAAAATCACAATTTTATTTTAAAATCAAATGTAAAAATCATATTTTTAATCGCATAAGTGAATAAAAATTGAAATTAAACTCACTTGAGGTGTCGAAGTGGCGGAGGAGGCTCGGGGAAGAGCTAAAACATCTCGGGGACTGAAATGTACACTCGAAAAATAATAAAAATCGGATTTCTAACTGGGGGGGCCCACATGTCGGGGTTGGTGGTCGAAGGGGCGGCGCCTGAGGTTTGGGTTGGAGGCTGGAAGGTGCGCATGGCCGGGGCAGGCGGTGGAAGGGGCGGATTTGGCTGTGGTGTGCTGGTTTGGGTGTTTGGGGGTATTCCTTTCGAGATGGGTGAAAGAGGGCGGTCGTCGACGAGGTGGGTGGCTGGTGGACTGGCGGCGGCGTTCTGAGGGTGGGCGGTGGTGGCGTGCGGTGACGGGGGGCGGCGCGAGGGTGATTTCAATTTTAGGTTTTTTTTTCTTCATACTGTTGGTCAACGGTAGAAGGGGGGGTAGTTAAGGAGAAAGAGTTTTTAATTTTTTATTTATGTATTTATTTCAGAAAGGTACTTTATATTCTGACCTCGAAACGAGACCCACCGCCTGTCGTCCATAGCTAATTACCCCCATTCCGAACACGATGGGATATGTACCGTAGGCTGATTCGATCGTTTCGATCAGTTTTCATCAAAATCAAAATATAACTCTATATATTGAATTTGAACGCGCATTTCAATTTACTGGGGCCACATACTAACTAGAAAAATTCCTAAAAAGTATTTTCTAGCTTCGTATTGACGATACGGTCGTAACAAAACTAATTTCATCGAATTCTGAGACCGTTTGAAAAATGGCTGTTTTCCAGTCGATTAAAATCAACTGAAACTATCAAAACACATTTTATTTCGCCACGCTCACATATTAATTCGAAAAATTACAAATTTTGAAACCTAGCAATAACTTGACATCCCGGATCCAATAAAAGTGGTTTCGTCAAAAACCGAGGTCGTTTGCAAAATTTCCATTTTTAAGGGCCAAAATTCCATAGCGACTATTCTGAATTTTCAATTGGACGCATCTTTTGATTCCCGCTATGAAATTTCAATTTATCGGATTCGTTGGAAAGATATTCTCAATTATATTAAAATATTTTTGGTTTCGCTAAAATCTGGTTTATTTAGCACCCGGTACATTCATTTGAAGTTTGGAATCGAATTATCGAACTACCGCGCCATTTTCAGTTCCTTTTATAATTATAAATAATTATTTATATTCTAACGACGATATATATAAATATATACATTCTATTCTATTCAAAATAAATTTATTGTCTTCATTATTTAAAACAATTCACTTTAAATATTCCAAATTCACTAAAATTGCCAAAATAAAAATTTTAAGTTGGCTCGGATTTCCGGGTTATTACATTAACTTAGTGTTTTGTTAGTTTAGCCTTATTGCTTCATTTCTTGGCTAATGTTGTTAACTAAAATACTTAATCAATTTCTACAACAAATTTATAAATCAACAATTTATTTCCCAAACTATATTTGATTCATTATTTAATTAACTTTGAAATCAAATAATATATTCTCACAATTAGTTATATATACATATTCAGAAATCCATTTAAATTATATTTCAAATCCATAATTTAAAGTGGCTAAAAATATGGGTCATTACAACTTGATGTGCTACATGCATCATATGGAAGTGATATCGGCTTCAAACAATGCCATGGCTAAGTGCTTCCTATTATACCTGGTTGATATTGACGTTTTGTGATTTCGCCAACTAAATTCTGATTCGTTCAACATCTGGAACATGTTGGTTGCCCAGTTTATTGAGCAATTTAGGGTCTACATTGTAGGGACCAAAAATGTGATGGCTTTGACGACAATCAAGTAGAGATCCGGAGAGACTCTGCATTCTTTCTTGGATTGGTTTAATGCGGCGGTGGCGTTAGTGGATCGACCGGAACCCTTCATGGTACTGATGGTTGCTGTATCCGACATCTTGGATAAAATGGACTTTAAGGGCTCTTTGCTACCGGATCCACCAAGGGACCATGGTGAATTCTACTTTGAAGAAGATATGCTTTTGCGTGAGGAGGAAGCTAATGTCGGAATGGAAGTTCTTAAGATTAATATGGTTAGGGATAGAGAACCATCTAAATCAAGAAAGGATAAGAATAAAGGCAAAGGAAAATCCCCAGTTAAGAATGATCAGAATGTTCAGCTCTGGAAAGAGCCCATGTTTGACAAATATACTAAACTCAATTCATCATTAGAGGATATCTACTTGGGCACAAGAGGGGTTATTGCTTTCCCGAAACCTCCTAGGAGGGAGCCAACTCTAAGGGAACGGGAATCTGGATAGTTCTGTCCATTTCACAAAATGGCTAGTCACACTACCAATAGGTGCAGGCATTTGAGGAACCTTATTTTGGAGCGAGTCAGACGTGGAGAGCTACCTGAGTATGCCACACAACCAACAGTGTTAGCACAGACCCAACCATCTACTGCTCCCCGAAGAGGGAATAATCCAGGATCGAGCACACGTGGGATTGTCATCGACGGATCTGGACTGGATCACAATAGATTTTCGGATTTTTTAGGATAAGTATTTTCATTTCAGTTTGTTTTGTTATTCGAATGACTACGTTGTCTCGCTCATACACGGGGATTAGAATTTAATCCTTAGGCATGCTCTGTGCTTGACCATAAAATCGTCCGATAATAAGCGGCTAAGTTAATGTACTGACATACGGGATTAGGATTTAGTCCCTAAGCGTACTCTACATCCAAGATAAACCATCAGGTTTTATTTTGGTTTTGTAATAAATTTGTATTTTTAATAAAATGGATTTTCTGGCATGGATTATGCTTTTAGAACTTAAAAATCTTGTCAGTATTAGGTAAGAACCTACAGTCATGGTTTGAGTATGGATTATACTCGATTTGGATTTCTAGATATGGCTTATACTTTTGAGGTTTGATCTCTTGTCAGGTCTTGGCGAGAAAACTCAATCAAAACTCAAGTATGGTTTATGCTCAATTTACATTTCTAGGTATGGTTTATACTTGAAGGGTTGAGCTGTTTTGTTAGGACTTAGTAGGGTGATTCAATAATGGATCGAGTATGGACTATACTCACTCTGGATTTCCAAGCATGGTTTTTGCTTTGAAAGGTTTAATGGTATTTTCAGGATTTGGCTAAACTATTCACTTGGTTTGTGGTTCATTTGTAGGTATGGATTATACTTGCATTTGCCCGGTGAGGCCCTGGATTTCTCGATTTTCTCTTATAATAAGATTCAAAGAGATCATCGAATTTCTTGGAATTCTGGTTTTCTGGATTTATAATCCGAAGTGATCATGGTTTTATTATAATATGGTGTGGTGCGATTATGGATTTCTGGTTTTCTATTTACTACGATCTGTAGCAATCATGGTTTTCTGGTTTTCTATTATTCTTACGATCCAGCACGATCGAAAGTTCTAGACTTTAGATATTGATTTTCTATTCTATATTTATACGGATTTTGGATTATTCAAAACACATCTTTCATAGAAAGATATGTTTTGGAGAGTAAAGTGTTGGCCCACCTTTTGGCATGGCAGTCGCATTATGGTATTTTGGTTATCGAAATGTTCAGGATTTGAACATAGGCTCAAGAGAGTCCAGATTCACTCAATCAAGGCATCAAAGCACTCAAATACATGTGAGTGAAAGGAATGGATTCGGTTTTACATAGGTCGGATCAAACTATATCGATAACATTAACTTCAAATTGGTGTGGCTCGGGTTGGTATACCCGACTCGACAAAGAAATACTATCACTTCGTCTCATATGGATAAGCTCGAAGGATGCGGCTCAACATAGGGGCCATGTTATTGGCTTGGCTTGGATTAATAGAGGGTCACCACATCGGATCAACATGACGAATCGAAGCTAATTCGACCATGTCGAACAAAGTAACTGGCTTGGTTATATGACCTACTCTTTCGGCTAAAGAGATGGTCAACTACTCCAACAAGCTCGGATCGAGCAACACGTGTCCACATTCGACCCAAAGTGGATATTTTCAGAAGGCTAAAGATGTGGTTAACAACTACCCTATCAACCCGGATCGTACACACATGGCATACCGACCCGAGATCGGCCTCCATTTATAAATACAACATTTTCGGACATTTCAAAAGGGGGGATTTCTCTAATTATTTCGTATGCAAGGACATTGGACACAAGAAAGATCAAACTCTATTGTTACAATTATATCACGTAAGGACTTAGGGTATGGAGAAAATATCACTTCTTATCTCTTCTTTCTTTCATATAAACAGTTGTATCTTGTAATATGATAGCATAAACAATAGATTATAAAGTGGACGTAAGCTCGTTAACGTCGAACCACTATAAAAAAAATCGCGTGTTCCCTTTCTATTTTCATTATCTGTGACTGTGTTATCTGTAACTATCTATGATATGAGTACGGTCTCTGCATTTGGGGGTTGATTGTCAAAAACTACTTTTTGATGTTAACAGTTCCAATGCTTAGATGTTTCAATATGATTTTTTTCCAAGTGTTTGAAAAATAAAAAAATTAAGTTATTGATACTTTTTACTTCGAACTACTTTTGTATGTAATTTTTATAATATTGGTTTGGATTTTAATATTATACTTATATTTTTATTTCGATATTTATGCTTTGATTTTTTTACTTATACTTTAAACTTTTGTTTTATATTATAAATTAGCCATAATTATTATAACTTGATATTATAGTTTAATACTATAGCTTTGATATTTATATTTTAAGTCTAATATATTGATTATATATTATATATATTTTACTTTAATTTAAATTAATTTTCTTATGCTTTACAATGCTTGAAATCTATGTATGCTATGTTTAAATAGTTTCCTAAAGTTTCTAATCATTATATATAGTTTTTTTATATTTTCAAAGAAATGTTAAACATAAATTATTTTAAAAATACTATACATATGGCGATATAAGTACGTTAAGTATGTCGACATACTTGCCGACTTTTTTAATTTAAATTTGAATTAAAGTGCCTTTTCATCGTAACCTTTTGGAAACAGCCACTTCTCTTCACTTCTATATATACTCTTCATCCAACAATGAATTTTGACAATAAAATTACTTTTTCTTCACTCTTTTCTCTCTTCTCTCATTTTCTAAGAATTATATAAGTAAACTCTACCAATTTTCAAACTGAATTAAGTCAGCCCAACTCTGATTTGATTCTACATCGCTCTCTCATTATTCTCTCAAGACCAGAGTGCAATTCTAAGTTATAGGAGCAATTGTAACTAAGATCAAAATATCCAAGTCCACATACTTTGCAAAACCAATATCAAAATACTTATAAGGGTATGCCTTATTATCCCTAAAATCAAGTTGGGTTTGATTGTGCTCGAAAAGCAACCAGGAGTGTTTTGTTTGCCCGGAAATCAAGTTGGTTGTGTTAGAGGCCTGATATTCCGAGGGTGTCTTCTTATAGCCTTGAAATCATGAAGTTTAATTGAATCGATAATGATTCAGGTCATACGGGATTTTTACGAGTCTGGATGCAAGGTAACTTTAAACTAGTATAAATTTCAAGGAATTTCGTTTTACTTTACTACATTTACTTAATTTCCTATTCGATTGTGTGATTGATTTGGTGATCATAAGTACATACTTAAAAGCATAATCAAAAATATTTTAGACTCAAAAATTAAATAAACACCATTCACTACACTTTAGTGCTAATATAGTCTTAAGATCCTTATTTCACGTCACTCTCATTTGGTATCAGAGCATTAGTTTTCAAAAATCTCATAATCTTAGTTTTTGAGAAACTTTTGAAATGGTTACCAATACTAGTAATGTCAAACACTATCACTAGTTCATTTGTAGAAGGATGATCAACTGCCAGATCACCACTTTTTAATGTAGTAATTACATGTATTGGAATGTTACACAAACTGAGTACTAATTATGCACAGTGAACTGCCGATCAAAAGAAATTAATTCTAAGGCCATGAATATATTATTTTGTTCATTATATGGAAATGATTTTAATAGAGTATCTGTTTATAAGTTTGCATATGAAATTTGGACAACTTTCCAAGTTTCACATGAAGGCATGAGTGAAGTTAAAAAACCACTAAGATTTCCATGTTAACTAATCAATTTCAATTATTTAAAAGGAGTTCAAGTGAATTAGTACTGACATGTATAGTAAACTTCAAGAGATAATGCATTCACTTATTGCACTGGGTAAAAACTTCTATAAAGAAGATCAAGTTAGAAAATCTTAATTTTACTTTCTAGGATCAAAAGACTCTAGTGATTGAAGTGACTAATGATATTATAACTCTAAAATTTGAAGAATTTCCTGGCTATTTAAGGTCTTTTGAAGCACAAATGCAGGCCATGAGAGAAAGAAAAGAAGTAAAAAGGTAGTTAATAGCCTTCAACGTAGTACTAGGTGAATTTGATTTTGAAAATGAAGATGAAGAGATTAAACTAATGATAAGAAACTTCAGAAAATTCCTAAAATGTAGAAAGACGAATAACTTCAGAAGAAACGATAATAAAAGTCAAGAAAATGAAAGTAATGGTCAAACTAATGTCAGACGCTACAACTATGATAAAACATGGCATATAAATGATTATGTCTGTATCCAGACAAGTAAAGATTCAAGCCAAACACTAATTCATTCAAAAAAAGAGAGGCTATACTACAACATTAAATGATTCAAATTCAGATGCATCTTCATGTTATGAAGTTTTGGACCTAGACATTTCTAACATGTTCTTCACAACAGTATACAACTCGAACGTAACTAAAAATTAGATCTAAATTTGGTGCGCTTTCACATAAATATTTTAAATTGATTTATTTTGATTTTGATTGATTTAATTAATTTGATTTCTTTGATTATTTTATTGGTTTTTTATTTCTATTTTAATGTATTTTATTTAACTTAATTTTAAACGATTTGAAGTTAAAATTAACATTTTTTTTAAATATTTACTTTAATAAAATAATAATATTCAATCAGTTTTTAATCTCTGAGAGATCTACAAATAATAAATAAACAATCATATAAACAAACAACTAAAAGATAAATACAAAATATTCACAAAAGCATGCATATGATATCTATCATATGTCGACGCATGTGTTAAAAATCTGAAATTCAAATTTCTCCTCTACCTTTTCACGAACACCAATTTTATTAAGAGACATCTTTTTGATCAGAGAACATTACCATTGAATATATATATTTTTTTCCATCCATATCTGCTCATTTATTCCACCTTTCATTTCAAATTCAAACTCTCATTTCAAACTTTTATCTCCACAAAACTTCATCAGTGGCTTCTTTGTCAAGCACTCCTTCTACTATGAGACTCCCTAAATCTATTAAAAACTTTTTCTATAATGATTAAAAGGCTATAAAAACCTATATTAACTACGTAACCATGATAAAGTTCATCCGAGAAGGTTTGTAATCTTTAGTGATTTAATTACTTATGAAATTGAAGTTCTTTATAATGAGAATTGTATTCTTTCTTTGATTGATGCGAATCAAAGCGAGTTTGGTTGTTATCCTTGTTTAGTCAAAATGTTTCATGCAAATTTGAATGGGAATTTTTTTTAGGGTAATGAAGTAGAAGTATGAAGTACCGCTAAAGGAACTCAAATTGTTTTTGCATTGTGAACTTTTGGGTAATACTCCTGGATGTAAATCTACTAGTATGGATCCATCTATTTTTCAAATTAATGAATAAGATAAAGAGTTTATCATCACATTTTAAAGGGGATTACAATTTTGAATTTTAAAATGTCAATTTTACAAATGTGAGAATTGTAGATCTTCTTCATAACAAACTATCACTCCAAGATTGGAAAATTCTATAACCCAATTTTGAAAGTATGTAAAGCTCTTTTATCCCTTTATTACCATTATGATATAAATTGGGCATAAGTGATTTTAGAAGGTTTTTATCTTAAATATCTTTACATCCATGAAAACTGTAACACCGCACCTCGAGATCCATATTAGTAAAGAGCATTGCCGAGTAGTGTTGTCTGCTAATACAGAGAATAGGGCTGGTTAGAACGACCATCCGTGATCTTATATTAAACTAGTATTAAATATGGCGATAAAATGATCAAAAAAATTTCTTTTCTTTTCTCAGTGAATCGAAATACTTAATTTTCACTTAAAACATTGTCATGGTGGCTACAGTATCAATTCAGAACAAAACATAATAATAATATATATCACTGATCATAGAACAACAAATACATAATATATACAACATCGAGTCTCTCAAAAGAATATATACATGAAAATCAAAGTGCGAAGTAACTATAAGGTAAGCTACACAAAAACTATGCACAGTGGTCCAAAGCTTCTAACGTGAAGTAGCTAAACAAAGACCAAAGATAATCCTAACTGACAATTCGGTCTGACCAGAGTAAACGAAATACACGGGTCGGTATAACTTGAACAAGATGACTAATAAATGAAATATACGGTTCGGTATAACTTGAGCAAGATGATTAGTAAGTGATATGTAACGTATAATAGTGAATATTGGAGTACTTCCGTAAATAAATAAAGGAATCCATAACTCGGATTTCCACATAATATATGTGACAGAATCACTAAATCAACACTAAGTATCTCATGCAATGTGATATACCACTTAGATGTTTCCATCAATTTAGAATCCTCTTATTATACTACTATGATTTATAAGATTTATAAATCATATAAACCATAGGATGGAAACCACAGAAATCACAGAAAATTCGGTAACTATAGAAACTTCAAAACTCAGGACTTAACTAAAAATTCATAACACAGATATGAAATCATTAGATATAAATTATCCCTATAATAACCCTAAACTATATATAAATAACGATAAACTCAAGATAGTGAAATCATAAGGAAATCTCATAATTATAGAATTCATAAATAGTGCAATCTTGGAAATATATAACTGGATCCAAAGCATAAAATTTGCATGTTCATTAAAATATTTAGCTCCCCAAACTTGCCTAGTACCAAATATGTATTCAAGCGCACGACACTACGACCCCCGACCGAGTGTAACTTAGTCCCCGTCCAAGTTAATAAATATGTAAGCCCCCTCTAGGCCTAACTTTCCCCTAAAGACAATACTAACACCCTAGACCTCTAAAATGTATCATAGCCTTCCAAAAAGTAACTTCAAAAGTAAAAAACAATACATCCCATACAGTGCGGTTTGCCAATCAATTCACTATAAGTCAGCCCACTTCACACTGAAAAACACAGAAATAACTTTAATTAACAATTCAAGAATTAACTGATATAATAAAACAATGTGTCTCATACCACATGGATTACTAGATCGTTCTAATCACTACCTCATCTTCTAGAAGGATGCAAAGATGTGTGATTTTATGTAGGATAATATAATTTGGAAAAATCGATCTAGAATCGATTTGGAAGATATTTGTAAATCAATGATTCTGAAAATCTCTTTTATAATATGAAATGTTTCTATTTAATGATCTAAAAATATTTATAATAATATAGATTTTTTTAAAATTGATACTTATTTATATTTAAAATTCTTTTAAAATAAATTTCTAAAACACGTGCATGTGTACATAGAAATCTCAGAAAACTCATGAAAACAACCCATGAAAATTCATCGACAAAAGCAAAATCTAACACTTTTGAGTTTCCGCACATTTCATAGGATTCGAAATGCATTCAATTCCGTCGAATGGACTACCAAAACAGTCGATTGAATATAGGTAAAATTGAACTATTTCTTTTATAGTTTATACTCAGCCAACCAACTTCATGGATTCAATCGACTAAAATTTGAAAATAAATAGATATGAAAGCATTAAGGTAAGTCAACTAAATTCCCAAAACAGTCGAGTGAATATAGGTTAAAATGAACTATTTCTTTTCTATTTGAACTTAGTCGATTTACTTCATGGACTCAAACGACTGAAATTTGAAACCAATGAATATAAACCTACATGATTCAGTCGAATAAATCAAAATCCAGGTGGCCGAATCAACATGTGAATCGCAGGCATTTTTGCCTTGTGCTATTCAAAGTTTGAGCAACCATGTCAATATGTTCCTGAGGTCATAAGGACCTGAAATTAAACACACACGAAGTACAATAAAACTACTATGATCTGGAAAAGATTTCATAATATTTCAACATGCAATGGAAAAGATATACTGCCTCAAATATGGACTCGGAGCTTGTTTACAAAAATGCGAAAACTCAAAAATCAAGTTACTGCAAACAACAAATTTTCTCAAAAACGTTCTCAAAGTTATATTTACAAAGCTTGTATCAAGTTAGGAAGTGTAAGAGATTCTCACTTTAGATTTCCAGCAACCAATTTAGCACTTTACAACAAGGAATTTGGATAAAACCGAAGCTCGAAGGCTCAGCTAGATGTTTCAAGACCTGTGTTTGCATTTACAATGACATGCAAGATTATTTCCACATAAAGTAAATTGATTTCACAAATTTAAGATAAAAATGAGATGAGATCAATATTTTATGGTGATTACTTGTGTTTGGTTCGTTTATCAATCAATTTCTAGCTTTTAATTAAAATTTCGGGGTTGGAAATTGAATTTTCAAGAGGGTTTTCACTTTTCTTTTTATTGTAAGTTTTAGAAAGGGAAATATTTTACAAATAAGAATGGTGCGTATTAGAGATAACGTTTCCACATTTTTCTTCTTTAGTCCACATGTTAGTAGGCCTTATTAAGCCTAATTAGGGTAGTTAGTAGGTAATATAGGTTTATGTTAGTTAAATGAAACTATTTACACTAGTTTTAGGCCATTTTCACCCATTTCATTGTTTTAAGCTTGCAACTTGTAGTTTTAACACTTAACCACTTTACTAAAAATACATAAACAAGTTTTAATTTTTTTAACAAATCTAAATACTTTTCTGTCTTGATTATGCCAAAATTTACTATTTTTATACAAACATACATTTCTCACTTCTTTTGACTAAAACTTACAATTCTAATGTTAAAATTATTCAATCCAAATTATTTTGACACATACAAATTTACAACACATAATATCATTTTGACGCACGTAAATATTTTCCGAGTAATATTTACATGTCTAACATTTATTTTCAGCTCAAATTTATTTTTAAAAAATTGTTTGTTAGAAAAAAATTCACTGTTTTCATTTATACTGAAATTTATTTCAATAGGATACACAAAAAATTGATAAATTCTTATTTTACCAAGATTTACTCATCATAAAGTATTTCTAAAAATTTATTTATCATTTTCAACTTTGTTCACAGTCAAATATTGAATTTGAAAATCAATTCATTCTCTATACATCATTTATTCCAAATTCAACCTAACCCATCGTTTAAGCTCATTTCCTTCAATTTCACCACAATTTGAATATATTTCCTAAACTATGGATCTAAGATTTAACTTAGATATTTAATTATATTATTTATCCCAAACGATATTTATCCCTTGATTAATAAATTATAATCTCATTATAATTTATTATTATTACATGTAATCACAAAACCGAGGTTGTTACAAAAACACTTTCTTTCATGGGATTTATTTTACCTAAATATTACCTAATTTGGAGTTGAGTTTAAGAGAGGAATTTTTTAACAATTCTGGCTTTGTAAGTACCTGTATAAAATTAATAAAATAGTGTATCAACGAGTTACTTGGGATTAAAACTTGATTTTGAGTTAAAATATATAAATATACTGGGTTTAGTTGAATTGTGCTTAAGAATGCAATTCAATTTACTAATTGTTGGATTAATCAAAGAAATAAAGAGGATGTGTGGAAAATAACCTAGTTGATCGTTTGGTTGATTAATTAAGGAGTTTGGTGTTAACTTGGAGATATTTGGAAAGAATAATTAATTAATTATTGAGATGATTAAATAATGGGTTTTGGGATAATAAAGAAGTAACATATGAGTTTTGAAGTTAAAATTTAGCTAATCATAATATTAAAGATGAGTTAAGTTTAAAACTAAATATTGGTTTGATGAATATCAATATGGGAGATAGAGTTCTAGAAAATTACCTTTTAATTTAAAATAAAAATAAGTGTTTACAATATTGTGGCATGTTGCAATGAATTATTGTATATTTGGATATAATGAATTTTGATCCAAACTTTGTTTTCCCGATATAATTGAGTTATAAATAAAATATAAAAATGCAAATATTAATGAAAAATAAATATTTATGCGTCAAAATAATTTTAATATAATTGTATAAGTTATTTATGTCAAGATATTGTGTTTTACACAAGTACATAATAGAGTGAAATGTACAATTTGTTTGTAAAATGTAAATTTTGTATTAATATATTCATATTTGTGTTAAGAAGGTTAAAATAGGTGTGTATAAATTTTTGTAAAGATATAAAATGCTAAAATTGTAGGTTTTAGGCTAAACAATGTAAATTAGTCGTAGTTTAGAATGTTGTAAATTAGCTTAAACAAAGCCTAAATTAAAGAAACATCCCGAACTAATTACCTAAGCTCTAATGAACCATTAATTAACCCCTAATTGGGTAATTAGAGGAAGGATCTTGAAATGATGAAAACATCGTTCCTTTCTTTCTTTGCGTTTTCTTCATTTCCAAAACAAATTGCAGTAAAGAGAAAATCCACAAATTCTTCTCAAAATTCAAGCTCAAACTCCGAAATTTCATTCTCAAGATAAAATAGTTTTCTAAACACTAATCCTACAGGTAATTAACATCAAAGCCATGAAATTATCCTTATTTGTTTTCAGATTTGTGAATTTTGATGTACGTTGAAAACCTATTGCATGTTATAGTGAATTTATCCACAGGTGTCTGAGATTCTTCCTAAGCCTAAAAGCATTAGTTTTGAGCCCAAACTTTTATCGTGAAACCTTTAAATCGCTAACATGGTGTGTAACTCATGCTTTCAAGTTTATTCACTTATCCGTGTACATATCAAGTTGTTTCAACTAGAAATCATATCACTGTAAAGTAGAAAATCAGTCCATTGTCCAACTTTGGGATGTTGTATCTTGTCCATTTCTTGCTGAAATCATGCCAAACCTTTTCTAAATGACAGTATTGTTGCTGATGTATATGCATGTTAATTTTCAATTCATTTCAACCTTTGTATCATATAGTAATTCACTATCAAACTTTGAACCGAAAGATAAAACAAGCCTGGGTAAACTTCCATTGTTCATGTCGTCCTATTTTTGAGCTAGAGTTTACCATGGTCGACTTAGGGGTCAACCTGAAGAAAACAAGGTTCGACCCCATGGTAGTTTAATAGGTGCATTTTTTTGATTTCTGGGGAATTTCTTAGTATTTTCCTAAGCTTGTTTCTACACGATTTAGAGATTTACTTAGCCAAATTTGATAATGTTTTCCTAGGCTTAATCTCAAGGCAGATAAACCAATATTGTCATCAATTTATACATCGAACTGCTGAAGATTTATGTGATTTTTATTGTTATTTCACGAGATATTTAATGAGATTTTCGAAATCGCGCACGTATTATAAAACGATTTTGATAAGGATTTTATGTATACATATATCGCTCTAAGACAAAAATATTTTCTATTGTTTTTATAAAAATAAAATTTCCTCAAGACTATACCATACACAGTATTTTCCGATATATAGAGATTTTAAAGAAACAAACCAAATAATGTCAAAATCCTTTTAGAAACTCATTTTCTCAAATCATGTATTTTCGATATATAAAACTACACATTTTTGCACATTTAGAGAAAGCGAGAATGTGATTTAAACGATATAGAAAATCGCGTAGTATGAGACACGTAAATTAATTATATCGCTTACTTCCATATTCGTTTAGTGAAGCTATTTCTAAGTGTGAAGTAGGCTGTCTAATAGTGTATTGATTAGTAAAGCGTTTGATACCATTTGGAAGTTTGTGACACATTCTTTGTTGTTTGTTGTTATTTCCAGTACTTGCTTCGGAGGGGGCCACGCCCAAGAGGTCTTATATACGTATTCACTTAGCCAAGGATTCAAGTCACGTCGACTGGGGCTCGTAGTGATTGGCACCTGAATTGTACATAGTACTAGGAAAAACTCCGAGGGAGCACTTATGTTGATGTACATGTAATTTATTGTCTTGGATCCACTTCATGATGTTATTGTTGGTTTTATCTCTCTTTGCTGCTTTGGATCCAATTCATGAGGATTTATGATTATTGAATTTTCTTTTATAGCCTAGAGCTATTTTGAGGCTTATATATTGATCAATTAAATGTTGAAAGAAACCCTCGCATGAGATCTATATGTTGGCATTTGATGTGTTTGCCTTTGTTGTTTTTGGAGTTTTGAAGATTTTGTATACGTTGTTAGCTTTAATGCTTAATACTTGTTATCAAAAGAAAATCTTTACATATTCATATTGATGCCATATGTGAGACCCTGATACAATGTTTAGTTGTACACCATCTCTATGTTGTATCAAGTTAACCATACTTTTTCTCTACTCAAGAGAAGTTATCCCTATAATGTCATATCCATTTGTTATGATCTATTCACTCTGTTTAAACTAGATTGACTAGTGTATTTTATATAACTGGTCAGACTGAGTCATTTCAGGATAGCTTCTGTTGTAGATACTAGCCTATCCAACTTTTGCCAAGGACCACTTATCAACTTTGACGTCTAGGAAAATTTTGGATTAGTGACATTGTTGTTTTGTTTCATACTCTTCTATATGTATATATTCTATTATGAGTATCATACTGCATGTATATTGTGATTTTGTGACCCCTTATGTATGTCGCTATGTATTATATTTGATGTATATGTATAAATATGATTGTGTTTATTGTTCTGTGATATGAATTATTTAATATTGTTGTGTTTTATTCTAGATTGATAAACTAGCCATCGTAATAGGGTATTAGGCAAGAATTAAGCCTGTCAATCCTCTGAGGTATGTAATAATAATAATAAGCAATACTTTGACATACTTGATACTTGTTTAATACAAGATTTACTGATGGTCGCTCTTAACCAGTCCTACCCTCTGTATTATCAGACACCATTACTTGTTGATACTCTTTGCTAATAAGGGTCTCGGAGTGGGCCGTCACAAGTTTGTTCGTAGAATTTTTTTTATATTAATCCAATATTGCTTTTATTAAAAGTCCTTAAATTGTTTAGCCTTATAAGACTCTTGTCAAAAAGGAAGAAAGACTTGCTTATCGGGAAGAAGAGGAAATAGAAGAAGAGGAGGAAGAAGGTAATGGAACCAAACTAGAACAAGAAGAAGAAGAGGAAACTTCCTTAGAAAGTATTGATTTTTGGCCCATACGACATACAAAGATTTTTTTTATAAACCAAAAGAAGATTGTTAACAATCGAAAGACTCTGAAAATATCTACGAGTAAGAAATTTGACAAAATTTCAAGCGAAATGGATAAATTCCTTGGAAAGGTTGGTCCGGAACTTGGTCTACCATCATCATCCTCTATCACTTTCCATCTTATTATCTTTGTATCAAGAAAAATGTTGTATTATTTACTTGTTTTAGTTAATATTAAGCCTTATATTGTTTGAGTGTTTAGTATTGCTTATGATCATGTTTATTATAAATGAAAATCTTTATTTTCTCTTTTAACTTACTTAAATAGTCTCATAATATCTCAACTAATAATAATTAACTTGAAATCTCAAAACAACTCAACTTATGAAAAAACACCGAATATGTGACATGCATATGCCCTATAGGTGGATATATAATGGGAATTTAAAAAAAAAATCTGAATTTGAATAACTAATTTATGTCTATTCAGTTGAAACAACTCCCTGCACCTAAATACCTCTTTGCACCAAAAAATCGAATTAAAACATTATCATTTCCTTTTTGCTGTTGTAAACTTCAAATCAAAATAATGGATCTTGAACAAACACTTGAATTTTTCAAGAATACACTCTCTTTTATTCTTTGAAATCATAGGCATTTAGAGTAAGTCAAACCCAGATGATCAAGGAATAAGAGACGCACTTTGTTGCGATTCGGTGGATGATCTCATCTCTTACCAAAGAAAAGCCAACAACTAATCTCTAATGTACTACAACCAAATAAAATGAAGAATGGGATGTTATAAAGGAAAATCTTGTCTTTGGAATGGATGAACGAGTTGAACATCTCGTAATATATAATGAAATAAGTTTGATTATTTAAAATAACACTTAATTTTGGCTGAAATATTTGTTTAAATCTTATGATTGGATTGAAGTGCTTGTATGATATGCTTGGACTAGATTGAAAAGATTATTTGAAATTTATATGCTTTATGATAATAATTTTTATATGATGCTTTCAAGTTCTTTCTTTGAATACTTTTATAGTTAATTAACAATCAAGTCGAGTCAATAGTTAAGTCAAAAATTAAATTATATTTTAAGACAATCAATGTCTGAGTTAGATGGACGTTTTGAGGAATTGTAGTTTCTACTGAAGATAAAGGGGGAGAAATATAAAATATGCACATATTAAGGGGGATTCTGGAATTTAGGGAAAGTCAAGAAATATTTACGAAGAAGATTGTCATCATCAAAAGGGTGATGTTATTAGCACCATGGATAGTAGTTTTAATGATAAGAACCCCAGGTAATTGTTACGGAATGTTGAATGGATCGTTAAGGAAAAATTAACACTAGAGGGGGGTGAATAGTGTTTTCAAGAAATTTAATAAAATATAAAACTAATATGATCAGCTATATGAATCACAAATCACAAGATAATCAAAGACACAGAATCAAATAAAAACACAGAAATAAACAGAAATAAAATGTAGAAAAGGGAAGAACACACCAGATTTTATACTGGTTCAGATTACTCCTACTTCCAATCCACACAACGCTGGATTGCGCAGAGTTTTATTACTATATCAATATTCAAGTACAATCCCCTTGATTTCACGGCCACAAGGTTACCACCGTTTCCAAACTCCCTTGATCAAGTACAATTTCCTTGATTTCACGACTACAAGGTTAACACCACTCCCCTTTTCTCGATTTCAAGGCTACAAGGAACACACCTTTTACCAAACACTGCCCAAATGATTACAACAACCCTATAACTCTTCAATAGCAGTTCGATTCAGAGAGCAATGAGTAGAGAGTGAGAAGAGAAGAAGTTTTATATAAATAGAATTGAAATCGGCGGAACATAAGTGTAGAAATCATAAAAATAGGAAATAATAATGGAGGAATGAAAAGGGATGAAGATGGAGAAGAAGAATGATGAAAAATTCAAAATCAGCACTTATTTATAAGATTTGAAAGGTTTCAATGCTTCTGGAACGTTACAAATAGTGAAAAGACACTTCCTTTCAAAATTGGAAATGTGACAGTTATATATCGACATCCTCATATATGTATGTCAACATATGTTTTTGTAAATTTGAAATTTGAATATTTTGAAAGTGTTTTACCATATATATAATTCTGGAAATTATTGAATTAAAACATAGTGATATAAATAAGTATTATAGAGTAGAAAATTATATGGAATCATAAATATAAATTATATAAACATATTTATAAATTATAAAGTTTAAAACTATATAAATATATAAGTATAAAAGAATATAACTATATAAATATATATAAACTTTAAAACTCAAGTTTGAAATCAAAAGTAGAATAGAAAAACTTAATTAAAATTTGAATAGAATTTGAAAATAGAAATTTGAAAATCAGAATTTGAATTTGAATTTAAATTTGAACTTGGAGCGCTATTCAGAGTCTTACATAAACTAGACTTTATTACTATATTTATCTTGAATACTTGAACTCTTGATTACTCATGAGTCTTAAATCTTCTCTAAATTCTGGATCTCTTGAATCTCTAAAACTGTACAGTCTTCGGTATTGATTCATGTATACAAATCCTGCATATATGTATATATATATATTCTCTAGATAGAGATGTTAGTATATTTTATAATCAGTTAATATTAAAATAAGGTTGTTGTCATCAAAACTCCATTCTCCAATAATCTCCCCCTTTTTGATGATAACAACCTTAGTTTATAAAATATTCATACCTGTTTGCATCTGTTGATGCCGATCCTTTTAATATTCCCCCTGTCACTATGAATCCTATATACTTTACTCAAACTTTGTCTGTATTTTATAATTTCTCCATCTTTGGCATTATCAAAAAGAAATTCAAAAAATACTCCCCCTAAATCCTACAACTATTTAAACAAATCCTATACTAAAGTAAAGTACTCACCCTGAATCCTAAATCTATATATATATCATAAAAGATTCTCCTTAAATTTATGACTATACAATAATAAATACATACCAATTCAAATATCATAATTACATATGTTTTAGGTCATATACAAATCAATCCAAGCACACAAATCCAAGTAATAATTTAAATATGTTTTAATATATATACAGGTTTTTAAATCAAACAATCCAAAACAAATCAAAACAATCAAATCACACCAAACAATCAAACGTTTCTTGGGAATTCTACCCATTCATCTTGTCTAGTGATTGGATTCTTCTTGATGTCCTTCCAGTTTTCATCATTGGTGATTGTTGCTTTGTTATTTTCATTTCTGAAATGAGAAGAGATTGACTAACGAATTATGTCAAAGTGTTTCTCTTGATACTCAACCATTCTCATCTGAATTAATTCTGGATGATGTTGATTACATAGTACTATGGAAAGGGTTTTCTTTAAGGAATTCAATGTATCTTCAAGATTTTCACTTAAGTTATGAATTGGATTTGTCATGGATTTGATAAGGATTGGATGGAGAAGGAGGAATGGAATAATGAATTTTTCTGGAAGAAGTAGGCTTAGGGTCTGGAATTCGTTGGATTTGAATGGACATGAGTTAGTTATTTAATTTTAAATTCTGATAAGTTTTTAAAACTGGCATTTATATGTCAACATAGTCAACTATGTATTTTGACATACTTATTAAAAAAATTGAAAATTTTCAAATTTTGAATCTTTTGTTCTTATTTTATATTATATTTTATTCTAAAGTTTTTGCAGTAACTTAAAGATGATTCAACATAAATAAAACTCCATTCATTACTTCTTAAAAAGCAAATACATCCAACTAATTAAGACACACTTAAATACGAGTTTCAAAAGCAAATACTAAAGATAACTTATACTAGATAGGCTAGTTTTCAGCGGATGATGAGGAGAAAGATGAAATTCCAAGCTTTCTTCTTATCTTGCTGATGAACTTAGTCATTTTGAAAAAACTCTTTTTGAGGTTTTTTTGGTTTTTGATTATCTTCACTTGATTTTGAACAATCTTCTCTCTAGAAATTGTTCTAGTGTTGATTGGACACTCAACACTTTCCAAAGAAGTTTCTTCTTCTTCTTCGATTTCTATAGGCTCTTGTTCTTGTTGCATTCGAGCTTGTTTGTCTTCGAATGTCATATAAGGCTTGAAAGTGAGTGGAATTTGCATGAGGTGTAGGTTTGTACAGTCAAACACCTTTCTTCGTACAAATTCTCCTCCGTGAAGATTATTTCGAAATATTTGAAATACGAGTGAGATAAACTCCATAATAAAGAGTGTTTTCGCTTGATGATGTTTCAATGGGCTTGAACTCTCTTAAGAACATGTCAGTCCAATTGATGTTATATCCACCAATAATAGCAAAGGGTGCTTTTTGGACCTTGAGAGATGGGTTGTTAAAGTTTTTAAAACGAGGATTGATGGTATGTTAAAGGAGAAAGTTTACGATTCTTGTTTTTGGGTGGAAAAGGCGATTTTTGAATTCCACGTTAGCATTGCCTTCAAATATGTCGTGATAAGTTTCTAAATCGGTTTCATCGATTTTGAAATCCAAAAAATCTGAACCTGCACTTCTGCAATTCAAGATGTTGCCCAAGATTTCGCAATCTAGAACAATTTGAGTCCTTTGACGCTACTCCAAATTTGGTCTTCATTGCCTTTGAAAAATCCACGATTAAGATTCACATAGAACATCTTGACAAACTTCGGGTAACCCACTTCATCGTTATCCCAAGAGTCAAATAAGCTCAAGAACTCATTGTGATTGAAAAGAGAGATAACATCATAGGATGGAAAGTCTCCAAAGTTGGCAAAAGCACCCGTATTGACTTCTGCATTTGCTAAATAGTCAACATAGGTTTTGATAGCTTCTCTATCATTATGAAGATAACCTTTGATGGTTTTGGTTAACTTCAATTTCTGAGATCAACTTGAGGAAGCCATTGAAATGTTTGTTTTGAAGAGTACAGATATGAATAATATAGTTTGAATTGTGAATGAAAGGTAGAGAGAATAGATTTATAAATAGAAAATTGAATGGATATGAATTGAATAGGCACAACTTTTCAAAAATCAATGATGCATTTTCAAACCTTGGGAGTTGGTGAAAAGTTGTAGGGAAGTTTGAAAGTATAAACCTTTGAAATTCAAAATTTGAATTTCAATTCTCAGGCTGATATGTCGACATATATGCTTAGTTTCAAAGGACATTGGGTTTTTGTGACTTTTGGTTTACATTACCGATTTATATTTCAAGTTTAACATATTTCCTGAAATAATACTTATCCTAGCAAACATCAAAAATTTATTTTATTATTTTATTAATCATTATTTAATTATTATTATTTTGAATTTCAAAATTCAAAACTCAAATTTGAATTTTAAATTCCAAGTTTGAATTTTAAAGTTTGAATTCAAATTTAAAACAAAGAAAACAATCAAAGCATCCATTCAACTAAAAGAAATTTAAAAACTAATTAAGGCGTACCTGGTTTTTAGATCCATTTCATCGATGTTTTCTGAATTGCTATGAAGCACATGTTTAAATTTCCAATTTCTGACTCTTTATCACCTGATGATGAGTCTGAATCGTCTAACGTTGCTACGTATGCTCTTTTTTTCTTTGATGAATTGATATTGTTCGTTTGTTGAATTCATTTCTCTAGATATGAACACATTCTCTTTATATGGCATGGTTTATTGCAGTTATAACATCGACCGTCATTTCTTCCTGAACTTCCTTGGTTATTACTTTGATTTTTTTTTTCTGTATCTCAAAATTTTCTGAAATGTCTTATCATTAATGTTGTCTATTCATCTTCTTCGCTGCTTGAGCCAGAATCATTTGTTGTTGCTTTAAATGCTATGGATTTCTTTTCAGTTGGATTGTTTTCCTTTCTTTTCTGTAACTGGACTTCAAAGGACATCAGATTCTCGATTATCTCCTCAATCCTTATTTCACTCACACTGTGGGCTTCTTCATTCGCCAATGTTTTCTTATCCCATTCTGAAGTCAATGAACTCAATATTTTTTAGACTTGGTCTTCTTCAGAATAAGTTTTTCCAAGTGCTGTTAATGAATGCACTATCTCTTGAAATCTACAATACATATCGGAGATAGATTCATTCTCGTTCATTTTAAATAACTCAAACTGATTAACTAATATTGATATCTTTGTTTGTTTAACTTTACTAGTTCCTTCACGAGTAACTTGTAAAGTTCTCCAAATCTCATAAGAAGTTTTACATACTGACACTCTATTAAACTCATTCTCATATAATGAACAAAATAATATATTCATGGCTTTAGAATTGCTTTGTGCAGCAGCCTTTTGTTCATTAATGCATTGTGCAAAATTAGTTGTGGGTTCTACATTCCATATGTCTAATCCTACAGATTGTAAATATATTTTCATTCTACATGCCCAATATGGATAATTGCTACCATGAAATAGTGGTGGTCTAACAGTGGACTGACCCTCTACAAAAGAATTATTATTACCTGTGTTGGTTGCCATTATTAATTTCAAAAACTAGATTATGAACTCTTTGAAAAACCTTGCTCTGAGACCAATTGTTAGGGAATGCAGAATGGATCGCTAAGTCAAAAATAACACTAAAGAGGGGGTGAATAGTATTTTCAAGGAATTTAATAAAATATAAAACCAATATGATCAGCTATATGAATCACTCATCACAAGATAATCACAGACACAGAATCAAACACAAACACAGAAACAAACAGAAATAAAATGTAGAAAAGGGAAGAGCACACCGGATTTTATACTAGTTCGGATTACTCCTTCGTCCAATCCCACACAATGCTGGATTGCATAGAGTTTTATTACTATATCAATATTCAAGTACAATCCCCTTGATTTCACGGCCACAAGGTTACCACCATTTCCAAACTCCCCTGACCAAGTACAATTCCCTTAATTTCACGGCTACAAGGTTAACATCACTCCCCTTTTCTCGATTTCAAGGCTACAAGGAACACACCTTTTCCTAAACACTACCCAAACGATTACAATAACCCTATAACTCTTCAATAGCACTTCGATTCAGAGAGCAATGAGTAGAGAGTGAGAAGAGAAGAAGTTTTATATAAATAGAAATGAAATCGGCAGAACATAAGTGTAGAAATCATAAAAATACGAAATAATAATGGAGGAATGAAAAGGGATGAAGATGGAGAATAAGAATGATGAAAAAAATTCAAAATCAGAACTTATTTATAAGGTTTGAAATGTTGCAACGCTTCTGGAACGTTACAAATAGTGAAAAGACGCTTCCTTTGAAAATTGAAAATGTGACAGTTATATATCGACGTCATCATATATGTATGTTGACATATGTCATTGTAAATTTGAAATTTGAATATTTTGAAAGTGTTTTACTATATATATAATTCTAGAAATTCTTGAATTAAAACATAGTGATATAAATAAGTATTATAGAGTAGAAAATCATATGAAACCATAAATATAAATTATATAAACATATTTATAAAATTATAAAGTTTAAAACTATATAAATATATAAATATAAATATATATAACTATATAAATATATATAAACTTTAAAAGTCAATTTTAAAATCAAAAGTAGAATAGGAAAACTTAATTAAAATTTGAATAGAATTTGAAATTGAAAATTGAAAATTGAAAATTGAAAATTGAAAATTAGAACTGAATTTGAACCTAGAGTGCTATTCAGAGTCTTACATAAACTAGACTCTATTACTATATTTATCTTGAACTCTTGAACTCTTTGTTTCTTGATTGCTCATGAGACTTGAATATTCTCTGGATTCCGAATCTCTTGAATCTCTAAAACTCTAAAACTGTATAGTCCTCAGTATTAATTCCTGTATACAAATCATGCATATATGTGTGTGTGTATATATATATATTCTAGATTGAGATGTAATTAGTTAATACTGAAATAAGGTTGTTATCATCAAAACTCCATTCTCCAATAGTAATAACATAGAATATATTAACACACATACTAGTTATTACCTAAATATATATTGTATGTATTTTCGGTTATTAGATAGGTATTGATAATGAAAACTGTACACTATCAAGATAGAAGATTTACATTGATGCCAATCTAAAGATCCCAGAGTCAGAGAATGAAAACTTATGAGTATTGAAGAGTTCAAGAATTCAAGATGTTCTAGATAAATTATCGAGTCTTAGATTAATTGTTTAAAATCTTGTTGCACTTATCTGATCTCTCTTTATGAAATTGTTTTCAGAGTATTCTTATATTTAAATATTTTCAGAATGATTTTTTTCAAATTGTTCTTTTTAAATCTTTAATATTTTTTACTTTGAACTATTTTCACATATACTTTTTATAATATTGACTTATTTTAATATTATAACTGTATTTTTGATTTCAACATTTCTACTTTGGTTTTGTACTTATATTTTATACTTTGGTTTTATATTATTAATCAGCCTTTTGTAACAACCCGGAAAATCAGAACCAATTTAAAATTTTTATTTTGGTATTTTAATGAATTTTGAATATTTAAAATGAATTATTTTAAATAAAAATGACGAGAAATTTATTTCAAATAGAATTAGAACGTATATATTTATTTGAATCGATGTTAGAGTATAAATATTTATTTTAATTATAAAAGGAATTGGAAATGGAGCGGTTGTTTGAAAATTCGATTTCAAATTTCAAATAAATGTACAGGGTTCAAAATAAACTGGATTTTAGCAAAACAAAAAATATTAGAATATATTTGAGAATATCTTTTCAACGAATCTAAAAAATCAAAATTTCATAGCGGTAATAAAAAATTATGCCCAGTTGAAAATTCAAAATAATCGCTATGAAATTTTGGCTCTAAAAAATGAAAATTTTGCAAACGACCTCCGTTTTTGATGAAACCACTTTTTTTTGGTTCCAGAAGGTCAAGTTATTGCTAGATTTCAATTTTCATAATTTTTTGAATCAACATGTGAGCGTGGCAAAAGAAAACGTGTTTTGATAGTTTTAGTCAATTTGGATCGACCAGAAAAGGGCCATTTTTCAAATGGTCTCAAAATTGGACGAAATTAGTTTTGTTAGGACCGTGTCATCAAAACATAGCCAGATTTATTTTTCTGGAAATTTTGGGATCCGTATGTGGCCCCGGTAAATTGAAATGTGCGTTCAAATTCAATATATAGATTTAAATTTTGATTTTGATGAAAACTGATCGAAACAGCCGAATCCGCTTACCGATCATATCCCATTGTGTTCGGAATGGAGGTAATACGCTAGGGACGACAGTCATTGGGCCTCGTTTGGGGTTCAAAAGAAAAATCAACTTTTTGAAAAAAATTAAATATAAAATTATAAAACTAAGTCCACCCCCCCACCATACATTCTCTCTCCTCGTAAAAATTTAAATAAAAGAAAAGAAGAAGTGGAAGGAGCAGCTGTCGTCGCTCCGCCTATCAGCGAGCCACCGCGCCCTCCGGCGCGCCACCACCGGCGCAGCCGCCTCCAGCACCCCCTCCCCCACGATCCCCTTCTCTTCCATCCCCCCAAATTAAGCCCTCATCCCCAATCCCCCCCTTAAACTATGACCACCTGCCTCCGCCGCCAGAGGTCGAGCCACCGCGAGCAGCAGCGCCTCCTCCCCCTCGATTGACGCAGACCCCCCAAGTCCAACAAAGGCTGTAAGTTTTTATTTATTTATTCATTTATTTGTTTTATTCTTTTTCTTTTTATTTATATATTAAAATCTGATTTTAAAATAATAGAAAAGCTAGGATATTTAAAATGCAATAAAAATTGGATTTTTCCTATATGTAAATGTAATAAAAATTGGATTTTTATATATAGAGTAGCAGTATAAAAATTTGGTTTTTATATTTGGAATGGTGAAATAAAAATATGATTTTTATTTATATAGATTTGAATAAAGAAGTGATTTTTATATGTATAACATGAGGATAAAGATTTGATTTTTATATAAGTATAGCGATGATTAAAATATGATTTTTATTCATATGTATAGCACATAAAGATTTGATTTTTAATAGTATAAAGATTTGATTTTTATCATGAAGTAGCGAGAATAAAAATTCGATTTATATATATATGAAGTAGCGATAAAAATTTGATTTTTATATGAGAAGTGGCGAAATGAAATATAATTTTTATTATGAAGTTAGCGAAGTAAAAATATAATTTTTGTATAGAAAGAAGCGTTGTAAAAATATATGATTTTTATATGTGTATTGCCATTATAAAAATGTGATTTTTAAAATAAAACATCATATTAAAAATATGCTTTTTACTATGAACAGCGTGAAAAGGAGTGCGATGGAGCAGACTGAAATCAAAACAAAATCCGAACCGTTCAGAATTAAAGAATGATGGAGCGGAACCCGAAGGTGAGAACTCCTTACTTTTAATTTTATTTCTATTTAAAATATATACTAGGATGCAGACGGTGCTTAGCAGCACCTGACACCCGTCGTCCACAGACCCTAGACGACTTGTTTGTTTATTTGATTGTGTGGTGAAAATTGTTTGTGATGTGAAGTGGACTGAATAAAATATTCATGTATTGGAATAAATATTTTATAGTTAAAAATATAATTTTTAACGTGTATATGAATAAAATAAATATTCATAAACAAATTGGACGATTTGTTTATGTACACACATTTGACTGATATTGATTGGGATGATAAAATTTACACATCGCCCAACTGCACAAATAAAATTCATTATTTGTTGATTGAAACCCCACGCGGGTATTGGGATGATATTGGACATACACTAATCCCAATATTTAGTTGTATGTCAATCGATTGGTTGACACGCTGTTATAAGCTTTAAATATTTATATTAAATGCTTATGCAGTGTAGAATGCACTCTGAATGATTGTTGACTTTGTTTGATTGTTGTTGTGTACACGTATGTATGAAATCCATATAAATCAAATTATATGGTAATTGACTGTGTCTAATTCCAGTTCAGAGAGAAGGAATATTTTAAAATAACGAATATTTTAAAATAGCGAATATTTTAAAATGATGAATATTTTAAAATAATATTCAGTAAAAGATCAAAATCTGATTTTGATGTCCGATTTGGGATGGACACGAATGTATTTAAAATATATAAAGCTGTGTTGATTTGATATACGCCATTTTGACGTGAACTATATTTATATCGATTTTATTTATTGTTATAATGATTATCGAAAAGGAATTGATTTCAAAATCTAATGTTTTGAAAATATTATCATTTATATATCGATGATATGGAATATTCAATTTTGATTTGAAATTGAATATGAAGTTGAAATCATTTTGAAAACGAATTTTAAACGATTTATAAAGTACGTTTTAATTGGAAATCAATGAAATATATATATTATATATATAATGGCCTGAATAGAACGCGCTGCACCGCGGCAATTCGCGAATTTCGACCATTTAATTCGAACGGACATTACGGGAGATCCGATCGTCAGGTTCTCCTAAAACTGGAACCGTTGGGTTCATATCGAAAAGAGATTTCTAATGAATCTGAGAGATTTGAAATCTAACGGTTGGATTTGGAATTATGTCCAAATCAAATTTGGAAAAGGTCGCTGTAAGTGTAGTTCGACGACCGTTTATGGAAATCGACTGTACAGGCCTTGATAAAATCATTAAAAATATCGATAATTTGTATAAAATCATAATAAATGATTTGGAAAGAATTGGGATGAAAAATTCCATATTTGAAAGGACAAAGATATATGTTTATCGAAATGAACTAGTTATGAACTAGATTTAGAAATCCAATATTTTTAAAATAAATAAATTGTGTTTGAAATGGTTTTAAAAATAACCAGAATTACCAATATATGAATTGGAATGGATTTGAATCGAAATTATCTTCATTTCGATATTGGATTCCGTGATTATACAGATATTGTGGAGGAATTTGGAAGATATATATATTGTTATTCCAAAACGATATTTGTTGGTTTCAGAGTTTGATCTTGAATATGAGCCAATATATTTTCTATTTAGAGCCTTGTATTTAATATCAAATTGGATTTTGGGCTTGTCGTGAACGGTATCTTTAATAATACTGTTCTTAAAACCAATTGAGTTAAGAAAACTAGAATTTGATTAGAGATTAGCTATGTTGAATGGTTTCCTGGGTATTGATCTGAAGTTGGTTTTGACCTTCGGGGTTAATACTTAAGGAATTGTTCTCTTTCTAATTTACAGTTAGAGACCGATGGGATTTTGGGTTTATGGTGAACTGTGTTTTAAATGGAACTATTCTTAAAACCAGTGTGAAAAGAATAAATCTTTTAATTAAGATTTAAAGAAGAATTACCGATTAATTAACATTTAATTGGAACTGAAAATAGAATGTGAATTGGGTTTATTGTGAACTGTCTTTTTATCGACATTCGTTCTTTAACCCAATTTACAGTGAAATGTGATTTGGAATTTATAAATCTTTTTATTAAGATTTAACGGGAATTTTCCAAAGTAAAGTTTTCCAATTTAATATATTAAATTGGAATTGAATGGAATTCAATATGATAATAATCGAAATGAGCTTCTGTGGAGGAAGACTGTTAATATATATGGAATTTAAAAGGCTTTGCCGTTATTCCATTTATATTATTAGTCGGATACGGAAATTGATATTGATTATATATTGATTTGTTTTTCCGTGAAGATTCCATAATTAATGGAATGTGATTTGAGTTTATTGTGAACTGTGTTTTAAATGACATTAGTTCTTTAACCCAGTTAAAGACAGGATTACATGTCTGCCATTGTATTTCGAATTGTATGTTTGATCTCTGCTAAATATATATCTGTTTGGTGGCGGAGAATTCATTCTCTTGCTTAACATCCTTCTCTAAGACGTACGAGCTTAGAGGTTATATATCGGTAGAAATCAATAGAACGGTGTAGATTGTCGATGCGACATGTTTGTGTTTCCAAAGTTAAATAATCATTAATATTGATTTTTGGAAAGATTAAAACTAAGTGGAGTTTTAATGAATCTTTATTTAGATTGAAATGGAATGTGATAATTTAAATTATCAAATTTGGGAAATGATCGAGAATGGAGTATCGCCAGTTTTGCTGCTAGCGATAGTTAGATCTTTAATAAGATTTGAACGGGAAAAGGTAATTAAATTTACCGATAACACCGTGGTGTTAGTTATGGAGTAATACCTGTTTTGCTCTATGGGATTAATAGGTTAGGATTGGGAAATAAAATAAATGATTACTTCGGTGTGTTCGCTAATCCCGACTAGTTTGGAAAACCTTAACATGGATTGAAATGATATCCAAATGAAGATTAAAGAATAAATTTAAAAGAGTTTATCTTTGATAAAATTAATGGGAACCTTTCGCAAAGTATATGAATATTTGAATAAAAGAATATTCAGAATTGGAGTGAGGCATATGTTGTGTTTTTATAGCACTTGTTTATTATATACGCGCGTTATTCGGAAAGGCCGGGTTTATACCCATTCTGAATAACTGATTCGACGATATGTCGACGATGAAGACGGTGGTTGAAGACCGGAGGTCTTCACATCGTTTGGATGAGTACTGATGTCTTGATTGGGCTGTACACCCAAGCCGAGGTAATAAGTGGTGATCATCCAGACGTACTTGGAGGTCGACGGATATGCGAGGGCCTCTCTCCTGTACTGGTCATATGGGACGAGGAATAAGGTGCCTCCGGTTTCGTTCGGACCCAGAACGAACTTGTAAATGGATTGTGTAACAAACCGAAAAATCAGAACCAATTTAAAAATTTTATTTTGGCACTTTTAATGAATTTTGAATATTTAAGTTGATTTATTTTAAATAATAACAATTAGAAATTTATTTTGAATAGAATTAGAATGTATAAATTTATTTTAGTTGAAGTTAAAACGAATAATTTTATTTTGATATATGACGAGCCTGAAATGGCGCGGTAGTTTGAAAATTCGATTTTAAATTTCAAATTTCAAATGAATGTACAGGATTAAAAATAAACCGGATTTTAGCGAAACTAAAAATATTAGAATCTATTTGAAAACATCTTTCCAATGAATTTGAAAAATCCAAATTTCATAGCGGGAATAAAAAGTTATGCCTAGTTGAAAATTCAGAATAGTCGCTATAGAAATATAGCCCAAAAAAGTCACATTTTGCATACGAATGAATTTGGAATCGAAACCACTTCCATTGAGTTCAATATGCTGTTTGCGACCCGGAAAAGTATAAGCTTCGATATATTCCGAGATTCGGAATAGTGGCAATTGGAAGGGGTTTTCGGTTATCAATACATAGCCCTTAAAAAGTGAAATTTTGCATATGAGCTCAGAATTCGACGAGATAAATTTTTCTGGATTCGTATCGTCTAATAATGGTTAAATCCAAAAGAGCATGATTTTTGCAGTTAGCGTGTGGGCGTGCAAGAAGAAAAGGCGCGCTAAACTCGCATTTCTGAACAATATCTGAGCATATTTGAAAATTTTAACGGAAGGTCAAACGAACTCGGATGTAACGTCCCGCATTTTTATCAGTTTATATTTGAATATTTAAATCTGTTTAAATATTGAATTCGTAATATAAGTGGATTTATATATTAATTAAAATGATGTTGAACGTAATAAAATATATATTAAATATAATCGAGCCCGTAATATCGCGGCAGTTCGTAATTCAACGTTCTGAACTTCAACTGAGTGTACAGGACCCGTTATTAGTCAGATTTCTTCGAAACAAGAAACGTTGGAATCTGTTGAACCGTAATTTTCTAACAGAAGATAAAAATCGAGATTTCGGATTATCTATTGCAAGTTATGTCCAAATTAATTATTCAGAAAACAGCGGTATATTTGTTTGTGGGCATAACGGTTATTTAAATATATTTAAATATTGGATTCAAATTTAGAAAAGATTCTTTTGAGTCATAGTTATAATTTAATTTTTAGAATTTTACTGTAATTTTTAATTCGTAAAATAAGCAAGTTTTTATTTGGGGTATTTTGCACCCTATATCAATATTTTGGGGTTTCACAATATAAGTTAACCTACCAATATTATTATATTTTTGGGATCGTGGTACCTCGCTGGACACGTCCGTATTTTTATTTCTGTCCGCAGCCGTCCGGACATGAACGAAATTTATGTAACACTGTATTCTTATATTTTTAAAACATAAATTATATATATGTCGTGTTATCCATCCTTATTGCTATTGGAAATGCACCTAAGTGGTATAACTAAAGTGTGTTTGGCACCTTTTATGTGTAAGACTAATAATCCAATATAGTTTAACATATCTTTATATACGCCAAAAGAAGAATGGGCAAAGTAATGCGTAACAATTACAAACCTGCTTCCCTGATTTTTCTCAATATTGTAGACCCATGTTTTTAGTGTTTTTTGCTGAAGTAAAACAGTGCAGACCTAAGTATTAAATGGCCATCAACACCAACATAGTCTCCATTCTCAAGTTTGGTACCTACCCTACGTATTAAGCAGTGACCTATATATTAAAAACTGGTTGGCCTGTTTATTGAAATTTGCCGACAAAGGAATCATACCGAAGACCTAAGTTTTGTTTCCAACAGACCTACCCAAGCTGTAGCGCCACTTTATAATTAAATACGTGCGGGCCAAGGCGTCCCTCTCTATATATACACAACCGATATCTTCGTTCCTTTCTGCTAGCTTCAAAGCTTCGAGCTCCAACATTTTTCGTAGCTTTAGAAAAAAACAACAAATGAATGAATAAAATATGCGATGTTGAGGAGCAAGCTAAAGGCGTGGATACTGTATATAATCGGAAAGGTGGAGGGACTGTTTTCATGAATTGAGATTAAGCAAAGAGGATTGGGATGTTTTACGCAGTAGGTGCATGGCGTATGGATGTTTTATGGAGGCCGGGGTAGATGTACAGGCATTCAAAGTAACATATACTGTATAAGAAGTTGGTTATATGTTTGTGAAGCTTGGTTATTGGTCAGTTTGCAGGTGACATGATAATGTACTGTGATGGAGCTTGCGTCGGATTTAATGATGGAGAAAATAAAATACTGGAAGGAGCATTTATGTTTTGAAGTAGGGTGAAGTGGGAGCAGACGTGAATGCTAAATTGAAGGGAAAATGGGATAACCGTGAGTTTGCTTGAAAATGGGAGACTTTTGTGTGACGAAGCTTTGCGTGTAATAGTGGAGTGGAGTTTATGGCTTGCAAATTGTATACGTGGAGGGTGGTTTTCCAATGTATTGGATGGAGGGGAGGGCACTTGGGAGACGCGTTAGTATGTAGTGTATACTGTAAGTGTTTGGAAAAGGATACATGTGGGAGGAAGCAACAACGAAAGTGGACCAGTTTGAGGTTTCAAATACATGCATTCCAGTTGAGGTTAATCATACATGTGTGGCTTAAAAGAATTGAAGGAGAAGGATTACAACGCGGATCTAGGTTTTCAACAAAAGGGGATGGGCCGGTTTTCGATGGAAGCCAAAATAAATAAATAAAGGAAAACATGAAGAATTGGAAAGTTTTGCCTGGTGGGTGTTTGCGGTTGGAAGATGTCTGGAGCTGGATAAGCTTTCACAGTGAAGAAACTGTTGAAGCGGGTGGTTTTAAAAATCTGGTCTGTGCTTTTCCATGGGCTGGTGAGCAAGCGGGTAAGGCCCATATAAAGATATAAAAAGAAAAATATAGAAGTTGTAATGACCTGGATTTTTGGTTAATTAATTTTAAATATTTAATATGGTTTTAAATATATAGTTGATAATATCATTTAATTTTTATATTGAGTTATCGATTTAATAATCAGTTTCGATTTAATATTGAATATATTAAATTATTGTAATATGAAAAATAATTTAAATCGAAGTCAAAAACTGAATTAAAACAATTCAAATGATGTTTGAATATGGACGATAATAAAAATAATTTATTACTAGCGAATTGATTAGTTCCGAATTTAAATTATATTAATTTAATACGGTATATACGTTGAAATTAAATATAAAAATATATTCAGTTCAGTTTAGAATAACGCAATAACATTTTAATGTCAGTCTATACGCTAAAATAGCGGTTCGTGGTTTAAATTAATGGACCCTGATATTTGATTGTGGATAGGTTCGAAATCAAATCAGAATCAATTTAAAAAGAAATAAAATCCCTTTAACTCAAATCACATTAAATTAGCCTACCCTAATTTACATTAGCTACCTGCACCCGTCCTCAGGCCTATTCCTTCATGACGAAGTATTCTTCCTTTATATAAACGCAACTATTCTCTTCTCGTTTATTTCCTTACAGTGTTCATTTCTTTAGAAGGAAAAACAAAAATCAACAGGAAGCTTTGAAAATTAAAGTGGTCATCCCCTGTTAAAATTAAAATCGCTCCTCTCACCTCCTCATTGACAAAAAGGTCGGACCCATTCTTATTTTCATTTGCAGAATCAAAATTGGCCAATCGAAATAAATAAGAAAAGGGGGAAATTAAAATCCTTGAAGACCTCATCTTCGAGTTGAAGAAAATATTGTTTGCACCATCAACATTTGGGGTTATTAGACTATGCCATAGTTGCAGGAGATGGAGGCACGGTGGTGTCTTGGGGGTCGGAAATGGAAGGGCGTTTACTGGCAAACTCAAGAAGGAGAGCCGAGGTCATGGCTTGTCACGGTTCGAGTTGTGTGGCGTTGGTTTTGGGTCTGATGGGGATTTTTTGGAGTGCAGGTTTGTATTTAGGGGAGTCGATGTTGTGAAGATCGACAGTAGGTGTTAGGGAATGGTTTGAGGATTGAAGTGGTGTGAGTTTTCGATTGATTCTGGAGTTCGAGTTAGTGATATTGAGGGTAGAACTAGTAGAAGCAGTGTCGACTATTTTGGGGTTTTTCAATTTTGAGGTTGCGATTTGGGATGATGGCTGGGTGGAGATGACTGCGGAGCGAGGAAAGAGAATCAAAGAAGTGTCGCTATTGTTTGAGTCATGCCTTTCAGGTGATAGAGGGGGGTTCAGACTGTTTAAAACAGTGAATGGAAATGAGGTGTTTTGCTATGGCAGTATGGAAGAAGGGGCCTCAAAACCCTTTTGCTGGAGCAGAAATAGAATTAAGGTATTAAATTTATTGATTAACATAGCTAATTACAATTTTTATTATATGAAATGCGTTTTTACTATAATATTAATGACTTGTTATATGTCATTAGAATCAAACAAAATGGATTGTGTTATGACAAACACTACGAGATAAAGCGGGAATGGAAAATTTTCAAGCTAGTGAAATTTTTTGTTAAGATTAAACAATGTTTAATTTTAATCGAAACGATCACGTCAATGGAAACTGCAAATCACGGTGACTAAATCTCACTCGGATTTTTATATAAAAATTTATTTTTATCATTAAAAATATATGTTGTTTTTTTGGTTGTTTTTAAATATTGCTGTGGCTATTTTTAATATATATTAGTTATTTAGGCTTGGTGTTTGTGCTATTATATATATATGTATTGGTGGTTGGATTCCCACAGTACCATTAGCGGATGCCCGCAGTATCATTAGCGGATGACCCTATATGCACCCCGCGCTATGATAGTGGATGACCTTCTATACCATGATATTCTTCCACGAAGCAGAATGGGTATTATTTATGTTGGCTAACGTCTGTGGATACAGGAAAACATGTTGGAGGGATCCAACTGGATTCCTCAAAAATATTATTATTTGTTTGTTCTCATATATATTATCATATATGATGTGCTAGAAAATCTATGGTTGATAATTGTGTGTTTTTGATTTGGTTGAATATCACTGGGCCTAAAATGTTGATATATAAAAATATCATAAAAAGGATATTTTAGATTTAAATGGAAATTCTATTTTAAAAAAAAAAATAGAATTTGAATTACGAATGGACTATTAAGATGCTAACTTATTTTGAATAAATAAAACAAGTATTGGATTTATAAACGATGTTTATAAATTAAATAATACAGGAAATTGAAGTGAATTTATAAACGGTGTTTATAAAAAAATGGAATGATTTTCATTGGATAATCAGGGAATTGAAATGAATTTATAAATGGTGTTTATAAATAAAGTGAAAAAATTATCATTCAATAATTTGAATATTTAAATTCAAATGTAAATTTAAAGATAGAAATGGGGAAATCGTTTTAAAGAAATAACCGATGGAATTTATTCTGATGTTCAAAATATAAATTGAACTAAATTAAATCCGTAACGATTTATGATTTGAATTCGATTAATTCGAATTTATTTAAATAGAAGTTAAATTGAATATGAAAATAAATTGGGTGTTATATATATAAGTTTTTATAAATAGAAATTTCCAAAATAAGATTTTTGTTTTAAATAGATTTCGAAATAGACTTGTTTAAATATTAAACACGGAAATTTATAAAACGATGTTTATAAATATAATGTGCAACAACCCAGAATTTTAAGTGTATTTTTATTTTATTTTATTCGTTTAAAGCTCAGTTTGTTTGTACTTTTATAACTGTTTTTGATTCTGAATTAAAATTAAAACATGAAATTGATTTATAATGAAATATTTATCTTTCATATTTTGATATTTTCATTTAGAAGTGATTTAAATAATTTTATATTGAAAAGATAAAATTTTAGTCACTTCGTTTGAATCAGTTTTTGACGATTATTTGCGGTAACGGCAACCGATATATCTCAAATAAAAATGAAAATGTAATATAAAAATAAAAATACGAAAAAATTATATTTGAGATGCGTCTAACAAGACATAGCGTAGAAATTAATTTCATCGGAAAATTTGAATGTTTGTCGATCGCGCAATTTTCAGAGCAAAACTGCGCATATCAGTTAAAATTTTAACGATTTTAAAATCTCTCCGAAATCAGTTCGGACAAACATGAAAAATATTCTATTTGTTTTCACGAATCTGAAGGCGAAATTCGTTTCGTGAAAATCAGACATTTTGACCTCCGTTTAATTGTTTTCTCGTTTCATTTTTCCTTTTAAAAGCGGTCCGTAATGCCTTTTTAAACGGAGCATCCTAACACTGCAAACTATATACCGTTGTGTCCATCTCATCGCGCTGATTAGCGCAATATATTCATTTGTAAGTTTCGGTGCTCGGTTCGCACTGAAATTGCAAAAAGGCTTGCGTAGTTCATTTTTGAAACAGAGTCATTTGAGTTCGATGTGTCCCTATTTGGATCCTGCATATTTTTCTAGTCATTTTGGGTCTGCAAAACCCTTTATTTTATTTTATTAAACCATCCATTTTTTTTCTAAGTGTACGCTTATTTTCCAAAAATATATATATACAATTGCATTCAAATGCATGCTTGCTACGTTATTTTCAAACCAATACCTTCTTTATTTTCCATGCATGTACGTTCTAGTTTCTTGCGCATGCGATTAACATACCCTTTTCTTGGATAGTTTTCATGGATATTATACTCAAACTATTTAATTTCATTATTGGGATTAAACTGATTATATTTATGTGTTTATCGAAGTATGCTAACTTGAAATAAGTTTAATCCTGACTCGGGTGTTTTGTGTATTTTGCATGGGACACTCGGGTCAGGTTCTAAGTGTTCCAGATTTAGAGTTTTCAGCTCATAATTTGGAGAGGCACGTGAAGATGCATACGCGCGCGCAAGGATCGACTGAACTATAAAATTTTATTTTAAAATTTATGTATATACATTTTTTAATTCTTCCGCTGTGCAATAAAATTTTATTTTTGTAAAATCTGGTATTTTTGTATATAAATTTCCGCTGTGAGATATTGATGATTTTCTGTTTTGTGATTCTGTGTGATTTATTCTATTAAACCCGGTAAGCTAAATAACTATCTGTCTTTGTGAACGCTTCGAGTTGGTTTAAATACCGACTTAATGCGGTCAAAAAGGCAGGTCGTTACAGTTGGTATCAGAGCTTTGGTTTATACAAAGCCTTAGCTTATCGGGTTTAAAAACTCATTAGAGATAGGGTAGCGATACCCTAAAATGAGTGAAATTATCACCGGGATTACTCTAGAGAGAGCGTATTTTGAAAAATAAAGCATTTTGAAATTATAAATTATTTTGAAACGTGAAGTATTTTGAAATTTAAAATCCATTCGAAATCCCCACTTTTCGAATCCGTTCTCTTCGATAACTTTCTTTGTTAAGGTCCTTAGATTTGAATGTTGATCCCATTTGAAATTCATCTATGAGTTATCGTTGCTTATCGAGATTTTGAGTGTAATATGAGGGAATTAATAAAATTTGTTATTCACTTATTGAATTTGAATAAATTTTTGGGAAGTACTCGTATAGTAAGAATAGATGTTTGTTGAAATTTAGGGAGTGTTAACTACTAAAGTATGTATGTTGAATGGATGGATAAATATAAAAAAATGTTAACCATTGAAGAAAAAAATTATTGTAAATAAAGATAAGTTGTGGAATAAAATGAATTTTGTCATAACAAAGGAGACTGTTTGACTAAACCTTGAGAATTTTGTTTTGGAATACTTTGAAATTGATTTCAAAGGTTTTGGAAAATATACTAGTAGTATATACAAGTATTTTCAAATGAAAAGTTTGAAGTGATTTTATCCAACGAAGTTTGATTTGGCCGACGAAGTTTGATTTTCAAATAAAAAGCTTTGCTACTTGTTTATCCAACGAAGTTTGATTTGTGAAGCATGATTTGATATAAACATATATGTATATTTTGAACGATGGAAAGAAAATACGGAATTGATTCTCAAGTTTGGTCGAATGATAATCCTATGTATTAGGATAGTGTAATTGTACATCTTGAGATGTTTTGATAAGAAATGATTAAACTCGTATTTCCAATTATTGAATTAAAAAGTATATATTTTCGACTATTTGAATGATCCAACCCTTTTTGAATAGGATTTAAATTTTAGGTTGAGTATAATCTAAATAGGTAATTAAATATTGAAAATGAATTTCAAGAATCTTTAATTTTGAATATTTGAACCGATTTGTAAATATGAATTTAAATTTTGAAATGACATTGAGAACTCGAATCAATTTGAAATATGTTTAATCTGATATTGAAATGAAATTTGGAAGATTATCGACTTATGAATAATGTGATTTGAAATGTTTGAAACTTATGACTTATATAAGTATGAGATTAATTCGAAGACTATTTATTTGAAAGGTAATTGTCATGAAATGAAACCTTATATAACTAATTTATATAAGAATGATATATTTGAAAACATGATGTTGAAAAAAAAAAATCTTATGTAAATTGATATTTATATAGGTGCGATATATGCGAAACGTGAAATGAAGTACTGTATATATAGTGTATATGTTTTCGAAATAAAGATATGGGAAGTACCTTCCATCGAAATCGCAATTCCTGAGAGAGGGATTGTGTTGGCGCTCGGCGAGAGTGTCATCGGAAATCGAAAATCGTAGCTACGTTGGTGCTATGTCGATTGGAGTATCCATCGATATTGGAATCTCACTCAGTGAGATCACGTTGATTATTATTATTACTTATCTGTTCTGGCGTAATTCGGGGGGGGCGAGATGCCTATAGTTACAAGCGATTTCACTGGGATAGTGACGTAACCGCCGCGTAACTGCGATCTAGACGCCATAGCGAAATTCGGGGGGCGAGATGCCTACAGTTACAAGCGATTTCACTGGGATAGTGACGTAACCGCTGCGTAGCTGCGATCTATGGCAACAACCATGGCGAAATTCGAGGGGTGTGATACCTATGGTTACAAGCGATTCTACTGGGATAGTAGCGCAACCGCCGAGTAACCGCGATCCATGGGGGAAGTATTTTCCATATCTATTATAAATGTTTTAAGTATTTTCACTGATAGTTGAAACAAGGATATTTAGTACTTAGAGATTTTGGTCGTATGCCTGGCCAGCGTATGCCTAACATCTATAAGAACAACAATAAACTTGTTAAACTTCGAGTTATCAAGTATTTTCAAACGTTAAACAACAAACCAATAAACTGAAATTAAATTTATACAACCTCAACATAATAAACTAAGAAAGAGATTTTTAAATGTTTTTAAAACAAATATTTCTGTATATAAAATTTTGTTTAATATTTAAATCTTTTTCTGAAATTTCCTTTCCATTCGAATCCATCTTCCTTTGTTGATCCTATTTGATTAGGTTCTTTCATTCGTTCAGCTTTTAACTTGAATTCTATTACTTATTCTTGTCCACAACAAGGTAAGAAGTAGAAGGAGAGTGTAAGTTTTCCAGCGAGTCCATTTTACTAAATATTGATTTGAAATAACTATTTTGAAAAAGTACTTATAATATAAATTTCCTTAGTGTAGTATTGAAATTTTGATATATATTTTGTTTAAATATAGAAAGATGTTTTGAGTATTTACTTGACGTTAAAATTAACCTATCGAATACCAGTGATTTGGGTATATGTCTGATCAATGTATATGTTAAATCCTATAAGTATTTGATAGATATAGAGTCACACTTCAGTCGCTTGAAAATGATTTTGGTGATAACTGCGCAGCATCATCGATATCTATTTTCGGGTTTCGAAAGTGGGATAAATATATATCGTCAATCAAGACGTCGAGTGAATACTTAAAATTATTTTGAAATGTTAGTAAAAAATTTAACATTGACTTAAATATATATAATTTTCAAAGTATATATGGATATGAAAATAAACTTGAACTATTGTTTTAAATATATTAATTATTTAATTACTATTTTCCTTCCTTGTTCCTTTTCGAGGACAAAAAGGTTTAAGTGGGGGAGAATGCAACAACCCAGAATTTTAAGTGTATTTTTATTTTATTTTATTCGTTTAAAGCTCAGTTTGTTTGTACTTTTATAACTGTTTTTTATTCTGAATTAAAATTAAAACATGAAATTGATTTATAATGAAATATTTATCTTTCATATTTTGATATTTTCATTTAGAAGTGACTTAAATAATTTTATATTGAAAAGATAAAATTTTAGTCACTTCGTTTGAATCAGTTTTTGACGATTATTTGCGGTAGCGGCAACCGATATATCTCAAATAAAAATGAAAATGTAATATAAAAATAAAAATACAAAAAAATTATATTTGAGATGCGTCTAACCAGACATAGCGTAGAAATTAATTTCATTGGAAAATTTGAATGTTTGTCGATCGTGCAATTTTCAGAGCAAAACTGCGCATATCGGTTAAAATTTTAACGATTTTAAAATCTCTCCGAAATCAGTTCGGACAAACATGAAAAATATTCTATTTGTTTTCACGAATCTGAAGGCGAAATTCGTTTCGTGAAAATCCGACATTTTGACCTCCGTTTAATTGTTTTCTCGTGTCATTTTTCCTTTTAAAAGCGGCCCGTAATGCCTTTTTGAATGGAGCATCCTAACACTGCAAACTATATACCGTTGTGTCCGTCTCATCGCGCTGATTAGCGCAATATATTCATTTGTAAGTTTCGGTGCTCGGTTCGCACTGAAATTGCAAAAAGGCTTGCGCAGTTCATTTTTGAAACAGAGTCATTTGAGTTCGATGTGTCCCTATTTGGATCCTGCATATTTTTCTAGTCATTTTGGGTTTGCAAAACCCTTTATTTTATTTTATTAAACCATCCATTTTTTATAAGTGTACGCTTATTTTCCAAAAAAATATATATACAATTGCATTCAAATGCATGCTTGCTACGTTATTTTCAAACCAATACCTTCTTTATTTTCCATGCATGTACGTTCTAGTTTCTTGCGCATGCGATTAACATACCCTTTTCTTTCTATACTTTTACTTCTTTGTCCATTCATTTCTATGCATGCATTTGTTCATTTGTTAAGCATGTGTTACCCCATTTGTATTGTAATTCTTTCCATCATTCTATTTCCAATTCATGCGTCATTAATTCTTTCCAAAACTTATGTTCATTCTTTAAACCTTTCCAATACATGCATGCATTTCCATCTCTAGTGCATGGTTAGTTCGTTTCTCATGTGTCCACTTCTTTCATACCTTCTCCCCACCTGTACACTAAACAACACGTTTTCCATATATGTGGGCACTAAAAGAAAAAAAAGTAAATTAAATATTCAATATTTTGAACCGGTGAAACATATTGACCGTTTCTTCGTAATCTAAGATAACGCGTTAAATTTTCTAGTGTCCGTTCAAATGAAAGTTAAAGCATCCCCTTTTTCTCACTTTAAAGCTGCTCTTATTTCTATTTCTATCTGTTCATTCTCAGTTCCCTCATCCTCTTCTCTCTACCATTCCAGATCTAAACATTTGGAAAAAAAATGAAGCTCTTTAGTGTATAAAATATAAGGTTTTGAAATCCATTCTTGCCCCAAATTAAAAATCAATTTCGATGGCCATCATATTTTTCCCTTTACAAATCGAACCGCCACTTCATCGACCTTCGCCGCGAGACCAGTGGTTTCCCCTCCACTGAACGAAGTCGGTCCGTGTCCACCGATGCCACCGATGCCACCTAAAAACTGTGAGCTTCCATAGTCCGCCCTCTCATCGAAATCAGAACTCCTTCCGCCTCCATCCAACGGATGAATCCGTACCCAGTAACCCTGGCCAGAGCGCTGCCGCCTTCTTGTCGGTGTCACCAGAAACTGCTCCACCGTCCGTTGTCTTCAGCGCCGAAGCTTGTTCCCCTCATTCAACAAATCACTCCGCTTTTCAGTTCGCCGTCGCCCAGCCTCGCTGTCCGCGCCATCAGCGTCGTCAACAAATCGGAGCCGTCCGCCATCCCTCGTCATCGCCGATTGTAAGTTTACTTACGATTAATCCTATTTCATGTTTTGTACTTCGAATTACACTGAGTATAATGGTTAGGGGTTTTGCTTTGTGACTGGTTTTTCTTTTTTTCCCTGTCATTTGGGTGATTGCATAAGGATGTTCTTGGTTATTTAGTTGCCACTTTGACTGTTGGTTGAATTCTTGCTACTGGGCTAGCTTGAACGCCTATTTTGATACCCTGTAAATTTATACTGCCTGTTCATTCTATGGAAGTATTTTATAATCCGGCTTTGTTAATTCTAAAATGTAGTGCAGTTCTAGTTTATATGCTAGTTAGTGTTCGGCTATTTTAATTAGTGTTAAAATATTTGTTAAACTATTTGTACGTTATAACCTGTTTCATACATATATTGTCCATGCATATGTTCACTGTATGTTTAAGTTGGTTTTGTGGTTTAAATGACAAAAATATGTTACATACAAATCTTAGAAGTTGGGTAGTATACACTTATATTTTGGCATTTGGAATGGGTTTCTTAACTGAACATATATGTAAGCTTCCTGTAGCATGCGCCTTGTGAAAATAAAGAAAATCATGCCTAGTTTTATGAACAAGCTTCCTATAGTACACTGGATGAAAACGTTACTTGGTTACTTTATATTCCTTTCCATTGACTTGTAGTATACGCTGCTTGAAGTGAGGGAACATGCATTGGTTTAAAGTTGGGTCTATACACTTGTCTGGGTTAAGATATAAAGATATATACTTTATACCTGAAGCCCACCTGTAGCATACTTTTGGAACAATATACTATGTTCCCTTAACTTTGCTTTTGACATACAACATGCATGCATTAGTTGGAGATTTTTGTCATGACTTTACCCCTCCCCTGACCTTAGATTCCCTGCAAGTTTGACCATTAGGTATGTTTGATTTCTAGATAGCATTTGCTGTAGTACTGCTAATATGTTTATCCCATCACTTGTCACTAGTACATGCCTTTCATTTTTGCTTGCGGTCTAGTTGATTTATATATGTATTGCCGCATCTAAATTTGGAACATGTTATCCTCATGCCATATATCACTCTTTTGCTGTCACCGTCTTACTTGATGCATGCGTGTATTAATATCCACTTTGGTATATGTTTCGGCAGTTTTCATGGATATTATACTCAAACTATTTAATTTCATTATTGGGATTAACCTGATTATATTTATGTGTTTATCAAAGTATGCTAACTTGAAATAAGTTTAATCCTGACTCGGGTGTTTTGTGTATTTTGCATGGGACACTCGGGTCAGGTTCTAAATGTTCCAGATTTAGAGTTTTCAGCTCGTAATTTGGAGAGGCACGTGAAGATGCATACGCGCGCGCAAGGATCGACTGAACTATAAAATTTTATTTTAAAATTTATGTATATACATTTTTTAATTCTTCCGCTGTGCAATAAAATTTTATTTTGTAAACTCTGGTATTTTTGTATATAAATTTCCGCTGTGAGATATTGATGATTTTCTGTTTTGTGATTCTGTGTGATTTATTCTATTAAACCCGGTAAGCTAAATAACTATCTGTCTTTGTGAACGCTTCGAGTTGGTTTAAATACCGACTTAATGCGGTCAAAAAGGCAGGTCGTTACAGTTGGTATCGGAGCTTTGGCTTATACAAAGCCTTAGCTTATCGGGTTTAAAAACTCATTAGAGATAGGGTAGCGATACCCTAGAATGAGTGGAATTATCACCGGGATTACTCTAGAGAGAGCGTATTTTGAAAAATAAAGCATTCTGAAATTATAAATTATTTTGAAACGTGAAGTATTTTGAAATTTAAAATCCATTCGAAATCCCCACTTTTCGAATCCGTTCTCTTCGATAACTTTCTTTGTTAAGGTCCTTAGATTTGAATCTTGATCCCATTTGAAATTCATCTATGAGTTATCGTTTCTTATCGAGATTTTGAGTGTAATATGAGGGAATTAATAAAATTTGTTATTCACTTATTGAATTTGAATAAATTTTTGGGAAGTACACGTATAGTAAGAATAGATGTTTGTTGAAATTTAGGGAGTGTTAACTACTAAAGTATGTATGTTGAATGGATGGATAAATATAAAAAAAATGTTAACCATTGAAGAAAAAAAATATTGTAAATAAAGATAAGTTGTGGAATAAAATGAATTTTGTCATAACAAAGGAGACTGTTTGACTAAACCTTGAGAATTTTGTTTTGGAATACTTTGAAATTGATTTCAAAGGTTTTGGAAAATATACTAGTAGTATATACAAGTATTTTCAAATGAAAAGTTTGAAGTGATTTTATCCAACGAAGTTTGATTTGGCCGACGAAGTTTGATTTTCGAATAAAAAGCTTTGCTACTTGTTTATCCAACGAAGTTTGATTTGTGAAGCATGATTTGATATACACATATATGTATATTTTGAACGATGGAAAGAAAATACGGAATTGATTCTCAAGTTTGGTCGAATGATAATCCTATGTATTAGGATAGTGTAATTGTACATCTTGAGATGTTTTGATAAGAAATGATTAAACTCGTATTTCCAATTATTGAATTAAAAAGTATATATTTTCGACTATTTGAATGATCCAACCCTTTTTGAATAGGATTTAAATTTTAAGTTGAGTATAATCTAAATAGGTAATTAAATATTGAAAATGAATTTCAAGAATCTTTAATTTTGAATATTTGAACCGATTTGTAAATATGAATTTAAAATTTTGAAATGACATTGAGAACTCGAATCAATTTGAAATATGTTTAATCTGATATTGAAATGAAATTTGGAAGATTATCGACTTATGAATAATGTGATTTGAAATGTTTGAAACTTATATAACTTATATAAGTATGAGATTAATTCGAAGACTATTTATTTGAAAGGTAATTGTCATGAAATGAAACCTTATATAACGAATTTATATAAGAATGATATATTTGAAAACATGATGTTGAAAAAAAAAATCTTATGTAAATTGATATTTATATAGGTGCGATATATGCGAAACGTGAAATGAAGTACTGTATATATAGTGTATATGTTTTCGAAATAAAGATATGGGAAGTACCTTCCATCGAAATCGCAATTCCTGAGAGAGGGGTTGTGTTGGCGCTCAGCGAGAGTGTCATCGGAAATCGGAAATCGTAGCTACATTGGTGCTCTGTCGATTGGAGTATCCATCGATATTGGAATCTCACTCTAGATAGGAGGTTCCCTCATTCTAGATCAGTATTGTAAGTATTGTAAAGTGCTTATCTCCTATTCTCGCTATCAGTTTCCTTTTAATTTGATCATCATGGAGTTTTCTGGATATGACATCATACTTGGTATAGATTGGTTAGCAAAATATGAAGCTGAGTTAGTATGCGCCGAAAGAATTGTCAAAGTTAAAACTAAACTCGGTAATGTATGTATCCCCTGCCATGGTTCAGCCACCGACAGGAAAACATTCTGGTGTTCTTTAGAAGTTACCCCTACTTCTATTGAGGATATCCCTGTCGTCTAAGATTATGCTGATATATTCAAGGAAGTTGAGGGCCTACCTCCACATAGAGAAATCAGCTTCCGAATTGATTTAGCTCCGAATGCAAGGCCTGTTGTACATCCCAGTCGGAGAATGTCGCCAAAAGAAAGAGAGAAGCTGAAAAATCAAACCAAGCAGCTTTTGTGGAAGGGTCTGATCAGGCCCAGCTTCTCGGAATGGGGAGCAGCAGTGGTGTTCGTCCCAAAATCAGACGGTACTCTCAAGCTATGTGTAGACTACCCTGATCTCAACAAGCAAACTCTTAAGAACAAATATCCACTGCCTCGTATTGATGATTTGCTTGACCGCTTGCATGGGGCACGAGTATTCTCTAGGATGGACCTAGCTACAGGCTTCCATCAACTTCGCATCGCAGAGGAGTGTGTGCCTTTAACTGCTTTCAGAGGCCCTGACATCTTTTATGAATGGCTAGTAATGCCTTTTGGTCTATGTAATGCTCCAGCATATTTTGTTGACTTGATGAATAGAGTATTCAGAGATGTTTTAAATAAATTTGTGCTCGTGTTCATCGATGACATCCTCATCTTTTCTAAGTCCGCTGCTGAGCACGAACAACATTTGAGAGAAGTCTTAGAGATTTTGAGAAGAAATGTGCTGAAAGCAAAATTTTCTAAATGCATATTCTGGCAAGAAGAGGTGAAATTCCTCGTCCATGTTGTATCAAAGGAAGGCATCTCAGTAGATCCAGGAAAGATCTCAGCCATCCAAGAATGGAAGCAGCCTAGAACTCCCACGGAGGTCAGAAGTTTCTTGGGACTGGCCGGCTATTATCGAAAATTTGTCAAAGATTTTTCGAAGGTATCTTGTCCATTGACAAACCTGACCAAGAAGCATACGAAATTCAAGTGGACACCGGAATGCGAGACAGCTTTCCAAGAGCTAAAGAAGAGGTTGACCAATGCTCCTGTGTTGACCATCATAGATGGCAATCAGGATTTGAAGGTCTGGACCGACGCCTCTAAGCAAGGTTGTCTCTTTTATAAATTAACATGTCTGAGATAACATTTTTCCTTTAATGACAAATCTCATTTTAACATGTTATCCCTTATTTATTTAAGGTATTGGTGCGGTGCTGATGCAAAGAGGCAGGGTAGTCGCATATGCTAGCCGCCAACTGAAACTGCATGAGAAGAATTATGTCACGTATGACCTTGAACTAATGGCCATTGTGTTTGCTCTTAAAATATGGAGACATTATCTCTTGGGTGAAAAGTTTGAAATTTACACGGATCACAAATCCTTGAAGCACCTTTTTACCCAAAAAGATTTGAATATGAGGCAGCAGCACTGGGTCGAATTTCTTGCATCTTATGACCTGGATATCCTATATACTCCGGGAAAAGCCAATGTTGTAGCCGATGCACTCAGTAGAAAGAATGTAGAATGCAACAATCTCATTATCGCCAATCTCATTATCACTCCTTCTTTGATTGATAAAATCTTTGCTCTTCAGAAGAATGATAAATTTATTCAGAGGATTATTAAAAGAATTTAGGATGGCGAAACCACAAGTTTCCAAATTGATGACAAAGGGGTTCTGAGGCTATTGGGCCGAATCTGTGTCCCATACGACTCTAAGCTCAAAAGGGAGGTTATGGATGAATGTCATAAATCTAAGCTTAGTGTTCACCCTAGAGTGAGCAAGATGTATCACGATCTTAAGCGCACATTTTGGCGGAGGTCGATGAAGAGAGATATTTCTATTTATGTTGCTAGATGTCCCACTTGTCAGCAAGTCAAAAGTGATCAACAGAAAATGGCAGGTTTGTTGCAACCGCTAGGAGTTCCTGGTTGGAAGTGGGAGGAAATTTCTATGAACTTTATTGATGGCTTTCCCTGAAGCAGAAAGGGCAATGATAGCATATGGGTGATTGTGGATCGCTTAACAAAGTATGCCCATTTCATCCTTGTTCGGTCCAATAGAACAGCTCGTAGTTTGGCACAGCTTTATCTCAGAGAGATAGTCAGACTGCATGGGGTTCCTAAAAGCGTTGTCAGTGATCGGGATCCATTATTTACCAGTAAATATGGGAAGCTTTTCAAGAAGAGCTTGGGACCAAGTTAAATCTGAGCTTTGCCTATCACCCTCGAACAGATGGCCAGACTGAGAGGGTGAATCGTGTTTTGGAAGACTTATTGCGTGCTTGCATTCTCGACTATGGAGGTTCATGGGAGGACAACTTGCACTTGGTGGAATTCTCCTATAATAATAGCTACCAAGCAAGCTTGGGGATGTCACCGTTTGAATTACTTTATGGCAGGCCGTGCAGATCTCCGGCATGTTGGGTGGAGTCAGGCAATCGACTAGTCTTGGGCCCCGACATGGTTCGTGAAGCATCAGATAAGGTTGACTTGATTAAGAAGCGCTTGTTGACTGCTCAGAGTCGACAAAAGAGCTATGCAGACCAGCGAAGAAGGAATCTAGAATTTTCTGTGGGTGATCGAGTATACTTGAAGGTTTCTCCTTTGAGAGGCGTGATTCGTTTTGGGAAGACGGGAAAGTTGGCACCGAGATTCATTGGTCCATTACCTATTCTCGAAAGGATTGGTACTCTCGCTTATAGAGTGCAGCTGCCCGACTAGTTGCCAGGGGTGCATGATGTATTTCATGTGTCTCAACTCCGCAAGCATGTGCACGATCCAGATCTGATTGAGGATGAATTAAACCAACAGGTCCTAGATATTGCTCCAAATCTGATAGTGAGAAAGGACCCGATTAAGATCATTGGCAAAGAAACCAAAATCTTGAGGAACAAGAAGATCAATCTAGTCAAGGTCCAATGGAGTGGGGATCTTAGAGACTGTACTTGGGAGACTGAGGATAGCATCAAAAAGGCTTACCCCAAGTGCAGAGTGGATATCTCTGAGTAACTCTTGTACTAAGGTATGTTTATTTCAATTTACATTTTCCATCTTGGTTCCTACTTTACTTTGTTTCCTTTTCGAGGACGAAAATTCTTAAGTGGGGGAGATTGTAACGACCTGGAAAATCCGAACCAATTTAAAATTTTTATTTTAAATTATTTGGTGGAAAAATGTGGCAGAAATTAAAAATTCCATTTTAAAATAATATTAAAGCCAGTGAAAATAGTCAATTTTCAAACGATCTCTGTTTTCGACGAAACCACTTTCATTGGAATCGGAATGTCATATTATTGCTAGGTTTCAATTTTTAGAATTTTTCAAATTAATATGTGAGTGTGGCGAAGGAAAATGTGTTTGGTCGATTACGGTCAAATTTAATCGACTGAAAAATAGCCATTTTTCAAACAGTGTCAGAATTCGATGAAATTAATTTTGTTAGGACCGTATCGTCATAACATAGACAAATATATTTTTTCTGGATTTTTCTGAGTCCGTTTGTGGCCTTGGTGAATTTATTTATGCAGACGAATTAAATTAATAAAGGAATTAAATATTAAATTAAATAATACAAGCCACAGACAGCCGTTTGGGCTGACGGGACCTATCCCATTGGGTCCGGAATATGGGCTATTAGCTAGGGTCAACTTTGTTTGGACTGGAATCAGCACGGTTTCAAAGATTTGGATTTATTTGTAAAAATACACAAAAATCAATATAAAAATAGGAAGAAAACCCTAAAATCTAAAAACACTGTACATCTCCTTCTTCTGCCGCCGCCCCCCTAAATTCAATGGCTGATTGAGCTCCATTCTTCTCCTCCTAATTTCTCCTCCATCACTAACTTTCAGACCTCAACCCATATACCACTTCGAAGACCTTCGAGCCACCTTCCCATCCATACGGTCGTCATCCCGTACCAGTGCCTGAATCGATTGCCACAAGCCCCCAAAGCTGCCCCGCGTCGACCGCCGCCCAGGGCCACCCACGCCGCCGAGTGGGCCCCACTTCCAGGCGAGGAGGAGCCACACCCCCTCTTCCCCGTCACGTTGTCCAATCGACCTCCAGGCACCCGAACCGCGAGCAAAGTCGCGCCCTAGTTTTGAACGGTATTTGAAAGCTGCGGCCTGTAGTGTCTGATAGGGAAGAAAGGGTATTCTCCTTATTAATTTATTATTTAATTAATTTAAATTATTTTAAAACTTCGATTAACCATATCTAACTCATTTCAATTCGAAATTCGATGATTTCAGCGACGTTGTAATCGTGTGACTGAGATCTACGCATCTAAACTGACTGGAGTTGATTCTGAACAGTTTGAATTTTGGCCAAAAATCGTCGACGACTGTGAGATTTCTGAATTTGGATAATTAAATAATTTATTTTAATTATATTCGATCAGTTGAATCATTGTATATTATTCTGATCTGTTATGTGGTGATTGTTGTATTATTGAATTTTATTCGTTGTGATGTCATGTTATAGTTTGACAGTTTGGATCTGTAATATTCTGATGTAATCATAATAAAGTTCTCATCTTTTTATTTTTATTTTTATTTTTATTTTTAATCCTTTTAATAAAAAAAGCAAAGTTAGGATTTTTGTTTTGAAAACAAATCAAAGTTTTATTCTTTTGTTTTGAAAACAAATCAAAGTTTTAATCTTTTGTTTTGAAAACAAATTAAAGTTCTAATCTCTTGTTTTTGGAATCAAATTAAAGTTGAATCTTTTGTTTTTGATTTACGAACAAAACAAAATAAAGGAAAGTTTGATCTTTTGTTTTTTTCAAAACAAAATAAAAGAAAGTTTGATCTTTTTTTTTTTTTGAAAACAAAATAAAGTTTGATCTTTGGTTTTTGAAATAAGATAAAGTTTTGATTTTTTTTAAATCAATACAAAGTGGAGCCTTTCATTTTGTTTTAGTTAATAAATAAAGATTTGATCTTTTATTTTGACTTATAAAACAAAAGAAGTTGGATTTATATAATAAATAAAGATTTGATCTTTTATCCTATAAAATGAATAAAGTTCATATATTTTGTTTTATTTCACAAAATAAAGGTGGGATCTTTTATTTTGATTCATAGAAATTTTACAACCAATCATATGTTTCCATTGTTGTAGTGCACAAAATTCATCGTATGTTAAATTAGTTGTAATGACACCAAAATTCATCGTATGTTAAATTAGTTGTAATGACACCAAATTTCATCGTCATGTTAGTATAGTTGAAATGAACCAAATTTCATCGTCATGTTAGTATAGTTGAAATGAACCAAATTTCATCGTCATGTTAGTATAGTTGAAATGAACCAAATTTCATCGTCATGTTAGTATAGTTGAAATGAATCAAATCTTGACATTAGAAAATATATTTATTTTAGGAATATTGACGCTAGAAAAGATGTTTACATTGGAAATAAAGTCCACCTTTTTAATTGCATTTTACAATGCAAATATTACATAGAAAGCTGAACTAACTTTTTAATTGAGTTCTCTTAAATAGAAATGAATAAAAAGACATTTACATTTTTAATGTAAATAGAAATGAATAAAAAGACATTTTCATTTTCAATGTAAATAGAAAAGAATAAAAGACATTTTCATTTTCAATGTAAATAGGAAAGAATAAAAAGAGATGTACATTTTATATGTAAATAATAAGAATAAGGGACATATCATTTTTGTTGAATATAGAAATATACATCGTTGAATTATCATTTTTTGTCGCATTAGAATTGGCGAACAAAAATGTCATGTTTATTTGATATAAAATGATACATTGTTGAAACCATCATTTTTGTCGCATTAGAATTGGCGGACGAAAACATCTCTTTCATAGAATAAAAGGAATGGGTTTTAATAAAGGAAATCGCTCAAATGGTTTATATATTATATATAAATATAAAATATAAAATTAAACGAAACGAGCGCGGTAGTTCGCGTATCGACAATCGTAACTTCAAACGAATATATAGAAAGATCCGACCGTTGGATTTTCCCAAAACTGGAACTGTTAGGACCACTTTGGGAAGAGCTTTCCAACGATATAAATTTCATCAAAATCCGACAGTTAGATTTTAAGATATGTGTAAATCAAATTTTGGAAAAAGCAGCGCCAGCGCCACCCATTGATCCGAAACGTCGTTAATATATTTCGAGCTATTTTTAATAAATAAAAATAGCGATAAATAGGTATAAATATATATGAAATGTTTTTAACTATAATTATGCGACAATTATTTGAAAAGGCTGAGTTTAACTCATTTCAAATAATTGAACGGCGATTGAATCAAAGATGCAAGAAGACGACGGTTGAAGACCGGCGATCTTCACATCGAATGGGCGATGACTTCTGATACCTTGGACTAACTTGCTCCCAGGACTGGGTTGAAGCAGTAATTGTCCGGACGTGTGTGTTGATTGTGCGGATAAGCGAGAACCTTTTTGGTGTCTCCGGTTTCGTTCAGACCCAGAACGGACTTGTAAATGGATGCGTGTCTGACGTTGGAATTCGCTTCATGTAATTAAATCGATTTCTTTTAATATATGTCTGTTTGGTGGTGGAGAATTTATTCTCTACTTAACACCCGGATACGTAGTAGTAGTTATCGATAGCATGGCGTTGAATTGTCAACGTGGCACGCCAAAATGCAACGATCAAGGCTTTGTTGAAAAGTAGGCCTTGTGGCTGATGATCAAAGCATAGCCTGTTTAGGCATAGCTTTGTGTATAACGCAACTTCGCGAGCCTCACACCCCGGTATGAGTTAAAAACGGGATTAGGACTGCAGGGAGTGCACACGTTTCTTTCTAGCTAGTGGTGTTTGGGTTTTAACACGGCCCGGCATTTTACTTATGTGGATTTTGGATTGAGGTACCTCGGGTTTTTATAGGCCGGAAGTGGTCATACTATAGGTTCATAGGAACCGAGAAACGTGTGTTCAGGCATAATTAATCCACTACCGTTAGGTGGGGACCGGCCCTGAAGATCCAAGGGTTCACTGCGGGGGATCCTGAGGCATTTGCTAGAGTGTCTCGAATCGGAAGAGGACGATCCGTAGCCTCGATTTCATGATAGAAAACCAAATTCCCACTACGACGACATTTCGGTTTTGATTGTAAACTTATATACGTCGACATAGTAGGATGGGGTACTATGCCGTCTAGGATTGATATATTTATATTGAAGTATTTTATTACTGCCTAGACACTAATGATAATATTAAAATATTACTTTTCACGTATTAAGCATGTTTGATCATCATAAGGGAAAAACTCTATCCTCCTGTGTGCGTTGCATTGTGTGATAGGATCTGAGTCTTATGATGGTTTCATTTTTCAAAAGTCATTCCGCTGTTTTATATAAACTTTATAAAATATTGCACTGGCAATCCAATGGAGTAAACCCGTTCCGCATTAGCGGCGTGGTCCTGAGATTTGCCTTCATGATAGTTAATTTGGTTAAGAATTCTCACACCAGTCCCATGACTGACTTGTAGTTTGTTTTACTTTTGCAAACTCGGGTGCCCTCTTTCTACACGGGCAGCCAATTGACAGGTTTCTAGGTGATACTTTCTGGTGGGAGCTTGCTTTGGAAGGAAGAAGAAGACCTTTGCTCCCTCTTTTATTCTACTTTTGAGACATTTTTCTATCTTTTGCTTTTGATGTATGTAATGGGATTTGAAACTTATTTCCTTTCATTTGAAACTTGTTTCTCTTTTGTCAAGACTTCTATTATGCTAAGTGGATCCTATAAAACTGCATACTCTGATGTTTTGTTGTGATGCTGATGACATTTATTTCCGTTGCAAATGGTTTGTGTTATGATAATTATCTGTGATCTGTTTTTGTTGTAAATATGTTGTATTCCAAAATGATTATCCTTACTTTCGGTCTACGGAAGTTTGGGGTCATCACACCAGTCCCATGACTGACCCAGAGTTTATTTTCTTTGTTTTCCCTAAACTCTTGGGTGCCCATATTTGTACGGGCAGTCAAGTAATTGGGATTTTACAGATTCACTTGGAGGAGTTTAAAGCAGGAGGCTTCAACAGTTAGCTATAGACTATCATATATTCTGTTGTGTACCATGTTTGTATCTGGAAACATGTGTTTAGAACTGTTCCAGAAATAGCTGTTGTGCACTGATGATGGTATTATATAAAGTTACTGAATTGTATTTCAAAGTTTATGTTACCTCATATATTTTATTCGTTCCGCTATGAGTTTCTGGTCTTCGTTTTCTTCTATTCTAATATTTCTTTCTTTCTGTTTCTCATCCTCTAACTTCTTTCTAATAATGATTCGTATTTCTATGCAATTTGGGTTGGACGTGTGGTGTTATTAGTCAACTTAGATAGTACGGATTTGCGGGCCATTATAGAAGTGAACCCGCGATTTAAATTCTAAAGGGGATTTTACGGTGAAGCGTTATTTTTGGAAAGACAAAGTTCGAACTCAGGTCTGGTAGCTAACATATGGATGGGTCGAATTCACATGGATCGCAGGCTACGTACTGGGATATGTCTGAAGCGAATTGGAGCTCGTCAGGGTTTTAGACGAAATCAAACAACTAATTTAATCAACTGACGTAAATCGATATTTAACGGTTAACGCACAAGGTGAGTAAATTCACTGACTTTGTTCTATTTTAAATATTATAATTAGATCTTAATAGTGATAAATAATGGTTGAATGTTGTGTGATGGCCGTTTAGGTAGATTATAATTAAATTGGTTGAAATAGATATATCGTTGCATATGTACACCTCATTGGTTGGATATTGATTCCATCGATTTTAATATTTCCTAGTATGGAATTAGTATTAATTGTATAGACTAACATCGGTGGATGCAGGGAACCGGTTGGAGGAATCCAACCGGATTCCTCAATATATATATATGTACTGTTTGTTTTATATTATTTATATATGCACTGTTTGAACCCAAATGACATTGGAACCCTATATGAATATTGATGTTGAATGAAAATTCAACGTTATTTTGATAGACGATATCGATTAAGAAAGTGACAACAGTCGACCATAAACCCATCTTTTTGTTAAGAAGTTAAATGGGCCATCAGACAAATCAATTAAGTCTAATTATAAAAATTATATTTTTATAATTAAAACAATGTATAAACTTATAATAGAAGTTCTATTATAAACATTTTATAGTTCGTTTTATAAAGTAAACATAAACGATTGTTTGACTTTTAAATAAAGTTTATAAAGCTATAATTATCCTGCGAGTTAAAATTTTTGGATAATTATTTTTAAACATAAAACTTAGAAATAATTAGATTAATTATATTAATCTAATGGTAAGAAGCAATTAAAATCAGTTAACGAATTAACTGATGGTTTGAAGTTGATTTGAAAATTGATTATTTGATAAAATGATTTTCAACTAATCTAATGCTAACGACTTAGCGAGAAATTGATCAAAATTAATAAGATTTCTTATTAATTACTTTTCAATCATTGAAGTCTAAATGATTATGGAAGTAAGTACAAATAGTTATTATTTATTTAAGCAACCAATCTGTATGAAGTAAACTGTTCATTTCAGTAATGATGAAGTTAATTACTATTTAATTATTTTAATTAAAGTAATTATTTCTTAAATGGAATTCATTTAAGATGGTATTAAGTTGGTAATGAGATGTTTTTCTTGAATTAAATAATTCAACTGAAAAAGAATTAACAGAAGACAAAGAGTGTTAAAGAGTTTTGGGAAAGGAAATATAAATGAAGTTGTATAACAGATTAAAGTGAAGGGATAATATTTAATAAAAATAGCCATTAACAACAGAGATTTCAAAGTAAGTATATGCATTATAAAACTATATTGAAAAAGGAAATAAGAAATACAATTTGATTAAGATTAGAAATAATAAGGGGTTAGAGTTACGGACTTATATCTATTCTAAGATAAGAATGTTGTCGATCAAGGTCTGAGAGGTAAATAAAATACCCCAACATGAACGGCCTCACTATTATCGAGGAATGGTATCAGTTTGTAATGAAAATAGATGTCAAGATTAGTTATAAAAGGGATATTTCAGCGTATAGTAAGTCTTTGAATTATAACGTTAAAATAACGTTGTTGACTAAGCTTAAGCGTGACTGTTATGTCGAGATTAGTTATAAAGGGGAATATTACAACGTATGACAAGTTTTTGAACTATAACGATAAATTAGCATTGTTGACCAAGCTTAAGCATGATTTTTTTTATATAACACTATTCCCTAGGAAATGAAAACAGTTTGGTTTGAAATCCACTTACTCTAAAAGTAATAAGTAACCATGTTCCACCAAAAAAAATATAAGAATGAGTTTAGAGAAAAGAAATTGGAGAATCATTTCAGAAAAACCAGGACATTATTTCGATGTTCGAAATGTGATTAGAATTAAACCCTTTAGGATTTGGAACTATAACTCGATAATGTCGAATATTCTGAAAATAAGTTTTTTTAGAAATTATAAATTGATAGGATAGTAAAGACTTGGTTTTAAACCAACAAATTATGATAGAATATGTAATCAAGATTAAGGTTATAAACATGATATATACTTAACAAGAAGTGACTTAGAAACAGAGTTATAAAATGTAATGGGAAGATAAAATTATAAAATAACTCTATAAATAAGATTGAGCCCGTAAGGGTATTTATTACTTAAATGGGAATTTATTTGATAAAAGTGTTCAGATTTCTATAAATGGATTATATTCACATTTTAAAGTGAATAGTGTTTAAAAAGCAAATGTTGCAAATTAAGTAGTTATAATGAAAACTGGAAATGTTTTCCAAGAAGTGTAAGGCTTAAACGGTTGAGGGAAATATCTAGGAGGATATGAAAAACTAAAAAATTAATGTAAACAAAAAGGGCCAGTGATTGTGTGATGTTTAGTTGTACATTTGAATGAATGTTTGTTTTACTTCGATAGTTAAATAACCGACTATTGAAGCATTTTGACCATCGTTGTCAATACGGAGAGACCAGTTGGATTTATTATCCGAAAACTACTCTGTATAGGCCTAAGCGCTTGGAATTAGATTATGCTAAAGATAATTGAAGACGGAGTGAAATGCAAGGATCGTCCTATTCCAGAATGGAGTTTTCTGTTTGTCCAGTCCTAGGACAACTTGTATGGACGAGTGTCTGACAGAGTATACATGATAAATCACGTACAGTAGATCTCTTAAAGGTATTACGTCTGGTGGCTGAGGAATTCGTTCCTCTTAACTTTTTATACCCGTGACATTTTTGGAAATTGATTAGTGAATTGACGGGTTTGACGATGTGGCTTTCATAGTGAATGGTGGACAGATGTTCTGAAAGATAGATAGAGCCTCAAGCCTCACAACCAGGAAATGACAAAAATCGGGCAGACAGCATGGCTATGTGGGTCATTTCCATTAGGGTGTATTGTCAACATCTAGAGAAAATTCGTATTTGTCCTTCTTTCGTTTCTGTATCTTCGGATAACTGTTATATGGGACCAACCGTAGGTGGAAATATATTTGATACACTCAAGAGAAATGAGTGGTCGGACATGTGTGGGCCGGGTTGCAAGATGTTCTTGTTGAACCCCAGTGTATCCCCTCTAGAGTACATTGATCGAGAGGTGGTCCCATACCTTGTCATAGTTGGAATCCAATCTCCAATAAGCGCCCTGCGGTTTTTGATTTTATACTATGTATGTGGAGCGTGAGATGCAAATGTTCTGCTATTTGGTTATTTACTTGATTAGACATTATTATAATATCACTGAATTTTGATATCAAAGTGTTTTGGGTTATAGTAAGGTAAAAACTGTCCATGTTTATGTGTGGGCTGGTCTTACTATTATCCTTTTGTTTCGAAAAGAATCTTTCAAAGTTAAGCAATATGATTGGAGTTTACTCACACCAGTCCCATGACTGACCCAGAGTTTCTTTTGTTTGTTTTCCCTAAACTCTTGGGTGCCCAAATTTGTACGGGCAGTCAAGTGTTTCAGGCTTTGCAAATTCACTTGGAGGAGCTGGAAGCAGAACGCTTCACCATTAGTTAGTTAGAGATTATTTCCGTTGTAATATATATATATATATATGAGTTGTACTCTAATATGGTATGTATATACAAATTTAGTTTGTGTATTTCAAAATTATGTTATAATACATGTTGTTCGTTCCACTGTGAGATTCGCATTTACTTTGATTCTGATGTTCTTCTTCTTCTATTATATTAGTTCTAACTTATCTTTCTCATCCTCTTACTTCTTTCTATTAAAGATCTATATTTTTGTGCACTTTGAATTGAATGTGTAGGATATTAGTTAGCTTAAATGGGTACGGATTTATGGACTGTTACATCGAAATTCAACGATACTTGTTTCATTGGACTCATCTTGACGTCTACTATCTCGTGTTCGAAATCCGTAGCAAATGGAGATCGTTTGTAGTCGGGCGATACGCGAGAAACGAGCATATATCCACTTTTTCTCCTTCTCTTCATTCATTTTCTTCCTCTTCCTCCGTTCTTCATTTTCCTCTTTAATGGAGAGCTCCTCCTCCCCTTGGTTGTCGCACCCCTCCCTCCCCCCACCGCTGGCCGACAGTCCCCTCCCCCTCCTCTTCATCTCCTCCTCTTCCTCCTCTCCTCCCTCTCCTCCTCTTTGTCACTTTGATTTTGCAAACCCTAGGACCCAACCACCACCACCAACGCCCTCCCCCACGTCAGTCAGGCCCCACGCCGCCCCCCAGCTCCGGCCGTGCCCCTCCCCCCTCCGTCACCAAAAACCTTTTTTTCACAAAAGTCCTGTTTTGCAAGTAACAACCTGTCACTATTTCGCCAATAACTCCCAAACCATGCATTCTAGCCTAAACTATATTCTACCAAAGTCGAAAAGCATGATTTTCTCTTCGATTTGGTATATGAAAGTCCTATTTTTGAATGCGGAGCAGTCCAGAAATTACGTCCGAAGTCAGCGGTCTTGCTGCTATTTTTCGCGATTTCCGGTGAATTGGTGCAGTTTTGGAAGAAAGTCCCCTAGGCAAAAGTTGTCCGGAATGCTGTGTTTAGGCTAGTGACAAAGTTTGGTGAAGATTGGAGGCCATATGCAAAAGTTAGAGTCGAAATAGCGAATACAGATGACGAAAGTGATAAAAGGCGAGCACGGCGAAAATTTTCTACATATGAAGAGTCACGGCGTTTAGTTTAGCTTCTAGGTGAGAACTTCTCACTTTAATTTTAATTTCTAGTTAAAATATATACTAGGATGCAGACGGTGCTTAGCAGCATCCGACACCCGTCGTCCACAAATCATGGATGACTTGTTTGATTATGATGAGTTGTGAAAATTGATTGTGATGTGGAATGATAAAATATATTCGTATGTTGTATGGAAATATATTCATGTGTTGAATGGAAATATATTCATGTGTTGAATGGAATAATATTCATGTGTTGAAATAAAATATTTTATAGTTAAAAATATAATTTTTAACATGTATATGAATAAAATAATATTCATTTACAAATCAGACGATTTGTTTATGTACACCCATTTGACTGATATGGATTGGGACGATAAAATTTTACACATCGCCCAACTGCACAACTAAAAATCAGTGTTTGTTGTTTGAAACCCCACACGGATTTTGGGATGATATTTGACATACACTAATCCCAATTGTTTAGCTGTATGTCGATCGATTGGTTGATAGACTGTTATAAGCGTTAATTATTTATATTTAATGCTTGTACAGTTGTGAAATGCATTTTGAATGATGGATGATTGTTTATCTTTATTATGATATACATGCGTTGTATGGAATCCATATAATCAACATTATATGGTAATTCATTGGGTCTCATTCCAGTTTGGAAAATAAAGAAAATTTTAAAATAATATTCAGGAAGGGATAAAATATATTCATGTGTTGAATGGAAATATATTCATGTGTTGAATGGAATAATATTCATATGTTGAAAAGAATATTCATGTGTTGAGTAAAATATTTAAAAAAATAAAAATATCATTTTTATTGAATGTATAAACCGTTAAAAATATTCATGTGTTGAATAAAATAAATATTCATGTGTTGAAAAGAATATTCATGCGTTGAATAAAAGCGTGTTGATTAGATATGCGCCATTTTGACGCGAACGATATTTATATCGATTTTATTTATTTTTATAATGAATATCGGAAAGGAAGTGATTTCAAAATCGGATGTTTGAAAATATTATCATTCATATATATCGATGATATAGAATATTTGATTTTGATTTAAAAGTGAATATGAAATTGAAATCGTTTTGGAAACGAATTTAAAACGATTTATAAAATACGTTTTAAATAGAAATCGACAAAATATATATAATATATATATTATATATATAATGGCCTGAATAGAACGCGCCGCGGCGGTTCGCGAATTTCGACCATTAACTTCAAATTGACATTACGGGAGATCCGACAGTCGGATTCTCCTAAAACCGGAACTGTTGGGTTCGTATCGAAAATAGCTTTCCAATGAATATTAGGGATTTGAAATCTAGCGATTGAATTTGGAATTATGTCCAAATCAAATTTGGAAAAGATCGCTGTAAGTGCAGTTCGATGGCCGTTCATGGAAATCGACTGTACGGGCCTTGATAAAATTATTAAAAAATATCAATAATTTGTGTAAAATCATAATAAATGATTTGGGAAGAATTAGGATGAAAAATTCCACATTTGTAAAGATAAAAATATATTTTATCGGAATGAACTAGTTATGAACTAGATTTGAAATCCATTATTTTTAAAATAAATAAATTGGGTTTGAAATGGTTTTAAAATAACCAGAATTTCCAATATATGAATTATAATGGATTTGAATCGAAATTATCTTCGGGATATTTCGATATTGGATTCCATGATTATACGGACATTGTGGAGGAATTTGGAAGATATGTATATATCGTTATTCCAATACGATATTTGTTGGTTTCAGAATTTGATATTGAATATAAGCCAATATATTTTCTATTCAGAGCCTTGTATTTAATATCAAATGGGATTTTGGGTTTTTCGTGAATGGTATCTTTAATAATACTGTTCTTAAACCCAATGGAGTTAAGAGAATTAGAAACTAATTAGAGATTAGCTATGTTGAATGGTTTCCTGGGTATTTATCTGATGTTGGTTTCGGCCTTCGGGGTTAATACTTAGGGAGTTGTTTTCTTACTAATTTATGGTTAGAGACTAATGGAATGTGATTTTGGGTTTATCGTGAACTGTGTTTTAAATGACATTGGTTCTTTAACCCAGTTAAAGACATGAATTATTTTCCTAGAAGTTGAATAATCATTAATATTGATTTTTGGGAAGATTAAAACTAAGTGGTGTTTTAATGAATCTTTAATTAGATTGATAGATGAGTTGATAATTTAAATTATCAAATTTGGGAAATGATCGAGAATGGAGTATCGCCAGTTTTGCTACTAGCGATAGCTAAATCTTTAATTAGATTTGAACGTGGAATGGTAATTAAATTTACCAACAATACCGTGTTGTTAGATATGGAGTATTACCAGTTTTTCTCCATGGGATGAATAGGTTGGGATTGGGAAATTAAAAAAATGATTACTTCGGTAAGGTGCACTAATCCCGACTAGTTTGGAAAACTGTAACATGGTTTGAATTGATATCCAAAGGAAGATTAAAGAATAAATTTAAAGAATTTATTTTTGATAAAATTAATGGGAACCTTTCCCAAGGGATATGAATATTTAAATAAAAGAATATTCTGAATTGGAGTGAGGCGTATGTTGTGTTTGTTTAGCACTTGTTTATTATATACGCGGGTTATTCGGAAAGGCCGGGTTTATACACATTCTGAATAACCGATTTGACGATATGTCGACGATGAAGACGGTGGTTGAAGACCGGAGGTCTTCACATCGTTTGGATGATTACTGATGTCTTGATTGGGCAGTACACCCAAGACAAGGTAATAAGTGGTGATCATCCAGACGTACTTGGAGATCGACGGGTATGCGAGGGCCTCTCTCCTATATTGGACATATGGGACGAGGAATAAGGTGCCTCCGATTTCGTTCACACCCAGAACGAACTTGTAAATGGACTGTGTGTCTGACATTGGATTTTATTCTGTGTTGATTGATCTATATTAAATATATATCTGTTTAGCGGCGGAGAACTTATTCTCTTGCTTAACACCCTTCTCTGAAACGTACGAGCTCAGAGGTTATATATCGATAGACATCAGTCGCATGGCGTGAATTGCCTGTGTAGCATTCTGAGATGCAAATGATCAAGGCTCGTACTGAAAAGCAGGTTCTTGTAGTTAATGATCAAAGCACGGCCTGTATGGCATAGCTTTGTGTATAGCGTTAATTCGCGAGCCGCACACCTCAGTATGACTCAAAAATGAGATCGTGACTGCAGGGAGTGCACGACGTTTCTTTATAGCTATGGCCGGTGTTAGCGTTTTACAAGCCTTGACATTTATATTATTTTTACCTGTGTGGTTGTTGGAATGCGAGGCGCCTCAGATATATCGGTGTCTACGGAGCCAATGGATAGGTCCGATAGGACAGGGAAACGTGTGTTCAGGTATAACCAATCCGCTATATGTGGACCGGCCCTGAAGATCCAAGGGTTCGCCAGCGTCTGAATCCTGAGACATTTGTTAGAGTGTGTCGAATCGGTGAGGATCCATCCCTGGCCTCGACTCATGACCGAAATCCAATTTCCAATACGTGACATTTCAGTTTTGATTGTTGAGCCTAGTATTGGCGATATGATAGATGGTACCCATGCCGCCTATGATTGATACATTTATATTTGAAGTTGATTTCTTCACTTATATAATAATAATAAAAGATAAAATTTCATGTATCAAGCATTGTTTGGCTATTATAAGGTAAAAACCTATCCTCCGGCTTGCGTTGCATTGTGTGATGGGACCTGGGTCTTATAATAGCTTCATTGTTCTTTATTTAGCATTGCACTGTTTGTTTTATGCACTGGTATTCTTGGGAGGAAACCCGTTCCGTGTTATACGGCATGGTCCCTTGATTTACCTAACTTTAAAAATAAAGATCAATAACTGTTTTAGTTCTCACACCAGTCACATTATTGACATGGAGTTTATTGTTTTAACCTAAACTCTGGGTGCCCCTATTTTCCACACGGGCAGCTAGTAGTTTTGGTTTTGCAGATTTATATTCACAGGATCCTGGTTTACAGTTGGAACGATATTCAAAAAGCTCTGTATCCGTTTGTCTCTTTCAGTTGTGTATTGTATGGTTTTTCCGCTGCTATGTAATGTACTGTAATCTCTGGTATTTAAACAAATGTATATTATTTATTCATACTCTATATATTCTTGTATTCTGATGGAATTGTTGTAATAAGCAATGAAATGTTCTGCTGTTTGTGTTCCAATTAATCTTGTTCTCAAAGCAATCCGGGCTTTCCTTCACGGGGAAGTTCGGGTCGTTATAGATTGTGTGCCTGACATTGGATTTTATTCTGTGTTGATTGATTTCTATTAAAAATATATATATATATATATGTTTGGCGGCGGAGAATTTATTCTCTTGCTTAACGCCCTTCTCTGAGACGTACGAGCTTAGAGGTCATATATCGATAGATATCAGTCGCATGGCATGAATTGCCAGTGTGGCATGCTGAGATACAGTGATCAAAGCTTTTATTGAAAAGTAGAGTCTTGTGGTTGATGATCAAAGCACGGCTTTAATACAGCATAGCTTTGTGTATAGCGTTAATTCGCGAGCCTCACACCTCGGTATGATTTAAAAATGGGATCGGACCATTGGGAGAACACGACGTTTCTTTCTAGCTATGGGTGGTGTCAGCGTTTTACATGCCCTGACATTTATATTATTTTTACCTATGTGGTTGTTGGATTGCGAGGCGCCTCAGTTACATCGGTCTCTACGGAGCCAATGGATAGGTCCGATAGGACCGGGAAATGTGTGTTCAGGAATAACTAATCCTTAAACGTAATGGAGGACCGGCCCAACTGATTCCAGGGGTTACCTAGAGTGTGTAGTCCTGAGACATTGGCTAGTGTGTCTCGAAGCGGTGAGGATCCATACCTGGCCTCGACTCATGACGGAAATCCAATTTCCAATACGTGACATTTCGGTTTTGATTGTAGAGCCTAGTATTGGCGACATGATAGATGGTACCCATCCCGCCTATGATTGATACATTTATATTTGAAGTTGTTTTCATACACTTTACACTATAATAGTATCAAAATGATTTGTTTTAAACGTACCAAGCATGTTTGGCTATTATAAGGGAAAACCCTATCCTCCGGCTTGCGTTGCATTGTGTGATGGGACCTGGGTCTTATAATAGATTCATTTTTCCAAAAAGCATTGCGTTGGTATCCTATGCACTAGTATTCTTGGAAGGAAACCCGTTCCGTGTTATACGGCGTGTTCCCTTGAATTACTCTCTTTTAAAGTAAAGTTTTTAATAACTGTTTTAGTTCTCACACCAGTCACATGACTGACCTGGAGTTTATTGGTTTAACCTAAACTCTGGGTGCCCCTATTTTCCACACGGACAGCTAGTAGTTTTGGTTTTGCATATTTATATTCACAGGATCCTGGTTTACAGCTGGAACGATATTCGGAAAGCTCTGTATCCGTGTATCTCTTTCAGTTTTGTATTGTATTATTTTTCCGCTGCTATGTTATGTATTGTAGTCTCTGATATTTTATGATGTGTAATATTTATTCATACTCTGTATGTTCTTGTATTCTGATGGAATTGTTGTAATAAGCAATGAAATGTTCTTCTGTTTGTGTCCCTATATGGCTTGTTCTCAACTCAATCTGCGCTTTCCTTCATGGGGAAGTTTGGGTCGTCACAGCCTTAATAATTATAAATGTATAATATAGTTTGATACTATAATGTTGATATTTATATTTCAAGTTTAATATATTAGTTATATGTCGTTTTTTAATATGTATTATAATTTATTTTAAGTTCTTTAAAATTATTTTTCTAAATCTTTATTATGTTTGAAATATACGTTTGCTATATTTAAAAAATTCCACAAAGTTTAAAATCATTATATATAGCTTTATAGTTTCAAAAGAACAAAAACTATTTTCAAAAATACTATACATATGTTGACATATGTATGATGAGTATGTCAACATACTAGCCGATTTTTTAAATTAAAATTTGTATTATAGTGTCTTTTCATCATAACCTTTCGCGGATGACCACTGATCTTCACACCGATTGTATTCTTCTTCCAAAAACAAATTTTAATAATAAAATTGCTCTTTCTTCACTCCTTTCTCTTTCCTTTCGTTTTCTAAGAAATTCATTATTAAAATCTGCAAATTTATAAATCAAGTTAATTTAACTTGATATGATTCCATATCACTTTTTCATTATTCCCTCAAGATCAGAGTGCAATAATGAGTTATGGGAGAAATTGTAATCAAGATCGAAAGATTCAAGTCTGCAAGCTTTGTACAACAAATATCTAAATACTTACAAGGGGAAGAGTTTTTGCCCTGAAAATCAAGTTGACTTTGATTATGCACGAAAAGCAATTAGGAGTGATTTATTTGCTAGGAAATCAAGTTGGTTGTAACTAGAGACCTATGATTCCAGATGGTGTCTTCTTTAACCTTGAAATCAAGAAGAGTAATTGAATTGATGGTGAAAAAGGTCTTATGTGTTTATGCGGTACTACATTAGGGTAGCTTCGAACCAGTATTAATTTTGATATGTCCTTTTCTTTTTTTTCACTTTGTTTGCTGTTTGATTTCGTGATTGGTTCTGTGATCATTAAGTACACATTTTGAAGCATAATCCAAAAGAATTTCAAAAAGATTCACAAACCTAAAAAAACATTATTCACCCCCACCGCATTATTATTAATACAACTTTAGGATTGTTATTCTGCATCACCCTTAGTCATAACTTACTACTCTTAATAGTTGCATTGCCCTTTTTTCATTGTCTCATCATGTTGGATCCGGGACTACGTTATCAGATGAAGCTTTAGCCTTCTTGTACTCTGTTAAAAGTTCTCCTTGATTTTCTTGCAGTCCAAATTAAAACCCATGGAAAGAATGATATGATTGTCCCAATTATGCACATAAGCTTCATAAAGAACTCTAAAGGCCTTGACCATAGTCTCATTTTGGCGTTACTCCTTCAAACCAAATCAGAATTTCCTTTATTTACCCTCTCAAGCTCAACCCAACCTTCTTGTTCTTATACTTCATATCTTTAAGGTCCTTCTTAAACTTTGTTGTTTTCTCCTCGGAAGCTCTCAGATCTCAAAGACCCTTATCTCTTTCATCCTGATTCTTGATCTCTTCCAAATCCTTTACAATCCTCTTAACCACCCTTTTTGTCTTTTAAAATCCTTAATGCAAAACTGAGACGTCAACCAAGATTTATAAAAGAAGTTATATATGTATGAAAAAGATTGAGAGGGAAAGGGACACGATACCTTGAGTTGATCTTTCTTCTTTAAGCTTAACATTCTCTGATAATTATCCAGACAAATAGATATCAATAGTAGAGATGGTTACTTTGATGACCTGGTTAACATAATCTTGTAAAGAAGAAGGTAAGGCAACAAAATCCAAGAAGGACGGAATTTTAGCGAAACAAGTACCTCTTTTTTGCTTATTTAAAGTTGGAACCTTCCTTATTAGTTTTAATCCATGGTGGTGTAAAGAGTGAGGTGTTGCACTAAGGAGCAAGCCCTGATCTTGAGCCTATCATCAAAATCCACTACCGTATAAAAATGTAGATGTAACAACCCACATAATTTACGATTATTTAATTAAGAGATTTATTTAAATATCGTATCATGAGTTCCATTTCAAACTCAAGATCTATGACTTTTTGTAAATGGATGAATTTGGACTCGAGACCACTTCCATTAAGTTCAAAATGCTGTTTACGATGTTTAAAACTGTAAACATTGATACCTTTGGAGTTTGGTGAAATTTGGTCTTTTTCCGTTAGGTCTAGTTAAACCCTTGAATCAATTTCTAAACCCAATCACTTAGCTAAAACCTCCCACAATCCAACCTCTCTTCCTCTGTTCTCCTCATTCACAAAATTACTAATCCTTATGCAAAAAGAAAAAGAACTAAAACTTTAACCCTATAGTTTCTATTAGGAATTCAATTCTTGAGGAAATCAAGTGTAGATACTTGAGTAAGATTCTCCTTCTCTAACTTTATTGCTCTTCAATTTAACATGTATCTCAATCTCTCTATCTCATGGGAATTTTATCTATGATTCTGACACTTAGAATCCTTACAGGTTGATGATTGAGGATCCTAGAGACAAATTGAAGAGAAGTAGCTCCAGAAGATCGTGCATTTATTCACTTAGAGCTAAATGTGAGTTCTTGCGACCTCATATATATGACTCAAGATTGTATGCTTGGCATGTGTGCCCTTGGGCTTGGCAATTTTATGTGTGTTTACATTGTGTGAATTGGTTTGGTATCGTGAATTTCCTAATTTTGGTGTTTTGAAATCAAATCCTTTGCAATCCCTTGAATAGGTATTTGTGCATGTTGTTTTGGTGCATTAGATGGTGTATGTAATAACCCAAAAAATCTGAACCAATTTAAGTTTTTTATTTTGGCAATTTTAATGAATTTTGAATATTTAAAATGATTTATTTTAAATAATAACAACGAGAAATTTATTTTGAATAGAATTAGAACGTATATATATTTTTAGAATCGACATTAGAATATAAATATTTATTTTAATTATAAAAGGAATTGAAAATGGCGCGGTAGTTTGAAAATTCGATTTCAAATTTCAAATGAATGTACAGGATTCAAAAAAAACCGGATTTTGGCGAAACCAAAAATATTTAAATCTATTTGAAAATATCATTCCAACGAATCCGAAAAATTTGAATTTCATAGCGGGAATAAAAAGTCATGTCCAATTGAAAATTCAGAATAGTCGATATGGAAAATATAGCCCTTATAAATGGAAATATTGCAAACGACCTCCGTTTTCGACGAAATCACTTTTGTTGGATCCAGGATGTCAAGTTATTGCTAGATTCCAAAATTCATAATTTTCTAAATCAATATGTGAGCATGACAAAAGAAAATGTGTTTTGTCAGTTTCAGTCAATTTGGATCGACCAGAAAATTGCCATATTTCAAAGGGTCTCAAAATTTGACGAAATTAGTTTTGTTAGGACCATATAGTCAATAAGAAGCTAGAAATAATTTTTCTGGAATTTCTAGAGTCAGTATGTGGCCCCGGTAAATTGAAATGTGCATTCAAATTCAATATATAGATTTATATTTTGATTTTGACGAAAACTGATCAAAACTATCGAATTGGCCTACAAAACATATCACATTGTGTTCAAAATGAGGGTAATTAGTTATGTATGACAGTCGGTGGGTCTCGTTTGGAGTTCGAATAAAAAGTCAAATTTTTATTGAAAATTAAATTAATTATAAACACCCCCCTCCTTTCTCCTATTACAAGTCAACCCATACCCCTCCCGTTCAAATCAATTTAACATAAATAAAAAAAGAAAAGGGAAGGAGGAGTTGTTGTTGCTCCTCCGTTCAGTGTGCCACCGCGCCCTCCGGCGCGCCGCCGCCAACGCAGCCACCACCGTGACTCCCCCCTCTTCCTCCAATCAACCGCGACAACCCTTTGATCCCTCTCCTCCCTTCCACCTTCTTCCAAAATCGGATCACGCATCCCCTGGCCCACCTCAGACACCGCCGCTGCCTGAGAGCCCCGCAGCCGCCGCCCCTCCTATGAACCACCGCCAACGCCCCTGCCATCTCCTCCACCTCCAGCGCACAACATCAGCCCCCTCTCCCAATAAAAACTATAAGTTTTTATATTTTATTTTTACTTCGTTTTTTATTATTATGTAATTGATTTTATAAATCTAAAAAAATCGATTTTTCTTAGCATAAAAAAATTTAGTTTTATATACTTAATAAAATAGAAAAGTTTAAATCTTTGTTATGGAAAAGAAATGATTTTTACTATAGAAAAAAAGGATTTTTATAAATGGAAAGATATGATTTTCATTAGTGGAAAGAAAAGATTTTTGTTAGTGAAAAGAGAGGATTATATATAATCAAAGTTAGATTTTTAACTTTGAAAAGAATAGATTTTTAATTTTAAAAAGATTAGATTTTTAATTATATATGAAGAGAAGTAAAAATATGATTTTTATATTATAGAGATAATAAAAATATGATTTTTATATTATAGGGATAATAAAAATATGATTTTTTATAATTTGAATAGCGATATGAAAATACTATTTTAGTTAGATAAAAATATATATTTTATCGTATGTGTGCAAAAATATAAAGATTCAATTTTATATATGTATAATGGCGATAAAAACATAAATTTTATTTTGTAGGAAGAATTATAAAAATGTGATTTTTATAGATAAAAATACGATTTTTATAATGTTTTCATTATGATAAAGATACAATCTTTATATGAATATCATTAAGATGAAAATTCATTTTTTTATATATGAAGCGAAATAAAAATTTGATCTTTATATAAGAAGTAAAAATATAAAAATATAATTTTTTTATATAGAAAGAAGCGTTGTAAAAATATTTGAAGTAGAAATAAAAATATGATTTTTACTTATTAGAATGAAGCCATAAAAATATGATTTTTATATATGAACAACGTGAAAGGGATTCGTTGGAATTTCATACAAACCCAAATAGTTTAGAAAGAAAGCATGGAGGAGTGGATCCCAAAGGTAAGAACTCCTCACTTTTATTTTATTTCTAGTTAAAATATATATTAGGACGCAGACGGTGCTTAGCAGCACCCGATACCCGTTGTCCACACACCATGGACGACTAATGTGTTTGTTTGTTTATGTTGAGAAAATTGATTGTGTGATGTGGAATGGAATAAAATATTTTATAATTAAAAATATAATTTTTAACGTGTATATGAATAAAATAAATATTCATAAACAAATCGGACGATTTGTTTATGTACACTGATTTGACTGATATTGATTGGGACGATAAATTTAACACATCGCCCAATTGCACAAATAAAATTAATTATTTTTGATTGAAAAACCCCACACGTGTATTGGAATGATATATGATATACACTAGTCCTAATAATTAGCTGTATGTCAATCGATTGATTGGCAAGCTGTGTAAGCATTGAATATTTATATTTAATGCTTATGCAGTGTAGAATGCATTCTAGATGATGGTTGAATGTGTTTGATTGTTGTTGTGTACATATGTTTATGAAATCCATATAAATCACATTATATGGTAATTGACTGTGTCTGATTCCAGTTCAGAAAGAATAAATATTTTAAAATAATGAATGTTTTAAAATAATATTCAGTGATGGATCAAAATGTGATTTTGATGTCCGATTGGGGATGGACACGAATATATTTAAATATATAAAGCCATGTTGATTAGATTGACGCCATTTTGACGTGAACGATATTTATATCAATTTTATTCATTTTTAAAATGAATATCGAAAAGGAATTGATTTCAAAATCTAATGTTTTGAAAATATTATCATTTATATATCGATGATATGGAATATTCAATTTTGGTTTGAAATTGAATATGAAGTTGAAATCGTTTTTGAAATGAATTTAAAACGATTTATAAAACACGTTTTAAAAGGAAATCGATGAAATATTTATTATATATATAATATAATGGCCTGAATAGAACATGCCGCGCCGCGGCAGTTATCTAATTTCGACCATTGACTACGAACGGACATTACGGGAGAACCAACAGTCGGATTCTCCTAAAACCAGAACCATTGGGTTCATGTCGAAAAGAGCTTTCTAACGAATGTGAGAGATTTGAAATCTAGCAGTTGGATTTGAAATTATGTCCAAAACAAATTTGGAAAAGGTCGCTGTTAGTGCAGTTCGATGGCCATTTATGAAAATCGACTGTACGGGCCTTGATAAAATTATTAAAAATATCAATAATTAATGTAAAATCATAAGAAATGATTTGGAAAGAATTCGGATGAAAAATTCCATATTAGAAAAGATAAAAATAGATTTTTATCGAAATGAACTAGTTATGAACTAGAATTATGAAATCCAATAATTTTAAAACAAATAAATTGGATTTGAAATGGTTTTCAAAATAACCATAATTTCCAATATATAAATTAGAATGGATTTGAATCGAAATTGTCTTCGGAATATTTCGATGTTGGATTTTGTGATTATACAGATATTGTTATGGAAATTTGAAAGATATATTTATATCGTTATTTCCAATACGATATTTGTTGGTTATAGTATTTGATATTGAATATAAGCCGATATACTTTCTATTCAAAGTCTTCAATTTAACATCAAATGTGATTTTGGGTTTTCGTGAATGGTATCTTTAATAATACCGTTCTTAGACCCAACGGAGTTAAGAAAATCATAAACTAACTAGAGATTAGTTAAGTTGAATGGTTTCAAGGGTATTGATCTGATGTTGGTTTCGTCCTTCGGGGTTAATACTTAGGGAATTGTTCACTTGCTAATTTACCGTTAAAGGCTGATGGCATGGAATGCGATTTTGGGTTTATCGTGAATCGTGTTTTAAAGGATATTGGTTCTTTAACCCAGTTAAAGACAGGAATAAGAATTTGGGTTGTCGTGAATGGTATCTTTAATAATACTGTACTTAGACCCAATAGAGTTAAGAAAATCAGAAACTAATTGGAGATTAGTTAAGTTGAATGGTTTCCTGGGTATTGGCCTGATGTTGGTTTCGGCCTTCGGGGTTAATACTTAGGGAATTGTTCACTTACTAATTTACGGTTGATGGAATGGAATGTGATTTTGGGTTTATCGTGAACCGTGTTTTAAAGGACATTGGTTCTTTAACCCAGTTAAAGACGGGAATAAGATTTTGGGTTGTCATGATTGGTATCTTTAATAATACTGTTCTTAGACCCAATGGAGTTAAGAAAATCAGATACTAACTGGAGATTAGTAAAGTTAAATGGTTTCCTGGGTATTGATCTGATGTTGGTTTCGACCTTCGGGGTTAATACTTAGGGAATTGTTCACTTGCTAATTTACGGTTAAAGGCTGATGGAATGGAATGTGATTATGGGTTTATCGTGAACCGTGTTTTAAAGGACATTGGTTCTTTAACCCAGTTAAAGATAGGAATATGATTTTGGGTTGTCGTGAATGGTATCTTTAATAATACTGTTCTTAGACCCAACGGAGTTAAGAAAATCAGAAACTAACTGCAGATTAGTTAAGTTGAATGGTTTCCTGGGTACTGATCTGATGGTTGTTTCGGCCTTCGGGGATAATACTTAGGGAATTGTTCACTTGCTAATTTACAGTTAAAGGCTGATGGAATGGAATGTGATTTTGGGTTTATTGTGAACCGTGTTTTAAATGACATTGGTTCTTTAACCCAGTTAAAAACAAGATTTGATTTCCTAAGTTAAACGATTGTTAATATTGATTTTTGGGAAGATTAAAACCAAGTGGAGTTTAAATGCATCTTTAATTAGATTGAAATGATATCCAAAGGAATATTAAAGAAAAAATTTAAAGAATTTATCTTTGATAAAATTTATGGGAACCTTTCCCACAGTATAAGAATATTTGAATAAAGGAATATTCTGGATTGGAATGAGGCGTATGTTGTGTTTTTATAGCACTTATTTATTATATACACGAGTTATTCAGAAAGACCGAGTTTATCCTATTCTGAATAATTGATTCGACGATGTGTCGAGGATGAAGACGGTGGTTGAAGACCAGAGGTATTCACATCGTTTGGATGATTACTGATGTCTTGATTGGGCTGTACACCCAAGACAAGGTAATAAGTGGTGATCGTCCAGACGTACTTGGAGATTGACTGGATATGTGAGGGCCTCTCCCCTGTATTGGACATATGGGGGAGGAATAAGGTGCCTCCGGTTTCATTCATACCCAGAACGAACTTGTAAATGGATGTGTGTCTGACATCGGATTTCATTCTGTGTGATTAATAGACATCGGTTGCATAGCGTGAATTTCCTTTGTGGCATGCTGAGATGCAAATGATCAAGGCTTCTGTTGAAAACCAGAGTCTTGTGGTTGATGATCAAAGCACGACTTTAATATAGTGTAACTTTATGTAGCGTTAATTCGCGAGCCTCACACCCCGGTGTGAACCAGAAACGGGAGAGGACATCAGGGAGGGCATGCGTTTCCTTCTAGCTAAGAGTGGTGTCAGCGTTTTTCTAGCCCTTACATTTTACTTATGTGGCTGATGGATTGCGAGGCGCCTCGGTTATATCGGTCGTTCCGGGGCCGATAGTTTCGTCAGGATATGACCAGTTTACGCCCATAGGGCGGGGAAACGCATTGTTCGGGCATTTTAATCCACTCCGTGTGGACCGGCCCTGATGATCTAAAGGCGTGACAAAGTACTTGCCTGAGACACGGGCTAGAACGTCTCGAAGCGGGTTAGTACGATCCCTTGCCTAGGTTCACAGACGGAAATCCAACTTCCAATACGTGACTTTGCGGTTTTGATTGTAGAGCCTAGTATTGGCGACATGCTATATGGTACCCATGCCGCCTATGATTGATACATTTATATTTGAAGTTGTTTTCTTCACTTAAAGTAATAATAAAAAATTAAATTTCACATATCAAGCATTATTTATCTATTATAAGGTAAAACCCTATTCTCCGGCTTGCGTTGCATTGTGTGATGGGACCTGGGTCTTATAATAGCTTCATTGTTCTTTATTTAGCATTGCGCTATTTGTTTTATGCGCTGGTATTCTTGGGAGGAAACCCGTTCCGTGTTATACGGCGTGGTCCCTTGATTGACCTAACTTTAAAAGCAAATTAATAACTGTTTTAGTTCTCACACCCATCACATGATGACTTGGAGTTTATTGTTTTAACCTAAACTCTTTTTTCCCTTATTTCCGCACGGGCAGCTAGTAGTTGGGTTTTGTAGATATATTATTCATAGGATCCTGATTTACAGCTGAAGTGATATTCGGAAAGCTCTATATCCGTATATTCTTTTCAGTTGTGTTTTGTATGATTTTTCCGCTGCATAGTAACTTGTAAATCTCTGATATTTATTAAATGTGTAATATTTATTCATACTCTGTATATTCTTGTATTCTGATGTAAATTGTTGTAATAACAATGAAATGTTCTTCTGTTTGTGTTCTGATTTGTCTTGTTCTCAAAGCAATCTGTTCTTCCTCTTCTCTTCGGAGATCGGGGATGTTTCGGGTCCTTACAGTGGTATCAGAGCTTTGGTTTACAGAGCTCGCAGAACAAGACACATTAGAACCAAACGAAAGAATTCATCAGAGATTGGATTAGTAATATCCAATGAGAATGACTAGTTAGAGATGGGATCAGTAGTATCCTAGAACGAGTGTGAAGAGTACTATTTTTTAAAATAAAGATGAAAATTTTTGTTTTGAAAATTTAAAATCTGTTATACGTATTTGAATATTATTTTTATATTGATTTAGACAATCAAGTATATAAAGATTTTGCATATACGTCTGATCCACGGGTATTTGAAGTTTTAACATACTGGGTAGATATAGAATCACACTTTAGTCGCCCGAAGATGGTTCTGATGATTGCTATAGTATGTACATCATCAGAATTTATGTTTGTATTTCGAAAGTGAGATATCTATATATTTCCAATTGACTGGTGTGAGAACCAAAATATAGTTAGAATATTTTGTTGTGAATTGGCATCAAAAACATGATTTTTGAGTATATAAAAAATTATGAATTTGAAATGTTAATAAACTAATTGATTGCTGATTGTGTTATTTGATTATTGTTTTGATTAATTAGAATTTGGGACCATTAGGCCAAATTGTATCAAATGTTGAACTGAATTTAAAATTGACAGAAATTGCATGCATATACATGTATATACATTGAACGGGTCATAGCAGGGAAGCTAAGCAGAGGAATAAAATTGTTTGCCCGACAAATAGGTACATGTTTATTGTATTTCTTGGGGTTTTTGATGATTTTATGAGCAGATTTGCAAGCCACTTGGCTGTTTCTTTTTCTTTTTGATTGGAGAGGCCTGTGTGGTGGTTTGGGGATTTTCCTGGTGCTCTCGTACAGAGGACGTAATGGCGAAATTTTTCAAAAATTTAGGGTGTTAGACAAATTTTTGAAAAATTTGAAAAGTTCTAAGAAACTGAAAAGTTGAAGAACTTAAGCCATAATTAAAATAATGAAAGTTGAGTTGGTTTGTAAAACTGTAACACCCCACTTCTGTTAAGTCACTCGCAAAGGGAATGCCTTAACTTCAGTGAACGTTATAAGTAAACAGAACAGAAATTTACAAGACAGATAAAGTAGACTTGAAAATTTTATAACTTTATTACAGCAGAAACAGAAATAATTTTGGTTACATCTTTCAAAACCACATTATCACAATTCAAGTACATAAATTTCGGTCTTGTGCAAAAACCTTTAGAATGCCTAGTTTTAAAGCCATAATCCCCAACATAAACTGCCATGGAAAGATAGAGTCAAAGCCAAGCAATACTTCAAACACTTCAAGCAGAGAGAGTCTGAATCAAGCTCCTACGTTTCCACCCTGGGCACCTGGGGGGAAGGTGGAACGGAAAGAAAAGAGGCGAAACAAACTAGGTCAGACATAAGTTTGGTGAGTCCAGTGACTTCCAGCATATAAACAGATAATTGTACCATGACATGTAAATTAAACTGGATGAGAGAAAACCGTAATAGGAATAGTAGGTTAACATAAGAAACAAAATGATATAGGTTAAGCTAAGCTTCTTACTTAGTTTTCACTTCTCTACACTAATACTAGTATAACAGAATTAGGTGTCGTCCTAATGTCTAAATAGAAAACAGAACAATCTCTTCAGAAACATGATACTAGTAATGGGCCTTTACCACCCAAACAGAGATAGACGATACATAAACAGAATGCTAATAATAGGCCTTTTACCACCCCAACTAATGGCCCTTTACCACCCCAACAGAGACAGACGTACAGAAACAGAAGCAGGAACGGAATCAGAGACGAAAACAGAATAATTCCTATGGAAACAGAATATTATAATTAGGTGTACACTAGTAATGGGCCTTTACCACCCCAATAGACGGTACCACACAGAAACAGACATGTATTACCACCCTAACAGAAACAGACGGTACCCCAACAGAAACAGACAAAACTAAGTGTACTCTAAATTCTACCCTAAGCGATCGGCTCCCTAATACATAAATACCTTGTGGCGGCCCCCACAGAAAGGTGTATCACTCCCTAAAGTGGCAATCTATAGACACAGACCTATTTACAGATGTCATGGTGTCTTACATCCTCAGAGCAGACCGGATCCATGCACGCACATGACCCGGTTGGATTGCGCCATCAACACCCCTCGCCATTATCAGAGTGAACCTCCTACAATTAGTTCAGTAAGCGTGCCCGGACCCCTCTTAGTGTTGGGTCATAATTTTGATGCCAGAAAGGGTTACTGACTAATATGGGTTCCAAATAACAGGTGGCACAAATAATTACCCCTCCTAACCTTGTGTTGCCAGACTAACAGATTTCAGATTAACTTGCTTACAGATTTCAGATGTACAAAATTCAGATTAACTAGTTCTTAGATCAGACATACAGGTTAAAAAGCTTTCAGACTAAGGGATCAAATATACAGATTGACAAGTTTTCAGACTAACAAATCAGATATATAGATTAACAGACTTACAAATTGTTTCACCTAACATTGTATTGGGCCTACAGATTTACGAAACGGGTTTATTAGATTCATTAGTCCAGTTGTTTTAACCCTATTCACCCAACACGTTTTAGCTATCACATTTATCTTAGATTTTAATTAATTAAATTTTAATGCACAGACCTCTCACATTAGGTAGGTAGCTTGTGGTCGCTAGTTGTGCCTGGCGGTTCCGGGCAGACTTCTGCCATAAGCCAAACCTAACCTCGTGTCTACGCATCTTTATGCCTACGACCTATCACATTAGTCTGACAGTTTGCAGTTGCTAGTTAAGCCGGTTGGTTCCGGGCAGGATTCTATCGCAAACGGAGTCTAACCTCGTGTCTCAGCATTCTTATTTTAGCCAATGTATTCCATTACAGATTATGCCATGCCAATTCAACAAATTAACTTCGTTACAAGTTACAGCAGATCATTCAAAGTTCTATTAACATGTTTTGCCCAATTTTAGATCGATCCCACATATTTCATACCTAAATTGCCGTATTCAGTATTCAACAGATTTAGCAGATTAGGCAATTTAACAGATTTAATCATCCCTTAAAATTCCCTTGACATACCTCGCCCAATAAAATTATGCCTAATCTTACATGCCCAAATTACGGTCATAATTCAATATATAACATATGTCCCAAATTTTAGTTAAATTTGCACCGTACAGAATATTCTCCAAAAAACCCAAATCATAATGCACAATATAAATTATGCTAAATTATAACCATTGATTACCGCGTATGTCAAATATCCAAAAATCCGAATTAGGCGTATTCACATTAATAGTTATCCCTATTTTAATATAGGTTTTTCAATCCTTTTTCTTCCAAGTCATAATTCGCCATATAATATATACCCTAAATCTAGATCTTAAGTTACAACATGTATTATGTCCTCAAAATCAGATCTTGAATTATAACATGCACTATGTCCCCCAAATTACAAGTCATACATTGTCATACAATAATTCTCCTTCTTCCAAATCATAAATCGTAATATATAGTATGCCTAGATCTAGATCTTAAATTACAACTTATGTTGTGTTCTCAATTTAGTCACAAATCAGTTCTGTCCGATTATGCATCATTCAATATTTTCCCTAAATTTAGCATTCGCGTGTCAATCTCTTATGAGATTTGGCTCAGGCTCGTGGTTGCCTGGCTATAGAACAGAAAGAAAGAAGAGACACAGAATATTTACAATAAGATAGATCTACACAAAATACAACATATCTGATAAACAAGAAAAAGATAGATCTACACAGAATAAAACAGATCTGATAAACAGAAATATGCATAATCTCCAATTCAGATTTATAACCATGTCAAGATCATAATTAAATTTCATATCTGAAAATAACTATACTCACAATAAGAGAAGAACGATTCTGGGATCTGATTTTCTGGAGTTGATTTAGCTTTCAGTTGGTGTAGGCGTTGATTTGTTAATTTTTAATCCTATTCAGATTGGAAGAAGAAGTACTAGTTCTAGCTTAGGTTTCAGTAGAGTAGCGACGCCATTGATTTATTTTTAGAGAAGGAGAGAGCAATGAGGCTAGAGAGTAATGTAAGAGATTTAGGTTTCTGCTTAGGGATGTATTTATAGGAGAACAGAAGTGTTTAGGGCCTTAGATATCAACCTAGAACTAATCTGGATCATCAGAACAGCAAAAACCACGTCACAAGTCAAAGAAAATCGGATCTGGGCCAAAACAGGTCGAACTGTAGGAGGGAAGTCGACCCCTAAGTCGACCTATGACCCAGCTCGACCTCCCTGGGTAAGTCGACCCCCAGGTCGACCTCCCTGGGTATGTCGACCCCCAGGTCGACCCTCGGGTCGACCTGCCTGGGTATTTTTCTATGTAAATTTTGAATTTTTGTTGAATCTTCCGAAGGCCATAACTTCTTCATACGAAGTCCGATTTTACGCAAACTTGGACTCTATTACAAGCAGAATTTCGAGACGAACACGATGGCGAAACCTGTTTCCCTTAATTCTTCTTTTAAAAATTTAGTATACTTCGTTTTGTTACTTTTATGTTTATAGAAAATACGGGGTGTTACAAAAACAACTTTCAGCTCCATTCCTTTTCACAAAAAGATTTTAAGTGGGGGAGATTGTAATAACCCAGAAAATCTATACCAATTTAAAAATTTTATTTTGGCAATTTTAATGAATTTTGAATATTTAAAATGATTTATTTTAAATAATAACGACGAGAATTCTATTTCGAATAGAATTAGAACGTATATATTTATTTGAATCGATGATAGAATATAAATATTTATTTTAATTATAAAAGGAATTGAAAATGGCGCGGTAGTTTGAAAATTCAATTTAAAATTTCAAATGAATGTACAGGATTCAAAATAAACTGGATTTTGGTGAAATAAAAAATATTTGAATCTATTTGAAAATATCTTTCCAATGAATCCGAAGAACTGGAATTTCATAGCGGGAATAAAAAGTTATGTCCAATTGAAAATTCAGAATAGTCGCTATGGAAAATATAGCCCTTTAAAATGGAAATTTTGCAAACGACCTCCGTTTTCGATGAAACCACTTTTGTTGGACCCAGGATGTCAAGTTATTGCTAGATTCAAAAATTCATAATTTTATGAATCAATATGTGAGCATGGCAAAAGAAAACGTGTTTTGTCAGTTTCAATCAATTTGGATCGACCAGAAAATGACCATTTTTCAAAGTGTCTCTAAATTTGATGAAATAAGTTTTGTTAGGACCGTATCGTCAATACGAAGCTAGAAATATATTTTTTGGAATTTCTAAAGTCAGTATGTGGCCCCGGTAAATTGAAATGTGCATTCAAATTCAATATATAGATTTATATTTTGATTTTGATGAAAACTGATCGAAACGATCGAATTCGTCTATGAAACATATCCCATTGTATTCGGAATGGGGGTAATTAGTTATGGATGACAGTCGGTGGGTCTCGTATGGAGTTCGAATGAAAAGTCAATTTTTTATTGAAAAATAAATTAAATAAATTAATTATAAACACCCCTCCTTTCTCCTATTACAAGTCAACCCATACCCCTCATGTTCAAATCAATTTAACAGAAATAAAAAAAGGGAAGGAAGACCTGTCGTCGCTTCTCCGCTCGGTGTGCCACCGCGCCCTCCGGCGCGCTGCCGTCGGCGCAACCACCACCGCGACTCCCCCGCTCTTCCTCCAATCAACCGCGACAACCCTCTGATCCCTCTCCTCCCTTTCCCTTCTTCCAAATCGGATCGCGCAGCCTTTGGCCCACCTTAGATATCGCCGTCGCCTGAGGGCCCCGCAGCTGCCGCCCCTCCTCTGAACCACCGCCAACGCCCCTGCCATCTCCTCCACTTCCAGTGCACAACATCAGCCCCCTCTCCCAATAAAAATTGTAAGTTTTTATATTTTATTTTTAATTCGTTTTTTAATTATTATGTAATTGATTTTATAAATCTAAAAAATTCATTTTTTTAGAATAAAAAGTCAGTTTTATATATTTAATAAAATAGAAAAGTTTAGATCTTTATTATGGAAAAGAAATGATTTTTACTATAGAAAAGAAAGGATTTTTATCAATGGAAAGATATGACTTTCATTATTGGAAAGAAAATATTTTTATTAGTGAAAAGAAAGGATTTTTATATAATCAAAGTTAGATTTTTAACTTTGAAAAGAATAGATTTTTAATTTTAAAAAGAATAGATTTTTAATTATACATGAAGAGAAGTAAAAATATGATTTTTATATTATAGAGATAATAAAAATATGATTTTTATATTATAGGGATAATAAAAATATGATTTTTTATAATTTGAATAGGGATATGAAAATATTATTTTAGTTACATAAAAATATAAATTTTATCATATGTATGCAAAAATATAAAGATTCAATTTTTATATATGTAGAATGGCGATAAAAACATAAATTTTATTTTGTAGGAAGAATTATATAAATGTTATTTTTATAGATAAAAATACGATTTTTATAATGTTTTCATTATGATAAAGATACAATCTTTATATGGATATCATTAAGATAAAAGTTCGTTTCTTTATTATATACGAAGCGAAATAAAAATTCGATCTTTATATAAGAAGTAGAAATACAAAAATCTAATTTTTATATAGAAAGAAGCGTTGTAAAAATATTTGAAGTAGAAATAAAAATATGATTTTTATTTATTGGAATGAAGCAATAAAAATATGATTTTTATACATGAACAGCGTGAAAGGGATGCGTTGGAGTTTCGAAAAAATCCAAACAGTTCAGAAAGAAAGCATAGAGGAGTGGATCCCAAAGGTGAGAACTCCTCACTTTTATTTTATTTCTAGTTAAAATATATACTAGGATGCAGACGGTGCTTAGCAGCACCCGACACCCGTTGTCCGTAGACCATGGACGACTTGTGTATTTGTTTGTTTATGTTGAGAAAATAGATTGTGTGATGTGGAATGGAATAAAATATTTATAGTTAAAAATATTTTATAGTTAAAAATATAATTTTTAATGTGTATATGAATAAAATAAATATTCATAAACAAATCAGACGATTTGTTTATGTACACTGATTTGACTGATATTAATTGGGACAATAAATTTTACACATCGCCCAACTGCACAATTAAATTAATTATTTGTTGATTGAAACCCCACACGGTTATTGGGATGATATATGACATACACTAGTCCCAATAATTAGCTGTATGTCAATCGATTGATTGACAAGTTGTGTAAGCGTTGAATATTTATATTTAATGCTTATGCAGTGTAGAATGCACTCTAGATGATGGTTGAATGTGTTTGATTGTTGTTGTGTACATATGTGTATGACATCCATATAAATCACAATATATGGTAATTGACTTTGTCTAATTCCAGTTCAGAATGAATAAATATTTTAAAATAATATTCAGTGATGGATCAAAATGTGATTTTGATGTTCGATTTGGGATGGACACGAATATATTTAAATATATAAAGCCGTGTTGATTAGATTGACGCCATTTTGACGTGAATGGTATTTATATCGATCTTATTCATTTTTATAATGAATATCGAAAAGGAATTGATTTCAAAATCTAATGTTTTGAAAATATTATCATTTATATATCGATGATATGGAATATTCAATTTTGGTTTGAAATTGAATATGAAGTTGAAATCGTTTTTGAAACGAATTTAAAACGATTTATAAAACACGTTTTAAAAGGAAATCGACGAAATAAATATTATATATATAATATATATAATATAATGGCCTGAATAGAACGCGCTGCGCCGCGGCAGTTCGTGAATTTCAACCATTGACTTCGAACGGACGTTACGGGAGATCCGACCGTCGGATTCTCCTAAAACTGGAACCGTTAGGTTCGTGTCGAAAAGTGCTTTCTAATGAATGTGAGAGATTTGAAATCTAACGGTTTTATTTTGAATTATGTCTAAATCAAATTTGGAAAAGGTCACTGTTAGTGCAATTCGATGGTCGTTTATGGAAATCGACTGTACGGGCCTTGATAAAATTATTAAAAATATCAGTAATTGGTGTAAAATCATAAGGAATGATATGGAAAAAATTAGGATGAAAAATTCCACGTTTGAAAAGATAAAAATAGTTTTTTATCGAAATGAACTAGTTATGAACTAGAATTATGAAATCCAATATTTTTAAAATAAATAAATTGAATTTGAAATGGTTTTAAAAATAACTAGAATTTCCAATATATAAATTGGAATGGATTTGAGTCAAAATTGTCTTCGGAATAGATGTTGGATTTCGTGATTATACAGACATTGTTATGGAAATTTGAAAGATATATTTATATCGTTATTTCCAATACGATTTTGTTGGTTGTAGTATTTTATTTTGAATATAAGCCGAAATATTTTCTATTCAGAGTCTCGTATTTAACATCAAATGTGATTTTGGGTTGTCGTGAATGGTATCTTTAATAATACTGTTCTTAGACCCAACATAGTTAAGAATATCAGAAACTAATTGGAGATTAATTTAGTTGAATGTTTTCCTGGGTATTGATCTGATGTTGGTTTCGGCCTTCGGAGTTAATACTTAGGGAATTGTTCACTTGCTAATTTACGATTAAAGGCTGATGGAATGGAATGCAATTTCAGGTTTATCATGAACCGTGTTTTAAAGGACATTGGTTCTTTAACCCAGTTAAAGACAGGAATAAGATTTTGGGTTGTCGTAACTGGTATCTTTAATAATATTGTTCTTAGACCCAATGGAGTTAAGAAAATTAGAAACTAACTGGAGATTAGTTAAGTTAAATGGTTTCCTGGGTATTGATATGATGTTGGTTTCGACCTTCGGGGTTAATACTTAGGGAATTGTTCACTTGCTAATTTACGGTTAAAGGCTGATGGAATGGAATGTGATTATGGGTTTATCGTGAACCGTGTTTTAAAGGACATTGGTTCTTTAACCCAGTTAAAGATAGGAATATGATTTTGGGTTGTCGTGAATGGTATCTTTAATAATACTGTTCTTAGACCCAACGGAGTTAAGAAAATCAGAAACTAACGGCAGATTAGTTAAGTTGAATGGTTTCCTGGGTACTGATCTGATGGTTGTTTCGGCCTTCGGGGTTAATACTTAGGGAATTGTTCACTTGCTAATTTACAGTTAAAGGCTGATGGAATGGAATGTGATTTTGGGTTTATTGTGAACCGTGTTTTAAATGACATTGGTTCTTTAACCCAGTTAAAGACAAGATTTGATTTCCTAAGTTAAACGATTGTTAATATTGATTTCTGGGAAGATTAAAACCAAATGGAGTTTAAATGCATCTTTAATTAGATTGAAATGATATCCAAAGGAAGATTAAAGAAAAAAATTAAAGAATTTATCTTTGATAAAATTAATGGGAACCTTTCCCACAGTATAAGAATATTTGAATAAAGGAATATTCTGGATTGGAATGAGGCGTATGTTGTATTTTTATAGCACTTTTTTATTATATACACGAGTTATTCAGAAAGACCGGGTTTATCCTATTCTGAATAACTGATTCGATGATGTGTCGAGGATGAAGACGGTGGTTGAAGACCAGAGGTCTTCACATCGTTTGGATGATTACTGATGTCTTGATTGGGCTGTACACACAAGACAAGGTAATAAGTGGTGATCGTCCAGATGTACTTGTAGATCAACCGGATATGCGAGGGCCTCTCCCCTGTATTGGACATATGGGGGAGGAACAAGGTGCCTCCGGTTTCATTCAAACCCAGAATGAACTTGTAAATGGATGTGTGTCTGACATCAGATTTCATTCTGTGTGATTGATAGACATCGGTTGCATTGCGTGAATTTCCTGTGTGGCATGCTGAGATGCAAATGATCAAGGCTTCTGTTGAAAAGAAGAGTCTTGTGGTTGATGATCAAAGCACGACTTTAATATAGCATAACTTTATGTAGCGATAATTCACGAGCCTCACACCCCGGTGTGAACCAGAAACGTGAGAGGACATCAGGGAGGGCATGCGTTTCCTTCTAGCTAGGAGTGGTGTCAGCATTTTACTAGCCCTTACATTTTACTTATGTGGATGATGGATTGCGAGGCGTCTCGGTTATATCGGTCATTCCGGGGCCGATAGTTTGGTCAGGATATGACCAATTTACGCCCCATAGGGCGGGGAAATGCATTGTTCGGGCATTTTAATCCACTCCGTGTGGACCGGCCCTGGTGATCTAAAGGCTTGATAGAGTACTTGCCTGAGACACGGGCTAGAGCGTCTCTAAGCAGGCTAGGACGATCCCTTGCCTAGGTTCACAGACGGAAATCCAACTTCCAATACGTGACCTTACGGTTTTGATTGTAGAGCCTAGTATTGGCGACATGCTATATGGTACTCATGCCGCCTATGTATGATACATTTATATTTGAAGTTGTTTTCTTCACTTATAGTAATAATAAAAGATTAAATTTCACGTATCAAGCATTATTTGGCTATTATAAGGTAAAACCCTATCCTCCGGCTTGCGTTGCATTGTGTGATGGGACCTGGGTCTTATAATAGCTTCATTGTTCTTTATTTAGCATTGCGCTGTTTGTTTTATGCACTGGTATTCTTGGGAGGAAACCTGTTCCGTGTTATACAGCATGGTCCGTTGATTTACCTAACTTTAAAAGAAAATTAATAACTGTTTTAGTTCTCACACCAGTCACATGACTGACTTGGAGTTTCTTGATTTAACCTAAACTCTTTGTGCCTTTATTTCCGCTTGGGCAGCTAATAGTTGGGTTTTGAAGATATTATATTCACAGGATCCTGATTTACAGCGGAAGTGATATTCGGAAAGCTCTGTATCCGTATATTCTTTTCACTTATGTTTTGTATTATTTTTCCGTTGCATTGTAACTTGTAAATCTCTGATTTTTAGTAAATGTGTAATATTTATTCGTACTCTGTATATTCTTGTATTATGATGTAAATTGTTGTAATAACAATGAAATGTTCTTCTGTTTGTGTTCAGATTCGTCTTGTTCTCAAAGCAATCCGTTCTTCCTCTTCTGTTTGGAGACCGAGGAAGTTTCGGGTCCTTACAATGTATGTGACCTCCCTAAACATTAGGACTCATTATGGGAAGTTCGGGCTCGTCTGAAATCGATTTGGAGGTCATAGAAAATGCAAACTATTTCCTACGCTTTTTACCAGATATCTGAGCTTGATCACAGACGTCCATGTTGAGTCGAATTAAAAGAAAAACTTCTACAGATGTCTGACTCTAAGGCTTAGGCGTCTGACGCCCCTTTTTCTGTTATTGACCAGTGGAGACCATAGTTTAGGTTGATCCAGGCTTCTTCCCGGGCGAGGCTCGCTCGTTTCCTCTTTTCATGTGTTTTCTCAGTCGATCTAATTCGCGAATTTCAGTATCTCAATTTTATGAACTATCGATTTATTAGTTGTGAATGAATTTATAATTGTTATTTATGATATTTGATTCACATTACTAAAACTTGAATTTTGAGATCAATTATTATTACGATCGATATTTTATGAGATTTTCCACTTCAAACTATAAAGGGTTTTTATATTATTAGTAGATACCAAATTTTTATTAAAATGGTTTCTAACACTATTTTTCGTACAAAGTCATTTTTATAAATCATTTTCCAATCTACTAGTATCTATTTATATTAACCTTTTATTCACCTGTATGATAAATCTAGTTAAATGCCTTAGTAATATGAGTGGTATGAAACGTTTGTGTTTGCTTCGATGGCTAATTCTTGAACTTGTTCTATTAAAATTATGGCAATGATCATAATATATTCTTTTAGTGGAATAGACAACTTGTTCGTAAATATTCAAGTAAAGCGAGTGGTTATGGGACATGTAGCTCAAATTTTATACTTACTAGCTTGGAGTAATTTACATTATTTTGGATCAAATGTGATGTTTTTGTGATTTTGTGGAACTTCGACTCATTTTCTGGTACGGTCGCGACCTGTGGTCTGTGGACCAACTTATGGAGCTATGTATTAAAAGTATAGGTTAGCTACCTAGAGATCGCATCTTATCTTGTGATAGGCCTCTTTCCCCTTTTGTGATATTCTAGATTTCTAATTATTGATTTATGGAATTTTTGTTGAATGGATAGGTAATATCATTTCTTGTGAATGTGTTTTGATATGTGATATCAATTTGTGTTTAGATAATGTATTATAGATTTTGTGTTTATTTGATAGGTGATAAGATTTCTTATGAGTATAGCTGTGTAAATTAGAATGTGATATTCTTTTATAGCACTGTGATTTCTTTGGGATATTATGTAAACATTTTGGGCTTCACATTTGTATGTAAATATTATTACTGTTACATATATATGTTAGATTTGTGCCCTAGAGGCAATCTGTTAGATGTGAATAATAATAACATTGTTATAGTTATGTTTTATTTAGAATAAAATGTTCTGTTATTTTATATTTACTGCGTTATATAAATGTTAATATAATAGAACTCCTTAGAATAATAATACGGGATTATACAGTTCGAGTAAGACTGAACTTGAGATTATATGATATGTCAAGTATTATAATTCTTAAATGTCCCTAGTCGAGCTTTATTGTTTATACAGGAGAACAATAACGCGTTGAGACTAGTATATTGATTGACTGATGATCACATCTCATTGATCATTAATATACGTGATATTAAAGTCAAAATATAAATACATATTAGAGAATAACGTATTGGGCTGACCCACCGTGAGATAACTACATGGAATATAATCGACAGTATCATAAGTTGTTCTCATAATGATAGTGATATAATGATCCTCAAACCTAAAATCATTATAATTTTATTCGAGGATATTTATGTTTTGATATCATCTAAAGTTATTTCGTAACAGATTAATGATAACGGTGATTATTGGATATATCTAGAATCGAATATAAATTATGAATGTTCAAGATGGAATTTAACCCTACGATATATTCGTAGTGATATCCTTGGGCCTCTTGATTGAGTAAGACTGTGAAATGCATGGCCGTGCTCAAATATCGATTTGTTATGAACAGTCTACTCATTGATCAAGAAAACAGATTAAATTATAAAGAGAATGATACGATCCATGGCTCCAGTTTAATCTTGGATATAACGGTTAAAAGGATTAAAATTATATTAATACACTGTTCACAAAGGTTATATCGAATTACTGATATTGTTGTAGTTTGGGTAGCAGTGATGTGTTACTAGACGCCGCTCATTGTTTACAGTCTAAACGTTAAGATTGTTGCCAACACTACAACAACCTATAGGGTCACACATATAGGTGTTGAAAATGAAGAGGATATTTAAATTTAAAAGGAAAACAAAATTGGTTTGAAAGGTTCCTTTGGAACGAGTATTAAGGGTTAGGATAAGGATGGTTTTGGTTTATAAAAGGAAAGGGTATAGCCGCATTTTCATTCATTCCTTTTATTTTTCAGAAATTCCAAAACCATATTATTCAAAACCCTAGATCCAATTTAAATCAAATCGGCTAGTACCGATTCTTCAAATTCAAGTTCGATTGTCGATCTCGAGACTTCACCTGTGGATCTCCAATAGAGGTGCTCGAATTCAAGCACTCAATTTGATCTGATCTGATTTTGATTCAGCGATTGCAAGAACAAACCCTTTTGAATTCGATTCAAAAACTGAAAAAGGTACATGTTTTAATTAAATTCATGATTCGAATTTCATAATTGATGTATAAAATTTTAATATCCGCTGCCTAAATCGATCCTAATAATACTTCAATATGTCATTATGTATTTATATCTCTCTTTCTATCTTAGTTTATTGTGATAATTACAGCTAGACCGACCCGTTTATTGTCTATTTTCTTATAAATAATACTAGGGTTAGGCCTAGGTATTTCAGGTGATTCTTCTTACATCTAGCATGGACGATCCCCCACTTTTGGGTTAACTACTTTAGAGCCGTAGTTTTTGGTTTTCACGTAATTAAGATAGGGACTCATTATGTATGCATATTATTTTGAGTAGCCGATGAACCTATTTTTTATAGTATAGTGGATTGGGAATGACCACTATCTTTTTGTACACTTATGTGTTATATTAATATCTATTCCGCCTTTGTGAAGCGAGTATATGTGTCTGACTCTGATTATATTGTTATGTTATTTTATATTGTTTTTGAATTATATATAGCCACTGTGTGGTGGGTTTGAATTCAATTTAATTGTAAGCAGATAAATTATTTCCGCTAAGAACTATGAAATGGTTGTTTATTTATTTATGATTAAAAAATCAGTTCATGAATAATTGGCGCCCCTCTAAATTTTTTTATTTACGAATTTGAATCCCTGTACGGACTTACTTCGTTTTATTGTATTAAGGTGCACGTTGAGTATGTTAGGAATTTTAATCGAGATGTGGGTCTCCACAGTATCGATATGGGTTTCTAAACACTTTGATGAGACAATTCTGACACAACACTAGTGTTAAATATAAATGATGTGCATCGTCATTGAACCTTAGCATTAGTAATTTGAGATAAACAGAGACAAATCATTAATATTGATTATTAATTTGCAATTCTATAATATTAAGCTTGATATATTTAATAAAAATAATGTTGGTGATGACTGCATCATCATCGAGATTCATTTTCGAGTTTCTAAATAAGAACCTGCTACCATGGATGCATGAAGTTTATATATTAGAGTTATATGATTTTTGCAACTTGATTGATACGATGTTTAGTGGATTTAGTCTATATATGATTAGGAATATTCGATGATTTTGGATTGTCAATATTTCCGTGATTGAATTTGAGTGTCTAATTAGCTTTTGTTGAAAACATAAGAGAATATGTTTATAATTTATAAACTTATTGAACGTTAAACAAATTAAATAAATTTAATCAAAATAAGTTCGTCGCATAGCGATAGTTCGTGATTTTGGGAATTGAAGTTAAAATGAATGTATAGTATCCAATTTAAGCCAGAATTCTTTGAAACAAGAGTCATCCGGATCTATTAGCTTACAGTTTTCTAATGAAATAAAAAGATTTCAATTTCATCTTGTAAATTTTGAGAAATAGCCAAATCAAATTTTCAGAAAATTTGCAGTTTGGTAGTTCATGATTTAAAACCAAATATTACTGAAACAGACGTTTGGTTTAACTAGAAGTAAAAGTTGTTTGACTTTGTTTCCATTCATCTTATATTTGGTTATGCTAGCTCTTTCGATGTTTTTTTGAGTAATCTTTGAGCTGTGCAATTTATGCCCCGCTATTACCCTGCCATACCCTCATTATATCGTGTAGCGGATTTCTACCGCTACGATATTTCCAAATAGCCTCTAAAATAGCCTCTCCGCTTTAAGCCGCACTATATTTCGATATTCCCTATATATCCTATTATTTCAGCTATATTCCGCTATTTCCGCTATATCTACTATAAAATAAATGAATTTGAATGTGACATTTGTGCATTATAAATTTGTAAATTAGTTTTTTTAATATAATTTTTTAACATATATTTCTCAGAATAGAAAATACTACAATATTCTATTAAATTTAATCACGTAAGTAAAAGTTTACATTTACTTACATATATTTGCATACGCTTTTATTTAAAATTAAGAATGTGCTCATTATAATTAAGTTGAATGTTAATTTTCCATTTATTTATCATTTACATGTTTGTAAAAGCATATAATATGAGTTTTATATGCTATTTTAGGCTCATCCGCTATATCCCGCTATTTCCTCGCTTTGTCCCCGCTACAACTTTTTTGCACCTCTGTCGCAATGAATCCGCTGAGCGCTTTAACCGCACAACCTTTGAGTTATGCCTTTTGCAACATTGTTATGGTTATTTTGTGTTTAATTGTGGACTTTGCAATTTGTTCATAAATATTTGAGTTAAGTCGGTGGTTATGGAACATTTGGCTATACTCATCTATTTACGAGCTTAATGTAAATTGTGGAATTTTTAAGTTAGGTTGTTTTACAATCAATTTTGTGATTTGTCCTTTAAGGCAAGACTGCTCGGGTAGGTGTCCGCAGCCTTGCTTTTAAGGTGAAATGCTCAGGGAGGTGTCAACGACCTTGTCAAGGCCATTATAGCCTATTTGGATCCACTTTATGTTGTTTGTATGTTATTGTGTTATTTAATGATTTCACCACTTTAGTGATGAATACCATTATATGTATTTACATTGTTTCGAAGCTATCGAAGTGTTTGTGTTCATATAGTGATTTCAGTGATTCATGTGTTCTCTTTATTTATTTATGACATGAATTGCTTATGTGTTCTTTTGTGGAGCCATTTGCTCATTTGTGTTTTGTGGACTTTCGTGTGTATCCATTTTTGTGTTATGAGAACTTTTATGAATAACATTTTGATTTATGGATTTGTACGCTTGCATTTGTAATGGTTTGAGTGTCTTTTCATTTCACGTTCTTCAACATTTCTTTGGATGATTTCTAGAATTTGAGTGATTTGAGTTTTCAATTTTTTTAATCTAGAATCTTCTTTTGAAAAGCAATATGCTATATTTTTTTATTGATCTTATCTTCTTATTTTCGGATTTTGACTTCGGGCTTTTGTAATTAGGAATCCTGTATGATTCCTAATTTTCATCTCTTATGTACTAAACAGGATTTAGTGTTTCGATAGATCAACTTTGCATAAACTTGATCATCCTTTGTGATTACCCTTGAGGCTAACTTCCGTGGGATTTTAAAATCATGTTTTTATAGATAATGAGCTCTCTTTTATGCAGCTATTTGTTCCATTCTTATTTGCATGTCTTGTCTATTCTAGTTTCATGGTGATTTTTAGGAATGGATCGACCTAACCATTCCGAGACCTGCATTTTATTTTTCGAGAGTATCATCCATCTTCGATATCCCATGTCTATGAGACAGATTTTTGTTGTTCTTGACATATCTAATTTTGATTCGTTAACTTCCTTATTTTTTTCTAAAAATTCTCATAGCAATGAGAATGAGTTAAGGAAGTCGTGTTTCCGTAATTCACATTACTCGTGGATTTTGTAGGATCTTTACACCCATCTTAGGATGACCACCTTGATGGATAATTGAGTCGAAAATTGATTTTCATTTCCGTTGATCAATCTATTTGCTTCTCCTCTTTAGTTACCGACGACTAAGGTCAATTGGGATCTATTTTTGTAAAGAGATCCAATGAAATGTTTTAACTTTGTAGCCATGACAAATTCATTTCACTATTAGACTTATCAATCTGTTTTCACCAACTTTTGATTGAAAAGGATAGAATTCTTTTGGCTTCATTTCGTGCTTGTTTTATCGATTAGGTTAACAAATATTCTAGTTTATTTTGTTAACCTTAATGAACCAAATTTTCAAGGCCATATCCAGTTTAAATTAACCTCATCTTTGTGGTGATATTTTGTGTGTTTGTAAACTAAGTTTTGAAGCTTTGTGTGATTGTTTCACCTTCTAGCATTTTTCATGCTTGCATAACTTAGAAGTTGTTTTTTAAATATTAGAGGACATACTGATATTTCAAATTCGAAATATTAGGGATTAGTATAGCTCCATTTTATTTTCTTGTGAAATATTAGAGGATGTGCTAATATTATAAATTTGGGGTGTGTACCCTAGATTTTTTGTTTCATGATCTTGTTTCGTTAACATGATCCCTTATCCTTATGAATGAGATATATATGACCATTATATACATTCTTTTATTTTTCAAGAAAGTTTATGAGTGAGAATATTTTTGAGAAATTCTTAAGAGATAAATTTTCTAGCTAAAACATGATAGGAAAATATCGGAACATTGTTTCCTAAGTTATCTTCACGGATTTTAATAAGATAATGATTTAAAAATGGGATATATATATATATATATATATATTAGTGTATGACCATCATATATATCCTTTACACCTTGCATAATTAGAATTTTAACTATGAAGTTTGGGATATCGTATTTTAGTAAGAAACTAAACATTTGTAATTTATTTTCAATCTAGAAAATAAGAATAAAATATAACTTATTTTAGTATTCACTCGTCTGTCCTATACGATTAGAGTTTTTGTGGGAGATTTTGTGTTTATTCGTGTTTCACCGATGAAGGGTGTTATGCGATTTAATCGATCGGGAAAATTAGCACTAAGATATATTGGTCCATTTCTCATCATCGAGCGTGTCGATTCTGTAGCTTGTTGCCTTTTTTTTACCGGCTTAATTTTGTTCGGGCTTTGAGCCAATCCGATCCCGCCATGGATTCCTTGCCCAGGTGAGAACTGTGCCCCATGCTTCTCGCCCAATAAGGGAGATGTTTTAGCGTCATCCACTTTTCTTTTACGCTACCTTGTCCAGAGCCGTTTAGATCTCCGCTCTTGCAATTGGGACATTGCGATTACGGGTTAGATGTCTAATTGTCCAGGCAGTAATGATAGCATCTTGTACCTGAACCGGCAACAATAAAGGACTCCGGCTTACGAGGAACTTCCGAGACGTGACTAATTCATGGTCTGTTTCATGTTTTATGATTTTGGTAACATCTTAAAAAATTTGATTTCTAATCTTAAATTGAATTAGTTTGAAGAAATTGAGATTTCACCTAATCTACTTTCATATAGGATTTTTTATGCTTGGTTGTTACCTATTGGGGTTTTTCTTAAAGAATTATGGAGACACAATTTCTTTAAGGAGGGGAGACTGTGGCAACCCGCATATTTTACAATTATTCAATTGAGAGATTTATTTAAATATTGTATCTTGAGTTCGATTTAAAACCTGAGATATGTGACTTTTTGTAAATGGATGAATTTGGACTTGAGACCACTTCCATTAAGTTCAAAATATCATTCACGATATTTAAAACTGTAGATATCGATACCTTTGGAGTTAGGTGAAATTTGTTCTTTTTTCAATGGGTCTAGTTGAACCCTTGGCTCAATTTCTAAACATAATCACTTGGCTAAAACCACCCACAACCCAACCTCTCTTCCTTACTTCTCCTCATTCACAAAATTCCTAACTCCTAAGAAAAAAGAAAAAGAATTAAACCTTTAACATTATATTTGCTATTAGGAATTCAATTTTTGAGGAAACCAAGTGTACAGACTTTGGTAAGCTTCTCCTTCTCTCTCTCTCTACCTTTATTGCCCTCCAATTTATCATGTATCTCAATCTCTCTGTCTCATGGGAGTTTTATCTACGATTCTAACACTTAGAATCCTTACGAGATTGCAACAACCCGCATTTTACATATCAGAGGATCGTAAAAAAAAAAAAATCCCTGAGGGTTGGATCATTATCATATTTTGATATGTTGTTTATGGGAAGTGAGGCATGTCCATAATGTTTACCAATTTTATTTGTGACCATTTTTCCCCTGTCAGTCTTGTACAGTGCATAACTTTTGACTATAATCGAACCAGGTGTTGAGATTGATTACTCTAGAAAGGAAATGATGTTTCCAATTCCATAGCGTGGTCACATTTAAGATTTGGTTCAGCAGTTTGGGAGGAATCGCTGTTTTAGTGCTACACAATTTCTCTCTGGGCTAATTGGTAATTAGTGGGCTAATTTGTGGGGTCCGCTAAGGCTTGGGCCGTTCGCTATAGATAGGGGTAGAGGCAAGGAGAATGGTTTACTTTCTTCATTCTCTCATTTGGTTGAACTCATGATTCTCCTCGCTCAATCAAATACACCTTTCCTCTATTAAAATTCTAGATCTACGCGAGAAGATTGATGATCCACATCGAATAAACCTAGATCTACATCAAGTGAAGGGAGATCGCATCAAATTAAGAGGTTTAATGATCATTCTTCGCTGTTCGAATTAGGAATTTAGCGATTTCAAGTTATATCAAAGATTTGGTAAGGGATAAGCATCTCTCGCACGGATTCAATCAAGTATATGGGTTGTTTGATCTTATTTTTATCATTTACTGGTTGTTTTCACCTAGATCTACATCATGGTAAGTACGTTCTCGACTGAATCACTATAGGATCTAACCTAGTAACTTAAACTGGTAATTCTTATGTTAGTCCATATGTTTATGCAGGTTCAAATCCACTATTTTGTTCATTCATTGTTTTAATCATGATTTGGTGAATTTTATGTTCTTAAGTGATGATTATTTGTTGGACTAGTGTTTATTGATGATCGCTTGATCGTATTGTTTAATGGTTATTTGAAATCATGCTAATTTGGAGTGGATTTGGTCGAATAATGCATGCGTCGTTCGAATTTAGGTTAACTTGTTCTGATCTAGAGTCGGGTCGGTGGAATGTGCTCCAAGAAATGGGCGGGTCGTTGAAGTTGGGTCGTCTGAAGATAGGTCAGGTCATTGAACGGCTTCGCGTCGTTGGAGCGTTGAAGGGCTTCGGGTCGTTTTCTTTAGATGGGTCGCGTGGTGTTAGGCCGGCCGAGAAGATGATAGATCAGTGGTGTTTATACAAGAAGACAATGCTGTGAAGTCGGGTTATTCGTGATCCATTGAGTCGGGTCGTTTGTGATCCACTAAGTCGGGTCATTCGTGATCCATTGAGTCGAAACGTTCGTGATCCATTGAGTCGGGTAGTTCGTGATCCATTGAATCAGGTCATTCGTGATCCATAGGTCGGGTCGTCCAAGCACTTATGCGTTGGATCGTCCAGGCATCCCGGGTCGTTTGGCACCGATGGGTCGAGTCGTTGAGCAATGACTCAGTGGATGTTTAAAGAAGGAATTGCCGCATTTTGGAAACTTTGTGTAAGGAGTATGAAACACTGTGGAAGGTTATACATCGCAAAGGATGAAATGCTGTGAATTGAAGGTCGACCAAACGATGTACAATTTTGGTTCGATAATGGATGTGGCTTCGACTTATATTCAAGCGGGAATGTTCGAAGTGTTGTGAAATGTTCGTTGATCGATGAAATGCAGCGAATCTAAAGACGACTCAAAGATGTTGAGTTTATGGATAATGGTTTCTCGAGAAGGCGCTTGAGCTATGGATAGTCGTCGGTGATGATGACTAGAGTTATTGAAGGTTGAGGAGTTATCATTGTCATATGTTCTAGCAGACTCAAAGCAGGGATACAATAGGGATGCCTAAAAGACTAAATGATTAGTCGAGTACCCTGGGCAGTCATGATGGGCCTAGAGATACGAGTAGCAAAGCATATGAATTTTTGCTAGAACTGCGCTTACCGTTAGCCCTGGACGGACGACATGATGTTGAGTCGGTCATACGATTAACGAAGGTTTTGAAGAAAGATTGGCGGTGATAGTCAGAGTCATGGATGATGACTATTTTGTTTGTATCTACTTGTGTAGATTATTCGACATCGAAAGTGATATCTCTTGGGTGCTTGTCTGATGTTGGTTTAGTCCTTCGGGATTTGTGCTTGAGAGATGTCAAAATTGATTAGGATATCCTACACTCGACAACTGATTGCCATGAATGTACTATTTGTTTCTACTTGATTGTTGTAAAGGCTATCACTATCGGATGTGGGGAAGATGGGTTTGGATTTTCTCAGTTGACGTTGGTAGATTAGATGATTGATCTGCCTATATCTCATATACTTTATTGATGATGTTAGATAGTTGTTTTATCGCTCATAAAGACTATTGCCTGACTCAAGGTTTTATGTCTCCCTCTTATTACGTTGAGTTGTTCATCCATGATATTGTGGATGGATAGACTAGGCAGTAGGCGGTAGGAAAAGGATTCATTCAAAGAAGTGTATCCGAATGAGGTACACCAGTTGTGTTTGCAACTAAGGCTGATGGATCTTTGAGATTGTGTGTGGACTATCATGAGTTGAACAAGGTGACCAAGAAGAAAAAGTATCCGTTGCTAAGGATAGACAATTTATTTTATCAACTTCACGTGGCCAAGATGTTTTCTCAGATGGATTTGGCAAAGGGATTTAACTAGTTGAGGGTGGCAACAGTAGTGTGCCGAAGAATGCTTTTAGGACACCATCCGGTTTCTTCGAATGGTTGGTGATGCCATTTGGGTTGACTAACGCACCAGCGTACTTCGGGGAACTTATAAATAGGGTTTTCAGATATTAGTTGAACAAGTTTATGCGTGTGTTCGTGGATGATATTCTGGTGGAATGAGGAAGAGCATAAGATGCACTTGCGAGTTGTTTTGGAAATCTTGCGAAAGCATCTGTTGAGGGCTAAGTTTTCGAAGTGTCACTTCTAGAAGAGTGAAGAAAGGTTCTCAAGCCATGTCTAGAAATGGAATAGCAGTTGAACCCACTAAGATGTCAGCAATCTAGGACTGGGATAGACCTAAGAATGCGACAAATGTTTGGAGTTTCCTTTGCTTGGCGGGATATTATCATTGGTTTACGTAGGATTTCTCCAAGATAGTTGCACCGCTAACTGGATTAACGAAAAAGAATCAGGTGTTTACATGGGATGCAAAGTGTGAGCAAGATTTTGTAATCATGAAGGAGAGACCGACGGGTGCTCTTGTTTTGATGATTCCAAGTGGGAATGAAGAAATGGTAGTATACACTGATGCATTGGTACTGGACTTGGAGCAGCGCTAATGCCGAAGGATAGAGTTGTAGCCGACGTGAGTCAACAGCTGAAGTCGCTTGAAAGGAATTATCCGACCCATGACTTGGAATTGGAAGCGATCGTGTTTGCTCTGAAGATGTAGAGACATTACCTATTGGGGATTCGATTCGAGTTGTTTACAGATCACAAGTCGTTAAAGTATCTTTTCCCCCAAAAGGATTTGAATCTTTGGTAGCAACGGTAATTAGAATTTCTGGCATCGTTCAATTTTTGCATAGCCTGTACTCCTAGTAAAGGTAATGCAATGGCCGATGCATTGAGTTGAAGTGTAACGACCCGGATTTTTGGCCATTAAATTCTGAATATTTAAATTTGTTTTAAGAATTTTAATTAAATTACATATAGGAATTTATTAATTAAAAACGAAGTTTGAACGTTAATTTATAATATAATTATAAAACGAGCTCGAATCGCGCGGTAGTTCGTAATATAGAGTTTTGAACTTCAACTGAGTATACAGAACTCGTTATAAGTCGGATTTCTGTGAAACAAGACACGTTGGAACCGTATTGATTTTAATTTTCATATGAAGGAGAAAAATCTAGATTTCGTGTTATATTTTGTTAGTTATGGTCAAATCAAATTTTGAAATAGTCGCTGTGGAAAATCGTTATTTAAATTATACGTGTTAAAATAGCCATTTTGCAAACGGACTCAGATTTCGACGAAATCAGTTTCATTGGGACCGTATCGTTAAATTATTGTACGGTGGTGAGTGGCGTGGAAAACCGATGTCGTATGTAACCACGGTAGCCGTAAACGCTCGTTCAGTGCAATTAAATTAATTCAACTGAATAAAGGGATATTATAGTGTAACTTGAACAGACGATCGAATCAGGCCACGAAACCAGTTCCAGTGAGTTCGTATCGTCGATTTTAGTCAGGGTAGATATATAATTTGTTATTTTTAGAGATCGGCAAATTTGGTGTTCAGAAGGGCAGTGCGGTACACGCCAAAAAACAGCCTACCGGGGCAACAGTCTCAGAATGCGACGAAACTAGTGCCGTTGGGTTCGTATCGAAAAGTTACTATCGGTGTTCGCAGTTTCAAGTTGATTTGATTTAACTGGTGATCGTGAAAAATTTAAACGCGTGTTGATTTCCGGTTTTATAAAGGAAATTTTTTTCATACGATGTCAGAATGCGACGAAACTTGTCCCATTGGGTTCAGAATACCTTTTTACACCAAGATTAGCTTTTACATCAGTAATCAAAATTTTACGTAACGACAACCGTTAAATTGCATTTTTTTTAAATTTAATAATCATATTTTAGAATGGCGCATTACGCTCTTGAAATAGTCATGTAGAACCAATACAACACCTGCAGTCCATGTTACAAACTCATTCGCATATAATAAAAAGTAAACTTGATGCCTAACACCTATAATGCCTAAGAAAGAAAAAAATGACACTCTATAGTTAAAACGTACAGAACAAACATCTGTTGTCCGTGCTTTCAATGTCATACAGACTGTGAAATGAAATCCCTAGCTTACCTTTTCACAGCTAATCTAATTATCTTGTCGCCAAGTTTTAGAGCCGTGGAGACAAAGTATCCGTGGCCAGCAAGTAAAATATGCTATATATACATGGTTCACTCATTCCATTCTTTCGTTGTCCAACCAATAGCTGAAATCAAAGCCGCTCCTTCTGTTTTCTTCCCTTCACCAAAAGCGAAAACTCCTCCCCCAAATTTCGAAAATAGGACAGTCAGCTACGGTTGAGCAGCTCGACAAAAATCAAGCTTGAGTTGCAAGTCTGAGTTCAAAGCAAGGTGCCGTGGATTTTCAAAAAAAAAAAAAAAAAAAAAAAAAAAAAAGAATGAAGCCGGCGTAAGTCTGAAGGAGGGGGGGCGCTGCTCCAGGGTAGTTGCGGTTCCAGTATTTAGTTTGTGAGGGTGTACTTTTTTTTTGGGTTACGGTTGCTATTAAACAAAGGTGAAAGGAAGTGTGGCGTGGGAGCCGCAGATGATCGGGCGGTCGTCCATGGCGAGGGCATGGCGTCTAGTTTTCATATGGTACGGTGGCGGACTTTGTATAAGGCCATGGGGTGGACGGAAGTTCAAATGGTGATCGGTGGATAGGCATTTTTGAATGGTGGGATGCATGGGGTGGCGCCGGCAAGATGAAGCAAGGAAGAGAGCATGCAGTATTGCGCACACGGTATTTTATTCAACTGTACGGTGGCGCAGTGGAGTTGTACAATAGATTGTACTTCATGCATTATGTAGAGGAGGGGTGTAGAACGCACGTGTGAGGTGGGATGCTGAGGCATGGCAATGGTGTAGAAACATGGAGCAGGACATCGTTCTTTTTGTTTTGGGAAGAAAGCTACTGTATGCGGGTACGTGGATAGTGAACAGAAGATTAGTTCGGCTTTTAGTAATTTGATCAAGTAATTAGTTTCTAAATGCGTAATTAAAATAATTAATTAGGTTATAAATTATTGAATGATCACTTAATATTTGATCCAGGAAGAAGTTTGATCGACTTTGGACTATAATTCGCAGTCGCGATCTGCAGAGCTGAGAGAAGGAGAACGGACCGAGCATTTATTCTCTAACTCAAAGTAATTAATTTAAGATAATTGGATTGTTTTAACTAAAAATCGTGTTTACTCAAGCATGTATAACTTTTGATTGTGTATTCAGAATTCAACGAAACTCATCAAGTTGGAATCGTAGCAATACGGTCTATATTTTGCAAACGATTTCACTGAAGACAAAGATATTGGAATTTCATGACAAAATCAAATGGCTGTTTGATTTTTAAACGAAACAAAAGTAGGATCATCAACTGCAAAAATAAGGTGAGTAAACTCACTCGTTTAAAATTATTTTATATTGTGAAATGGTTGCTTGATTGAATAGCTGATAAATTGGTTGATATAATCACATCGTTGATTGATTTTTCCATTTATGCGATATTTTTGATGTTACTAACATCTGTGGATGCAGGGGAACAGGTTGGAGGGATCCAACTGGATCCCTCAACATTTTATTTACTGTTTTATTTGATGGTGATATATGTTATGCTACATTATCCATGGTTGAATTTGTGTGTTTGATTTACCCTGGCCTTAGAAACCTGGTATTTTAGATACCGTAAAATATCATCGAATGTGAAAAAGGAAGTTAGAATTTAAAAGCAGAGTTTATTTCTAAATTTAGAAATAATTTCTTTTTCAGTGAATTGAAAATGGAAACCTATTCCATTGGGTAAACCAAGAAAAATGTTATAAATAAAGATATAAGTTAAGTGGATCATTAACCATTGGATAAATCAAAAGGGTGAGTTCAAATATGAATGTATATTTGAAAGTGAGTATCGGTTTTGAAACCAATATTTGAAATGGATTTGAATTTAGCAAAGTACAAAGGAAAAGTTAAAGAAAGATTTTCAAATGCTTTAAAGTAAAAGAATAAATAGTTTAAAACAAGGAAATATTTTGCAAATAAAATGTATATAAAAAAGGAGATTTATAGAAATCGAAGTAAGTGGTTAGAAGAATGTATAGTTTATAAATATGAACTTGAATTGTTTAAAATAAACAAGTTTATAAATGAACAACGGAAGCGTGTGCGTCGCACACGGTATTTTATTCAAACAGCAAGCATAACGCTGTTGTTATAAGAAATGCTCTTATAAACCTAAACAGCGATTTTAGCGCTGTTGTTATAATAAATGTTGTTAATATATATACATACAGCAATGTTAGACGCTGCTGTCATAATAAAGATCTTGGTAAATCTAAATAGCAATTTTAACGCTGCCGTTATAATAACTGTTTTAATAGCAATCTTAATGCTATGGTTATGATAAGTGTTTTATAATGCTAGATAGCGGTTTTAACGCTGTTATTGAAAGCAATGTTTGGTTTAAAGTTGTGAGCTCTGAATATTTCAAAGTGAATGATAACAAGGGTGGGTTAGTGATATCGTTAATTAACGAATGATTTATGATTTAAGTCATAGTAACGATGTTTATAACATCAGTAAATTCAAAGGGTTAGAAATGTTTTCTAACTGGAATAAAAGATGTTTTCTCAATAAAGGAATTATATATTGGAAATGTTTTCCGGTATTCAAGTTAGAAAATAAAAGTCATATTAAAGTTATTATATTTCGGATGCAGGGAATTATAACACCATTGTTATAATCAAGTGATTCCTGAAAGGGAAGTGGATTCATAATCGAATCCGAGAGCAACGTGAGGAAGTGTGTGTTAAAAAAATTGGAAAGATGAACCTTGTCTATTTCGAGGTTAGAAATGTTGCTCAGTTAAGGTCTGAGAGGTAATTATACCCCAACTTGATTGACTTCGTTTTAACTAAGAAATGATTAAGGTTCGATAGTGGAAAGTGGTTAAGTGGAAACCAAATGAAGGAGATTTGGCATAGTGATGTTTATTCAAACATCTGTTTAATCAAATGAAGGAGATTTGGAAATGTTTTCCAAATGAGAGTCAGAAATGTTTTCTGAATGTAGAGGACAGGAAATGGAAATGTTTGCCAATGTTAATAGCGTATATTTTCTAAATATATTAAATAAGGAATGTAAATGAAAGTGAAAAGGGAAATGAATAAATGAATGAACAAAAAGGGATAAACGTTGAATGATGTTTTGGTCGATAGAATTTCCTCCTGGAAATAATATCATTGCTTGCACACCGACATGTTTTCATTTGATAGTTAAATCACCGACTATCAAAGTTTTGACCATTTTAACGTTGTTAATGTGGGGAGACCGGTTGGATTATTATCCAGAGAACCACTCCGTATTGGCATAAGCGTTGCGAATCAAGTATGCTGAATATCTTGAAGACGGAGTTATGCAAGGGCTATTCTGTTTACGGGATGGTGCCTTCGGTTTGTCCAGACCCAGGACAACTTGTATGGACGAGTGTCTGACAGAGTATTTCCAAAGGGATTACGTACGTTGATTCCTTCAAACGTACGAAGTTGGTGGCATAGAAGGGAAACTTCTTTAGCCTAACAATCTGAGTATTTTTGTGGGAATCAATTAGTGATTTCCGATGGATCTGACGATGTGGCATTCAAAGTGAATGATGGCCAGATGTTCTGGAAGATAATTCAAACCTCAAGCCTCATCAAACCGGAAGTGGACAAAAATCGGGCAGGCAGCATGGCTATGTGGGTCGCACCCATTAGGATGTATGATCACCTATCTAGAGAAATTCCTTTTGTTCTTAAATCTATCGATGCTGTCCCTTATCGGGAGACGGTTGCTGATCCCAACCGTTGGTGATATACATTCGATACACTCAAGCGAAATGAGTGGTCGGTCATGTGTGGGCCGGGTTGCAAGATGTTCTTGTTGAACCCAGTGTATTTGCCTCTAGAGATACACGTCCGGAAGGTGGTCCCATACCTTGTCAAGTTGGAATCCAATCTCCAATAAGCGCCCTGCGGTTTTTGATTTTATATTATATATGGAGCGTGAGATGCAAGCGTTCCGCTAGATTCTATTTATTTGATGTAGACATTATAATAATATCACTGGATTTGATATCAAGATATTTTTGGGTTATCGTAAGGTAAAAACCGTCCATGTTTATGTGTGGATCGGTCTTACGATCATCATTTCTTTCGAAGGGATTTAAAAGTTAAACAAATGATTGGAGTTTACTCACACCAGTCCCATGACTGACCCAGAGTTTATTTTGTTTGTTTTCCCTAAACTCTTGGGTGCCCAAATTTGTACGGGCAGTCAAGTAGTTAGGATTTTACAGATTTACTTGGAGGAGCTGGAAGCAGGAGGCCTCACCACTTAGCTATAGACTATCATATTTTCCGCTGTGTACTATGTTGTATCTGGAAACAGGTGGTTATAACTGTTCCAGGGATAATCGTTGTGCTCTGATAATGGTATGTATATACAAATACTGATTTGTGCTTCAAAGTTATATTATCTAGTATATTTTATTCGTTCCGCTGTGAGTTTGTGATCTTCGTTTTCTTCTATTCTAATAATTCTTTCTTTCTATTTCTCATCCTCTAACTTCTTTCTAATAATGGTTCGTATTTCTGTGCAATTTGAGTTGGACGTGTGGTGTTATTAGTCGACTCAAAGGGTACGGATTTGCGGGTCGTTTCATTTGGTATCAGAGCTGAAGGTTAAGTGATTACCTTGGCTCTGTGGCGTAACTCAATAGAGATGGGGCTAGTAATACCCTAGATTGGGTTTGAGTGTATATATATGAGCGCGTATTTGTAGATTTGATATAAAAATGGTTTTTATATTGTGTTGGCTGGTTTGTTGAGAGGTTTGTGAATTCTGGTCGATACAGGAAGTACAACCGTATCGATAGGTGTTTCTAAACTCTCGAACAGAACAAATCGACTCAGTACTGTTTTAAAGTGGGTAAGTGATATAATTTGCCCAAAAGTTATTTTGATATAAAGGGATAATTTTCTGAAATTATCGAATGTGTTGATTGTTATTACAATCAAAGAAAATTATAAAATATTGAAATGGTTATATAAAACCAAATTGAATTTGTATAAGAATAGGATATACAAATAAGCTGAACTGAAATTTAATTCAAACCATAATTTGAATTTAAATCCCGGAAGTTTTGAAATATTCCTTGAAATATTTTAAAGGTAATATAGCATTGGTTTGAAGAGATTTTTTTTAGAATGGTTTTAAATGGATTTGAAAATAATTAAGCACTGAAATCACTTCAGTGGCGAGAAAATAGTACTGATAATGGGTCGCGACATTATCGGTATTCATTTTCAAGTTTCTGAGTGACGAATTGCTACCATAGTAATTTGAAAATGAAAATATATTTGAAAAGGACAAGAGGATTTAGAAATTCAAATGTTTTGAATTGAGTTGATTATAATGTATATATATATATGATTTTTAAACTAATTTGAAATAAAACTCGGGAATTTGAATCCTGAATTAAAGTTTAACTTGTGTAAGTTGTAGAAATTGAAATGGTGGAAGCAAATCAATGAATTGAAATTTAACTTTAGATAAATAAAATTGGATTAAATTAGAGATAATCCAGAATGAATTAAACAAAGAGAAAGGCTTGAAATTGGAATTAATAAAGTAAACTCAAATTATGAATAAGAAAGTTGAATATATTGGATGTTGTTGAATGGGATTCAAGAATAATAAGTGGATTGATTTAAATAGAAATCAGATTTGAATTGATAGAATGGAAGTGACTAATCAGAAGTTGATTAGAGATCTGACAACGGAAAGTTGTATTGATTTGAAACCGGTGGGAAATGAATATATGCATGCTGAGCAGATATTGAATGGAAGCAAATGCAAGAGATAGAATTATGCTCGACAAAAAGGTACATGTTTACAATATTACTTGGGTTTGATGGTTTTATGAGCCTATGGGGCTAGCCGCTTGGCTTTTTGATTTTCTTTTGAATTGGAGACGCCTAGATAGGCGAGTTGTGGTTGTACCGATTGAGCCGTGCAGAGGAGATGCTGCCGAAATTTTTCAGAATTTAAAGTGTTAGAAAATTTTTAGAATTTTTGAAAATTTTCGTTGGTAAGAATAAATTAATATTTTAATTGAAATAAATTGGTCCAATTGAACTGAAGTCAAGAATTGAACGAAAAGAAAATTTGGACCTAGTTAATAGTGTATGTAGCATCTTTTCCTACCTTAGCAATTTCGAGGACGAAATTATTTTAAGGGGGAAGGAATGTAACGACCCGGATTTTTGGCCATTAAATTCTGAATATTTAAATTTGTTTTAAGAATTTTAATTAAATTACATATAGGAATTTATTAATTAAAAACGAAGTTTGAACGTTAATTTATAATATAATTATAAAACGAGCTCGAATCGCGCGGTAGTTCGTAATATAGAGTTTTGAACTTCAACTGAGTATACAGAACTCGTTATAAGTCGGATTTCTGTGAAACAAGACACGTTGGAACCGTATTGATTTTAATTTTCATATGAAGGAGAAAAATCTAGATTTCGTGTTATATTTTGTTAGTTATGGTCAAATCAAATTTTGAAATAGTCGCTGTGGAAAATCGTTATTTAAATTATACGTGTTAAAATAGCCATTTTGCAAACGGACTCAGATTTCGACGAAATCAGTTTCATTGGGACCGTATCGTTAAATTATTGTACGGTGGTGAGTGGCGTGGAAAACCGATGTCGTATGTAACCACGGTAGCCGTAAACGCTCGTTCAGTGCAATTAAATTAATTCAACTGAATAAAGGGATATTATAGTGTAACTTGAACAGACGATCGAATCAGGCCACGAAACCAGTTCCAGTGAGTTCGTATCGTCGATTTTAGTCAGGGTAGATATATAATTTGTTATTTTTAGAGATCGGCAAATTTGGTGTTCAGAAGGGCAGTGCGGTACACGCCAAAAAACAGCCTACCGGGGCAACAGTCTCAGAATGCGACGAAACTAGTGCCGTTGGGTTCGTATCGAAAAGTTACTATCGGTGTTCGCAGTTTCAAGTTGATTTGATTTAACTGGTGATCGTGAAAAATTTAAACGCGTGTTGATTTCCGGTTTTATAAAGGAAATTTTTTTCATACGATGTCAGAATGCGACGAAACTTGTCCCATTGGGTTCAGAATACCTTTTTACACCAAGATTAGCTTTTACATCAGTAATCAAAATTTTACGTAACGACAACCGTTAAATTGCATTTTTTTTAAATTTAATAATCATATTTTAGAATGGCGCATTACGCTCTTGAAATAGTCATGTAGAACCAATACAACACCTGCAGTCCATGTTACAAACTCATTCGCATATAATAAAAAGTAAACTTGATGCCTAACACCTATAATGCCTAAGAAAGAAAAAAAATGACACTCTATAGTTAAAACGTACAGAACAAACATCTGTTGTCCGTGCTTTCAATGTCATACAGACTGTGAAATGAAATCCCTAGCTTACCTTTTCACAGCTAATCTAATTATCTTGTCGCCAAGTTTTAGAGCCGTGGAGACAAAGTATCTGTGGCCAGCAAGTAAAATATGCTATATATACATGGTTCACTCATTCCATTCTTTCGTTGTCCAACCAATAGCTGAAATCAAAGCCGCTCCTTCTGTTTTCTTCCCTTCACCAAAAGCGAAAACTCCTCCTCCAAATTTCGAAAATAGGACAGTCAGCTACGGTTGAGCAGCTCGACAAAAATCAAGCTTGAGTTGCAAGTCTGAGTTCAAAGCAAGGTGCCGTGGATTTTCAAAAAAGAAAAAAAAAAAAAAAAAAAAAAAAGAATGAAGCCGGCGTAAGTCTGAAGGAGGGGGGGGGCGCTGCTCCAGGGTAGTTGCGGTTCCAGTATTTGGTTTGTGAGGGTGTACTTTTTTTTTGGGTTACGGTTGCTATTAAACAAAGGTGAAAGGAAGTGTGGCGTGGGAGCCGCAGATGATCGGGCGGTCGTCCATGGCGAGGGCATGGCGTCTAGTTTTCATATGGTACGGTGGCAGACTTTGTATAAGGCCATGGGGTGGACGGAAGTTCAAATGGTGATCGGTGGATAGGCATTTTTGAATGGTGGGATGCATGGGGTGGCGCCGGCAAGATGAAGCAAGGAAGAGAGCATGCAGTATTGCGCACACGGTATTTTATTCAACTGTACGGTGGCGCAGTGGAGTTGTACAATAGATTGTACTTCATGCATTATGTAGAGGAGGGGTGTAGAACGCACGTGTGAGGTGGGATGCTGAGGCATGGCAATGGTGTAGAAACATGGAGCAGGACATCGTTCTTTTTGTTTTGGGAAGAAAGCTACTGTATGCGGGTACGTGGATAGTGAACAGAAGATTAGTTCGGCTTTTAGTAATTTGATCAAGTAATTAGTTTCTAAATGCGTAATTAAAATAATTAATTAGGTTATAAATTATTGAATGATCACTTAATATTTGATCCAGGAAGAAGTTTGATCGACTTTGGACTATAATTCGCAGTCGCGATCTGCAGAGCTGAGAGAAGGAGAACGGACCGAGCATTTATTCTCTAACTCAAAGTAATTAATTTAAGATAATTGGATTGTTTTAACTAAAAATCGTGTTTACTCAAGCATGTATAACTTTTGATTGTGTATTCAGAATTCAACGAAACTCATCAAGTTGGAATCGTAGCAATACGGTCTATATTTTGCAAACGATTTCACTGAAGACAAAGATATTGGAATTTCATGACAAAATCAAATGGCTGTTTGATTTTTAAACGAAACAAAAGTAGGATCATCAACTGCAAAAATAAGGTGAGTAAACTCACTCGTTTAAAATTATTTTATATTGTGAAATGGTTGCTTGATTGAATAGCTGATAAATTGGTTGATATAATCACATCGTTGATTGATTTTTCCATTTATGCGATATTTTTGATGTTACTAACATCTGTGGATGCAGGGGAACAGGTTGGAGGGATCCAACTGGATCCCTCAACATTTTATTTACTGTTTTATTTGATGGTGATATATGTTATGCTACATTATCCATGGTTGAATTTGTGTGTTTGATTTACCCTGGCCTTAGAAACCTGGTATTTTAGATACCGTAAAATATCATCGAATGTGAAAAAGGAAGTTAGAATTTAAAAGCAGAGTTTATTTCTAAATTTAGAAATAATTTCTTTTTCAGTGAATTGAAAATGGAAACCTATTCCATTGGGTAAACCAAGAAAAATGTTATAAATAAAGATATAAGTTAAGTGGATCATTAACCATTGGATAAATCAAAAGGGTGAGTTCAAATATGAATGTATATTTGAAAGTGAGTATCGGTTTTGAAACCAATATTTGAAATGGATTTGAATTTAGCAAAGTACAAAGGAAAAGTTAAAGAAAGATTTTCAAATGCTTTAAAGTAAAAGAATAAATAGTTTAAAACAAGGAAATATTTTGCAAATAAAATGTATATAAAAAAGGAGATTTATAGAAATCGAAGTAAGTGGTTAGAAGAATGTATAGTTTATAAATATGAACTTGAATTGTTTAAAATAAACAAGTTTATAAATGAACAACGGAAGCGTGTGCGTCGCACACGGTATTTTATTCAAACAGCAAGCATAACGCTGTTGTTATAAGAAATGCTCTTATAAACCTAAACAGCGATTTTAGCGCTGTTGTTATAATAAATGTTGTTAATATATATACATACAGCAATGTTAGACGCTGCTGTCATAATAAAGATCTTGGTAAATCTAAATAGCAATTTTAACGCTGCCGTTATAATAACTGTTTTAATAGCAATCTTAATGCTATGGTTATGATAAGTGTTTTATAATGCTAGATAGCGGTTTTAACGCTGTTATTGAAAGCAATGTTTGGTTTAAAGTTGTGAGCTCTGAATATTTCAAAGTGAATGATAACAAGGGTGGGTTAGTGATATCGTTAATTAACGAATGATTTATGATTTAAGTCATAGTAACGATGTTTATAACATCAGTAAATTCAAAGGGTTAGAAATGTTTTCTAACTGGAATAAAAGATGTTTTCTCAATAAAGGAATTATATATTGGAAATGTTTTCCGGTATTCAAGTTAGAAAATAAAAGTCATATTAAAGTTATTATATTTCGGATGCAGGGAATTATAACACCATTGTTATAATCAAGTGATTCCTGAAAGGGAAGTGGATTCATAATCGAATCCGAGAGCAACGTGAGGAAGTGTGTGTTAAAAAAATTGGAAAGATGAACCTTGTCTATTTCGAGGTTAGAAATGTTGCTCAGTTAAGGTCTGAGAGGTAATTATACCCCAACTTGATTGACTTCGTTTTAACTAAGAAATGATTAAGGTTCGATAGTGGAAAGTGGTTAAGTGGAAACCAAATGAAGGAGATTTGGCATAGTGATGTTTATTCAAACATCTGTTTAATCAAATGAAGGAGATTTGGAAATGTTTTCCAAATGAGAGTCAGAAATGTTTTCTGAATGTAGAGGACAGGAAATGGAAATGTTTGCCAATGTTAATAGCGTATATTTTCTAAATATATTAAATAAGGAATGTAAATGAAAGTGAAAAGGGAAATGAATAAATGAATGAACAAAAAGGGATAAACGTTGAATGATGTTTTGGTCGATAGAATTTCCTCCTGGAAATAATATCATTGCTTGCACACCGACATGTTTTCATTTGATAGTTAAATCACCGACTATCAAAGTTTTGACCATTTTAACGTTGTTAATGTGGGGAGACCGGTTGGATTATTATCCAGAGAACCACTCCGTATTGGCATAAGCGTTGCGAATCAAGTATGCTGAATATCTTGAAGACGGAGTTATGCAAGGGCTATTCTGTTTACGGGATGGTGCCTTCGGTTTGTCCAGACCCAGGACAACTTGTATGGACGAGTGTCTGACAGAGTATTTCCAAAGGGATTACGTACGTTGATTCCTTCAAACGTACGAAGTTGGTGGCATAGAAGGGAAACTTCTTTAGCCTAACAATCTGAGTATTTTTGTGGGAATCAATTAGTGATTTCCGATGGATCTGACGATGTGGCATTCAAAGTGAATGATGGCCAGATGTTCTGGAAGATAATTCAAACCTCAAGCCTCATCAAACCGGAAGTGGACAAAAATCGGGCAGGCAGCATGGCTATGTGGGTCGCACCCATTAGGATGTATGATCACCTATCTAGAGAAATTCCTTTTGTTCTTAAATCTATCGATGCTGTCCCTTATCGGGAGACGGTTGCTGATCCCAACCGTTGGTGATATACATTCGATACACTCAAGCGAAATGAGTGGTCGGTCATGTGTGGGCCGGGTTGCAAGATGTTCTTGTTGAACCCAGTGTATTTGCCTCTAGAGATACACGTCCGGAAGGTGGTCCCATACCTTGTCAAGTTGGAATCCAATCTCCAATAAGCGCCCTGCGGTTTTTGATTTTATATTATATATGGAGCGTGAGATGCAAGCGTTCCGCTAGATTCTATTTATTTGATGTAGACATTATAATAATATCACTGGATTTGATATCAAGATATTTTTGGGTTATCGTAAGGTAAAAACCGTCCATGTTTATGTGTGGATCGGTCTTACGATCATCATTTCTTTCGAAGGGATTTAAAAGTTAAACAAATGATTGGAGTTTACTCACACCAGTCCCATGACTGACCCAGAGTTTATTTTGTTTGTTTTCCCTAAACTCTTGGGTGCCCAAATTTGTACGGGCAGTCAAGTAGTTAGGATTTTACAGATTTACTTGGAGGAGCTGGAAGCAGGAGGCCTCACCACTTAGCTATAGACTATCATATTTTCCGCTGTGTACTATGTTGTATCTGGAAACAGGTGGTTATAACTGTTCCAGGGATAATCGTTGTGCTCTGATAATGGTATGTATATACAAATACTGATTTGTGCTTCAAAGTTATATTATCTAGTATATTTTATTCGTTCCGCTGTGAGTTTGTGATCTTCGTTTTCTTCTATTCTAATAATTCTTTCTTTCTATTTCTCATCCTCTAACTTCTTTCTAATAATGGTTCGTATTTCTGTGCAATTTGAGTTGGACGTGTGGTGTTATTAGTCGACTCAAAGGGTACGGATTTGCGGGTCGTTTCATGAAGACATGCAAGTTTAGGAGCGATGTTTTCGGAATCGAAAAACCTCGAGTATTTGGCAGGATTTGATTTCAGACCACGATGTGAGTTGGAACCTGATATGTTGGCAAGCTTATCGATAAGACCTACTCTTACCAAAAGGATTGGCGAAAGTCAAAAGCATGATGAAAAGCTTGTCGAGATTATCCAGAAGTTGGAACTAGAGGATAAGAAATTCGAGCTCGATCAAGAAGGTTAGCTTCAAAAGAAAGGACGACTGGTTGTTCCTAATATCGACCTGTTGGGAGATAAGGTTCTAAGGGAATGTCATCACTTAAAGTTGACAATTCATCCTGGTGGTAACAAAATGTATCAGCACATGAAGCGAGCTTACTACTAGGAAGGTGTGAAGAGGGATGTTGGAAAGATCATTTCAAAATGCATGAACTGTCAGTTAGTGGAAGCTAAACAAAAGAAGCTGAGTTAATTGCTTCAGCCATTGGAAGTTCCTACGTGGAGCAGATATTGATGGACTTTATCGATGGGCTACTTAGAACCAAGGCATGAAACGAAGGAATTTGGGTCATCATGGATCGCTTGACTAAAAGTGCAAGATATATTCTTGTCAAATCGAATAGGACAACATTGAAGTTGGCTGAGCTATATATAAAATGGATAATTTGATTCCATGGTATCCCGAAGAGCATAGTAAATGATCGAGATCCATTATTCACGAGTGGATTTTGGAAGAGTTTACAAGAACTTTGGGAACCGAGTTGTGATTGAGTACGGCTTATCATCCCTAAACTGCTGGTCAAACCGAGAGGGTTAACCAAGTTTTGGAAGATCTCCCGAGGGCTTGTGTATTGGACTTCGGAGGATCATGGGAAGACCATCTACATTTTGTTGAGTTTGCATATAATATTAGTTAACAGTTGAGCATTGGGATAGCACCATATGAGGCGTTGTAGTAAACCGTGTAATTCTCCATCATGTTGGTTAGAAACTAGAGATAAGTTGATACTTGGGCCTGAGATGATTAGAGAGATGTTGGATTATATCGAGATCATTCGGCAACGAATGAAGGCAGCCCAAGATCGTCAGAAGTGTTATGCCGATAAGCGTCGAAAAGACTTGGAATTCAATGTAGGCGATATGGTTTTCATGAAGATTTCGATGTTGAAGCATGTTGTTCGATTCAGAAGTAAAGGAAAGTTAGCCGCAAGGTTCATTGGACCGTTTCCGATAGTCGAGCAGATTGGAAAGCTCGCGTATAGATTGGATTTTACCGAGAAGATGTCGAGTGTGCACAATGTTTTCAATGCGTCGTCTCTATGAAAGTGTGTGCACGATTCGAATGTGGTGGTATCTCCGGAAGAGTACAAAGACCTAGAAGTCAAGATCATAGTTACAAAACCTCGTAAGCCACTTCGCATTGTGGGGAATGACACAAAACAACTTAGGAGGAAGACGGCTAAGCTATTCAAGGTGCAACAGAGTGTTGATGATGTTGATTGTACGTGGGGGATGGAAGAGGGTATGAAGACGACCCACCACGAACTCTTCATCAGTATGACCCATTAATGTCGTGTCACCTTACATCATTGTAACTTGTACTATTTCATTAGAATTCCGCGTGCTAGGATAAGGCTATGGATGCATGGCTTGATGGATGCTAGTTTGATTGGTAAATTGGCTGCTTGTGGATGATAGGCATGCATAATTGTTGTGGTTGCTCGTGTTTGCTTGGAGTTCAAGGGGCGAAATTCCTAAAGAGGGGGAGAAGAATGTAATAGCCCGCATTTTACGTATCAGTGGATCGTAAAATATTACTATTTAATTCCCTGAGGGTTGGTTCATTCTCATATTGTGATATATTGTTTATGGGGATGTGAGGCATTTCCATAATTTTTACCAATTTTATTTGTGACCACTTTGCCTCTGTTAGTCTTGTACAGGGCATAACTTTTAACTGAGATCGAATCAGATGCTAAGATTGATTATTTCGGAAAGGAAATGATGTTTCCCTTTCCGTACAGTGGTCACATTTAAGATTTGAGTATGGGGAAATCGCTGTTTTAGTGCTACATAATTTCTGTCTAGGCAAATGGTAATTAGTGGGCTGATTTGTGAGGCCCGCTAAGGCTTGGGCTGTTGGCTATAAATAGAGGATAGAGGCATGAAGAATGGCTTACTTTCTTCGTTCTCTCATTTGGTCGAGCTTGTGATACTCCTTGCTCAAATCAAATACACATCTCCTTGCTCATTTCATCGAATAAAGCTATATCTAAATCAAGAGAAGGGAGATCGCATCAAATTGAGAGATTTGAAGATCATTCTTCGTTGTTCGGGTTGGGAATTTAGTGATTTCAAGTTATTTCGAAGATTTGGTGAGTGATAAGCATCTCTCGCATGGATTCAATTAAGCATATGGGTTGTTTGAACTTATTTCATCATTTACTAGTTGTTTTCACCTAGATCTACATCATGGTAAGTATATTTTCGTTTGAATCACCATAGGATCTAATCTAGCAACTTAAGCTGGTAGTTCTTATGTTAGTCCATGTGTTTATGCAAGTTTAGATCCACTATTTTGTTTAATTCATTGTTTTAATCTTGATTTGGTGGAATTTATATTCTTAAGTGATGATTATTTGTTGGACTAGTGTTTGTTGATGATCGCTTGATCATATTGTTGAATGGTTGTTTGAAATCATGCTAGTTTGGAGTGGATTTGGTCGAATAATGCATGGGTCGTTCGGATTAGGTTGGCTCGTTCAGATCTGGAGTTGTGTCAATGGAGTATGTTCCAAGAAATGGGCAGGTTGTTGAAGTTGGGTCATCTAAAGATAAGTCAGGTTGTTGAAGGGTGTAACACCCCACCTCAGCTAGGGTCACTCACAAAGGGAATGCACTAGTTTTGGTGGAGTATTGTCTAGGTAAACATGCACAGAGATATCACAAGGCAGAACATAAATAAAGCAGCGGTAGAAATTAAAAACCAGCTTCTTATTATTTTCAAGAAAAGAGTCAAAAGCTCATATATCCAAGACATAAATTATTCCATTACATCAAGTTCCAAATAAAGAAGCATAAACTTAAAACAAAAGTAAATTATTCCCCATAAATAGCAGAAGCAGCGATAGCATAGCCCAAGACCAAACCGTGCATGATCTGTCAGAAAGCAAGCTAAATCCAAGCTAAGAGCTAGTGTTTCCTCCCTGAGAACCTGGGGAGGGAACGAAAGAAAAAGTGGCGAAAGAAAAAGGGTCAGTCATAAAGACTGGTAAGCCCTAGTGAATTTCAGTATGAAAACTAGTAAAGGTAACATGATATGTGAAAAATGGAATTAAACATAAGGATGATAACAGAACTGGTAGGATAATTAAGATAACAAGATAAGTCAAGTCTAGCATCGCATATTCAAGGTTCGTTGCACCAACTATACTAGTGTTCTGACCCATGTCAATTATTAATCATGAAATGATCCCTTGGCCCATTATCATGAAGTGACCCATTACGGGGTCCTAAAGTACGATCTACTAATCGATCGGCTTCCCTCAAGTCCTAGCTCGTCATGTGTCTGTGTCATACGGCCCTATCCTGAAATGTAGTTACATATGCTAGGTCCACCATAGGGTGTATCAAGTCCTATGGTGCCAACCACTGACACGAATCAAGCACGCACAGTGTAAATCTAAGGGTGCCCAATGCCTGCTTTTTCAACTCTGGACTACGTGCACGACCATAGTCTGCCTGAACTTACAATGGCGCACCTACTCAGCCGTCGTTCTGGTCGCTTACAATCAGCCCAGTAATCGTGCCCCACCCTGCCTAGTCCCAGGGTATCGTAATACATCTAAGTGGGATACTGCTGAAAAGGACTGCGTAACTAGGGTTTCTAATGGGTTAAGTGTTGTCATTCAAATTCGTGACTTAACCCTATCCAAATCATGTTTCAAGTTGGTTAAGTGTGTTCAAGAGGTTCATGACTTGACCCTATCAAATCATCGTGTCAAGTTGGTTAAGTATATTCAAGTGGTTCATGACTTAACCCTATCATGTGGCATTAATTCATTAGTGCACCTCAACCTCTCACATTAGACTAACTGCTGTGGTTACTGGATTTGCTGGGCGGTTCTGGGCAGATTTACACCACAACATAGTCTAACCTCGGGTTTTACGTGCGATATGACCAACTACCCACATTGGATCCTATTGTTTGCAGCCACTGGATTTGTCGGGCGGTTCCGGGCAGATTTACACTGCAAACTCAACCCAACCTCGAGTTGGCCATTTTCAAGTTTATCTAATTGTCATGCCCACATTCAAATTTTCATGTCAAAATTCATGTCGAGTTTTCATGTCATGTTTCATGTCAAATCGTGTCAAGTTCAAGTCCATATCCAGGTTCAGGTTATAATAACGTTCATGTTTAAAGCCAATTTAGGATTTACCTAATCTACCCAGATCGTATTCCCATCGCATATAAGCTCGAATCGATACAAATAAATCTAATTAGGGAATAACATACAAAGGGACGGGTATAAGGTGGCAAAAGTGATTACTAGCATAGCATGGTATGACTTGATAAAAGATTATAACATTACTGGGATATGGAATATTGGCCTCAAACATAAAGATTTCAAATCTAGCAAGATAAGGTACTAGTCAAGATAACAGTTGTCATAAGGTGATAGTATAGTCATAGTAATGATTGACATAAGGTGACAGTATAGTCATGGTAACGATTGACATAAGGTGGTAGTCATAAACTAGTGACTAATAGCAGATTCAACATGATAATATGAGGGGTTTTCTTTTTGATATACAACATGAATAGGCCCCAAATCAATGTCACAATATATCCAAAAGTCAAGATCGAAGATGAACAAGAATGGATGTAAAACAGTCATCATACATAGGTCCAATTTCAATTTACATCATATTCATATTACATTTACAGTTTAAATCTAAAAATAACTGGGGCTTACTGATCATGGTTCGAGAATTAGAAAAAGTGAGTCGATGTTGAATCTTTATATGCTTAGTCAAGTCCTAATAGAAATCCCCAAATCAGCAATTCCCTTAATGCAGTCTCAACATAGAAGAAGCAGTCCCTTTCTCAAACTTTTCAACCAGAATTAAAGCAGCATAAGGTCAGAAAGAATTTTGTGTAGAGAGACTGGTGTTAGGGGCTGTATTTATAGGGTCAAGTCAACGAATGTGGACAGAAATGAGGCCAGATACATCAGAGTGAATCCAGCTTCAAAAGTGGACTCGGCCACCAGGTCGACCCCTAGGTCGACACTATAGTCGACCTGGTCCTGGGTAGGTCGACTACATAGTCGAACCCCAGGTCGACCTGGTCCTGGGCGAGAAATTTCCCGCCCAGTCCATTCTGAGGTTTGAATTTCGAATTGAACTGTTTTGAACTTGAAAACTTCTGAAAACTTCGAAAGGTCATAGCTTGGTAATACGGACTCCGATTTTCAAAAACTCAGACTCGTTTCCAAGCAGAATTTCGAGACGAATGCAATGGCGTAACCCGTTTCCCTTGATTCTTATTTTAGAAATTAATTCTGCCTTGATTTATTGTTATTACACGTTATAAAAGCACGGGTTGTTACATTCTCTCCCCCTTAAAGGATTTCGTCCCCGAAATCTCTAAGTTAGGGAGGATGTGTCCTACCATCCATCATCCATCTACTCACAGCATCATCCAGAGGCAACCATTGTCCTTAAAAGATTTCTAGTGTTGTATGAACATATGCAGAAAGTGTGTGTATATGTACTTATCTAATGCAAAAGATCAGGCGGTTACTGATTCAGTAAACCTCCTTAATGCAAAATATGTTAGTGTCATGAATCCAACATGTATGCAAATTCCTAACATAGTTTATAATCTCTACATGAGTGCACAAACATTCATCCATATGCGACATCCAAGTGATAGCATAACAAGTTCCATCCATGTACAAGTATAAGCACTCATGCATATGCAACATGGAAATGTGACTGAGCCGATCTAGTGCCTAATGTGTGTCATGCATCCACTAGCATCCACTTGCAACCACTTGCAACCATTTGCAAACATCAACCATAACATGTTTCAATCACATGTTTACATCCATATGGTTCTACCTAAGGTTCTCAAGACAAGATCGAGAAGATAACAAGACAAACGTGGATAGTAAAAGCATGATACAAAAAGGTTTTCAAGTTTATAGGAAAAAGAGATCAAGAATGTACCCTAAAAAAGAAATGGGTAAAGCGCGCGTATCTTCTCTTCAGTTTCCCAAGTTACGTCTTCTTGGGCTTCACTCCACTGCACTTTAACTAGCTTGACTTCTCGATTCCTTAGTTTCTTAATCTCTATTCCTAAGATACGCATCGGAACTCGCCTCAATATTGCTTCTTTTTCCACTTCTACATCTTCAAGGATGCTTGGCTCAATCACTTCGGCTGACTCATGCAAGCACTTCCGGAGATGCGAGACGTGAAAGACATTGTGTACTCCATTCAGTTTCTCGGGTAAGTCTACCTTATAGGCCATCCGTCCAATCCTCTCAGTGATGGGGAACAGTCCTACGAACCTTGGTGCTAGCTTTCCAACTGCTCCAAAACGAACTACATTGCGTAACGGAGAAACTTTTATAAAGACCATATCTCTGACTTCGAACTCTAGGTCTGTCCATCTCTGGTCCGCATAAGATTTCTGTCTATCTTGGGCCGTTTTCATCCGTCTTCGTGTCAACTCAATCTTCTCAGAAGTGTCCCTTATCATGTCGGGCCCAAGTATAAGTCTGTCTGTCGTCTCCCACCAACAAGTTGGCGACTTGCACGGTCTTCCATATAGGGCTTCGAACGGTGCCATTCCGATGCTAACTTGGTAACTATTATTATATGCAAACTCCACTAGAGGAAGATCGTCTTCCCAAGTGCCACCAAAGTCAAGAATGCATAGCCTTAGGAGATCTTCTAGTACCCTATTTACCCTTTCGGTTTGTCCATCCGTCTATGGGTGATAGGCCGTGCTTAAATTCAGTCGTGTCCCCATTGCTTCTTGCAGACTACTCCAGAACTGGCTAGTGAAAATCGGGTCACGATCACTAACTATACTAGAAGGAACTCCATGCAACCGTACTATTTCTCGAAGGTAAATAGACGCTAGCCATGATGCGGTCCTCTTGCCTTTCACTGGAATGAAGTGAGCACTTTTCGTGAGTCTATCAACTATGACCCATATGCTAGTATTTTCCTTCCTTGACCTAGGCAGTCCATCCACGAAATCCATCGAGATTGTAACGTCCCAGATTTTTGAACGATGTTTACGAATATTTAAAACTTGTTTAAATATTAATTTGGCAATATTAGCAGATTTTATATTGAGTTTACTTTATAAAATCGAGTTCAAAATATATAATTTATTATATAATTAAAACGAGCTCGAAAACGACGCGGCAGTTCATAATTTTCGATCTGAACTTTAATTGAATATACAGAATCCGTTTGAAATCAGAATTCTGTGAAACAAGAAATGTTGAACTAATTTAATTATATTTTTCTAATAAAAGAGAAAAATCGTGATTTCGTCATATAGATGGTAAGATATGCCCAGATTAAAATTTCCAATAGTCGCTATAGAATCGTTCATCGACCGTAACGGTTTATTTGAAATAACTGCATATTGGATTCGAATCTGGACAAGGTTCTTTTGAGACGTAGTTATAATTTAATTTTTAGAATTTTACTGTAATTTTTAATAAATTAAATATGCAACTTTTTATTTGAGGTATTTTGCACCCTGTATCAGTATTTTGGGATTTCACAATATGAGTTAATCTACCGATATTATTACATTTTCGGGATCGCGACACCCCACTGAACACAACTGTATTTTTATTTCAGTCCGCAACGCTCATATATGAATATAACCACATACATAGTGTTGTGGATAACTTTTATTGAATGGTTAACTGGTCAAACGGACTCCAAATTTAACGAAACAAGTTTCATACGAAACCTTAGGAAGAGGTCTAGTGGAACGTCAAGGCCTCATATTTTTAGGATTTTTTCTGTAATTTTTAGAAATTAAAGCTCGGTGATTTTCATCAATATTTTCTAAGGGATTTTTTCAAACGACATCGGAATTCGACGAAACATATCCCATTGGGTCCGGAATATCTTTTTATGTTAGGATTAGGTATCACTTCTTGAATTAGGAGTCAAATGGGATGTTAATTTTACGAAAAACTAAATTACATGAAAGTTTTAAAATGGAACAAAAAGGGAAAAACGTGGGTGGACATGTTGTATGCATGCCTGCATGCGCAAGGCCATGCATGGCCTTTTGGCCTAACGTGTAAAGAGAAGAAAAAAAAAAAAAAAAAAAAAAACAACAAAGTGCTGACATATAAACAAGGCAGACAAGATAAGATTGCAAACAAGGTAAACAAAAGGTAAGACACATTGTGTTTAAAAATATATATATTGGTACCTTAATCTCATTTGTACACAGACACATCAGCTTTTACCAACAATGAAAAAGACATCACAGTATGCTTGCCGACCAAACATTTACAAATGAAAATGACATATTAGAATCCTTGCCGACCAAGGTTTTCCCCATCCAAGAAAAGAAAACAGCTATTCTAATTGTAGAGCCTGCAAACCTATTTTCGTATATATTTATATATAATTTAACCGTGGCCACCAAGTAACTTTCTCCTATATAAAGACCTACTTTCTCTTCTCATTTGCCAACAGAAACATTCCCGTCTACAACTTAAAAAAAAAAAAAAAAAAGGGATTGGAAGAAAAACGAAAATTGGAGAAAGAAAGGCCATGCGTGAGGAATGAAATGGCAAGTGGGAAAGAAAAAGGAGTAGCAATAGCAAAGTTTCATGTATGGTGGTAGTTGCGTGAAAACAAAAGTGGGGATTGGAAGCTTTGGTTTGAGTAAATTGGTGAGTAGCAGCAAGTCTTACGTGGTGAAGTAATGAGGCAAGTGTGGACAAAAGAAGAGGAGCGTTGAGGGGCGAAGCACTGTGCGTGCATGGGAAGTCAAGAGGGGAAGCAGCGTATTTTCTGGAAGTGCGATGGTCATCCGAGATGTTGATGCAAGCTTGAGAAAAACAGTGGAAGGGATCGCCGGAGCTTCTGACATGGTTGCGTTCGGTGCAGATGGCGACTTGAGGAGCCGGGACTGGAAGGAGCTTGCGGCATGTTGAAGCACACTAATGACACTGGATGAAACAAGAGATGTCGAGTCCGTATCAGTTAACACGGCAGTACGGTGTTGGTTTGATCAGAGTTGAACGCAGCTGGAGGCTTGTAAACAAACCATTTTGACAACGAATGGAAAACCCAAGGTGAGTTCAACTCACTCAGTTTACCCCGTTTATATTTTATATAAACCGGGTTTTTATTTCTATTTTGTGTGCAATGTTTGCTGATGGTTGGTGATTGGATGTTATAAATTGTTTGTTGACTGTTATTGGTTGAACTGTATGGTTGTGTTAAAATTTAGGTAACTCATTTGATGCAGGGAAGGACAGGTTGGAGGGATCCAACCGGATTCCCCAAATATGTTGTTATTTATATGAACCGTTAATCAGTTTGATTGATCATTTGTTGTTGAAACCAAATCCAACACTTGTTTGATTTTAACCAATGGGTGACATTGGTTAAGTATTTATCGGCAGATGGCCCGTTAATGAATCGTTTTATGGAAATTGGTTTATCGTCATGAAAAGCGATAGAAATACAGTTATAAAGTTGTTTTATAACTAAAGTTAGTTTTGAAATCTATTTTGTATAGATTATTTTAAATGAAGTGATTAAGAGAAACAAATGATTAATTTTGTTTGAACTTACAAAGAAGTATACAAAGTAAGATTTGCATGTTAGCGAGTTTTGCGGCAAATATGAAGCGATTTACCAAATGTTTAAGATTGAATGTAATGGTTAAATGGGTTTATTTAACCTAACTAGATTGTTAATTAAATCAAAATGAAAGTATTTAAATTAATCTTCTTTATTTAACCAAGTAATAATGGGTAACAAAGTAACCGTGTTGAAATGTCCAAGTCAACCACTTGAACGAGAATAGTTATTTTAAACTATTCATTTGATTGGTGATTTTCATTGAAATTAATATCATTTTTTTTATAACCTTTTGAGGAAGATTAATTATTTTTGTAGTAAACCAACTGATATGAATAACGGTAGAAGATTGACAAGGAATCGAACTATAAAGGGATTGTAAAAGAATAGTACATGAATTTATAAAGAGACTCGATAAACAAGATTTGAATATATATGTAATAATGTTTTCTAATGGAACCAAGTATTTTTGATATATCGAGTCAAGCTTTCTATAAAAAGAAGAATGTTAACCTGTAAGGTGAATAATGAAAGGAACCAGATTTGAAATGGAAATGGTGGTAAAGGAGATTTGCTGAATAAAACCCATGTTTATAACCAAAGGGCATTTTAGTAAGTTTACTCATATTTATATGAGTTAGAATTTTGATTTATCCCTTGAAGGGAATTTTACAAAAAGGAAAGTTTTAAACAAATTTTCATATGAGTTGAAATCGAACAAAAGCTTGAGCAGATTGAATTCTACTATAAAAGTGAAGATAAAATGGTGAGATATGGGGATAAATGTTTTAGATATCGAATGGAGTTAATTGAATCAAAGTGGTCATAAATGGGGTTATATAGAGATGATTGGGTTAATTATTGAAATGAGATTTCGTTAATAAACTCCTATCTAATCCGAAGATAAGAATGTAGTCGGCTCAAGGTCTGAGAGGTAAATAAATACCCCAACTTGAACGATTTCATGATTATCCAAGGGTGATATTAGTTTAAATACGAAGGTAGTGAAGAGGAAGAAAAAAAATGATATTTCTGCGGAATATATTATAACTATAATTCGAAGAATTATACGTTGAATAAATGGGATTTGGAAATAAGGATTTAGAAAGCGATATTCCAAATGTTGAAAGATTTAGAAATGTAATTAACAACTGTTTAACTTAAAGGGCCAAGGGATGCTGTATTCTGAACCAAGGAACCCGTTGATTTTTTTTATGGATGATGTTTGTTTGTTTATTTTGATAGTTAAATCACCAACTATCAAAATCTGACCAAAACGATTGTTGGTATGGAAAGACCGGGATCGAATTTATATTCGAAAACCATTCCGACCAATAAATACGTAAGCGTTAAAGATGTCAGAAGATGGTCGAGATGGAGTATCGAAGACCGTTGATCTTCATGAGCGGAAGAACTACTCGTTAAATTTCTCTGGCTAGCTACCAGAGTTATGATGACTTGTGATTCTGTCGTGATTGAAATCTTTGGATTTGCAAGGACTTCTCGCTACTGATCCTTGGGGTGACTCCTATAAAGGATGCAGTAGGAGGGTGCCTTCGTTTCATCCTGTTCCTGGATGATGTGTATGGACGAGATGAATGGTGGTTAGATTTCTCAAAAGTCGATTATAGCCTCAAGTCTCATCAACCGGAAATGACAAAAATCGGGCAGGCAGCATGGCTATGTGGGTCGCTCCCATTAGGGTGTATGATCACCTATCTAGAGAAATTCCATTTGCTTCTTTAATCTGTATTCGATGCTGTCCCTTGTCGGGAGGCGGTTGCTGATCCCAACCGTCGGTGATATACATTCGATACACTCAAGCGAAATGAGTGGTCGGTCATGTGAGGGCCGGGTTGCAAGATGTTCTTGTTGAACCCAGTGTATTCGTCTCTAGAGATACACGTTCGGAAGGTGGTCCCATACCTTGTCAAGTTGGAATCCAATATCCAATAAGTGCCCACGGTTTTCGATTGTATACTATATATGTGGAGCGTGAGATGCAAGCGTTCCACTAGATTGTTATTTATTTGTATTTAGACACTATTATAATATCAGAATAAGATCTGATTTCAAAACTGTTTTGGGTTATAGTAAGGTAAAAACCGTCCGTGTTTATGTGTGGGCTGGTCTTACTATTATTCTTTCCTTTCGAAAGGAGTTTGAACTTTAAAATCAAGTTGGATGGTTCCCCTTAAACTGTGCGAGTTATTCTCACTCTGGTTCACCAGACTGACCCGGTATTTGAAATGCTCGGGTTAGCCCGGGTTGCAGGTTCAGGTTATCAGATGCTCTGAAGTTCAGAGACGAGCTGGAGAGGTCCAGGCGTATGATTTAGACAAAATATTATTCCGCTGTGTTATTTTTTGAGGACAGGTTGTTATAGCTGTCCAGATTGTCTGTGGTACTCTGATGTTGTAAGTATATTTTCAGGCTCTCAATAAAGATTATTTCTATATTATATTTTGTTCCGCTGCGATGTGAGACTCTGATTCTGTGTATTGTTCTTCTTCTTATTCTTCTATTCTAATATTTCTATCTTATCTTTCTCATCCTCCAACTTCTTTCTTCTAGCTTTCTGGAGATTCGATACTCGAGTGGGACACCGTTTGTGTAAATGTCGATAATTCGAGTGTCGAATTTTCCGGGTCGCTACAGAGATACTCTCCCATTTCTATTGCGGAACTTCCAAAGGATGTAATAGCCCACCGGGCTTCTTCGACTCGGCCTTTACTTGTTGGCACACCATGCACTTCGAGACGAACTCTGCCACGTCCTTTTTCATTCCAGCCCAAAAGAACATGCGTTTCATATCCCAGTACATCTTATCCCCTCCGGGATGTATGGTCATCTTCGAGTGATGCACCTCTTCGAGAACTTTCCTTACTAGGTCTCCCACTTGTGGGACACATAGCCTTCCATCGCGCCTTAGCCAACCCTTATCATCTATGGCATACCTACTGAGGTGACTCGACGTCTCAACCCTAATCAGCTTGTCCATGATTCCGACTATCTGTGGGTCTTCCTTTTGTGAAGTCCCTACTTGATCTAGGAGTGTAGGTCTTAACTCAAGAGATGCAAACGTAGCAGTCAATGACTCAACAGAAGGTGTAAAATCAAAGGTTGCTATAAACTCAAGGCTTTTCCTTTCAACAAACAAGGGGCTCAAAGTCAACCTTTTTCTACTTAGCGCGTCCGCCACCACATTACCCTTGCCAGGGGTATAAGCTATATCGAAGTCATATGATGCAAAGAACTCCATCCACCGCTGTTACCTCAGATTCAAATCTTTATGTGAGAAGAGGTACTTAAGAGATTTGTGGTCGGTATACAGCTCGAACCTCTCACCTAGAAGATAATGGCGCCAAGCTTTAAGTGCAAAAACAATCGCGGCCAACTCCAAGTCATGTGTGGGATAGTTTTTCTCATGAACTTTAAGTTGTCTGCCCCTGTAGCATATTACTCTTCCTTCTTGCATTAGGACAATGCCTAATCCCGTGCCGCACGCATCTGTGTACACGGTAAACATCTTACCTCCATCGGGTAATGCCAAAACTGGAGCTGTGGTAATGGCTCTCTTAAGTCTCTGAAAAGCAGCGTCACATTCTATGTCCCATGCAAAAGATAGGTTCTTCTTTGTTAACTTAGTAAGAGGGGCGGAAATCTTAGCGAAGTCCTTAATGAATTTCCTGTAGTAGCCCGCCAAACCGAGAAAGCTCCTCACCTCCGTTGCATTCTTAGGAATTTTCCAGTCCTGTACCGCAACTACCTTTGCGGGGTCCACGGCTATGCCTTGCTTAGAAACTACATGCCCAAGGAATCGAACTTCCTTCCTCCAAAAATGGAATTTGGAGAACTTAGCCTTTAACTGGTGTGCCCTAAGCGTTTCCATGACTTCCTTGAGATGTCTAGCATGCTCTTCTTCATCTTTTGAGAAGATCAAAATATCATCCACGAAAACTACCACAAACTTGTTAAGGAACTCCCGAAGCAACCTACTCATCAAATCTACAAAGTACGCGGGTGCATTCGTTAATCCAAACGGCATGACGAGCCATTCAAAGAACCCATCTGGAGTCCTAAACGCAATTTTGTCAATGCTATCCTCAGCCACTCTAAGCTAATGGAATCCTGTGGCTAGATTGAGTTGAGAGAAAACAGATGCTCCCACAAGCTGGTCAAACGGATCATCGATTCTTGGTAGTGGGTGCCTATTTTTCTTTGTCAGCTTGTTTAACTCACGATAATCTACGCATAGACGAATAGCGAATACCACTGGAGCACCCCATTCAGAAATGCTTTGCCTTATGAAATTTTTCTCAAGCAACTCATTAACTTGTTTACTGAGCTCTCTTCTTTCTCACGGGGCCATGTGCCTAACGGGCAATGAATCTGGCTTGGCATTATCAACAAGATAAATTCGGAAGTCTATCTCGCGTTTAGGAGGTAACCCCCTCACTTCATCAAAGACATCTGGATATTCTCGGACCACTCTCACAGACTGCAAATTATCGTCGGAAGAGTCAAGGGATTCAAGATAACACAACATGACCGGACCCTTAGGGTTACAAGAAATTTCAAGGGTATTACCAAGGCGAGTCATGAGCCTCACTACCCTTCGTTCACAATCAAGAATGGCTCCATAATCGGACAGCCAATCCATACCCAGGATCAAACCGTATCCCATGAATCCGAGAACATAAGCATTACACGTGAATTCTACGCTTAAGATAGAGATCCTCAAATCCACACACATCATAGATAAATGGGCGGAGCCCCCAATTGGATTTGAAACTATAATGGGATTCTCAACCAGACTAGTACTTAAGTGCAGATTTTCAACAATATCAGAAGAAATAAAAGTATGCGATGCGCCAGAGTCAAATAAGGTTCGAACAGGAAAGTCAGAAATGTAAACAAGGCTTTCTACGGAAATATTACTACCTCAGTCAAGAGCTGGAGTGGTGTTGAGAGCATGCAATTGCCCTCCAGAAGGTCCTTCTCGTTGGGTCTGCCCTTGCCCCTGCCCTTGCTTCTTAGGGCAATCCTTGCTGATGTGTCCAGTGTCTCCACAATGAAAGCATTCACCCAACTTCCTCTTCTTCTTTCTACAGTCTTTAGCTAGATGCCCAGTAATACCACAAAAGTTGCACTTCCTCGTCTCACGTGGTTTGTTGTTGCCCTTGTTATTCTTGTCGTTTCCCTTCTTGAAGTCATCTTTTTTATTCTGAGTCTCATTAGGCTTAACCTCCTTCTTGCTATTCTTGTCTTCCTCATGAAGTAGAACCATATCCACCAAGCTTTCAAAGGTCGCCCCCATGGGTATATGAGTTATGGCCAAGCTATGTAGTGGCTCGTTCAATCCTAGAGAAAAGCGTACAGCCTTCTTCTGGGCTGTGTTGACCAAATCCAAACCGAACCAAGCAAGCTGATTAAACTTATTCACGTACTCCCTAACAGACATGTCCCCTTGCTTGAGTGCTAGGAACCTCTCCATCTGAAGGTTCTCTTCTGCTGATGATAAGAATTTAAGCCTAAACCTCTCTCTAAAGTCTGCCCAAGTCTCAACTGGCCTGGTAGCATTGGTGACTTCCCACCAAAATGCAGCTTCTTCTTTCAACAACCATGCTGCCAACTGGACTTCCCTATGGTCCTCCATATCAAAGATAATGAACAAGTCTTCCGTCTCCTTTAGCCAATTTCGTGCCTCAACAAAGGTTTCAGTTCCAACGAAGTTCTTGCCGCCCATTGCTTTAAAGTCTTTGCATATTTTGGCAAAGGCGGTACCGGGAGGAGGAGGAACCGTGGCCACTGGGGGAGGAGGAGGAGGGATGTCTGCCATGCCCGCATCGTTGGCCCTAGATTCTAAATACCTTCGAAACCATCTAGGCACGGGTATTCCCTTAGGCAGGTTAAGATCAACCATGCTGAAAAACGAAAAGAAAAGATTCAAATAAGGAAACAAAGGAAAGTGCTAATGGCTTCTTGGGGAATAACCTTTTTAAACATAAAACTTCTCTTGAAAAATGCTTCTTTATAAATGGTTATGAAAATAGTTTCGGACGGTTTTTAAAAATTTTGCCCAGCCTGGTAACCTTCTGCTCTGATACCAAATGTAACACCCCACCTCCGCTAGGGTCACTCACAAAGGGAATGCACTAGTTTTGTTGGAGTATTATCTAGGTAAACATGCACGGAGATATCACAAGGCAGAACATAAATAAAGTAGCGGTAGAAATTAAAAACCAGCTTCTTATTATTTTCAAGAAAAGAGTCAAAAGCTCATATATCCAAGATACAAATTATTCCATTACATCAAGCTCCAAATAAAGAAGCATAAACTTAAAACAAAAGTAAACTATTCCCCATAAATAGCAGAAGCAGCCATAGCATAGCCCAAGACCAAACCGTACATGAGCTGTCAGAAAGCAAGCTAAATCCAAGCTAAGAGCCAGTGTTTCCTCTCTGAGAACCTGGGGGGAAAACGAAAGAAAAAGAGGCGAAAGAAAAAGGGTCAATCATAAAGACTGGTAAGCCCTAGTAACTTTCAGTCTAAAAACTAGTAAAGGTAACATGATATGTGAAAACTGGAATTAAACATAAGGATGATAACAGAACTGGTAGGATAATTAAGATAACAAAATAAGTCAAATCTAGCATCGCATATTCAAGGTTCGCTGCACCAACTGTACTAGTGTTCTAACCCATGTCAAGTATTAATCATGAAATGATCCCTTGGCCCAGTATCATGAAGTGACCCATTACGGGGTCCTAAGGTACGATCTACTAACCGATCGGCTCCCTGCAAGTCCTAGCTCGTCATGTGTCTGTGTCATATGGCCCTATCCTGAAATGTAGTTACCTGTGCTAGGTCCACCATAGGGTGTATCAAGTCCTATGGTGCCAACCACCGACACGAATCAAGCACGCACAGTGTAAATCTACGGGTGCCCAATGCCTGCTTTTTCAACTCCGGACTAGGTGCACTACCATAGTCCGCCTGAACCTATAATGGCGCACCTACTCAGCCGTCATTCTGGTCGCTTACAATCAGCCCAGTAATCGTGCCCCACCCTGCCTAGTCCCAAGGTATCGTGATACATCTAAGTGGGTTACTGCTGAAAAGGACCGCGTAACTAGGGTTTCTAATGGGTTAAGTGTTGTCATTCAAATTCGTGACTTAACCCTATCCAAATCATGTTTCAAGTTGGTTAAGTGTGTTCAAGCGGTTCATGACTTAACCCTATCAAATCATCGTGTCAAGTTGGTTAAGTATATTCAAGTGGTTCATGACTTAACCCTATCATGTGGCATTAATTCATTAGTGCACCTCAACCTCTCACATTAGACTAACTGTTGTGGTTACTGGATTTGCCGGGCGGTTCCGGGCAGATTTACACCACAACATAGTCTAACCTCGGGTTTTACGTGTGATATGACCAACTACCCACATTGGATCCTATTGTTTGCAGCCACTGGATTTGCTGGGCGGTTCCGGGCAGATTTACACTGCAAACTCAACCCAACCTCGAGTTGGCCATTTTCAAGTTTATCTAATTGTCATGCCCACATTCAAGTTTTCATGTCAAAATTCATGTCGCGTTTTCATGTCATGTTTCATGTCAAATCGTGTCAAGTTCAAGTCCATATTCAGGTTCAGGTTATAATAACGTTCTTGTTTAAAGCCAATTTAGGATTTACCTAATCTACCCAAATCGTATTCCCATCGCATATAAGCTCGAATCGATACAAATAAATCTAATTAGGGAATAACATACAAAGGGACGGGTATAAGGGGGCAAAAGTGATTACTAGCATAGCATGGTATGACTTGATAAAAGATTATAACATTACTGGCATATGGAATATTGGCCTCAAACATAAAGATTTCAAATCTAGCAAGATAAGGTTCTAGTCAAGATAACAGTTGTCATAAGGTGATAGTATAGTCATAGTAATGATTGACATAAGGTGAAGTATAGTCATGGTAACGATTGACATAAGGTGGTAGTCATAAACTAGTGACTAATAGCAGATTCAACATGATAATATGAGGGGTTTTATTTTTGATTTACAACATGAATAGGCCCCAAATTAATGTCACAATATATCCAAAAGTAAAGATCCAAGATGAACAAGAATGGATGTAAAACAGTCATCATACATAGGTCCAATTTCAATTTACATCATATTCATATTACATTTACAGTTTAAATCTAAAAATAACTGGGGCTTACAGATCGTGGTTCGAGAATTAGAAAAAGAGAGTCGATGTTGAATCTTTATATGCTTAGTCAAGTCCTAATAGAAATCCCCAAATCAGCAATTCCCTTAACGCAGTCTCAACGTAGAAGAAGCAGTCCCTTTCTCAAACTTTTCAACCAGAATTAGAGCAGCATAAGGTCAGAAAGAATTTTGTGTAGAGAGACTGGTGTTAGGGGTTGTATTTATAGGGTCAGGTCAACGAATGTGGACAGAAACGAGGCCAGATACATCAGAGTGAATCCAGCTTCAAAAGTGGACTCGGCCACCAGGTCGACACTATGGTCGACCTGGTCCTGGGTAGGTCGACTACATAGTCGACCCCCAGGTCGACCTGGTCCTGGGCGGGAAATTTCCCGCCCAGCCCATTCTGAGGTTTGAATTTCGAATTTTGAATTCGAATTGAACTATTTTGAACTTGAAAACTTCTGAAAACTTTGAAAGGTCATAACTTGGTCATACGGACTCCGATTTTCGAAAACTTGGACTCGTTTCCAAGCAGAATTTCGAGACGAATGCAATGGCGTAACCCGTTTCCCTTGATTCTTATTTTTAAAATTAATTTTGCCTTGATTTATGGTTATTACACGTTATAAAAACACAGGTTGTTACAAAGGACTTTGGGTCATTTTCTTTAGATGGGCCGCGTGGTGTTAGGTGGGCCGAGAAGATGATAGGTCAGTGGTGTTTATACATAAAGCCAATGCTGTGAAGTCGGGTCGTTCGTGATCCAATGAGTCAAGTCGTTCATGATCCATTGAGTCGGGTTATCCATGATCCATTGAGTTGGGTCATTCGTGATCCACTGAGTTGGTTCGTTCGTGATCCACTAAGCCGGATCGTTCGTGATCCATAGGTCGGGACGTCCAAGCACCTATGAGTTGGCTTGTCCAAGCATGTCGGGTCATTGAGCACCGATGAGTCGAGTCATTGAGCAACGGTGGGTTGTACATGCTTAAAGAAGGAATCACAGTGTTTTGGAAACGCTGTGAAAGGAGTCTGAAATGTTATGGAAGGTTGTACATAGCAAGGGATGAAATGCTGTGAATTGAAGGTCGACCAAACAACGAATGTTTTTGTTTCGATGATGGATGTGGCTTCAAGTTATATTCAAGCAGGAATGTTCGAGGTGTCGTTAAATGTTCATTGATTGATGAAATGCAATGAATGTGAAGACGACTCAAAGATGTTGAATTTGTGAATAATGGTTGCTCAAGAAGGCGCTTAAGCTATCGATAGTCGCCGGTGACGACGACTAGAGTTACCGAAGGTTGAGGAGTTATCGCTGTCGTAGGTTCTGGCGAAGTCAAAGAAGGGGTACAATAGGGACGTCTAAAAGACTATCATTAGTTAAGTACCCTGGGCTGTCATGATGGGCCTAGAGATATGAGTCGTGAAGGCGTATGGAGTTTTGCTAGAACCGGGGTTACCATTAGCCCTTGATGGATGACATGGTGTTGAGCCGGTCATAAAATTAACGATGGTTTAGAAGCAAGATTGGCGGTGATAGTCATGGATGATGATTGTTTTACTTGTATCATCTTGTGTAGATTATTTGACGTCGCAAGAGATATCTCTTGGGTGCTTGTCTGATGTTAGTTTAGGCCTTCGGGGCTTGTGCTTGGGAGATGTTGATATCGATTAGGATGGTCTACGCTCGACAACTGATTTCCATGAATGCACTCTTTGTTTCTACTTGACTTTTGTAAAGTCTATCACTATCGGATGTAGGGAAGACGGGTTTGGGCTCTTCTCGGTTGATGTTGGTAGATTAGATGATTGATCTGCCTATTTCTCATATACTTTATTAAATATGTTAGATAGTTGTTTTATCACTCATTTAGACTATTGTCTGACTCAAGGTTTTATATCTCCCTCTTATTACCTTGGGTTGTTCATCCATGATGTTGTGGATGGGGAGACTAAGTGGCAGGTGACAGGTGATTGATCTTGGTGAGACGATGCTGCTGAGCGATGAAGAGCAGGAGGCTGGCGCATTTTTTTACCATCTACCATTGTTGTTTTCCGCTGTTTGATGTATCCTCTTAGTGACTTGTAGTGAGGAACATTGTACAAAATTTGATGTTGTATCCAATCTGATGTTTGGACAATTCATGATGATATGAAAGTTAAAATTTTGCTCTATTCTGCTGTACTATTATTGCCTGTTGTATATGTTATATTATATTTTATCCTTGCGCTGTAAGTTATACGACGGGTTCCGCTTGTGTTATCCTACCCTAATGATCGTTCATAGCTGCCTGGCACGTATTTTAGCGCATTATTTCCTTTGTAAAGTGGAGGAGTTGTGGGTGGTCGTCACATTGTTGATGATTGAAGATCCTAGAGATGGATTAAAGAGAAGTAGCTCCCAAAGATCATGCATTTAATCGTTTAGAGCCAAAGGTGAGTTCTTGCGAACTCACATCTTTGACTCAAGCTTATATGCTCAGCATGTATGCCCTTGGCACATTTATGTGTGCGTGAATTGGTTTAATTTCATGAAATTTCTCATTTTGGAATTTTAAATGAAAATCCTTTGCAATCCCTCGATTGGGTATTTGTGCATTAGATAGTGTATGTTGATCGCCCTAAATATTAGGAATCTTTACGGGAAGTCCGAAATCGATTTAGTGGTCATAGCCGAGGCAAGCTATTACGTATGCCTCAACTCAAACGTCTGAGCTTGGTCATAGACATCCGTGCTGAGTCGAATTACAAAAAAAAGACAGAACTTCTATAGATGTTGGACCCTAAGGCTTAGACGTCTGTGGCCCCTTTTCTTGTTGTTGACTAGTGAAAACCACGATCAATAGTTTAGGTTGATTCAGGCTTCTTCCCGACCGAGGTTCGGCTCATTTGCTCTTTTCCTGTGTTTTCTCAATTACTTTAATTTGTGAATTTCAACAGCTCAATTTTACAAACTTTCAATTTATTAGATGTAAATGAATTTATAATTGTTATTTTTGAGATTTGATTTACGTTATTGATAGGTGAATTTTGAGATCGATTGTTATTACGATTGATATTTGTCGTGATTTGCCACTTCAAACTATAAAGGATTTTTATATTATTAGTAGACACCAAATCTTTTATTAAAATGGGTTCTAACACTATTTTCATATAAAGTTATTTTATAAATCATCTTCCAATCTACTAGTATATATTTATATAAACCTTTTCCTCACTCTAATGAGAAATCCAATTAAACACCTTAGTAAAATGGGTAGTATGAAATGCTTGCATTTGGTTCGACGATTAATTCTTGAACTCGTTCTTTTGAATTTGTGGCAATAATCGTAGTGTGTTTTTTTAGTGGAATATACAACTTGTTCGCATATATTCGAGTAAAGCGAGTTGTTATGGAACATGTAGTGTGACAACCTCCCACAACCCCAACACTAAAAAAAGAGAAATAATGCGCCGAAGGGTATGTCAGGCAGCAATGGACGATCATCAAGGTAAGGTAACAATCGCAGAACCTATCGTAAACTCATAGCGTAAGGATAAAATATAATAGGACATATACAACAGGTAATGATAGTGAAGCAGAAAACACTAAATTTTCGTAACAACTAGAAAGTAATTCCTATACACGTGGATAACAATAATAGTGTTTGTACAATTTGCCTCACTAAAATTCTCAGAGAAATAGAAAACAACAGAAATCCAAATACTAGATAGTACTAAGGATAGTACACCAGCCTCCTGCTCGCCTCCGAATAGCAACACCATCCTCACTAATCTATCACCTGTCACCTAGTCTGCCTATCCAACAATTGGATGAACAACCCAAGGTAATAAGAGGGAAACATAAAACCTTGAGTCAGACAACAGTCTTAGTGAGCGGTAAAACAACTAACTTTATCAATAAAGTATACGAGAATAGGTAAATAAACGAACTAATCTACCCAGCTCCAGAGAAGAACTCACTCCTGCCTTCCCCACACCTCACAGTGATAGCCTTTATGATCCATACATCCAAAAGAAACAACAATTCAGTCATAGCAATCAGAAAAACCATTCACACATGGCAAAAGAAACTCATACAACATCTAATACAACCAAGCATTCAAACATCCATGACTGACACTGCTTATCACCGCCAACCTTGCTTTGAAACCAACGTTAATTGTACGACCGGTTAAATAATTGGCCATCAATTGTCAAGGACTATGCACGATGCCTCAATTCTAGCAAAACCCCACACACTATACACAACACATGTCTAGGCAATACACGATGTCTAGGGCACCTAAACCACAACCTGTCTTCAATTGTACCCCTGCTTTGAGTCCGCTAGAACCTACAACAACGATATTTCCTCGCCTTCGGTATCTCTAGTCGTCATCAATGACAGATATCCAACCATTATCACCCCACCTAGAACAGCTTTGAGTTGTCATACCATTCGTTGTTCTACGCCGATCAACGAACACTTTTCAACAATTCGAACCTTCCTAAATGAATTCAATTCAAAGTCACATCATCACCATAAATGTCCAACCAGAAATGTTCGACCAGAAATGTCTGACTAGAAATGGCCGACCCAACTTTATGCCGACCCAACTTTATGACGACCCAACTTTATGCCGACCCACTTTACACCGACCCTCTTTATGCTGACCCAACTTTATGTCGACCCAACTTAGTGCTGATCCATGTTTATGCCGACCCAACTTTATGCCAAACCAACTTTATGCCGATGCTGACCCATTAGTGCTGACCCAAGTTTATGCCGACCCAAAACATGCATATGGCAATTCAACTCCGATTTCGACCAAAACTTCGCCAAACAATATATTTGACAAAACCTACTCGTCCAGATCATCAAATATGACCACAGACACGGTATAAAACCATTATTAACATCAAATACAACGATTCTCACCCAAAATTATGCAAATCACTCCAAAATTATGATAATTGATCATATGCACATTATTATAGATCTAACTTACATAATCATATGAAACAACATGGAATTACCTGTTTAAACTTACTAAATAAGATCCTAAGGTGTTTCCTTTAAAAGATGACTTACCAAAGTGTAGATCTTTGGAAAACGACTCAAATTAGATGAAAAACATGATCAAACACTCGTACTCTTTATTGAATCCATGTGAGAGATGTACATCACTCACCGATTCTCCAAAACATGCTAAAATGATGGAAATATGAATCCGGACAGTGAGCAATTCGAACAAAACTCCTCGGTTCGATGAATTCGCCCTTGAAATGATGTAGATCTAGCTTCCAATTGTGTAGATCTTCGATTTCCTAAGCTTGGATCTCGATTTTAATGGTGGAAAGGTGTTAAAGGAAGGAGGAACACAAAGCCACCAAAGGAGAGAATGGAGAAACTAAAACATTTCCTATATCCCTCACCCCCTATTTATATCTTTCGCCAACCCACTAATGGGCCTTTCCAATTCAGCTCATTATGGCTTACCAACCTAGACAACCAATGTTAAACCTTAAAACAACGATTGCTCCCAAACCGCTGAACAAATTTTATTGTAACCACTCTACGGAAAGGCAATCATCATTTCCTTTCCAATGGCACAGGTCTCACCAGTTGATTCGACCCGAGTCAAAAGTTATGCCCTGTACGAGACTGACAGGGGCAAAATGGTTACAAAGAAAATTGGTAAAAATTATGGACATGTCTCACATCCCCTTAAGCAACATATTAAAATATGAGAATGATCCAACCCTCATGGAATAAAATAAAAATATTTTATGATATTCCCATACGTAAAATGCGGGCTATTACATCCCCCCCCCCTGAATTTCTCCTCCGAAATTCCAAGCAACCACAACAATTCTGCATGCCTACCGTCCATGAAAAGCCAATTCTATCATTTAAACTAGCAACAATTAAGCCATGCATCCCTAGTCTTATCCTAGCATGCGGAATTCTATCAACGATCAACAAGATACAATGATGATACGATATTATAGGGTCCTACCAACTAGCTTAACCGTCTCTCACATACAACTGTCACCATCTTCACTCCATTGTACCTTGACTAGCTTAACCATCTTCCTCCTACGCTGTTTCGTGTCATTCCCCACAACACAAAGCGGCTTATGAGGTTTCGCAACTACGGTCTTGACTTCTAGGTCTTCGTACTGATCTGGAGATTCCACCATATTCGAATCATGCACGAACTTCCGCAAAAACGACACATGGAAAACATTATGCACACTCGACATCTTCTTAGGTAACTCCAATCTATATGTAAGCTTTCATATTCGCTTGACTATCGGAAATGGTCCAACGAACCTAGGAGCCAACTTTCCTTTACTCCCAAATCGAACCACATGCTTTAATGGCGAAATCTTTACGAAAACCATGTCACCAACTTCGAATTTCAAATCTTTTCAACGCTTATCGGCATAACTCTTTTGATGATCTTCGGCTGCTTCATTCATTGCCAAACGATCTCGATACAATTCGATGTCTCTCGAATCATCTCAGGCCCATGTACTAACTTATCTTCAGTTTCTAACCAACGTGCTGGAGAATTGCACGGTCTTCTATTCAACGCCTCGTATGGTTCTTTCCCATTGATCGACTGGTGGCTATTATTATAAGCAAACTCAACTTGATGTAGATGCTCTTCCCACGATCCTCCGAAGTCTAACACACAAGCCCTTAGGAGATCTTCCAAAACTGGATTAACTCTCTCAATCTGACCATCAGTTTGGGGATGATAAGCCGTACTCAAATGAAATTCGATTACCAAAGCTTCTTGCAAACTTTTCCAAAATCCACTCGTAAATAATGGATCTCGGCCACTCAATATACTCTTTGGAACAGCAAGGAATCGAACTATCCATTTCACATAAAGTTCAGCCAATTTTGATGTTGTCCTAGTCGACTTGACAGGAATGAATCTTGCACTTTTGGTTAAGCGATCCACGATGACCCAAATCCCTTTATTTCCTTCCTCGTTCAAGGTACTCCATCCATACTTGTTCCCAGTTCCACGTAGGAACCTCCAATGGCTGAAGCAATCCACTCGGTTCTTCTATTCAGCTTTTACCAACTGACAGTTCATGCATTTGGAAATGAATTTTCCAATATTTCGCTTCATCCCCTCCTAGTAATATACTCTCTTCATCTCCTGATATATCTTATTACCACCGCGATGAATCGCCAACTTCGAATGATGACATTCTCTCAGAACCTCATCTCTCAATCCATCAATATCAGGAACAACTAATCGCCCTTGCTATTGAAGCCAACCTTCTCAATCAACTTCGAACTCTTTATCTTCTGGTTCCAGCTTCTGGATAAACTTGACAAGCTTTGCATCTTGCTTTTGGCTCTCGCCAATCCTTTCGATGAGAGTAGGTCTTATCGATAAGCTTGCCGACATTTCAGGTTCCAGCTCACATCTTGGCCTGAAATCAATTCTTGCCAAATACTCGAGGCTCTTCCATTCTGAAAACATCGCTCCCAAACTTGCATGTCTTCGACTCAATGCGTCTGCAACTGCATTGCCCTTGCCCAGAGTATATGCTATACCAAAATCATACGATGCCAGAAACTCTAACCACCGTTGCTGCCGAAGATACAAATCCTTTTGGAAGAAACGATACTTCAATGACTTGTGATCTGTAAACAACTCGTATTGAACTTGTAACGGCCCGCAAAGTCCGTAACATCTGAGTTGACTATATACATCATACGTCCAACCCAAATATCACGAAAATACGAATCATTTTTTTTCGAAGAAAAAGGTAGAAGAAGAACAGAAACAACAACACAGAATCTCACATCGCAGCGGAACAAAATATAATATATCATAACCTTTGAAATACAAAATTTCAACTGTATAACATACACTTATCAGAGTACAACACTTACAACACAGCAGAACAAAACCATATATAACTAACGTTGAAGCCTCCTGCTCCAAGCTCCTTTAGATAGTTCTGTAAAATCCTGAACTACTTGACTGCCCGTACAAATTTAGGCACCCAAGAGTTTAGGTAGAACAAAACAAAATAAACTCCCGGTTAGTCATGGGACTGGTATGAGTAAACAGTTTAAAACGGTTTCAGAAAACTAAATGATATCTCATAAGACCATGCCGTATAACACGGAACGTGTTTTTCCCTTATGAGAATCCAAACACTTGACTTATCTTTCAAAATTCTTTTGAAAGGAATAATAATCTTTATACCAAAACTCTTTTGATATTATAATAATGTCTAAATCAAGTAAATAACAATCTAGTGGAACGTTTGCATCTCACGTTCCACATATATAATATACAATCAAAACCGCAAGCACTTATTGGGTAATGGATTTCCAACTATGACAAGGTATGGAACCACCTTTCGCTGGTATATCTCTAGAGGAGAATACACCAAGTTCAATAAGAACATCTTGCAACTCAGCCACACATGACCGACCACTCATTTTGCTTGAGTGTATCGAATGTATATCACCAACGGTTCGGATCAGCAACCGTTTCCCGAATGGGACAGCATCAACAATAGATTTTTAGAAATAAATGAAACTCTAGATCAGGTGATTATACACCCTAATAGGTGCGACCTACATAGCCATGCTGCTTGCCCGATTTCTGTCATTTACTGGTTGATGAGGCTTAATGTTACGCTTTATCATCACAACAGATTCACTTCGAATGCCCCATTGTCAGATCCATCGAAAATCACTAATTGACGTCTACAACAGTACATTACGTGTTAGCTAAAGAAGTTTCCTTCTCCTCTTCCACTCTTGGTACGGTCTCTCCATATTGACAACAATGGTCAAAAACTTCGATAGTCTGTGATTTAACTATCGAATAAAAACAAGTATTTCGATGGTCGATGATTTAACTATCGAAGAAAACAAGTGTTCATGCAATTATCAAACAATCACTGAGCCCTTAATTAATATTTCACTAATTAAATCGCTTCTCCATTTCCTTATCAATATTTGTTAACCAAATATTTTCAATACCCATACTGGCCTTTTACATTATTTGGAAAACATTTCCAAATATCGCCTTCCTTTATTTTCTAAACTTTAGAAAATATATGCTATTTATAATTGGAAAATATTCCAATTACTTATCTCTTTTCCGATCTCGTTTATTTCTATACTTAGGAAATATCCTTTATTATATTTCCAAGCTTACACTTATTTGGGTTAAAACGGATGTTGTGTAAAACATCGTTACGACAACCCAAATACTATATTCAACTAACTCTTACCCAACATTGATTTTCGAGCCTGAAATCTTACTATTTATTTGTTAATAATGAAATCAATCAAGTTGGGGTATAACTACCTCTCAGACCTTGACTGAATAACATTTACAACATCAAAACAGATATGACTACTTACTCGAATAATCAATACCATACACTACTTATTCACTTTTAAACACGTATATGCTTTCTCTTTCTATTCTTACGGGATTTTATTCCTAGTCTTCCTTTATGATTTTACTATTCTATTCTTTAGTTTGTTTTCTTATCGACTTCTATATATATCGAGACGTTGATTTCTAACTATCAAATTATCTTAAAAATATTCTAACTCCTTAAATTTTCGGAAAAATTCGCCATAACCTCCTTTGTACGGGAGCATCGGGATATTTCAAATAGCCTCACATGGCCCTCGCCAATACAAAAGAAAAAGAAAAAGCCAAGCGGCTTGCCGATCCTTGCATAAAATCTCATATATGAATTAAATACGTACCTTTTTGTCGAGCACTCTATCTATTTCACTTCTATACTTTATTCCAAACCTGTCTCATGTATATCCATACATTTCTAATTCATTTCAACTTAATCCAATCGTTTAAACTTAATAAAATCGTTTTAACTTAGTTTGTTAATTGATTTACAAATTAACTGGTTGCCTATTTCACCTTCATATTTGAGTATAACATGTTCAAATATATTTTAACTTACTTATAAACCAAATCTAATTCTATTTTTATGCTCGTTTCCTTATCGACTTCTATATTCAAATTCCACTTCAATTCTATTTGAATTCTCTTTTCAAATTCCATATTCAATTCTATTTGAATCCTATATTCAGATTTTCCATTTCAACTCTATTATTCAAGTTCTATTTCAAATTCCATTTGAATTCCTATATTCAAATCCCCTTTGAATTTTCTATATTCAAATTCCCTTTATTTAAATCTTCTTTATTCAAATCTCATTTGAATTTCTATATTCAAATTCTATTTCAAACTTTCTTTATTCATTCTTTAAACAAGTCTGGATTTCAATTCCTTCTGAAATCGACATTTCTATTTTTGGAAAATGGATTTCCATTTTCAATTTTACACTTGTATTTTTATTTCTGAATTATCCAATGATAATTCTTTTCACTTCATTTATGGACTTCGTTTATAAAAGAACTATTTATAAACTTCGTTTATAAAGGAACTACTTGTTTTATTTCTTTTCGAATAGGTTAATATTTCAAATTTTCTTTTCTTTTCTAACTTCCTGGATTAGAACAGCTAATGATTTTAAATTTTAATATATCACTTATCTAATTCAAAATATATATATACAACGATTTTCTAACTGAATTTCCCTTTCAATTTCTGAGTTCCAGATTAGCCGAAAACGACATTTTCTTTCCCAACAGGGTACTGATTTTATTTTTGGAAATGTATACGAAATAAAATACACTTGTTATAGTTTTATATTTAAACTAAAATAAATTAAATATCACTATCTAATTAGCCCATAAAAGAAATTACCTTTACATAAAATCATTTGATTTTATTCATCGATTAACTATCATAAATTTAGTTAAATTGCTAATTTAAATTCAGCTTATAATATTTCAATTTGAAAAACATATACCTCGCTATCACCACACGCCACGACAAAACGAACCATCAGCAACAACCTCGAATATTCCAACTCCATTACACATTTTATCAAACACCTTCAGCTTCTGCTATGTCCAGACCTCCTCCAATAAACCACACTATTCAACATCAGAGAAATCAATTTCCATTTCAGTTCTAGTTTGAACTTCTCTGCCTTTGACAACAATGGATTTAACAACAGCATCTAACCCTAACAATTACCACTTCATAACTAACTCCACCATTTCAGCAGCATAACAGCACACATCCGATTGCCTAAGCCCCTTTTTACCACAAAACAGTCGCCCTCTAGTTCAAACTGTTCGCACTCCACCAGTATCATCTCGAGGACCAACACCAACATCGGCCTTCCCAGAAAATCTGAATTGCGATAAAATCCTAAATCCAGCACCACTTCGAACCCAGAACACTTCTTGCTTCCCCAATCTTCACGACGTTGATACCCTAAGATTTTTGTTCGAACTCGAACTCCATCCCACTCAACAGCGACTGTACCTGCGTTGATTCCACTAACATCGCAGTTCAATCCATCAGTACATCGCACACTTGTCAGAGGTCGGAATCTCCTTAACACAACTCAGAAGAACCTACGTCAACCCCTTTTTATCTCCCTTGAAATCTCGAGTATTACCATCGATGTCGAACTCTACTCCTAGCTTGCTGCGTACAGTGACTAAAACGTGCCTTGCGCCTTGCAATTACCACATAGAAGTGACGAGCGACACTAACGAGACTCAAAGATACAGTCTTATGATTTTAGGAGAATTTTCCCAATTTTGTTTTTGAATTTAGGAGGCTCGGATTGATTTCATTTAGCTGAAAATGGAAAAGTGAATAGGAAAGAAGGGGAGCTCACGATTTAATAGGAAAGGGGTGCGACTCTTATTTGAACAGCGAGGCCATTCATGTGTGGAGATAAAGAATTCAACTTGTTTTGTTTATGTCCGCAACCTAAAATGATTTTATTTTATTTAAATTTGTTTTTCAACCATTGTCCTTTAATTTAAAATCCCCTTGACTGCGAACTCCTTTCGGAACCCAACAACAGTCCTTCCTAGGGTTAAACCCCCACTCTGAATCTACTGGGACAGGTTTCAAACCCCTATTCGATCAACTGGAGATGATATAAATTTAAATCGATATAAATTAAATTTAAAACAAATAAATTATTCCATAATTAAATTATTATTATCGCTTTTATATTCAAACAAAACTGACACTGATTTATCTGAATCATTTCGATTCAGTTTTAACTTCGAATTTATTTATTGTTTTTGTATTCGTCAATTTAATATATTCGATATTAAATCAAAATCGATTATTAAATTGATAACTTAATATAAAATTCCATTTATATTATCCACCCAATATTTAAATCCGTATTAAATATTTAAAATTAACCCATAAGAATCCGGGTCATTTCAATCTTTCCCACTTAAAATAATTTCGTCCTCGAAATTGCTAAGGTAGAAAAAGTGCTACAAACCCATTTATCTTTTCAAAACTTATTTATGTTGATACTCAACATTTCAAACTTCCTTGCGTAACTGTCTTTCGAATAAATCCCTATTCGATAACTCCTCCCTTCGAATAACTATATTCGATAATCTCTCTTTCGAATAACTAGATTCCAAAACCTTTCTTCAAATAAACTATATTCGATTTAATCTATTAAATTTACTCTTATCAATTAACTCTATTTGATTTAACTCTTTTCACTCAACTCCTTCTGAATAAGCTATATTCGATAACTCCTTTAACTCTATTCGAATAAATTATATTCGATAACTCCTTTTATTCTATTCGAATAACTATATTTGATTTAACTCCATTCGCTTGACTCTAGATCACAGCGATCACAATGGTTACGCCTGATTCCCTCGGGTAACATCCGACCGCCCTTGGCTATCTGCAGCCTTGCGAATTACACTAGCAGTCGTACGAAATGGCAACTTATCCTGAGTAACTATGTTTGACTAACTCTATCTCAATAACTATATTCGATCAACTCTAATTGAATAACTAACATTCAATTAAATCCTAATTCGATTAACTATGTTCAATTAACTCTATCTGGTTAACTCTTAATTTGAATAACAAATATTCGATAAATTCTAATTGAATAACTAATATTCAATTAACTCTACGGATTAACCCTAACTGATTAACTCTAACTGGTTAATTCTTACTCTAATCGATTTATTCTAACTCTAATCGATTTACTCTATTCGAATAACTCCTTTGGATAACGTTTATTCAATTATAAAGATTTACTTTTAGTAACGGTTCTTCACTTTATAAGTGTTCTCTTTAATAACTTTACTTCACTTATACAAGTGTTGTGTACCCCTTCTATTTAAAACAATTGGTGTTAAAAAACAATATCTCTTCTCTATATAAGTTCAGACTTATATATTCCGTTTATCGAATGATAAATATTTAATTTAATTTATAAACTGTTATTTATAAATTAATCTTTTCTACTTATCTGTTAAAAACATATTTCCATTTTCTATTCATCTTCTAAATATTCCTTTGATTAAATTCTATTTATTTAACAAATAAATATCTCATTTATAACATTCTATTTATTTTCTATAAATAAATATTTCCATTTAATCTATTAGTAAATGTTTTACAAATATTTCCTTTTAAATTCTATTTGTAAATGTTTTTACAAATATCTCTCCTTCTATTTGTTTGCACATAACTTCCTTTGTACTTTTTTTTACCAATATTTCCTTTATATTTGTTTTACAAATATATTTTATTTTTAACTCTTTTGGTTTTTCCTTTATTCACACCCAATTCATATTTCATTCACATTGATTTTACTCAATTTATTCATTTCGATCCATTTAACTTACTTAAGTTAAATTTAGTTTCAATCATTTAAATTCCTAGGATTTTATTTCAAAACTCCTTTGAAGTAATATAAATATATACATATATTTATATCCATCTCAAATTCAAAACATTTGAATTTTCAAACAACTTTTTTTCTTTTCAAATAAATTTCCATCAAAACTTTTCTAAGGCAGCAATTCATCACTTAGAAACTCGAAAATGAACACTGATGATGTTGCGACCATCATCAGAATTATTTCCCAGTCACTGAAGTGAGTCCAGTGCTTTATCATGTTCAAAATCCATTCAAATGATTTTTATTCAAAAATCCTTCCAAAATAAAGCTATATTATTTTAATAAAATTCGGAAAATATTTTCCAACTTCCCCGGATTTTAAATTCTGAATTCTGGTTGGAATTCAATTCTAGTTCATCTTATTTGTATTTTTCATTCATATACATATTCCTAATTGGTTATACATAACCATTTAAATTTTATAATCTCATTTGATTATAATATTAACATCCAATACATCCATGTAATATAATAATTTCAGAAAATTATTCCTTCTATACCAAAATAGAATTTTGGGTAAAATTATTTCAATTACCCACTTAAAACAATATCGTGTTCAATCTTCTGTTCAAGTATTTACAAACTCTTATCTACGTCGTAGCGTCCCACGATTCGACCAGAATTCATAAACTACTAAACAGACTAGCCAACACAATATAAAATAATTGTTTTAATCAATTAACAAATACGCACTCTCGTATATATACACTCAACTCATTATAGGATACTACTGATCCTATCTCTAATGAGCACATTCCAACAAGCCTAGGTATTCGCTCAACCGAAGCTCTGATACCAACTGTAATGGCCCGCAAAGTCCGTAACATCTGAGTTGACTATATACACCATACGTCCAACCCAAATATCACGAAAATACGAATCATTTTTTTTAGAAGAAAAAGGTAGAAGAAGAACAGAAACAACAACACAGAATCCCACATCGCAGCGGAACAAAAAATAATATATCATAACCTTTGAAATACAAAATTTCAACTGTATAACATACACTTATCAGAGTACAACCCTTACAACACAGCGGAACAAAACCCTATATAACTAACGCTGAAGCCTCCTGCTCCAAGCTCCTTTAGATAGACCTGTAAAATCCTGAACTACTTGACTGCCCGTACAAATTTAGGCACCCAAGAGTTTAGGTAGAACAAAACAAAATAAACTCTGGGTCAGTCATGGGACTAGTATGAGTAAACAGTTTAAAACAGTTTCAGAAAACTAAATGATATCTCATAAGACCACGCCGTATAACACGGAACGGATTTTTCCCTTATGAGAATACAAACACTTGACTTATCTTTCAAAATTATTTTGAAAGAAATAATAATCTTTATATCAAAACTCTTTTGATATTATAATAATGTCTAAATCAAGTAAATAACAATCTAGTGGAACGTTTGCATCTCACGTTCCACATATATAATATACAATCAAAACCGCAAGCACTTATTGGGTAATGGATTTCCAACTATGACAAGGTATGGAACCACCTTCCGCTGGTATATCTCTAGAGGAGAATACATTGAGTTCAACTAGAACATCTTGCAACTCAGCCACACATGACTGACCACTCATTTTGCTTGAGTGTATCGAATGTATATCACCAACGGTTGGGATCAGCAACCTTTTCCCGAATGGGACAGCATCAACAATAGATTTTTAGAAGTAAGTAAAACTCTAGATCAGGTGATTATACACCTTAATAGGTGCGACCTACAAAGCCATGCTGCCTGTCTGATTTCTGTCATTTACCGGCTGATGAGGCTTGAGTTTACACTTTATCATCACATCAGATTCACTTTGAATGCCACATTGTCAGATCCATCGAAAATCACTAATTGACGCCTACAACAGTACACTACGTGTTAGCTAAAGAAGTTTCCTTCTCCGCTTCCACTCTTGGTACGGTTGAAGAAATCAATGTACGTGACCTTTCTGGGAATACTCTGTCAGACATTCATCCATACAAGTCATCCAGGAACAGGATGAACCGAAGGTACTATTCAGTAATTCCATCTTAGGCACTGTGATCTAAGACTTATACAATAGCCCTTGCACTTTACTCCGTCTTCAATTTTCTTTGGCATATATGATTCGCAACGCTTATGCCAATTCAGAGGGGTTCTTTGGATAATAATCCAACCGGTCTCTCCATATTGACAACGATGGTCAAAAACTTCGATAGTCTGTGATTTAACTATCGAATAAAAACAAGTGTTTCGATAGTCGATGATTTAACAATCGAAGAAAAACAAGTGTTCATCCAATTATCAAACAATCACTGAGCCCTTAATTAATATTTCACTAATTAAATCTCTTCTCCATTTCCTTATCAATATTTGTTAACCAAATATTTCCAATACCCATACTGGCCTTTTACGTTATTTGGAAAACATTTCCGAATATTGCCTTCCTTTATTTTCTAAACTTTAGAAAATATATGCTATTTATAATTGGAAAAATATTCCAATTACTTATCTCTTTTCCGATCTCGTTTATTTCTATACTTAGGAAATATTCTTTATTATATTTCCAATCTTACACTTATTTGGGTTAAAACGGATGTTGCGTAAAACATCGTTACGACAACCCAAATACTATATTCAACTAACTCTTATCCAACATTGATTTTCAAGCCTGAAATCTTACTATTTATTTGTTAATAATGAAATCAATCAAGTTGGGGGTATAACTACCTCTCAGACCTTGACTGAATAACATTTACAACGTCAAAACAGATATGACTACTTACTCGAATAATCAATACCATACACTACTTATTCACTTTTAAACACGTATACGCTTTCTCTTTCTATTCTTACGGGATTTTATTCCTAGTCTTCCTTTATGATTTTACTATTCTATTCTTTAGTTTGTTTTCTTATCGACTTCTATATATATTGAGACGTTGATTTCTAACTATCAAATTATCTTAAAAATATTCTAACTCCTTAAATTTTCGGAAAAATTCGCCATAACCTCCTTTGTACGGGAGCATCGGGATATTTCAAATAGCCTCACATGGCCCTCGCCAATACAAAAGAAAAACAAAAAAGCTAAGCGGCTTGCCGATCCTTGCATAAAATCTCATATACGAATTAAATACGTACCTTTTTGTCGAGCACTCTATCTATTTCACTTCTATACTTTATTCCAAACCTGTCTCATGTATATCCATACATTTCTAATTCATTTCAACTTAATCCAATCGTTTAAACTTAATACAATCGTTTTAACTTAGTTCGTTAATTGATTTGCAAATTAACTGGTTTGCCTATTTCACCTTCATATTTGAGTATAACACGTTCAAATATATTTTAACTTACTTATAAACCAAATCTAATTCTACTTTTAAGCTTGTTTCCTTATCGACTTCTATATTCAAATTCCAATTCAATTCTATTTGAATTCTCTTTTCAAATTCCATATTCAACTCTATTTGATTCCTAAATTTAAATTTTCCATTTCAACTTTATTATTCAAATTCTATTTCAAATTCCATTTGAATTCCTACATTCAAATCCCCTTTGAATTTTCTATATACAAATTCCCTTTATTTAAATCTTCTTTATTCAAATCTCATTTGAATTTCTATATTCAAATTCTATTTTAAACTTTCTTTATTCATTCTTTAAACAAGTATGGATTTCAATTCCTTTTGAAATCGATATTTCTACTTTTGGAAAATGGATTTCCATTTTCAATTTTACACTTGTATTTTTATTTCTGAATTATCCAATGATAATTCTTTTCACTTCATTTATGAACTTCATTTAAAAAAGAACTATTTATAAACTTCGTTTATAAAGGAACTACTTGTTTTATTTCTTTTCAAATAGATTAATATTTCAAATATATTTAAAAATTCAAATTCTATTTTAGAAAATTAGAATTTCCCTTTTAAATATCAAATATCCCTTTCAGGATATTTTTATAAATTATCACTTAGGCCCCATGAATTTAAACACCAAACAACCAATTATTTATTTCTGGTTCTCTAACACATCATATGTGACAGTATATATGCAAACAAATAAACAAACAGATAATATATTTTTGAGGAATCCAGTCGGATTCCTCCAACCTGTTTTCCTGCATCCAAATATATTAGTCAACATAAATAATACCCATCCTGCTTCGAGGCAGGATATCGCGGTATGAAGGTCATCCACTAATATATTTGTGGGGCGCATAGGGAAATCATCCGCTATGAAACTGCGGGCATCCGCTAATGAGACTGCAGGAAAAATCCAAATCAATCACCCAATATATATATATATAATAGTCCCCTAAATAACTAGTATATTTCAAACAATCAGAAAGCATTCAACAAGCAACAAACAATTATTTTTAATGATATAAAAATAATTCTAAATAAAGGTGAGTGAGATTTACTCACCATGGTTTTAAATATGCACTTTTACGGATTTCAGTTTCTTATGATTGATTTCCGAGTCTTCAAACTCCACACAAATGATTTGATTTGATTTATCCTCGCCTAAGAAAAGTCCAATTCTTACACATAAGCAATTGAAATTTATTGACACCGTTTTATAATAACATTTAAATTTTCTTTTCTTTTCTAACTTCCTGGATTAGAACAGCTAATGATTTTAAATTTTAATATATCACTTATCTAATTCAAAATATATATATACAACGATTTTCTAACTGAATTTCCCTTTCAATTTCTGAGTTCCAGATTAGCCGAAAACGACATTTTCTTTCCCAACAGGGTACTGATTTTATTTTTGGAAATGTATACGAAATAAAATACAATTGTTATAGTTTTATATTTAAACTAAAATAAATTAAATATCAATATCTAATTAACCCATAAAAGAAATTACCTTTACATAAAATCATTTGATTTTATTCATCGATTAACTATCATAAATTTAGTTAAATTACTAATTTAAATTCAGCTTATAATATTTAAATTTGAAAAACATATACCTCTCTATCACCACACGCCACGGCAAAACGAACCATCAGCAACATCCTCGAACATTCCAACTCCATTACACATTTTATCAAATACCTTCAGCTTCTGCTATGTCCAGACCTACTCCAATACACCACACTATTCAACATCAGAGAAATCAATTTCCATTTCAGTTCTAGTTTGAACTTCTCTACCTTTGACAACAACGGATTTAACAACAGCATCTAACCCCAACAACTACCACCTTATAACTAACTCCACCATTTCAGTAGCATAACAGCACACATCCGACTGCCTAAGCCCCTTTTTACCACAAAACAGTCGCCCTCCAGTTCAACCTGTTCGCACTCCACCAGTATCATCTTGAGGACCAACACCAATATCGGCCATCCCATAAAATCTGAATTGCGATAAAATCCTAAATCCAGCACCACTTCGAACCCAGAACACTTCTTGCTTCCCTAATATTCTCGACGTTGATACCCTAGGATTTTTGTTCGAACTCGAACTCCATCCCACTCAACAGCGACTGTACCTGCGTTGATTCCACTAACATCGCAGTTCAATCCATCAGTACATCGCATACTTGTCAGAGGTCGGAATCTCCTCAACACAACTCAGAAGAACCTACGTCAACCCCTTTTTATCTCCCTTGAAATCTCGAGTATTACCATCAATGTAGAATTCTACTCCTAGATTGCTGCGTACAGTGACTAAAACGTGCCTCGCGCCTTGCAATTACCACATAGAAGTGATGAGCGACACGAACGAGACTCAAAGATACGGTCTTATGATTTTAGGAGACTTTTCCCCAATTTTGTTTTTTAATTTAGGAGGCTCGGTTTGATTTCATTTAGCTGAAAATGGAAAAGTGAATAGGAAAGAAGGGGAGCTCACGATTTAATAAGAAAGGGGTGCGACTCTTATTTGAACAGCGAGGCCATTCATGGCTGGAGATAAAGAATTCAGCTTGTTTTGTTTATGTCCACAACCTAAAATGATTTTATTTTATTTAAATTCGTTTTTCAACATTGTCCTTTAATTTAAAATCCCCTTGACTGCGAACTCCTTTCTGAACCCAACAACAGTCCTTCCTAGGGTTAAACCACCACTCTGAATCCACTGGGACAGGTTTCAAACCCCTATTCGATCAACTGGAGATGATATAAATTTAAATTGATATAAATTAGATTTAAGACAAATAAATTCTTCAATAATAAAATTATTATTATCGCTTTTATATTCATACAGAACTGACACTGATTTATCTGAATCATTTCTATTCAGTTTTAACTTCGAATTTATTTATTGTTTTCGTATTCGTCAATTTAATATATTCGATATTGAATCAAAATCGATTATTAAATTGATAACTTAATATAAAATTCCATTTATATTATCCACCCAATATTTAAATATGTATTAAATATTTAAAATTAACCCATAAGAATCCGGGTCAATACAGAACTCCCAACATGTAATATCTCCACATCTTCAAAGCAAACACAATTGCAGCTAACTCCAAATCATAAGTTTGGTAATTTTTCTCATGCGGCTTCAGTAATCGACTCGCGTAGGCCACAACATTATCCTTTTGTATCAGTACCGCTCCAAGTGCAGTGCCACATGCATCGGTGTATACCACCATCTCTTCATTCCCGCTTGGAATGGTCAACACACGAGCACTCGTTAATTTCTCCTTCATTATCTCAAACGATTACTCACACTTTGCATTCCATGTGAACGCTTGGTTCTTCTACGTTAATCCTGTCAATGGTGCTGTAATGACCCGCATTTTCCAGGGGTATAATTAATTTATTTAATTATATAAATAGTGATTTAGGGAATTAAATCATCGTTAATTAAATAATATGGAATATTTAATTAAACTAAATAATATATTTAATTCAGAAATAATCAAAAATATTGGAAATCACAATATAAGGTGAACAGGGTCATCCCCAAGATTTAATTCAGCTTAGAGTTGAATCATATTGACGAATATATTCAATCAACGTCAGTTTGAAACGTATAATTATATTATAATTAAAATCGAGCTTGAAATGGCGCTGCAGTTCGCGATTTGGCGATTTGAACTTCAACTGAATGTACAGGATTCGTTTTAAGCCAGATTTCTGTGAAACAAGAAACGTGTGGAGCTGGTGAAGGATATTTTTCTAGTGGAAGAGAAAAATTGGGATTTCGTCGTGTAGATTTTGAGTTACGTCCAAATCAAATTTCAGAAAAGTCGTTGTGAAATTCCTTTATAATTCGTAACGCTTTATATACGTTATAAAAGAGAATTTCAATATAAATTGAAATTCGATTCAATCTGGACTCGGAATAGCGAGTAAATAAATATACTGGAGCTGTACGATATTCCTCGGTGAAGATATACGATAATATAAATTATTTATATTTAATTTTATAATATTTAAATATATTTAAATGGGTCATCCAGAGCTTTAGAAATAGCCACTTTTGGAAACGAAGTCAAAATTCGACGAAACTAATTTTGTTGGATCCGTAATGTCGAATAGTTGTTAGATGTCAGTTTCCGTGATTTTTAGAGTCAGTGTGTGGCCGTACGGATTTTTAGAGTGAGAAACAGTCAGTATTTTGACAGTTAAAAATACGCTGTGTGAGCATACGGAGTCGGAATTCGACGAAACCAGTTTCGTTGGGACCGTAAGGTCGAACTCTAGCTGCATGTCAATTTTCGGGATTTTTGGGTATCGTGTGTGATCACACGGATTTTTAGAAGTCAAAAATGAATATAAAGGATTAAATAAAAATATTAAAATATTAATATAAAAATATCTAGATATTTTTGTGGTCTATAAATACCCCTCCTTACCCCTCCTTAAGACCTAATCTCAGTCACTGATAAATCTTCAGCCACCACATTTTCATTTCTAACTCCACAGCAAAACCATCGATCAAAGAAAAATCCACAACAAATCAAAGTAAAATCTATAAATCGAAAATCAAATGTATTCGAGATCGTGAAGCCCTTCTCTTCATTTCTGTGTACTTGTTAGTGGGTTCGACGCTCATCTCTGAGCTCGGTTTTGGTGACAGCGTGAATTAGGGTTAAGGGTTCAATCAAAACGAAGAAGAATTGGCTCGATTTGAATTCATTTTTGAGGTCTGTGATTGAATCCGCAACTACTACATGAGTTTCGAAGGGTTCGGATGGAAATAAGGTCGCGCGAGCTCTTGTAGCAGCTGTTTTTGAGCTGAGAACGGAATCTTCTGGAGGTGTGCGAGATGAGCGAAACGATGTGGAGATGGAAGGGAGTGTGGTGAGAAGCATTCCGGTGGTGTTCGTTTTGGATATAGTGGAGGGACGAGTTGGATTTGGTGAGGTCAAAGTAAATCGATGAAGTGAAAATAGGAGCAGGTCACGGCAAGGTGGTTTGAGGAAGAAGGAACCAGTTTTGAGCAGGTGGGTTGAGTTCGGTGATGGGCCAAGGATGAATAAAAGGGGTGAGGCCCATTTAAAAGAAATGTTTTTGTTTTTATTTCGATTTAAATGTATATTAACTTCTAAGGATCGTAACTTCATCATACGGTGACAGAATCATGAACGGTTCGATCCGTTAGAATCGTATGGACGGGAGCAACGCAATGGAGCTGACTGGGAGTGAATCCGAGCTCGCTACAATTTATGGCGAAATAATTTGTCCGTCGAAAATCAAATAACGCAAACCGTTATTTGACGGTTAACGCGCAAATGTGAGTAAAACTCACCAACTCTGAACAGTTATATTTTTATAATGTATTTTTAGAACTGTTAATCATCTGTTGATTGTTGTGTGTTGGTTGATTGATTGAACTGCTAGTCAGTTAGTGAAAATTATATATATATGTAATTATATATATAAACCGTTAAATATTTATATATTGATTCTGCTATCAGAATAATTTATAGTGAACTGAAAGTGATGATAATCATATTGTGTAACATCTGTGGATGCAGGGAGACAGGTTGGAGGAATCCGACTGGATTCCTCAACAGTTATTTTATTGTTTTTCATATATTGTTATATGATGTGATATAAAATCTGTGGGCGATTATATGTGCTTGGACGATATTGAACATCGTGATTTGATCTGATTGAATACCATAACATACGGGATGTTGATAAGGGAATTTTCAAAGTGATATTGAAAACAGAATATTTATAAACTGGAATATTTATAAATAAGAGATATTTATAAATTCGAATATTTATAAATAAGAAATATTTATAAATTGGAATATTTATAAATAGGAGATACATAGAAAAGGAAATAATTTCAAAACATTTCTTTTGAGTGGAAAGGCCTGTGTGGCGGGTTTGGGGATTTTTCCGATGCTCCCATTACAAAGGAGGTTATGGCGAATTTTTCAGAGAATTTAAGGAGTTAGAATATTTCAAGAATAAATTTGAAAAGGAAATATTTGTAAACCATTTAAAAATAGAATTGAAAAGGAAACGTTATAAAAAGGAAATCATTTTTAAAGTGTAGAACCATTATTTAAAAGTAAATCTTTTCAAATGAATAAAATGTTGTTAAAAAGGAAATCTTTATAAAGTGAATAAAGTAAATCGAATATGGTATTCGAAAGGAGTTAAATCGAATATGGTATTCGAAGGGAGTAAATCGAATATGGTATTCAAAAGTTAGTAAAACGAATATGCTATTCGAAAAGGGTTAGTCGAGTCGAGTTAGTTGAATAGAGTTAACTAGTTCAGTAGAGTTAACCAGTTCAGTAAGAGTTAACCAGTTAGAGTTAACCAGTTAGAGTTAACCAGTTAGAGTAAATCAGTTAGAGTTAATCAGTTAGAGTTAATCAGGTAGGTAAATCAGTTAGAGTAAATCGATTAGAGTTAAAACGAACTAGAGTTAATCAAATATAGTTATTTGAGACAGAGTTAGTCAAACATAGTATTCAGGGTAAGTTACCATCTCGTACGACTGCTAGCGAAATTCGCAGGGCTGTAAATAGCCTAAGGCGATCGAATGTTTCCTGAGGGAATCAGGCGTAACCATTGTGATCGCTGCGATCTAGAGTCAAGCGAACGGAGTTAAAGAGAGTTATCGAATATTAGTTATTCAAATAGAGTTAAACGGAGTTAAATAGAGTTAATCGAATTAGTTATTCGAATAGAGTTAAATAAATAAGAGTGATTCGAATTAGTTATTCGAATAGAGTTAAACACAAAGGAGTTATCGATTAGTTAAATCGAAAGGAGTTATCGATTAGTTAAATCGAAAGGAGTTATCGAATTTAGTTATTCGAAAAGGAGTTATCGATTTGTTAAATCGAAAGGGAAGATTATCGAATATCGTTTATTCGAGAGGAGATTATCGAATATAGTTTATTCGAAGGAGTTATTGATTATTAGTTAATCGAAGTGAGTTATAGAATATTAGTTAAATCGAAGGAGTTATCGAATATAGTTTATTCGATGGAGTTAATCGATTAGAGTTAAATCAAATGAGTTGATCGAATATAGTTTATTCGAATAGAGAAAAGGAGTTAATCGAATATAGTTTATTCGAATAGAGTAAATGAGTTAATCGAATATAGTTTATTCGAATAGAGTTAGAGGAGTTATCGAATATAGTTTATTCGACAGGTGTTAAGTGAATTAGTTAAGTTAAACTAAGTGAATTAGTTAAGTGAATTGGTTAAGTTAACCAAAGTGAATTAGTCGAGTTAATCAAAGTAATTAGTTCAGTTAATCGAGATAAGTAAATCAAGTTAGGTTAATCGAGTTGAATTAGTCAGTCGAGTTAATAAATTGAGTTAGTCAAACCAAGTAAAACCAGTTAGAGTTAATTAATTAAGGTTGACCAGTTAGAGTTGATCGGTTAGAATTAACCAGTTAGAGTTAATCAATCAGAGTTAATCAAATAGAGTTAAGTAAAATTAGAACTGACTAGAGACTAGTAAATTGAATGGTTTTCTAAGTGCCTATCTGATGTTGGTTTCGGCCTTCGGGATTTATACTTAGGGGATTGTTCTCATACTAGTTTACAGTCAGGGACTGATAGTTGGGGAAGAGTAGTGATTTGTAAATAAGCAGATGGAAACGTTTTCCAGTGTTAATAACATATATTTTCTAAACATATAAAATAAGGCAATGTGAATATATGTATAGATATATGTTGATGATTGATCGATATAATTTCCATCTGGAAATAATATCGTTATTTGCACACCTGTTTTTCTTTGATAGTTAAATCACAGACTATCGAAGTTTTGACCATTTTAACGTTGTTAATATGGAGAGACCGGTTGGATTATTATCCAAAGAACCACTCTGTATTGGCATAAGAGTTGCGAATCATATATGCCAAAGATAATTGAAGACGGAGTAAAATGCAAGGGCTGTTGTATAAGTCTTAGATAACAGTGACTAAGATGGATATACTGAATAGTGCCTTCGGTTTGTCCCGTCCCAGGACAACTTGTATGGACGAAGGTCTAACAGAGTATATCCAATAGATCGCGTAAGTTGATCTGTTCAAACGTATTCACGTTTGGTGGCGGAGGAATTCGTTTCTCTTAGCTGTATACCCGTGTTATTTTTGGATAAATCAATTTGTGATTTGGCGGGTATGACGATGTGACATTCTAAGTGAATGAGGATGACTTGTCTGGATGATTGTCTGACAGAGTATTTCCAGAAAGGTCACATACTTTGATTTCTTCAACCGTACCAAGAGTGGAAGCGGAGAAGGAAACTTCTTTAGCTAACACGTAATGTACTGTTGTAGATGTCAATTAGTGATTTTCGATGGATCTGACAAATGTGGCATTCGAAGTGAATCTGATGTGATGATAAAGCGTAGCTTCTAGCCTCATCAACCGGTAAATGACAGAAATCGGGCAGGCAGCATGACTAAGTCGGTCGCACCGAAGTAGGGTGTATAATCATCTATCTAGAGAATATTCATTTGTTTCTTTTAATCTATCAATGCTGTCCCATATATATACGGGAACAGTTGCTGATCCCAACCGTTGGTGATATACATTCGATACACTCAAGCGAAATGAGTTGTCGGTCATGTGTGACTGAGTTACAAGATGTTCTTGTTGAACTCCAGTGTATCGTTCCTAGAGTATACTACGTGCTTGCAATTTTGATTGTATACTATATATGTAGAACGTGTGATGAAAGCGTTTCTGCTAGTTGATATCTATTTGTACATAGACATTATTATAATATCAAAAGGTTTTTGATATAAAGATATTTTGGATTCTCATAAGGGAAAAACCCGTTCCGTTATACGGTGTGGTCTTATGAGATATCGTTTACTTGTTCAACTGTTTTTAAACTGTTTTATCATACCAGTCCCATGACTGACCCGGAGTTTACTTTGTTGTTTTCCCTAAACTCTTGGGTGCCTAAATTTGTACGGGCAGTCAAGTAGTCGGGATTTACAGATATACTTGAAGAGCTGGAGCAGGAGGCTTCTGGATCATATAGCTATAGTTTATTTCCGCTGTGTTGTAAGTGCTGTACTCTGATAAGTGCTATTGTATACATAACTGATTTATTTCAAAGATATGATATCTATTATATGTTAATCGTTCCAATGTGAGATTCGTGTTACTCTGATGTTGTGTTCTTCGTCTTCTATTATAAGTTTCTATCTTATCTTTCCTCACCCTCTAATTTCTTTCACTAATTACCAGGATTTTTCGATGTTTTGGTTATCGACATCGTGCTTATGTCGATAACCGAAGTCGCTCAAAATCCGGGTCGTTACAGGTGCAGTTACCTTAGAGAAGTCCTTGATAAACCATCGGTAATAACTAGCTAACCCAAGGAAACTTATCACGTCCGTTGCATTCTTAGGTCTATCCCATTCCTGGATTACTGCCACTTTAACAGGGTCAACCGCTCTCCCATTTCCAGAAACAACATGACCTAAGAATCTCACTTCACTCTTCCAGAAGTTACACTTTGAAAACTTAGCTCTTAGTTGATGCTTCCACCAGATTTCCAACACAACTCTTAAGTGCACCTTGTGCTCTTCCTCATTCCAAGAATAAACTAGAATATCAACCACGAACATAAGCACGAACTTGTTCGACTGATCTCTGAACACTCTATTCATAAGATCCACAATGTACGTTGGCGCGTTAGTCAACCCGAATGGCATCACCAACCACTCGAAGAAACCGAATGGTGCCCTAAAAGCAGTCTTTGGCACACAATCCTTAGCCACCCTCAACAGGTGAAATCCCGTTGCCAAATCCATCTGAGAAAACACTTTTGGTTCATGAATCTGATCGAATTGGTCATCAATCCTTGGCAACGGATATTTGTTCTTCTTAGTCACCGTGTTCAGCTCACGATAGTCTACACACATTCTTAGCAAGCGATCCGCCTTGGTTGCAAACACGACTAGTGCACCCCATTCGCAAACACTTCTCCGAATGAATCCCTTCCTTAGAAGGTCACGAACTTGCACCCCCAACTCTCGCTGTTCCTTAGGAGCCATCCTCCTAAGAGGCATAACGATTGGTCTAGTATGCTCGATCAAATCGATCCTGAACTCGATCTCACAATGCGACGACAACCCTTTGACCCCGTCAAAGATATACTCATACTCATTAGTGATCAGCACAGATGACAAGTCTTCTTGTGGAATCACAAGCGAATATAGATAGCTAACGAAGACACCCTCTTCTCGCTTACATCGGTGTCAACAACTTTCGCGCTTCCACATTCCCAACTCTCACCTCTAGCTTCTCGCAATTCACCGTTGCCGCATACCTCTTGAGCCAATCCAAGCCCAAGATGATCCCAAACCCAATGAAGTTAAGAACAAAGCAATCACACATAAAAGAGCAACCATGATTCGACAACACTAGAGCACGACACAACATGCATAAACTGGACGAACCCCCGATTGGATTAGTCATGATCAATGGTCTATTACAAATCTCGGGTTCCAAACCCAGGCGACACACAAGCTCATTACAAATGAAAGAATGCGATGCTCCGGTATCGGACAACACACGTACTAAAACACCATGAATTGAAAGAGTACCTTGGACGATGATGCCCTTTCCCTTCTCCTCTGTAGTAGGGGCTCTCGAAGAAGATAGCACTGCCCCAAAGCATAAGCCTTAACCACTTGCTTCCCTTTAGCTGATTCTGGACAATCCTTTTTCTCGTGTCTTGGCTTCCCACACTTGAAGCACTTCTTTTCAGCTTTAGGATTCTTGCATTCACTAGTAAAACGGCCCTTCTGCCAATAATCGAAGAAAATCACTTCTCCCTTCTTCTGCTTTTGTCCATCCTTTCCCTTCTATTGTTGTTGCTTCCTTTTCTTATTATTACCACCCTGCGATGGCTTTTATTCTTCCTTAGGTGCAACAACAAGCATATTCTTAGGAAATAGACTTTCATGCCTCAAAGCCTTCTCAACGATCTTCTCAAAGCTATCATCGGGGTGATCCACAAGCTGATTCCCAAGATATTCTTCTAACCCCAAGACAAACTTCTTGTTCCTTTGATAAGGAGTATCCACATATGAATGAGCATACATCGACAAGGTCTCAAAGTCAAAAATATAGTCAAGAACTGGTCGACTATTGTGCTTAAGCTCCACGAACCTCTTAAACAGAATAGACTTTTGCACGGTGGAGATAAACTTTGCTTGGAATTACTTCCATGAGATCTCTTCCTCTAGAGTCTCGAGTGTGATAAAGTTCCACTAGTCCATCGCTCTGCCTTCTAATTGCCTAGATGCAAGCTTCTCTTGGTTGCATCATCAATACCCAAGTCCTTGAAGATCCGACTGCAAGTATCCAACCATCTTTGAACCTCCTTAGCTGGTTCAATGCCCTTGAACCGTTTCCCTCCCAATCACGTAAAGTCTTTGCACAGCTTTGCAAATTTTACAGCTCTAGGCACTTTGACTCCAACATCAACCGTAGCTGCCACTGGAGCAGGAGCCCTTTTTATTTATGCTTCTATTATAGCTTCAAACATGGCCAGGTAATCAGGTTCCCTGCCATTACCCCTCCAGGCACAACTTCTCCCCTAGCAGAATGTCTCGTATAACGTCGACTCATTCTAAATCTGCAAATTAGAATGATTAGCCATCTACAAGATAAACTGTTAAAGAAGTACAAACGCTACTATACTTTATAGTATCATATAATATACATCCAACTGAAATCTACAAATACATCTCTTAGACGTGATTACGTCTCTGAACTTTGGCTAAAATCGATAACTAGAGCTCGGATGTCAAATGTGACAACCGCCCATAACCCATGCACTAGACAAGAGAAATAATGCCCGAAGGGTATGCCAGGTAGCTATGGATGATCATCAAGGTAAGGTAACAATCATGGAACCTATCGTAAACTCACAGTGCAAGGATAAAATATAATAGAACATATACAACTGGTAATGATAGTGAAGCAGAAAACACTAAACTTTTGTAATAACTAGAAAGTAATTCCCATACATGTGGATAACAACAACAGTGTTTGTACAATTTGTTTCACTATAACACTCAGAGAAATAGAAAACAACGGAAATCCAAATACTAGATAGTAGTAAAGATAGTACGCCAGTCTCCTGCTCGCCTCCAAATAGCAACACCGTCCTCACAAGTTATCACCTGTCACCTTCCACCTAGTCTGCCCATCCAATAATCGAATGAACAACCCAAGGTAATAAGAGAGAAACATAAAACCTTGAGTCAGACAACAGTATTGGTGAGTGATAAAACAGCTAAAAGACTTCATCAATTAAGTATACGATAATGGGTAAATAAACGAAGTAATCTACCCAGCTCCAAAGAAGAACTCACTCCAGCCTTCTCCACACCTAACAGTGATAGCCTTTACAATCCATACATCCAAAGGAAACAAAAATTCAGTCATGGCAATCAGAACAACCATTCACACATTTAAAAAGCAACTAATACAACCAAGCATTCGAACATCCATGACTGACTCTGGCTATCACCGCCAACCTTGCTTTGAAACTATCGTTAATCGTATGATTGGCTAAACGATTTTTCATCAATTGTCAAGGACCATGCACAACGCCCGGTTCTAGCAAAACGCCACACGCTATACACAACACGTGTCTAGGCCATACACGATACCCAGAGCACTCGACCCACAATCAGTCTTCAATTGTACCCCCATTTTGAGTCCGCTAGAACCTACGACAATGATAATTCCTCGGCCTTCAGTATCTCTAGTCATCATCAACGATGACTATCCAACCACTATCACCCCCTCTCAGAACATCTTTGAGTTGTCATACCATTCCTTGTTCTAGGCCGATTAATGAACACTTTTTAACACTTCGAATCTTCCTAATTGAATTCACTTCGAAGTCACATCATCACCAGAAATGTACGATCAGAAATGCCAGACCAGAAATGGCCGATCCAACTTTATATCAACCCAACTTTATGCCGACCCAATTTATGCTGACCCAACTTAGTGTTGACCCAACTTTATGCCGACCCACTTTATGCCGATCCAAATTTATGCCGACCCAACTTAGTGTTGACCCAAGTTTATTCCAACCCAACTTAGTGCTGACCCACTTAGTGCTAACCCAAGTTTATGTTGACCCAAAACCTGTATACGGCAATTCAACTCCGATTTTGACCAAAACTTCGCCAAATGATAGATTCGACAAAATCAACTTGTCCAAATCGTCAAATATGATCGCAAACATGGTATGAAACCATTGTTAACATGAATACAATGATTCTCACCCAAAATTATGCAAATCACTCCAAAATTATGATAATGGATCATATGCACAAAATTATGTATCTAACTTACATAATCTTATGAAATAACATGGAATTACCAGTTTAAACTTACTAAATAAGATCCTAAGGTGTTTCCTATGAAATAAATTTACAAAAATGTACATATAAGGAAAACAACTCGAATTAGATGAAAAACATGATTAAACACTTGTACTCTTTATTGAATCCATGTGAGAGATGTATATCACTCACCAATTCTCCAAAAACAAGCCAAAATGATGGAAATATAAATCTGAACAGCGAGCAATTTGAACCAAACTCCTCGATCCGATGAATTCTCCCTTGAAATGATGTAGATCTAGCCTCAAATGGTGTAAATCTTCGATTTTCTAGGCTTGGATCTCGATTTTAATGGTGGAAAGGTGTGAGAGGAAGGAGGAACATAAGGCCACCAAAAGAGAGAATGGAGAAACTAAACCATATCCCATATCCCTCACCCCCTATTTATAGCTTCCACCAACTCACTAATGGGCCTCTCCAATTCAGCCCAGTATGGTTTACCAAACCTAGATAGCCAACTGTTAAACCTTAAAACAATGACCGTGGAACCAAAAATTTAACGTAACTACTCTACGGAAAGGAAGTCATCATTTCCTTTCCAATTGCATAGGTCTCACCACCTGATTCGACCTGAGTCAAAAGTTATACCCTGTACGAGACTGACAGGGGTAAAGTGGTTACAAACAAAATTGGTAAAAATTAAGGACATGTCTCATATCCCCATAAGCAACATATTAAAATGTGAGAATGATCCAACCCTCATGGAATAAAATAAAAATATTATACGGTCTTCCGATACATAAAATACAGGCTATTACATGTAGCTCATTTCTTATACTTACTAGCTTGGAGTAATTTACGCTACTTTGGATCAATTGTAATCTTTTTGTGATTTTGTGGAACTTTGATTCATTTTCCGGTGGAGTCGCCACCGTGGTCTGTGGACCAACTTATGGAGCTATGGCTTAAAATTATTGGTTAGATACCTAGAGATCGTGTCTCGTCTTGTGATAGGCCTCTTTTCCTTTTTGTGATATTCTAGATTTCTAATTATTGATTTCTGGAATTTGTGTCGAATTGATAGCTAATATCTTTTCTTGTGAATGTATTTTATAATTTGTATTTTGATAATGTAATATCAATTTTGTGTTGATTTGATAAGTGATATAGTTTCTTGTGAATGGCTTTGTAAATTAGAATGTGATATTCTTTTGCATTGAGATTTCTTTGAGATATTGTTGTGACAATTTTAGGCTTCACATTCATATGTGAATATTTTTGCTATTACATATATGTCATTATCTGTTAATATCTCTATTTCTATCTCAGTTTATTTTGATAATTACAACTAGACTAATCCGTTTATTTTCTTATAAATAATATACGGGTCAAGCCAAGGTATTTCAGATGATTCTTCTACCATCTAGCATGGACCATCCTCTGCTTTTGGGCTAACTACTTTAGACTTGTAGTTTTTGGTTTCATAAAATGAGATAGGGACTCCTTATGTACACATATGATTTTTGAGTAGTCATTGTACCTATTTTTTGTAATATAATGGATCGAATATGACCACTATCTTTGTGTGCACACCTATATGTTATATTCATACATGTTCCGCCTTTGTGATGTGAATATATGTGTCTGACTCTGATTGCGTTGTTATGTTGTTTTATATTGTTTTCGAATTATATATAGCCACTGTGTAGTGGGTTTGAACTCCAATTAGATGTATCGGATTATTTGTTGAGATTCAAAAAGTTAGACCACATTATCCAGTTGTTTAACTCTCGTCAAAGCTATTATATAGATGGTCACTCCTCAGCAGCCTTATTCTTTGGGTTAGTTGGTAGCATTGCTTGTAATGCCCTTGGTTAACACGAGCATAGAGTTGGGGCATCACAGTAGAGATAGGTAAGTGAAGAAAGTCAACATTTTATAAAAGATACATTCTATAATACATGATATTAATATTGGAAACCTAGGTCTACCCTCAGAAGCAGCCTCTAATGACATGGTCTTGGTGATTTTTTTGCCAGAATTAGTAGGTTCATCTGCATTGATCACCTCTTAAGATATAAGTTCGATGGGAAACAGATCATAATATGAATATATAGCAAAAGAGAACGAGGGAACGATAACCCACAAGCCTCAGGGTTAGCTTCAGGAAGAACAATGTGTCTAAGCCTCTTTCCCTCCGCTATTTTCATGATTGCCTCATACCGAGAATTAAAAAAGTATTTAAGATATAGAACTTTATCACGTAAAAACCTAGTTTAACAAATCAAGAAAGGAAAGGAAATATTAAAAATGAAATAATCAAGACTTAGAAATAATCAAAGAAAGTCTTATAAAATTAAAAACCTCATGAAAAGTAGTATTGATTCGAGGATCTTTAGTCTTCACAAAAAATTAGCGAGCAATCCTTACCTTGCTCAATGGTTTGACTAGAGGTATTTTTTCCAATACTGAAGAAATTACGAAGTTACCCCTACATTACCTGATACCCTTTGCAAGTCATACAAATAGTGAACTTCGGGAATATTTATCATGAGAAGCCCTTTCTTTCGATATGAAACAGATAAAGAATAAAGAAATACACCTTTTAAGAAGGCCAATGAGGTTGCGAAAGATGGGGAAGGCATTAATTATAGGATTAGGACCCGTCATTTCAAAATCAAACTCATCCTTTCATCTCCTACAAATATTATGAGACATATAACCCTTTGATCTCTCGGTTCTAAATCATACTTTTCCTTTAGGCATCAAAACAATTTTGCCTCTCACTTAGCGTGGATGACTCCATGTATTAAGCTTGATTTTCAAAAGGTTTAACCTTTCGGTCTCAAATCAAACTTTGACATTCAGTACAAAAACACTTTTTCCTATCACTTAGCCAATATCGCTCCAAGTCAAGCTTGATTTTTAAAATCTTTGACCTTTCATACTCAAATTAAAATTTTCCCTTTGACACCAAAATATTTTTTTTGACCACTTAGCTTGGATGACTCTAACCTCAAGTTTGAATTTCCAAATCTTTAACCTCTCAGTATCAAATTATCCTTTTCCTTTTGGCACCAAAACGAGTTTACATGCTAATTAACCAAGATGACTCTAAGTGTCATGCCTAGTTTTAAAAGCTTTGACCTCTCATCTCAAACTAAATTTTGTAATTAGACATAGAAACAATTTTACAAGTCAATCATCCTAGATGGCTTCAAGTGGTAACCATGATTTTCAAAAATATTTTTGATAGTTAGGTCCAAATCAAATTTATATTTCAAAAGCCTTCAAACAATAACTACAAATAAACCATTTTTTCTCGATCCTGGAACAATAATCCAATTTCATTTCTAAAAGAAACGGTCTTTTTTTCTAACTTAAGCTATGTAATTCTTTCAAAATTATGATTATGCCACCTAGTCCTGGATGCAAGTTTATTTCAACAAGAACTAATTGAACTTAGAAGTAATTCAAGAAATAAAAAATCCAAACTCATGTACTTCAAACTTCACTCCATATTCCAAATGTGAAGCAAGCTTTGAGTACTTATTTAGAAACTAATGAACACTTCTTAAATTATTGCACCTCTTATCAACAACTGCAATGGTCATTAATTTTTTTGTATTCCTTGGTGACAAGTTGCTTTATGCCTACACATTTTGAAATATCTTCTTTCAAAGTGTCCATGTTTTCTTCAGATAGGGACCTCAGTAAATTGGAGCCTTTAGCAACTTTGTTAGTAACTTTAAATGCCAAAATAGATATTTTATGGACTTGAGTAGAAAATCCAGAAATAAATCCACTATTAGAAGTAAAATTTGATATGCTACTTCCAAGTGTATCTAGAACTTCTACATCTCTTTCCATGCCAGCAATGCCAGTTCAAACGATCTCGGAATTTGACAAAACCAGTTTCATTGTGTCTGGAATATTAAGTTATGTTAGGATATCAAATTAAACTGATAAAATATAATTTAAATTCAAAGCAATTACATTCATCAATAATATATTATTATTATTGTTTATAATCAAATAGAATTTATATTGATTATTAGAATTGTTTCGATTTAGTCTTAACTTCGAATTAAATTATATTTCGTTTTCGTATTATGATAATTCGATATATTCGATATTAAATCAGTATATGTTACATCAAAATTTCTTAACAATAAAAGTATTAATTATCTTTCTAAGTCCAGAACCCTTAGTCGACATGTATTACTAGGTTTTAATTTACAAATGATAAACCCATTATAGAGAGGTAATAGTATGGCCTGAAAAAGAACTATCATCGGCAAAGCCAAAGTTCAAAATGTCCACCCAACAACATGAATCAGTAGTTGAAACAATACTAGAGGGGACTCATGACTCAAATTCTGAAATCTATCTGAATGGGAGAGAGGTCATCAATTCATATTTGGAAGCTACAACATTAGATAAGCAACACAACTCCAATCCAAGCCGCATAGCAAGCCACCTCAAAAATCCAAATAGGAGAATCTCCACTAATGATGTTATGGCCTAAACACTATAAATAGACGGCATTCCCAAGGTACAAGGATCTTTTAGCATATAAGAGAATTATAACAAAATTATATTGTGCTTTCCTATATTATAACTCTCAGAATCTTACTAATGACGGAGATGTATGTACTTGCTGTAATAAGTCTTCTGGTAAATTGAAGAGTAACAAAATAATGGAATGATAACAAACATAGTGACATCAGCACGAACAAACTATAAAAGTATCAGTGTTATTCTCTTTTGGTAGTTTGTTATATTGTTGTTTAACATCTAGCTTATGATGTAACGCCACTCGGCTCGAATTATTTTATACCTTCTCTTGTCTTTACACAACCTTTACTTAATACTCCAACTATCTCTTTGATATTGGTTTATAATCTCGAGATGTTAGTGTGATAAATTTTGCACTAACAAGATATATTTTGAATCAAAACCAATATTACTGTAGTTATATAATTAAATATTATGTGATTTATATAAGGTATATTATATATCTATCTCTTATGTTTTAATAATATGTCTGGGGTCGTGTGTGTGTGCGCATATATATGTCATTAAGCTTATATGTATAACTTCATCTATTTCAAAGCAATGGCATTCTCATCTACTGTCAATACTATGATTTCTAGGGTTTCCTAAAGAGGGATGGCAGAAAGTTCAACAGAAAAGCAAATTAATGTGGTAAAAGGGGGAGCAGGAGTAATGAAAGCCTAATCAAAACTGTAACACCTGCACTTCAAACAATAAGGATTACCAAAATAATCTCATAATGTTATAAAATAAAACATAACATATATTAAACAAGAAGCCATTAGAGAGAACGGGAAAGATAGGAGAGAGACTTTTTTCTATTGCTTCAAGTGTGTACTATTTCTATTACATTGGCTCCTTTATATATAGGCTTTAGAGCTGATGTTAGACTTATTCCCATGATGTGGGACTAAATAGAATATGACAAGAGCATATTCACTCATATATGTGACAAAACTCCTCCTTGAATATGCGTCATCAAAATCTTGAATGCTCTTCTAATTTGAAGCTTCCCCTTTTAAAACATATATGATGATTGCTTCCCCTTATAACTATCTTGCTTGCATATATATATATATATATATATATATATATATATATATATATATATATATATATATATCCGTTTAGTCGATACAACTATTGTATGTTGCCTTCAAAACTCTATCAGGAAAACCTAGTGAGAAAAACCTTGAACGAGAAAAAGAGTACACAACATTTGACATTATGGATATCATATTAAAACGATATTCCTTATAAGAGTTTGATACTTCAGGATCAAAACAATACCTCATTAAAAACCTTTTTATGAAAAACCCTGTGGGAAAAATCATAAATAAGGAAAAAAGTGCAAATTTATTTCATCATTAGGTAACATGTTTTACAATGTTACAGTAAGGGTTGATACTTCAGGATCAATATAATGTCTCATTAAAAACCTTACTAACAAACAGCCAGTGGAAAAAATATTAGTGAAGGAAAAGAGTACACTATAACATATTTTTATATGCTCCCACTTATTTATAACTCATTAATCAATTAGTCTATTGATGTAGTCGATGCATGCCAATTTTGTACATCACCTTCTGTAATGTTGATTTGGAAATTGCCTTTGAGAACAGATCTGCCCACTTTTCTTGAACTTAATTTGTTTTTCCTCTTTCTTGTTATCCTTTCATTCATATGTGAAGAGAAATTTAGAAGAAATGTGCTACATCCTATCACCATTGATATAATTCACTTGAATCTAAGCCATGCAAACTGCCTTGTCTTCTTCATAAATAATAATTTACTGCATCAAAAGATGTTTGATACTTCTGGATCAAAATGCTACCTCGTCATAGCCTTACTAAGAAAGACCCGATGGGAAAAATCTTAGTGAAGGAAAAAAAGTACAATATACAATGTCATATTTACTACGTCAAAAGTAGTATGACACTTCTGGATTAATGTATTACCTCGTTAAAACCTTAATAAGAAAAACCCAATGGGAAAAATCTTTAATAAGGAAAAAGAGTACATTATAACTTATTTTTGTATGTTACTTTTGGGTTGATACTTCGGGATCATGATCCATGCCTCATTAAAACCTTACTTGGAAAACACAGTGGGGGAAAACTTAGTTAAGGAAAAAGAGTGCATTATATCATACTTATGGATGCTCCCCCTGATTTAATAATTTCCTCTGAATTCGTATTCTTCTTTCAATAACTCAAATTGCTTACAAATACTTCTTAATGAAGTTTTTCTTTTAAAACTTCATGTGCATTTCCATGCTTCAGGCATGTTTTCTTACTTAAAACGCCTTCCTTTTATGATTTGTATGTTACTAATATTCATTTATGAATACACTTTAGGCGCTTATAATTTTCTGTTTCAATCAGACTTGCATATTGCAATACATATTTAATGAATAGGACAACTTTCATTACGAAGAAGGAAGTAATCTACTCATCTTAAAGTATATCAAGAATTTTATTACAACAATACTTAGAAGAATGAAGTATATCAAGATTTTCATTACAACAACACTAAGCAGGAAGTAATCTACTCACCTTAAAGTATATCAAGATTTTTATTACAACAATACCTAGAAGAATGAAGTATATCAAGATTTTCATTACAACAACACTTAGCAGGAAGTAATCTACTCAGCTTGAAGTATATCAATATTTTCATTATAACAATACTTAGAAGAATGTTGTAATCTATTATCCATGTTCTTGGTATTCTTTATAATATGTTATTTATGTTCTTCAGGAACTTATATATTATAATAAGTTTTGCATGTCGCAGCTATCACTTCAATGGATGTTAAGAATTTATTTACAACAATTCTTGAAAGCAAGAAGTGATCTACTCATTTAAATCAAGATTTTCATCACAAAAATACTTAAAAAAAGAATGTTGAAATCCACTTTCTTGCTCTTTGCATTATTTATCACTAATAATGTAATTTATATTCTTCCGAAATTTGTATACTTTCATCTTTTATACCTTCAGGTATTGTAAGCATTTTAAACACTTTCACCACTTTAATCAATTCAATTATCTCTGAAAATACAATGCTCACGGCACTTGACACTCTATGGTGCTTCAGTAACTTCCATGTGCTTTTGTCAGTGTATATATTTCTATTTTTATCTTATGAACTACAGGTTCATATCTTATAGACTACAGGTCCATATATCTTATTTAGGAGAATTTCATAATGGCCAAATATTTTCTCTCTAATATGAGATTTTTAATCCATTTATAAATAAGCGCTTCATTATTTATTAATTTATCATCGATGATTATTTCTTGTCAGTTCTATACATGATTTGTTGAGATCTCAAAAATTATCATGCTTTAGGTATCTAAACCACTTCTGAGGTTATTTTGACAATCATGTTATGGTTTTTTAGAGCATCCTTAAGTATTTCTTTAGGAACACTCACCTCCTTTATTTTGCATCTTTATGACTTACTCCAAAAATATTTTAAACTGACTTTTATACCAAATTTTCAGCTGTGAGTTACACCTTTTGATCCTTCGGAGATTCAAATATATATTGGAGAAAGTCTATTAGGGACATAATTGATAATTTATGCAAGTTACTTAATACTTTACATAATTCTATATTTTAACAAATATTTAACATCGCTGATTCCTTTATCCTCCCCCTTAATGTTGACAAACATTCTCACTTTAAATAATAAACCTTCTTTGGATTCTCATTTTTGATCCATTATCGCATTATAGCTAGCAAATACATTAGATGTATTTCAGTTGTAGGAGGATAATGCTCTTATTAGTTTATAAGATGCATTCATATTGCATTGCTTATTCCCTTTCATTGATCTTATGATTTTGAGGAATTTTTTGTCATTTGAATATGCACATGACTTTAGGTCAATCAATATTGATGTCAATCGACTTTCTAAAATATTAAATAATATATGCATAATTTATAATAAGAGCTCATGACAACTTCAGGTTGTTAATTAAATATTGGCATATATGTGTATATATGTGCGTCCACGTATTACATATGTAATTGATTTGCATATTCTTTCTCATTCGAGTTACCTATTTTAAAACAAATTGTTCAGAAGGTTCCAATCATTAATTTTTGCTTATTAAGCAATGTCAATGCGAATCATAAAGATCCTATCATAATATCCAAAACATTTGATTTGGAACTGCATTGAACTTCTGGTTCAAATAAAATATGTAAACAACAAGTTGTTAATCAATATTGAACTTCTGGTTCAAATAAAATATATAAACAACTTCAAGTTGTTAAACTGTATTGAACATCTGGTTCAACTGTATTGAACTTCTAGTTCAAATAAAATATATAAACAACTTCAAGTTGTTAAAATTTATCCTTTATACAATATGTAAATATAAATATATAAGCAAGATATAACTCATTTTGAAAATTGTGCAATCTTTGGATGCATTATCATTGTCGCATATGATGTAACTTCTTTAAGAAGTTTAATGTTATTATTTCACTCAGTTTCAATAAAGCTTCAGGCTTTTAAATTATGAAGCATTTTAAGTTCGTTGATTAAGGAACTTCAAGTTCCTATGCATATATATACACATACATATGTATATCAATTTTATAAATTTATGATGAATTTTTGCTTCTCAGTCTTTTAACATGCATCTATTTTAGAAGCTTTTACATTCTTGTAAATTGTTAAGAATTCAAATTTGTGAACTTTATCAAAAAAATTCCCTTTTTTTCATAATTCAAGACTTCAGGTCTCAGATCTGAGTTATGCAACTTCTTCCATTACATTAAATATTAGTTGCCAAATACATCGAATAATAATACATACGACTACTCTTATTCTAAGAACAAACATACATCATCTAACTTACAATAACAAATGATTTTAATACCTTTATGATAATATGACAATACAATATATATTACCATAACAATACATTTAATGCATTTATTATAAAAATAATGGAAATAACCATTATACGGTCTAAATATATGATCAAATTAATCAATTTTACTTAAATCGACAGAATAAAATTCAGATCTAGCTACAGTATAGATCAACGACAAAACTGAAATAAACAACTTATAGTTGAACTGCATTTCTCAGTAATCGAATTTTCTAAAATATCATACATATGCATTATATCTGATCAAGAATCGAATCGAAATGCATAATTATAGAACTGAGATTTTACATTCTTTAATATGAATGATTCTAAAAACGTGCAGATCTATACATAAAATTAACAAATATAAAAATTACATTCTTTAGATTCAAATTATACAATCCATATAAAAATCTTTTAGATCTTTCTTTTTTATATCAAAATATCTCTTACCATTATAGAAACTGTAGGTTCTAAATTTTCCATTTTTATAACAAAAATTGCTTCTACATACACTTTAGGTGTGCTAAATAAAGATCAATATTTAAATCTTAGCTTATGATCTTCGAGATTCATATTTTCCTTTTTTAGAAAAAACTTATGAACTTTTTCTACAAATATTTTATCACCTTTTATTGTAGAAATCTCTTCTGGAAATATTTTATTATTTTCAAATAAACATACTCTTCTAGAGATATTCTACCATTTTTCAAATACACAAATATCCTCTAAAGATATTTTGTTATCATCGCTTCTGGGATGAACTTATCTCCTCTAGAGATAAATATATACAAACTATTGAAATGTCATATCAATATACAAAAATATATATCAACCTTAAATGCGTTAACAAAATTAGGTGCATTAAATAAAAATAAGATTCAAGAGAGAAAAGAAATCACTACTTCTGGAGTGTATGATATTCCTTCAGGGAACATATCTATTATTTATATAATTGCAATGCAACAAAAAAATCTCTAACATCTCTGGATTTGCTACATAAAATTAAATCTCTAAAACATCTCTACAAGAGATTAATATGCATATTATATCTTCAGGATATTCAGTTAATATAAACTGTATATGAAAGATGTCAGTTAAATGAAACCTGTTTAGAGATTTTTTTTATTGAATCCAATGTTATTGTCACATATTATAATGTGTTTGAATCTTTTAACTTCTTCTGGAAGTGCAGTGTTTTTATATCACAGTTTTTAAGAAAGCTTCGAGCTTCAACTTTTTTTTTCAACATATGAACTTCAGGTTCATATTATTTCATATTCCAAAGAATTAATATACTTTATGATTTTTCATTTGTTTATGAACTTCAGGTTCCTCATTTGCATATGAACTTCAGGTTCCTCATTTGAAAAAAATTGTATATGAACTTCATGCATATGAACTTCAGGTTATTTACATATGAACTTCAGGTTCCTCATTTGAAAGAATATGTTTACATCATGAATTTTCAATCTCACTTCAGTGATAAATGTTGCTATGAATTTAAATGCTACATTATTATATTTTATACTCATAGTTCTGATGGATATACATAAAAGACATATTCTGTCCTTGTTGGGTATACATAAAAAAATCATTTTTTTCAAGAAATATTATGTCTTTAGTCCAAAAGAATTACAAATGAAAAATAATAGTAGATCGGAAAGGATAAAACTAGATCAACCTCTACATCATCAATAATGTAAACAATACTTATATAACCAGTTCTCCATTTGCATCTGAAAAATTCAACATTAGATCTGCAAAGAATTGAAAGAATAGATCTAGATACATATTTAGGATCAATACAAATAATTAGATCTAAAAAATAGATCCATTAGAACCCAATCTACATCTACACTAGCAACAACAAAATAGAAAAAACGATCTAAAAGTTTGAATCAGATTTAGAAGAACAGAAGATATAACAAATTGATAGATCCATTAATTAATGAATCAAATAGAAAACAAGTGTAGAACAAATCTAGAAATACATGAAAATCTTCAAATGAAAATTACTTACATGACAAATCCATAAATGTAGATCTAGAATATTTCAAACAATAGCTCTAATAGAATTTCGTGCTGATAATGTGTTATAAAATAAAACAGAACATATATTAAGCAAGAATCCATTAGAGAGAACAGGAAAGATAGGAGAGAGACTTTTATTTATTTCTTCAAGTGTGTGCTGTTTCTATTACATTGGCTCCTTTATATATAGGCTTTGGAGCTGATGTTAGACTTATTCCCATGATGTGGGACTAAATAGAATATGACAAGAGCATATTCACTCATATATATATTACAACACATAAGTAATTACTAATGAAAAATAGACAATTTGGGATTGTCATAATTTGGCTTCGAAACGTACATAATGGCATTATAGCAATTTTTGGTTAGTTTACATATGTAATATGTTCTGATTGGAGTTCGTACGAAAAAGTTATTAGCGTTCTAAATCTTGTGTAAATGTGCGTAAATATATTTATTTCAAGAATATATGTGCACATTAATTTCATAAATAGTATGCATTTGAATTTGAAAAACTAAACGTGCAAATAAATGAGAAGTAAATTAAAAGTTATAGTTATGCCAACATAACGTTACAAAGTTATAAATAGAATTAAATAAAATTCAAAGTTATAGAAGAATGAATGTAACACATTATAAATTAATAAATAGAATGTAACATTAAAGTTTAAAAGTGAAAAAAACTGATTAATAATAACATGCATGCAAGCATGTATGTATATATGTATGTGTGTATATGCATAAATTGCAAAAGTAACGCGCGTTTAAATTTAAAAGTTAACGTGCATTATAAAATGGGATTAAATTAAGAAATAAATTAATGTTAAATTTCAATGTTCATTTAATTAATAACATGCATCATTAATGACATTAAAAGAGGCTTAAATAGGAATAAAGTTCAAGTTTGAACTTGAAAGTTAGACATGTTAGAAATGAAAAGAATATTATAATCACATGATTTAACATGCAGGAATTAGAAATGGAAGAATTAGTAACCTTCAAAAGTTTATGTAAATATATATTTATATATATATATGCATATTAATTGCATAAACAACTAGCATTTAAATTTGAAACTAGGCATGCGTCAAAAGCAGAAGAAAAAAAAAAAAAAAACAGGAAACCAAAAATGAGCAACGTTCGAAAAATTGTAAGTACAAAGTAAAATTGGAAATAAAATAAAACGGCTAGAGGAATTAATACACTAAAAAATAAAATGGGCAAGAAATAAACCAAGCCACGAATGGGCGACTTATTTTATTTCATTTGAGCAGCTTGAATTTATTATATTTTATCATATAGACATGGTTAGTTTGGACATTTATAAATAAATATATAAGGCCTCGTCGTCAAACACATATTTTTTGAGAGGACATTGGATCCCTACCATTCCCTTTCTCCTCTAAATCTTCGAAAATAGAAAATACTATATTTTAGTCATTTGATTCGAGGTTTGCAGGAAGTGGCAGTAGATCCAAGATTTAGATGTTCGGATTTCCTGTACAAACAAATTCATACATTCAAACAGAATAGATCATAGAAAATAAACCTAGACCCAAATCGAATTCTGACCTTAAGAGCGCAAATATCAAGTGAGTGAATTTATATTATATTTTTGTATAATGGTATATGATATCATTTTATTCCTGTTAAATAAAAATATCTTTCTAATTCAGAATTGTTTAGTTGTGTATTTTATTTCCTATGCGATTTAAGTATAGTTTTATTCATAGTAGTTCATTTCGTACTGTAAATCCATATTGGAATTTATATAAGAAATTTCATGTACAATAAATCTGTATTTTGAGTTGTAAATCTAAGAATTCCCATTTTTAATTATAGGGGATATGGTTTAAATTTAGCATTAGATAAATACCCAAATTGGTTAGAGTGAGAAAAAAGGTATAAGCCTAATTGTATTCAAACTTATAGAAAATATGTCAAATATATGGAAATAAATTGAAGAACAAGAATTAACATATATCTATAAAAATGGAAATTTCGGAATAGCCTAGATTGATTGGTTAGGAAAAGGGAATATTTCAGTAGTTTGGTTTGTAAGAAAAATGGAAAACATAACTACAAGTATAAAAAGAAATAAAGGCGTGGATTAGTGCAAAATAGGGTTTATCCGTATTGCACACTGTTCAACAACTCAAAAATAATTGAAAGATATGTATTGCAATTATGGTTTCTATCGTAGTTATTACCTTAAACTATAGAAATAGATTTTCATGCAATTTTAACAACCAATAAACTAGGAACATGCCTAACTTACTAAATAATAAATTTTCAAATATGGAAAACAGAAGGTTAACATAACTAAAATATGTTATGTAAAGTAGGGAAGTGAGAAATCAGGTTAAACACTTGATAAGCAAAAAAGGAATGTATCTTGTTTGGTAATTGATTAGACATAGAAATGAATCATATTATGTAGTTTTGATATATGTGTGAGCAAGGTTATAATAAGAAAGGCTGGTTAAAAAGAATTATAATTGTAAATTTAATAAGCACAATTCTATGGCAATGATGTCTAATTTTATGGCAATGGTTTATGGTAAAAATAAGATTATAACATAAAAGTTAAAATTTATGACATGAAATGAAATATGGATGTCTTATTATGAATAAACTTAAAATTATTAATTAATTTTAATAAGCAAACTTTCTATGGTAGCCTTGTGGTTAGGCAATTCTATGGTTCTATGATGGCCTTGTGATTAGGCAATTCTAGGGTTATTCGATGGTTCTACGATAATTAATAAAGTTGATAAACAAGTAACTAAAAGTTAGATCAAATGGACAGAATAATATTGTTAATCAACGAAAAGTAAGTATAACACGTAATGGTAAATTAGACATAGGGTCTAATAAAATAGCGACAAGCGTTTGGACGAATCCAGGGAATAAGGATCCTAATAGGGCAAACATCATAGGTGTCTGAAAACATGGTGGGAATACGTCCAAATTAATATTCGACATGACTGGAAGGATGTCTGAGACTTCTACGAGATGTGAGGATACTTTGAGATGACCCTCTGGGGTAGGTCTATTGAAGGTGTACCCCCAAAGGCATGTCTGTATGGATCCATCCATATAGTATGCCTTGGTTGCATCTATGTTGAGGGAAGAAGAAGACTGATTTGATGATATTTAGGATTCGGAAGTTTCCTCGACTCCGAGAGCAGGTTTCGTGGTCAAGACCCAATAAGGATAGTAGATCGTGGATACCTGTCATCACCAGTTAGAGAAACTACGGGAAAGTCCAAAGCTAAACCATGAGGCAAATGACCTTTCACTATCGAGATATTGGATGAGATACAATGACATTTTGGATGCTTATATTATTTGTTAGGGGCAGGGTCACTTAGCTCTTAAAACGAACTTTCATCATTTGAGGATGTCGAGTGGGGCCATAGCTACCGAGAAAAGAGACAGACCAATCTATGGATATCTGTATTGTAGGCCTAACAAAGTTGTCCTTTACAAATATACAATCCCTTGACTGAGTTCCATTGTTGGACTCATAAGGTGATAGTACGCTTTAGTAGCGTGGCAATGGAGGCTTAGTATGCTTTCATAGCATGGCCTAGTACGCTTTCGTAGCATAGCGATAAAGATCTAATATGCTTTCGTGGTTTGGCGATAAAGACCTTTCGAGGAGGGTACTATAAGGGTTACCTTGATATGTTGGAAATATAACTATATATATATGATTTATTAGATTAATCTATTTTGAAGTAGAGGGATATGATTTATGTGTAATTCTGAAGGTGTAATGCGTGATAAACCCAAATAACTTACTAAAGGTAAACCAGCTATAGAAGGGTATATGTATTGTTATTTATAGAAAATATAATTTTTCCATTCATCAGAACTTTTATTCTAACCCCCTCCTCATGACAAACCCGCAGGTTAGACGGATGGCTGAGATTTTACAACTTAGATACACTTGCTAATCAATGCCATTATTATGCTAAGTATTTACCAATTATTATATTTTGTTTAGTTCCACTATGATATATTTATTATGATCTCTAATATTTTTGTCTTTGCTTTTCTGCACGATACTAGGAAAACTAACTCGGGTTTCAGTGGACTTGGATTTTTAGCATTTTTGCAAAAATTCGGACCTGCTGAAACTTGGGTTGTTACAAAAACCTAGGGCTGAAATCAACCTTTTCAAAATTAATACAGAACTTAGATCCAAAACATAGGCTGAACTTTTGGATGAAAGTATTGAAAGTAAGGAGAGTATTGAACTCCATCATCCCAAAAACAGATTAAGAGGCAAATGTCACCCAAATTGACGAAATTCATTACCAATAATCATATCAAATATGGAATAACTCCATTCTCATCTACATGGAGGGTAAAATATCATAATACATATATTTCAATGAATATGTCTAAGGAGAGTGGAAACATAAAGGAACACAAGATTTTTTTTAAGATGCAATGGATCGTGTTTAGATAAATTTTAATCACAAGAGTCCTAAAAATGGCCCTAAATAGTGTAATCATGGTTTTGTGGGAAATAAAATTATCTTTATGAAAGGATGGGCATGAATTTCAACTTAAACGAGGCATTTTGGAATCATATCTTACATGGATTCAACTTAGAAACCTAAATTTGACATTGTGGAGCATTAGAGGTATAAGCAAGCTTGCAAGTCTTATTAGAAAGTTCCGGTTGATATCGATGACGACACTACACAAGTTTAGAGACTAAAATTTGCTAATATCGGAAGAAGTTAATGTAAATTTAGTATTTAGGAAAAGTATTAAATCTTAAAACAAAGGGCATGAAATATGTGCAGGAAGTGGACTATTAGTACGTTCCACCTATATGAAAACATAGTAAGTGCTTTGTGCATAGTGAGATGTATTACACAATTCCAAAACTAACTAATGCAATAACGGAGGCCAAAAGAAGTCATCAAAGTAACATAACTTAAACCTAGTGGTCATTTAAAGCCTAATATTATAAGGAACTGAAGAAAAAACTTAAAAGCTTAAAGAAACGCGATGATATAAATTGTTATACAAACCAATAAGATAGCCACATCATAGATATGATTGTCAAGCTAATAGCTAATGAATATATCTTGAAGGCCCCTAACTATCGAAGGAAGATGTAGGAGTTAGAGGAAATGCTTGAAAGTGAAAGAGTCCATCCATAGTTGGAGTTGACTTTGCTATAGCTAGATACTCGTGAGAATATAATCCTTAAAAATAAGTTGGATATGGAGCCAATGAACATTATCCATGTAAACGTGGATGAAATTAATAGCATGTACATTAATCCTGTAAACAAAGAGAATGATCCAGATGATAGTTCTTTAAGTCAATCAGACTAATCTAAAGAGAACCCAAAATACAAAGAGTAGTTCAAAAGAGGAAGGAGAAGAAATAGATAGTAGATCATCAACATCTTATGTTACATGGAGTCAAATAACAAATTAGTAATGTCAACTTTATGATAGAATGTAAAATGTCTAAAAAATGGTACTAGAAAACAGGACCTCTTTGTTCTTAGGAATATCAAACTCTACAAATATGGCTTTTCCTAAAAAAGGAATCAATCATAGCAATGCTTGCAAAATAATTTTTAGGTGGAATAACCGAGTTTAAATAACAACTCTTATTAGTATAAAAGAGAATTGTGAGTACTTCATACAAAGCTATATAGGCAATTCAAATTATCAATACAAGTATTTGGGCACGTGATTCACGCATGATCAATATACATGCTTTAAGCATAAATTATATTCTTAGAAACCTTCAACATTTAACTCATTCAAGAAAAAATGATTTATGTTACTCTTTAGTTATATATATTTTCATTTAAATCATGTGTAATTAGTTTGAATTTTCAAATCTAATTTTTTATTAGTTTTAATTTTTATTTGAGTTGTCAACTAATAAAGATTAATGATGCAAAGAATGTCTATTTGTTAAATCCTAATTTTCATTAATATTAAGAGTTGTTATTACATGAAGAAATTCAATTTAGATTTGTAAAAATATTTGATGGTAAGATCATATTTTTAAGTAACATGTAAAGCTAAAAGTATGTAAGGTGTTAAAACTTTGCAACCGGTTCAATAGTTTGCACTTTCAAGAAATTACTAATAAATATTTTAAGCTAAATTCATATGTAATTAGTTTGAACTTTTATTTCTGTGTTGCAATATCTATTATTATTATTTTTTATTTATACTTGTGTTGTTGTAAATAATGTATATTTGTTAGAACTTTTTTTAGTGATATTAAAATTTGTCAATAATTGTAGAAATGCAGTTCGAATATGTTAAAATGTTTAACTGTTAAATCCTATTTTAAAGTGATATATAAACTGAAAATATGTAAGGATATTTTAGGTACTTAGCGATTTTAGACCAAAAGCTTCTACTTCCAAGCCAATTATTAATAAAGATTGGTGAACTCCAGCTTGCTATAATTTGAAGGTTCATATTTAATTGCAATATTTGTGTATGCATAAAAATTTACATTTATGAAAAGCAAAATTTTGGAAGAAAATTATGTTGTTACCAAAACAAATTAATCAATAATGGATCTCTCTTATTGATTCACCACCTGTTGAAAGGCAATCGAGTGACGCAGATTTGCGAAGGGACTCCAGAAGTACAAGAAAATATGCCATACCCTCGCCTCCTCCTTTGAGACATGTGCTTCCACCGCCACCTTTATGGTCATAGCTGGCCAAATGGAAATTTGGATATAATCAAAAAGTCACTATTCCCTGAGAACAAGAAGAAGAGCCCTGAAGGTACTCCCAAATCCGCTTTGACCCCTTAAGAATAAGTACAAGTATTCGAACCCAACTTGCCAAACCTATATTTTTATTGTATTATATTGGTGTCATTAGTGCACCCAATTCCGAGAGATGTAGATAAAGAAACTACAGGTTGGGCGTTTGACGTCCACAGTCAATACAGAGTGACGGTGAAGTATTAATAAAAAACTATCATATATCATTAGGAAAAGGGAAGTGGAGATCGAGAGTTTGAAACTTGAAGATAATATAGATTGGAGTAAGATAAAAGCTGCAGATAAAGAGATTGTCGAGTGTAAGTGGCAACTAGAAGAGGTCAATAACTCAATGGACAAAATGTTTGAGGAAGCTGCACAAGCTCGGAATAGATTTCAAGAAGATTTAGATTGTTCCACTCTTAAAATGAATTATCTAGAAAATAAGCACAAGCTCCTTACGATTAAAAATGAGACGATGAAGAATAAGCTGGAAGAGCTTATGCGGGAAAGAGAGGCAAACATAGGTGTAGTAGTATCGGCCATGAAAGCGGAAGCAACGGCCGAAAAAGCAAGAAAAACTATTCTAGATCTGGCCGATGAAGTTAAAAAGAAGTTTGAGGCTGATTTTGGTGAACTCAGGGTGAAAGTTCAAAAGGTGGAAGAAAACAAAGAGAAACATGACTCAATTGTCATGAGATTTTATGTCCAAGTTATCCACCTTCGCGACCTATCCTAGCTAAATAAATACGAGTAAATGTTTATCATGGCTTTGAACTAGTTCTCAGACGATGAGCCTTATTATACAAAATTTGACAAATTCAATAAGGAAGAGTTGGCGAATATATACCTAAAGGGAGATAAACCGAGGATTTTGGAAGAGGTTTGACGACTATTGAGGGAAGAAGAGAAAGAAGAAGAGGTGGCAACATAAGCTTTGTAGATAGGGAAGACCGTTATTACTGAAAGCGTGGTAGTCACTCATGAAGCTAGCTAAACAAGCCAATTGTCTATTCAGGTAGTCACTTTCGAGACTACCATTGTTTCAACCTTTGTTGCAAGCGGTTCTTCCTCCCAACAGACCATCATCGATCTGGGATATGATTCGAAAATCTCTGTCTAGATCCCAGGACTTCACTATTTCCTATCATTGAAGGTAAAACTTAACTAAAGACGAAGATCACGAAGCTAAAGCTATATTCGTTCTTTCTCCCACCATTGAACGGATGATAAAGGCTTGTAAAGAAGCCGTTTGGCTTCCCTTAGAGTCTCCAAAGAAATAAGAATAATTATGCTTGGTCTTTATTCTACAGATGTATAAGGAATTAGGATACCCATCATAGTCTAATAATCCCAACTTGGGACATTTGGTGCTCCTAATTATCATATTTGTAAAAGTTAAGACTTGGAATGAAGCCTCATACAAAGCTTTAATGGAGGTTAAGTTAGTCGCTTAGGGCCTTTATTAGAGCCGGGACAGATTTCTGTAACCGAAGTTGGAGGATAAACCGAAGGGCCGAGCTTGTAAAAAATGGATAAGCAATAACAAGCTCGTATCGCAAGCAAGAAGGAGAAGGCTGAAGAAGAGAAAGAGGTTCAAGGAAGAAGTAGAGAAAGCTAAGTTTTATGTTTGACCTCTGCCCAGTATTCCTCCAAAGAAAAGCTACTTGAAGTAGGTGGAGGAGTTGAAGGTGATGATGAGGGATCCTGGAAACAAACTTAAAGTGGTGGTTCGCTCCTAAGGCCACTCCTGCCAAAGGAAATAAAGGGTCCATCGATAGTGGTAGCGGGAGTAAGAGGAAGAGAGGTGGTGTCTAAAGTAAATCGCCTAAGAAGAAGCTTGAGGAAGGGAAGTAGGGTCATTACCAGAGGTGAAATACACCGTAAATAAACATAGAAAACAAAAAACATTAGATAACAATAAGGTAAAATAAATATTATTAATACTTATGGAATTTGACCATGAAAATTATACTATTGCGTTCGTGGCGAGATTCTATTTTGTTTTCATATATATAAATATATATATATATATATAGCTAAAATTAGAGTCTATATAAGAAAGATGTAAATAAATCAAGTTTTGGAATCTAAAAATAAATAAAGTTTGAAATTTGAACTTCAATCGAATCAGTGGATAAGCATGGAGGAGTATTCCAGAATAGAAATTCAAACCTTTATGTGTGTGTGTATAAGAAGAGGATGACATTAAAAGATATTAATCACTAATAAAAAGCATTAACTTAAATAAAAGAAAGAGCATGAACATAAACTCACTACGGTCCGAGTGTGAAGGGCGGTCAACCGCCCTACCCTTATAAGGATCGAACACCCAATTTAAGGAAGATCGACTGCTTCCAGGAGACAAATGAGTGGTAGTTAGGGTTTTTTAGAATATTTCTTTTAGGTTTTGATTCCACAAACAATTCATATTTTATTATAAAAACCTAACGGTTCCTATTCACTCTAGCATCTATAAATAAGGCCATAGTGTAACAACCGAAATTTTTAACAAATAATTAATTAGCTATTCGTTCATTTAAGAATAAGTTGAAAATAATTAGGGTTGGGGCAACGGTGGTTCTGCCATTGGGTTCGTCGCGATTTTCTAGTTCGGATAAACTTTTGGTTTACGTAAAACAGACTTAAAACAAATAAATTACGTTAGTTGAAGTCTGAATTTTAAACTAAAATTTAAAATAAAGTTAAAAAATAAATATAGCGAAATCAACGTATATCTGAGACGACTCGGTCCTGGATGGGTCGACCTAGTGTTCGACCCATGACCCTTTTGGGTTGACCCCTATGTCAACCCACCAGACCCAAATAAAGTTGCCAGGCACAATTTTAAGCCTGGCACGAGTTGATTACGCTGCTATGTTCTAGAGACTTCCTCCTGACGTGGTTTTTAGCGTTGCGATTAAAAACCTAATTTTTCTAAGGCTTAAATTACCCTCCCACACCTATAAATTGACCTATACTCCACCCCCTTCCCATACACTTCTCCTTCTTCATTCTCTTAGCCTCTACTTCACCTTTTCTCTAAAATAAAATATTGTTCGGGCATAATTTGGAGTACTGTCTATTTGTAGATCTAATGGATTATCATACGGAATCCCTTTTAGATTTACATCTTTAGGTGAGTTTTTAGTAATTTTTAGATTTCTTTTGAGATTGGAACCAAATATATAAAATAGTAGTTGGAATTGTTTTGGATTGTAATCATTCTCTATTCTTGATTCAGATTATACAGTTATTCTAATTCCTTTCTAAATTCCTCTTTTTATTTCTACCAGTTTTATACATAATTTTTGTGACTTTCTATCCCAAATTTATTTTCTTCTTTATCCTTTCTTATTTTTAGATTTTTGCAGTTGCGTTAAACATATACCTAAAAAACAAATGTATACATTGAAACAGACATGGACCTGTAAGCCTTATATTTTGCGTTGGATTATTCTTTTCCTTTTTTTATTGTGTTTGGGTTGGGAAATGAGATGTATGAAATTGAAATAATCAACATTAAGGCTAAAATCTAAATATGTTCAGAAACTGCAAAATAAGAAGGAATAATTAGGATAAAGAAATTGAACTAAATAAATGCATATTAAATAGAATTTATAGAAATAGATTGTAATTGGGAAAAATGACACAATTATGAAAATTAAGATGTAAGCATGCTTATTTGTGAAGATGATAACCCAGTACTCCTAGTTATCGGGTTTCAGCTCAGTACTCCTTGTTCTCGGGCTATAAACATGTAAATTTGTAGTAGGAACTCAATACTCCTCGTTGTTATGTTTTAAAGCTTAGTACTCCTACTTGTCGGGTTTAATAAAATAAACTGTTTTAGGTGACAAATCAAGGGTTGGGAGATATGTGCCAAGTTTTTTGGGGACCCTTTCCATGTAGCATACCCCAGTTATCATTTCAGTATCATTTGATGTAAGGGCACACACCATGTTATGTTGTGGATGTAAGTTTTTCCAAGTTGAGAGAGGGTGCGAGTGTGTTCCCGTGGGCCAGTGTGCATGCACTGCCATGATTTTGAGACATAAGACATTTTCACACCTATCGATAAGGTTATGTCAAATCGCTGATGGGCTAGGGCCTCATAAACCCAACCCGTAGTGGGCATAGGTTGTCCATGATTCGAAAAAACCCATCGTTTGGGTAGTATTAGAGATTTCTTCCTAACTTGTTCTATTTGTGGAAGTGCAAAATAGTCAACACCATTATCAAATATCTTTATATAGCACCTTTTACTTTACCTTTAGTTTATTCTATCCTTTTTAGTTATGTTGAGACACTAATTTCTTTATTTATACTAGACTACTACTTCATTTATTTGTCTCCTCTTATTAGTTGTGCTAGAAGTTACTACAGCTCAGTAGACTTTTTGTCTGACCCATTTTCTCCTTTTTCTTCTTTCCTTTTTTCCCCAGGCTCTCAAGGAGGAAGTTCTTAACTCGAATTACTCTTTTGACTTCTTTTGTAAGATTCTGTTGGAGGTGTGATGTTTATCTTATTTTCTCGCAACACTTTTGCTTGTACTTTATTTTGGCTATTTGGGGATACTTTTGTTTTGTACTCTGATATTTCATTTGTGTCTAAGATTGAGACATAGTATTTTTATGGCACTTTGGTTTATTTGAAATTGAAAATGGTTAATAATTTGGTCACTTTAAGATAAATTGTCTTATCCTCCGATGTGATTTTATTCTTTATGTCTTGTAAAATTTTAGTATTTATGATGATATTTGTCTTTATACTTACAATGCTCCACATTTCTTAGTGAGATTCTATATTAGGATAACGCTAAGGGTTGTGGGGTGTTACATTTGGTATTAGAGCCTAAGGTTTTCAAGATCACAAAATTTTTATTTCAAAATAATACTTTTTGAAAGTGAATCTATTATCAAAAACCAAAATTTATTTTAGTAAATAAAAATATATCCCCTATAGCCAAAGTTACAACCTTACTTTATTTCCTTTGAATTCTAAATTTCTATCATATCTTTTGTGCAGCATGTCAGAAGCCCCTAATCTTCCTGAGGGCGTTCCTATCCCTGTTAGTTTCGTAGATATTAGAAGCTACTACGCCTGCTGAGGGATAAGAACTTTCACATGTTCCAACACCCGCTGTAGTGATTCCTCCTAACCCAGTTACAGTTGCGAATTTCTCTTAGCTTTGTAAGGACTTCTCTAATTTGGGAAATAAGACTTTTTTGGGTATCAAGATGTTTTTGGAGGGACGCACCTAGATTAGAGGGACCGAAACAATTTTTGATTTACTGGGACTTGAAAATGGGATGAGAGATCAACTTGCAGCTTGGTGACTTAAGTATGAGGCTTCGTGTTGGTGGGAAATTATAGAGGTTGAAGGAAGGATTATAGGTTCAGTCGAACTCAAGAATATGTTTGGAAGGAAATTTCCGTCACCTGCTAAGGAGGGAATGTAGTTGGAACATTTTTAAATTTGAATCAAGGAGATATAGCGGTAAAGGAATACATCAATTGGTTTAATGAGTAATCGAGGTTTGCATGGACTTGGTTAATACTGCTCATAAGAGGTTTGTTCAATTTGAGAGAGAGTTGAATCAACCTTTCCAAGGCTTGGCTATGACTCACATTCCTATGGGAGAGACATAAGAAGCTTTGATTAAGATGGCTTTAATGCATGAGGATAAGAGAGAAGAAGTCAAGGAAGAGAAGGGCGAGTGTCTAAAGTTCTCTGCTCCTAAGGAAAAGTTTTGGAATAAGAAAGACAAAAAGAAGCTAGGGCGGAATCCGCAGAAAGGAGCAATCACGGCTGAGATCTAGTGTCTAGTTGTGGGATGCTGGGGCATCTCATCAGGAACTGTAGGAGGATGAAGGTAAAATGCTATTATTGTGGGCAATAAGGACATCTGAGTAGGGCATGTCCATAAAAGACTGGACAGAGTGCTTGTACAGTAGCAGCGTCATCTCACGTGAATGTATTGAGGAAGCATCGACTAGCAGTGGCCCTAATAGTGGAAGAAAAGTATCTGTTGAAGGTTTGATCTCTATCTCCAATTTTCTTGTTCGTACTCTTTTCTATTCGGGAGCATCGCATTTGTTTATTTCAAGTTCTTTGGTTAACTATTTGCACTAAAAATCCCACTCGTTACCAATCCCATAGTAGTTTCAAACCCTATAGGTGGTTCGACACACTTATCTATGGTTTGTACGTGTTTGAAAAATTTCCATTTTAGGGGTAGAATTTGATTGTGATGCCTATGGGGTGCGGGATGATTCAAGGATGGATTGGTTGGCTATGTACGAGGCCGTACTTGACTGCGAGAGGAGGGTCATTCGTTAGATGACTTGTAGTGGTATGACCCTAGAAATTTCTTGTGACTCGCGAGGGTCAGTCATGTTGAGTTTTCTTTATTCCCTAGATTTTTTTGTTGATATCTTCTCCGTACCTATCGTGTGTGAATATCCAAACATATTTGAGGAGGTTTGAGGGTAACCACCTAGGCCAGAAATTGATTTACGGATTTATCTTAGTGAGAATGCAAAGCCTATAGCTCTACCAGTTTGGCGTATGGCTCTGAGGTAATGGAAAGAGTTGAGCAAGCAAGTAGGTGAGCTTTTGGAGAAGGGTTTTATTAGGTGGAGTATTTCTAAGTGGGGAACACCAGTTGTCTTCACCATTAAGGCCGATGGTTCCCTCTGTTTATGTGTAGATTTCCGAGAATAGAATAATCTCATAAAGAAGAACCATTTCCCACTCCAATAGATAAATGATTTATTCGATCAGTTGTTAGGCATGTCAGTATTTTCTCAGATAGATTTGGCTACTGGTTTCCATTAGTTGCGCATGGTAGAGGATAGCATCGATAAGATGACATTACAGACTCCTGATGGTTTTTTCGAGTGGTTAGTTATGCCTTTTGGGCTGACCAACGCATAGGCATATTTTATGGATCTGATGAGTAGGGTCTCCAGAGACGTTTTGAATAAGTTCATTGTGGTTTTTGTGGATGATATCTTGATCTTCTCAAAGAATGAGAATGAGCATGAGCATGCTCTACATTTAGGGGAGGTTCTTAGTACTCCTCGAGCTCACCGGTTGAAGGTGAAATTTTCCAAATGCCATTTTTGGAGGAAGAAGGTGCGTTTCTTGGGGAATATAGATGGGTTAACTATTGACTCCACCAAGATAGTAGCGGTACATGATTAAAGGGCCCCCAAGAATGCAACCGAGGTTAGGAGTTTTCTTGGCTTAGCGGGTTACTACAGAAAGTTCATTAAGGACTTTGCACGGATCTCGGCACCATTAATCCGACTTACTAAGAAGAATCTGGCTTTTTCTTGGGATATAGAGTGTGAAGATGCTTTCCATAGGCTAAAGAATGCTTTTACCACTGCACCAGTTTTGACATTACCGTTGGATATAAGATGTTTACAATAAATATCGACGCTTATGGGACGATTTTAGGTGCAGTATTAATGCAAGAGGGTAGAGTAGTGTGTTACGATAGTAGGAATCTAAGGGTCCATCAGAGAAATTACCCTACGCATGATTAGGAATTAGCCGCCATAGTTTTCACACATAAGTCTTGGAAACACTAACTACTTGGAGAGAGGTTCAAGCTGTTTACAGATCTCAAGTCGCTCAAGTATTTATTCTCTCAAAGTGACCTCAGTTTGAGGCAACAAAGGTGGATGGCATTCTTTTCATCATATGATTTTGTGATTTCGTATACCCCAAGCAAGAGGAACGTGGTGGCTAATGCGTTGAGCAGACAGAGAGCGATACTGAGTCCTTTGTTTGTTGAGTCGAAGAGCTTGGAGTATATTGCAACCTTCGATTCAGCCCTCTACAGACTTCACACCAGGATTGTTGGCATCCTTGGAGGTGAAGCCAACTTTACTGGAGAAGATTGAAGCTAGACAGAGAGAGGATGCAGAATTTTCAGATATTCTGGATAGATTAAGTAGGGAGGTGATTATAGACACCTCCTTAGATACACTATGGATTGTAAGGGGTAGCTTAGGCGAGACAGTAGGTTGTGTGTCCCTGCATAGATGATTTGATGAGTGTGGTTCTTGCAGAGGCTCATCACTCTCGGATGACTCTCCATTCGGGCGATGATAAGACATATTGTGATATGAGGCGAGTCTTCTATTGGTCCGACATGAAGAAGAGGGTGGCTGAATTTGTAGCGAGATGTTTGACTTGCCAAAGAGATAAGGCATAACAAAAGAATCCTAATGGACTACTTCAACCCTTGGATATACGTGTGTGGAAAATGAGAAAGTATTTTTATAGATTATGTGGATGGATTTCCTAGGTCAAAAAAGGGAAACACCAACATTTGGGTCATAATGGACCGATTGACCAAGGGCGCCCATTTTCTTCTAGTTAAGAGTAAAAGGATGACATCATGGTTGGATTCTTTGTATATTCGTGAGATAGTCGGGTTGCATGGTATTCCTTCGAGCATTGTCAGTGACAGAGACCCTATTTTCACTAGGAAATTTTGAAAGAGTCTACAAGAAACTCTAAGAACACAGCTCCGGTTAAGTACTGCATATCACCCTTAGATGGATGGGAAAACAGAGAGGGTGAATAGGGTTCTGGAAGACCTATTTAAGATGTGTATCTTAAACTTTGAAGGGATTGGGAAGATAATCTACTACTCGGGAGTTTGCTTATAATAATAGCTTCCAGTCTAGCATTGGCATGACACCCTTTGGGGCCTTGAATGGGTGGTCTTGTAAATCACCAACGTCTTGGTAGGACTCGACGGTCAGATTGCTACTGGGGCCTATCTTTGGATAAATTTGAGTTGATTAGAAACAGGATGAAGGCAGTACAAGTTAGGCAGAAGTCTAATGCTGATAAAAGAAGGAATGATTTGGAATTTTCTGTTGGAGATTTGGTCTTCATTAAAGTATCACTGCTAAGGAACGTGGCGCAGTTAGGCTTAGTGGGCAAGTTGACCCCAGGATTTGTTGGACCATTCCAAGTTGTAGAGAAGATAGGGCAGAAGGCTTATTGGGTGTGACTACCAAATAGACTATCAGGCATTCATGGCATGTTTCACGTATCACACTTGAGGAAGTGTCTGCATGATTCAGCGAAGGTTATTGAGCTTAATGCATTGAAGGATGTGGAGATCAAGCACGAAGCATCCATTAGACGAGCACCTTGGAGGATTTTAGATTGCGAGACCAAGAAGTTGAGGATTAAGGAAGTAAGACTGGTCAAAGTACAGTGGGAAGACGACGATAGTGAGGGTACTTGGTAACCGAAAGAGCAAATGTGTAATTCTTATCCCGTGTTTAATGGTAAGTTTCGATCTTTTTCTTTTTCCATCTCTACTTCTTAGGCTCTGTCCCTTGAATTTTTTGAACATAGTCATAGGAGAAACTTATATCAAATAGTATATGTTTAAAGCATGTCTTTGAAACATGTTATGTTTAATGTTTGCAAATGGATGCAAGGGTATGCAAGTGTTTGCAACTGGATGTAATGGATGCATATACACACATTAGGCATTATGATCGGTTAAATAGGACACTTGCGTATGCATATGAATATGTGAGCATTCTATTTCATTATGTAGTTGTAATACATGGATGTCCTCATATGGTTGTTGTATACGGATGATGTTTAATGCATGCATATGAGCTAACTGTTACCACTAAGGTTTTGCATACATTTGGATGCACGACACCGACATATTTGTGTAAAAAGGAGGTCGACTGAATTAGTACACCACCTAATCTTTCGTATTAGTTAGGGTCATATACACTACACTATTGCATAAATAAATAAATTTGCATTAGATAAATTAAGGGAAATGGTTGCCAGTGGATGATGGATGTAAAGAACATTTATATTATTCTTCTACCTTAGAAATTTCGGGGCTGAAATCCTTTAAGGAAGGGAGAATGTAACAACCCAAATTTTTAATAAAATTAATTAATCATTAATTTAATAATAAATTGAAAATAATCAGGAATCGGGCAATGAGGGTTTCACCTGTGGGTCTGTCGCGATTTCCTGGTTTAGATAGACTTTTGGTTTACTTAAAATGGACTTAAAACGAATAAATTACAATCCGTTGTAGTTTGAATTTTAAAATAAAATTTAAAATAAAGTTAAGAAACAAATATAGCAAAATCAACGTATATCTTGGACGACCCGCTCTTGGATGGGTCGACCTAGTGGTCGACCCCTGTGTCGACCCACCAAGGGGTGGGTTGACCCATTGTGCCTAGCACGAGTCGATTACGCTACTATTTTCCGGAGACTTCCTACTAACATGGTTTTGAGCGTTCTAAATAAAAACCTCATTTTTATAAGGATTAGATTTTCCTTTCACGCCTATAAATTAACTTGTACCCCATCCCCTTCCCACACACTTCTCCTTCTCCATTCTCTCAGCCTCCACTTCACTTTTTCTCTAAAACAAAATATTGTTCGAGCATAAATTTGGAATACTATCTATTTTTAGATTTGAAGGATTATACAACCAGGGCCTTTTTGAATTTACATCATTAGGTGAGTTTTTAGTAATTTTTAGATTTCTATTGAGATTGGAATCAAATCTATAAAATAGTAGTTGGAATTGTTTTGGATCTGAATTATACTCTATTATTTGTCTACTTCTGCAAGTTTTATTCAGAAATCTTGTGATCTGTATCCCAAATTTCTTTTCTTCTTTTTAGTTTTTTGCAGTTGCGCTAAACATATGCCTAAAAAAAGCATATGTATACTTTGAAATAGGCATGAACCTGTAAGCCTTATAATTTGAATTGGATTAATCTTTCCCTTTTACTTTGTCTTGTGTTTGGGTTGGGAAATGAAATTGAAATAATCAACATCAAGGCTAAAATCTTGAGAAACTGCAAAATTGAAAGGAATAATTAGGATAAAGGAACTGAAATAAATAAGTGTGTGTTAAATAGAATTGTTTGAAATAATCCGTAATTGGGAAAAACGACACAATAGTGAAAATTAAGATGTAAGTATGCTTATTTGCGAACAGGTTAACCCAGTACTCCTAGTTACCGAGTTTTACCTCAGTACTCCTTGTTGTCAGGCTATAAACATGTAAATTTGTAGTAGGAACCAAGTACTCCTTGTTGTTGGGTTTTAAAGCTCAGTACTCCTAATAAAATATTTTTTTAGGGGCCAAATCAAGGGTTAGGGGATTTGGATTCTTTATTGGTGACAACTAATCCAAAGAAGGATTCCATTAGGGTTGACATTGGCTTCCTTCTCCAAAGGTTGTGAGTGGGATCTTTATAGATTTCTTTTTATTTATGCTTGTTTAATTTAAAAATATGGATGATGTATGCTTAAAATATTTTAAGATTGTGAAAACCAAACTTAAACCTCCTCTCAAATCTCTAAATAGAACAGAAATGTCAATCTATGTTTTTTATATGGATTTTGGGTTATGGATGTAAGTCAAAGGGATTTTTGTTCTTATTTCATAATCTCAAACAACCTAGTTTGTTTTACTTCGTTTCCACCACTTACTTAGAGTTTGTATTTATTAATGGATTTAGGAATAGTAAACCATATGTAATTTAAATTTATGTTTTATTCGTAAAATGGTGGATCTGAGTGTTATAATCCGCATGTAGCCTAATTCTTTTTTTGTATAAAAATCTCGGTAACCGAAAGAAAGTAAAATAGGACTAGATAAAGATATATCTATGTCATTTATAATCAAGTCCCTTTGATTTATTGAAGTAATTTGAAACCTAAGTTTAAAAGTATGTTTGTGGTATATGTTGTCATTATTGCCCTACTTAATCTATAAAACCTATTTTTTAATATTTTTTACGTTGTTTTTTGAATTATAAGGAAATTAAATTGTAAATCTATAATTATGTGTGTAGGTAGACATTTGGACGATTGGTGTCATTCCACGCATTCCCATCTTATGCATTATTATTAATATATATTATAGCATAATCTGCCTATTTTAAAAACGTATTTATCATTTAAAAATAGGAAATTCAAATTAAATGTCCCTACTAGGAATTTATGTGCATGTATCGGTGTTAGTGGCTTTTACTTTGTATTCAATGACATGAGGACGTGAGGCTAACCAGCTCTTGTAGTTTAAGTTTGCCTGGACAACCCAACTACCGACAACTACACAAAGGTGGATAAATGTGAGATCTCTAGTGTAACAACCCAAATTTTTTAACAAGCAATAATTAATTGAGGATTAAGCTAATTAAATAAATATTAATCAGAAAAATAATGAGAATTGAGCAAAAAGGATTTCACCATTGCGTCCGTTACGAAATTTTGATTTAGATAAACTTTTATTTTGCGTAAATCATACTTAAAATGAATAAATTATAGTTGTTTCAAAATTAAACAATAATTTAGAAAAATAAAATAAGTTAAGACCCAAGTTGGGTAGACTCAGGACCCAAGTGGGTCGATCCCTGTGTCGACCCACATAAGGGTGTGGGTCGACACAGTTCGAGCCGAGCACGAGCGTGTGCCTGGTCAATGTCGCCTGCTTCTGGATTATTCTTTTTGGATGTATTGTTGATGTGTCTTCTATGGTTTAGATTAAAAACCTAATATCTAATGGCCTAAAATTTAAATATAAAACACAATGAATTTGGACATAAAATCCAATGAACCTGGACACTAACTATATTATAAATAGCCTTCAAAACCTAACCTAATTTTCATTACTCCATTTCTCTAACTCTCTCAAATAATCTTCTTCTCAAATATAATTTTAATGGAGCATTGGCGGCTTGGTTCTACACTCCAGGGGATGTTCATAAATAGAGAGGATCTACCAATGCTTATTGGATTTGTTCCGATTTATGTGAGTATTATTATGATTATTAAATTTCTTCCAAGTTAACGTTAAAAAGGATGCAGTAGTTGTTACGGTAATTTCTGATATAAATAAAAAGGATTAAGACAATAAAATAGATAGGATCTGAAAGTTTGACAATTACAGTGTTTATAAGTTTATCTTTTACATTTCATTGTTCATCTATTCACTGTCTATTACTTATTCCTTTTCATTTGTTTTTTATTTACAAGTAAAATCTTCTTCTTTATCCCCTTCTCTGTCATTACTTTATTTACAATCTTATAATGCCTACTTATTCATTTCCGTTTAATTCTGAGCCTAGACCTACTTCTCCTTTTTCATTGTTTTTGCATTGAATCTAGGCAAACGAGAGCCTAGGCCTTTACCATTTAGTTTGCATAAAAATTGGAATAATATGAAAGAATGTTAAAATGGGAATTTTTGGATATATTGAGAATTATGGAATGCAAATTGGGGTAAATTCTAATGGAAGAATATGCAAACTTGTGATTTGGAATACATTATACTTAATTACACGTTAAGTAAACATTAATTTGGAAAACAGATTAATTTGACATTAATTTGGAAAACATATTAATTTGGAAAACATGTTAATTCATAATTTGGAAGACATGTTAATTTGATAGTAATTTGGAAAACAAGTTAATTTGACATTAATTTTGAAAACATGCTAATTTGTAATTTGGAAGACATATTAAATATGATAGTAATTTGGAAAACATGTTAATTAATAATTTGGATATCATGTTAATTTGACCGTAATTTGAAAGACATGTTAATCTAACAGTAATTTGGAAAACATGTTAATTTGATATTAATTTGGGAAATACATTAATTTATAATTTGGAAGATATGTTAATTTGGCAATAATTTGGAAAACATGTTAATTTGACTAATTTGGAAAAAGATGTTAATTTGACATTAATTTGGAAAACATGTTAATTTGACAGTAATCTGGAAAACATGTTAATTTGACCGTAATTTGGAAAACATTTTAATTGGAATGAATTATACTTAATTTGACATTAAGTAACCTGTATTTGGAAAACATGTTAATTGGAACAAATTTTACTTAATTTACCATTAAGTAACCTATATTTGAAAACATGTTAATTAGAATTAATTGTACTTAATTGGACATTAAGTAACATGTAAATGGAAATCATGTAAGTAGTAAATAAATGGACTTAATGGCATGAAGTGACATAGTGTAAAGGTTGTAGAATTCTTTCGTTACTTACAATAAAAGCCTGTAAATTACTTTTGTTAATTACAATCTAGAAATAAAAGGTTGTAGACTACTTTCGTTAATTACATTAAAAGATTGTAGGTTACTTTCGTTGATTACAATCTAGAAATAAAAGATTGTAGATTACTTTCATTAATTACAATATAGGAATAAAGGGTTGTAGATTACTTTCGTTAATTACAATATAGAGATAAAGGGTTGTAGATTACTTTCGTTAATTACAACCTAGAAATATAACAAGTGATTATATTGGGCTTGTTAATGAACTTAAACGTAAACCTGTCTGATTAATAAGCTAATTCCGGTAAGATATAAAGGGCTTGTAGAAATCCTAGTTAAATTGGGGACCAAGTCTCGGGTGGCTTGTGTAAAGTGCATTTTTTTGGGAATTCGTATCAGTCAGTATTTCTTCGTTATCATGGGGCCTCGCACTTGGTAGGGGCTAAGGCATGCTTATACTGAACTGGATAGTAAGAAGTTCAAATGAGAGATGAACATGGGTGTGTTCCTTTGGAATGGTGAGCATGCATCGTTACAAACAGGGAAGATAAGATGCTATAACACCTGTGATTGTGGCTGTGTCTTTTTATTTGATGGGTTTGGGAGTTGATTACCCTAAATTTCATAGTTGACACAAGTTATTCACATCTGGAATGCCGATCAATGGGTAGTATTAGGAAATTCCTTCCTAATTATCTGTTTCTATCTGAAATTGTAAAAGTGCAAAACAGTCAATTAGTTTTGGCATGATCATTATTATCATCATTGTCTCTTGGATAAGAATAGTTGATCCTTTATGTCAATTCATATCAGTTACTGTTCATGTGACACCCCACGTCCGTTAATGTCACTCACTAAGGGAATGCATTAAGTTTCGTGAAGCGTTATAGGTAACAGAAACGGAAATATTACAAGACAGATATAAAAGCAATAGCGGAATTTAAAAACCTTATTTATAATAAAACATCATGGTTCAAAAACAGCACATGTCTGAAATACACATAAATCATTACATCATAAAAACTACTGTCTTGTACTTTAAAACATCAGAGTACATAAAATGCATAATTCCCTAAATAAAGCATAACCATAGCAGCAAGGATAAAAGCTTGAGCCATACATCAAAGAAGCTCCAACAAAAGTAAGCAGAATCACAGTAAAGCCTAAGTATTCCCAACCTGAGAACCTGGGGGGAGAAACGGAAGAAAGAAGAGGAAACAAAAAGGGTCAGACATAAAGTCTGGCGAGTCCAGTTGCTTTTAGCAAGTAAATAAACAAAAGTAGCATGACAAGCATATAAAGTGGATAAGAGAGAGATAACTACATAAAAAGCAAGTATGACAAGGTAATTAGGATAGGGTGTATATGCTTCTAATGATTGCTCTGCACTACTACTAGTATATCCAGAATGAGATGATCCCCAACATGTATGAAATGGTAGATGAGGCATACTTATGGTGAGAGGTTTTAGCCCCATACAATCCACAAGCAGCCCCAATAATGGACTCCTAAACTTACCAAAGTTTAGATGTACCGTAACTGCTACCATAATCGGTCGACTCCCTATTCCATAGATACTCCGTGTCGACCCCACAATATTAGGTATCACGTCGTAAAGTGGCAACCCTTAGCTGATATGCACAACACCATATCTACAGGTATCACAGTCGTCATATCCCTTTCGGCCTGGTGCATGCACGCACATGGCCCGGTCAGTTTGCGCCGCCAACACTGCCTCCACTTTTGGATCTCTTACAATCAGTAAGTAAGCGTGCCCCTTCTTTGACCTAGTTCAGAATTCTCTGCTCCATAAATACTCCGAGTTATTGACTGAAACGGGTCACACATAATATGATACAAGCTCTCCTCTTTGTATTGTATCCCCCATTAGGTTTTCCATAGGTTATATTTATCCTAAGTGTATCTTTAATTATATAACCCAAATCTTTGTACCAGTTATGCTTACCACTAGGTGTCATTAATTACATAACCTTCTCGGGCTAAGTTTGTGGGCCTATATGTAAATATTACCCACCCTCTCAGATTTACTTAACCCGCACACTATCCAACCAATTTTACTTAACCCTAACTTAATTCATAATCATACAATCTCTATGGATTAGATTTGGTTAAGTAGTCCAATTCATTACCATGTCCATTTATGGTTTATAATGGGCTAGACCTCCCATATTAGGCCTACAACTTGTGGATGCTGGATATACAGGTTGGGTCCGGGCAGTCTTTTCCACAGTTGGCCCTAACCTCGTGTCTTAGCGCGATTCGTATTTGCGCACTTAGACCTCTCACATTAGGTTCAACATTAGTAGCTGCTGGATATGTCGGTCAAGTCCGGGTAGACTTCCACCACTAATGCAACCTAACCTCATGTCATAAGTGCAATTACAATTTCTAATTGTAATAACTAAACATTACATTTTTATCCAATTCTTACCTATATCTTTATAGGTGATTATATCCCCACTTCCCCCTTTTGAATTATATGTCCAATTCATATAAACATTTTTTAAATTATGCCAATTCTAACAATTTTTCCTCCGTTCCCTAACTAGCGTATTCGCATATATTTGGCGGCATCTAGGCTAGAACATAGCCTAGTCATGAACAATAAAAGGGAAAGGTGATGGGAAAAATAACAATAGTGACCATTCTAAAAGTGACATAAGCATATATACTGGCATAGACAAGTAATAGGCATAATAAGGTGCACATAAAAACAGATCTAGTAAAAAGGATAATGATAAAAATGGATCCAATACTTAGGATGAACAGATCCAAATAAGAATTCTGATGTCCAATAAAAACAGATCTTAATTAATCACCATATGATAATCAAGGTGGACACAAAAACAGATCTGATAAAAAGGGTAATGATAAAACTAGATCCAATACTTAGGATGAACATATCCAAATAAGAATTTGTATGTCCAATAATAATAGATCTTAATTAATCACAATATGATAATTAAGGTTGACATAAAAACAATCTACTAAAAAGGGTAATGATCTGATAATCCCAAATTAACCACAAACTTATAGAAAAAGTAAGATCCGCATATGTGACATGATGAATTAACCACAAAAGGATTAGATCTAAAGAAAATAGATCTAACATAGTACAAGTTAAGATCCCAAATATGTCATCACAAGTGAATTAGATCTATAGAAGTGGATCTAGCATAGTACAAGTTAAGATCCCATATATGACATCACAAGTGAATTTAGATCTATAGAAGTAGATCTAACATAGTACAAGTTAAGATCCCAAATATGACATCACAAGTGAATTTAGATCTATAAAGGTAGATCTAGCATAGTACAAGTTAAGATCCCAAATATGACATCACAAGTGAATTTAGATCTATAAACTTAGATCTAGCATGATTAAGATTCACAATTCTGACATGACAAATTAACCATAAGCAAATTAGATCTAAAAGAAAGATCTAGCATGACATGATAAATTAACCACAAGCGAATTAGATCAAAAAAGATCTAGCATGACATGATAAATTAACCACAAGCGAATTAGATTTAAAAAGATCTAGCTTGACAAGGCCTTGGATCCAAGAATATTATAGGTTTACAAATTATGATAGATCCAATATGATTCAGTCACAGACATGTATATATCCAAATCACAGTCATGTCACAAATTACTTTTAATCATTTAAATCTAAAAGTAACTAACTCACCATGTTTGGACTTTAGAAGATAGAAAAGAAATCGTTGGTGTTGAATCTCAGATCTAAGTTGAAATGCTTGAATCTTTTTTTTTTAACTTGATTTTGGAGAAGAATAGGCTATTTAATTGAAGTTGCAGCAGAGCCTCATCGTCACCATTATTTTTCCAATGAATAAAACCTAAGTTTAGATCTTATTTATAGGCGTTCAACAATGTATTTAGACCAGAAAACAGTCCACGTTCACTGAATGCTTCTTTATTTGCGCGCAATCCTTAATTTGAATCATGTTTATTCGCATTCATCTCTTATGCATATGTAAAGTATTTCTATGTGAACAATTCATAATCTCAAATCAATTAATATATAATTTTCCTCTTTTGAAACATTATCCCAATTAAACTCTTATTAAACTGCTTCTAACTAAATCATTTTCACATTTAATCCTTCTAATTAAACTGCTTTCACACTTAACCTCTTTCTTTATTAATTGCTCCGCCATAAATGTCATTATTTATTTTGTGCAATTAAAATACAAATATATATATATTTGAATGTATTTTACCTTCTACCTTTAATTTATTAATTCATTGCAATTTACCATTAATGCATTCGATCTTTATGCACTCAATTTATAGCATTCCCTTTTTCGTATTGCTATCCATGTGCCAATATGCATTAATTTATGGTTGCAATTATTTAATTGCTCTCTCTACCTTGCTTGCATACCTTTATTGCAAACAACTTCCTTCTTAATGCGTTTACCCTCTTTTAACTATTTTTAACTTCCTCTAAGATTTCCTCCCGGCATTCATCCATGCATTATTCTAATGCAATATTATCTTTCTACTCAATGCATCATTTTTACGCATTTGTTATTCACATATGACGTTTCTATTCCTTGCTTGCATTGATATGTTACTCCATTTAACATATTATATTTAAATTGTTGCATGCATTTATTTCTTTTACTTCTCTGTTCAATGTTCTTATGCATGTGACTTTATTGTTTTGCATGCATTGATTTCTTTTATTTCTTCTTTCTTTGTATGCATTACATCGTTCAACTTTTAATTGTATTAATTACAATGCTTCTTCTTTCTTTTCTTATTGCATTTGTTTGTGTGTGTGTTGCTTTCCTCTAAATTTATATGTGTATATATATATATATATATATATATATATATTCTATTTTAACGCTTGCATGCCAATTAACCATTTTCTTTAATTTACGTGTCGCATTAATTCGCACACACAAACTACCTCTTTTTGTTATCAATGCATAATTAGTGCATGCAACATAGTTATGTTGCATGCAACATAGTTATGTTGCATGCAACCAATCCTTTTCTTTTAGTGTACGAATTTATCCACATAAATGCACATTTTTAATTTCATTAAAAATGCGGGGTGTTACATTCTCCCCTACTCAAAGGATTTCGTCCTCGAAATCTCCAAGTTAAGAAGAATGTATCCTACCATCTATCATCCATCTACTCATCCACCAATCACAGGCATCCATTGTCCGTACAATTTTCTAGTGCTTATATGAACATATGCAAAGGTGTGTGTATATGTCCCAACACTAATGCGAAAAATCAGGCGCTCCACTGATTCAGTCGACCTCCTTAATGCAATGTATGTTAATGTCATGAATCTAACATGTATGCAAACAATCATATTATAACCGGTAAGTTCTATATGTGTGCACAATCATCAATCCAAAAGCAACATCCATATGATGATACATCCATTTTCATCCATTAAAAGAAAGAAAAATGCACACGCATCCATATGCAGTATGAGAGTGATTGAGCCAATCTAGTGCCTAATGTGTGTGTATATGCATCCACAAGAAACCACTAGAAAACACTTGCATCCACTTGCATCCATCAAATATAACATGTCTCAAATACATGTTTACATCCATGGGTTCCCTACCTAAAGGTCGAAAATACTATTGATAGGACATATTCAAATGATAGAAGCAAGCATAGACAAAACATTAAAAAAAGAGTTATGAACATACCCTTGAAAAAGAAAAGGGTACGAAGCACGAATCTTGTCTTCGATCTCCCAAGTCGCATCCTCGCTGTCTTCTTCCCATTGCACTTTTATTAACCTAACCTCTCTGTTGCGCAGTTTCTTAACCTCTGATTCAAGTATACGGGTAGGAGCTTGTCTAATTGTCGCCTCTCGTTCTACCTCTACTTCCTCACGCATGTTTGGCCCAACTATCTCTGCTGTATCCAGAAGACACTTCGATAAATAAGAAATGAGGAAAAACATCACGAATATCCATACATATGCGAAACAAGTTGTACGTCTTAGTTGCGAATACCACCGAAGCACCCCCATTCAGATATGCTTCGCCTAACCAACACCCTTTCAAGTATCTCCCCTACTTGTTTACTAAACTCCCTCCTTTCCTCTTGGAGCCATGTGGCGCACGGGCAATGCAACTGGCTTTGCATTATCCATCAAACATATGCAAAAATTGGTTTCGCGCCTTGGGGTAAACCCCCAAACCTCATCAAAGACACCAGGATACTCACAGACTACTGGAACATATCTTAGATTATCAATAGACGTGTCAAGAGATTTTAGGAAACTAAGCATGACAGACTCCTTTTGGGTCACAAGAAATCTCGAGGGTTATCCTATGGTAAGTACAAAGTCAAATGATCCTTCTCTCACAGTCGAGAATAGCACCGTACGTGGTTAGACAATCCATCCCTAGAATCAACCCATAGCCCATGAACCCAAGCACATTTGCATCGCACTCCAACTTGATGCCCAACACTGATATTCTCAAACCCCGAAAAATCATAAATAAATGAGCCGAACCACCAATGGGGTTTGAGACACCAACGGGATCCACTATCATACTAGTATATAAGTGCAGAGATTCAACTACAAAACTAGATATAAACGAATGCGAAGCGCCAGAATCGAAAAGAGTTCTAACAGGATGATTTGAACAAGAAATTAAACCTTCATTTGACTTTATCTATGTTCCCTTCCCTGGCCATCATTTTTCTCATCCTTGGGTTGTGCTCCTTAGCCCTAACTCCCTTATTCTCCTTTTTACCATATTTGAGCTAAAAAGTCTCTTGAAAGCTGCCTTCATCGCACAGAAATCCTTGCATAGCTAGAGAAAATTAGCCGTAGGTGAAACCACTGTGGCTACAGATGGAGGTTAGGCACTTCATTGCCCTTCGACATGTGCCGTAGTTTTAACATGCCTACGGAATCATGCCATAATGGGGACACCTTTCGGGAAGAATCGGTTCCCCAGGCAAAAAAAAGGAACCAAGCGGAGAATCAAGAGATATTACCTATGGCTTTGGGGAATATGTTTTTCAAACAAACCTTTCTTTTGAAAATGTTTTCTTTTAAAACCTTTTTGAAAATAATTTTCAAAAACTTTATCCAATCTGGTAACCTTCAGCTCTGATACCAAGTGTGATACCCTACGTCCGTTAATGTCACTCGCTAAGGGAATGCATTAAGTTTCGTGAAGCATTATAGGTAAACAGAAACAGAAATATTACAAGATAGATATAAAAGTAATAGCGGAATTTAAAAACTTTATTTATAATAAAGCATCGTGGTTCAAAAACAGCACATGTCTGAAATACACAAACCATTACATCATAAAAACTACTGTCTTGTACTTTAAAACATCAGAGTACATAAAATGCATAATTCCCCAAATAAAGCATAACCATAGCAGCAAGGATAAAAGCTTGAGCCATACGTCAAAGAAGCTCCAACAAAGTAAGCAGAATCACGGTCAAGCCTAAGTATTCCCGCCCTGAGAACCTGGGGGGAGAAACGGAAGAAAGAAGAGGAAATAAAAAGGGTCAGACATAAAGTCTGGCGAGTCCAGTTACTTTTAGTAAGTAAATAAACAAAAGTAGCATGACAAGCATATAAAGTGGATAAGAGAGAGATAACTACATAAATGGCAAGTATGACAAAGTAAACAGGATAGGGTGTATATGCTTCTAATGATTGCTCTGCACTACTACTAGTATATCCAGAATGAGATGATCCCCAACATGTATGAAATGGTAGATTTAGGCGTACTTCTGGTAGGAGGTTTTAGCCCCATACAATCCACAAGCAACCCCAATAACGAACTCCTAAACTTACCAGAGTCTTGATGTACCGTAACTACTACCATAATCGATCGACTCCCTATTCCATAGATACTCTGTGCCGGCCCCACAGTATTATGTATCACGTCGTAAAGTGGCAACCCTTCACTGATATGCACAGTCCCATATCTACAGGCATCATGGTCGTCTAATCCCCTTCGGCCTGGCTCATGCATGCACATAGCCCGGTCGGTTTGCGCCGCCAACACCGCCTCCACGTTTGGATCTCTTACAATCAGTCAGTAAGTGCGCCCCTTCTCCGACCTAGTTCGGAATTCTCTACTCGATACATATTCCGGGTTACTGACTGGAACGGGTCCCATACAATATGATACAAGCTCTCCCCTTTGTCTTGTATCCCCCACTAGGTTTTCCACATGTTATATTTACCCTAAGGGTGTCTTTAATTATATAACCCCAATCTTTCTATCAATTATGCTTACCACTAGGTGACTTTAATTGCATAACCTTATCGGGCTAAGTTTGTGGGCCTATATGTAAATATTACTCACCTCCTCAGATTTACTTAACCTACCCACTGTTCAACCAATTTTACTTAACCCTAACTTTAATTCATAATCATACAATCCCTATGGATTAGATTTGGTTAAGTAGTCCAATTCGTTACCATGTCCATTTATGGTTCATAATGGGATAGACCTCCCACATTAGGCCTGTAACTTGTGGATGCTAGATATGCCGGTTGGGTCCGAGCAATCTTATTCCACAGTTGGGCCTAACCTCGTGTCTTAGCCTGATTCGTATTTGCGCACTTAGACCTCTCACATTAGGTTCAACATTAGTGACTGCTGGATATGCCGATCGGGTCCGGGCAGATTTCCACCACTAATGCAACATAACCTCACGTCATAAGTGCAATTACAATTTCTAATTGTAATTATTAAAAATTCCATTTTTATCCAATTCTTACCTATATCTTTATAGGTGATTATTTCCCCACTTACCCCTTTTGTATTATATGTCCAATTCATATAAACATTATTTAAATTATGCCAATTCTAATAATTTTTCCCACGTTCCCTAACTAACGTATTCGCATATATTTGGCGGCATCTAGACTAGAAAATAGCCTAGTCATGAAAAATAAAAGGGAAAGGTGGTGAAAAAATGACAATAGTGATCAATTTAAAAGTGACATGAGCATATATACTGGCATACACAAGTAATAGGCATAATAAGGTGGACATAAAAACAGATCTAGTAAAAAGGATAATGATAAAACTAGGTCCAATACTTAGGATGAACAGATCCAAATAAGAATTCATATGTCCAATAAAAACAGATCTTAATTAATCACCGTATGATAATCAAGGTGGACATAAAAACATATCTAGGAAAAAGGGTAATGATAAAACTAGATCCAGTACTTAGGATGAACATATCCAAATAAGAATTCATATGTCCAATAATACCAGATCTTAATTTACCATAATACGATAATTAAGGTGGACATAAAAACAAATCTAGTAAAAAGGGTAATGATAAAACTAGATCTGAACAAAGGTTCAATTGTCCATATACTGATAATCCCAAATTAACCACAAACTTAGACAAAAGGTAAGACCGGCATATGTGACATGATGAATTAACCACAAAAGGATTGGATCTAAAGAAAACAGATCTAACATAGTAAAAGTTAAGATCCCAAATATGTCATCAAAAGTGAATTAGATCTATAGAAGTAATTCTAGCATAGTATAAGTTAAGATCCCAAATATGACATCACAAGTGAATTTAGATTTATAGAAGTTGATCTAGCATACTACAAGTTAAGATCCCAAATATGACATCACAAGTGAATTTAGATCTATAAAGGTAAATCTAGCATAGTGCAAGTTAAGATCCCAAATATGACATCATAAGTGAATTTAGATCTATAAAGGTAGATCTAGCATGATTTAGATCCACAATTGTGACATGATAAATTAACCACAAGCGAATTAGATCTAAAAAAAAGATCTAGCATGAAATGATAAATTAACCACAAGCGAATTAGATCTAAAAATATCTAGCATGACAAGGTCTTGGATCCAAGAATATTATAGGTTTACAAATTATGATAGATCTAATATGATTCAGTCACAGGCATGTATATATCCAAATCACAGGCATGTCACAAATTACTTTTAATCATTTAAATCTAAAAGTAAATAACTCACCGTGTTTGGATTTTAGAAGATAGAAAAGAAATTGTTGGTGTTGAATCTCAAGTCTAAGTTGAAACTCTTGAATCTTTTTTTTTTTAAAAAACTTGATTTTGGAGAAGAATAGGCTATTTAATTGAAGTTGCAGTAGAGCCTCATCGTCATCATTATTTTTTCAATAAATAAAATCTAAGTTTAGAGTCTTATTTATAGGCATCCAGTAACATATTTAGACCAGAAAACAGTCCACGTTCACTAAATGCTTCTTTATTTGCGCGCAATCCTTAATTTGAATCATGTTTATTCGCATTGATCTCTTATGCAAATGTAAATTATTTCTATGTGAACAATTCTTTATCTCAAATCAATTAGTATATAATTTTCCTCTTTTGAAATATTCTCCCTATTAAACTCTTATTAAACGGCTTCTAATTAAACATTTTCACATTTAATCCTTCTAATTAAAATCCTTTCACACTTAACTGCTTTCTTTATTGATTGCTCCGCCATAAATGTCATTATTTCTTTAGTGCAGTTAAATTTCCCTTTATACATACATACATACATACATACATATATATATATATATATATATATTTGAATGCATTTTACCTTTTACCTTTAATTTATTAATTCGTTGCAATTTACCATTAATGCATTCAATCTTTATGCACTCAATTTGTAGTGTTCCCTTTTTCCTATATACTTAACCCACCCATTGTCCAACCAATTTTACTTAACCCTAACTTTAATTCATAATCATATAATCCCTATAGATTAGAATTGGTTAAGTAGTCCAATTCATTACCATGTCCATTTATGGTTTATAATGGGCTAGACCTCCCACATTAGACCTGCAACTTGTGGATGCTGGATATGCCGGTCAGGTCCGAGCAGTCTTATTCCATAGTTGGTAACCTCGTATCTTAGCCTGATTCGTATTTGCGCACTTAGAGCACTCACATTAGGTTCAACATTAGCGGCTGCTGGATATGCCGGTCGGGTCCGGGAAGACTTCCACTACTAATGCAACCTAACCTCAAGTCATAAGTGAAATTACAATTTCTAATTGTAATTATTAAACATTCCATTTTTATTCAATTCTTACCTATATCTTTATGGGTGATTGTGTCCCCACTTCCCCGTTTTGAATTATGTTTCCAATTCATATAAACATTATTTAAATTATGTCAATTCTAACAATTTTTCCGCTGTTCCCTAACTAACGTATTCACATATATTTGGCGGTATCTAGGCTAGAAAATAGCCTAGTCATGAACAGTAAAAGGGAAAGGTGATGGAAAAAATGACAATAATGATCTTTCTAAAAATGACATAAGCATATATACCGGCATAGACAAGTAATAGGAATAATAAGGTGGACATAAAAATAGATCTAGTAAAAAGGGTAATGATAAAACTAGATCCAATACTTAGGATGAACAGATCCAAATAGGAATTCATATGTCCAATAAAAACAAAACATAATTAATCACCATATGATAATTAAGGTGGATATAAAAACAGATCTAATAAAAAGGGTAATGATAAAACTAGATCCAATACTTAGAAAGAATAAATCCAAATAAGAATTCATATGTCCAATAATAACAGATCTTAATTAATCACAATATGATAATTAAGGTAGACATAAAAACAGATCTAGTAAAACAAGGTAATGATAAAACTAGATCTAAACAAAGGTTCAATTGTTCATATACTGATAATCCCAAATTAACCACAAACTTAGAGAAAAGGTAAGATCCGCATATGTGACATGATGAATTAACCACAAAAGGATTAGATCTAAAGAAAATAGATCTAACATAGTACAAGTTATAATCCCAAATATGTCATCACAAGTGAATTCGACCTATAGAAGTAGATCTAGCATAGTACAAGTTAAGATTCCAAATATGACATCACAAGTAAATTTAGATCTATAGAAGTAGATTTAGCATAGTACAAGTTAAGATCCCAAATATAACGTCATAAGTGAATTTAGATCTATAAAGGTAGGTCCAGCATATTACAAGTTAAGATCTCAAATATGACATCACAAGTGAATTTAGATCTATAAATGTAGATCTAGCATGATTAAGATCCACAATTATGACATGACAAATTAACCATAAGTGAGTTAGATCTAAAAAAAAGATCTAGCATGACATGATAAATTAACTACAAGCGAATTAGATCTAAAAAGATCTAGCATGACAAGGTCTAGGATCCAAGAATATTATAGGTTTACAAATTATGATAGATCCAATATGATTCAGTCACAGGCATGTATGTATCCAAATCACAGTCATGTCACAAATTACTTTTAATCATTTAAATCTAAAAGTAACTAACCACCATGTTTGAATTTAGAAGATAGAAAAGAAATTGTTAGTATTGAATCTCAGATCTATAGTTGAAACGCTTGAATCTTTTTTTTTAAAACTTGATTTTGGAGAAGAATATGCTATTTAATTGAAGTTGCAGCAGAGCCTCATCGTCACCATTATTTTTTCAATGAATAAACCTAAGTTTAGAGTTTTATTTATAGGCGTTCAGAACATATTTAGACCAGAAAACAGTCCACGTTCACTGAATGCTTCTTTATTTGCGCACAATCCTTAATTTGAATCATGTTTATTCACATTCATCTCTTATGCGTATGTAAAGTATTTCTATGCGAACAATTCTTTATCTCATATCAATTAGTTTATAATTTTCCTCTTTTGAAACATTTTCCCAATTAAACTTTTATTAAACTTCTTCTATTGAAACCATTTTCACATTTAATCCTTCTAATTAAACTGCTTTCACACTTAACCAGTTTCTTTATTAATTGCTCTACCATAAATGTCATTATTTCTTTTGTGCAATTAAATTTCCCTTTATACATACATACATATATATATATATATATATACACGAATGTATTTTACTTTCTACCTTTAATTTATTAATTCATTGCAATTTGCCATTAATGCATTTGATCTTTATGCACTCAATTTATAGTGTTCCCTTTTTCCTATTGCTATCCATGTGCCAATATGCATTAGTTTATGGTTAAAATTATTTAATTGCTCTCTCTATCTTGGTTGCACACCTTTATTGCAAACAACTTCCTTCTTAATGCATTAACCCTCTTTTAACTATTTTTAACTTCCTATAAGATTTCCACCCTGCATTCACCCATGCATTATTCTAATGCAATATTATCTTTCTATTCAATGCATCATTTTTACGCATTTGTTATTCACATATGACGTTTCTATTCCTTGCTTACACTGATATGTTACTCCATTTAACATATTATATTTAAATTGTTGCATGCATTTGTTTCTTTTACTTCTTTCTTCAATGTTCTTATGCGTGTGTCTTTATTGTTTTGCATGCATTGATTTCTTTTATTTCTTCTTTCTTTGTATGCATTACATTGTTCAACTTTTAATTGTATTAATTACAATGCTTCCTCTTTTTTTTCTTATTGCTTTATTTGTGTGTGCGTTGAATTCCTCAAAATTTATATATACCTATATATATATATATATATATATATATATTCTATTTTAACGTTTGCATGCTAATTAACCATTTTCTTTAATTTACGTGTCGCCATTAATTCGCACAGACAAACTACCTCCTTTTGTTATCAATGCATAACTAGTGCATGCAACATAGTTATGTTGCATGCAACCAATCTTTTTCTTTTAGTGTATGAATTTATGTTCATAAATGCACATTTTTAATTTCATTAAAAATGCGGGGTGTTACAGTTCACATTTAGATATGTACAGACACTTACTCTTTTATGACACTAGAACCACCATTTATCTGTTTTCCTTAACTAGTAGTCGGGTTGGTAATCATAGCAGCTCTCTAGGCTTTTGGACTGACACATTTACATTCTTCCTTTCTCTTTTCTTACCCCAAGGCTTACAGAGAGAAATTGTATAGTTCAGATTTCTTTGTTGATTTTGTCATGATGATTTCTGCCAAAGATGGATTATTTCCTTTTCACTTTCCAAGGTTAGGTTGTATCTTTTTGACTATTTCAGAGATAATATCATTTTACTCTAATATTGTTTTGACTGGAAATTTGAGACACGGCACTTTGTACCTATTTGGTTAATTGAAACAAAAATGGTTTTGTATTTAAAAATGAAATTTCTTCTTCAACTGTTAATTTACTATTTTATGTTTTAGGAATTCCTAGCCTCTATGTTGTTTTATGCCTTTATATCTACAATGCTCCATAATTTCTTAATGGAATCCTCATACGGGTGATATAAGAAATGTGGGATGTTATATCTAGTGTCATGGATCGTTTAACATTATGATAGGTTTGCCTCAAATTAGAAATAAAGTGGTTAATCTGCCTATTATGGGTATCAAGTGGTTAGACTCTCCCTATTCCTAATGGATTTATCCTTAGGAGTATCTGCTAGAGTCATAGGGATCGCCCTCAGTAGATGTTAAGTGACTAATGGGTTTGCCTTTCTCCAATTGTCTCCAGTTGAGGTATTAAATGGTATCGAATTGAGTTAGGTAGTTCTCCAAATTTTGTTCACTTCCTCTAGATTACTTTAGTGAGGGCCTACCTAGGGATATGTTAATTAAGTGTCGCCACACGGTAAAGGGCTGCCTATTTACGGGAAGTATATAGTGGATAGGAGTTCGCCTTTAGTGACAACTAGATAGTTACGAAGTGGCCCTCCGATGATAAGTTATTAAAAGTCTTCTTGGCTCTAAGTGGCTACATAATATCCCTTGCACTATTTTGAGAGTAGTTATATATTTGCAGTGTCTAAGAGAAATTAGGACTTAAGTGGTTGGGTCCGCCAATGGGTCTTAAGTGATCGTAGGAATCAACTCTAGTGTAATAAACAATCATCAGAATCCACACTTATTTTATTTGGTATTAAGTGACTAGAGGGATCGCCTCTTTTCAGTATATATAGTTGTAGAAAAATATTTGTATATGTGGGTGATATCGCCTAGACATACCCTTGATAGTTTCATATTGCCCAAGAGTAGGTAAAAGAATTTTGATTTAAATATATTTTTTCTCCTGAACTTGTTTTGCTAACCCTCCTCCTCTTAACAACATAGGTTAGATAGGATGGCCTCGAAGTTTAAGCTTGTTGATGGAGGACATGGTGATGATGGAAGTTATCTTTATTTTATTATTATCACTATGTACGACAATAGTATGATACATCTTATTTGTGACTCAATATTTATTATTTTGTGGTTGTGACATATTTGACATATTTATAATTTTATGAAATAGTACATCTTATTTATTATAATACTCTGTCTATTTCGCTGTGAGTCCTGATTCGTTATAGTTTGGGTCTGTGAAATTTATTTCTCCTAGAAACCAACAACCTATCTAGAGCGGTTCTAAGTTCCGATGGGCCTTCTGGGTCAGGATTAAGGCCCACTATAGGTGGGTTGTTACTTTTGCTATTAAAGCCTAGATTACAAGATTAGGAGGAAAAACTTTAAGTATGAGAAGCGTACTTGTCATTTGAGAAAAGAGTTTTCAAAAGGTTTCTACATATAAGTATATATATAAAGTAAGTGTTTCTCTATTTAGACTCTAATCATGAAATAGTTGCAATCATATTCTGAAAGGATAAGCGAACTGACAATAAGTGGAAAGAACAAATTGGTATAAAAATTTTGCTCCTTATAACATATATAGTGTATGTGGGACCATCTAGGGAAAGCTTGACCATAATTTTTAGAAATACCCAAGAAGTCAAATACTAAGTGACTGGCTAACTTCCTTATCAATTTATAAACCTATACACATATGATGGTTGTAAACCAAAGGACTAGTAGTATGGAAAGAATTGAAACTCTCTATTTTATAGACAATAAATGATAATTAAACCGTTAACCAATTCATTATTTGTGATCGAGATAATCGTCATTTGTGATGGAGATAGGAAAGTAATAAATAGAAAGAAATAGAATTAGAGGACTGTTAGGTTATACATTAATATAGACAATTTAATACCCACATACACGGTAAATAAATACGTAAAGTGAATGTTTTAATAGAATAAACTTCCGCAGTAAATGTTGTAAATTGTAAATATCACTAAATGGTCAATAAGTGAAAGGATACAAGAAACATATGACATTAATAAGGAAATTAAGACCTATTATAGGAAGATGTAAATATTTGTTTTGAATATGAAAATAAATGTCCATTATAATAACCAATATTTGAATGAAAAGGGCATTTATGAAGGAAATAGATAGAAATGTCAAGGTATGAAATAATTGAATAAAAAAGAAAAGAAATTAAGAAAAGAGACAAACTTATGTGGAAGGATGAATGTTAATTCCTACAAAAAATAAGGTCTAAAAAAAGGAAAAATGTTTTTAAATTTTAATTTTTTTCTAGAAAACCTTAAGGAATGATTTTGAAACATACCATCAAATTATTTTGTAAAAATGAAGTTTTAGAGAAAATGTGAAACATTTTGGCTAGATAGGCTTAAGTTATGAAAGTTTTCTAGTTAAAATGGAAATTTCTACAGTATAAATATTTCTATGCAACTTTGGAAAAATGTTATCATTATTTCTAATAAATAAATTAGAAATGTAAAATTTTTGAGAAAACAAGAGATAAAATCATTAAAGAGATAAATGGTAATAGATTTAATTGTAAATTGATAATTGTAAAGGTTTACATTCATTAGCTTCAAAAAAATTAAGTTTATTGATTAAATGCTTTCAACTTTTCCTTGTTTCATCCCTATATTTTCCACCTTATGTTTCACGAGTAATAAATAAAACAAAAAAGTTATATCCTTTCAAATTTTTACATTTTTAAGACAATCATAGCAAGACTTAGTTGCAAATCAAGGAGATAGAAGGAAAAAATAATTATAAAAGTGTTTGGTAGCACAGATAGGAAAGATATATCCATTAGAAATAAAAGTGTAGAGGACGATTGTTGGAATTCATGTTTTAATGGAATGGTTAATTTTCTTCCAATAATAAAGGGTATATGAGAGAAATGATAGGAGCATGACAAAAGTTTCCATTGATTACTCCAAGTATTTAATTTAATTACTTTATGACTATTAAATGGATTCTGAAAGGCATCCTTAAAATGTAAATAAATTAGAATGAATTGTTATTTTATGAATAAGTTATATGTTTTTTTTGAAGTAGCATTCGTTGATAGTAAAATCTTTTCAAAATTCAAAATATAAATTAATTTCAAAATTAATATTAGCAAACGGTCATATAACAATAAAAGTTTTAGACCTAACTGCATAAGAAAATTTGTGGAAAGATAACTTAGGTTTTAAATAAGGTCTTATAAAGAAGAGTTTTGATAAATATAAATACAAAGTGGGAACATAAGCATGTAATTTTCACCATCAGGTTTCGGTTCGGTCCTAGCACCCGTTAATGGCGACAGGGCAATTCCATTATCATCCTATCTACACTATCTCTTCCTCCTTATACTCTTTCATTTCCTCCTCTTCTCTTATCTATCCAACAATTTTCTACACCTCTGCCAACACTGCCTTCCTTTCGCCTGCGTGGGTGCTTCCTTGAATCGTATTTTCTACTATTAGATCTAGACTCTTATCTCCAAATTTCCTCTTTTTTTATTCGATCCTACTCTCATTCTGCTTACTTATACCCTTTCATGCTCCATCCTCCCCTTCTATACCATTGCATGGTGTCCCTTCCAAACTTTATCAATTTCATTGCTGTTGCCACCATAGATCTGATTTCATGACTTCCCTACCGATCTCATTCCTGTAATGTGCAACATGAGGTTTTCAAACGATTTTGTTCAAATTCATTGCATGGTGAATTTATGCCAGATGTTGTCTGGCTCACGTCAAGAGGAATTCGGTTGGTACAGTGTTTGTTGATGCTCCTGTTTTGGTTTTGATAGTGTTTTGTCTATTATCTAGAAGTGGTTTCGACTTGCTTGAGTATTTAAAATCTTAGCTCCTATGCGGGGTGTCCTTGGTGCATAGTTCGGTCATGCATCACGAATTGCCTCGCGACTCGCCTACCTCCATGCCTGGAATGCCTAGTTATGATTTATTTTATTTATTAAGTTGATGTGTTGTAGCAGTGTTGTAATACCCCACACTTTTCTGAGTCCGAATTTTGACAAAAATTGAAATTCAAACCCATCCAAGAATGGGGAGTATAAAGCTGATGCCCGCAAATATGAGCATGAGCATAATCAATGTAAAGCAAAATTAACTCACAGTGGAATTAAGATAACTAATACCGACTAAGGAGACTACCTTAAATCATTTCGCCATACCGATATCGAGCATGAGAGAAATAGAACCAAAAACCAAACTGAACACCTGCTAAGCCCTTCCTTTCCCAAGCTAAACATGAGAATTATTATGAGGAGGGGGGGGGGGTCAGAATAACAAGTCTTGGTGAATAGAAAATATATTACACTGTCTACAATACACAAATGTATCCCGTTTAGTCAGAACCAAAACATATGTCTAACAAGGCAATTAATTCTAACCTAACATTGTAAAGCTTTACGCACGACGATAAACTAATATACCCAAGGTAGCATCCCCAAAGATAATGATATCGCAATATTGAGAAAAAACGTTTACGCATAAGTATGAAGCCTTTAAACCACCATTCAACTATTTACCAAAGACTAAGAGGCGAGCTTCCAACAACTCATATTTCATAAGGAGGCTAATTATTTCTATATTGTCACTTAAGACCTCACTATTTACACAAGATAGGGGTGGATCCTTTCAATCACTTTAAAACCCAAGGTGGACCTATCGATCACTTAATACCTTACTCGATGGTTTAGTTTATACTAATATAAATTAGAGGACACTAGCTACTAAGTCCTGCTAATTTAAGGCTTCCATCATTCACGCTTATACCCAAAATCCCGCATAAGGAAAGAGATAATAACTAGCCACTTAATAACAGGTTTAGGTAGGAGCTCGACACCATTTAAGACCCTCATAGTGGACCCAATGTTACTATCTAGATGACCTTATTAGATAATCTCCTAGCCACTTAATACTTCCCACAGCCTAAGCAAACTCATTGTACCTCCTTAACTGTCATTTATATCCAATCTCAAGGTTGACCCTCACCCCAGTTACTCACTAATTAGAGGAAGCGGACCTCCGTGGGGATTACTAAATTTGTACCCAATATCCATTTAATACTTCTTGTTTATGGAGAGGCGAGCTATGCGAACACTTAATACCTTTTTAAGTATGGATCTAACCACTTAATGCCTCTATCCTGAGGAAGGCTTAAGCGTACAAATTATTTCCTTGTTAAGGTTTCCACTTTTGGATGGGAGGCAGATTCTACAACCACTTAAACCCCACACTTGAAATAAACCCCATTTTAGGAAATAATCCTTTCAACGCACTTAACAATCATCGCGAGATCCTATGGTTAATAATATCTCACATCAGTTGTACATATATCTGACTGTAGGAAAGTCTAGACTTCTATCGAATAAAGCAACTACCTTGCATCATTTACCTACTAGTTCCAATCCTTATTCTTAATTATATTAATTCTAGATTAACTAGAAATTAACAAGGAACACCTATAACTTCCTGTCCTAGGATATATATTTATTAATTTCTTATTGGATTTAGCATTTACTATGTCAATCGATCCACATTAATTCCTTTTTTATTCCATTTATTTCTATTATCTAGACAATATGCCATTTATGAAACTAATGATCATATTTTCCTAAGGCATTCATTATCCTATTAAATGACATTAATATCAGTCCCAATTGAATTCTAATCCAACTATTGTAACTCCCAAATATTACTACAAATTTAATGCCAATTAATTCTTATGTGAATATTTATGTATATCTGTGTGTATATATATATATATTCTATTTATTTTTATATTCCCAAGTTGTAGTTACAATCTGTATTCCTAAGGCCAATTTTAATTGTAACCATTTAGTTATATATATCCTATTTAAATAATTCCCCAAAACGTTCTTGATTACAATAGTAATTACTTAACTTATGACCCTTTCTTATTTATATGGCAAGTCAATTACATCTATACCTATAACGACCATAACATTATTACCATTCAATACGGGTTATATTTTCATATACGTACCCATAAATATTTAAATTATTCAAGTACATAATAACAAACAATTGTTATAATAATGTATTAACGCTATTTATGCAAATTTGGACGGATAAAGTTTATATATAAAGATATATTGAACGTGATTAATCGTAGTTACTAAATTATATTTTTATTATTATTTATTGATTATGTTCTGTTCTAAACTAACAACCAAAACAACCCTTTTTGTGTTTAATCTTGTTTTAAGATCCAAAATCTTATAAAAAGGTTATTTACTGTAATTATTGTATATTATGTCCAAACTTATTTTAAAAAGTGAAAAGGAACAAAAGGAAAAAACTACAATAACCAAATAAATTCAACACCCAATTTCTATGAATCTGGAATAAAATTACAAATCTAACAATGGTTTTGGGACTGATTTCCAGATCCAAAGTGTTTACAATAATCACAAACAATTTGAGAATAATTGTAAGGAAGATGATGATAATAATTTAAATGGCCTACAGATCAATACTCATTTTATATTCATAATATTTCAGATTTGACAAAATAAACAAATCCGATAACATTTAGGAATATAATTCAAATTCAACACAAACGAATCATACAAGTTTATTATACAATGTATATAATTTTGCCACTCACCTGAAAATTGTCCAAATCTAATACAGCTTTTAGGCTTAAAATTCCCAAATCCTATAGATCGATAATTTATTTCCAAACGAGATTTACAAACAAAGAATTAGATTTGTAGATTTGAAAGAGGAATAGGAAAAGAAGAAAGAAATTCAATAATATAAATTACCTAAGCAAAGAACCACCTCTTTTTCATTCATATGAATCTAATCTCTCCAATTCTTGTTAGTCTGATTTCTATGTGTTTATAATTTATGTTTTAGAAGAGATTTGAGAATTGGAAATGGTAAAGCTACGTTACTGCTTTCAGAAAATATAAATAAGAGAATAAGGGTCTAGCCCTTTATTTACAGGCGTAGAAATGAACCTAGACTGTTAGGTTTTATTTAATAAAGATATGTTTGTTAATATATAATAAAATATATCACCAAACTATAGCCGCCATTGTCCAGATCGACAAGTGGTCAAGTCGACCTAACAGTGAGGGCAGGTGGAAATTATTTATTACTGCATATAAATATATTCTATTTATTTATTTTTTGTCCTTTTTCGTATTTCGTCCGTAACCTTTTCATACGGACTTCGTTCGCGAAGTTCCAAACATGAAAATTGACCAAAATTCCGTCATGAATGCAATGGTGCAGGTTTTGTGGGTAAAATTCTATTTCTAGAAAAAAAATTGTTTATGAATTTTAATTAAATAACTAAACTAATTATTGTCAAAATTTCGGGTTGTTACATTCTTCGCTTCTTAAAAGAAATTTCATTCCGAAATTATATCAATGACAAAGTCAGGGTGCCAGTGCCTAATTATCCTAAACTACACAAATAATTAGTATACATCCAATTTTACAACTGACATGCGCATACGCATAGTGTACATAATGAGTTGCATCCAAAAAATATGCACGCATAATGATTCTAAATCAGTCCCTCCAACATGTATGCATTTCATTTTTGATAACATGATGAAAACATCCTAATATATACTAGCAGTTCTATATCAGTGCAAGTTTTTGAAAATATTTTTCATCCATAATCCTCACAAGGCTACGAAGAAGTGTGAAACAAACAATTTTTGCATCCAAACCCTACCATTCAACTTGTCAATGTATCTAGAAGGCCTCCTACTAATGTCTCCTAAGCTAGAAAAAGGAAATCAAAGTGGAGAAATTCAACATTCTTTCCACTTATAAGCATTCCAATTCCTGTCCTACAGTGGAATTTTACCTAAAAATCCCCAAAATACTCCAAAAATTTCCATCTGTAGACTACAAAGGAGGCTCAATACAAGCTCTAAATGTAAAACGAGTTAATTAATTAACTAACATGGATCGTCGACAATGTATGGAAACGATGTTTCCATGGCTAAAACAGTCTTTCCCTCGTTATCGTTAATGTCATTTTGCATTGTCATCCCTAATGCACTGTTAAAACACGCAAATAAATCATCCAAAATCTTCATTATTCTTTACATTTGAATATAAAATCAAAAGAATTCCATAATAGTAAATTTCCACTTTAAAAATTCTTACGTAAATTTTAAAATTCAATTTTGATACTGTTCTACTTTCCATATCAGATTTTCATAAAAATATAATTTTGGTAACGTGCACTTTACTATATTTAAACCACTAGGGTGGGACCCCGGCTTCGCACATGGGTAGTCATGGAAGTAGGGAGTTGAAGGTGAAATTCGCGTGGTCTGTGCAGGACATACAGCTGTTTGGAGCAGTATCATTGCACTTAATGATTGGTAGATGTGCAGTATAAATCGGGGTGACAGGTGTTTTGCACAAGGTAGAAGTAATGAAACATGGTAAGTAGTATATGGTGTGGTTAATGCACAAGAACCTGAAATAGCAAGCAAGGAACAGAGTAATTTTAATGAAGTCAAACAGTAATAAGACGCTGATGGGTGGAATTATGATGGGAGGACGGTATGAGGACGTGTCCAAATTTGTTAACCATTGGCTGCATGTTCAGGTTTTCAAAACATACTACGGTTGGAACAATAAAAAAATGCAGTCAGATATAACGTACCACTTAGGTTTGAATGTGGAGTATTGGAGATATAGCGTGTATGATACCTCCAACATCTGTTTTTTAAATGTGTTTGAACTATTTTAGTATAAATAACTACTTTACTAATATGGTATTAAACTAAAGGCACAAGTATTACCTGTTAGTTGGTTTTTTTCCAACCCGAGATGGAAGGACGGTGTCATCACCAAAACCAAATTTATACTATGGAATCTTAACTTCACTGTCGTCTATTTTTCTGGCATGGTCATCCACACGCAGTACAATAGTCCAAGGTTCATCAATGGCTTTTTAATTATCATATTAATCCTAAACATTGAACATCGTAATCTCGTACATATCCCTTCTTCAAAAATTCTATTAAACCTATCGAGATTGTGCTTTCTTACAACAGCCATTTTTTGATTTCCCTATTGCAGCATTGTTAGAAAAGATTAGATTGTACAGACAAACAATTTAGGTAGTAGGAGTGAATCATATTGCGACATCTAGAAGTAGCTTGTTGAGTGAGTAAGCCTCATTAGTTTTCTGACTGATTAGAATTCGTAGTCTTCCAACTCGCACTCTAATGGTTGTCCAATTGATTCCATACACCAGTTCAGAAAGAGTCATTAGATGTCCATTTTCGGTTTCTGGGTGTTTAACAAAAAAAGTATCATATCACAGTCTGAACATGGTCACCATAGTTGGAATGAAAACTAGTGTTGTAAAAAAAAGGCATATTATTGTAGTTACTTTGGTGAATAGGTTGGAAGATTACCCACTGATTTGGTGAATATGCTTGCACAGGGGATTGAAGAACAGGACGTAACCGTGGCATGTAGATATTGGAGAAGAAAGGTGGTAGAAGAAGTTAGTATGTTAAATGTAGATAGAAATAAACTGCAACGAAATGAGAAGTTACGTGTGTATGCATAGTAATATGCATTTTTTTCAGTTATGACAACCAACCATGCAGTTGATTCATATTAGTACAGACGCACATTTTGCATCATAATTTAAATTTGTTGTTATGTAGCGGGGAAAAGCCGTTGGTGAATAAAGAGCACTGACCATGAGGACCTATTTTCCTCTGGTTCGCTGGACCCAGCCAAGGCCAGGATTTGTCCATTTTCCATTAAATCCACATTCTTTTCAGGGGTTTAATTGCAAAACGGGGGAAATCATGCCTTTTGATTGGTTGGGTCTAGGGGACCAGGGAAAAACAGGTCCAGGTGATCTCACCCTGTGAGTAAACATGTTGTGACAGTAATACACATTTGACTAGGTCATGTGACTTGCAGCAATAGCGTTTGTATGACATTTTTGAAGTAGGCATGAAAACATAGTCGAGCATCCAAATAGCCCATTTTGAAGCAGTATATATTATTAAATCATCATTAATATGTCATCAACCATTCTAATAATAAACAAAAATTAAGTAGTTTAATTTTGTAATTTCACCACCTTTTAGGAAATTGTTAAATTTTGTCAAGGCTAGACTTTGATGTATGAATATCCTAGCTTTCTATTTGAAAAAAACTATCAACATACATTTTCACGGAAAATTATTTTAGACAGCTGATAAAGAATTTAATAGGAAACCATATTTGTGTTGAAAACTTGGGGAAGAAAACTTCATGAAACATACTTTACAGCTCAGTTCGGGTACCTTTAGATTTTTCTTCTTTGGCCTTCTATTTTTCATGGCATACATTTGCAAGCGGACAAAGGCAGCCACCGCTGTACCAAGTAAACATTTTCTAACATCATGAAATATTTCAAAGTATTTAAAATGATAAGTCGGCATAAGAATGAAATAGTCAATATAAAGTATATTCGAAGTTGTAACTTATACATGTACCGTTTTCAGATCCATTACAAGTAGAAGCTCCTATACATATTTTGCAAGGAACGACCATGACCACAACTGGTGCTGCTGGAGCTGTGCAATTAAAAGGATAAATAGAAGAAAAAAATAAGTATGCTAAATATTTGATATAAGTAAAGATGAAACATTCAATAAATTCATTTTTCCAATGAAAGTTAATTTTAGTTGAGAACACAAAGCAGCAGTCAAATATTTCCAGATAAAAACACAAACAACCTTTCTTTGATAGTTTAACAACAAAGATGAAGAAAAATGTTGGAAAATAAAATCTGATAAAAACTTGTTATAATTCGCATTTAAGTGATGTCCATTTGCAAGTCATACTGTATTCCTATTCCACCAGCACGACTCATATGGTTTGTGGTTACACAAGAATCAAAAACCAATATTCACATATTATATTACGGTCTGCAAGACATATTACAAATTCATCATAAAGTTCATTCAATAACAGTCATCTAAATTCAAAATAGTGAAAAATTGTACAAGTGAAATTACGTGGGATGTTACGATGGAAAATGTAACAATTCTAAATAGACATTACTCATGAGTCCAAAAGTGGAAAATATTGGCATGTTAAAGCAGGTGCATGTATTATTTCAGTGGAAGCGCATGGGTAGTTACATTGTGAAGTTACATGCAGTCAAAAGTATGCGCAGTATAGTCAATTTACTTACTTGCATGTTTGATTTTGTAGTTCCAATTTACGAACTATCTGCAGTCTTATTGTGCTAACGAAATATGAGAGGTACAAAAAAGGAATATAATTAACACATGTAGTCAAATAGGAGAAGCAAAGCAGTTAAATCAAAAAAGAACTTTGTATAGCTTGACATCTAGTAAAGTGTAGTAAAGAAAAAGAATAGTACGAAAGAAGCCATAAAAGGAAGTAAACATAAGTAATAATATAACATACTAATAAGTAGGCATGTATATTGCTGAGATGGGTAGTTACTCGACAGTGAAGTACAAATTAGTCATTACGAATGGTAAGCAACAACAAATTTAACGAATAATTATAGACGTAAACCTTTGTGTAATCAGATGAAACTTTTTGATGGACTTGCCATAAATATACATAGTTAACATAGTTTTTATTTTATAGTATAAAATTTGCACTTATTTCCAGTATGATGTTTCAACATGTTGTCGCTAATTATTAATTAGTATGCGTTTGATTTAATAGTAACAAGTGTATACCTCATAGCTAGACATACTGGAATGTAGACTAAGCATTAGGACCTTACAGTTCAGAGTAATTATTAAACCTTGAGCAATTACAGGATGCTCCAGTCTTATGAATATTCGTATTTACCCACTCATGATATTTAATGACTTAACTCTTTTAGTAAAGTGAGTATTAGGTTTATTTCAGAAGGATTAATGCATAGTAAAAATAGCCTACCAGGTTTACAGATTGTAGTTTGATAACAAACAATAGTTATAGTTAATTGAAACTATGAATGGATGATCAAATCAGCAGGGACAATAAATTACAAAAGTCGACAATAGGTTTGAATCATTATTCACAATTGACAGTCAGGTGTGTACCAAATGGGAATGCTGCCTCTCGTCATATCTCGGGACAGGTTTAACAAAAGGAAATTTGTACATATAATCAGAATGTAAATGAGGGCGTAGCTGTAATTAGAGGGAGTATGACATGCATATAATCATTTCTTACGCTTATAAACACGTGGGCGTGACATAACCACCATATAGATGAGTACACCGTTTCCAAATATACAAATGCGAAAAAAGTGTTGGTGCAATTCGTTATTTTTTTTGGGTTTTTTTAAGCACCAAAGCACAGACAAACAATACTATAGGACAGTGAGGAGCGAAGTCTACTGGAAAGAGAGCGCATATTATATTTTAGCAACATTGATAATCCAAATTGTAGATGTTGGTACAATCAGGACAAAAACTATAATGATACTTCAAAATAGACAAACGAACGACATAAATAGTAAAAACATGAACGACAGTAAGTGAATAGAATCAAGTGACGACGTCGTTGATTAAAACAACAACTTGTTACGACTGTAGAATGGGAAGAACTAACAAAAGGGACTGCCAATCAAAATATAAAAAATAAAACATATGAATGAATCACAGAGAGGTGGTCGGTGTAGTAGGAAGGCAAGCAAATCAAGTAGCATTTATTTTCGGTCATCTCCAGGCATGTGCCATATTTAATACATTGTCAGAAAGGTTGATCTATATGCCAGAACTAATTATTGTTTTGGCTACGTTAACATTGTTTGAAAATAGCAGTTGGGTAAAAAACTGATATAATAGTACATGATTAACTTAACAATTTGGTAAAGTAACAAGTACTCTAGCGGACGACTACTCCAAAACGTACATTGATAACCGTATTGAGCACAATCAGGCAGATCAGAAGTATGTATTGATCAGTAATATGTGACCACTCATTTTTGTGTTTCAAAAAAGATAATTGTAAGTATATAGACGAAAATCGTAAAGGGACAAAATAATTAACGCTTGAAATCGGTGGTGGAAAAGTGTGTAAATAGAACAAAATCATACCTTGACCAACTAATTGACATGAGGTAGGCGATCGACGGAAGGCAGGGACGATCGAAAGTTATGTCACACCTATCGGTGTCGGAAGAAGGGAATGAAGCATTGTTTGTTGCAGGAAGAGGGGATGCTGCTTTGCCTGTCTACCGAAGACGGTTTACCGATTGCAAGCGCTGAGGTAGGTAGGAGGATAGGAAGGCCGCTTAGAATTTGGTACGTACAGATGGAGCGGAGTTTTGTCTATATGAGGGTTTGGAACAAAGGGGAGATCCCAGATGGATAGTCTATCGTCCCACTTTTCAGTACAATTTAGGCCGACCTTTTACTACCACAGTCATCCCAAATCATAAAGAAAAGCAGAATGTTAAGAAAAAGAAATTAGAGGATGAGAGAGAAAGAAAGAAACATTAGAATAGAAGAAAGAAGAAGAACATCAGAAGCTCACAATGGAACGAACAAAATGTATAATATAACAACATATCTTTATACAGATGAAAATCTTGTATACATACCAATCATCAGAGTACATATGAATCAGATACAGCGGATTAACTTTAAATAACTAACGGTGAAGCCTCCTGCTTCCAGCTTTTGAAACTCCAAGCGAAAACTATCCTTTCAAATATGTTCGGTCTGACCCGAGCACATTTTGAAGCAAAGCAAAAACACATGGGTCAGTCTGGAACACTTTCAGTGCTAAATTCACGTCAACAATCGGTTTAACTTTAGAAATTCTTTTTGAAAGAAGAAGATAATAGTAAGAACAACCCACTCATAAATACAGACGGTTTTTACCTTACTATAACCCAAAACGTTTTTGAAATCATATACATCATCTGATATTATAGTAGTGTCTATCAAATCACAAATAAATAGAAAACTAGCGGAACGCTTGCATCTCATGCTCCACATATATATTATAAAATCAAAACCGTTAGCGCTTATTGGGAATTGGATTCCGATCATGACAAGGTATGGGACCACCTACCGATAGTGTATCTCTAGAGGCGAATACACTGGGTTCAACAAGAACGTCTTGCAACCTGGCCCACGCATGATCGACCACTCATTTCGCTTGAGTGTATCGAATGTATATCACCAACTGTTGGGATCAGCAATCGTTTCCCGAAAAGGGACAACATCGAATATAGATTAAAGAAACAAATGGAATTTCTTTAGATAGGTGATTATACACCCTAATGGGAGCGACCCACATAGCCATGCTGCCTGCCCAATTTCTGTCATTTCCCAGTTGATGAGGCTTGAGGTTATAATCGACTTTTGTAGTCATCTAGGTACCATTCACTTTGAATGTCACATCGTCAGATCCGCCAGATATCACTAATTGAAGTCCACAAAAATACTCTAGTTAGGAGCTACCCAACTATGGAACGTTTGAAGAAATCAACATACGCGATCCCTTTGGAAATACTCTGTCAGGCATCCGTCTATACAAGTCATCCAGGAATAGGATGAACCGAAGGCATCCTCCTACCGCATCTAAGAAATCACCTTATAGATTAGTAGCGAGTATTCCTTGCCAATCTGTAGATCTCAATTACGACAGAACCGCAGTATAACTTTGGCTGCAGACCAAATATTATAAGTAGTCCTTCCGTTTTGGATATCCACGGTCTTCACTTGCTTCATCTTCATCGCAAGTTAACTTCGTACGTAACGTTGAGTCGAAGTGGTTTTGGGTTTAGTTCCCATCCCGGTCTCTTCGAAACAACGCATCAAAAGGTCTAGTAAAATATTTCGTTGATAGTTTGGTGTTTTAACTATCAACGTCAAAACAGTATGGTCAAGTATATTGGCAGCTCAGGTTCTTATTATTATTGAAATCGCTCATTAAAACTCTTATCGAATCACTAAAATCATTTTCTTGACTTAAAGTCGGTTACATTTTAAATAGCTTACCAACTTATCCTTTGTTTCACCATTTGGAAATAATATATCTCGTTTATTCTCACTTCGCTTTATTCTCCTTAAATTCTGAAAATATTACTTTATTCATATTATTACTATTTTCTAAAATCCAGTGTTATATAAATAGTCTATAGGTATAATTAAAACTATATGTCTCGACTTAGGCTAAACAACGTTAATGTACATTGTTTAATTTAAACCCTTTTGTATTAAATTTCATTTCAAACCTTGCAATTGAATTGCAAATGTTCGACGAGAATAAGATCTCCTTTTCAAACTCCTTTACCGTTACGAACTAATACCATTCCTCGACAATAGTGAAGTCGGTCAAGTTGGGGTATTTTATTTACCTATCAGACCTTAATCAACAACGTTCTCGTCTCAGAGTAGATAGAAGTTCGTAACTTAAAACCCACGTTCTCCTATATCGATCAGATCTTATTTTACATAGTTTCATTTAAACTATGGTTTTAAGAACCATATCTTTTCTTTGAACCATCTCGATCGACCATTACCATTTTCTTAATATATTATTAAGTAAACCATTTACTCAAATATTTACACTTTTGCTTCAAAACTCCTGTGTAGTATTCGATTCATAACTTGGATTATATCAAACTAATCCATTTGCTCGTATCTTTTCCCAAACACCTTTTCATTTTATAATTTAACTTTGGAGTTATAACCGTAAATCCCTTTTTAAGTTTCTTTTACTCAAAACCTTAAGTATCCTTTTTACCTTCCAAGTTTCACTTCGATTACGCCATTTACCTTATTTGGTTCTTAAGTAAAATGTTTATTTAAAGCCTTGCCTTAGTTTAAACTTCAAATCCACTTTTCTTGTAAACTTGGATTTGTTCACTAATCCAAAACTCCTTTTAACATCGTTAAAACAAATGGTTGTATTTTACAACAAAAATACTTTTATTCACTTCATTACTTAAATCGATAAGTATTTCCATTTTAATATGGTTTTACAAATTATTACGTGCATTTGAAAATCTCCTTTTACAATCATATCTATTTTAACTTAATCTTGGATTAAGTAAACTCCTTTTCCAATCACCAAACTTCTAACTTAAAAATTCCTTTATTAACATGTCTTATATAATTTAATTCTAATTCTTAAGCCCTTAATTATCTCTGAATACATGTATGTTAACTCATTTTTTTTACTAACCAAGGTTAGTGAATATTATTAAAATAATAATAGTTTATTTAAAAATAATAAAATATTCAATAGTCATCTCAAAAACAATTAATTAAGATTAATTAACTCTTATAAAAACGTTAAAATAATGAAACCTCATATAACCTCTCCCTTGGAACCAATTATTCTATACTATTTTTCCTTTGGTTAATATACGACTTCTTTATGAAATAAAACCATATAAACTATTTTAACATTCCTTTTATAACCAAAGTCATAAATATTGTCTTATTTAAAAACTATTGATTTAAATAACTAAATTAAGAATTAAAAATTAAGAATTAAATTTCGATTCAGTTAAAAATAAAATTTTAACTTTAAAATACATCAATTCGCCTGACAGTGAAGAAATGTCTTAATACGATGGATTTTAGACCAACAGCTGCCAATTCCCCAATCAATACTGCATATTGATTTAAAACATGACAATTGTTGAATTTAGATTCAACAAATCAATATTATTTGATCATTGAGATCTAAACAGGATATAATATAGATTGGGGTAAACAAATAATATATGATTTGTTTGAGGAATCCGGTTGGATTCCTCCAACCTGTTCTTTCCTGCACAACAGTTTATAATATCGTTTAACACTAACATATGAAATATCATGCATTTGAACGGTCAATTTATAAACACAAACAACCACTCAACCCATAAAAATCATCCATAGCAACCATAGCGTCCATTCAGCCAATTAACGATAAATATTAATGATATGGATTTAACACATCGCGGTATTTCAGAAGTGTGAGAATTAACTCAGCTTTTTCTTTACATCCGACGATTCTGGTTAATTTATATAGTTTCAAACGTGTGTTTGAAAATATATAAGATTCCATTAGCTCAAAATCCATCTTACTCAGTTCGTACGCGAAGACTTCATTGCCACAATCCCAACGGATTCTATTTCATCAATTTTTGTACACGTATGAATCAGTTATGCTAATTACAAGTTTGAATATATTTAAAACATCTCTACCTTAAATAATTATTGAACTAATTATTATTAGTACCTTAATCATATATAAGCCCGTAGCTTCGTTCAACATGATGCTTCCTTTCCCTTTGAGCTTAGAAGTGGGGATACAACATGACCTCTTTTCCCAGCAAAAACGTGCGCCCCAGCCCATCTATTTTTTTTTTCTTTTCTTTTTAACCGTAAGGGCCAAAGCCCATAGTCCAACAAAAACCACAGCCCACTTCTTTAACTACTTATTCTTCCTTCTGTAAATTACGTCTGCTACCAATATTTTTCCCAAAATTAGGAACCCGATATCATTTCTGCCATTCACCACCTACGGTGAACTTTTCATCGCCATGCCCACCTCCACTGATTCGCCACCGTACAAGCTTCCACCTCAGACCTTCATCACCAATTCCGGTGTCTCCCTCATTCATCAAACACTCGAAAACAGGCCCAACATCGAATAAAAATCCACAACAAACTGCCTCCGTTCAACACACCTGACCGTCGTCCTCCGGTCACCGGAAACCGCCTCACCACTACCAAACGATCCGCCATTCCCTCTTCTACCTTCGACTGACACAGTTCTGACCAATTCCTCCTGAGCTCACCGGAATCGGCCAGAAACCATCACCACTTCAAAGCCCAATCTCTACCTCCTCCGATCCCTGCAAGTGATGCTACCACCACCAACGTCTCGGCCTTACTCCCTTCTTCCATCCCATGACCCGCTTGGACCAACTCCGATGGAGTTCACCGGAAGCAAAAACCTCCCACGACCTTGGCTTGTAGTTCAAAAGAAACGGGTACCCAAACATTGATCGAGCTTTATAATTTGTATACAAATCTCAAGCTTGGACTAGCAGCTTTCTACCCATATAGTTTGTTGTATTTATAGAGATTTTTTTGGAATTGTTTTAGAATTTTATAAGCGAGGTATTTACTGAAAGTTTTAGTCTAAAGCAAGAAATGGGAACGAGAAAGTAGAAGAGTGGGTTTGGTTATACAGAATGTGACAGTGGTTTATTATATAAAAGGAAAATATTTTTTATTTTAATTTTTTAATTTTATTTTTGATGTGACTGACGATTTTTATTCGCACCTATCGCAATTCCAAACACTGTTTATTAATAACCGTGATCACATACGAATTCAAATCGTAATGGAAACGGACGACATAATATAATTTGACATTACGGTCCTAATGAATCTTGTTTGGTCTAATTCTAAGTCTGTTTGTGGAAATGGTGCTTGTTCGAGTCAAAACGTTCGATTTATTCGCATTTTATTTTGCCACGCTCACGGAATAACTCCGTTTTGCGTGTAACTTGAAATATAACAATAATTTGCTGTTGCGGTCTTAATAAAATTTGTTTCACTGAAAACAAAGATCGTTTGAATAAAGTCTCTTTTAAAAGGCCCAATTTGAATTAAAATAAACTAATTTTAAAATACCTCAATATAATAATATAAAAATATTTCAATTGGACATAGCAGAGCAGAATTTCATATATTTTCAAAATAAAATAACCCAGGTTGAATTTTGAGCAAAAATGATATTAAATAAATTAAAAACCATATATTTCTATGTAATAAATAAACGAATTCCACAGCGACTATTTGAAAATTTGATTTGGCTATAAAATGAAATCTACAATATGAAATCTCGATTTTTCTGCTTCATTAGAAAATTATTATCAAATAGATTTGGACGTTTCTTGTTTCGAATAAATCCAACTTAAATTGGGACCTGTACGACCAATTGAAGTTCAAAACATTATATTACGAACTACCGCGCCGCTACAGCTCGTTATATAATTAAAATTATAATTCAAACTTTTAAACAGCACTTAATTAATGAAATCGTAAGTAAAATTAGATATAAACATAAATAAATCCTCTTACATTACCAAATCATATAACAGCGTCAATTTCGACTATTTCGAAATTAAATTATTATTTTATTATTTATATTAATAAACTAATATAATATTCAAATTTATTAAATTCAAACCATTTAAAAATCCAAATCGACATTTAAACCAAATTTAAATATTAAATTAAACGGGTAAAAAATCTGGGTCGTTACATTCCTTCCCCCTTAAAATAATTTCGTCCTCAAAATTGCTAAGGTAAGAAGAATGCTACAAACCCATTTTATTTCAAAAATCTATTTTAATTAAAATCACTACTTTCTAAATCTTTAATTAATTAAAAACTAATCCAAATAAATTTAAATTGGAAAAACAAGTTTATTCCTATAAACAAAAATTCAAAAAAAATATTTGAAATTTTCCTAACACCTTAAATTTTGGAAAAAAAAATTGGCAGAGTCTCCCTGTACGGAGGACATCTGCAATATTGCAGGTACCACAAATATATATACCTCGACCAACATGGTCGGAAAAAGAAAAAATCCAATCCAAAAACCCAAACCAAAGACCAAAATTCATATTTGCGTAAGCGTACCTTTTCGCGAGCGTTATTACGCAATAAGCGATATACGATAAGCGAGCCTGCTCAATTACTATGCAGCTCCAATCATACTGGATTCAGTTAACTGTCGAATCTTCTTGAACATGTTTAAAGATAAATTAGCTCTTCTATACCTGTTCTCAATTTTAATGAACTTCATTAGTTTCAAAAAAATACCAATTAAATTTAAATCCATACCATCCCGGATTTATCTCAATAAATGTAATAACCCAGAAATTCGAGCCAATTTAAAATTTTTATTTTGGCAATTTTAGTGAATTTTTATTATTTAAAATAATTCATTTTAAAAAATAACGATGGAAAATTTATTTTCGACGAAGTTAAAACGAATAATTTTATTTTAATTCTATAACGAGCCTGAAATGGCGCGGTAGTTTGAAAATTCGATTTTGAATTTCAAATGAATATATAGAATTCAATATAAGTCAGAATTGAACGAAACCAGAAATATCTAAATCTGTTTGACGATATCTTTCTAACAGATGTAAGAAACTGAGATTTCACTTTAGAAGTTGAAAGATATGTCCAGTTTAAAATTCAGAAAAGTCGCTGTGGAATTTATACATATTTTAATATATATATATAAAGGCCTTTGAAAATGGAAATTTTGCAAACGACCTCGGTTTTCGACGAATCCACTTTTTTTGGATCCGGGATGTCTAGTTATTGCTAGGTTTCAAAATTCGTAATTTTTTGAATTAATATGTGAGCGTGGTAAAGGAAAACGCATTTGACCAGTTTCAGTTGATTTTAATCGACTGGAAAATTGCCATTTTTCAAACGGTCTCAGAATTTGACGAAATTAGTTTTGTTAGAACCGTATTGCAATACGAAGCTAGAAAATATTTTTTAGGAATTTTTAGGGTTAGTATGTAACTCCAATAAATTGAAATGTGCGTTCAAATTAATATATAGAGTTATATTTTGATTTTGACGGAAACTGATCGAAACGATTGAATCAGCTTACGTTACATATCCCATTGTGTTCGGAATAGGGGTATTTGGCTGGAGGCGTCAGTCGTTGGATTTGATTTGGAGTTCGTAGCATTAAACAACTAATTAACGGAAAAAAATTATAAAATATAATTTATATAAATATAAACCAATCACAGATTTTCTATAAAACCTAATTCACTTTCAAAGTCGCGCCTCCAAGTGAAAATCGACGGCGAGAAGCTTCAAATCGTTCCACCTCTATAACTTTTAATCCACTCAATGGATTCAAGAAATTTCTGAAGCAATTTTGTTTAAAATTCCACCCTCTTCAAATCTGTAGTGATCTGGTCATCGGAGGTTGGGTGTAACACCCCGTAATTTTATAACATTAAAATTCACAAATTAAAGTATACTTAATTTTTAGAAAAGAATTAAGTGAAATGGGTTGCGCAGAGAAATATATATATATATATAAAAATATGCGAAAAAAGTTCAAAACAACGAATTGGGAGGGGAAATAACCGAACCAGCCCATTTTTGAGGTCGACCCGAGCTCTGCTGGGTCGACTAGGGGTTAATCCAGGGTGTTTGGCTGTCAACCCGTGGGCCGATTCGCTCAAATGCAGATTTTGCATTTGATTGGTTCTCATGGTTCACGGTTAATCTAATGGTCCTAAATAACTTCCTGCACCTATAAATCCATCCTAATGCTAACCCTAAACCTAATTAAAAGAATAGATACCGTCATATCGTCGCCATGGAAATCAATGGAGCCGCCGCCAACTAAGAAAGAAGAAAAGCAAATTCAATTCTAATTCTCTCAACCCTAAAGCAAAGCAAAACACTCTCTTTTCTTCTCTAAATTGTGAGTATGATGATCTTAACAAGATTATTATCATTTTAATTAGGTTGAGTTATGAATGGATTATGAGTAGATGATGTGAATTATCATATATGTTGTTGTAAACCCTTTTTGCTATCATGTATATTGTAAATCCAATGTTATGTGATGATGATATCTTATATGTTGTAAATCATGCTATGATGATGTTATGTATGTTGAAAGTTTCTATGCTAAGTTGTGATGAATCATACATGTTAAAAAGGCCATGATGTTACCATCTATGTTAGTTAGTTCATATTACTTAAATCATCATGTTTGGGTTATGTTGATTTATACGACAAGTCACATATGCAAGTTAGATTGATTAGAAAAGTTATGAACATATGCCAAGACATCTATTATGACATCTAGAATTATGCTATGACATATGTGATATCCTATGCTAGTTCACACCATCATTATGTTGCCTAAAAACCCCATATGCAAGTTTATGTGTAGATTTGGGCTATGATCATATCATGTAAATTGAGACATTTAACAAGTTGACACCTTTTGATCCTTAACATGTGTAGTTTATGCAAGTTTCACCCCTATTATGATTAGATTTATTTTAATTGTCTATATGTTGTGATAATTTATCTTTGTGCTAGGTGTTAGACTATACAAGTCTAGCCTATATTATGCGTTGAATAAGCGAACGTATAAACGTGAGGTAGGGGTAATATTAAGGATTTAATATTAAAAAGTTGGGGTGCAATTGATATGATTTTGCATGCCATAAGTGGATGGCCATAATTGAGTCAATTATGGACATCATTAAAAGTTGACTTAATTAATAATTTGAATAGGGAATTATTAAAACTAGGGTAAAAGATTTTAAGTGTTAATCAATGCTTAGGACACAAGGTTGGACTCGTTTGTGACGTAAACCTGCCCGGACCCGCCCGGCAAATCCAGTTGTCACAAATGTTAGCCCAATGTGAGAGGTCCTAGGCCTAAACTAAAGCATAATGGTTGTAAAGACACGAGGTTAGACTCTTTTATGGTGTAAGACTGCCCGGACCCGCCCGGCAAATCCAACTGCCATAAATGCCAGTCTAATGTGAGAGGTCTTTATGAGGTTATGGCCTGAATGAATTAAGAAATACTTAACCAGATAAACATGTAAGGTGGGACATGGGGGTTAAGTTGGTGCCTTGGGTGGCATGAGGAATCTAGGGGTGCCCTTAGTGGCATGTGAAATACGATTAGTAAGACTTAACCAAACACACATGTAAATGAACATGACTAAGAGGGTTTAGTGGGATATACTAGTGACAAGTTTAGGTGGGTAGCTTGTGGGGGCCCATTTCGACCAGTATCCCAAACGTATCTTTGTGGGCTCGACCCAAGTCGAGGACGGGACACGCATGCTGGGTTTGACTATAGGAGGCCAAAACGGGGAGCGGTGGCAACGCAAGTCCAACGGGTTTCATATGCGTGTGTGGACCCGGGCTGGTAGGTAAGACGTTGTTGCATCGTGTAGGTATAAGCCGTGCATTCTCAAGTTGTATCGGGTTGCCACTTTAGGGGAGTGATACACCCCACTGTGGGGCCAGCACGGGTATCTATGAGTAGGGAGCCGATCGAAAGTGGGTAGTGGGGTACACCTAGTGGAGATAGGGGCAGACGGCACCTATGTAGTCAGCTAGGGGTACATAAGGCTATTTATAAAGTTTCTGTGTGAAGCAAGTGGGATCAAACAATAGGGTGACTGGTGTGGTGCAGTGTAGTAATGTGCGGTGCAGTGTAGTAATCATTCGTTAGTAATTAGGTGTGCCTTTACCGTTATCTTTAACGTTATCTTAAACGCTATCTTTATCTTCCTAAGAGTTCATATACATTTACTTGTCTTCCAGCTTATGCCTTAGTCTAGTTATTTTGATAATAGTATTGTTAGAATTATCATACTCGCCAGACTTTATGTCTGACCCCCTCTATTTCTATCCTTTTTCCCCCTCCAGGTCCTCAGGTTGGGCCCAGCTCTAGTGGAGTTTGATTGAATTGCTTCATCTCTCTTTGGAAAGCTTGGACCGTTGAAGTAAAGTCCAGCTTGTTATCTTTTTAATGGCTGTTTATGTAATGGGATTATGTATTTTGTTTTTATGAAGATGGATATTGTAGTTGGTTATGATCTATGGTTTAATGATGTAACAAACATATTTAATTTCCGCTACAATAAAATGAAGTTTTAGATTTCCAAGTACTATTTATTATCTGTCTTGTTGTAATTTTTCTGTTCTATATTCACTTATAACCTCCATGGAAGTTAATGCATTCTCTTTGTGAGTGACATTAATGGACGTGGGGTGTTACACGTGGTATCAGAGCTTTAGGTTACCAGAACAGATAAAAATACTTTAGAAAAATAGTTATTTTTGGAAGAAGTGTTTTCAAAAACATGTTTTTTTGAGAAATTTAAAGAGAAAAGTTTTTAAGAAAAAAAACATAATCCCTAATAGCCCATATCTTTATCTTTCGAATTCTCCATTCTGAATCTTTCCTTTTTCGTTTCAGCATGGCTGAAGATCTTAATCTACCCGACGGTGTAATGATACCAGGATGGTATAGGAGGTTATTAGAGGCTAGGGCCGCTGCAGGTCCATCCAATGTTCCTCCACCACCAGTTGCACCTGTTCCTCCTCCTCCTCCTCGCATAGATACTTTTGCAAAGACGTGCAAGGAATTCAAGGCTATGGGTGGAAAACCATTTCAAGGGTCAGAAACGTTTGTGCAAGCTAGAGATTGGCTTAAGGAGGTAGAAGAATTGCTAGAAATCTTTGAAGTAGAAGAAGGGAAGAGAGTTCGATTAGCAGCTTGGTTGATGAAGGGAGAGGCCTCGTTTTGGTGGGAGGTCACTAATGCGGAGCGTCCGGTTGACTCTTGGGCGGATTTTAGACGTAGGTTCGAGGCGAAGTTTCTCTCTAGGGCGGAAGAAAATCTATATATGGAAAGGTTCTTGATATTGAAGCAAGGAAGCTCATCAGTGAAAGAATATGTCAATAAATTTAATCAGTTAGCAAGGTTTGGCTTGGACTTAGTGAACACGCCGGAGAAGAAGGCGCTGAGGTTCGTGAATGGCTTGAATGAACCATTGCAAGGGTTGGTTATGACCCACTTCCCTATGGGGGCCACCTTTGAGAAGTTAGTAGAAATGGCGCTTATGCATGAGGAGAAAAGCGCTAAAGCTGATAAGGCACCCGAGAAGAAGGGGGATCAGAAGAAACCACAACAACAAAACAAGAAGGGTGGTAAAGACAATAACGGCAAGGGAAAGAAGAAATGTTTTAACTGTGGGACACCAGGCCATCTCAGCAAGGATTGCCGAAAGAAAAAGAAGACAGGCTATTTTCATTGTGGCAATGCGGGACATTTAGTGAAGGACTGCCCAAAGAAGGGGCAGAGGGAAGGAGCTACCTCGGGAGGACAGGTGCAGGCTCTTATGGCACCAGGGCAGGCAAGGGGACAAGTTCAGGCTCTCGCGGTCCCACCGCTGCAAGAACGAGGTAGAACCATTTCTGTTGAAAGCTTAGTTTTTCTGTTTGATCATCATGTCCGTACCTTATTCGATTCGGGCGCATCACATTCATTTATCTCTACATCATTAGTTGAATCACTGCACTTAAACACCAGTTTAGTAGAGGATCCCTTAGTTGTTTCGAATACAATTGGGGGCTCAGCTTATTTGTCTATGATGTGTTTGGATTTGAAAATTTCCATACTTAGCGTTGAATTTAGATGTGATGCTTATGTGTTGGGCTTCACGGGCTATGGGCTAATTTTAGGAATGGATTGGTTATCCAGAAATGGGGCCGTTCTTGATTGTGAAAGGAGAGTAGTTAGGCTCGTGACTCGCCTTGGCAACACTCTCGAAATCTTTTGTAATCCCATAAATTCGGTTATGCTAAGTTATCTAGAATCGCTTGACGCGTCTGAGGAAAATCTACGATCTGTTAGAGTGGTCCGAGAATATTCGGATGTGTTTGAGGAGGTGAAGGGCTTGCCTCCGAAGCGGGAGATAGGTTTTCGAATATATCTTGTGGATAATGTGAAACCAGTATTTTGCCAGTACGCCACATGGCTCCACGTGAAAGGAGGGAACTCGATAAGAAAGTGAAGGAGTTGCTTGAGAAGGGGTTCATAAGACGAAGTATATCGGAGTGGGGTGCTCCAGTAGTATTTTCCACGAAGGCGGATGGGTCCCTTAGACTTTGTGTGGACTATAGAGAACTTAATAAGCTTAATAAGAAGAACAGACACCCACTGCCGAGGATTGACAATCTCTTCGATCAGTTAGTTGGCGCCTCAGTGTTTTCACAGTTGGACTTAGCCACTGGTTTCCATCAGTTGAGAGTGGCTGAGGATAGCATTGACAAGACTGCCTTTAGGACTCCGGACGGTTTCTATGAATGGCTAGTGATGCCCTTCGGTTTGACAAACGCCCCCGCATACTTTGTTGATTTGATGAGTAGGGTGTTTAGGGAGTACCTTAACAAATTTGTGGTAGTCTTTGTAGATGACATCTTGATCTTTTCTAAAGACGAAGAAGAGCATGCCCTACATCTTAGGGAAGTGTTGGAGACCCTACGAGCGCAAAGCCTTAAGGCTAAATTTTCTAAGTGTCACTTCTGGAGGAAGGAAGTACGGTTCTTGGGGAACGTGGTTTCCAAAGAAGGGATAGCCGTGGATCCCGCGAAGGTGGTAGCCATCCAAGATTGGAAGGTCCCTAAAAATGCTACCGAAGTGAGAAGTTTCATGGGGTTGGCTGGCTACTATAGGAAGTTTATCAAAGACTTCGCAAAGATATCAGCTCCATTGACACGCTTGACGAAGAAGAACCTAGTTTTCACATGGGACGTAGATTGTGATGATGCATTCCAACGTTTGAAGAGGGCTTTGATTTCAGCCCCAGTCTTAGTATTGCCAGACGGGAGTAAGCCGTTTACCGTTTATACTGACGCTTGTGGGACAGGACTAGGCGCAGTCTTAATGCAAGAGGGCAGGGTAATAGCCTATGGTGGAAGGCAGTTGAGAGCGCATGAGAAGAATTACCACACACATGACCTAGAGTTGGCCGCTATTGTTTTCGCGCTTAAGTCTTGGCGTCATTATCTTCTTGGTGAGAAATTCGAACTATTCACTGACCACAAATCTTTAAAATACTTATTTTCTCAAAAGGACTTGAACTTAAGGCAGCAAAGGTAGATGGAGTTCTTGGCGTCCTATGACTTTGAGATAGCATATACCCCTGGCAAGGGTAACGTGGTGGCCGATGCCTTGAGTAGAAAAAGATTACCCTTAAGTCCTTTGTTTGTTGAGCGACGAAGTTTAGAATTCATTTCGATGTTTGACTTTAGACCTTCCGTTGACTTCGTACCCGGTTTGCTAGCATCTTTGGAGGTCAAACCTACGCTTTTGGGATGGATTGGCGAGGCACAGCGAGACGACCCGCAGTTGGTTAAGTTAGTAGAAAAACTCAAAGGAGGGGAGTCTTCAAGCCATCTCCGTAGGTATACCCTAGATGATAAGGGTTGGTTACGTAGGGATGGTAGACTTTGTGTACCAAAAGACGATGACCTAAGGAAGACTATTCTTGATGAAGCACATCGTTCGAAGATGACCATTCATCCCGGCGGGGACAAGATGTACAAAGACATGAAGAGAGTTTACTTTTGGGCCGGCATGAAGAAAGACGTGGCCGAGTATGTCGCTAGATGCTTGGTGTGCCAACAAGTAAAAGCGGAGCAAAAGAAACCCGGTGGGTTGCTTCACCCATTGTAGGTTCCACTATGGAAATTGGAAAGCATATCGATGGATTTTGTGGATGGATTACCGCGATCGAGGAAGGGTAATACGGGAATTTGGGTTATAGTAGATAGACTTACTAAGAGCGCCCATTTTATTCCCGTGAAGAGTAAGAGGACTGCTCCATGGTTAGCTTCTGTATACGTTCGAGAGATAGTTCGTTTGCACGGTGTTCCTCCTAGCATAGTGAGCGACCGCGATCCTATTTTCACTAGCGAATTTTGGAGAAGTTTACAAGAGGCGGTAGGGACTCAGTTATGTTTGAGCACTGCATATCATCCTCAGACGGACGGCCAGACTGAGAGGGTGAATCGCATTCTAGAGGATCTGTTGAGGCTGTGTATCCTAGACTTTGGGGGTACATGGGAAGAGCATCTTCCATTGGTTGAGTTCCCGTATAATAATAGCTTTCAGTCCAACATTGGTATGGCACCATTCGAAGCTCTTTATGGGTGACCTTGTCGTTCACCTACATGTTGGTGGGAATCTACGGATAAGATCTTAGTTGGGCCCGATATGATTAGGGAGACTTCGGAGAAGATCGACTTGATTTGAAGGAGGATGAAAGCAGCGCAAGATAGGCAGAAATCTTATGCGGATAAGAGGAGGACAGATCTCGAGTTTGAAGTTGGGGACATGGTCTTTGTCAAAGTGTCTCCATTATGAAACGTTGTTCGCTTTGGGTCCGTTGGGAAATTAGCACCAAGGTTTGTAGGGTCGTTTCCTATTATGGAGAGGATTGGACGGATGGCGTATAGAGTGGAGTTGCCCGAGAGACTTAGTGGTGTACATGACGTATTCCATGTGTCACATTTGAGGAAGTGCTTGCACGAGACCACGGAAGTGGTAGAGCCGAGCTTGCTTAGAGAGGTGGAGATAGAGCGTGATGCGACAATTCGACGAGCTCCTACGCGCATTCTTGGGTCGGAGATCAAGAGGTTGAGGAATCGAGAGGTCAGAGTAGTCAAAGTGCAATGGGGAGATGATGAGAGCAACGCTACTTGGGAGACGGAAGAGAAGATGCATTCACGATACCCTTTTCTTTTTTAGGGTATGTCCTTTAATTTCTCCTTTATCGCTTAGCTTGTACTTGTCTTATCTTTAGTATATCCTCTCGCTAGTATCTTTGACCTTTAGTTAGGATAATCCTATGGTTGAAACATGTGTTTGAGACATGTTATGTATGGTGGATGCAAAGTGGATGCAAGTGTTTGCTAGTGGTTGCTCGTGGATGCATATACACACACTATTAGGCACCAGATCGGCTCAGTCACTTCATATTGCATATTGCATATATATGGATGTATTTAGTAAAATGGATGTATAATGGTTGTATTATCATATAGTTGCTGCATTCGGGTGGATGGTTGTGCACGCATATAGAATTAATATGTATCATTAGGAATCTTTTGCATACATATTGGACGCATGGCACTATCATGAATTGCACTAAGGAGGTCGACTGAATCAGTAGACCGCCTAATTTTGCATTAGATATGGACATATACACACACTGTGCATATAAACATTAAAGCATTAGAGGTCTTTTAAGGACAATGGATGCTGGTGTTTGATGGTTGAGTAGATGGACGATTAGATGGTAGGATATACATTCTTCTTGACTTGGAGATTTCGGGGACGAAATCCTTTAAGGAGGGGAGAATGTAACACCCCATAATTTTATAACATTAAAATTCACAAATTAAAGTATACTTAATTTTTAGAAAAGAATTAAGTGAAATGGGTTGCGCAGAGAAATATATATATGTTGATATATATATATATATATATATATGCGAAAAAAGTTCAAAACAGCGAATTGGGAGGGGAAATAACCGAACCGGCCCATTTTTGAGGTCGACCCGAGCCTCGCTGGGTCGACTAGGGGTTAATCCAGGGTGTTTGGCTGTCAACCCGTGGGCCGATTCGCTCAAATGCAGATTTTGCATTTGATTGGTTCTCATTGTTCAGGGTTAATCTAATGGTCCTAAATAACTTCCTACACCTATAAATACATCCTAATGCTAACCCTAAACCTAATTAAAAGAATAGATACCGTCATACCGTCGCCATGGAAATCAATGGAGCCGCCGCCAACTAAGAAAGAAGAAAAGCAAATTCAATTCTAATTCTCTCAACCCTAAAGTAAAGCAAAACTCTCTCTTTTCTTCTCTAAATTGTGAGTATGATGATCTTAACAAGATTATTATCATTTTAATTAGGTTGAGTTATGAATGGATTATGAGTAGATGATGTGAATTATCATATATGTTGTTGTAAACCCTTTTTGCTATCATGTATATTGTAAATCCAATGTTATGTGATGATGATATCTTATATGTTGTAAATCATGCTATGATGATGTTATGTATGTTGAAAGTTTCTATGCTAAGTTGTGATGAATCATACATGTTAAAAAGGCCATGATGTTACCATCTATGCTAGTTAGTTCATATTAATTAAATCATCATGTTTGGGTTATGTTGATCTATATGACAAGTCACATATGCAAGTTAGATCGATTAGAAAAGTTATGAACATATGCCAAGACATCTATTATGACATCTAGAATTATGCTATGACATATGTGATATCCTATGCTAGTTCACACCATCATTATGTTGCCTAAAAACCCCATATGCAAGTTTATGTATAGATTCGGGCTATGATCATATCATGTAAATTGAGACATTTAACAAGTTGACACCTTTTGATCCTTAACATGTGTAGTTTATGCAAGTTTCACCCCTATTATGATTAGATTTATTTTAATTGTCTATATGTTGTGATAATTTATCTTTGTGCTAGGTGTTAGACTATACAAGTCTAGCCTATATTATGCGTTGAATAAGCGAACATATAAACGTGGGGTAGGGGAAATATTAAGGATTTAATATTAAAAAGTTGGGGTGCAATTGATATGATTTTGCATGCCATAAGTGGATGGCCATAATTGAGTCAATTATGGACATCATTAAAAGTTGACTTAATTAATAGTTTGAATAGGGAATTATTAAAACTGGGGTAAAAGATTTTAAGTATTAATCAATGCTTAGGACACGAGGTTGGACTCGTTTGTGACGTAAACCTGCCCGGACCCGCCCGGCAAATCCAGTGGTCACAAATGTCAGCCCAATGTGAGAGGTCCTAGGCCTAAACTAAAGCATAACGGTTGTAAAGACACGAGGTTAGACTCTTTTATGGTGTAAGACTGCCCGGACCCGCCCGGCAAATCCAGCTGCCATAAATGCCAGTCTAATGTGAGAGGTCTTTATGAGGTTATGGCCTGAATGAATTAAGAAATACTTAACCAGATAAACATGTAAGGTGGGACATGGGGGTTAAGTATGTGCCTTGGGTGGCATGATGAATCTAGGGGGTGCCCTTAGTGGCATGTGAAATACGATTAGTAAGACTTAACCAAACACACATGTAAATGAACATGACTAAGAGGGTTAAGTGGGATATACTAGTGACAAGCTTAGGTGAGTAGCTTGTGGGGGCCCATTTCGACCAGTATCCCAAACGTATCTTTGTGGGCTCGACCCAAGTCGAGGACGGGACACGCTTGCTGGGTTTGACTATAAGAGGCCAAAACGGGGAGCGGTGCAACGCAAGTCCAACGGGTTCCATATGCGTGTGTGGACCCGGGCTGGTAGGTAAGACGTTGTTGCATCGTGTAGGTATAAGCCGTGCATTCTCAAGTTGTATCAGGTTGCCACTTTAGGGGAGTGATACACCCCACTGTGGGGCCAGCACGGGTATCTACGAGTAGGGAGCCGATCGAAAGTGGGTAGTGGGGTACACCTAGTGGAGATAGGGGCAGACGACACCTATGTAGTCAGCTAGGGGTACGTAAGGCTATTTATAAAGTTTCTGTGTGAAGCAAGTGGGATCAAACAATAGGGTGACTGGTGTGGTGCAGTGTAGTAATGTGCGGTGCAGTGTAGTAATCATTCGTTAGTAATTAGGTGTGCCTTTACCGTTATCTTAAACGCTATCTTTAGCTTCCTAAGAGTTCATAGACATTTACTTGTCTTCCAGCTTATGCCTTAGTCTAGTTATTTTGATAATAGTATTGTTAGAATTATCATACTCGCCAGACTTTATGTCTGACCCCCTCTATTTCTATCCTTTTTCCCCCTCTAGGTCCTCAGGTTGGGCCCAGCTCTAGTGGAGTTTGATTGAATTGCTTCATCTCTCTTTGGAAAGCTTGGACCGTTGAAGTAAAGTCCAGCTTGTTATCTTTTTAATGGCTATTTATGTAATGGGATTATGTATTTTGTTTTTATGAAGATGGATATTGTACTTGGTAATGATCTATGGTTTTATGATGTAACAAACATGTTTAATTTCCGCTGCAATAAAATGAAGTTTTAGATTTCCAAGTACTATTTATTATTTGTCTTGTTGTAATTTTTCTGTTCTATATTCACTTATAACCTCCATGGAAGTTAATGCATTCCCTTTGTGAGTGACATTAAAGGACGTGGGGTGTTACATTGGGTATTCGAGGAGGTTTGGGCTTGCAAAGTGTCGTCGTTTCGCCACCAGATTCCGGCCGCCACGTCAGATCGAACGAGACCCCACCACAAGCGCCAGAAAGCCTGCTCCAAGCTCGACAACATGGCACTCTCCGATTAGCTCCACAGCGGCGGTGGCGGCGGCAAACACCAACCCTAGGTGTTGAGCCCCATTTCGATGCCCAGAAATGATCATGCAGTGAGTTTTTTTCCCCTTCTAGGTTAATTAATTTAATTTATATGAAACATTGTTGAATTCCAAGATTTTGAAATATATAAAAAGCTTTGGTTTTTGTAATTAAAAAGCTTTGGTTTTTGAAATATAGAAAACTATGTTTCTGAATTATGAAGGGATATGATTCATATACGTATAACGGTATAAAAATATATGACTTTTATTTAATTACATAGGACTAAAAGCTTAGAATTTTTAAAAGTTGAAAGATTATATTTTTATAGTTTGTTTAAAAATATAATCTTTATATAGATAATAGCATTTTAAAAATATAATCTTTATATAGAAGAATAGCGTTTTAAAAATATAATCTTTATATAGAGAGTAGCGATTTAAAAATATAATTTTTATATATTTGAAGTGGAAATAGAAATATTATGTTTATGTACATGTAGTGATAATAAAAATGTGATTTTTATATATGAACAGCGTGAAATGACTGCATTGGAAACATGACGAGGATTTCCTACATATGAAGAGTCGTGGCGTTTGGTTTAGCCAGTCGGTGAGAACTCCTCACTTTTATTTTTACTTCTAGTTTGAAATATATACTAGGATGCTGATGGTGTTTAGTAGCACCCGACACCCGTCGTCCACAGACCATGGATGACTTGTTTGTTTGGTTGCTATGTTGTGAAATTTGATTGTGTGCTGTGAAATGAAGTAAAATATTTTATAGTGAAAAATATTTTATAGTTAAAAATATAATTTTTAACGTGTATATAAAATAAATAGTTATAAACAAATCGAACGATTTGTTTATATACACACATTTGACTTATATTGATTGGGACGATAAATTTTACACATCGCCCAACTACACAAATAAAATCTGTGTTTGATTGTTTGAAACCCCACATAGGTATTGGGATGATATATGACATATACTAATCCTAATAATTAGCTATATGTCGATCGATTGATTGACAGACTGTTATAAGCGTTAAATATTTATATTTGATGCTTATACAGTGTAGAACGCACTTTGGATGATGGTTGATTGTTTTTTGTCATTGTCGTATATATGAATTGGATGAAATCCATATAACTGAAATTATATGGTAATTGACTGTGTCTGATTTCAGTTCAGAATTATCAAATATTTTCAAATAACATTCAGTGAATATTGAAATGTGAAACCGTGTTAAGTAGTTAAACGCCATTATAACACGAACGGGAACTTTGTCGATTTTATTTGTTTTTAATGAATATTGAAAAGTGATTTTAATAATTGAATTGAATAGAAAATGAATTCGAATTGAATTGAATAGAAAATGAATTCGAATTGAATTGAATAGAAAATGAATTCGAATTGAATTGAATAGAAAACGAATTCAAATCGAATTGAAATTGAATTGAATAGGAATTCAAATCGAATTGAAATTGAATTGAATAGAATTTAAATCGAATTGAAATGGAATTGAAATCGAATTGAAATTGAATTGAAATCAAATAGAAATGAATGTAAAAAGGAATTTGTAAAGGAAAATTCAATTTTGATTTGAAATCGAATAAGAAGTTGAAATCGTTTTGAAAATAAATTTAAAGCGATTTATAAAATACGTTTTGAAAGGAAATCGATGAAATATATATATATATATATATATATATATATATATATATATATATATATATAATGGCCTGAATAGAACAAGCCGCGCCGCGGCAGTTCGCGAATTTCGACCATTGACTTCGAATGGATATTACGGGAGATCCGACCGTCGGATTCTCCTAAAACCGGAACCGTTGGGTTCGTATCGAAAAGAGCTTCCTAATGAATATTAGAGATTTGAAATCTAACGGTTGGATTTGGAATTATGTCCAAATCAAATTTGGAAAAGGTCGATGTAAGTGCAGTTCGATGGCCGTTGATGAAAATCGACTGTACGGGCCTTGATAAAATTATTAAAAATAGTAATAATTTGTGTAAATTCATAAGAAATGGTTTGTGAAGAATTGGGATGAAAAACTCCATATTTGAAATGATAAAAGTAGATTTTTATCAAAATGAACTAGTTTTGAACTAGAATAATAATTTATTTCTAAAATAAATAAATTGGATTTGAAATGGTTTTGAAAATAACTAGAATTTCCAATAATTGATTTGGAATGGATTTGAATCGAAATCATCTTCGGAATAGTTCAATGTTGGATTTCGTGATTATACAGATGTTGTTATGGAAATTTGAAAGATATATTTATACCGTTATTTCTAATACGATATTTGTTGGTCGTAGAATTAGATTTTGAATATAAGCCGATATATTTTCTATTCAGAGCCTTGTATTTAATATCAAATGGGATTTGGGTTGTCGTGAACGGTATCTTCAATAATATTATTCTTAGACCCAACCGAGTTAAGAAAATCAGAAACTAGCTGGAGATTAGTGAAGTTGAATGGTTTCTTAGGTATTGATCTGATGTTGGTTTTGGCCTTTGGGGTTAATACTTAGGGAATTGCTCACTTGCTAATCTACGGTTAGGGACTGATTGAAATGTGATGTGATTTTGGGGTTTATCGTGAACCATGTTTTAAATGACATCGGTTCTTTAACCCAGTTAAAGATTAAAACTAAGTGGTGTTTTAATGAATCTTTAACTAGATTGAAAAGATTGAGAATGGAGTATCACCAGATCTGCTCCAGGCGATAGTTAAATCTTTAATTAGATTTGAACGTGAAATGGTAATTGAATTTACCGATAACACCGTGGTGTTAGATATGAAGTATTACCAGTTTTTCTTCATGGGATGAATAGGTTGGGATTGGGAAATTAAAACAAATGATTACTTCGGTAAGGTTCGCTAATCCCGACTAGTTTGAAGTGATATTCAAAGGAAGATTAAAGAATAAATTTTAAAGAATTTATATTTGATAAAATTAATGGGAACCTTTCCCTAAGAAAGTGAAATTTAGAAACTAACTGTCGGTTAGCTAAGAAGAATGGCTTCCTGGGTATTGATCTGATGTTTGTTTCGCCCTTCGGGGTTAATGTTTGGGGAATTATTCTCTTGCTAATTTACGGTTAGTGGCTGATGAATTGGAATGAGGCGAATGTTGTGTTTGTGTAACACTTGTTTATTATATACGCGAGTCATTTAGAAAGACCGGGTTTATCCCATTCTGAATAACTGATTCGACGATGAGTCGAAGATGAAGACGGTGGTTGAAGACCGAAGGTCTTCACGTCATTTGGGTGATTACTGATGATCTTGATTGGGATGTACACCCAAGAGGAAGGAATCAGTTGGTGATCGTCCAGACATACTTGGAGATCGATGGATATGCGAGGAATAAGGTTCCTCCGGTTTCGTTCAGGCCAAGAACAGACTTGAAAATGGACTGTGTGTCTGACATGGGATTTCATTCTGCGTGATTGATGGATATCGGTTGCATGGCGTGAATTGCCTGTGTGGCACGCTGAGATGCAGTTATCAAGGCTTTTATTGAAAAGCAGGGCTTTGTGGTGGATGATCAAAGCAACGCCTGTGTGGCATAGCTTTTTGTATCACGTGAATTCGCGAGCCTCACACCCCAGTATGAACCAGAAACGGGAGAGGACTGCAGGGAGAACATGCGTTTCCTTCTAGCTAGGTGTTGTGTTAGTGTTTTTACACGGCCTGACATTTTACTTTTGTAGATGATGGATAGCGAGGCGCCTCGGATATATCGGTCGTTCTCGAACCGATGGAGTCATTCGTTGGCTCATTTACGCCCCACAGGGCTGGGAGACGTAGTGCTCAGGATTTCGTCTAATCCACATCGGTGGACCGGCCCTGAATATCCAAGGGTCGATGCGTTATGATCCTGAGACATGGGCTAGATTGTCTTGAATTCGGTAAGGACTATCCTTTGCCTTGGTTCATGATGGAAATTCAATTTCCAAATACGACACCGTGTAGTTTTGGTTGTATATACATATGGGGACATGATATATGGTACCCATGCCGTCTACGATTGATACTTATGATTGTATCTAAAATTAGAAACTAACTGGAAACGAGTTAGGACGGATGGTTTCCTGGGTAATTGTCTGATGTTGGTTTCGGCCTTCGGGGTTAATACTTAGGGAATCGTTCTCTTACTAGTTTACGATTGGATTCTGATTAAGAATCAAAAGATGAAATTTAGCGTATCAAGCATTTTTGGCTATTATAAGGTAAAACCCTATCCTACGGTTTGTGTTGCATTGTGTGATGGGACCTGGGTCTTATAATAGCTTCATCGTTCTTTATTTAGCATTGCGTTGTTGTTTTACGCACTGGTATTATTGGGAGGAAACCCGTTCCGTGTTATATGGCGTGGTCCCTTGATTTACCTAACTTTAAAATAAAGATTAATAACTGTTTTTGTTCTCACACCAGTCCCATGACTGACCTGGAGTTTATTGTTTTAACCTAAACTCTTGGTGCCCCTATTTTCCGCACGGGCAGCTAGTAGTTTTGGTTTTGCAGATTTATATTCACAAGATCCTGATTTACAGCTGGAACGATACTCGGAAAGCTCTGTATCCGTGTATTACTTCTAGTTGTGTATTGTATTATTTTCCGCTGCGATGTATTTAATGTAGTTTAAATCTCTGATATTTTCTGTGTAATATTTATTCTTACTCTGTATATTCTTGTATTCTGATGAAATTGTTGTAATAAGCAATGAAATGTTCTGCTTTTTGAGTTCTTTTGTGTGTTGTCCTCAAGGTAATCCGGGCTTTCTTTACCGGGGAAGTTACGGGTTCTCTTACATTGGTATCAGAGCTTTGGTTTACAAAGCTCGAGAACAAGACACGTTAGAACCAAACGAAAGAATTCATCAGAAATTGGATTAGTAATATCCAATGAGAATGACTCGTTAGAGATGGGATCAGTAGTATCCTAGAACGAGTGTGAGGAGTGTTGTTTTTAAAAATAAAAATGAAAACAAATTTTGTTTTGAAATTTAAATCATTTTTTACGTATTTGAATATTTATTTGTATTGAATTTGGACAATCCAATATATAAAGATTTTGCATATACGCCTTGCAAACGTGTATTCGAAGTTTTAATGTACTGAATAGTTATAGATTCACACTCTAGTTGCCCAGGGATAATTCTGGTGATGGGGCACCATCGCCAGTATTTATTTTCGAGTTTCGAAAGTGAGATTTCTATATATTTCCAATTGACTGGTGTGAGAACCGAAACTAGATAGGGCTTATTGTTGTGATTTGGCATCAAAAATCTGATTTTTGGACAATGTATCAAAGTTATGAATTTGAAAAGCTAATCAACTAATTGATTGCTGATTGTGTTATTTGATTATTGTTTGATTCATAAATTTGAACCATATAGCCAATTTGAACCAAATAGTAAATTGTATTGAAAATTTATCGCATTTGCTTGCATATACATGTACTTACATTGAACAGGTCATTGCAATGAGGCTAGAGAAGAGAATAAAATTGTTTGCCCGACAAATAGGTACGTGTTTACCATAATTTACTGTTTTGTTTGGGTGATGATGATTTTATGAGCCGATTGGCTTTTTTTTTCTTTTGGATTGAAGAAGGCCATGTGAGGCTATATGAAATATCCCGAAGTCCCCAGTGCAGGGGAGGTTATGGCGAAATTTTTCGAAAATTTAGGGTGTTAGCCAAATTTTGAAAAGTTCTTAGAAACTGAAAAGTTGAAGAACTTAAGCCATAAGCCATAGTGAAAATACTGGAAGTTGAGATGATTTGTGAAACAACTTTCGGCTTCGTTCCTTTTCGGGGACGAAAAGTTTTAAGTGTGGGAGATTGTAATAAACCGGAAATCCAAGCCAATTTAAAATTTTTGTTTTGGCAATTTTAGTGTATTTTTATTATTTAAAATGAATTATTTTAAATAATAACGACGGAAAATTTATTTTCGACGAAGTAAAAACGAATAATTTTATTTTAATTATATAACGAGCCTGAAATGGCGCGGTAGTTTGAAAATTCAATTTCGAATTTCAAATGAATATACAGAATTCAATATAAGTCAGAATTGAACGAAACCAGAAATATCTAAATCTGTTTGACGATATATTTCTAACGGATGTAAGAAACTGAGATTTCACTTTAGAAGTTGAAAGATATGTCCAGTTTAAAATTCAAAAAAGTCGCTGTGGAATTTATATATATTTTAATATATATAAAAGCCTTTGATAATGGAAATTTGAAAACGACCTCGGTTTTCGACGAAACCACTTTCGTTGGATCCGGGATGTCTAGTTATTGCTAGGTTTCAAAATTCGTAATTTTTCGAATTAACATGTGAGCGTGGTAAAGGAAAACGTGTTTGACCAGTTTCAGTGGATTTTAATCGACTGGAAAATGGTCATTTTTCAAACAGTATCAGAATTTGACGAAATTAGTTTTGTTAGGACCGTATAGCAATACGAAGCTAGAAAATATTTTTTAGGAATTTTTAGGGTTAGTATGTAACTCCAATAAATTGAAATGTGCGTTCAAATTCAATATATAGAGTTATATTTTGATTTTGACGGAAACTGATCGAAACGATCGAATCAGCTTACGTTACATATCCCATTGTGTTCGGAATAGGGGTATTTGGCTAGGGGCGTCAGTCGTTGGATTTGATTTGGAGTTCGTAACATTAAACAACTAATTAACGGAAAAAAAAATATAAAATATAATTTATATAAATATGAACCAATCACAGATTTTCTTTAAAACCTAATTCACTTTCAAAGTCGCGCCTCCAGGTGAAAATCGACGGCGGGAAGCTTCAAATCATTCCACCTCTATAACTTTTAATCCACTCAATGGATTCAAGAAATTTCTGAAGCAATTTTGTTTAAAATTCCACCCTCTTCAAATCTGTAGTGATCTGGTCATCGGAGGTTGGGTATTCGAGGAGGTTCAGGCTCGCAAAGTGCCATCGTTTCGCCACTAGATTCCGGCCGCCACGTCAGATCGAACGATACCCCACCACAAGCGCCAGAAAGCCTGCTCCAAGCTCGACAACATGGCACTCTCCGATTAGCTCCACAGCGGCGGTGGCGGCGGCAAACCCCAACCCTAGGTGTTGAGCCCCATTTCGACGCCCAGAAATGATCATGCAGTGAGTTTTTTTCCCTTCTAGGTTAATTAATTTAATTTATATGAAACATTGTTAAATTCCAAGATTTTAAAATATATAAAAAGCTTTGGTTTTTGTAATTAAAAAGCTTTGGTTTTTGAAATATAGAAAACTATGTTTCTGAATTATGAAGGGATATGATTCATATACGTATAACGGTATAAAAATATATGACTTTTATTTAATTACATAGGATGAAAAGCTTTGAATTTTTAAAAGTTGAAAGATTATATTTTTATAGTTTGTTTAAAAGTATAATCTTTATATAGATAATAGCATTTTAAAAATATAATCTTTATATAGACGTTTTAAAAATATAATCTTTATATAGAGAGTAGCGATTTAAAAATATAATTTTTATATATTTGAAATGGAAATAGAAATATTATGTTTATGTACATGTAGTGATAATAAAAATGTGATTTTTATATATGAACAGCATGAAATGACTGCATTGGAAACATGATGAGGATTTCCTACATATGAAGAGTCGTGGCGTTTGGTTTAGCCAGTCGGTGAGAACTCCTTACTTTTATTTTTACTTCTAGTTTGAAATGTATACTAGGATGCAGATGGTGTTTAGTAGCACCCGACACCCGTCGTCCACGGACCATGGATGACTTGTTTGTTTGGTTGCTATGTTGTGAAATTTGATTGTGTGATGTGAAATGAAGTAAAATATTTTATAGTTAAAAATATATTTTTTAACGTGTATATAAAATAAATAGTTATAAACAAATCGAACGATTTGTTTATATACACACATTTGACTTATATTGATTGGGACAATAAATTTTACACATCGCCCAACTACACAAATAAAATCTGTGTTTGATTGTTTGAAACCCCACACGGGTATTGGGATGATATATGACATACACTAATCCTAATAATCAGCTATATGTCGATCGATTGATTGACAGACTGTTATAAGCATTAAATATTTATATTTGATGCTTATACAATGTAGAACGCAGTTTAGATGATGGTTGATTGTTTGTTGTCATTGTCGTATATATGAATTGGATGAAATCCATATAACTGAAATTATATGGTAATTGACTGTGTCTGATTCCAGTTCAAAATTATCAAATATTTTCAAATAACATTCAGTGAATATTGAAATGTGAAGACGTGTTAAGTAGTTAAACGCCATTTTAACACGAACGGGAACTTTGTCGATTTTATTTGTTTTTAATGAATATTGAAAAGTGATTTCAATAATTGAATTGAATAGAAAATGAATTCGAATTGAATTGAATAGAAAATGAATTCGAATTGAATTGAATAGAAAATGAATTCGAATTGAATTGAATAGAAAATGAATTCGAATTAAATTGAATAGAAAACGAATTCAAATCGAATTGAAATTTAATTGAATAGGAATTCAAATCGAATTGAAATTGAATTGAATAGAATTCAAATCGAATTGAAATGGAATTGAAATCGAATTGAAATCAAATAGAAATGAATGTAAAAAGGAATTTATAAAGGAAAATTCAATTTTGATTTGAAATCGAATAAGAAGTTGAAATCATTTTGAAAATAAATTTAAAACGATTTATAAAATACGTTTTGAAAGGAAATCGATGAAATATATATAATATATATATATAATGACCTGAATAGAACACGCCGCGCCGCGGCAGTTCGCGAATTTCGACCATTGACTTCGAATGGATATTACGGGAGATCCGACCGTCGGATTCTCCTAAAACAAGAACCGTTGGGTTCGTATCGAAAAGAGCTTTCTAAAGAATATTAGAGATTTGAAATCTAACGGTTGGTTTTGGAATTATGTCCAAATCAAATTTGGAAAAGGTCGATGTAAGTGCAGTTCGATGGCCGTTGATGGAAATCGACTGTACGGGCCTTGATAAAATTATTAAAAATAGTAATAATTTGTGTAAATTCATAAGAAATGGTTTTGAAGAATTGGGATGAAAAACTCCATATTTGAAACGAAAAAAGTAGATTTTTATCAAAATGAACTAGTTTTGAACTAGAATAATAATTTATTTTTAAAATAAATAAATTGGATTTGAAATGGTTTTGTAAATAACCAGAATTTCCAATAATTGAATTGGAATGGATTTGAATCAAAATCATCTTCGGAATAGTTCAATGTTGGATTTCGTGATTATACAGATGTTGTTATGGAAATTTGAAAGATATATTTATATCGTTATTTCCAATACAATATTTGTTGGTCGTAGAATTTGATATTGAATATAAGCCGATATATTTTCTATTCAGAGCCTTGTATTTAATATCAAATGGGATTTGGGTTGTCGTGAACGGTATCTTCAATAATACTGTTCTTAGACCCAACGAAGTTAAGAAAATCAGAAACTGACTGGAGATTAGTGAAGTTGGATGGTTTCTTGAGTATTGATCTGATGTTGGTTTTGGCCTTCGGGGTTAATACTTAGGGAATTGCTCACTTGCTAATTTACGGTTAAGGACTGATTGAAATGTGATGTGATTTTGGGGTTTATCGTGAACCATGTTTTAAATGACATCAGTTCTTTAACCCAGTTAAAGATTAAAACTAAGTGGTGTTTTAATGAAACTTTAACTAGATTGAAAAGATCGAGAATGGAGTATCACCAGATCTGCTCCAGGCGATAGTTAAATCTTTAATTAGATTTGAACGTGAAACGGTAATTGAATTTACCGATAACACCGTGGTGTTAGATATGAAGTTTTACCAGTTTTACTTCATGGGATGAATAGGTTGGGATTGGGAAATTAAAACAAATGATTACTTCGGTAAGGTTCGCTAATCCCGACTAGTTTGAAGTGATATTCAAAGGAAGATTAAAGAATAAATTTAAAATAATTATCTTTGATAAAATTAATGGGAACCTTTCCCTAAGAAAGTGAAATTTAGAAACTAACTGTCGGTTAGCTAAGAAGAATGTCTTCCTGGGTATTGATCTGATGTTGGTTTCGGCCTTCGGGGTTAATGTTTGGGGAATTATTCTCTTGCTAATTTACAGTTAGTGACTGATGAATTGGAATGAGGCGTATGTTGTGTTTGTTTAACACTTGTTTATTATATACGCGAGTCATTCAGAAAGACCGGGTTTATCCCATTCTGAATAACTGATTCGACGATGAGTCGAAGATGAAGACGGTGGTTGAAGACCGGAGGTCTTCACGTCATTTGGGTGATTACTGATGATCTTGATTGGGATGTACACCCTAGAGGAAGGAATCAGTTAGTGATCATCCAGACATACTTGGAGATCGATGGATATGCGAGGAATAAGGTTCCTCCGGTTTCGTTCAGGCCCAGAACGGACTTGAAAATGGACTGTGTGTCTGATATGGGATTTCTTTCTGCGTGATTGATGGATATCGGTTGCATGGCGTGAATTGCCTGTGTGGCACGCTGAGATGCAGTTATCAAGGCTTTTGTTGAAAAGCAGGGCTTTGTGGTGGATGATCAAAGCAACGCCTGTGTGGCATAGCTTTGTGTATCAAGTGAATTCGCGAGCCTCACACCCTAGTATGAACCAGAAACGGGAGAGGACAGCAGGGAGAACATGCGTTTCCTTCTAGCTAGGAGTTGTGTCAGTGTTTTTACACGGCCTGACATTTTACTTATGTGGATGATGGATAGCGAGGCGCCTTGGATATATCGGTCGTTCTCGAACCGATGGAGTCATTCGTTGGCTCATTTACGCCCCATTGGGCGGGGAGACGTAGTGTTCAGGATTTCGTCTAATCCACATCGGTGGACCGACCCTGAAGATCCAAGGGTCGATTCGTTATGATCCTGAGACATGGGCTAGATCGTCTTGAATTCGGTAAGGACTATCCTTTGCCTTGGTTCATGATGGAAATCCAATTTCCAAATACGACACCTTGCGGTTTTGATTTTATATACATATGGGGACATGATATATGGTACCCATGCCGTCTATGATTGATATTTATGATTGTATCTAAAATTAGAAACTAACTGGAAATGAGTTAGGACGGATGGTTTCCTGGGTATTGGTCTGATGTTGGTTTCGGCCTTCGGGGTTAATACTTAGGGAATCGTTCTCTTACTAGTTTACGATTGGAGTCTGATTAAGAATCAAAAGATGAAATTTAGCGTATCAAGCATTTTTGACTATTATAAGGTAAAACCCTATCCTCCGGTTTGTGTTGCATTGTGTGATGGGACCTGGGTCTTATAATAGCTTCATCGTTCTTTATTTAGCATTGCGTTATTGTTTTATGCACTGGTATTCTTGGGAGGAAACCCGTTCCGTGTTATATGGCGTGGTCCCTTAATTTACCTAACTTTAAAATAAAGATTAATAACTGTTTTAGTTCTCACACCAGTCCCATGACTGACCTGGAGTTTATTGTTTTAACCTAAACTCTTGGTGCCCCTATTTTCTGCACGGGCAGCTAGTAGTTTTGGTTTTGCAGATTTATATTCACAAGATCCAGATTTACAGCTGGAACGATACTCGGAAAGCTCTGTATCCGTGTATTACTTCTACTTGTGTATTGTATTATTTTCCGCTGCGATATATTTAATGTAGTTTAAATCTCTGATATTTTCTATGTAATATTTATTCTTACTCTGTATATTCTTGTATTCTGATGGAATTGTTGTAATAAGCAATGAAATGTTCTGCTTTTTGAGTTCTTTTGTGTGTTGTCCTCAAGGTAATCCGGGCTTTCTTTACCGGGGAAGTTACGGGTTCTCTTACATTGGTATCAGAGCTTTGGTTTACAAAGCTCGAGAACAAGACACGTTAGAACCAAATGAAAGAATTCATCAGAAATTGGATTAGTAATATCCAATGAGAATGACTCGTTAGAGATGGGATCGGTAGTATCCTAGAACGAGTGTGAGGAGTGTTGTATTTAAAAATAAAAATGAAAACAAATTTTGTTTTGAAATTTAAATCATTTTTTACGTATTTGAATATTTATTTGTATTGAATTTGGACAATCCAATATATAAAGATTTTGCATATACGCCTTGCAAACGTGTATTCGAAGTTTTAATGTACTGAATAGTTATAGATTCACACTCTAGTTGCCCGGGGATAATTCTGGTGACGGGGCATCATCGCCAGTCTTTATTATCGAGTTTCGAAAGTGAGATTTCTATATATTTTCAATTGACTGGTGTGAGAACCGAAACTAGATAGGGCTTATTGTTGTGATTTGGCATCAAAAATCTGATTTTTGGACAATGTATCAAAGTTATGAATTTGAAAAGCTAATCAACTAATTGATTGCTGATTGTGTTATTTGATTATTGTTTGATTCATAAATTTGAACCATATAGCCAATTTGAACCAAATAGTAAATTGTATTGAAAATTTATCGCATTTGCTTGCATATACATGTACTTACATTGAACAGGTCATTGCAACGAGGCTAGAGCAGAGAATAAAATTGTTTGCCCGACAAATAGGTACATGTTTACCATAATTTACTGTTTTGTTTGGGTGATGATGATTTTATGAGCCGATTGGCTTTTTTTTCTTTTGGATTGAAGAAGGCCATGGGAGGCTATATGAAATATCCCGAAGTCCCCGGTGCAGGGGAGGTTATGGCGAAATTTTTCGAAAATTTAGGGTGTTAGCCAAATTTTGAAAAGTTCTTAGAAACTGAAAAGTTGAAGAATTTAAGCCGTAGTGAAAATACTGGAAGTTGAGTTGATTTGTGAAATAACTTTCGGCTTCGTTCCTTTTCGGGGATGAAAAGTTTTAAGTGAGGGAGATTGTAATAAACTGGAAATCCGAGCCAATTTAAAATTTTTGTTTTGGCAATTTTAGTGTATTTTTATTATTTAAAATGAATTATTTTAAATAATAACGACGGAAAATTTATTTTCGACGAAGTTAAAACGAATAATTTTATTTTAATTATATAACGAGCCTGAAATGGCGCGGTAGTTTGAAAATTCGATTTCGAATTTCAAATGAATATACAGAATTCAATATAAGTCAGAATTGAACGAAACCAGAAATATCTAAATCTGTTTGACGATATCTTTCTAACGGATGTAAGAAACTGAGATTTCACTTTAGAAGTTGAAAGATATGTCCAGTTTAAAATTCAAAAAAGTCACTGTGGAATTTATATATATTATAATATATATAAAAGCCTTTGAAAATGGAAGTTTTGCAAACGACCTCGGTTTTCGACGAAACCACTTTTGTTGGATCCGGGATGTCTAGTTATTGCTAGGTTTCAAAATTCGTAATTTTTCGAATTAATATGTGAGCGTGGTGAAGGAAAACGCGTTTGACCAGTTTCAGTGGATTTTAATCGACTGGAAAATGGCCATTTTTCAAATGGTCTCAGAATTTGACGAAATTAGTTTTGTTAGGACCGTATCGCAATACGAAGCTAGAAAATATTTTTTAGGAATTTTTAGGGTTAGTATGTAACTCCAATAAATTGAAATGTGCGTTCAAATTCAATATATAGAGTTATATTTTGATTTTGACGGAAACTAATCGAAACGATCGAATCAGCTTACGTTACATATCCCATTGTGTTCGAAATAGGGGTATTTGGCTTGGGGCGTCAGTCGTTGGATTTGATTTGGCGTTCGTAGCATTAAACAACTAATTAACGGAAAAAAATTATAAAATATAATTTATATAAATATAAACCAATCACAGATTTTCTTTAAAACCTAATTCACTTTCAAAGTCGCGCCTCCAGGTGAAAATCGACGGCGAGAAGCTTCAAATCGTTCCACCTCTATAACTTTTAACCCACTCAATGGATTCAAGAAATTTATGAAGCAATTTTGTTTAAAATTCCACCCTCTTCAAATCTGTAGTGATCTGGTCATCGGAGGTTGGGTATTCGAGGAGGTTCGGGCTCACAAAGTGCCGTCGTTTCGCCACCAGATTCCGGCCGCCACGTCAGATCGAACGAGACCCCACCACAAGCGCCAGAAAGCCTGCTCCAAGCTCGACAACATGGCACTCTCCGATTAGCTCCACAGCGGCGGTGGCGGCGGCAAACCCCAACCCTAGGTGTTGAGCCCCATTTCGACGCCCAGAAATGATCATGCAGTGAGTTTTTTCCCCTTCTAGGTTAATTAATTTAATTTATACGAAACATTGTTAAATTCCAAGATTTTAAAATATATAAAAAATTTTGGTTTTTGTAATTAAAAAGCTTTGGTTTTTGAAATATAGAAAACTATGTTTTTGAATTATGAAGGGATATGATTCATATACGTATAACGGTATAAAAATATATGACTTTTATTTAATTACATAGGATGAAAAGCTTTGAATTTTTAAAAGTTGAAAGATTATATTTTTATAGTTTGTTTAAAAATATAATCTTTATATAGATAATAGCATTTTAAAAATATAATCTTTATATAGAAGAATAGCGTTTTAAAAATATAATCTTTATATAGAGAGTAGCGATTTAAAAATATAATTTTTATATATTTGAAGTGGAAATAGAAATATTATGTTTATGCACATGTAGTGATAATAAAAATGTGATTTTTATATATGAACAGCGTGAAATGACTGCATTGGAAACATGACGAGGATTTCTTACATATGAAGAGTCGTGGCGTTTGGTTTAGCCAGTCGGTGAGAACTCCGCACTTTTATTTTTACTTCTAGTTTGAAATATATACTAGGATGCAGATGGTGTTTAGTAGCACCCGACACCCGTCGTCAACGGACCATGAATGACTTGTTTGTTTGGTTGCTATGTTGTGAAATTTGATTGTGTGATGTGAAATGAAGTAAAATATTTTATAGTTAAAAATATAATTTTTAACGTGTATATAAAATAAATAGTTATAAACAAATCGAACAATTTGTTTATATACACACATTTGACTGATATTGATTGGGTCGATTAATTTTACACATCGCCCAACTGCACAAATAAAATCTGTGTTTGATTGTTTGAAACCCCACACGGGTATTGGGATGATATATGACATACACTAATCCTAATAATTAGTTGTATGTCGATCGATTGGTTGACAAACTGTTATAAGCATTAATATTTATATTTGATCTTATACAGTGTAGAACGCACTTTGGATGATGGTTGATTGTTTGTTGTCATTGTCGTATATATGAATTAGATGAAATCCATATAACTGAAATTATATGGTAATTGATTGTGTCTGATTCCAGTTTAGAATTATCAAATATTTTAAAATAACATTCAGTGAATATTGAAATGTGAAGCCATGTTAAGTAGTTAAACGCCATTTTAACACGAACGGGAACTTTGTCGATTTTATTTGTTTTTAATGAATATTGAAAAGTGATTTCAATAATTGAATTGAATAGAAAATGAATTCGAATTGAATTGAATAGAAAATGAATTCGAATTGTATTGAATAGAAAATGAATTCGAATTGAATTGAATAGAAAATGAATTCGAATTGAATTGAATAGAAAATGAATTCGAATTGAATTGAATAGAAAACGAATTCAAATCAAATTGAAATTGAATTGAATAGGAATTCAAATCGAATTGAAATTAAATTGAATTGAATTCAAATCGAATTGAAATTGAATTGAATTGAATTGAAATCGAATTGGAATTGAATTGAAATCAAATAGAAATGAATGTAAAAAGGAATTTATAAAGGAAAATTCAATTTTGATTTGAAATCGAATAAGAAGTTGAAATCGTTTTGAAAATAAATTTAAAACGATTTATAAAATACGTTTTTCAAGGAAATCGACGAAATATATATAATATATATAATGGCCTGAATAGAACGCGCCGCAGCAGTTTGCGAATTTCGACCATTGACTTCGAATGGATGTTACGGGAGATCCGACCGTCGGATTCTCCTAAAACCGGAACCGTTGGGTTCGTATCGAAAAGAGATTTCTAATGAATATTAGTGATCTGAAATCTAACGGTTGGATTTTGAATTATGTCCAAATCAAATTTGGAAAAGGTCGCTGTAAGTGCAGTTCGATGGCCGTTGATGGAAATCGACTGTACGGGCCTTGATAAAATTATTAAAAATAGTAATAATTTGTGTAAAATCATAAGAAATGATTGTGAAGAATTGGGAAGAAAAACTCCATATTTGAAAAGATAAAAGTAGATTTTTATCAAAATGAACTAGTTTTGAACTAGAATAATAATTTATTTATTTTTAAAATAAATAAATTGGATTTGAAATAGTTTTGAAAATAACCAGAATTTCCAATAATTGAATTGGAATGGATTTGAATCGAAATCATCTTCGGAATAGTTCAATGTTGGATTTCGTGATTATACAGATGTTGTTATGGAAATTTGAAAGATATATTTATATCGTTATATCCAATACGATATTTGTTGGTCGTAGAATTTGATATTGAATATAAGCCGATATATTTTCTATTCAGAGCCTTGTATTTAATATCAAATGGGATTTGGGTTGTCGTGAACGGTATCTTCAATAATACTGTTCTTAGACCCAACGAAGTTAAGAAAATCAGAAACTGGCTGGAGATTAGTGAAGTTGGATGGTTTCTTGGGTATTGATCTGATGTTGGTTTTGGCCTTCGGGGTTAATACTTAGGGAATTCCTCACTTGCTAATTTACGGTTAGGGACTGATTGAAATGTGATGTGATTTTGGGGTTTATCGTGAACCATGTTTTAAATGACATCGGTTCTTTAACCCAGTTAAAGATTAAAACTAAGTGGTGTTTTAATGAATCTTTAACTAGATTGAAAAGATCGAGAATGGAGTATCACCAGTTCTGCTCCAGGCGATAGTTAAATCTTTAATTAGATTTGAACGTGAAATGGTAACTGAATTTACCGATAACACCGTGGTGTTAGATATGAAGTATTACCAGTTTTACTTCATGGGATGAATAGGTTGGGATTGGGAAATTAAAACAAATGATTACTTCGGTAAGGTTCGCTAATCCCGACTAGTTTGAAGTGATATTCAAAGGAAGATTAAAGAATAAATTTAAAAGAATTTATCTTTGATAAAATTAATGGGAACCTTTCCCTAAGAAAGTGAAATTTAGAAACTAACTGTTGGTTAGCTAAGAAGAATTGCTTCGTGGGTATTGATCTGATGTTAGTTTCGGCCTTCGAGGTTAATGTTTAGGGAATTATTCTCTTGCTAATTTACGGTTAGTGACTGACGAATTGGAATGAGGTGTATGTTGTGTTTGTGTAACACTTGTTTATTGTATACGCGAGTTATTCAGAAAGACCGGGTTTATCCCATTCTGAATAACTGATTCGACGATGAGGCAAAGATGAAGACGGTGGTTGAAGACCGGAGGTCTTCACGTCGTTTGGGTGATTACTGATGATCTTGATTGGGATGTACACCCAAGAGTAGGAAATCAGTTGGTGATCGTCCATACGTACTTTGAGATCGATGGATATGCGAGGAATAAGGTTCCTCCGGTTTTATTCAGGCCCAGAACGGACTTGAAAATGGACTGTGTGTCTGACATGGGATTTCATTCTACGTGATTGATAGATATCGGTTGCATGGCGTGAATTGCCTGTGTGGCACGCTGAGATGCAGTGATCAAGGCTTTTGTTGAAAAGCAGGGCTTTGTGGTGGATGATCAAAGCAATGTCTGTGTGGCATAGCTTTGTGTAACGTGAATTCGCGAGCCTCACACGCCGAAATGAACTAGAAACTGGAGAGGACTGCAGGGAGAACATCTGTTTCCTTCTAGCTAGGAGTTGTGTCAGTGTTTATACACGGCCTGACATTTTACTTATGTGGATGATGGATAGCGAGGCGCCTCGGATATATCGGTCGTTCTCGAACCGATGGAGTCATTCGTTTGCTTATTTACGCCCCATAGGGCGGGGAGACGTAGTGTTCAGGATTTCGTCTAATCCACTTCGGTGGACCGGCCCTGAAGATCCAAGGGTCGATGCGTTCTGATCCTTAGATATGGGCTAGATTGTCTCGAATTCGGTAAGGAATATCCTTTGCCTTGGTTCATGATGGAAATCCAATTTCCAAATACGACACCGTGCGGTTTTGATTGTATATATATATGGTGACATGATATATGGTACCCATGTCGTCTATGATTGATATTTATGATTGTATCTAAAATTAGAAACTAACTGGAAACGAGTTAGGATGGATGGTTTCCTAGGTATTGGTATGATGTTGGTTTCGGCCTTCCGGGTTAATACTTAGGGAATCGTCCTCTTACTAGTTTACGGTTGGACTCTGATTAAGAATCGAAAGATGAAATTTAGCGTATCAAGCATTTCTTGCTATTATAAGGTAAAACCCTATCCTCCGGTTTGTGTTGCATTGTGTGATGGGACCTGGGTCTTATAATAGCTTCATTGTTCTTTATTTAGCATTGCGCTGTTGTTTTATGCACTGGTATTCTTGGGAGGAAACCCGTTCCGTGTTATACGACGTGGTCCCTTGATTTACCAAACTTTAAAATAAAGATTAATAACTGTTTTAGTTCTCACACCAGTCCCATGACTGACCTGGAGTTTATTGTTTTAACCTAAACTCTGGGTGCCCCATTTTCCGCACGGGCGGCTAGTAGTTTTGGTTTTGCAGATTTATATTCACAGGATCCTGATTTACAGCTGGAACGATACTCGGAAAGCTCTGTATCCGTGTATTACTTCTAGTTGTGTATTGTATTATTTTCCGCTGCGATGTATTTAAATGTAGTTTAAATCTCTGATATTTTCTGTGTAATATTTATTCTTACTCTGTATATTCTTGTATTCTGATGGAGTTGTTGTAATAAGCAATGAAATGTTCTGGTATTTGAGTTCTTTTGTGTGTTGTCCTCAAGGTAATCCGGGCTTTCCTTACCCGGGAAGTTACGGGTTCTCTCAATAAATCAATTCTATTCAAGCCGGGTTTCAATCAAGTTCATCCACTTTTAATCCATATTCATGAAATCAGTCTTACCCAAATAATCCCAAATCATTCCATTTGGATATTTCTGTTTCCTAACTCATGTCATATTAGTGTGGACTAAAGTTATATTTCATTTCCATATTCAAGTTCTAATTTAATTATATGATTTGTTCAACCCAACATGAGATAAATTTTCATATTTCACATTTCAAATTTGAAATGTCCTTCGACTAATTCAATCCAATCCCATAATCAAACACATTCCAATCAATCTATCAAGCCAATACAAGTTCAAACAATTAGTCAGCAATTTAAGATAATTTTTTAGTTATTTCAAAAAAATATGATTTGGGTAAAATTATTCCATTTACCCTCTTTACAAAATAATGTTAAAAAAAATTAATATTCAAATACAAATACGCTCACTCAAATACACTCAAACTCAATCTAGGGTATTACTAACCTCATCTCTATCGAGTTACGCCACAGACCCGAGGTTATCACTAAACCAATAGCTCTGATACCAAGTTGTAACGTCCCACTTTTTAGTACAATTTAGGCCGACCTTTTACTACCACTGTCATCCCAAATCACACAGAAAAGAAGAATGTTAAGAGAAAGAAATTAGAGGATGAGAGAGAAAGAAAGAAACATTAGAATAGAAGAAAGAAGAAGAACATCAGAAGCTCACAGCAGAACGAACAAAATGTATAATATAACAACATAAATTTATACAAATGAAAATCTTGTATACATACCAATCATCAGAGTACACATGAATCAGATACAGCAGAATAACTTTAAATAACTAATGGTGAAGCCTCCTACTTCCAGCTTTTGAAACTCCAAGCGAAAACTATCCTGTCAAATATGTTCGGTCTAACCCGAGCACATTTTGAAGCAAAGCAAAAACACATGGGTCAGTCTGGAATACTTTCAGTGCTAAATTCACATCAACAATCGGTTTAACTTTAGAAATTCTTTTTGAAAGAAGAAGATAATAGTAAGACCAGCCCACTCATAAATACAGACGGTTTTTTACCTTACTATAACCCAAAACGTTTTTGAAATCATGTATATCATCTGATATTATAATAGTGTCTATCAAATCACAAATAAAAAGAAAACTAGCGGAACGCTTGCATCTCACGCTCCACATATATATTATACAATCAAAACCGTGAGCGCTTATTGAGAATTGGATTCCGATCATGACAATGTATGGGACCACCTGCCGATAGTGTATCTCTAGAGGCAAATACACTGGGTTCAACAACAACGTCTTGCAACCCGGCCCACACATGACCGACCACTCATTTCGCTTGAGTGTATCGAATGTATATCATCAACGGTTGGGATCAACAACCGTTTACCGAAAAGGGACAGAATCGAATATATATTAAAGAAACAAATGGAATTTCTCTAGATAGGTGATTATACACCCTAATGGGAGCGACCCACATAGCCATGTTGCCTGCCTGATTTATATTTCCCGGTTGATGAGGCTTGAGATTATAATCGAATTTGTAGTCATCTGGCCACCATTCACTTAGAATGTCACATCGTCAGATCCGCCAGATATCACTAATCGAAGTCCACAAAAATACTCTAGTTGGGAGCTACCCAACTATGGCATGTTTGAAGAAATCAACATACGCGATCCCTTTGGAAATACTCTGTCAGACATCCGTCCATACAAGTCATCCAGGAATAGGATGAACCGAAGGCACCCTCCTACCGCATCTAAGGAATCACCCTATAGATTAGTAGCGAGTAGTCCTTGCCAATCCGTAGATCTCAATCACGACAGAACTGCAGTATATCTTTGGCTGCATACCAAAGATTGCAAGTAGTCCTTTCGTTTTGGATATCCACGGTCTTCACTTGCTTGATCTTCATCGCAAGTTAACTTCGTACGTAATGTTGAGTCGAAGTGGTTTTGGGTCTAGTTCCCATCCCGGTCTCTTCGAAACAAAACATCAAAAGGTCCAGTAAAATATTTTGTTAATATTTTGGTGTTTTAACTACCAACGTCAAACCAGTATGGTCAAGTATATTGGCAGCTCAGGTTCTTATTATTATTGAAATCGTTCATTAAAACTCTTATCGAATCATTAAAATCATTTTCTTGACTTAAAGTCGATTACATTTTAAATTGCTTACCAACTTATCCTTTGTTTCACCATTTGGAAATAATATATCTCGTCGATTCTCACTTCGCTTTATTCTCCTTAAATTCTGAAAATATCGCTTTATTCATATTATTACTATTTTCTAATAACCACGGTTATATAAATAGTCTATAGGTATAATTAAAACTATATGTCTCGACTCAAGCTAAACAACGTTAATGTACATTGTTTAATTTAAACCCTTTTGTATTAAATTTCATTTCAAACCTTGCAATTGAATTGCAAATGTTCGACGAGAATAACATCTCCTTTTCAAACTCCTTTACCGTTACGAACTAATACCATTCCTCGACAATAGTGAAGTCGGTCAAGTTGGGGTATTTTATTTATCTCTCAGACCTTAAACGACAACGTTCTCATCTCAGAGTAGATAGAAGTTCGTAACTTAAAACCCATTTTCTCCGATATCGATCAGATCTTACTTTCCATATTTTCATTTAAACTATGCTTTTAAGAACCATATCTTTTCTTTGAACCATCTCGATCGACCATTACCATTTTCTTAATATATTATTAAGTAAGCCATTTACTCGAATATTTACCCTTTTGCTTCAAAACTCCTGTGTAGTATTCGATTCATAACTTGGATTATATCAAACTAATCCATTTGCTCGTATCTTTTCCCAAAAACCTTTTCATTTTATAATCTAACTTTGGAGTTATAACCATAAATCCCTTTTTAAGTTTCTTTTACTCAAAACCTTAAGTATCCTTTTTACCTTCCAAGTTTCACTTAGATTATGCCATTTACCTTATTTGGTTCTTAAGTAAAATGTTTATTTTTGCCTTAGTTTAAATTTCAAATCCGCTTTTCTTGTAAACTTGGATTTGTTCAGTAATCCAAACCTCCTTTTAACATCGTTAAAACAAATGGTTGGATTTTACAAAAAAACCATTTTATTCACTTCATTACTTAAATCGATAAGTATTTCCATTTTAATATGGTTTTACAAATTATTACTTACATTTGAAAATCTCCTTTTACAATCATATCTATTTTTACTTAATCTTTGATTAAGTAAACTTCTTTTCCAATCACCAAACGTCTAACTTAAAAATTCCTTTATTAACATGTCTTGTATAATTCAATTCTAATTCTTAAGCCCTTGATTATCTCTGAATACATGTATGTTAACTCATTTTTTTTTTTACTAACCAAGGTTAGTGAATATTATTAAAATAATAATAGTTTATTTAAAAATAATAAAATATTCAATAGTCATCTCAAAAACAATTACTTAAGATTAATTAACTCTTATAAAAATGTTAAAATAATGAAACCTCATATAACCTCTCCCTTGGAACCAATTATTTTATACTATTTTTCTTTTGGTTAATATACGACTTCTTTATGAAATAAAACCATATAAACTATTTTAACATTCCTTTTATAACCAAAGTCATAAATATTGTCTTATTTAAGAACTACTGATTTAAATAACTAAATTATGAATTAAATTTCGAATCAGTTAAAAATAAAATTTTAACTTTAAAATACATCAATTCGCCTGACGGTGAAGAAATGTCTTAATACGATGGATTTTAGACCATCAGCTGCCAATTCCCCAATCGATACTGCGTATTGATTTAAAACATGACAATTGTTGAATTTAGATTCAACAAAATCAATATTATTCAATCATTGAGATCTAAACAAGATATAATATAAATTGGGGTAAACAAATAATATATGATTTGTTTGAGGAATCCGGTTGGATTCCTCCAACCTGTTCTTCCCTGCACAACAGTTTATAATATCGTTTAACACTAACACATGAAATATCATGCATTTGAACAGTCAATTTATAAACACAAACAACCACTCAACCCATAAAAATCATCTATAGCAACCATAGCGTCCATTCAACCAATTAACGATAAATATTAATGATATGGATTTAACACATCGCAGTATTTCAGAAGTGTGAGAATTAACTCACCTTTTTTTATATCCGACGATTCTGGTTAATTTATATAGTTTCAAATGTGTGTTTGAAAATATATAAGATTCCATTCGGTCGAAATCCATCTGACTCGGTTCGTACGCGAAGACTTCATTGCCACAATCCCAAAGGATTCTATTTCGTCAATTTCTGTACACGTATGAATCAGTTATGCTAATTACAAGTTTGAATATATTACAACATATTTACATTAAATAATTATTGAACTAATTATTATTATTACCTTAATCATATTTAAGCCCATAGCATCGTTCGATATGATGCTTCCTTTCCCTTTGAGCTTTGAAGTGGGGATACAACATGACCTCTTTTCCTGGCAAAAATGTGCGCCCCAGCCCATCTATTTTTTTCTCTTTTTTTTCCTTTTCTTTTTAACCGTAAGGGCCGAAGCCCATAGTCCAAGAAAAACCACAGCCCGCTTCTTTAACTACTTCTTCTTCCTTCTCTAAATTACGTCCGCTACCAGTATTTTTCCCAAAATTAGGAACCCGATATCATTTCTGCCATTCACCACCTACGGTGGACTTTTCAACGCCACGCCCACCTCCACTGATTCGCCACCATACAAGCTTCCACCTAAGACCTTCATCACCAATTCCGGTGTCTCCCTCGTTCATCCAGTGCTCGAAAATAGGCCCAACATCGAATAAAAACCCACAGCAAACTATCTCTGTTCAACACACCTGACCGTCGTCCTTCGATCACCGGAAACCGCCTCACCACCACCAAACGATCCGCCATTCCCCCTTCTACCTTCGACTGACACAGTTCTGACCAATTCCTCTCGAGCTCGCCGGAATCGGCAAGAAACCATCACCACTTCAAAGCCCAACTGCTACCTCCTCTGATCACTGTAAGTGACGCTACCACCACCAATGTCTCGGCCTTACTACCTTCTTCCATCGCCATGACCCGCTTGGACCAACTCCGATGAAGTTCACCGGAATCCAGCAAAAACCTCCAATGACCTTGGCTTGTAGTTCAAAAGAAACGGGTACCCAAACGTTGATCGAACTTTATAATTTGTATACAAATCTCAAGCTTGGACTAGCAGCTTTCTACCCATATATTTTGTTGTATTTATAGAGATTTTTGTGGAACTGTTTTAGAATTTTATAAGTGAGGTATTTACTGAAATTTTTAGTCTGAAGTAAGAAATGGGAACGAGAAAGTAGAAGAGTGGGTTTGGTTATACAGAATGTGACGGTGGTTTATTATATAGAAGGAAAATATTTTTTTATTTTATTTTTGATGTGACTGACGATTTTTATTCGTACCAATCGCAATTCCAAACACTGTTTATTGATTACCATGATCACATACGAATTCCAATCATAATGGAAACGGATGGCATAATATAATTCGACGTTACGGTCCTAACGAATCTTGTTTCGTCGAATTCTAAGTCCGTTTGTGGAAATGGCGCTTGTTCGAGTCAAAACGGTCGATTTATTCGTATTTTATTTTGCCACGCTCACAGAATAACTCTGTTTTGCGTGTAACTGGAAATATAACAATAATTTGCTGTTGTGGTCTCAATAAAATTTGTTTCGCTGAAAACGAAGATCATTTGAATAAAGTCTCTTTTAAAAGGCCTAATTTGAATTAAAATAAACTAATTTTAAAATACCTCAATATAATAATATAAAAATGTTTCAATTGGACATACCAGAGCAGAATTTCATATATTTTCAAAATAAAATAACCCAGGTTGAATTCTGAGCCAAAATGATATTAAATAAATTAAAAACCATATATTTCTATATAATAAATCGCTATAATAAATAAACGAATTCCACAACGACTATTTGAAAATTTGATTTGGCCATAAAACGAAATATACACTATGAAAACTTGATTTTTCTGCTTCATTAGAAAATTATTATCAAATAGATTTGGACGTTTCTTGTTTCAAAGAAATCCGACTTAAATTGGGTCCTACACGACCAATTGAAGTTCAAAACGTTATATTACGAACTACCGCGCCGCTACAGCTCGTTATATAATTAAAATTATAATTTAAAGGTTTAAACAACACTTAATAAATGAAATCGTAAATAAAATTAGATATAAACATAAATAAATCCTCTTACATTACCAAATCATATAATAGCGCCAATTCAGCCAATTTCGACTATTTCGAAATTAAATTATTATTTTATTATTTATATTAATAAACTAATATAATATTCAAATTTATTAAATTCAAACCATTTAAAAATCCAAATCAACATTTAAACCAAATTTAAATATTAAATTAAATGGGTAAAAAATCTGGGCCGTTACAGATAGGGATGTGATTAGTTTAATATTCTCGGCTGTAAAGGATGTGGGAGGTAAACATGGAGAGGAAGATGTTGTTGAAGAATGAGGGTGGTGAAGAAAGAAGAGGGAACAGATGTGTAGGAATGTGAAAAATTCTAATGTTGGCCCATAAGGGATTATTTTGCCATGTTCCTGTTTTCTGTTATAAGTAATAGATCTATTTTTATACAAAACAGATGTTTAAACATATGTAAACTACCATACCCAAATTTATGTGTTTACATAAATTGGATTAAAAAAAGTAAATTAGAGAAATATAAAATTTAGAAAGGATTTTTTTTTCAAATAACGTTTGCAAAAAATTCAAAATATATTTTGGGGAAACTTAAACGATTCAAGTCACATGTTTGCGTAAAAGAAAGTCGGTCACGCGGAAAAATGCAAAAACCAAAACCGTACACAAAAACCCAAAAATAATTTTTTTCTCAAAAAGGAACAAGTGACTAATAATAAATATACCGGTGAGAAACAACACAAAACCTGTCCTTTGCTAAAATTACCTACTACATAATTCTATACTTTCCATCTCTAAGAGAACTGTTAGTTAGATAAGAAGATGAGATTCCATTTCTAATTCAAATACAATAAAGCATAAAAGAAAAACACATAAGAAATCCCATTACATTGTCTTACGATTTATAGGAACAATAATACTAACAATTACAAACATAACTACTACAACAACAAAGATAAAATGCTGGAAAAGGAAAAGATACACACGATACAATATACAAAAGATATCACGTATAAGCTACGAGAAGGTAAAGCACCATGGCAAGAACTCGATCCATTTCCGCGTCCACGCCAGTAACGTAGCAAGGAAGAAATACAACCAATCTCATGTGCATGTCGAGGCTGCTCCCTTTGAACCATGTGGAGCTACTGCTGCTGCTTGATAAAGGTAGAGGTGTAGGAACTGAAGCAGGCGTAGTGGGCAGCTGGATGTTCATCCTCCTGAGGAAGGCACGATCAATGGCGGTTGGGGTCTTCTTGACCACAAATTCCCCACGAAGATTCACCTGAAAGTGTCGGAAGATATGGGTGAGAGGATGAATTAAGGGAAGTGGGTCCTTGGGGTACTGCTGAAGGTTCAGAGAGGTGGACAATCAATGTACATGCCTAGTTGACCCGTACACCACCAATAATAGCATAAGTGGTCCGACACACTGAAGGGAAAACCTACTCAAGGCTTCCCGTCTTAGGAATGATGTTGTGCTGAATGACACACACAACTAGATGAGCAATGGGTAGCAAATTACCAGTGTCCAAAACACCGACAACTCCAGTGAAGATGCAAGAGAGGATCTGCGGTTCCGTCATCTCAATGTCGTCCAAATCTGCTCCAACAATGGAAGTACTTAGAATCTCAACCAAATCCTACACAGTGAACTCAAGAGCGGTCCCTTTCACCTCGAACCGAATCCAACTAGAACCCTCATCAAAGTTGACGACCATCTGGGCATCAAACAGGCGGACACATCGTGAATAACATTCTTGCTCGAATGTGTCTTTGCACAGGTTTGGTTCCATACCTACGACGATGAACAACTCCTCTAAATGAAAAGGGCCAAAAATAGGGAATTTCACCGGCTTCCTTGGTGACATTTCACATTTTTCATTTTCAAATAAGTCTCTACTTTCCTCTGTTGTGATCCAACCAAGCAGCCTCTTGAGGCGTGATACCAGGTTGTTGTGCTAGGATGTTAGAGGCTCAAGGAGGTGCCATGGTAAGAAGTGGAGAAATTGGTGAAATCACCGAAGGAAACTACAATTCAAAGTATATGAGTGCTTAGATCTGAGGCGCAAGGATTTTGGTGGTGATTGAAGGAAAAATGGAGCTCAACTTCTCAATTTTGGAGCATGGAGGAGGTGGGAAATGGGGTTTCGGCGGCTTCAGGAAATAGGGAACGAAGGAAATAAGGTTTCGGTTGTAGGAACGATGTATATACATCATTCTCAGGTTTGGGCGCGACCCGAATGGGAGGAGAGGTCGACCGGATATAAGAGATCGGTTTGAATCCGAAAAAATATAATAAAATTGTATCTCCTTCCCGACTCTATCGAAAATTTCGTGTAGACTTCCATTATCCATCAAGTTAAGAAATATTTTTCTAAATGCCTCCAAACTGCTGCGACCAACAAACGAACGAACGAATTCTCAAAAAAAAAAAAAACTCAGCTAGAAATTGAAAATAAATTTAAAATGGATTTTCCCCTTACCTAGCTGACAATCGACACGAACGATTTTTGAAATTAAGTACCCCAAGATGAATCAAAATTTCCTTAGCCTTTCCTGAGAGAATTTTTGAAAACTTTTCAATATTAAATTTTTATTTTTAACAAAGGGTTTCTGTTGATGAGCCTTTTTGGACTGCCCATCAAGGCATGGTAGTGTCGAAGATTCGCCTTCGAAGCCCTCGAAGTAAATCGATTAAAGAAGCCCATCCTCCTATTCCACGATTATCCATCAGAAGCGGTCCCAAAGGAGTATGATGAGGCCCGGTCCAGCCAGCTACAAAGCGCTCGTCTAAGGGTCAGTCTAAAGAATAGTTCATCCCAGATTTTTTCCATTCAAATTGCCCATGGTGGGTAGATCAAGCATCGAATCCGCACTGGATTTTTGGAAGAAAGACCGATTCTTCAGCAGATACCAATTCATTCAGCCGCAGCTATTCTGTTGGATCCGATAGCACGTGTGGGTGACGGCCAAGCATTGTACCATCTAAAAATAACTGTGTTTCAATTCAGAAAAGGATATATTGTAATCATTCTAGCAAATCTAAAAGAGAAATAACATATAAAGTGGACGTAGGCACCATCTTCGTTGAACCACTATAAAAACCGTGTGTGTCATCTTTTTAAATTTTCTGTGCATCGTTTATTGCTATTAATCTTCATTTATTCTCTACAAATCTCTTTCCTTTGGGTGTTGAACCAGTTTTTGGTATCAACATTTTGGTGCTTTCACTGAGAACTTGACTTTCTCAGATCATTTCGGATTTTTTGCTCAACTTTTGGATCACCAAGTCCAAGACAAAAATCCCATTTCTTATTATTGCATTAGTTTAGCAATGGTAGGGAAAACAGCACGCAATACAGGAAAAATCCGCAGGTGGGATCCTCAACGGGAGCAGCTGGTGGGTCGACCGCCCCTGAAACTACTTCGGATCAGCCTGTATTGCCCGCTGGAGGGGATTTAGCTCCATCCTCTTCCTTTGCAACTCGAGACGAATTCATGGCAATAGTAGATCGACTTAGGGAAACTACTGATGCCCTAAGGGTCCACTCTCAGGAGAATGCCACAATGCGTGAAGACATGACTCGCATGACAAGGCAATGGGAAGAATTCAGAAATCAAGCTCCGGGGCTATCGACTCCCTTCTCCGCCGCCGGGCCGAGAATCAGGAAGCTCATCTTCATCGGAAGAAGACAGGGATCCACGCCGACCCCGACGTCCGTTAGAGAGAATTTAAATTTCCCGACTACCGCAGACAGAAGAACATCAGAATCCGCCCGATGAACGTGCTCAAGGGCGTGTTGAACAGGTCGAGTTAGAAGTAGCCGACCCTGTAGCCCCACACAACCGGGAGCCTTCTCCTCCAGTAAACTGAAACGCTGTTCGAAGAAATCGATCTCCTATACGCCCTCCCCGGAATCTTGTGAGGGACCAAGAAAACCAAAGAAGAAGAAATGCCCGGACGGTATTTCCTGATAGAAGGGGTAGAAGGAGTCTGTCGGTAGAAGAAGTCGATCCAGATACAGTGGTTCCACCAAACCTAGCTGCAATGGTGCGACAAATTATGAATGATAGTCGCGGGCATAGAAATGAGGATTGGGGAATCGACCGAAGCCATACGCCTTTTACTGATGACATTTTGCAAGCGGAATTTCCCAGGAGATTCAATATGCAACAAATGGACCAGTACGATGGGACTTCAGACCCACAGCAGCATCTAATGAGATATTCTTGGCACATGGAAGTAGCGGTTGCACCTGACACAATCAAATGCAAGGCTTTTCCAATCTTCCTAAGTAGTATAGCTCTTATTTGGTTTGTCCGTTTACCCGCGAAATCTGTATCTAGCTTTAAAGACCTGAGTGAAAAGTTTCTAACTCAGTTCCATCTTCATGCCACCAAATCAAAACATGTTATGTCCCTGTCAGCAGTTAAGCAGGGGAGAGGCGAATCCCTATGAAATTATCTCAATCGGTTTAATCGGGCGGCAACCGAAGTTAGCAACCCCAACCACGAGACCGTTTTGATGGCCATGGTCGATGGCATCAACAAACGAACCGAGTTCGGGAAATATTTGATTGGAAAACCGCCGACCACGATTGAAGCATTCTATGAAAAAGCCAACGTCCGATTAAGGCAAGAAGATGCGCAGCTGGAAGAAGACGGTCAGGGGGATGCCTTCAATCCGTCAACTCGAAACAACGTCGCGGTTAAACAATCCGGGGATAACTCCGAGAAAATCGAAGTAAATGTGGAAAATCGTGGCAAGCGAAATGGTGAAGGAACGAACAGCGGTAGTTCGAAGCAAGGGAATTCCCGGAAGCGCCCCCGCTTCCAGGTATTTGAAACATTTACAGCGTTAAATGACACATTAGAGAACATATACCTCGATACCTGTAATACGATGCAGTATAAGAAGCCACCCCACGAGAGCCTACAGAGAAGGAACGTGCAACCGGGAAGTATTGTTTATTCCATGACATTTATGGGCATACAACCAATGAGTGTCGACATCTTAGGGACATCGTGGAAAAGCTGATTCGAGAAGGAAAACTCGACGAATATAAAACAGCTCCAAGGGACGGGGGCAAGGAACTTCGATGCCTAAGCAAAACCAAGCCACGGCTCGTGCTACCCCTCAAGAAAAAGGAAAGGGAATTGTTATTAATATCGTCGTGGGAGGACCGCATCCCGCAGGTCATAGCATCAGAGCCATGGAACGATACGTCAACGCCGTAAAACATCTTGATGTTGCAGAAGTAGATCCCCGTGAAGCCGCGAGTCCTATCAAACAAAGAAGAACGATGGGCGAGGATATCATCTTCCGCGAGCGAGAATCATCTGGTATAGAAATTCCTACAGTCGATCCATTGGTAATAACAGCTGTTATTGGCCCAGCTACCGTCCGAAAGGTTTTGATTGACAACGAAAGCTCAGTAAACATCCTATTTAAGCAGACCTACGACCAAATGAAATTAGATGTAAAGGACTTGGAGCTGTATAAAGGTCAGATACGTGGTTTCAATGGGTCGATCACCGAACCCATCGGCCAAGTCAAGCTATCAGTGGAATTAGGAGATGGGGATCGACGAACAGTCAGGATTCTGCCATTTGTTGTAATGAATATCAACTCGCATTATAATGCTTTCTTGGGGCGGCCTGCACTGGCTGTGTTTCGAGCGTGTATCGCCCTTTGGTGTTTACTTTTGAAGTTCCCCACGGATAGCGGAATCAGAACTATGCGAGGAGACCAGGTAACAGGTCGAGCGTGCTATTTGGCCGAATGGAAGGAGCTACGGAACGGCGGTAATCAGGAGTCTGAGAAATCTTCCCCCTCGAGTGAGAATAAGGAAGCATAACAATTACAGAAAACACCCCGACTAAGACCGTCAGCCTGTGAGGTCGAAGACATCGACCCACGAGATGACGATGAGTCAGGGTGCAGAAAGGCGGCCCCAAATGAGGCCACCATAGAAATACCCATCGATGATAATGATCCCACCAAGGTCCTAAAGATTGGGTCTCACCTTGATCCCCTCCGAACGAGGGAGTTAAGTGAATTCCTTCGGGCAAATTTAGACGTGTTCGCCAGGACCCATGCTGACATGTGTGGGATATCTCCGTCTATTATAACCCACTCCCTCAGCATCAACCCAAAATATACTCCAGTAAAGCAAAAAAGGCGATTGCTAGGCCCCCGAAAGGTCGAGAGCTTTGAAGGAGGAAATTGGGAAATTACAGGCCAATGGGTTCATCCGGGATTCAACCTATCCCGACTGGGTAGCTAACCCGGTACTTGTAAGGAAGGCTAATGGGAAATGGAGAACTTGTATCGATTTCTCTAACCTAAACAAAGCGTGCCCCAAAGACAGCTTCCCATTACCAAGGATCGATCAACTAGTCGACTCGACCGCCGGGCACAAGCTACTCTCATTCATGGATGCGTATTCCGGATATAATCAAATTGCCATGCATGTCCCTGACCAAGAACACACCAGCTTCATTACCGATCTCGGACTATACTGTTATGTGGTGATGCCTTTTGGTCTAAAGAACGCAGGAGCTACCTATCAAAGGTTAGTCAATCGAATGTTTCATGATCAAATTGGGAAAACAATGGAAGTATATGTAGATGACATGTTAGTAAAATCAAAACAATTGTCCGAGCATGTGGACGACCTATCAAGGATGTTTAACATCCTTCGAATATATGGAATGAAGCTAAATCTGCTAAAGTGTTCTTTTGGAGTGGCATCGGGCAAATTCCTCGGTTTTATTGTGAGTTCCCGCGGAATCGAGATCAATCCTGATCAGATTGCAGCCCTTAAAGGGATCCAGGAACCTCGTCGGATAAAGGATGTTCAGAGTTTAGCGGGAAAGGTAGCAGCCATGGGACGGTTCATCTCGAAAGCCACTGATAAATGCTTGCCGTTCTTTGAATTAATAAAAAGTGGAAAG